>CAWUFW010001799.1:0-1294841 GCA_963921515.1 Calotriton arnoldi
GGTGCATGCTACTGTCATGTCATGTCATGTCATGTGGGTAACACGATCAAGCATAAAACGCTTTGGTTTCGAGTGGCGGCTCGCAAAGAGGGCTTGCCACTTCCACATGTAATACATACTCTTGGCCATCAGCGCGTGGGACCACACGCGGTAGGCAACACTCTGGCTGACGAGGCAGCCAGAAATGCAGTAGCCACTTGTTCAGTAGCAGCAGTCACGAGGTCTATGACAAAAGTCGATACCGACATACTGGCAGCCATAGCGGCTACCAGAGACGGGACGTAGTACCCACAGGGCTTTCCGTCCAAATATGAATACCAATTGTCGCCGGAACAAGTTCCGACAGTAACAATTCCTTCCGTTGGGGATCCGCTGATTCCCAACGAGGACCGCAGACATGCGTTGATCACAGCTGCACATGAGGGCATGGCTTCGGCGCACGCCGCTGTATCGGCAACGGTGTCCCTCTTGCAGCAACGTCCTGTTTCCGCCCCCGCATGGCATTGCTGATAGCTCTCTGTGTCCTTCTGTTCCCACTATGAAAGCAAGCTTCAACAAATTAAGGAGGCTCAAAGCACTGTTATTCCAACATGAGGTTGCCTTGACCTCGGCCCGTGAAACATTCGAGCTACAGGTGGCTCGGACATCAAGTGAAATACAACCCCTATAAAATACCAATCTCCCACTACATTTCGGGGAGTTGATACACCAATTATTCAATGTTTCTGACACAGGAGGCCTTGCACCTTTTTTTGAATTGTTGGGCTCAGGTCTTGTGTCCTCGTTTCGAAGGATATTTAGTGTAATTCCGGCTTTAATTCATTTAATTTTTTCCAGCGCTTTTGGTGGGTTGCCGTTGGTGCTGTCCTGGTACTTGTACTACTACTTCTCAATGGCTGCCCTTCATGTGGTACTCGATCATCCGGTCCAGCTGGAGCTGTACCGTAGCCGATTGTAGGAATTCCTTGGTTGCCTGCCTATGGCTGTTGTGGGTGCTGCCTACAATGTGACTTTCAGATACGCATACTTTACATGCGTTCATCCAGTTTTTTGGTGCCACGACTGTCCTTTCTCCTGGGCTTTGGATTTGTGCCTCTTAAACTCCATACGGCCTTGCCCTGATTATGACCTGTTGCTGTGGCCCCTATTGCATCATGATCATTCATGTGCAACTGGTACCCGCATGCTGATGGTGGCCGTGAATGGAGTGCTGGCACAATGGGACATCTGTGAAGGGGCGTCGCGCCTGCTGCACCACAGCTACGTTGAGTACGATACAGGATGTCCGACCATGCTTTTTGAAGCTATGGATTATGATGAGCACGTATGCTCCTTCGAGTTGTTGAATTGGGTGTTGCCCCTTCTTGTCTTTGAGGAGGGGGACCGTCTTTGGAACACCTTGCCTTCCAAGGTTCAACGGATCTCATATGATTCCGATGATTAATGTTCAACAGGACATTTTTTTTTTTCTTCTTCTCGTATTTTACCGCTAATCAACCTTATTATGATTTTGATTTTATTGAACTTTGCCCCTGCTATGCTCAGTGCTTTGACTCTGCTTGCGACTTGGACCTTGTTTTTTCTATTCTTCTGCAATCTGGCCAGGGGGAGGGTGTCATGTGGATTTAAGGGACCCCGTTGACATCTTTAGGTTAGAATGGGTCCAGAGACCATGATGCTGCTTTTGCACACGACACTACAGGCTTATTCTAATGCAAAAATGTTTTTGCTGGTCACATGCGAACCGCTGGCTGCGCTGGTTCCCTGCTTGTTCCTGGAGTTTAGCCTGTGCATCGTGAGCAAGGTCAAACAACACCGTCCCTTGTTATTTTGATCTGGTCAGGACCTGGCACATAGACAAAACATACCCTGCAGCTGCTGTTTGTGGGACACGCACCTTTTTTTTGATATTAGGAGAATGCATGTTACACGCAGACACACTTGAGGAGTGACTTTTTAAGAATGAAGAGCTGTATGGAGCTGTGATGTAGGGACACGATCTATGTCTTAGAGGTATGGGGTCTGCTATACAAACCCAGAGATCTTCTATGATGTCATCTTGGTTTTCCCGTCCATGGGGAGGGAGTGTAGGTTTTATAGTCCTGTCTCCAGAATCAATATACAATGATTTCTCCTTTTATATTGTGTGGACTTGCTACAATGCTGACAATGTTTATATTATGCATTCTAATGTTAGTAGTGGCTCCTATACTGAATTTCAGAGCACGTCAGTTAAAATATACATTTTTTAAACTAACTCAGTGACTCTGTCAATCTCTTGTTGTGGATGAGTATGGGAGTCTGAGCGATAGGGAATCACCTGTTCCCACGATCCCTGAGTGATTAGGGGAGTGTTGTGTTCTGGGTTGTCTAAACGCCGGTTTCTCTATCTGTGTATAGGGGGGCAGGTGGGACACTATAGCTAGCCGGTCGTGGGCTCGTGGGTACTGAGGCTGTAGGAAGGCGTAGCCCCTATATACCGAAGTCCCGCATTGCTGTGCATAGTTCTGTGTATGTGCAGAATCCCGACAACACTACATTGCAACATTGTCGATTAGGGGTTGTGTGGCGCCGACACCACAACAGAGACACACGCCATGGTTACTTTGGTGGCCATCCCGGAAGTGAACCACGCCCAGAGCCCCGGGCTGTTTATTCACACTCCTGCGCTGGACTGGCGTACGCCGGCCCAGCCCACTACGCTTCCGCTTACAGGGGGGGGGGGCGACATAGCTACATGTCCAAGGTCTTCCCCACTGCCTGAGGTGACATGGTTGCATCCACTGTCCACAACACTACAGACACCAGCAGTATATGTCCACATGGACATGTCTGTGCTCTGCATACTCAGGACTGTCCAGCACATCACCGCCACAGTTGGCATTGTGTACATTCTTATTCATGGGTCCATTGCCTCCTTCGCACATTCTTGCTTCCCACTTCTCCCCACCTTCTGCAATTGTGTGGCAGAGGGGCTTTGCCTTTGTGGATGGTTTGTCTACATGTCTGGCCCCTGTTGCCACAGTTACTTGTGTTGTCGTGTCTGGTAGGTGGGCATGTTGGTTGGCATGTTGTGTGTGATTTTGTGACGTGTGCATTCCCACAGTTGTGATTTGTTTGATTGTGGAGTTGAGGTGTGTGGTGTGTTCCGTTAGTACTTACCAACGAGCAGTGCATTTCCATAGGTGCCATCCTGAAAGCGCTGGTTGATGATGGACTGTCGGAAGATGTGGGAGTCATGCGCACTGCCTGGGAAGTTGGCGACGGCATTGGTGAAAAGTCCCCGGTGGTCAACTTTTGCCTGCACATTGATGGGATGCGTGTGCTTTCTGTAGCGGTAATTGTGTGCAGTGTCGGCAGGGGGCACAAGTAGGACATGTGTGCAGTCAATTGCCCCCAACACGTGCGGGAAGCCAGCTATGGCGTAGGAGCCTTGCTTGGTCTCCAGCTGTTCCTGCGCAGTGTGGGGGAAGTGAAGGTGCTGGGGTATCAAGCTGATGATGGCATCCAAGACAGGTGTGGGGTACTTTGATAGGGCTGGCTGTGAGACTCCTCCGACTCTGGCAGTTGTTGGTTGGAAGGTACCAGAGGCCAACAAGTGCAGCACAGCCAGCAGCTTTGTCTGCAGAGGGATGTTGGTTGTCCGCTGTGTTGGTACTGTCAGCCTGTGGGCAATGTGGGTCAGGATGCGGAGGATAGTTGTCCTTTTGAGCCTGTGGTGGGCAATGACTTCCTCTGGCGTTAAGTCCCTGAGGCTGGTGCGTTTTCGGAAGGTCTGCTGGCTTGTTCTGCGCTGCCTCGGTGGTAGTCCGGGGGGTGGGGGTGGTCCTGGGGGTGGTGGCGGTGGGTGTTGTGGCCCTCTTGGGTCTCCAAGCTGCATGATTAGTTGCTCCATGGCATGTGTTGGTCTTCAGATGTGGCTCTGGGATGGGCTCCCTTTCTACTGCAGGTTTTCGTCCTACTTAAGACCAGGTAAAAGCAAGTCTTAAGTTCCTGCTGCTAACGCGCCTTATCGCATGTTTTAGGCCCGCATCGCCAATCTGGCTGGTCGTTGTGAATATCGCGAAGTGGTGTTATCGTGAGTTTTTGCACGGGAACGCCTACTCTGCATATGATTAGCGGTAGTTGTCGCTGTCAGCCTTGGCGATGTTTTTAGCGCCAGCTATCGCAGGTAAACTGACAATATGGGCTGTTAGCGCAGGCTTTTGAATGGGGCGATGTATCTATCGCCACTTTCGTGGCGGTAAAGTGCCGCTAAATCGGCGATGAGTCCTTGAGAATATGCCCCTTTGTTTTTATTCTTCTCCGCTCTATCTGAACATTGTGGCTTTCAAGGTGCTCAGAAAAACAAATGACAATATATCGAAATATATAATGGACCATTTTTAAATGCTTTGTAGGGAAGAATACTTTCACTATAGACTTTACTTTTTTTGAACATTTTAAATGCTTTTAATACAAAGGATTTTTTTATATGCCTTTTTAGCGTTTACTATAATTACCTAGCTGACCTTGTTGACCTTTTTATGAGGAGTGGGTGTCATGTCCTTTAGGTTAGTTCTATCATGTACATACCCATTACATACATTGCGTCCCATCCACACGTCATAACGGTCTTACACAGGTGAACTTTTACCCAGTAGCTTACTTCTGTCTCTCCGACATCAGGCTCTTGGTACCATATCTTAATCCCTGTACCTGACGTACACAAACATTTCCCCAGGCACGGTAGATTTATTCTGTACAAGGGTCTCCACTTTTTTCATTCATGGCCAACAGCCAGCTGTATATGATCATGTTTGTTTAGAAAAGGATTAGCAGGGGATTAGCGAATGTTTTCAAAACATATCGATTCTAGAAAAACCCCTGAGTGACCACTTTAGTATAAAAGACTCTCACTCCCCCTTACTAGATAGAGGAGAATTTCCTTCCAAGCTGAGACGAGGCTCTGCCAGCTGATCCTTCGACAAGCAGAGATCTGACATCCCTTGCGGGGTGCCATCCTTGAGGCAGAGACGGGGTCCTTCATTCAGAACCATCAGGTGAGGGGTTAGCACTTCCCCAGGAAATTCTTGGCTCCATTAGGTTTTATTAGGACATATTCTAGCACTTACACATACATGCTTCACCTACACCTCTAGGCTAGGCACCGTTAGGTAGGCTACGCATCGTAGGAGTACGCCAATGCTATTGTTTTATGTAATATGCTTTTATTCATCTTATTAGCACTATGGAAGAAATGTATCTACTTTTTACAATATTGGTACTAGCGATTACATTTGTCTGCTCCTGTCATTTGATTGTTGCAGCTAACATGTTTCATACTAGACTGACGCTTGACCAATAAATAATTATTAAAACCGTTCCAAACGTCATTCTATGTATTCTGAGAAAAGCAAACACAAGTTACTGAGCGAAAGATACCATATTGGTTCCACGATACCCAAGGAATCGGGGTTGTCATGTGCAGTGGTTGCCAGAAGCTACTTACCACACTGTATACTACAGGGGGATGGTAGTGGCACCGTAGAGCTAGCTGGTCTAACGGCTGACTCATCCTGTGGGGGTGTCTAGAATCTGTCTAAACACCAAGCCCTCAGTTTAGGTCATCCAAAACACACAGGTCCTGGGGGGTCCTAGGAATACACGACACCACTTTGATAACTCATGATAGTGTGAAAGGGTTGGGGGCAGTGTTGGTACAAGGAGAGGGAATAAAAGAAAAAAAACAATATTTTTGCTTCACGCAGCCTTAAGGGGCCAGAGATACAGTACTTAGTGATTGAGATGGAGACTTTGGCTATTTATTGGGTGGTGAAGAAAATGAAGATATTTCTTTGGGGCTGTGAATTCACACTAAAGATGGATAACAAACTGCTGAGTGAGATCTTTTACAAGAAAGGCATTGAATCTGTTTCAGGCAGGATCACCAAGTGGGTGGTGACATTGCAGGAGTATAGGTTTGTTGTGGAATACATTCCAGGAGTGAGGAATTTTGTAGCAGATGTATTGTTTAGGCTGGTTCCACACAAGAATAAAGTATTAATAGAGGATGAGCAGCTTCAAGAGTAGTGAGCGTGCGTGTGACAGAAGGAACACTGATTTTAGAGGAAGAGTGGAGAAGGGCAACTGCAGCAGATGAAGTGATACAGGAAGTGTTCACGCTGTGAAGGTGTGGTTGGAATAAGAATGTTGGTGACTGTGGAGGATGTCAGAAATTTGAGAATGTGAGGGAGGAGTTATCGGAGAAACAGGGGTTGTTGTTTAGAAGGACAAAGTTGATTCCTCCGGTGACCCTGCAGGATACATTGTTGAAGGTTGTGCATGAAGGACATCTGGGGGCGTCTCAAACAAAGGAGGAATTGAGGAACATGTACTAGTGGCCAAGAATGGGCATAGAAATGGAAAGGTTAGTGAGGAATTGTGTACATTGTATGACAACTGATAAGCTACTGAAGCTTAAGTTTCAACCCATGATCATCAGGAATTTGTCTAGTGGTCCGTGGGATGGGGTCGCACTTGACATGTTGGGGCCGATACACTCGAAGGCAGGAGCTATGTACGCCATTGTGTTTATAGACATGTTCTTGAGATGGCCGGAAGTGGCTTTTACCCATGGGGTTCAAATGAGACATGTGATTGCCTTCCTGAAGGACCTCATAGGTAGAGAGGAAATTGCCAATGTATTTCTTACAGATAATGGAATCCAATTGGTCTCAAGGGAAAGGGAGGAATTTCTAATGGAGATTGGTATTAAAGACAAGAAGTGTGCTTTGTATCACCCAGAGGCCAATGGTATGGTGGAAAGCTTTAACACGATGTTAAAATAAACTATACGGATGGTCAACAGCAGCACGTTGAAGTGAAGAAGGGAAGTGCACAGGAAAGTTGAAGGTTATCACTTAACTCCGCATTCAGTTACCGGAAAATCCCCTTTTGAGCTGTTCAGAGGAAGGACTCCAAACAGTTTGATGTCACCCTCTTGAGTGAACATTTTGGGGCCGATTCCGATTCAGGCCGGAAATCACTCCGACCGAGCCGGACCCGGAGAGATTTCCGACCGAATCGGACCCTGGCAGTCCGACCGAACGAGTACGTGCGCACGCATGGAATCGGACTCGAGTCGGTCGGACTCCCATTGAAGTCAATGGGAGCCGGACGTACAACGCGTACGCGGGCTCCCATTGACTCAATGGGTGCGAGGCGAACAAGGGCGCCCCCTACAGTGAGTACGCCTCAATGCGACTCGCAGCGTACATGCACAGGTAGGGGGACCCATGGGTCCCCCCTGTGTGTGACTCGCATGGCTACAGGTACAGGGGGTCCGTCACGGACCCCCAAAGTCCGGCTCCGACTGCTCTTTCAAGCCGGACGGCGCGAGTCGGTCGGACTGCTCGCGGCACGCATCGTATTTGCCCGGCCGGGGAACATCTCCATTGCGCTGTGCAAGTCGTGTCCGTGCGAGTCGGTCAGAGCGGTTCGGACCCGCGTACGAGTCGGTCGGCGATTTCGCGTGCGCTCGCATCGTACTCGCTCGGCCGGACGCACGTACGAATCGGTCGGGAATGAGGGCTCCGAATCGGATCCGGTTAAGCCGAATCCGATTCGGTGCCCTACCGGCCGAGATCGGAATCGGCCCCTAAGTGTGAGAATAGCGGTGGTAGGAGTGAGAATTGGTGGGAGAGAGAAGTGAAGTAAATGGTGGAGAGGAAGTGATGGTTTGATGATAGGAGAAAAGTGAAAGTCACAAGAGTGCAGATCGGGTAAGAATCATAAAGCCGGGTGGTCGTGCAAAGTTTTCCAGTTTCATAGAAATGGTGAAATTATTTAAAAATGCAATTAAGACTGCAGACTCAAGACTGTGGAATCTGAATAGAGTGGTTGTGGTGAAGTGTAATGAAGAAACAGACATTAAAGAGTGAAAATGATGGGAAGGTTGGGATGGAAAATCATTCAGAAATGAGAACCCAAATATTTAGAAGATTATAGGAGGAATTGGTGAAATGGTCATTTGGGTTGCTTTATGAATAAGGCTTCCCAGCGTCAAGCTTCTTGGCATTGCAACTCTGTATTTTAACACATTGTATGTACATTAGACTAAAGCTTGTATGTAGTTTGTTTTGTCTGAGTTAAATGTTACATAGCCATAGCATGGAATGTATTCAGTTTTAACCTTAGTTGTTTAACATTTTTTTAAAGTGTATGATGGATGAGTGGTTATTGTTTATATAAGAAGGAGGTGCGCAATAACTTGGAACTTGAGGTGGAATGCATGTATGTCACATTCATGTGGAACCGTGCTATGAAGGTAATGTTCTAGTCAAGAATGTTTGGTTTTTTGATTTGCAACAGGAGTCAGCCTGAACAGATGGCTGGGATGATTCTCTTGAAGCCTATGCTTTGAATAAACCTCTTTCCTACATGTGCTCTGGTGAAGGCTCTTCTGTACCTGAGGAATATACTTTTATAATATACACCTTGATATTCCCTATGCCTCTGTATGCAACATGCACAGGGCACATGAAATGGCCATGCTCACGTGATGTTACTTAAAGGATGGGGCCCCAGGCTAAACCTTCTAATCCATAAGTCCCTGGCATTATATAGGGCATATCCATTCTGTCTGTCACAAAAGCCACTATGAGGTACTAAGCAATTGTTAAAGATATCATGTGTAAGAAATTTGAATAATTGGCTGAGAGGGATGGAAGCCCCACTCAGGCAAGAACCACAATCTTTGTCAAGGTGAACCACAAAAGTCAATAAATGAATCTATGCTTACACTTCTGGTAATTTAGCACAAAGCAGCCAGGCTTACTTTAGAGGAATTTGTGTAAAGTGTTTATGCAGGCCACAAACAGTTATAACATGAAAACACAGCACAAGAAACATCCCAAACTAATTTAGTAAAATAGAGTGAATTGTAATAAATTAAATCCAATCAGTAGAGCTGGAGATAGTCAATTTAAAGTTTTAAGTAAATATGGCACCTAAAGCACAAAGCACCACATGCAGTCATCTTTTTGTGCTAGACTGGGGGAAAGTCACAAGTTTAGGCCAACTGCGATGGAGCGTGGGTTGGATACAGGGACCAAGTTAGTCCCGTGGAAAAAGTTACCTTCTCAAAGTCCGACATGAAGAGTCCTGTTTGTGGTGGAGGAGGCTGCAAGGAGCAGGAAGATCACTGCAGATGGTTGGTGCTCTAGTACAAGAGCAGGCTGGTGGCACGAGCTGTCGTTGCTTTAGAGCAAAGAGCCGGTCGGGCAGTGTGGGCGGTTCTTGCTAGAGCTTTGTGTTGGCGTTCACCACGTGCTGTTGTTGCTATAGTGAGGAGTTCAGATCTCGCTATGCCAGTCATTGCTGATGGTCTCTGTAGTGCGAAGAGCAGGGCTCACCGGAGCTACGCGTTGGCATTTGTTGTGGGTGTCAGAGTCTCTTGGCGCGAAGGCACCCATTCATGGTTGCTATGAGCCCAAACTTTAAGGATTTAACCTTTTCTTCTTTGGAGGAGCTCAAACTAATGCCATCCAAGGGTCCAGGACACTGGGGCACCTCTTGGGGATCGGGAACTCACTCTAGGAGAGGCCAGCAGGGCTCAGGCCGGTCCAGTTGCAACTCCAGGCAGGTTCAATGCAGCAGGCCAGATGGGCAGCTACAGGGAGGCCTCTGGAGTTTATATTGTCCCTGTAGCTCCTACCGGAGGTCAGCCAGCTGACCCTTGGAGTCACTCAGATAAGCCTGAGATGAAGGTAAGCATGTCCAGTCTGCCTTCTCAGATGACGGCTGGAATGCCAGAAACCGGTCCTAGGATGCTTGTTTCCGGTCCAGGGAAGACATGGCTTGGCAGTTCGGGCTGGACTGTTCCCATGAGGCACAGGGTCAGACTGATTTGCATATGGCCATGTCTGAACTGGGGTGGTGGAGTGAGCTAAAGAATGATGATGGATTAAACCCAGATCAGTTGACTGGGGGTGAGTGTTTGATTGGCTCAAACGTTCCGTCCATCATCCCCTTTGCATCGCTTTGTTCGCCCTAAGTTGGCGGGGGTATGCCCAGACGTGGGTCCCTTGCTCACTTTGCCACTGGATTCAAGCAAGCCTGGCTGATGACGGCTGGAATGCCAGAAACCGGTCCTAGGATGCTTGTTTCCGGTCCAGGGAAGACATGGCTTGGCAGTTCGGGCTGGACTGTTCCCATGAGGCACAGGGTCAGACTGATTTGCATATGGCCATGTCTGAACTGGGGTGGTGGAGTGAGCTAAAGAATGATGATGGATTAAACCCAGATCAGTTGACTGGGGTTGAGTGTTTGATTGGCTCAAACGTTCCGTCCATCATCCCCTTTTGCATCGCTTTGTTCGCCCTAAGTTGGCGGGGGTATGCCCAGACGTGGGTCCCTTGCTCACTTTGCCACTGGATTCAAGCAAGCCTGGCTGATGACGGCTGGAATGCCAGAAACCGGTCCTAGGATGCTTGTTTCCGGTCCAGGGAAGACATGGCTTGGCAGTTCGGGCTGGACTGTTCCCATGAGGCACAGGGTCAGACTGATTTGCATATGGCCATGTCTGAACTGGGGTGGTGGAGTGAGCTAAAGAATGATGATGGATTAAACCCAGATCAGTTGACTGGGGGTGAGTGTTTGATTGGCTCAAACGTTCCGTCCATCATCCCCTTTTGCATCGCTTTGTTCGCCCTAAGTTGGCGGGGGTATGCCCAGACGTGGGTCCCTTGCTCACTTTGCCACTGGATTCAAGCAAGCCTGGCTGATGACGGCTGGAATGCCAGAAACCGGTCCTAGGATGCTTGTTTCCGGTCCAGGGAAGACATGGCTTGGCAGTTCGGGCTGGACTGTTCCCATGAGGCACAGGGTCAGACTGATTTGCATATGGCCATGTCTGAACTGGGGTGGTGGAGTGAGCTAAAGAATGATGATGGATTAAACCCAGATCAGTTGACTGGGGGTGAGTGTTTGATTGGCTCAAACGTTCCGTCCATCATCCCCTTTTGCATCGCTTTGTTCGCCCTAAGTTGGCGGGGGTATGCCCAGACGTGGGTCCCTTGCTCACTTTGCCACTGGATTCAAGCAAGCCTGGCTGATGACGGCTGGAATGCCAGAAACCGGTCCTAGGATGCTTGTTTCCGGTCCAGGGAAGACATGGCTTGGCAGTTCGGGCTGGACTGTTCCCATGAGGCACAGGGTCAGACTGATTTGCATATGGCCATGTCTGAACTGGGGTGGTGGAGTGAGCTAAAGAATGATGATGGATTAAACCCAGATCAGTTGACTGGGGGTGAGTGTTTGATTGGCTCAAACGTTCCGTCCATCATCCCCTTTTGCTTCTAAGACAGCAAGGCAGTCCTCAAGCAGCAGGGCAGTCCTTTTTCAGTCATTTGCACAGGTCCAGGAGTATTTTGATGGGGGGCTCTCGAGGTCCAATATTTATACCTGCCATCATCCTTTGTGTGGGGGGGAGGAACTCTCTGTTCTAACCCTACATTTGGTTGCAGAAAATTCTTCTCCTTCCCCTGTCAAGGCTCCAAACTGTCTGGAGTGACAAAAGATAGGGCAGGCCTGATGTAGGATTCCTTTGTGCGTGCAGGAGGCGAGGTCCTTTAAAATGTAAGTAGGGCTGGGTACAGCCCCTCCCAGTCATCCTGATTAACATGGCCCATCCCGACCACATCTAATCCCCACTTTGTATTACTGTCTGGAAGCAATACACATACCCCTGCAGCAGAGCCCTTTATAGTTATGTGACCCAGGACACTGGCAGAAGGCACACATGGCTAGCACAAGAAAATGCCAACTTTCTAAAAGTGACATTTCAAGAATTGTGACCTAAAATGTGACCTCTCCATTAAAGAAGAATTTAAAATACAAATCATTTCAATGTAAACAGCATATCTCTATCTGCTCCCAATTCAAAGTTATCCCTTATTAAATGTAATAAGGTAACCCAGCGTTAGTCAATGGGAGAGATATGCCTGACAACAGGGAAAAACAAGGTTAGGAGTTTTTCACTGCCAGGAATGTAAACCTTAAGGACAAATGTTCTACATTTTAAATACAATGCACCCTGCCCTATGAGCCATTAGGGCCTACATTAGGGGTGACTTATGTGTATTGAAAATGAAGGTCTGGCAAAAGATTTATTTTGTCAGGTCAAAACGGCAGGGTAAAACTGCACTACTGGCTGCAGTGGCAGTCCTGAGACATGTTTTAAAATGATGCTTTAGTGGGTGGCACAATGACTGCTGCTGCCGACTAGTAGCATTTAATTTACACGTAGGACCTTTCACTTGGGTTTTACAAGTAAATTAGATTTATCAATCAGGTATATGCCAAATGCACTATGTTTTAGGGAGTTAGCACAAGCAAGTTACCACAGGTTATTAGAGAAAAAAGCCAACGAAAACAGGTTTGACACCTTTACAATCAAGGGGTGCTTTCGAGACAAATTATTTTGTATTTACTTCAGACATATGGTAATGGCATGAGACTACAAATATAACGGTGCCTTGGTCAGGTCTACAAGCATCGCTAACTCCAGGCCTATCAAGGACTGCATTAATTAGTGAACCACCTTTTGTACACAAAAGAGTGCTGGAGGGACAAGGAAGAGATGTATTCTTTTTGTGATTTATACCAATTTTTGTTCTGCACAGTATATAAAATTGTTTTGTAAAGGTACAATCAGTAATTATGCATGTCTGTCATAGTTAATATGTATGTTGATAGTTTACCTAGACTTCTGCTACTAAGTCTTAATATTAATAAAAAGTTTTGGACTACAGAAAATGGAGATAAGTGTTGGTGACAGTATTTAAATCTGTGTACACTAATTTTGTGATTTAGTCACTTTGTCCACTCGAATCAGTTTTGTTGTTCGTCCAAAGTAACCTTTGTGTTTAATCCATTCCTGCTAGATACCCACTTTCGTTGGCATATACAAAAATTGGTTCAGCAACAGAAGGCAAACATCTGGGGGTGACACTACTAGAAGGGCCAGGTTCAATATCATGTGTGATGTCATCAGTGCTGTCATTCACCAATGATTTCCTTTGTAATTGCATTGCTGATGTCATGTGTGAGCCATGAGCAGTAAATGTTAAAGTTATGATTACGCAACTAACCATACGTTGAGAATTTCTGTCCTGTGTCGCTTTTTCATAATAATTACATTTTCCAGTGAAGTTATAACGTTTTGTAATAACATAATGCAGCATGTGATCCTTCCAGAGGGCCAAAGCGCCCCTACCCGAAAAAAATACAGGTTTTATTATGTCTCACTATGTATCATCATTTATTGCAAGGATTTTATATAGTGTGAAATCTTCGCAAAAATGGGAAGTGATTGGGTTTTTTTTGTTGCTAAATTCAAGTCGTCACAGTGCAAACATTTGTCCCCCGATTTGCTTTTACATCTAATTTCTCAAATGAGTTCTGTTCCTTTCAATGCAAGTGAAATTATAAGGGGCAGTTTAGAAGCATTGCATCAATTTTGGTTGTTGGCTTGACAATTTTGTATCACTATTTGAACTGACCTACCTGTACAATATGCAATTGTCAGTTTGTGCAAAGTACATTCTTGCTCTGTTCAGTCAGTGAAGGTGTCATGTTGCAGGGATCGGTCAGTGTAATTCTGCTGCAAAAGTTCTAAGAATTGTAGAGTTTTGGTCCTGTGTAACTGATCAGTTCTGCAAATGAAAATAAATACATTGACCACCGTAATCTGAATAAAATCCAAAACCAAACTGGATACAAGAGCACTTTGGAAAGTGTACAAATCAAATGCTATATCTGCTATCAGAGAAAACGACCAAGACTTATTTTAGTATCTGTTATGCACCAGCATTGGAACAGGAAACGCAGAGCCAGGTAGTTATACTAATCATTTATTTTCCATGACGTCACTAAGTTTATCTCCACCCCTGCTGCCCTTGGCTGCCCTACTCTGCAACTCTTTTTTCTTCCCATATTTCCTATTTTCTATCCTGTCCCTGGTTCAGGCAGTGGAGTCAAGTGTCCTGGCTGTGGACTGGAGAAGATTCTGTCGTTCAGGGTCCTAGAGACCTCTTCACAGCAGGACATCTCCCAGCTTCTTGGAGAAAAAGCATTGGCAAAGCCAATTGGTATCGCTTTTGAGACTATTGGCTCTGTCTATCTATTATTCATGGTGTACAGCATGGGCATTGCTGATTATTGCAGTGACTTGCAGTGGCGGCTCCTCGAGGGACTGCTGCGCGGCGGTGGGCGGGGGAAGGGCAGGGTGGGGGGGCAGTAAACTCCGGAATACGGCCGAACGGAGTTGAGTAAATAAATAAAGAATTACATTGCGTGCTGCAACGCCGATTTGGCGCTGCAGTGCGCGCAATGTAATTTGTTTTATTTATTTATTTATTTACTCGACTCCGTTCGGTTGTATTCCGGGGTTTACTACCCCCCACCCTGCCCCTCCCCCGCCCCGCCCCACCTCACCGCCCGCAGCACTCCCTCGAGGAGCCGCCACTGGTGACTTGTAGCCTTGCTGTATCTCATTGTCAGGCAAAGGCAAAGAAGTTGTCAGAAGGCTCACTGACAGTGCTCCACAAAAAGGCGCTACACTGTCAGTGTGCCACCTGATGGCAGCCCTCTGGAGGAGGCTAATGGGGCCCCATGGACCCCACAGACATTCCCATGCAGGCGGGTGCAGTTGCTTACTGCACCCGCCTGCAATGAGGATGTCTTTCCCCTCTTAAAAGTGCATGTGGGCTGACGCCTGCACAGTGAAACACGGAGCGGCTGCATCAAAGCTGCTCCGTATTTCACTTGAATGCCCAGGTCAGCACAAGTTTGCAGCTGCCCTAGGGGCAGCACTTCCATTCTAATATGGTGCACTTTCCTTGTTTGCGCAGAGTGCACCTTTTGAAAGGTGCGCTGTGGCGAAAACAAGGAAAGTGCTCAGTTTTCGGAATACGGCCTTAGGCCTTTTTTCCTGCTTTCCAGGCTGCCTCGTTTCTCACGTTTGAGCTTTGATTGTCATCTGTTTCTCTCAAATGACCAGATATCAGTATTTGGGGAATACAATTTGCACTGTCTGTGGTTCTCTTTCCAGTACATATTTGTGCTCACTATTTACCTAGATTTTCTGCTTTGGGGTTCCTTTATGTGAAAGTGAATGTGCTGTATAGTAAAGCAGATTTTCCTGTAACAATCACTATTTATTTTCTGCATTTAATACATTTTACTAATAAAAACAGTGGGGCATATTATCAAGGAATAGCGATATTTATCGCTAACCGCGCTTAGCGCGAATTTTTTTAACGCCGCCTATCGCTGGAAAATATCGCTGAGATAACACCCTATTAAGAAGGTTTATCTCCATAGCGATAAAATTTCCAGCGATAGCGGCAAAATGTGAGAATATCGCTGGAAAAGCAGCGATATTCTCGCATTAACACAAGGATGGATTCAACCTGACAATCCACCTCCTATACTTTAAACAGGTAAGTCATCCTCAGTAGCAGGTGTTAAAATCTAGCGATAAACGCGCTTAGCGCAATTTATTTTATCGCTTCGCCTGCCTTGTTAATAGGGGTTAGTTGTGTTAGCGACTGTTTACAGTCGCTTTTAGTGGGGAGCGCCTACCTTGCATGTCATTAGCGATAATTATCGCTGACATGCAAGGCGATGTAAAACCCGGCCGCTAACGCCTGAAAGCTGTCGCTAACGCCTGTTAGCGACAGCTTGCTAATAGGGCGTTAGAAATATCGCCGCTTTAGCGGCAAAAAGTGCCGCCAAAGCGGCGATAAAGCCCTTGATAATATGCCCCAGTGTTACTTTGTCTCGAGTCTTTCCAACGGTGGTCATTTCTCTTTTTGCTGGCTTAGTCGTGCCTCTCTTTTATTGTTTTCTTTGTGGAACACGGATCATTCGAAATTGACTGCATTATTGTATTTATGTATTTTCCTTTTAGTGAGTGTTCTGATGTGAATATGACTATAAAACGGCCTCTATGATTGCTCTTTTCTAATTGGAAACTTTTATTCTCTAGGTCAGTCTAATCCAAAAATGGCCTTTGCACCGATGTATCCATTTCAAGAATGGGATGGCCTGCCCTTGAACTGGCTGACTCGGTCTCAGGTGATGGAGCGGGCTAGCAAGATCCTGCCCTTGCTTGCCCGACTGTGACATGGCTGTGGAAGGCTATAAGGGCCTCTGCTTGGCTACCTGGCTGGGAGCTCTCATTGCCAATCCCACGAGTATTATTCATGCCAACAATCACAGCTGATCCTGAGACAACCTGGACTAATTTGATTTCCTCTTCTTAGGGTGTTGCTACAATAAACCCAAAATTTGCTCTTCCAGATGGGAGCAAAATGGAGGGTGGGTTTGAAATTGTGATGTGATACATGGACACTCCCCAGGGTGTCTCTGGGTGTCCTCCAGGGCTCCTTGGTACATAGTTTACTTGTTTGCAACGCCTCCTAACAGCTGCCGCTCAGAAATACAGAAGTCACCCTACTCATGGATCTTCACCCTACTGTGAGGCAGTGAGTAGGTCCCCTCCATTTACAGTAGGAAGCACATAGACATCAAATGCCAGAAAAGTCTCTGAACCTTGCACTGCATTGGCCTCTGGACTCGCTCACCTTGTGAAATGGTGGTGGATTCTCTCAACAATTGCTGCACCGCCTCACAACAAGACAGTATCCACACTAAAAAGCACACTATTCTTAAGCATTACTTACTTACAGCTTATGATGTGTTTCTTTTTAACAAATCCAGGAAACGTCTTGGAGCTCTAAACATTTTAAAACCTTAGGCTACGATCAAGCCAGGAAATGTATTTGTGGAACGCTTCACAGTATCTGTAATGTAAGCACTTTCATGCTCACGACACAAAATATGTTTTCCAGCATGGCTGCCTCTAATATTTACACAAAGGGTTCGCAGCATACTTATGTGCAAAACACACAGAGCTAATTTAATTAAAACTGAATTCCTCAGCCTTTCTTGTCGTGATCACCAGAGAAGTGGCTGTTGACCACAGGCCTCTTACACGAACTGATTCATCAAAGTACAGCACATGACCTGCATGTGCACTTAAAAGAGAGCCATACCTATGAATCAGCTTATTTATTGCTCCGCTCATTCAAGCGGACTGTGTTCTTTCATTATCTTTGATAACTAGCAGGCCTATTAGTCCACAGAGACATATTTTTGTATTTCAGAATGTGTGCTTGCACCAGAGAGACCATATCTTTGTCTACTTTGATAAACATAAAGAGTTTCACGAAGGTCTAAATTATTATTGTAAGACTGCAACAAGTACATAACATTACCTCATATTTACACTGAGAGAGTTTAAAGAGGTGTCCTGTTGACTAAAGAAGAACTGAAGTAGATAGCGCTCCAAAAATCTAAAACCCCTGGACAGCACAAAATGAAAACATAAAATTCTGCACCAAAAATATGAATCCAACTGTAAAAGTGATAGCTAAACAGGGCCTCCACACTGCCATTTTTAGGTTGAGCGTAAGCGTGCGGTCTCTTGTATACTTTACTATACTTCTCTTGTGAGCTAAAAGCCCCCCCCTGCTTTTGATTTGTTTGTTGCTGTGTCCTTTAAAAATTCTTGCTTGCTAATGGTCAGTCCTGCATCTTTGTCCCTCCTTTTCTCTTTCGCTCCTCCCAGCAGCAGGGACTAACTACGGTATCATTACACTTAGGGCCCGATTCTGATGCGGGTTGGAAAAGCTTCCCGACCGAATCGGTTGGGAAATGGTTTCCGACCCACTCGGATCGGGAAAGTCCGACTGGCGGAGTAGGATGCTTCCAGATACGATTTGGTTGAACTCCCATTGACTTCAATGGGAACATTTGTTCCTAACCGCATCAGAATTGGGCCCTCGGTCGGGAAGACACGTTCCCGATCCGATTTGGAAGGAGCAAATGCCGTTAGGAGGCCTTCCTAACCGCATCAGAATCAGGCCCTCGGTCGGGAAGCTTTTCCAACCCGCATCAGAATCGGCCCCTTAGTTGTGTTTATCTGTACCCAAAGGAGTTGTTTTTTCTTGGTTTCCTGCTGGTGTTTGAGGAAGGTTAGTTTTTCTGTTGCAGAGCATTTTAGCTCTGGGCTTAGCTTCGCTGCAAGGCTGTTTCTGTAAACAGGGCTGAAAATCATGCTATGTCTGTCACATTTACAACGCCCTTCCCCACTTGTGTTTTTATTTCTCCATCAGGTTGACTGCTGTGCTCGGTTCTACTCTGTGCGACCAGGCTCCGCCCCCATACCTTCCTGGCTCATTCACGTTCTTGCGGTCTGCTGCTGTGCTGAAGGTCCCCACGCCCTCTGGCTAGTTTTTTGTTTCTTGTTTAAAGGGCAATTTATAAATTTTCCCTTGAAGTCAAAACTCTACGGAACACCAAAGCCCCTGAAAACATCTGGCGCATGAGAGCTGGGCCTGTTGCCTTTCGCCCGTGTAGAAAACTGGATGAGTTTTCCCTGTGTAGTCCGAGCCCTTCATGCAAAAAATGCCAGGAATATGGCTTTTTTTCCTGAGCACCCATTGTGCAGCCTGACCTGACGGTGGAGGTTAATTCCTTCTTTACTAGGGGAACACTCGGGCCTTGTGTCTGGCCTCCTCGCGGGCTGATTGCCTGTGGCTGCCTCCTGAATTCTAGGTTTCACTGAACATTGCAAAACAAATATTTCCACACAACCAACTCGCTCCGTGCCACGTTTTCAGCTGAATCGGTCTGCCCCGCAGCGAGGATTGTATTATCCTGGGATTTGTAAATGGCAAGTAAAAGATAGTGTAAATTTATAGGGATCACCGGCGCATTATCTTGCTTCTGCCATGCACCAGTCTCTCAGATGCGCGCTCATGCTAGAACAGGGCAAAGGAGAGCTTCCAGTGTTGCAACATCACGCCTTTTTTGCACTTTCAGTTTCGGCCCTGACGGCCGATGAAAACAGTATTGACTTGCTGAGAGGAAGGGTTTTGAAAATGGGTTGACTGTGTTGGAGGCGGCTAGACAAAGGGGTTAGGTTCTTCACTGGGAACCAGAAGGCCTATGTTTTATTCCTGGTTTCCACCTTTGGGGGTAGATGTGAGTACCTGGACATAATCGCTGCCTATCCATATTTTTCCCCTCACCCTCGGAGTGAAAAAAAGTCTTTTAACTCGGCAGATTACCACCCTTCATCGGCCTTTGATGCAACTTTAAAAAGACTTGTTATAGTTATTTCACAGTTTCATCATTTCGGAACTGAAGATTTTTAAAAATATATAAAAAAAGCCATTATTGTTTAACTTATGCCACTAACAATCATTGAGAAAGTTATTAGTCTTGGCTTCTTTTACGTGTATGCCAATCAAACATACTTCATTTCGGCATTTTCCCATTAACCCGTTGCGTGCGTCTGACGGCCAACGGCCGTCGCGAGCACTACCTCTGTAGTGCTGCGAACGTCCGTTGGCCGACGCGGCCCCACCCACTCCGCTAAACCGCCGCACCGCGGCAGAATTGCCGCCGCGGTTAAAGTTAGGCGTATGTCAGAGGTTGCATTGTATCTGGAACAGAGAGAGGCAGCAAAATATCAGTCAGGCAGTACACCACGCTAGGCACCAATTTTTAGCTATGCGTTTAAGCCACGCCCACAATTATTATCCAGGCCACGCCCCTTTGAGAGCCCCCCCTAGTTTTCTCATCCCACTTAAAGCCCTGCTGGGGACCATTGTGCATTGACAGAAGCTGATATATAAAGCATAGAGTGCTAGACCTAAGGCACTTGTGTTCATATAAACTTCAGTCCAAATCTGAGGCCTACATAAAAGATTACAGCTTTTCAAGCTGTGGGGCACGTTAAAAATAGAGCTACGATGTGCGGGCAATAAAATACAGCACATCAATGAAAACGACATGACTGCGTCATGTGAAAATCACTAAACATCAGAGGCACATTCTGCAGTCAATCGTGTTATTCTCACCTACGTTGTTGCCAGTAGAGCTTCTGCGTTTCCCAGCACTGCGCACATTGGGAGAGGTAAAACAAAACACACAAAGCTGAAAATTTGTGACAGTGGTAAGTAAGGCTGTAAAACAAATATTTTTGCAGATGATTAGATATTTTACATCAGCTTTAGTTGCAAGTCAAAAGCAACTTTCTTCGTAGGTGTAATGCTCCTGGGCACAGGCCTAGAAGCTCCAATTGAAAATCCTGCTCTGGTCCTATGTTACATTGCAGCTTTGAGTTTAGTAACATTCAGACTTTCTGCCACTCTTGTGGACTACCGCCAGGATTCTCGCGGGATGTTAATCATCTATTAGCAAAAGCATTATAACAAAAAATGGAAAAATAAAATAGAACATGTTTGAATTTTTCAAAAATATTCACATCTTGCCCTTTTTGATCTTTTAGCAGCTTTTGGCACACTTTCCACTCTTTCCTTCTCAACAAGCTCATCTTGCAGCATCTTTTGGATAGTCTCATTTTGTGTTTTCTCTTCATTTTCAGTTTTCTATCACTTCCCTGTCTCCTGGGCAGACACTCTGTCTCCCCATCTTACATTGATAGGATTTTCTCTCTGCCCTTTTCTGTTGAAACATTTTCTCCTGTTCTGTTGGGTGCTGAACTTGTGGTGAGGTGTTCATATATTGTGGGAAAGATGCATGAATAATGTTTTTGGATTTTGAAGATCAGGTTGTACTGTTATGTTGCACTTTTTTTTATTATAAATGCCACATTTGGCCACTTGGCCTCGTAGTGCTTCAGGGGAAAGTCTGTGATTGTGGACTTGTCCATGGGCAGCCTTCTATGGATGGCATTCAACATCCAGATGTAGCCTGAATGAGTACTTGCATTCAGCATTTTTTACAGTAAAGATGAGTAACCAGTATAGTATGGTCATAAATATAGTTGAATATAGAAAAACCTAGGACTACTCATGGGTATTTGAAAAAACTACACAATGAACATTATAAATTGATTATTATAAAAAAAACTAGGCACAACTTGTATGTGAAGTAAAAGGGTGTATTCAAAAGATGATATTCTTTTATTTATGGATGATGCATATTGTTAGAAATGGGGGTCTCTAGTTGGCAATGGCTGGCCACTGTCCAAGTAGGGACCCTTCTTCCTAAGTCAGAGTGAGAGGGCTACCCTCTTTAATACCCCTGCTCAACCCTGTGGTAACGTAGCACGAGCAGGTAGGCTTATCTCAGAGGCAGGGTGTGAAGCATTTATGATCATACACAGTAACACAGTGAGGAACACTACAAAGGGACACCACACAAGTAGTTATTATAAAAAATAAGTATCTTTATATAAAGGCAGATTTATCACAAGACCAATAACTGTAAAAGCCACAATACTGTCAAAAATAGGATAGCTGTTGAAGGGCTGTCAAAAATAGTTCAAAGGTTGCAAAAATAAGGTTCAAGTTCAAAGCAGTGGTCTCTGCGACCCTTTCTTTCACAAAGTACCTGGGTTTAGTAGCAAAACCAACAAAGTGTCGCAAATAAGCTGTAGCGATGATTCTCTGCACGCGAGGCCGGCGATGCGTTGAAATCCTTGCCGCAAGGGAGGATGATGCGCCGATCTGCGGGATGCGTGCGGAGACGATGCGACAAACTTCTGCACGCTGGACCGCCGATGCGATGACTTTCTTGCCGCGTGGGAGAAGTCGATGCGGTGATCCTGTTGCGCTGTGCGATCGTGTTGCGATGCGAAGACAAGACGCTCCGCGAGGGAGCGACGAAGTTCGGTGTGATGCGATTAAAGTGGCGGACGCACGGCGTCCGCACTGCGATGTCTCGAAGCGATGATTTCTTTAAGGGTTGCGAGTGCGCGGCGACAGCAGCGCGATGATCTTCCCAGCGCGTTTCGGCTGCAGCGGCTCGCAAAGGGGCGTCAGCGATGGTTTCGGGTTGCGGGCCCTCGGCGGCAGTAGCGCGATGATTTTCCCAGCGCTCTCGACTGCAGCGGCCCGCAAAGATGCGTTAGCGTCGATTTCTCACCCTCTTTTCTCTGATGCAGACTAGAGGCCCTGGAACTCACAGGAGCCTCCTCATCAGATAGCAGTCCTCGCAGGGAGGAAGCAGGAGGTTGGTGGTGGAGTCTGATGTGCCTGAGACTCCAGCAGGAGGCCAGCTCTTTTCCTAGCCCTTGGGTAATTGCTGTAACAAAAATAAAAGTTCTCTCAAGAGTTCCTTTTCCTCTTCTTCAAAGTCCAGTGGTCACTGCTGCAGGCCAGTGCAAGAAACAACACACAGCACAGGGACCGTCACTTCCTGCAGATTCCTCCAGTGGCACGGACAGAGTTTCCTCTCCAGATTCAAAAGCAATACAAAATGTAGGGGCTTGAGCACAGATATTTATACCCCAAAAGCCTTTGATCCTTGAAGCTACCAGTCACTGAACCTAGCCAGAACCAGTTCTGCTCAGGCCTGGAGCACTTTGTTTACCAGGCTGCATCCTTCCTTTCAGAAAGAGGGGGTCTGCTAGCAGACACACAGTGGGAGGTGGAGCCAGCATTCACCTTGCCAGGCACAGCCCTATTCAGGTCAAGGAGCCACCCCTCCCCACACTCTAAATGCAGATCTCTCTATTCAACCCAGGTCTGACTCAGCCTGTCCTGCCCCTCTAAAACCAGACAGCCAATACACATAACGGCAGAGCACACTGGAAGGCTTAGGCAAGAAAATACCTACTTTCTAAAAGTGGTATTTTCAAACACAGAATATAAAAATAAACTTCACTAAAAGATGTATTTTAATATTCTGAGCTCAGGCATACTAAATTCGTTTTTCTACCTTGTTCCTGGGGTCAGTTAGGACTATACCATGTAATAGTCAAACTGCCCATTCTAGCCTATGAGGAACAGGTAGCCTTACAGTAGTGAAAAACGAAATGGGGCATAATTCACTACCAGGACATGCTACACACACCAAGGCATGTCCTGCCTTACACATACAAGGCACCCTACCATATGGGTGACTTACAGGATGCTAAGGGAAGGTTCAGGGGCTGGGAAGTGAGTGCACTTCACAGCCAAGATGGCAGTTCTGGACTGTACACAGACACTGCAGTGGCAGGTCTGAGACACACTTTACAAGCTGCTTCTGTGGGTGGCACACATCAGTGCTGCAGGCCCACCAGCAGCATTTGGTTTACCAGCCCTGGGCACACATAGGCCACACTACTAGGGACTAACAGGTAAACCAAATAAGCCAATCAGGGATATACCAATTCACATAGACATATTTATACAGGGAGCATTCGCGCTGTGACACTGAATGGCAGTGGCACAGCGCCCAGAGCATCTAACACCAGTAAAACAGTGGAGACAACAGCGAAAAATGGAAGGGAGACCCACGCCAATGGTGCCAGGTCTAACACACGTCCCCTCCAGCTGAAATGTGGGGAGAACTACCCATCCCCTTGGAAGTTCTCATCGCTAAGGCGGAAAAATCTGGACAGACCATCAGCATTGGCGTGTTCTGTACCAGGGCGGTGTTCCACCGTGAAGTCCATACCCTGTAGGTAAATGGACCACCTCAACAACTTGGGATTCTCACCCCTCATCTGCATCAACCATCTGAGGGGCCTGTGGTCTGTCTGAACCCGGAAGTGAGTCCCAAACAGGTATGGTCTCAGCTTCTTCAGTGCCCAGACCACAGCAAATGCCTCACGCTCAATTGCACTCCACCTCTGTTCCCGTGGAAGTAACTTCCTACTGATGAAGGCTACAGGTTGGTCTAGTCCCTCCTCATTTATCTGTGACAGAACGGCCCCCACCTCATGCTCTGAAGCGTCTGTCTGGACAACAAATTCCTTAGCAAAATTGGGCGCCTGGAGTACGGGTGCTGTACACATAGCAGTTTTGAGGGCATCAAAGGCTTTCTGACAGGTGTCAGTCCAGTTCACAATCTTTGGCCGCTTCTTGGAAGTCAGCTCAGTCAAGGGTGCAACAATGTTGCCATACCCCTTGTTAGAAATGGGATCTCTAGTTGGCAAGGGCTTGCACCTTTGTCCAAGTAGGGACCCTTCTTCCTAGTCAGGGTAAGGGTTGTTACACTCGTGAAGTAACCCCTGCTCACCCTCGTGGTAGCTTGGCACGAGCAGTCAGGCTTAATTCAGAGGCAGTGTGTAAAGCATTTGCACATAACCAACAGTAATACAGTGTAAGCACTACAAACGGACACCACACCAGTTTAGAAAAATAACCAATATTTTATATACTCAAGACAAGACCAATTACGACAAAAATCCACAATACTATACTTTACGAATGAATGCTTGAAACGGTAACTTCTTCTTTGCAGGAATAGCCCAAAAGCAAAGTTCGTACGAGTCGGTAGCTCCGTCCGAGCCTACCGCGATGCTGAAAACCACAGAGTCTAACAGTTCCAGCCGACCGCGTCGATACGGGCCAGCAGAGTCGTGAACAGACTCGGTCACAGTACCTTTCTCGTTGTGGCTGGTACGGAGTGTACGAGCCGGTCGGCGTTCGTCGCGGTTGCGGTGCAAGACGGAGCGATGCAAGGTGCGGTGTCCCTCGATGCGGTGCACGCAGCGGCTCGATGAGCGTCGTGCAGACGGAGTCGGTGAGTCCAAGGCGTGCGATGCAGGGTGAGACGATGCTCGATGCGGTGCTGACAGGTTGCAATGCAGGCGACCTAGCCGGAGTGCGGGAGCTGGCGTCGGACAGCGGTGCGAGTCGGAGCGGTGCGTCGCAGACGTGCGAGCGGTGCCCCAAATGCGGTGCGGTCTCGACTCTTGAGCCAGTTGCAGCGACAGTGTCGGTCTGGTCCGGCTGGCCCAGTGAAGCGATGCGATGCGAACTGCGGTGCCCACAGGTCACGGTGCAAGCAGCGGCTCGATGTTGGCGGCGTCGGACGCCGCCCACGGTGAGACCAGGGTTGCGATGCGAAGCGGGGCGTTGCGGTCTGCGGTGCAAACAGGTCACCGGCCAGGGATGGATTCGGTTGACGGAGTCGGTTGCGGTTCCCTTCCTCTGTGGCAACTGAAACAGCGTTCCAGAAGCGGTACCCAGAGGCTTGTGAAGTCTTTGTAGTCCCTGAGACTTCTTAACAGGAGGCCAGCTCGGTTCCTGGCCCTTGGAGATACTCAGCACAAGTTTGTAGAAAGTTCAGTCCAGTCCTTTCACTGCCCAAGGCAGAAGCAGCAGCTGCAGGCCAACCCAACAAAACAACAACACAGCAAAGGGGCAGTACTCCTCCTGGCAGCTCTTCCAGCTCTTCGTCTTGGCAGGTTCCTTGATTCCAGCGAGATCTAAATTCATGGGGTCAGGGCCCCAATATTTATATCCCAAATTCCTTTGTTCTCTGAAGGCAGAGAGGCCTTCGCCTAGTCCAAACCAGTTCTAGAGCACTTTGTTGACAAGTCTCCGTCCCTTCTTTCAGTGAGTAGGCCAGGGACATCAGACGCACCACAGGAGGTGGAGCCAGCATTGTGGAGGGAAGGCACTGTCCTATTCAGGGCCCAGGTGCGACCCCTCCCACCCATCTACAGGTCGATCTGGCTATTCAGCCCTGCGCTGACTCACCCTGTCTCCTGGCATCCCCCAGCCCCTGTCACTCACATTCCAGACAAGGAATACACAATCTCGCAGAGGCAGGCTTGGATGGTTAGACAAGAAAATACCCACTTTCTAAAAGTGGTATTTTCAAACACAGAATGTTAAAACCAACCTTACTAAAAGCTGCATTTTATCATTCTGAGTCCAGGCATACTAAACTCGAATTTCTACCATGTTCCCGGGGTCAGTTAGTATTATAAGCTGTAATAATCAAAACTGCCCGTTCTGGCCTAGGGGGAACAGGTAGCCTTGCAATAGTGAAAAACGAACTAGGCTGTAATTCACTATCAGGACATGCCGCACACACCCGGGCATGTCCTACCTTTCGCGTACAACGCACCCTGCCCACAGGGGTACCTTGGGCCTACCTTAGGGGTGACTAACATGTAGCAAAGGGAAGGTTTAGGGACTTGCAAGTGTGTGCACTTGCCAAGTCGACATGGCAGCCCCAGGCTGCGCACAGGCTCTGCGATGGCAGGCCCGAGTTACACTTTACGGGCTGTTTGCGTGGGTGGCACAATCCAGTGCTGCAGCCCACCAACAGCATTTGGTCTATAGGCCCTGGCACTCGCAGTGCACTTTACAAGGGACTGACACATAAACCAAATAGGCCAATCATGGAAACACCAATCCATAACACATTTTATACAGGAGCACTTGCACTTTCCCACTGGACCGCAGTGAGGAAAGTGCGCAGAATCATCACACCAGCAAAAACAGAGTCAAAACCGGGAGGTCAGAAAGCAAAAGTCAGGGGAAACACGCCAAAAGATGCCAAGTCTAACACATGTCCCCTCCAGCTGAAAGTAGGGAGAACTACCCAACCCCATTGGAGTTCTCTTCACTAAGGCGGAAGAACCTGGACAGACCATCTGCGTTGGCGTGTTCTGTACCAGGACGGTGTTCCACCGTAAAGTCCATTCCCTGAATGGAGATGGACCACCTCAGCAGTTTTGGATTCTCGCCCCTCATTTGCATCAACCATCTGAGGGGCCTGTGGTCTGTCTGAACCCGGAAGTGAGTCCCAAACAGGTATGGTCTCAACTTCTTCAGTGCCCAGACCACAGCAAAAGCTTCCCTTTCTATGGCACTCCACCTCTGTTCCCTGGGAAGTAGTCTCCTGCTAAGGAAGACTATAGGCTGATCCAGGCCCTCTTCGTTCAGTTGTGAGAGCACCGCTCCCACACCATGCTCTGAAGCGTCAGTCTGCACGACAAATTCTTTGGAGAAGTCAGGTGCCTTGAGCACGGTCGCCGTGCACATGGCTGCCTTCAGGTCATCAAAAGCTTTCTGGCAGGACTCAGTCCAGATCACTTTCCTGGGCTGCCTCTTAGAGGTCAGCTCTGTTAAGGGGGCAACGATGGTGCCATAGCCCTTAACAAATCTCCTATAGTAGCCGGTGAGACCTAAGAAGGCTCTCACCTCTGTCTGGGTCTTGGGGGCTCCCAAGCCAGAATGGTGTCAATCTTGGGTTGTAGGGGCGCCACCTGGCCGCTTCCTACCTGGTGTCCCAAGTACACCACAGAACCCTGCCCGATCTGGCACTTACTGGCCTTGATCGTGAGGCCTGCACCTTGCAGAGCCCTCAACACTTTCTCAAGGTGCTGTAAATGTTCTTCCCAGCTGGAACTGAACACAGCAATGTCATCCAGGTAGGCGGCACTGAAATCCTCCAGCCCGGCCAACACCTGATTGACCAACCTCTGAAAGGTGGCAGGGGCATTCTTCAACCCAAAGGGCATCACCCGGAATTGGTAATGACCTTCTGGGGTTGAGAATGCTGATCTCTCCTTGGCCCCATCGGTTAAGGCAATCTGCCAGTACCAAGACGTTAAATCAAACGTGCTGAGGAACCAAGCAGCTCCCAACCGATCAATGAGCTCATCAGCTCTGGGGATGGGGTGCGCGTCAGTCCTGGTGACGGCATTGAGCCCACGGTAGTCCACACAAAACTGGAGTTCTGGAGTGGCACCGGGCGCCGCAGCCTTTGGGACCAAGACCACTGGGCTGGCCCAAGGACTGTGGGAGGGCTCAATCACCCCTAACGCCAACATCTTAGAGACCTCCTCCTTGATGCTGGCTCTGACCCTGTCAGTCAACCTGTAAATCTTGTGCTTCACAGGATGGCTTTCACCGGTGTCCACGTCATGGGTACACCAGTGAGTAACACCGGGGGTCAGAGAGAACAGTGGGGCGAACTGTCCCAACAATTGGCGACAGTCCTCCTGCTGCTCCTGAGTCAGAGTAGGGGAGAGGATCACACCCTCTACTGACCCATCATGCTCCTTGGTAGACAGGAGGTCAGGGAGAGGCTCGCTCTCCTCTTCCACCCCATCATCTGTCGCCAAGAGCATACTCACTTCGGACCTCTCGAAGTGGGGCTTGAGGCGGTTCACGTGAAGGACCCTCAACGGGTTCCTTGGAGCCTGCAAATCCACCAGGTAGGTGACGTCACTTTTGCGCTCCTTTACCTCATATGGCCCAGTCCACTTGTCCTGCAAGGCACAAGGTGCCACTGGGCCATTACCCACACTTTCTGCCCAGGTTGAAATTCGACCAGAGTGGCGTTCTGGTCATACCATCTCTTCATTTCTTCCTGGCTTGCTTCTAGGTTCGCCTGAGCGAGTTTCCTGAAGCGGGCAGTTTGGTTTCTAAAGGCCAGCATGTAGCTAAATACATCCTGGGGAGTTTTCCTGGGAGCCGCCTCCCAGCCTTCCTTCACCAAACTCAGAGGTCCTCTGACAGGGTGGCCATACAGGAGCTCAAAGGGGCTGTACCCAAGAGACTTCTGAGGCACCTCCCTGTACGCAAAGAGTAGGCATGGCAAGAGGACGTCCCACTTACGCCTCATGGGTTCTGTTAGACCCTTGATCATGCCTTTCAAGGTCTGGTTGAATCTCTCCACCAGACCGTTTCCTTGTGGGTGGTAAGGAGTGGTGAACTTGTAGGTTACACCACACTCCTTCCACAGGGATGTCATATACTTCGATATGAAATTGGTCCCCCTATCGGAAACCACCTCTCTGGGGAATCCCACACGGGAAAAGATCCCCATTAACGCCCGGCCCACCACTGGCGCCGTCGTTGTCCTGAGAGGGATTGCTTCCGGGTACCGGGTGGCATGGTCCACCAAGACCAGGATGTACCTGTTGCCCATGGCTGTCTTGGGATCTAGTGGCCCCACAATATCCATCCCTACCCTTTCAAAGGGTGTTCCAACAACCGGAAAAGGTTGGAGAGGAGCTTTGACCTTCCTCCCACTCTTACCACTTGCCTGGCAAGTTTGGCAAGACCTACAGTGTGCATCTGACTGCCTTCGCATTTGGGGCCAAAAGAAGTGGGTGACAAGCCTGTCAAAGGTCTTGTCCTGCCCCAAATGTCCTGCCAAAGGCACGTCATGAGCCAGACCCAGTAGGAAGGTCCTGAAGCGCTGGGGTACCACCAGCACACGGTCTGACCCAGGCTCAGCAACCTTAGGCTCACTGTATAGGAGACCACTCTCCCAGTAGATCAGATGTGACCCGGACTGATTACCAGCTGCCTGGTCTGCAGCCTGCCGCCGCAGACCCTCCAGAGTAGGGCACTCGTTCTGCTCCCTGCAGAACTCCTCCCTGGTGGGACCCCCTTCTTGCTGCCAATGGGTCAGCTCAGAGATGTCTCCCAGTTCGGCTACTTGCTCCCTGTAGGCACCGGGCGTCCCCCTCGAGGTCCGCCTCCTCCCGATCCGTTTGAACTTCGGGGGCCGGTTTCCCGCGCCCCTGCCCTTTCTCTTGGCAGGGACTTGGGCCACTGTTTCAGGCTCCAAGTCCTCTTGATCACCCTTTCTGGCTGCCATTGACCGAGTAGACACGCATGCCCACTCTGGCAACCCAAGCATCTCCAAGTGAGACCTGAGCTCAACCTCCTTCCATGAGGACTGCTCCAGGTCGTTTCCTAGCAGACAATCTACAGGCATGGTAGGGCTCACAACCACCCTTAAGGGACCTGAGACCCCCCCATTCAAAGGGAACCTGCGCCACCATACATTGGCGCTCTGAGTTGTCGACAGCAACTACTTGGTGGAATGCTCCTGGGACTACTTGCTTCTCAGACACCAGGTGACACCGGACTGAGGTCACACTGGCTCCAGTATCTCTGAGAGCCTCTACCCTGTTCCCATTGATGGTCACCCAGGTGCTATATTTCTTTGTGTTAGGGGGCACCTGGTTTCCTGGGACCATCTCACTGTCCCCGAGTGAGACAAGGGTCATTTCTGCGGGATCCCCACCCTCCTGTGGGCACCCCTCCTCCCCAAGTGCTACACTAGCCAACACTTTGGACTGTCCACCGGTGGGTGGCTGTGTCCCCTTCGGGCACTTGGGGTCCCCTTAAAGTGACCTACCTGGTCACATGCATAACACTTGCTGGGGCCGGTCTCAACAGGCTTCCCTGTAGAGACCCCTTTCTTCTTATCACCGGGGGCTGGGAACCTTTACCCTGGGTACTAGTTTGGGGCCCTTTAGAGAACTCCTGTACTTTACCCTTGTCCCCCCACCTTTCTGCTGGGGACCCTGCCCACCTTTGGCTGAGTCTCCCCAAACGCTTTCTTGTGGACCCTGGTACTCACCCAGCGGTCCGCTTCCATAGCAAGCTTCCTGGGGTCAGTCAGCTTACTATCAACTAGGTGCTGGCGCAGATCTGCAAAACATAGACTAGACAAGTGCTCCCATGCAATCAAGTTGTAGAGCCCCTGAAAATCTGTTACGCTACTGCCCTTCACCCAACCATCCAGAGACCTGCAGAACACATCCACACATTCCAACCAAGTGTTGGCATCAGACTTCTTACTGGACCTGAACTGATCCCTGTACTTTTCAGGAGTAAGACCATACTTCGTGAGAAGGGCATCCTTCATGTCAGCATAGGTGAGGTGATACCCCTTACCCAAAGCTATCAGAGCATCCCTTGCTTCTTCCGGGAAAAGTGGCCACAATCCTGCTCCCCAATTCTCCTCAGGGACCCCATTCATGTGTATGGCTGCCTCATAACCCTGGAACCACCTTTGTATGTCATCCCCCTTCTTGAACTCCTTGCCTACGTTCTTGGGAATGTGCACAATCCTGTCTGCCTTTCTGGACGAATTGCTGCCACCATCTGAGCCTGACTTACTCCTAAGTTCTAGCTCCTTTAGTTCTCTCTCATGCTCTAAGAGCATCTTCCTCTCCTCTATGGCCAATCTCTTCTCCTCCCGCTCACTCTCCAGCCTGAGCTTCTGCAGCTCGAACTGCCTTGCCTCCCGCCTGTCCTCCAGCTCCTCTGGGGACAGACTGCTGCTGCCTGACCTGGCGGGTTCCCCCTCCCCAAAAGCACATCCACCCTGGAAATAGGCTCCTCCACCTCCTCACTGAGATCACCAGGCTGCCCATTGGCATGTCTGGCTGCTACCCAGGCCCTCAGCACCTTCTGTAGCTCCTCCTTCCTTGTGAGGCCTTTAATTTGGACTTTCAGGTTTTTACAAATCGCTCGTAACTCCTTTACGGCGTAGGATTCCAACCTGTCCTCCTCAAAGATAACTTCCAGAGATGCAACGGATGATGCAATTGATTCAGGCATGACAAAAGTCGTGAGTTGAAAACTGGCAAGATCAAAAATAGGCCAAAAGAAAAAGAACCAGTATGTGGTACGTAATGGTCTGCGATATGGTAGTAGTGCACACCAATCACTGTAAGTCAAGTGCAAACGCAAGTCCTATCCTCACCGCTGACAACCAATGTTAGAAATGGGATCTCTAGTTGGCAAGGGCTTGCACCTTTGTCCAAGTAGGGACCCTTCTTCCTAGTCAGGGTAAGGGTTGTTACACTCGTGAAGTAACCCCTGCTCTCCCTCGTGGTAGCTTGGCACGAGCAGTCAGGCTTAATTCAGAGGCAGTGTGTAAAGCATTTGCACATAACCAACAGTAATACAGTGTAAGCACTACAAACGGACACCACACCAGTTTAGAAAAATAACCAATATTTTATATACTCAAGACAAGACCAATTACGACAAAAATCCACAATACTATACTTTACGAATGAATGCTTGATACGGTAACTTCTTCTTTGCAGGAATAGCCCAAAAGCAAAGTTCGTACGAGTCGGTAGCTCCGTCCGAGCCTACCGCGATGCTGAAAACCACAGAGTCTAACAGTTCCAGCCGACCGCGTCGATACGGGCCAGCAGAGTCGTGAATAGACTCGGTCACAGTACCTTTCTCGTTGTGGCTGGTACGGAGTGTACGAGCCGGTCGGCGTTCGTCGCGGTTGCGGTGCAAGACGGAGCGATGCAAGGTGCGGTGTCCCTCGATGCGGTGCAGGCAGCGGCTCGATGAGCGTCGTGCAGACGGAGTCGGTGAGTCCAAGGCGTGCGATGCAGGGTGAGACGATGCTCGATGCGGTGCTGACAGGTTGCAATGCAGGCGACCTAGCCGGAGTGCGGGAGCTGGCATCGGACAGCGGTGCGAGTCGGAGCGGTGCGTCGCAGACGTGCGAGCCGTGCCCCAAATGCGGTGCGGTCTCGACTCTTGAGCCAGTTGCAGCGACAGTGTCGGTCTGGTCCGGCTGGCCCAGTGAAGCGATGCGATGCGAACTGCGGTGCCCACAGGTCACGGTGCAAGCAGCGGCTCGATGTTGGCGGCGGTCGGACGTCGCCCATGGTGAGACCAGGGTTGCGATGCGAAGCGGGGCGATGCGGTCTGCGGTGCAAACAGGTCACCGGCCAGGGATGGATTCGGTTGACGGAGTCGGTTGCGGTTCCCTTCCTCTGTGGCAACTGAAACAGCGTTCCAGAAGCGGTACCCAGAGGCTTGTGAAGTCTTTGTAGTCCCTGAGACTTCTTAACAGGAGGCCAGCTCGGTTCCTGGCCCTTGGAGATACTCAGCACAAGTTTGTAGAAAGTTCAGTCCAGTCCTTTCACTGCCCAAGGCAGAAGCAGCAGCTGCAGGCCAACCCAACAAAGCAACAACACAGCAAAGGGGCAGTACTCCTCCTGGCAGCTCTTCCAGCTCTTCGTCTTGGCAGGTTCCTTGATTCCAGCGAGATCTAAATTCATGGGGTCAGGGCCCCAATATTTATATCCCAAATTCCTTTGTTCTCTGAAGGCAGAGAGGCCTTCGCCTAGTCCAAACCAGTTCTGGAGCACTTTGTTGACAAGTCTCCGTCCCTTCTTTCAGTGAGTAGGCCAGGGACATCAGACGCACCACAGGAGGTGGAGCCAGCATTGTGGAGGGAAGGCACTGTCCTATTCAGGGCCCAGGTGCGACCCCTCCCACCCATCTACAGGTCGATCTGGCTATTCAGCCCTGCGCTGACTCACCCTGTCTCCTGGCATCCCCCAGCCCCTGTCACTCACATTCCAGACAAGGAATACACAATCCCGCAGAGGCAGGCTTGGATGGTTAGACAAGAAAATACCCACTTTCTAAAAGTGGTATTTTCAAACACAGAATGTTAAAACCAACCTTACTAAAAGCTGCATTTTATCATTCTGAGTCCAGGCATACTAAACTCGAATTTCTACCATGTTCCCGGGGTCAGTTAGGATTATAAGCTGTAATAATCAAAACTGCTAGTTCTGGCCTAGGGGGAACAGGTAGATTTGCAATAGTGAAAAACGAACTAGGCTGTAATTCACTATCAGGACATGCCGCACACACCCGGGCATGTCCTACCTTTCGCGTACAACGCACCCTGCCCACAGGGGTACCTTGGGCCTACCTTAGGGGTGACTAACATGTAGCAAAGGGAAGGTTTAGGGACTTGCAAGTGTGTGCACTTGCCAAGTCGACATGGCAGCCCCAGGCTGCGCACAGGCTCTGCGATGGCAGGCCCGAGTTACACTTTACGGGCTGTTTGCGTGGGTGGCACTATCCAGTGCTGCAGCCCACCAACAGCATTTGGTCTATAGGCCCTGGCACTCGCAGTGCACTTTACAAGGGACTGACACATAAACCAAATAGGCCAATCATGGAAACACCAATCCATAACACATTTTATACAGGAGCACTTGCACTTTCCCACTGAACCGCAGTGAGGAAAGTGCGCAGAATCATCACACCAGCAAAAACAGAGTCAAAACCGGGAGGTCAGAAAGCAAAAAGTCAGGGGAAACACGCCAAAAGATGCCAAGTCTAACACCCCTTGACAAACCTCCTGTAATAACCCGTGAGTCCTAAGAAGGCCCTCACCTGGGTCTGGGTCCTTGGGGGCTCCCAAGCCAGGATGGTTTCAATCTTGGGCTGCAGGGGCGCCACCTGGCCGCTCCCCACCTGGTGTCCCAAGTACACCACAGAACCCTGCCCAATCTGGCACTTACTGGCCTTGATTGTGAGGCCTGCTCTGCGCAGCGCCATCAACACTTCCCAGAGGTGGCGCAAGTGGTCCTCCCAGGAGGAACTAAACACTGCAATGTCATCCAGGTAGGCGGCACTGAAAGCCTCCAGCCCAACCAACACCTGGTTGACCAATCTCTGGAAGGTGGCAGGGGCATTCTTCATCCCAAAGGGCATCACACGGAACTGGTAGTGCCCATCTGGTGTGGAGAATGCTGACCTCTCCTTTGCCCCATCAGTTAAGGCGATCTGCCAGTACCCAGACGTCAGATCAAACGTGCTGAGGTACCGGGCAGCCCCTAACCGGTCTATGAGCTCATCAGCTCTGGGGATGGGGTGCGCGTCGGTCTTGGTGACCGAATTGAGACCTCGGTAGTCCACACAGAACCTAAGTTCAGGAGTGGCACCAGGCGTCGCAGCTTTTGGTACCAAGACCACGGGGCTGGACCAGGGGCTGCTAGAGGACTCAACCACCCCTAGGGTGAACATTCTGGAGACCTCCTCCTTAATGCCCTGACCCTGTCAGTTACCCTGTAAGCCTTGTGCTTGACAGGAGAACTGTCCCCAGTATCCACCTCATGGACGCACCAATCAGTGACACCAGGTACCAGGGAGAACAAATCAGAAAATTGCCCCAACGGGTGGTGACAATCTCTCTGCTGCTCAGGGGTCAGTGTGGTGGAGAGGATCACACCCTCCACTGACCCATCCTTCTCTTCTGCACACAGGAGGTCAGGGAGAGGCTCACTCTCCTCCTCAACCCCATCATCTGTGGCAAGAAGCATGCCCACTTCAGACCTCTCAAAGTGGGGCTTTAGGCGATTCACATGCAGGACCCGCAAGGGGTTCCTGGGAGACTGAAAGTCCACCAAGTAGGTAACTGGACTTTTGCGCTCCACCACCTCAAATGGACCGGTCCACTTATCTTGGAGCGCACAAGGCTCCACTGGGGCCAGTACCCAAACCTTCTGACCAGGTTGAAATTCGACCAGAGTGGCATTCTGGTTGTGCCAACGTTTCATTTCTTCCTGGCTGGCTTCAAGATTTGCCTCAGCAATTTTTCTGAAACGCCGAGTCTGGTTCCTGAAGGCCAACATGTAGCTAAATACATCTTGGGGAGGTTTCCTGGGAGATTGCTCCCAGCCTTCCTTGACCAGACTCAGAGGTCCTCTAACCGGGTGGCCATAGAGGAGTTCAAAGGGACTGAACCCTAAGGACTTCTGTGGCACCTCACGGTAGGCAAACAACAGGCATGGCAAGAGTACGTCCCACTTACGCCTCAGGGGCTCTTCTAGGCCCATGATCATGCCCTTCAAGGTCCGGTTGAACCTTTCAACCAGACCATTACCTTGGGGGTGGTAAGGAGTGGTGAACTTATACGTTACCCCACACTCCTTCCACAGAGACTTCATGTACTGGGAGATGAAGTTGGTCCCCCTGTCAGACACCACCTCTCTGGGGAATCCCACACAGGAGAATATCCCCATCAGTGCCCGTCCCACCACGGGGGCCGTCACTGTCCTGAGCGGGATGGCTTCAGGGTACCGGGTGGCATGGTCCACCAAGACCAGGATGAACCTGTTGCCCAGGGCTGTCTTGGGGTCCAGAGGCCCCACAATGTCAATGCCCACTCGCTCGAATGGGGTACTCACAACTGGAAAGGGCTGGAGTGGGGCCTTGATCTTCCCCCCACTCTTCCCACTTGCCTGGCAAGTCTCACATGTCCTGCAATGAGTGTCTGAACTCTTGTGCATCTGGGGCCAATAAAAGTGGGCGGCCAGCCTCTCAAAGGTCTTGGTCTGCCCCAGATGTCCTGCCAATGGAATGTCATGAGCCAACCCCAGTAGGAAGGTTCTGAAGCACTCGGGTACCACCAGCACTCAGACTGACCCTGGCTCAGCAACCTTAGGCTCACTATACAGGAGACTGTTCTCCCAATAAATCAGATGTGAACCAGACATGTCACCTTCTGCCTGGGCTGCAGCCTGTCGCCGCATACCCTCAAGAGAGGGGCAAACTCTCTGCTGCTCACAAAATTCCTCCCTGGTGGGTCCCCCTTCCTGCTGCCAATGGGTCAGCTCAGGCAGGTCCCCCAGTTCGGTGATCTGCTCCCCGGTAGGCTCCAGGGCATCCCCTCAGGGTCTGCTCCTTCCTGGGCCGTGGGAACCAAGGGGGCTGGCTTCCCGCGCCCCCTGCCCCTTCTCTCTAAGGCAGGGATCTGGGCCCTACTCTCAGGCTCCAGATCCTTTTCAACACCCTCCTTGGCTGCCATGGACCGAGTGGTAGCACACGCCCACTCAGGCAGACCCAACATCTCTAAGTGAGCCTTCCTCTCCACCGTAGCCCACGGGGAGTCCTCTAAATCATTGCCCAGCAGACAGTCTACAGGCATGGTGGGCCTCACAGCTACCTGAAGAGTTCCTGAGACCCCCCCCACTCAAAGGGAACCTGAGCCACCTCACATTGGCTCTCTGAGTTGTCTGCGGACACTACTGGGTAGAATGCATGGGGGACAACCTGCTCTTTGGACACCAACCGGGAGCTGACAGCAGTTACACTGGCCCCTGTATCTCTTAGAGCCTCCACCCTATGGCCATTGATGGTCACCCACTGCCTGTATTTTTTAGTGTTAGCAGGCAGTGCAGGCTTGGGGACCATCTCAAAGTCCCCTAATGAGACAAGGGTCAACTCTACGGGATCCCACCCCTCTTGGGCACCCATCTCCTCCTCTCCCAGGGCTACACTAGCAATCTGGCGGGGTGGTGCACGGGGGTGCACTGCTCCCCTTGGGGGCACTGGGGATCAAAATATCTGTGGCCCACTTGACCACAGTTGTAACACGTGGGGGCCCCCTGGGAACAGGCCTACCTGTTGGGGGCCCTGTCCTCCTTTCTTGGGGGGCTGGGACACCACTGCTTGGTTCCCTGGGGGATTACTTTGGGGCCCTCGGTGGAACTCCCTCTGTTGACCCTTGTCCCCCCCACTCCTCCTCTGGGGACCCTGCCCACCTTTGGCGACGTCTCCCACTGGACCCTTGCGGACCCGGGTGCTCACCCAGCGGTCCGCCTCCTCAGCAAGCTTTCTAGGGTTAGTCAGCTTGCAATCAATTAGGTGCTGGCGTAGCTCAGGAAAACAATTACTAGATAAATGCTCCCATGCAATCAAATCATAAAACTGTGCAAAAGTTTCTACTTTGCTACCTTTTACCCAGCGTTCCATGGCTCTGCAAAAAAAAGACACATATTCAACCCACGTGGTACCCTCTAGCTTCTTACAGACCCTAAACCTCTGCCTATACATCTCAGGGGTCAAACCATAGCGGGTCATCAACGCTTCCTTCATGTGGGCATAAACCATCCTACTTTCTGGGGGCAGGTCCAACAAGGTATCCCTCCCCTCACTCACAAAGCGTCCCCATAACCCCGCTCCCCAATCCTTCTCAGGGACCCGGTGAGACACCATGGCTAATTCATAAGCGGCAAACCATTGCCCAATATCTTCACTTTTGTGGAAATCTTTAATAACCTCCTTGGGTATATACACCCTACTCTCAGGGTGCACTACAGGTACGCTGCCACCAGAGGGGGAGATTTCCATGCTCTTAGATTTAATCTCCAACTCCCTCAATACTCTCTCATGCTCAAACTTCATCCTCATAATCTCAATTTCTAACTTCTTGTTCTCTAGGTCCCGGTGACCATCCATTTTAAGCTTAGCCATCTCCATATTATGCCGCCTATCTCTCTCCCTGTCCTCCAGCTCTTCTGGGGATAGACCCTTAGCGGACACACTAGAGCCCGGGTTGGAAAGGGCTGGATCTCCTACTAAGTCTACTACATCGCCCTGCTGCTCTCCTCCCTCCACAAGCTCTCCTATATCGTTAGGGGCATCCCTGGCTTCTAGCCAGGCCTTCAGCGCCTTGTAATACTCCTCCCTTCTAGTGAGACCTGTGATAGGGACTGTGAATTGCTTGCAAAAATATTTGAGCTGCTTGGCATTGTAGGTTTCTATTTTCTCTTCTTCCCAGGAGAGATCCTCTGAGGCATTGGATCTGGGCTTGCCCATTGTAGAAATAACTGGCAATATCAATAAAGGACAGAAGAAAACTTCTCAAAAATGTAAGCGGGTGAAAAATCACCGGCAATATCAATCACAATATAGGATCCTAAAACTCTCAGAAATGTGCGCGGGTGAAAAATCACCGGCAATATCAATCACAATAGGGGATCAATAACTTTCAATAAATGGGCGCGGGTGAAAAATCACTGGCAATATCAATCACAATATAGGATCCCAAAAACTCTCAGAAATGTGCGCGGGTGAAAAATCACCGGCAATATCAATTACAATAGGGGATCAAAAACTTTCAATAAATGGGCGCGGGTGAAGAATCACCGGCAATATCAATCACAATATAGGATCCCAAAAACTCTCAGAAAATGTGCGCGGGTGAAAAATCACCGGCAATATCAATTACAATATAGGATCCAAAAAACTCTCAAAAAATGTATGCGGTACGTTATGGTCTGCACTCACTAGTAGTGTACACTATAATTACTGTATGCGATCATAAATGCAAGTCCAGATCCCACCGCTGCCACCAATGTTAGAAATGGGGGTCTCTAGTTGGCAATGTCTAGCCACTGTCCAAGTAGGGACCCTTCTTCCTAAGTCAGAGTGAGAGGGCTACCCTCTTTAATACCCCTGCTCAACCCTGTGGTAACGTAGCACGAGCAGGTAGGCTTATCTCAGAGGCAGGGTGTGAAGCATTTATGATCATACACAGTAACACAGTGAGGAACACTACAAAGGGACACCACACAAGTAGTTATTATAAAAAATAAGTATCTTTATATAAAGGCAGATTTATCACAAGACCAATAACTGTAAAAGGCACAATACTGTCAAAAATAGGATAGCTGTTGAAGGGCTGTCAAAAATAGTTCAAAGGTTGCAAAAATAAGGTTCAAGTTCAAAGCAGTGGTCTCTGCGACCCTTTCTTTCACAAAGTACCTGGGTTTAGTAGCAAAACCAACAAAGTGTCGCAAATAAGCTGTAGCGATGATTCTCGGCACGCGAGGCCGGCGATGCGTTGAAATCCTTGCCGCAAGGGAGGATGATGCGCCGATCTGCGGGATGCGTGCGGAGACGATGCGACAAACTTCTGCACGCTGGACCGCCGATGCGATGACTTTCTTGCCGCGTGGGAGAAGTCGATGCGGTGATCCTGTTGCGCTGTGCGATCGTGTTGCGATGCGAAGACAAGAAGCTCCGCGAGGGAGCGACGAAGTTCGGTGTGATGCGATTAAAGTGGCGGACGCACGGCGTCCGCACTGCGATGTCTCGAAGCGATGATTTCTTTAAGGGTTGCGAGTGCGCGGCGACAGCAGCACGATGATCTTCCCAGCGCGTCTCGGCTGCAGCGGCTCGCAAAGGGGCGTCAGCGATGGTTTCGGGTTGCGGGCCCTCGGCGGCAGTAGCGCGATGATTTTCCCAGCGCTCTCGACTGCAGCGGCCCGCAAAGATGTGTTAGCGTCGATTTCTCACCCTCTTTTCTCTGATGCAGACTAGAGGCCCTGGAACTCACAGGAGCCTCCTCAGCAGATAGCAGTCCTCGCAGGGAGGAAGCAGGAGGTTGGTGGTGGAGTCTGATGTGCCTGAGACTCCAGCAGGAGGCTAGCTCTTTTCCTAGCCCTTGGGTAATTGCTGTAACAAAAATAAAAGTTCTCTCAAGAGTTCCTTTTCCTCTTCTTCAAAGTCCAGTGGTCACTGCTGCAGGCCAGTGCAAGAAACAACACACAGCACAGGGACCGTCACTTCCTGCAGATTCCTCCAGTGGCACGAACAGAGTTTCCTCTCCAGATCCAAAAGCAATACAAAATGTAGGGGCTTGAGCACAGATATTTATACCCCAAAAGCCTTTGATCCTTGAAGCTACCAGTCACTGAACCTAGCCAGAACCAGTTCTGCTCAGGCCTGGAGCACTTTGTTTACCAGGCTGCATCCTTCCTTTCAGAAAGAGGGGGTCTGCTAGCAGACACACAGTGGGAGGTGGAGCCAGCATTCACCTTGCCAGGCACAGCCCTATTCAGGTCAAGGAGCCACCCCTCCCCACACTCTAAATGCAGATCTCTCTATTCAACCCAGGTCTGACTCAGCCTGTCCTGCCCCTCTAAAACCAGACAGCCAATACACATAACGGCAGAGCACACTGGAAGGCTTAGGCAAGAAAATACCTACTTTCTAAAAGTGGTATTTTCAAACACAGAATATAAAAATAAACTTCACTAAAAGATGTATTTTAATATTCTGAGCTCAGGCATACTAAATTCGTTTTTCTACCATGTTCCTGGGGTCAGTTAGGACTATAGCATGTAATAGTAAAACTGCCCATTCTAGCCTATGAGGAACAGGTAGCCTTACAGTAGTGAAAAACGAAATGGGGCATAATTCACTACCAGGACATGCTACACACACCAAGGCATGTCCTGCCTTACACATACAAGGCACCCTACCATAGGGGTGACTTACAGGATGCTAAGGGAAGGTTCAGGGGCTGGGAAGTGAGTGCACTTCACAGCCAAGATGGCAGTTCTGGACTGCACACAGACACTGCAGTGGCAGGTCTGAGACACACTTTACAAGCTGCTTCTGTGGGTGGCACACATCAGTGCTGCAGGCCCACCAGCAGCATTTGGTTTACCAGCCCTGGGCACACATAGGCCACACTACTAGGGACTAACAGGTAAACCAAATAAGCCAATCAGGGATATACCAATTCACATAGACATATTTATACAGGGAGCATTCGCGCTGTGACACTGAATGGCAGTGGCACAGCGCCCAGAGCATCTAACACCAGTAAAACAGAGGAGACAACAGCGAAAAATGGAAGGGAGACCCACGCCAATGGTGCCAGGTCTAACACATATTTATGAAGGATAAAATGTAATTGTGATTTAAAATGCATTTATATAGTGCTTAGGACCCCTAACGAGGGATTGAAGCACTTTTGCAAGGGATTCTGGGTGAAACAACCTTGTGAGAGCCACACAAGCCAACGCACTCTTGATTCCCCTAGGTGTCTAGTTTTCACAAATGTCCAAGTTTGTTATGTTTCCCTAGATGCCGGCTGAGTGAAGGCTCAAAATCTACAGCTACCCACTTTGCAAAAAAAGGGTCAGTTTTGAGTGGAAAAATATGATGTATCCATGTTATATTTTGGGCCATTTCCTGTAGCGGTTGGCACTAAGCCTACTCACACAAGTGAGGTACCATTTTTATCAGAAGACTTAGGGGAATGCTGGGTGGAAGGAAGTTTGTGGCTCCCTGCCGATTCCAGAACGTTACATCACAGAATTGTGAGGAAAATGTGTGTTTTTTTAGTTAAAGTTTGAGGTTTGCAAGGGATTCTAGGTAACACAACCTGGTGATAGCCACACAAGTCACCCCATCCTGGATTTCCCCAGGTTTCTAGTTTTTAAAAATGTACAGGTTTGCTAGGTTTGCCTAGGTGCTGGCTGAGTTAGGGCCCAAAATCCAGTTTTTCAAAAATAAAAACTAGTACGTTTTGAATTGAAAAATGTGATGTATCCATGTTGTTTTTTCGGCAGTTTCCTGTTGCAGGCACAAGGCCTACCCGCACAAGTGAGGTACCATTTTTAGGTCGAGCCAGGCAGCATATGCGCTGCTCTGCGAGGCATGCTGTTTTTGAGTATGCACTTGAAGCTCAGCACACTCTCCACCCATATTTTTCATTGGCTTGGGTCATTGTCCTTTGGAAATGCTGGCTTCTGATTTGTTAATAGGCTAGTTAGCCCCTCCTTAGTACCACCTTGTCTTCATTTGTAACCTCCCATGAGGACTGGCTCTTTTACTTCTGTTGTTACATGGTATGTTTTATTTAGTCTTTAACCACTATGTTCTTTAATGAGTTTCTCCTACTGCAGGCACGACATGCATTCCTGCAACATTCAGCGCGCCATGCGCTTTTTCACTTACCAAGCAGCCCGGGACAATGGCGGCCGCTTCTTTACAATGAAATTGGTCTCGCATTTACGAGAGTCTGAGCTATTGGCATTGTAAATGACAATGCCTCTTATTTATGTGTTAATTATCAAACAGATAAATAAAAGGCATTGCCATTTACAATGCAAATAGCTTAAACTCTTGCAAATGCGAGACCTATTGCATTGCAAATGCTTGTTGTTGATTGTTTCTATTTGCAAGGATGGGTGAAAATAAAATTAGAAAACCACACAAAAGATCATCAAAATACGTCTGAAGATATCCAGCAGCAATTTGGTTTAAAGATTTGGAAATACACTGTAAAGCAGTTGATTCACATGTCTTACAAATGATAGAGAGGAGATGTACATTCCATGTACTTTTACGTACTTTAGGATTTTTGTGCCATTTTATGAATCTGTACAGAACATTCCAAAAAAATTAACTGGTTTGAGTTTGGTCTGGCACATTTTGTCCACTTTTGTTGAGGGAAGGGGATATTAAAAGGCTTCAAATAAGTAGAGTTTTCCATCTGGACTCCTGTAGGACACTTAGCTTTCTGTTACTGAAAGAAATGCTGAACAGAAATACACCAAACATGACATGAAACTAGGAATTTATTCAGGGAAACACCTTTGCTTGATTTGGTGTAAACCCTTTCAGTAGTTTTCAAAAAATGGCATCTATAAAAATATGTTGGTGGGCTTCGAGACATCTTGATAATGGAAAAGTATTTTTATTTGCCTATAACTTTAATCCTGTTTGACTAATTCGAAAAGTTTGTCAACTGATCTGCATGTTTGTTAACCTTACTCGTGGTATTTTTAAATTTGTGCAAATTTGTTATATGGGCCAGTTAAAAAGGGGATCAAAAAGTGTTCATTTGTTCCTAACTGTGATACCATTTGGCAACTCCACATGAAATCTGGCAGACATTTAGAATGATAAGAATGCCATGGAGATGGGCAAAGTTAAAGGGGGAAACACATTTTCATGTGCTAATAACTTTGGTGCTACTTCATATATCTGCTTGAAATTTGTCAGCGGTTACTGAGTTAAGCTTAGTGTAGAGTTTTCAGGTTTAACTCAGATCTGATGAGGGAGGGCAAAATGGGATCAATAAATCATTGATTTTCTTATAACTTTGGTGAAGTTTTACAGATCTACACAACACTTGACCGACACTTAACGTATCATTTATAGTTGACTTGATAGCATGCAAATTCATGCAAATTCATTGGGGTGAGAGGGGGTGAAAAAAGCAGTGTTTTCCTATTTTACCTTCCATAGGAAAATCTTCACCGTGCTACAGAAAACAACGCTTAATGGAATTACACCAAATTTGCATGAAAACAGAACTTTTGTAAGGGAAGTCACATTGCTTGTTTAAATGTAAATCTGTACAGTAGCTTTTGAGAAGTTAGCATTACAAAAATGTACCAGTGCAGTGGCCTTGAAACGGCTTGAAAAAGGGGTGTGCAAGATTCACATAATTTGCTTTTTGTAATTACTTTAATTTATGGCAAAATTAAGTGAAATTATGATTATTACGTGAAATGCAAAGCCGCAATTTTGCGGTATATTTTAGCATGAAATGCAAACAATTGACGCAAGGATGAATTTAACCAAAAGAATTGTGGAGAATAGCCACTCGTGTTCTGTTGTTCCTGTGCGCTCATTGTAAATTTTTACCACAAACAGTTCCATTCGCAGTAAATTGTTTTAAAAAAAAAAATATCTCTTTATTAACATTTTCAAGCATATAAAAAGAGAACATTATGCAGTATGGTTGCGGTAGCTCTAGGAGACGAGCATCCTAATTTCAAATGATCCATAGATAAGAGTCTTGTGCACCACAGCGAGGCACAAAAGAGTGAGGCAAGTAAAGTCCCAGGGGCACTCACACCGGGGAACACAGCGAGGACAGCCAAATCTGTCACAGTGTGTGAAAGGCAGCGAGTCTTCTAAGACCCTCAATGCTGCCCGGTGCAGGGTTCCACCTCTAATTCACTTTGGGTTCGCTATCAAAATAATGAGGCAAGCGCTGGAAACTGGAAGACAAGAAAAAGGTTTATTTCTCATGAGGAGATCACGTCAACTGCAGACACCGGGATGTCTGAGGGAGGTGTTCTGCTGATAACTCCTTTGGCTCTTCCTTTTATACAGGTTTGACACAATGCATTGGTTTCATCAACATGGTTACACAAGCTTGGGGTCCCCGCCCCGGGCAGGTTGTCACACAAGCCCAACAGTAATTCTCTTCCCACCCAGGTCAAACAGACAATCTTATCTTGCAGCTGGACCTTGCTTCAGGGTCTAAAACATGTGAGACCGGCCAGATCTAAGAGTCCGTTCTGTTGATAAAAACAGGTCCCATTGTTGGTAACAACAAGTCTTGCTGTTTGCAGTGCAATAAATCATGTTGCAAGAGTCTTTTTGGTGTTTGGAACCTGTTTGTGTAACTAGGTGCAGTGAGGGGTAGAGTGTCCAAAGGTTTGCCTGAAAACAGAGATGAGAGGAAAACGAGTTTGTGGCAGCAAGTGGCGCTGAGGTTTGTTGCGGCAAATAGAGTTTATAGCCCCCAGCACACGTACCAGGTCGGTCAGAGGGTCAGAGGGATGCTAGTAAGGGCAGGGTGAAACAAAGGTGACCAACAGAGTACAAAATGGCTTTGATAGATTAAAATGACTGCAACTTATGTGCACATAGAATTCCACCAGACAAGATGGCGCAGGTAATGTTCACGCACGATTGTCGTTTTGCTTTTAACAGTGGCCCCTTTGAACATAACTAGCCAGCTTGTCATTCTATTTCGATCTCCATAATGTCCTGTATCTCTTGATCATACATTACTCTCATTTTTGTTAGCTGAGTGCCCATAGTCTTAGGGTGCAAGGTAGTTATGCAAAGAGAACACAAAGGTGGTATACAGTGTTTACCCAAACAACAACCACATATTGTCAATACTGGGACCAAGAGAATCATTGATATTTTCAAACCCCACTCCTTCAAGATGCCCCAAAGCCAACTTCCAATTGTCCAAGTCTCTGATCCTTGATGAATTTCTGAAGATAGTCTATGGAGATGTTCGATTGCTTCATAGACAGAAGGTGAATTATCAGGAATGTATACACAGCAGCTGGCACCGATGATGCGGCATGCTCCTCCACGGTCCGCTAGTACCACGTCCAGGACCATGCGATTTTGCAGGGTAACCAGACGGATCTCTTGGAGCTCAGCAGTGTTGTTGCTGAGGATGCCAGCAGTGACGTTCAGGGCGGTCTCTACCGCTTGGGACAGATGTCTGATGGCTCGGCTGTTTGCCATCGGACCCCATAGCGGGACGAGCCCTTTTGCTACGTCGAGGAACTGTGATGAGGCAGAGTCTGCTTGATCAATGTCTTTAGAACGCTTTTCTCGATGATGCTCTGCAGGGGCTGTGTAGGTTGGTGGCAAAACAAAGGCGATGTAGCACGTGCCCCCCAGTTTCTTGGGAGCCAGGTGTAGGCTTTGGTTCCACAAACAAAGTACATATTGGGTGATGCAACAAGCGCTGGGGGGTTGGCAGTGTTCAAAGTCCTTACAATGCTACAGGTGCTGTGACCCACATTCTTAGTCCCACGGCCTTCAATGCATACAAGGCCAGAGACGTTCACCACAGATAGGGCCACAGTCAGTGTTGCAGCAGTTCTTTTCTTCAGGTAGGAAAATGTGGCTCTGTTAGGATTATTGAACACTTGCATTTCCACTCGTTCTTTGGAGGGGACATTAATCTGGAATGTCGCATTGAAGGTGTGAGGGCAGAAGGGGCGGCTGTCCTTCCTGTTTTGTTTCACCAGAACTCGTTGTAGAACTGGGCGATTGTTCCGTCGGAAGTGGCATTGTCTTTGTAACTTTCTTGTAGGAGCATCATCCAGGCAAGGCAAGATCCGTGAATAGAAAAGGGCGAAGGGATGAAAGGGATGGAATGTTCAGTGGCATGTGGTAACAGCCCACAGACCCAACAGTTGGTAGCATTGGTGGCAAGATTGTGCTGGTGCAACATCTGCACGAAATAATTATTCCAGAATTCTTTGCGTCGTTCTCGGAGCTTTGCGGTAGTGATACCAGGTAGTGTTCTTTCTTGGTGGTTGGTTGCATGGTGGGTGACAATGTTCTGTATGCAGGTGCATTCTCTTCAATGATCCAGAGTGCGACCATTAGCAGGAGACAGGTGAGAAATGCGGCTACAAGTGCAATTGTCTTTGTGCTGTGCAGGTTAGCAGTCTTGGTGTCTTTGCGGTGGTTTTGCAGGTGTTCAGTTTCTTCCATCATCTTCGAGGAGCTCAACAACTGTTAGGACCACAGACTTTTGTCTGGCACTTTCCTGGTAGCGTTGTTTGACTGTGCTACTGATCTGAGACCTTGACTTAGTTAGTGGCCTGGTCGTTGGAGCTCCCTCCTTTCGTCGATCTTAGGTTGTACCCTTTCCTGGATGGCACCGTGGGGTTGGGAAATTCTGATAGTTCGAGGGTGTCTTCTTGTGGGTAGGAACTCAGAGCTGGTCGGTCTCTCGCGAGTACTTCCTCTTGCACCTCCACCCCTTCACAGGTTGCCAGGGTTGGTGGGACTCGTTTGCAATGATGAGCGTGCAGCCAGTTTCGTTTTCCTTCCACTCGGAGGGCAGTTCGGGTGGTGATCAGGACTTGCCAGGGGCCCGTCCACCTAGGCTCCAGATTCTTCATTCTTTGGAAGTAGCGAATCAATACATGGGCGCCTGGCTTTATTTCATGTCCCGGGCCCCTGGATACGTCAGGCAAGGCTTGCTGCACCTGTTGGTGGATAATTGTTAGCTCGTTTGTGAATTTATGCAAGTAATCCGACATTAATATGTTCGGGACATCGTTAATGGAGGTGGGTCTTGGTGCCGCCCAAATGCTCATAGGCCTGCCGAAGACCACCTCATACGGGGTCAGTCGGTGTTTGGTTGGGGTGGAGCGCATCGATAACAATGCCAATGGGAGGGCGTCGGGCCATTTCAACCCGGTCGTGGCAACTATTTTGGATAGTTTAGTTTCAACGTTGCATTGTGTCTCTCTACCAGGCCCGCTGATTGGGGGTGGAAGACGGCATGGAACTTTTGTTTTACCCCCAACCCTCTCAGTATGTTCTGTATCACCTCGGCTACGAAGTGGGGGCCGTTGTCGCTCCATAAAATTCTGCAAAGGCCGTATCGGGGGAAGAATTCTTTCAGCAATACTTTTGCAGTGGCTAAGGCGGTATTGTCGCGGGTGGGATATGCCTCCACCCATTTGCTAAAAGCGCACACAACCCCCAGGACATATTTTAGACCAAGGCATCTCTCTAGTTGAATGTAATCCATTTGAAGGATTTCAAAGGGGTGGTCAGGGACTCCAAACCCTCCCCGTGGTACTACTGTCCCCTTCCCTGGGTTTTGTTGTAGGCAGACTATACATTGTTGTACTAGGCGTTTTGCAGATTCTGCTATCTTGACGTTATGCCATACTCTGGTGATTAGTTCAATCATGGGGGTGGAGCCTATGTGTGCTGGTAAATGTGCCATGGTCAATATGGGGATGAGGTAGGCATTGGGTAACAGCCATTTATTTCCGTCTTTAGTTCTCCAGCACTCTTCCTCGTCTTTTAGTTCCACCTTTTCCCACTCGGTCAATTCGTCTTGTGTGCCTATAGTCTGTATGTCCCTTACAGTGGTCCTAGCATCAGTCCATCGTTCAGCTTGTGACCTGGTCACATACATTCGTGGCGTAGTTCTGTCTCCTGCCGTGGCTCGGGCAGTAACGTCTGCTAGTGCATTTCCCTGTCCAATGAGATCAGTCACTTTCCTATGTGCTTGGCATTTTATCACTGCTAACTTCTTGGGGAGGAGGACTGCTTGCGTCAAGGTGGAGACTAAATCTCCATGCAGGATGGGTGTACCGTGTGAAGTCAGGAACCCTCTTTCTTTCCATAAGATCCCAAAATGGTGAACCACCCCGAAGGCATATTGGCTGTCGGTGTATATGTTAACTGTCGTGTCAGTCGCTAAGATACATGCTTGTGTGAGGGCAATGAGTTCTGCAGCCTAGGCTGAACGTTGGGGAATACGGGCTGTTTCCAGAACGGTTCGGGCTGTGGTGACAGCGTATGCAGCTGAGGTGGTGCCGTCGGGGAGTTTGATGCACGAACCATCCACCCATAGTTCTCCATCTGGTTCTAGAAAGGCGGTGTCTCTGAGATCTATTCTACTCTTTGTTTGTTCATCGGTTAGTGTCACACAGTCGTGTAGTGGAGTCACGCTAGGATCATTTTCGGGTAGGGGTAACAGTGTGGCTGGATTGAGAGTGGTGCATTGCTTTAGGGTAATGTGCGGTGCTAGCAGGGTCAACTCATATCCTGTCAGTCGGGCGCTAGTCAAGTGTTGGGTTTTGGTCTGGTTTAGTAGTGTGTCGACTGCATGGGGTACTAAAACAGTGACTGGATTGGAGAGTACTATTCCTTCGCTCTGGCGTATCGATACTGCTGCAGCTGCCACAGCGCGCAGGCACGCTGGCAGCGCTCTGGCTACTGGATCGAGGGTGGCAGAGAAATATGCACAAGGGCGTTGTTTGTGACCAATTGATTGTGTTAGGACAGACAATGCACATCCTTCCCTCTCGTGCGTGTAGAGGAAGAATGGTTTGGAGTAATCCGGGGTTCCTAGGACAGGCGCTGAACAAAGGGCATTGCGTAGTTCTTTAAAGGCTGACTTGCATTCGGGGGTCCAGGGAGAGGTGAGGGGATGTCTTTAGCTAGGAGGGAGAGAAGGGGTTTGACAATGAGGCTAAAGTTCGGTAACCACTGTCGGCAAAATGAAGTGAGACCTATCAAAGAGCGGACTTGTTTCTGATCTTTGGGGACAGGGGTGTCTAGAATTGTCTGGATCCTGTCAGGCGTGAGTTTCCTCCCTTCTTTGGATAAAAGGTGACCCAAATAGGTCACTTGTGATTTACAGAACTGCAATTTCTTTCGGGAGACCTTGTGACCATTCTCAGCAAGAAAATTGAGTAGTTTGATGGTGGCTGTGACGGCTATTGGTATGGTGTCCGCTGCTAGAAGGATGTTGTCTACATATTGTATTAGTGCCACTCCATCTGGCAATTGTATGGCGTCCAACTGTCTTTTAAGCGCCTGGCTATAGATGCTTGGGCTCTCAGTGTACCCCTGAGGTGCTCTGCAAAATCTGTACGAACGGGAGTTTAGGGTGATTCCAAATAGATAGCGGCTGTCCTTGTGTATAGGTATGGAAAAGAATGCGTTTTGAGGTCAATTACAGTGAAGGTGGTGGCAGTGGAGGGGATTAAAGTCAAAATTGTCGTGATGTCGGAAACTACTGGGTATTGTGGCACTACGATTTTGTTTATCTCCCGCAGGTCAATGATGAAGCGGTAGGCTTTTCCGTCTCCCTCTCCCTGTCTCTTTACAATCGGTAGTATGGGACTGTTACAAACGTTGCTCACTACTTCCTCTACCACCCCTGCCTCTACCAAAGAGTGTATGATCTCTGTCAGTGCCTTCTCACCCTCTGGCGATATTTTGTACTGCGGTACTTTCGGTAGGGTTGCGTCCTGTCGTATTGTTACGTGTACTGGGTCAATCATCATTCGTCCTATGTCTGAATCAGCCCTAGCCCATAAGTGTGATGGCAAAGTGTCCAGTAGGGATGCGTCAGTCTCGGAGATGGGAAACATGTGCTGAGAAGGGTTCTCTCTATGGCGCTGGGGGTTGTCATACAGGACGACACGCACTCCGTCTGGTGAGCATCTGATAGTCGCATGGAAGTGTTTCAAAAGGTCGAGACCCATAATGGCGTCTGGGGTGTTGGAAGAGAGGAGGAATGTTGTTTCGACGCTATTGTTGTCAAGGTTAAAAGGGATCGGTCGGGACAAAGGGTTGGTGGAGGGCGTACCGTCAAATCCTATTGAGGTCACATGTGAGCCTGACAAGGGTGCCCTTGGAATCAGTCGTTTGGATAGTGCACTACGTGTTGCTCCCGTGTCTACCAGAAATGGCGACTTTGTGCCCAGGACCTCAGCGGTAACATAAGGGCCGTGCTGATCAACATAGAGCTCGACTGGATCCCTCCCTTGCCCCTGGCTGTCCTATGCAAAGTCGTACGTATTGTCATAATCTGTCTGTTGGTACTGATTCTGTTTGGGATGGTCAAATGTGTTCACTCTTCCTGGCCTTTCCTCGCTTGCTTCACTCACGTACCCTCTCCCACGTCCTCTTCCTCTCTGTCCACTTGCTATTTCCCTCGCCCCTCTGCCCCTACCAGCTCCTAACAAAGCCGGGCATTGGGTTTTCCAGTGTTCATATTCTTTGCAAAATGCACATTGATCCTGTCCTAGGTCTTGGCGTCCTACATATGATGTCGATGAATGGTTTCTAGGTGGCTGTACTCTAGGGGTATTCTGCTGGTATCCTCCCCTATATTGCTCCCTTCCTGTATTCGCCCCCTGGAGTTGTGCTACCATTACCCTTTCCTTCAAGTCCTTATTTTTCCTTTCTGTAGCCCTGTCATTTTCGTTTCTCTGATGCTCATAGTACTGGGCCATTTGGAGAATGGCCGCCGGTTTAGATGCTGCCCAACTACTTTCGCTGGCTTGTAATTTCTGGGATACATCTGGCAGTAGTCCTTTGACATAGTTCTGCACAAATAAGTGGTGTCTGGTTGCGTGGATATGTCTTGTCCACTGTAATCGGAGAACACCGTTTCAAATCTGGAGAAATACTCTGAGACATCCTCTTGTGGTTTCTGGCGGCACGCGGTTACTATGGACCAGTCTATCTTTTTCTCTGGGATCAGCGTTTTCACTTTCTGCACTATTTTGTCAGGGAGGTCCAATATTGCTTTAACCGGTTTTTGACCAGGGTTCCGCTGTTTATCTAGTGTGTTGAGTTGTTCCCAAGTATGACCAAGCAGTTCGGTATGATCTATTTTCCTAATCTGTTTCCACACATCTGCTGGCAAACATAACCCGAAGAACAACTCTATGTCGGCAAGTGTCATTATTGTTGATCACAGAGCGGTACCTAGCTCGGTGTAAAAGGCGGTGGGGTTCTTTCGTAAATCCGGTAAAGATTTACGGAACATCAAAATGTCCTGTCTGTCCCATGGTTGATACACCCAATTGTAGACCACCCTTCCTCTAGCGTCTTGATGGTTCATATCGTCATGAGTCCCTTGTCCTCTAGGAGGTACCCAATAAGGGGCAGCTTCTTTTATCGGCATCATGCTATCTGGTTTTTCCACTGGGGGTCCTGCTATCTTAGATGTCCTGTCCTTATCTATCCGTCCTTGTTCCACGAGGTGACGGAATACCTCCAGTGTGGATGAAAAGAGTTCTGTAACATCGTTGTCGCCTTCATCTCCGGTGTCTACCTTCCTATAGAGAGCCACTAGCCGCTCGGGCCCTACATCTTGGTACTTCTCTTCATATGCAGTAAGAGTGTGGTAACAGAGACGTACAATAAAGTATCGTTTGCGGTTTTCAACATAGGAGTTGCATATGTCAGTTACATACTCTTCTGTCTCCTTCCTATCTAAGAGGTATTTAACTATTTTATCAATGCCTGCTCGCTCATTTTTACTTAATTGCGGGACCCTGGGCACTCCTTTTTCTTTTGATCCTACCTCTACTACTGTATCCTTTGATGAGGCATTTGGTGTGGGTGACTCGGTGGGAGCAGAGGCGGCTATACTTTGGTGGTCCTGGCGTTGTACTACGGGATGAGTAGGGGCGTAAGGGGGTGGCATGTATATGATTGGGGGACCTAACAATAAATCATCATCTACCCTTTGTTTTGCTGGTAACTTGGGGTAAAGAGTCGAGGGTGTTCTAACAGGGCATTGACCTGATATTTTTGATTCCTGTTCCTTTTTATCGATTTCTTTTTCTTTTAATTTTTCTTCTAATCTTTTACAGGCTTGGTAAGCTGATTTTCGCGTTTCTTTATCTTGTCTAGCTTCGTCCCTTTTCTTTCTTTGAGCTGCCTCTTTTCGCCATAAACCAAAACTGTCAAACATGGCTGGTCTAGTTTTCTTTTTGTGGAGAGCTAATTCTAACGTTTCTATTTTAGCGGGATCGAAAGATCCCGTCAATGGCCACTGATTTACCCGGTCCTTCCTAGTGTATTTATGCCATAGTTTGCTATAAGCTACGGTGGCTAATCCATACTTTACGTACATGTCCTTGTTAGGGGTGCCTTCCGGCGGTGCCGGCTGACTGACCTCTAACGAACGGTCTGGTCCAAAACAATTACAATCAAACAATCTAGAGAAAACAGGCATGACGTATTTATCGGTCAAAAATGAATATCTCAATCAATCAATTTAGACAAAAAGTCTGCACTACCTGTCCTTCGCTGCCTGCAAGAGAGAGAATATTCCTATTCTTCGTTGTTTGCAAGCAGGGAAATGTCGCAAATAACTCAATATCAAAAAAGGAATACTAGTATTTCAATCAAACTATTCAATCTATCAATCAATTTAAGTCGTTTTTTCACGACCTTACCCGGACCGTATGGACGGTTCTTCGTCTTCCCCTTCCAGCGCCTGGTTGTCCTCTCACTCCAACAATCAATGCGGCGTTCCTCTAAGGTCCCAGTCAGGACCGCAGGTCACTCGAGAGAGGTCCGTTCGGAACCGGTGAAGTTCAGTCGATCGGCAGCCAGACAAGGGTCTTCTCAGGCAGGTATACCCCAATAGTTTAGTCGTTCACTCCGTCGTTAGGACCTCTCTACCAGACCCACGCGTCGCTGATGGGCCCCCACTTTTGGGCGCCAATTTTTGAAAGGCAGCGAGTCTTCTAAGACCCTCAATGCTGCCCGGTGCAGGGTTCCACCTCTAATTCACTTTGGGTTCGCTATCAAAATAATGAGGCAAGCGCTGGAAACTGGAAGACAAGAAAAAGGTTTATTTCTCATGAGGAGATCACGTCAACTGCAGACACCGGGATGTCTGAGGGAGGTGTTCTGCTGATAACTCCTTTGGCTCTTCCTTTTATACAGGTTTGACACAATGCATTGGTTTCATCAACATGGTTACACAAGCTTGGGGTCCCCGCCCGGGCAGGTTGTCACACAAGCCCAACAGTAATTCTCTTCCCACCCAGGTCAAACAGACAATCTTATCTTGCAGCTGGACCTTGCTTCAGGGTCTAAAACATGTGAGACCGGCCAGATCTAAGAGTCCGTTCTGTTGATAAAAACAGGTTCCATTGTTGGTAACAACAAGTCTTGCTGTTTGCAGTGCAATAAATCATGTTGCAAGAGTCTTTTTGGTGTTTGGAACCTGTTTGTGTAACTAGGTGCAGTGAGGGGTAGAGTGTCCAAAGGTTTGCCTGAAAACAGAGATGAGAGGAAAAACGAGTTTGTGGCAGCAAGTGGCGCTGAGGTTTGTTGCGACAAATAGAGTTTATAGCCCCCAGCACACGTACCAGGTCGGTCAGAGGGTCAGAGGGATGCTAGTAAGGGCAGGGTGAAACAAAGGTGACCAACACAGTACAAAATGGCTGTGATAGATTAAAATGACTGCAACTTATGTGCACATAGAATTCCACCAGACAAGATGGCGCAGGTAATGTTCACGATTGTCGTTTTGCTTTTAACAAGTGGACAGGATCAAGGCTCCCTCTTGCCATGTTATCAGCATCCATCAGATGTATTACCTAGAAACGTGCCACTCCGAAAGGTTATGTGAGGTGAGGCAGTCTGTGCTAGCTCAAGTGAGTCCCCAGTTGAGGGATACGCCTCGTTCACCCAGGCATCTCCCACCCGATTCACCATCTCATTCCACCTCTCAAGATCCCTCTCAGCATATTCATCCCTGCAGACGCCCTTGAAACGTACTTCCTCTGCTACCACCCATTCCAGTATGTCCAATTGCTACCTTTCGCAAGTCAGGGGTGCTGCACCGTGAATGGCGATACGGCACCTGGCAAGTACTAGGCCAATAAGAGCGAACCAGTAACTCATTTTCCCTATTTTCATAGGGAGTGGCAGAAGGCCTAGAAGGCAGTACAGAAACGACCGGGCCACACATATTCCTGTTATCCAGGCCACCGAGCAGGTGACTTGCACCCAGTACTGATGCAGTGCCCTGCAACTCCACGTAAAATGGACAAAGCCAGCAGGTGACACACCACACTACAGACAGTGAGCAGCTCTCATTGGGAAAATCCTACTACGCCTCCGAGGGGTCAGATATGCCCTGTGGAAGTAGTAGAATTGCGTTAATTTTATTTGAGCCCTGCTAGCAGTCTCTGTACCTATGCCCTGGCCCACCTCCACTCTCCATCTGTGAGTGGGGTATCGAGCTCCCCCTCCTATAGGGTGCTGGTCCTAGTAATATCAATCTGCCTATCTCCCTTCAGAGTTGCATGATACAGGAAATAAGGCCTCTGTGTGAACCCGGGTCCAATATATCTTTCAACACCTGGGATTCCTCTGGTTCACCTCGGAAATTGGTCCAAATATCTCGGGCCATGCGGGATATACTGGCATACTGCAGGTTCTGTCCTAGGCCAACCCTGAACAATTCACCTGCCTCTGGAAACTTTATAAAGGCATCATTCAAATACAGGTCCCCCACATTTGGGTATTGTCTTCCTATCTATGGAGCTACATTCATGGAGTTGTTCAAACACAGGAAGCGCACCTCTTCACACAGTGGATACAGCATGGAGCATGCTTTTCTCGCATTGCCATTATATCGCAAGGCGTTCACACACAACCAGCCCCCCACCCTCTGCGCTTGCATCATCAGGCATCTAGTCCCAACTCAAGTAGTTTACTCCATGTCAGCATAAATTACTTAATCTCCCCATGCCTTCCATCCTCCACCGCGTCGCTGCTTTCATTTTATTACTTCTTAAACCTCCCTGTGCTCTCCCCCAATCACCACCTTCCGCCCCTCGCTACTCGCCACGCTAAACCCCTCCGCCCCCAGACCCTTCACAATAAGCGCTTGTGTTACCGAGCTCCAACGGCCCTGTAAGTTTTCTTATTTTTTAATCCTCATTATTAATCTTTTTGGGCCACTAGTACAGCTGAGACTTAAGCTGTGTTGATGAAAAGCTGCAGGGAAGCAGCATATTTGGTGCTTTAAACCGTTGAGCGCCACCCGCCATGTACAAAATAGGCAGGTTTAGAAAATCAAAGTTAGACCTTTCGGTGAATGCTCAGTTGTACTGCGAGCACATCATGGCTTCGCTCCTGGAGGGAGGAAGACACATTAAGGTTAGAGACATAAACAGTGCTTCCAAATACGACAGCCTAGAATTCAATTTTATTAATTCTATGTTAAGAGTTCTGGCTTTTTTTTTCTACTCCTACGAGGGTATGCACAAGATAGGGCGAAGTGGACACAGCCTTTCGGCATGAGCGTTAGAGCTTTTAATATTGGTAGATTCAATGTCCCAACTCTATAGTTTTATTAAGAGATTTAACACTGACCTATTTGAGCAAGGATGTTGTGCAACATAAAGCACAACACCGCCCTATACATCTGCACACGCTCTGCAGCTATATCGTGTGATTTTCTCCCCCAGAAGTAACCACCATCCTTTGTCTCCTGTGTGCTTTTGTTTCCCAATCCTTCCTTTTCTGTTCACCCCCTCCCTGGCCTCTCACCCACCCTGATTTTATGTATTCCCAGTTCCTGATAGGCTCTATCGGCTTTGCCAATGGGACGAGAGCTATTCGCTTTCCTGTGCTCCGTTGCTGGCAAGAATTTCATTCTTAGCTCAGAGAACAGAATATATATGAATGACACCCACATTCTCACATGCTCACTTTCTTGTAGCAGCTGAGCTGAAAAGAAAGTAAATTATTACCAGTAACGGAGACCATGGTATAAATGTGTTTCCCTCTACTTTACTGTTGCACGTCAGATTGAAAGCTGACCTGCACTGGGGCTGTCTAATGGGATTGACAGCTTTATGTTTCTTCCCCTAATATATAGCTGTCGGAACACGCCTGTGCAATAATACCCACAGAACAGCTATTTTTGTACTGCTAAATATCCGTTTTTGTTTACGTTACATTAAGAGTATGTGTTTAAACACCAGATGTGTGTTTTCCAATGCAAAATCAGAAAACCGTAGCAACAGCTATAACAATGGTTATTTTTGTTAATGTGTACTGCTGTATTCCTTAAGAAGATGGAGACAGCGCCTATAGCTCTAACTCAAGCAAATGCTAGATCTATTGCATTGCAAATGCTTGTTTTATTTTTACAAAGTCTCCAACTTCCAGTTCCTTTCCAGCAGGCTCCTCCCAGTGCTTTGTCAATCTCCTTGTCACTGTTCATTTGGATTTGGAGCTGGAAGGATCACTCTTTGTGTCTGCTGCATATAGCATTGGATTTAGGGACTTTGTATGTGAGATTTCAAAAGTAAGTTAAAAACCGGTTGTATAAGGGTGTTTGTTTGATAGAGGAAATGCACCAGGATTTATTTCTGTTTTTATTCGATTTTTAAAATGTAATGTGGTGTCGGTGGTCTGCAGTTTCAGTAGGGTCCTAATTATTTTTTGCATGTAATTTTTCTTATTTTGTGAAAGAAAAATGCTGCAAAGTTTAGTACATTTTCTCCATGTTTTTAAATAAATGTGCAATATTCTTTAAATTCACTATGTGGCCTCGTCTGCCAATAGGCCTTCCAGCCAGTAGGCCCAGTACTAGTCATGGGTGCATGAAAAACTGTTTCTGGTGTCATTCATTGGATTAAAATACAACATTTTTTTGTGGTATTTCAAGTTTTTTCCTGCAAACAGTGTATAGGTGGGGTAATGCCTTTGGAGGATGTGTGTTGTTGTAAAAGATTTTAGCCCTGTTAATTTTCGTTTTTGGCATTGCTTAATTAATGCTGTTTTCTCTGTGTTACCATGCCTCCTTTGTCTGGCCAGTGTGTGAGTGTGTTTGCCATAGGCCACCATTTGTCTTTGTTCCCCATGCCATGTGGCCAGAGGGCATTTTGTAAAGTCAGTGTCCATAGGTCTGCATGTGTTCTTTGTTTTCCAGGCCTCCTGCTTGTTGTTGTGACCATGTGGCATTTTGTGGAGGCAGCCAATGTGCTTTTGCCATAGGCCTGCATATCTTCTTTGTGTGGCCATGCCTTCTAGCTGGTTGTTGTCACCATGTGGCTGGCGGCTATTTTGTGTAGCCAGCCAGTGTGCTTTTGCCATAGGCCTGCTTGTGTTCTTTGCTGTGGCCATGTCTCCTTGCTGGCTGTTTGACCATGTCTTGCAGGCCTCTTGCTTGTTGTTGTGATGATGTGGCTGGTGGCCATTTTGCGTAGACAGCCAGTGTGCTTTTGCCATAGGCTTGCATATGCTCCTTGTTTGTGGCCATGCCTCCTTGCTGGTTGTTGTTGTGACCATGTGGCTGCCAGCCTTTTTGTGTAGGCAGCCAGTGTGCCTTTGCCAAAGGCCTACATGTCTTCTTTGTTGTGGCCATGCCTTCTTGCTGGTTGTTGTGACCATGTGGCTGGCGGCCATTTTGTGTAGCCAGCCAGTGTGCTTTTGCCATAAGCCTGCATGTGTTCTTCGTTTTTGGCCATGCCACCTTGCTTGCTGTTTGACCATGTGGCTGTGGGCCTTTTTGTGTGTTATGCTTGAGGCCTAGTAGCTCAATGCTCATACTCGTACTGTATGAACAGTGTTTTATATATATTATTATGTACTTTTTATTTTATTTTTCATCTGCACCACTCCTTGCCTCCCAAATCCCAGTGGGTTCCAAATTCAATTTTCATGGTAGTAAGTAGTAGTCCTCTTCCCCTAGTACGTCAGCAATTGTATTATATATTTTTAATTTTTATTTTCTGATATTTTTTCTCAAATATTTTTTTAATTTAATTTTTATTTGTTTTTTAATATTTATAAATTTCTACATGTTAGTTTTTGCAATTTTCTTTTCAATTTGTTATCATTCTTTCATTTTTTTAAATTTTGTTTCACATTTTTAAATTTAAAAAAAAAATGTAAACAAATATTTTTCATTTTTTCTTACTTTTTAATCACATCTTTTTCTAATTTTATTTTCCTAACATCTGGCATCAATTCCATGTGCTATTGGCAGCGCACAGCCACACAACAGCATTCATTTTCTAAGGATTATTCCATTGTCAGTTTTCTATTGTCACCTGCACCTCCCTGAGTGCTACATCTCATTCCCAACTTGATGCACATAAAGCAAACAGTTACATCTATGTCTGAAAAGAGACATTGTGTGATCGAGACAATACATCTGTGCCACAATTCTTGATACACAGAACAAATAATTACTGGCCACTTTCATTCCTTTTCAGATGGGGATGTTTCAAACTACAAGACATGGATTGCAGAGCAAGCCAGTGACCTAGAAAAAGAACAGCTGGGCATTTGAGGCACACTCCTCCAGGGTACATGTTCTGCGGTGCAGCCTTCAAATTCAGAGCCTCCGGGCAGTGCTGTTGGCTCCCAGCAGCCAAATCAAACAATAAGAACACCAGCAACAACAGGAACAGGAGCGTCAGCCCCAAAACCTGCATATGATTGGTTCTAAAGGCTGGGCTTAAGTCCATTGTAGAGGCAAAGGCAAAAGAGGTTGAGCAATGTGGAGCAACAATGACTATTGAGAGGATGGTCCAGGCCTATCTGGATGACCCAACAGAGGTCTATCTTGATCAAAACCCATTGGTTAATTGGTATGAGAAGGGGAAGCAGCGTTTACATCGCATGCGGTACAACGCATGCGATTACAACACAGTCGTTACAATGACCGCGCTGTTACAACGCTAGCCATTACAACGCAAGTCATTTCTACAACTTGCTGTAGGGGGTGCTCTAAACTAAGGAATAGTATAATTTACTATTCCAACACCTTCCCTACTGTTGCGCAGGCTGGAGTTGGAATAGTAAATTATACTATTCCTAAGTCCAGCGCGCCTCTACAGCAAGTCGTAGAAACGACTTGCGATGTAATGGTATGCGTTGTAACAACGAGGTCGTTGTAACGACCGCATTGTAATCGCATGCGTTGTACCGCATGCGATGTAACATCGCATATTCTATGAGAAGAGGCGCCAATGGCCAGTGTTCGGCAGGCTGGCAATAAAACATCTGGCTTGCCTGGTTGCCAGTGTGTTCGCTGAGCGTGTGTTCAGTGCAGCTGGTACAGTTATCACAATGAGAAGGACCAGTATCTTACCCAAAAACGTGGAGAGATTAACCATGATCAGAATGAATCAGCACTTTATACCACCGAATTACACCATCCCTGAAGTACGACAGGAGGAGGATGAGGGTGGTTGGTCAGACTCAGGTCATGGTAGTAGTATGTTAGCTGCCCTACTTCTGGGCGAACCACCTGAGTTTGAGGATGAACTCTACTTCCCTGACTACTAGGCCTGGGTCACCAACCATAGAACTTTCTATTTCTATTGCCGAACTGCTTTGACAACAAAAAAAAGATATAGCTAGGCAAACATTTTTTTTTGTTTGTTTGTGTTTGACTGACTAATACAGCCCCACCATTTTAAACACATTTTATTTCCCGGATTGGAGTTGGACCAGTGTGCAGTGAAGAAGACTTTCCCCATTCCAGGACATTGGAAAGACAAATTTGTGCCTGCCTCCATCCTATGCCTATCTATCCTTTCTTTATTCCCCTAGCAAGACTGCCCCACATTATTTGGTTTACAAGACTGGCCAATGTATGTTTCATGAAATAATGGATTGGCAATGTACCATCATCACCGTGCTTGAATTAGAACAGGTAAATGGCATGCATGCACCAAAGGTTGATATATATTATGAGTGATTGATATTTGTGAGTGTGTTGAGATGATTCATGTGGTGGCAGGCAGTGAGACTTGGTGTTTATTGTATAACTATAACTACTAAGCTACTAAGCTTGATTGTGTTTGTGATGGTTTACAATGTTGGTGTCCTAACGAGGGGTGATCATTTTTTCCTGAAGGTGATTTTTTTCCTTCCCCTTTGACACTTAGCCAGATTTGTTTGCCGAGTCCACACTGCTTTGTTTTCTTCTTCGCACTACGCAAAGACCCAACCAGTCCCTGTAGCTAACAAACATAAATCTAGTCTACACAAAAAATGACTCAATGTTTCTTTTGTTGTTCATCAGCAGCATTGCACTACAGGTCGATCTATAGCATTTGAGTCAGAACTCAGACGGTACGGAGTGGGACACGTTACTCGGAGTCAGGAGGATGATGGAAGGACTCAGGGCATGACTACTTCAACAACTGCCACCAGAAGAAGGAAGTTTTCAACTTTACAGAAACCAACATTTGGTGATGACTCTAAGAGGCCTACTCAAACACTGTGAAGTGGTGGTGAGAGAGGTGCGTTGATTTTACTTGATCTGGGAAATGCAATGTTGCTGAGTGTGTGTGCTGGCTGGCTCAAATTTGAAACTATGTGGTGGTTGGGTGAGGAGCCTGGTGTTGTAGGTAACTGGAGACAGACATGTAGTGATCATCACATTATGCACGTGCTAGGCTACATATTATTATTATGATGATGATCATGACAGTTGCGAGTCTGAGCAGCCCTATACATGCGCCCACTTGTCTGTGATTGTTGGTTGTTGTAATTGCTCTCACCTAATTGATCACACATCAGTCATAAAATGAATGATTGCAATAAGGACTATTCTCTCTTGCGCTGCCTCTGAGTCTTCTTGGTGCACTACTTCCGAAGTTTACCTTCTGTCCTTCTCCTTTATTCTACTATATCATTTTTGTTTTACAATCCGCAGGCCTTCTCTTCTCCTGAACAAAATGGCAATAGCACGATAACACTCACGTTTACCTTACCGGACTGTACCAGCCCGGCACCCAAGATTGACAGACAATCCAAGAAGAATTCAGATGCACCTCCCAATTTGGAAGTACAGAATCATTTTTCTTTTAATAATCATTTTTTAAAAGTGTGTGTGTTGTTTGCTTCACTCCTACATAATTTGTATTTACTATTTTTCAAACCTCGGTGACAGAACATTTAGAAATATAATAATGTAACTTGGGTCTCTCTGTGGCTGACGGACTGTTTGGTTTGCAATGCATTCAAGTAAACTGTGCCATAGTCATTCCTTTGTTTCCTTTTCCACCCAAAACAAATTGATGATGGTTGGCTGCTCATTGCCCAGATGAATATTGTCTTTGTGTATGTTTGTCTTTGTCACACCTTTCTCCAAATCCCCTTTCCCATCCATTCATCAAACCCCTAACTCTCTTTCCCCATTTACACAATTAATTGATATCACATCTGGTGGGGCAGATGTGGTAAAAGCAACACCAACTCAGTGCAGGATCTTCAGTTCTACTCCTATTATGGAAACAATAGTCCACACTGGCCCCATTAACCAACCCACGCATAAAAGTGATTGATATTTTAGATACAGAAGAACATCATTTATCAGCATCATCATTCAGGCATTGTGTGTTGTGTTATGTAAATATAATAACCAATAACCATGTCCACTCCAGATTTTAGGCCCTCATCACGATTCAAGTGTCATTTTTGTTTTAATCGAAATACTAGCTCACCATTGCTCTGAATAATTTAGTATTGTTTTATTTATTCACTATCAGGTATTCTTTGTGTGGGCACTAATATTGTAGAAGTTATATAATGCTACATAAAGACAAAAAATGTTAATAAAGAAATTCAAACAAAAAAATCAGTTATTCTTTGTGTAGTAGTCTGGTCTCAAGTGTTTGTAAAGCTATGATATAATAATATATAACCCACTAACTCAGTTTTTATTTCAATTTAGGTGCCTGTGATGAATAATCCTTCGATTAAAATCCTACAGTTGGAGTTCACCTAAGTGGGAGTGGGACCTCACTTCTGCTTCCTTCACTGTTGTTAGTGCACTAGCCTGCTACTACTACCACCACCATGTCACCTTGGGAAACCCTGAAGCCCTCAATTCTTCTATTCGGTAAGAGAACTATGGTTTATTGTTCTACGAAGTTATTGTAGGCAGGGCAATGGCAACCCCCCTTAGTGGTCAATATAGTTGCAGGCTGCAGGGACTAAGAGAGTAGTAGGACAAGGGCACCACATAGGCATAGTACACACCTATTTGTTGTTATACACTATCAGCACATTTTAAAAATAGGTTGTGCTAAAAGGAGCAGTGAAAGTAAAACACCCCCAAAACCTAGATTTGAGGCATAAGTAACAAAACTTAAATATTTATTATTCAACCCAAACAATAAAAACCCACCCCTTCCAACCACCACAACAACTGGCCCACCCCTCTTCCTAATCAAAAGAAATCCCCCCATCCCAAACCATTGTCCAACTAAATCAAAATGTCCATTGTCTGGGGAAAAAAGTAGTCCAAAGTCCAATCTATATAAGCCCTGATCCCAACTCTCACATCCCCACCTCCCCACCTCCCCACCCACAACAACAACCAAGTCTCACCCACCGAAACAACATTTTTAAAAGGGGCAGAGGGCACTAGGCACGGTGGGCCAGGCTCAGGAGCTTATTGAGGTGCCTCTCTATTTGTCTCTGCCGGGCTTCCCTCATCGCCAGCCTTGAAAGGATGTGGCGTAGTAAAGTACGGTCTGAGTGGGATGTAGCAGTGAATGATGATGAATGTGATTGCTGGCGGGCAGCTGCCAGTGAACAGTGGGTTCTGATGTTGAGCATTGGAAAAAGCTGGTGTGGCTGGGGCCTGGCTGGGGACTGGGCAGCTGCCTCCTCCTCCTCCTCCTCCAGGGCCACCAGCCGCTGGTACTCGGCCCATCTTGCCTCCACCTTCTGCTGCCACAGCCGGGCTGCTACATCCCGGTAAAATGGACAATGGTGACCAGGAGTAGCTAGAAAGAAAAAAGACAAATTGTAAACAATGTTCTGTGCAAAAAACTTGTTTAAAATTATGTAGTGGTTGGCACAGTAGCAGGACATTGATGGCCACTTAGGGCCATTCGATTTGATGTGATTAGGGTCACAGCCTCTCATAAAACTAAAGGCAAATGGCAAATGCACTAACTCTGAAAGGAATCAAGGCAGAATAAACACAGCAGCACACTAGTTTTAAAAAGCTGCAGTTTGTTTTCTTTTGAAGGGTTTCCTAGTAAAGTGCTTAGATGGTTTGGGGCTTCATGAATTAGGCCCATTTGCTAAAGGAATGTTCTAGTCTTAGCTACAATAACGGCTCTGGTATACTGTTGATCAAACAACTTGAATTTTCTTCTAGCATCTCTATTCTGACCTTTTCATTTGCATTTTCATTGTAGATCAGTCCACTACAAACTGTTCAAAGTGATCAGAACTTTTTCTCTGCAAAGTTTGGAAAGCCTGTTGATCATGGGTCAAGGTGTTTTGATTTTCTCTCAAATAGCTAGTCATACATGCTGTCAACAGGGATTGCCAAACAAGAATCCTTGTGTTGTTATGTGCATGTTTCTTTTTTATCACCTCAGGCCTATTTAATCTTTGACTCCCTTTACTATACCCTACATCCTTTTGATAAAATTCCCTGCAGGATGATGAATTGCTATGTCTAGGCATTATTATTTTCGGATTTTGTCTACAATAGAGTGCCCATATTATACTTATTCGATGCACATGTGATGTGTGCTTGCTTATTAACTAAAAATGTAGCTAAACTACAGATACTCTGTGTGGAAATTGAAAATTAAAAACAAATTACCTCTCTCTAATGACAAAGGCATTATGCACTCTGGAGTACAAATATTCTCTCTTGCTGTGCTAAGTAAATTAATAGCGGAATGCCTCAGCTAGCGCCCTAGTTATACTCGTAGTCTCTGATGTCTGCAGCAGAGGCAGCTGTAATAAACAATTATCTTATTCCAATGGCCCTGCTCTTCTCCAAAATGCCTTTCAACTTTATCCTAACTACAGGGCAGATGAATAATATGAATGATACACGTATAAAATAAATCAATCATGCAGACATCTGCCACAAGTAGACGATGGGAAAAGTAATGTACTGCAGTACAGTCAGTGAAAGGATTAAGGAATGGGATATAGCTTTGGCACGTTCGTCACAGACTATCCCATCCACAAAAGTCAAGCAATTACATTATCCATTCATCATTGTTTGTTCTTCTAGTATTTTTAATCTTCACCCTTGGCCTTGATACTCACTATTTAAACTTTACATTCTCTCATCCACTCTTTCACAACAGAAAACCAGTCATCATTATCCAATCAATCCATCCTTCCAAACATAGCTCCGAACTAACCTTTAACCAACATCCATTTACCCACCCATGAATACTTGCTTTCAACCATTTCATTCAACCATCCTGGTTTGCCTTAACCCACCAAAGTATTCCTTTCACCCACCCAGGCAGGCATCCTTCCAGTTTCACCCATATATACCCTTCCACCCATCCTTCACCCAGCCATGCAGATTCCAATCATCATCACCCACCTTTATTCATCCGCTTTCACCCACGCATCCTTTCAATCATATATTACATACATTTCACCCATCCTTTCTCCTTCCATCCTGTTTTCTCTTTCCCATCAACTCGTCATTCTTAAAGTTCATTTATAAAGCTTTGTCTGCTGAGTTGCAGATAGAAGAGGACATAACTACTCAACTCCTTCTTTATCTGCTAAAGCTTGGTGTTCTCGAGTCAACATCCTTGCAGTGAGTATGTTACTAATTGTCAATAAGTAAGCAATGTGACTTACCATTGCCCACCCCTGCTGCCGCTGGGACTCCCCCTCAGCAACCGCTGCTGCCACGACCCCTCCGCTGGCACCAGCCCCAGGCACTGGTGGTCTGTGTGGCTAGAAAAAACATTACACATCTATGATTTTAAATGCCAGATACGCCTCACCCTATTTTTTTTTAAAGCAAAATACAACCACAAAGCAAAACATCACTACAGTTTGGTTACAGTATCTTAATCTTCTATCAAAAGTTCATAACATCATGTTGGGTATTTTGTTGGTTGGGAATGTATTAAAAGCCAGGTAGTCAAGGCAACCAAAACCTTTTTGTAATGGAGGGGCAGAGCTATGATGAATCTGAGTTATTGATGCACAGTGAAGTGATGCAATAATTGGTCAATAAAGGACATATGGTCTTAGTTGGCAAGTGCAATGGGGCCATCCTCCTCATACGTCCAGCCATGCTCCACGGTCATTAACTGCTAGTATACTATGATAGTAATCCATACACAACATTGGTGGGCCCACCATGGCCATGGCCACTCTCTCATTTTACTGTTTGAACATGAGCAAGAAAAAGAAAGCCCTCTCAACAAACATGCGCAGAATACCTTAATTGGGCACACTATCTTCACAGTAGAGTACGTAACCTAAAATGGGTTTTCCCAGTCTTACTGTACCACCAGTCTATAAAGGGAGAGGGAAAGCCTAAAGACAAAGCAGAAGAAAAAGGAAGCTACAGACAGACTAGTACAGATAGTTTGAAGTTAAGTACAGAAACTTGAAATATAGAAAATAAGTAAATAGGATAATGCAGGGATAAGAAGAATTTAGAAAACTGATAGATCGCAGAGGAGTTAGAAAAAAAATTAGGAGACAGCACAGTAAAAAGGAAAAAAAATAATTCTAAATGTGTATTGGTAAAAGATAGGGAAATAATAATAATATTAACAGAAGGACTTACTGGACCCAGAAGAACCATCAGCACTTGTGGAGGCCCTCCAGCTCCCTAACCTGCCAGCGCCTCAGTAGTAGTAACCCTCTTGCCCCTAAATGCTGATGTAAGAAATAAACAAAATAAAATTAAAAAAAGATTAGTGGTACAGGTAGTCTCCGCAAAAATATTTTGACAGCAAGAGGCAAACACAGTAACATTTGATTTAACTTTTATAAATCGGATCTCCTCTCCTATTAGTATCGTGGACCCACCTAATCCTTAATTTCCTAACCCTATTCCACTACTAAGAAATTGCAACAAATGATCTTTGCTTCTCATCTCATTCTCGATCTCTCACACTTTGATGGGTCAACTCAGTCTGCATTCTTTTCAATGCGTAGATGCTGATGCATGCATAGTTACTAGTATCACTGGGAAATCGCTTGGGGTTGGGACTGTACGAGCCACAAAAAATAAAGGCACAGAGAAGTGAGAGAATGTGCTAGCTCACTAATACTAATAACTGCCACTATCTTAGTGACAGTACATAGGAGTCTCTGCATGACTTCCTAAATAAACAGTTCAAGCGAGCACCAACAAGTACGATTAGGTAGTGCTGCTGAGCACCTTTCTACTAGAGGATGATAACATAATATTTGTAACATAAACTTAACTTACCTAAGTGTGAGCAGCATGCTTGCTAGTTGGTAAAAAATATTCACATAGATAGAACACAACAAATAAATAATTATTACTCACCGAGCCCCCACAACCTCCATACCCAGTAGGTTGAGCAGGTCCTGGTCTCTATCGAGGATGTCGGGCAACCGGTGCATAAGCTGTTGCTGTTTGCGCCGGACCCCTGAGAGGTGGCACTCAGCCTGGTGCACCCTCTCCCAGCGCTGCCTGCGCTCCCGGAGGCTGTGCACACTGCCAGGCCTGCTGCCGGGGTGGAGGAGAGGTGGCGCGGCACATAAAAAACGAGCGCAGACACCTCCACCTCTGAGAAGATGGCGCAGGGCTGCACCGCTTCACGGCGCTGCCGATCGCAAGGTAGGTGGCTGTTGGTGCTGGTTCAGGGGGGCCTGGCGCTGCTGCTCCCCTGCATTGCCATGGCATTGGATGGCAGGGCGAGAATAATAGTATTGGAAGGAAGGAAGAATGGAAGGAAATAAAATGGGAAAGTAAAGAAAAAATCAAAAAAGTACAAAAGTCACATAATAAATAAAAATGAAGGGTAGATAAGTTAGAGAGGGGTAGGATTACACAGAAAAGGGAGGGATTCAAAAGCAGGCCCTAGCACCATAACAGAGCAATAAACAAGATGGCCGCACATATGCGAACCATGTGGTGCCATTTGTGTGTGATTTCTGGTGCGAGAACGCATGTCGCGTTACATATATTGCAAGAAAGGGCGCGGCGAGCTACTACGACCACTCACGGCACTCCACGTAGTGCAGTGGAGTTTTTTTGCCACTTTGCAGAGTTCTGTGTAGCGCGACTACGTGAACTCCATCCTGGCCTAGTTGAAACAATGTTATTGACAGAATGCAAAAGGAATTCTGCATGACATATAGGCATCTTGGTAGTAGTACTATCTTGCTGAGGGCTACTCGCCCCACGACCAATAGTGGCAGGGTCTTCCAGAATGCCACTGAATGAGTAAGATCCCGCACAATGCGTCCATGTTCAAATCATATTGTAGGTGATTGACATGCGCCACTTGAATTCCAAGGTATCAGAAGTGATTTGTCTCCCATGATAGACCAAACTCTCGTAGGTCTGCTGCTGGGCGTGTGGCCAGTGCTGCCAAGGGGAAAAAACAGCATCTTATGGCAGTTAGCTCGGAGACCTGATACAGTCCCAAACTCAGACATAAGTTCTAATAGCCATGGGATAGATTGGACTCTGCATACAAGAGTTGTGTCCCCCATCACTTGTACTCTCTGATTGCCTAGTTTGTCCCTCAAGTAGAGAGCCAGAGCAACAATGCAAGGGCAAAGAGGAGCAGGGACAATGGGCATGCCTGTCTCGTACCCCTGCCAATGTTGAATGCCTCTGCCACTACCTGACCGACACGCACTCATGGCCTGGGTGCCGTACATAGCAGACATATCCAAGCCAGGTACTTTGGGCCAAAGTCTATTCTCCAGAGCACTTCCCATCAATATGTCCAAGAAAGAGAATCAAAAGCTTTTTCTATGTCTAAAGTCACCAGCCACACACTCCGCTGTACACTTCCACAGTCTCCCACTAAAGTGAAAGGAACATTATTCACACTGGGAGAGAAATTCAGGGGGGTGTCAGCAGTTCCGTGCAGGTGAAAGTTGCTGCCCGCTTGGTCAGCCCTCCCATGGGTCGAGCTTCTGAAGCATCAATTTGCGACCCAATACCACAACAAATAGGAAAAAAGTTACATTAACATGGACTATTTATGTAACTTCAGATAGTATGTTGAGGCTCAGTCACATGCATTGATACATCTGTCATTTGGTGATAATCTGAAAAGTATACAGCTCCGTCCATGCCCCTCCATCAGGACCCAGGAGACAAAAGAATCACGTGAAGCGCAGAGACGATACTAAGGCAGTTCGCAGCTGGGAAGCAGTGACCCCTCCAGTTTGTGTGAACTGCTCCCAACTGAGTCAGCAGACGTGACAATTCCAACAGAGCCATTGCCTGTTCATGTTCCTGTCTCTTTTATACCAAGTCCAGTGTACCATCACATCGTACCACTACCCTGGCCAGAGATCCAGAGTACCTCCATCATCTGCTTCTCTTCCTGGATCTGGAGCTTGCCCCCGGTGTTCTATCGAGACCAGCTCTTGTGGCCCCTCATCTACTCAGTCCGGTTTAGTCCACGCCACGACCCTCCAGTCAGTCCCAGACAACTTCTGGTGATAAGAAGTGCGAGTGACCATCATGCATAACTTTTAGCGTCTTCTGAAACGGTAGCATATATTGGAGTCCCATCGCTCTCAACTTCTACTTGACCCTGGCAAAGGACTGCTGCTGTTGTTGCACTGACAGCATGTAGTCTGGGAATCTCTAACCTGATTACATGATGAGCGGTGATATCAAACCTGTTACGCACCACCCGAAGGATGGCATCTTGGTCTCTATAGTTGAGCAACTTCGCAATGATGTTTCTTGGAGCGCCCCCGACCGGGGCGGGTGCTAGTGATCTGTGAGTCCTCACTGCTACAAAAAGCTGGGCCAAACCAATGTCTTGGAGCTGCACTCTGATCTATTCTTCTAGGAATAATTTTGCCATGGGACCTTTAACCTTTTCAGGTATCCCCCCGAATCTCAAGTAGCAATTGCAAACCCTCCCCTCTGTATCTTTGGCCCTCAGTTCCAACTTCCTAGTCTGTACCTCCAACGCCGTCATTGCGGTCTTGAGAGTCCACACCTGCGGATGAAGGTTGCCCACCTGCTTTTCCATGGCCATCGCCTTTTCCATCACTTTACGTACATCAGCACGAAGCAGGTTCACATCAAGGGCAATAGCATCAATTTTGTCTTGCACCTCTGCGCTGGATGTTTCGATAGCAACAAGGATTTGCACTCCAGTAAGGCCTTGTGGTGCCCCAATCCTTCCAGGTCTGCTGAAAGCAGGCATCCCATTGGGGCCTGGGCCACAAACTGGTCCATGGTGGTTTGCTGCACAGTGCGCACCTTCTTGTCACAGACCATTACCACCCCAGAGGTAGCGCTACTGCCCGAAATCAGCAGCAGCAACCAACTTGACAGCAGGCAACAAGTCATGTACTAAGCTAATTGGGGGTGAGATGCGGTATCTCCTTCCCAGGCACAGAGTCTCAAGGGAACGGGGGGCCAACATCCACTCCATTTCCAACTTCTTCAGGAGTGAGCAATGGCAGCAACCCTCAAACAGCTGAGTGCCCACCCGTAGTCTCGTAGGGCTGACAGAGGGAGAGCAGGGGCCGTTACCAGGCCAGGCCCAGACCAAACCACCAACAGTTCATCCGCCTGGGGGCGATTACCCCTTGATCCTCACACTGCTAGAGCTGCCCATTCTGCACCTCCTAAGGGGTGGGGCGGATCTCCCCCACTGGCATCCTCAGGTCCCCACTCCTGCGAACTCCTCACCTCGTTCGGGAGAAACTGCCAGCCTCCGAGCACCTCCAGCGAGGCCTCCCCTATCTCAGGGGACCTCAACCATGCAGTAGCACACCACCAGAGAGGGGGGTCAAGTGGGGCTCTGCAAACACTGCTCCCAGCTGTTGGTGCCCCTGGGTCTAGTTATCAGGTCAGCAAAGTCCTAGGTTACATCTCAGCATTCAACATGCCGCTCTCACTGCGCCCGTATGACCTGCCCGCCTGAGGTTCCACAGCAATCTCCCGACTTTGCAAGGGACAAGCGATGGGGTGACTGCACCCGTATGCTCTGTTACAGCTTTGCAGTCTACATCACAGGTATAGAGCCTTGGGCAGGGTGCAGCGCCCAGCCAGCACAGCATGATTCCCTTATGTGCCAGTCCCCAGCTGAACACTCTGCTCAAGGGGCGTGGTGGGGGAGGCACCCCTCCAGAAGCCGGTGCCGCTCCGCTCCCCAGCCAGGCCCCCAGGCTACCGCAGACCCAGGTAGAGCCGGGTGCATGCACTCCACAGCAGAGATCAAGGTTGCTGGGTGGCCAGTCACAGGCCGTTTCATAGTAAAACAGCTTTTGGTCAGGGTATAGTCCCCAGGCCACTTCTCCTGGGCTCCCTACACTCTGGTTTGGCCCGCTCTGCAAGGGCAGGCTCCAGCATTTCTCACCAAGTTGCCGGCACCGCGCTAGCAGGCCTCAGCGCTCCTTTTGGCAAAAGGAGGACTGACAGGCAGCCCAGAGCCCAGCACAGGGCATGAAAATGTCGTACTGGGTGCACACACAAATCGCGGCAATCTAGGGCTCAAATGCCCGACCGGGCAGAGAGAATCATTCAAGATGTAATCAGTACAGAAGCACTGCTCTAGTGTGACCAATTGGCCATCTGGCTGGCCTCGCCTCCCCATTCTCAGTAAATTGTTAATGTGAATGGCACATAATTGTGCAGAGTGGCATAATGCCAGAATTCCATGCACCAAAGCAGCATGAAATTCCTGTAATTATGCAAATTACGCTGCATAATTTACATTTCGCCCATGCCTAGTTTAAAGTTACAAAAACAACAATTGATGGACAGAATGCAGAAAAATGTCATACATTCACCCCAGTACAGAGATCTGGGCCTAAATCCATCATTTTTTTGCTCACCATGCCATTCAAGTTTGGACCCAGCCATATGCAAATCAGTCTTGACCCTGCGCCCAATGGGAACAGTCCAGCCCGAACTGCCAGGCAAGGTCCTCCCTGGACTGGAAACAAGCATCCTAGGACCGGTTTCGGGCTTTCAGCCCTCATCAGCTAGGATAGCTTGATTCCAGTGGGATGGAGAGCACGGGACCCACGTCTGGGCATACCCGTCCCACTCAGGGTGACAAATGCAAAAACAACAATTGATGGACAGAATGCAGAACAATGTCATACATTCACCCCAGTACAGAGATCTGGGCCTAAATCAATCTTTTTTTTGCTCACCATGCCATTCCAGTTTGGACCCAGCCATATGCAAATCAGTCTTGACCCTGCGCCCAATGGGAACAGTCCAACCCAAACTGCCAGGCCAGGTCCTCCCTGGACTGGAAGCAAGCTTCCTAGGACCGGTTTCGGGCTTTCAGCCCTCATCAGCCAGGATAGCTTGATTCCAGTGGCATGGAGAGCACAGGACCCACGTCTAGGCATACCCGTCCCACTCGGGTGACAAATGCAAAAACAACAATTGATGGACAGAATGCAGAACAATGCCATACATTCACCCCAGTACAGAGATCTGGGCCTAAATCTATTGTTTTTTGCTCACCATGCCATTCCAGTTTGGACCCAGCCATATGCAAATCAGTCTTGACCCTGCGCCCAATGGGAACAGTCCAGCCCGAACTGCCAGGCCAAGTCCTTCCTGGACTGGAAACAAGCATCCTAGGACCGGTTTCGGGCTTTCAGCCCTCATCAGCCAGGATAGCTTGATTCCAGTGGCATGGAGAGCACGGGACCCACGTCTGGGCATACCCGTCCCACTCGGGGTGACAAATGCAAAAACAACAATTGATGGACAGAATGCAGAACAATGTCATACATTCACCCCAGTACAGAGATCTGGGCCTAAATCCATCGTTTTTTTGCTCACAATTCCATTCCATTTTGGACCCAGCCATATGCAAATCAGTCTTGACCCTGCGCCCAATGGGAACAGTCCAGCCCGAACTGCAAGGCCAGGTCCTCCCTGGACTGGAAACAAGCATCCCAGGACCGGTTTCGGGCTTTCAGCCCTCATCAGCCAGGATAGCTTGATTCCAGTGGCATGGAGAGCACAGGACCCACGTCTGGGCATACCTGTCCCACTCGGGGTGACAAATGGAAAAACAACAATTGATGGACAGAATGCAGAACAATGTCATACATTCACCCCAGTACAGAGATCTGGGCCTAAATCCATCGTTTTTTTGCTCACCATGCCATTCCAGTTTGGACCCAGCCATATGCAAATCAGTCTTGACCCTGCACCCAATGGGAACAGTCCAGCCCGAACTGCCAGGCCAGGTCCTCCCTGGTATGCCCAGACGTGGGCCCTGGGCTCACTGTGCCACTGGAATCAAGCTATCCTGGCTGAAGAGGGGTGAAACCCCGAAACCGGTCCTAGGATGCTTGTTTCCGGTCCAGGGAGGACCTGGCTTGGCGGGTCGGGCTGGACTGTTCCCATGAGGCACAGGGTCAAGACTGATTTGCATATGGTCAGGTCTAAACTGGAGTGGCATAGTGAGGAAAAGAATGATGGATTTAACCCAGATCTCTTGACTGGGGGTGAATGTTTTGATTTGTTCTGCATTCCGTTCATCAATTGTGTGTCTTTTGCTTTCTCGCCCTAAGTGCGCCAGGTATGCCCAGACGTGGGTCCTGGGCTCACTGTGCCACTGGAATCAAGCTATCCTGGCTGAAGAGGGGTGAAACCCCGAAACCAGTCCTAGTATGCTTGTTTCCGGTCCAGGGAGGACCTGGCTTGGCAGTTAGGGCTGGACTGTTCCCATGAGGCACAGGGTCAAGACTGATTTGCATATGGTCAGGTCTAAACTGGGGTGGCATGGTGAGCAAAAGAATGATGGATTTAACCCAGATCTCTTGACTGGGGAGAATGTTTTGATTTGTTCTGCATTCCGTCCATCAATTGTTTGTCTTTTGCTTTCTCGCCCTAAGTGCGCCAGGTATGCCCAGACGTGGGTCCTGGGCTCACTGTGCCACTGGAATCAAGCTATCCTGGCTGAAGAGGGGTGAAACCCCGAAACCGGTCCTAGGATGCTTGTTTCCGGATCCAGGGAGGACCTGGCTTGGCAGTTCGGGCTGGACTGTTCCCATGAGGCACAGGGTCAAGACTGATTTGCATATGGTCAGGTCTAAACTGGGGTGGCATGGTGAGCAAAAGAATGATGGATTTAACCCAGATCTCTTGACTGGGGGTGAATGTTTTGATTTGTTCTGCATTCCGTCCATCAATTGTGTGTCTTTTGCTTTCTTGCCCTAAGTGTGCCAGGTATGCCCAGACGTGGGTCCTGGGCTCACTGTGCCACTGGAATCAAGCTATCCTGGCTGAAGAGGGGTGAAACCCCGAAACCAGTCCTAGTATGCTTGTTTCCGGTCCAGGGAGGACCTGGCTTGGCAGTTAGGGCTGGACTGTTCCCATGAGGCACAGGGTCAAGACTGATTTGCATATGGTCAGGTCTAAACTGGGGTGGCATGGTGAGCAGAAGAATGATGGATTTAACCCAGATCTCTTGACTGGGGGTGAATGTTTTGATTTGTTCTGCATTCCGTCCATCAATTGTGTGTCTTTTAGTTTAAAGTTACAGCTGTTTGGATAGTTAGTCCATAGGCAGTCCTTAAACCCAGGTTCATAGACTGTCCACAGACCTAAATTTAACCCCTAACCTCCCAATGGATGAGGGAGCTTTTTTCTCCCTACGTCCATTTCAGGTCCCTTGTCCCAGTGTTAGGTCTATGGATCTGACGGTTCTGTGTTTCTTTATGATAGTGAATTGGGCTTATTTTAATATTGAGCCATTATGTCTCTTATGTTGATGATGCTTTGTTGGTGTGGCTGGCAATGTCTGGCAGTGAGATAGTAGGTGCATATCTTTATGTTGTTTTCTTCTTAGTGTTTATACTTGTTGTTGTGGAATAGTGTTGAAGGATTTAATATAAAGTTCATTTTTATGTGATTGTAGGCCCATTATTGAATGAAGGAGAGAGATTGTTTCTGTAGCAGTTGTTACACAATAATTTCTAGTGTATTTTTAGCAAACTAAGTAGATTCATAGTTTAATAATGAGAGTGTCATTAGTTATAATACCATTAAAAAGTAATACACTCATTAAATATTTATTTACTTAATACATTTCCTAATACAAAGTGAACAAAGTAGTGGGACCTTTGGATGATCAGCTCTGTCATGAATGATGTTGTATGAAATTGGGTTATTAGTTGAAGTTGGTTGGGTCCTATTTCAGGCGATTACCACAATCCTTGTCAGGGTTAACATTTAAATTTACCATAGTAATCTGAACTTAACCCCCTAGCAGCTATGGCACAGAGCTGACAGGTGTAACTTAGAGACAATGTGTATAGTATTTATGCAGTATCAAAATAGTAATCAAATAAAAATGTAAAATAAAGGAAATCCCCAATGCAAAGAGTCACAAAGTGACAATGATAGTCAATGGTCGTTGTAGAGCAGGACCTGGGCGAAATTTGACACTGACCTCGATGGAGCACGTGTCAGAAACATTAACTAGATCCATCCTATTCAAATATTTTACCTTCTGACATTAGTACTTTAAGTCCAAATCCACAACAGGAGTACACTTCTAAAGCCCCCCAGGACATCAGGAAAGCAGTTAGAGACTCACAGAGTGGCAGGCAGAGTCCAGTCCAGGTCCAGTTGCCACTGATCAGCTGTACAGTTGCAGGAAACGTCTCTTGGAGCTTGTTGTATCCCTGTAAATTGAACCTGGAGGTCAGCCTTGTGACCCTTGGAGTCCGCATCTTTTTCCTGCGTACGAGAATGAGCAGGTCCATTTCTCCAGGGCTCTCCTCAGGTTGCAGACAGCAGATTCAGTCCTCTTCTGATCTTCTTCAAGTCCAGCTGTGTTCTGAAATGGATGCCTACAGATGTCACATGTATGCCTGATATAACATAACATGTGTATTTGTAAAGCGCACGTTCACCACTACGGGTATCTTGGCGCTGAATAACAGATGTTTGTTGTTACCCAACTCAATGGTACTCATTTTATCGACCTCAGATGGATGAAAGGCTGAGTGGACCCGCCGGGATTTGAACCTGTGACCATGAGGTCGAACACAGGCCCCTGCAGTAGACGCATTAGTCCACTGAGCCACCAGACCCGGCATGATATGAGCTAATGGGTGGGAATGACCCCTGTGGATGCCCTTAATAATGGGGTAAATATTTCCGGGGTGAACCCTACCCACTTTGGGTATTTTCAGGAAGGCAGTAGGTTTCACACTACACTTTGGATATGTGTGTGTGTGTGTGAGAGTTTATAGGGAGTGTACTATGTTATTCATAGTGTCCTCCCATATCTAACATTAATATCAAGTTTTAGGCAGGTCCTGTACCACAAGCAAACTCAGGGACAGAAGTCTGGTAGAACCAAGCTGAGTTCTCAGCAATCAGACAGTGGATACATACAAAGGGCCAGATTTACCAATTTCTCATGCAGGGCAGTGCAGCAGCCGCAAATGCTGCGCTGCACTGCATGAGAAGGAGAGAGCGGAGTGCGCCAAATCTTCTGAAATATGACACTCTCCTCCCCTCTCCCTAGCGCCGGTACCGAAATTAGCTGCCTTGCACCACAGAGACACCTTTGTACCATACTGCAATGGTGTCTCCGGGAGTCAAGCATAGGTTTTGTACTAGAAGGTTACTGTACTAGTACAAAATACTATGCTTACACTATTTTTAAACATTATCCCACTTTGTAGGTGTGCTGTACAGTGCAGCACACATGAGAAGTTGGAAAATAAAGGAAGAAAAAAGCATTGCTCCTTCATATCGCCTTGTTGAAGGGTGAGATATTTTCGGACGCTAAACCCTGTCTACTAGCATCAGAAGCCTTTGGTGGGTGCATGGGAACGCCCATGCACCACCCAAGGTACGCCCCCTTGGTGATAAGTAACACATGGCAGCACTATGTGCTGCTTCATGTTACTTTCACGTTATTTCCAGCGCTAAACAAGTTTAGCACTGGAAAGAAAATTGGACAAAGAGATTTTGCGCCAATTTGCTTCCATTTGTGACGCAAACACATTGTAAAATCGTAGTAAATCTGCCCCAAAGTGTTTTGGCATTCAGTTTCCCTCTTTTGAAGTGCGCCATAGCAAAAAGCCCAGTACACCTGTCAAGCAGGTCTTGAACTCCAGCGGGATCTGACACTGTCTACAAGAGGTCTACTGTGATGAGGGCTGGTTTGGCTGTGCGGGCAAAAAGAAGGGAGCAAACCTGGGTGTTAGTTACATCTACTCTTTGAAGTTAATCAAGTCCCTGGGAGGGGCCCACAGGCCATCATGTTAAGTGCACAACAACAACACCTCCCCATACCCAAGATCTTGTATCCCTGTCCTGGGAGCAAGTTCACACCTCATTCAAGCCTGACAGGCTGATGTGGGAGAGAAAAATGCAGCTTTAGCTTCCAGGTACTTAAGACAGGTCACAGGTAACTTTCTAAAAGTTACTTTTCCATTAGAGATACCTTTGACACAAACTCCAGAAGACTGCAACCCATCAGCGCCATGCTCATACTCATTCTGAATGCCTCTACCTCTTCCCCAAACTTCCCAAATGCTTGGAAACACGCAACAGAAACTCTCTGCAGCCCCCTCAATGCTCGCCATCTACAGACTGATCTCCCTGCTGCCATTCCCGGCCAAGAGAAAAAATCATCAACAGACACCTCACCGAATACCACAGTGACTACTAACTACTCAACACCACTCATTCTGGTTTTGGACCCAAACTACAGCAAAGAAACTATGCTCATTGCTGCCACGATTGAAATCTGCATGACTCTAGACAGAGGAGACATGGTGGCCCTCATGCTCCTACCTCTCCGAAGCATTTGACACACTCTCCCACCCCAACCCATCCTCATCCATCACCAACATGGCATCAGAATTTACGGACTAGCACGCCAATGGATCTGCTCCTTCCTGACTGGAAGGACCCAGTCAGTCAGCCTGGCACTGTGCACCTTTGTCATCCAGTACCTAATCTGCGGGGCTCCAAAACTATCCTCCACGAGCCCAACAGTCTTCAACGCATATTTGATCTCTCTAGCCAGCATTATCCACTCTCATGATATTAATGTCCTCTCCTATACCAATACCAAAAAACTCATTCTCTCCCTCACAGACAAGACGGCCAGTACATTGATCAAGTTCAATGTTTGCATAACTGAAATCGACCAATGGATGAAGACCAACTGTCTAAGCTGAACAAGACCGAAATCGCGATCTTCGAGAAGAGCCTCCCCCTGATGGCCAACAGAGCTAGGACCAACACCCACCCACACCACACACTCCAAGTACATCATTGATAGCAAACTCAACAATGATTTCCAAATCAATGTCGTCACCACCTCATGCTTCTATACCCTGAAGTTGCCAAGGAAAAGTTTTAAATGGCTCTCAATCAGCACCTAGAAACCTGTAATACACTCCCTGGTCACCAGAAAAATGGACTATGAGAACACCCTTAATGCCAGAATCAACAAAAAAACTCACCAGAAGACTGCAGACCATTCAGAGCTCAGTAACCAGAATCACTCTCAACCTCCCACTCTGCCCTCACATCACACCACACCTGAAGGAGCTCGACTGACTTCCTACAACAAACGAGCGCAATTCAATTTTAAGGCACCTTATAGCACTAGCCCAGCATACCTCAACAATCGCAGCAGCTTTCACAAACCTTCCAGACACCACCGCTCATCTAGACTCCAACTTGCACAAATCCCACACATGCAGAAAAAACAGATCTGGAAGTCGAGCCTTCTCCTACATTTCTCCTAAAGCATGGAATCAACATGCTGCTACATATAAGAGCCTCCTCCTCACTTCTTGAATTCCGCAAGAAGCTGAATACCTGACATTTTGAGTAGTCTGACTAGGCCCTAGGTGTGCTTAGACTCACGCCTGCTCAGTGCCAGGATACCCTCCTGGGTGAAAGTGCACTCAACAAATCTGCATTAAATAACATTACATTTTTCTAGCATTTTCCAAAGCAGAGAGAGGTAATGCTGATTTTAATCTCATCTAGGCCTGTTCACTGAAAAGGCTACAAAGTGAAATTGATTTTGAGTTTTATTTCACTGTGAGAGCACACTAACCTACATATGTAGTGCATGATATTTGTGTTAGCATCCTGCTCTTACGAGGCACACTTTAGGGGAGATTTTAAAATTTATAAAAATATGCTTCCCATATATGATGAAGGTAATTTTCAGAGAATGTGGCCTAATGGCTGCAGCGGTCGAGGGTTCGAGTCTTGGCAGAGACACTCAAAATCCTGTGATTCTGGGCAAATCACTTAGGGGCATATTAACAAGGCGGCGATAAACAATTATCGCCGCTTTTGCGGCCGTTTTCGGCCGAAAAGCGGCGATAATTATATCGCCTTATCAGCAAAGACACGCTATCGCGTGTTTTGCTGATTTTGCTCCCGTTTCCAGCACGCCTGACTTCCGCATCGATAATGAGATGCAAAGTAGGCGTGTCTGTGAAACAACATGGGTAAATATCGCGAAGGCAGCTTCGTGATATTTACAATGCGGAAGCGATTATTTTAATCGCGTTAAGTATGCCTTAACGCAGGAATTTAACGTCTGTTAAATTCCTGACTAAGGCATACTTAACATGGGGGGTGGATTCTGTGGCTAAGACCTACTTAACACGATTTAAATAATCGCTAACCCTCCTTGATAATATCGCGAAGCTGCCTTCGCGATATTATCCCTGTTTGGTTTCACAGCCACGCCTACTTTGCATCTCATTAGCGATGCAAAGTTGAGGGCGTGCTGAGAACGAGGCGCTAAGTCAGCAAAACAGGCGATAGCGTGTCTTTGCTGATAAGGCGATGAAATTATCGCCGCTTTTCGCCCGAAAACGGACGCAAAAGCGGCAATAATTTCATATCGCCGCCTTGTTAATATGCCCCGTAATTTTTTTCCAAAATGATTTCGTCTCCGTAAAAATGGATTTAAGCGTTTAGACACCTATCCCATTCCTAGGTATGTGAAACCAGTGGAAACATTTTCATTGATAGGATTAGATTGTTTCTAGAGCTTGTCATTTACTGTTGAAAAGTGCTGTAAAGTGGAAAAAATATAACAACTTACTTTTAATGTGCTCAACGAAATTGAATAATCTCTTTTTACTTTCTGGAATAAGAACAAATTGGGAGGTTCTAGAGTGATTCATTCATAGGATCAACTTAAACCAAAGTGAAAAAAATATTCTGGACGCGGAACAATACATTGACGTCACAACACCATTGGCCTATAAATATATAGAAACATTTTTAATAAAGTTTGGAAATGAAATATTTCATTTCATTTTAGAGCGCCAATTTAATGAGGATATGTGAAACTTTACGCTATCAAGAAGAATCTGTTTATACAAAGGTATGTGTGTTCTGCAGACCATCATACCCTTGGCAAAGCGCAGAAGAGCAGATTCTAGGGAAATGTAAGCGGGCTGATTTTCCATCGCACACAGTTCTTTCTGCAATGGTCCAATGGAAAACTTTCATGTCGACATTGTTTAACAAAGGTTGTAAAATTGATACCTTTTTAAAGGCAAACATTTAATCATCGGCTGTTCCATAATCAGGGATCAGGAAAAAATAGGTGCAACATACAACATAATACAATAAATACAATTTCCCTACTAAATAAACGTTTTGTGCATCAAGCTGTACAAAAAGATCAGTACACTTAGGTGGAATAAACTCATCTGATAAGAAGGAAGGATTTCTAGCTAACTCATTTGAGATTTGAATTCACCAAACGATCGTGAAATGAAAGGATTTGAAAAACATGCCATTACTTTTCAACTTTTACTACGCTGCTTACAGAACACGATCACCTTACTAAATGTCCTGCGAGAGACCACCAGTCTTTTATGGCACTTTACTGCATTTCTTACAGGACATCATAAACTATGAGCACAAGGAAGTTTTTCCACCTTTCTGAATCTTAAAAACGAACGTCTCCCCAGCTCTTTGATTCTCTATATTCACCTCTTTCTTTTCTCCATCTCTTTCTTCCCTTCTCTGTTTCTATCTGCCACTGTTTCTCTCATTTTCTCACTCTTTCTACATTTCTCTGTCTCCTTATCTCCTTATCTTCCCATTCTCACTCTTTCTCTGTCTTCCACCTCTATCTGTATCGCTTTCTCTCTCTCTCTCTCTATATATATATATATGTGTGTGTGTGTGTGTGTGTGTGTGCATGTGTGTGTGTATGTATATTCACTGAAAAAACCAAAGGTTAAAGTAACGTTATAGTTAGGTGAATTTGTCAGTGACAACATTGATGTTTTGAACTAAAAAGCCATGTACTGCGTAGGACCTTACAGACGACATCACTGTTGACATGTTCTATGACATCATTTATGATATCACTGATGACATCTCAAATGACATCATTGATGAGATTATCCAATGAATGTATTGGTTTGTTTTATAGTTTACATAGTGGTGGGTAACTACAATATTACTTTTCTACCTAATTTTGTACAGCCTGTGTCCAGCTAATAGGTATAAGTGTTAACAAAATGCATGTGCTCCTAATGCACTATAGATGTGTAGAGGTATTGACCAAGTTATATTGTATTGTAGAGTAACTGTTTGCAGGTGACAGTAAACTTTAAGTGAATAGTTGCTCTTTGGACAAGTTTTGCATAGAGTGTACCATATGCTCAGTAGATACATTTTCATACTCTGTGGTGTATTTCTCATGAGAACTTCATACTCTGTGGTGTATTTCTCATGAGAATTTCACTGTCTGCAAACAGTGTGGCATAGAGTAAACTCTCCATAGAGTCAACACTGTTAACAAATAACTCATGTAACCTTCAATTCTCAATGTAGGTTCATTGACTGTGAGGGGTTTGATACAGGCAAAGAGTGTCTGTAGTAGAGCATTAGTTATGTAACAGTGCTTGAGTATCTGGAGGAACTTAGTTTTCCCTGAACAGTTGTATACAGATTGAACACTGTGTGTAGGATAGGTTACCCTTTCATCTGTGGTTTATAGTCAACATGAACTCGGCTTCACAAGAAGTGTATGGTATAGTGTCAATGTTGCAAATAACATAAGCTTGCTTTACCTATGGGGGATGTTTGTATAAAGCAGTAAATACGCTTCATTTTATTCTGAGCTATTTTTCACTTACTTTCAGAGCTCTAATGGTATACCCGTTTAAAGCGCAATGTGTACAAAAGAAACTTGGTTGATATCATCAGTGTTGACATCAATGATATCATTTGATATGTCATCAATGATGTAATAAATGATGACATAGAACATGTCATGAGGGATGTCATATGTGAGGTCGTAAGCAGTGCATGGCGGGGCGCAAGTTATAGTTAGTGGTGCTAACTATAACTGGTGAATTTCTGTGTTTTTTTTTAGTTCAAAACATTAATGTTGTCACTGACAAATTCGCCTAACTATAACATTACTTTAGTTTTTTCAGTGAATTTTTAAAGTGTTTTTAAATGAAAACAGATCTTATCACACCTAATTAAAACGTTACTTTAATGTTTGTTTTTTTTCAGTAATTTCTAGGGTTTCTTTGAAGTAAATTAATTATTTTTTGAGTGCATGTATGGAAAAATAACTGAAGAATATATCCTGTTTGTGGACACTGTTTTGAAAGGGAAATACCTTGTATTGTTACATAACAGGTGTGCATAGTAGGATGGAGATGGACTGGCCTCTCCTTTCAGACCTCCCTCTCAGATGACGGGGGTGCGTAGTAGGGTGTGTGGATGGACTGGCCTCTTCTTTCAGACTCCTCTCTCAGATGACTGCTGTGGTAGTAGGGTGTGAGGATGGACTGGCGTCTCCTTTTAGACCTCTCTCTCGGATAACGGGTTTGCATAGAAGGGTGTGTTGAGAGAGACTGGCTTCTCCACTGACACCTTTCTCACGGATGACGGGAATGTGTGTAGTGTTTAGTGGAGAGGGACTGTCCACCCTGCTAACACCCCTCGCTCTGATAATAGGTGTGCATAATAGGGTTTGTTCACCCTAAGTTGGCAGGGTATGCCTAGACGTGGGTCCCTTGCTCACTTTGCCACTGGATTCAAGCTAGCCTGGCTGAAGAAGAGTGTTACCCCAAAACCGGTCCCAGGATGCTTGTTTCCGGTCCAGGGAAGACCTGGCCTGGCAGTTCGGGCTGGACTGTTCCCATGAGGTACAGGGTCAAGACTGATTTGCATATAGCTGGTTCTGAACCGGGGTATTGAAGTGAGCTAAAGAACGATGATGGATTCAACCCAGAACTGTGACTCTGGGTGAGTGTCTGAAAAGTTTCAGTGCTCCGTCCATCATCTCCTTGTGTTTATATTTCAGTGGTGGCCATGTGTAGTGCTCGACTTACTAATGCTCCTTTTTGGCAGTATTAACTTACACTAGTAAATTACAATTACAATGTCCATAAAAGTGCATAAAACACATCATCAATAAATATAAAACATTAATACATCTGCAATAAAACACAAAGTAAAAAATTATCAGAACATATTAATGTTCTCTACAGTACAATGCTTTTCCTAAAATATATGGGACCCCATATATAAAGTGCAGTATTTAAACATAAAATCCCAAGTGCAAATATATAGCGTAAGGCAGTTTTATATTCCCTGATATTTTGTGCGAGGAAAATTGGTATTAAATAAAGTCTCCTCAAACCGTCATAAAAACCACAAAATAAAATAAAATAAAGTGCTGTGTGATTTGTGTTGATACACTATCACAAGGGCAGAGAATCATGACTATAGGCGTTTTTCATGTCACGGAAGGTAACTAAATAATATATGATGCCCGCCCGCAGTCTGGTTAAAAACAAAACAACACTGAATGTTAGTCACCCAAATCAAATAAGATTGACATCCCTCATATACATCATTCGATACATATGAAACAACTGACAACTGTATGCTTCCTAATTCTTTGCACATTCCTATGTTCCTGTCTGTGATTCAAGAAGGAAGCTTTAATTACACTCTTCTCTATGGAAAAGGATCTTTGGGGGTCGCTCAAAACGGGTAAATTTAATAATAAATTAAAGGATTCGTTTATGTATGACAACTAAGGGATTTTAAGATTATGGTCTAGGGCTAGGCACTCTAAAATAATAGATTTAGTACAACTTGTTTCTGTTTTTGCCCAGATAGACTGCCAAAGTAATAAGGGTTTTAAAGCTAATGAGTCCTCCAAAAAGTGCAACCCAACCACCTTATGGACTATGAAAGATGACACAAAGGCAGGAACACAAAGCAGATGCTTAAGGAAGCAGGTCTCTTCTGCCTGAAGGAGTTTGCTAGGTGTATAGCACCACAAGCCTCCCCTAAAAGTAGAAGTTGACAAACCTCTCACCTTATACATTTCAACTATTTCATTAACTGGTCAGCTGCCAATTTTATGGGAACACCTAAATACTCCCTCACAGATTCAACTCAATTTCATCTGGGCATTTAAAACCTGTTGTGTCCAAGATCCATTATTAGTAAATTAAAAAGCAAAAAGAGTTAACACTTACAATTGGTGAACCCTCAATATAAAAGGTTCTGAACTTCTGCACTTTTCTCCCACAAACTATCGTAAAAGTTTTGTCTTATTAATCGTCATTTTCTTACCTTCCAGAAAATTCACAAAAGTGACCATCAATTTCTGCAGGCCGACGGGCATCCTTGATAGCAGGACAGCATTGTCAGCATACAATTAAATTGGAACCAGGTGGCCGCCAATGATGATTGTGCCAGCCTGCAAAGTCTGAAGGGTGCCATCAACCCCATTAATAAAAAGTGAAGACAGGAACGTTGCAAATAGACACCCCTGTCTAATTCCCCTCTTAATATTAAATAGAGGGGAGCATTCCCCATTAGGGCCATAACTGAACCGCAGGGCGATAGGTTTTCATATAATCGTGCAAGGAAGCTAATTATATTCCTCTGGGTGCCCTGAGAAATCAAGGTAGACCAAAGAATCGAATGGTTAACCAAATTAAATGTGCTATTTAGGTCGGCGAAGCAAAAGTAGCGGGACCCAGTCTTAGCTTTACTGTACTTCACTGCATTGGCTACCCATTAGGAAACGGATCGCCTTTAAATCATTGGTATTGGTTTTTAAGGCCTTCCACAAAATAGGTGCCCCATATCTTGGGGATAGAATGCAGCACTACAGTCCGTGCCGTACTCTGAGGTCATCCGCCAAGTCACTGATCATCACACCCAGAATTCGACTTTCTTGGAAAGGAGGTAGATCCTTTCAAGTGGTGGCTTCTCGCCTCTGGAACAGCTTGCCCCTCGCGCTGAGGCAATCCCAGGATCTCCTCACTTTCAGAAGGAAACTTAAAACTTGGCTTTTCCAACAGCAGTCCTAGGCCGAGGTAATTGAGCTCAGCACTGCGGGTCGTTCTTTTTGTCAGCGCCGGGACACTCCTGGGAGTAGCCGTGCGCTTAATAAATACCTGCTAACATAAGCAATTCAACATTCGTACATTGATTCACTGTCCCCTGACCTCTTCTAAACCTGAATTGTACCTCTGATTTGATAGAATAGATCTCAGCCCAATCCTCCAGTCTATGTAAAAGGACCTTACCCATCAATTTGGCTGAGGAGTCTAGAGGAGAGATAGGACAGTAGCAATTAGTATCAGATTTATTCTCCTTCTTAAAGATGGGAACTATAATCAAAACGGCCCCAGAGGGGGGAATCGAACCCTCAACAGCCGCATTGAGTAACATGGTCAAAATGGGACCCGATAATTCCCCCAGGGAGTTGAATGCATCAACTGGTACCCCAGCTGGTCCTGGCTCCTTCCCCATGCACTTGTATCTATAGCAAGAAGACCCTCCTACAAATTAATGCACAGAGAGGTCTGAGATTTAAGCAGCTCTCCCTTGCCCATTGCAGATGATGCGTCCTCCATATGGGAGTCACAAATACCCATGAAGTGGGCGACCCAAGATACTAAGGAGTTGAGTTCATGCAGTAAAGTTACTCAAAAGTTAAGCCTAAAGTGATGCTTACAAAATGTGTAACTTACTCAAAATTGTAACTTACCTTTGTGAATATCTCCGAGGTTGCTTAAAACTACGAGTAGCATTTCATAGCTTCTCCCTCCCTTTGTTGACAGATAAGTCGATGCATGTCAGTTTCTGCCACAGCTTTATTTTTTTTCTTTGGCAAGGGAGAAAACAGGAGCTGTGGTGTCCTCCTTGTCTCTTCTTTTGTGACTCCATATATCACTGCAATGGCTTATCTGTTTCAAGAAGAGGGCAACCCCTCAAAAGAGACAAGTGTCCACAAAAACTGCAAGTTTAAAAAGGGGAAACAGATTGGGACAGTATTGGAACAAAGCAGCACACATTTTTCACAGGAGTATGCCTTCTCTAAGATGTCAATAATGACTGTAGCACTGTGGGAGATTTGTACCCTACCTATTTCATTCTGTTTATCAGTTTTCATTTAATTGTGAAATACTGATTAAAGTTCAGTGATGAAATTTTGTCATGTAAACAATGTAGTTCATTTTCACCAAGGTTTCGCTTTCATCAAAGCTCTACTGAGGATTTGATGCTTGTTAGGTGGTGCTGACCCTGAATGCTGCAGAAGAATTCAAAAGCTAAAATGCCCAAGTACCTGTTCCAGCAAGGGAGCAACCATTCAGTGCAGAACACTGGTCCCGGAAGTCACAAGCTTCAAAAACACAAACACATCTTGTGGTATTGCTCACATAAAGCAGCACAGAACTCTTTACAGATGTGTCCCTTTACTAAGATTGTTTTCAGTAAGGCATCATAGCAGTGCGGTAGTTGTAGTCCTTGCTTCTTTAATTTAATTTTCTGTCTTCAATTAACAGCAAAAATACTAAACGATTTTCAATTAAATAATCTTCTTTCCTTTAAACAATTAGTTCAGCTCAATTTTAGCTAATGTACTCCACTGACATTATGTTTTGCTTCTATTAAAGCTCTTCACAGGAACTTAAAAAATCTACCTTCCTAAACAAAAACTGTTAACCTCAACTAACCAGGTCAACCTCAAACCTCCCAAAAATATTAGTCGACTACCAAAGCAGCTCAACAGAGCAGACTCTAAGCTGCACGTGCAACAGGAGGTTAGAAGGAGTCATAAGGACTGGGAGGAGGAAGTAGAATTGGATTAATGGGACTAGTAAAAAGTATAAGTATATACCAAAGCAGGTTTTACTGGCATTGATCACTCATCAAGGGAGCCAGCCAGAAAGGGCAACAAGCACACCAAGAGCAACAGGCCCACAAAAGAGGGAATGTCCACCATAGCTGACCTTCAAGAAGCAAAAGAAGAGGCAATGGAAGAGCCATGGAAACCAAAGCCAATTGCCAGACAAGGAGCTTGTTGCTTTTGATGTGTGGAAATAAAGCCAGAAGGGAACAACAGGTAGCCTTTAAAAGGCCCTGAGCAGAGCGAGCACACCCAAGCACAGAGAGAAAGGCTACCAACTCTTACCCAATGCCCAATGTGAAGACCCTGATCTAAGACAAGAGACCAAGGCCTCGAAAACAACTTGAACCCCAAGCACCCCAGGAAATGCAGAGGGAGTGCCACAAATAGCATCACACCTAAAACATTTTCAGAAGAGCACACTAGCCCATTGTAGGTACTAAAGACAAATGAAAGAGGAATGCCAGCAACAGGTACAACAATCATTTGCAAGGCATTAAAACCTTGCACAAGCACTAGAAGGGAACGTCTCAGCCCATTAGAATAGATATAATAGGTGAAACAAACCCAGGAGTCCCCAAGAGGAAAACATCATACACAAGTAGCAGGATCTAGAATGACAGGGAAGGAGAAAAGCTCAAACGGTGACAGACACAAATCCATGCACCAAGATTCATCTCCTCACACCAGAGTCTAACAAGGTCAGTTAAATGCAGGAGCTCCAGATAACAAGCTCCGACATGGCAGAAAAACAAAAGAGAACCCGAAGCAAGGAAACAAACAGACCTAGACACAAGCATATTAAGCCCTTGCCTGGACAAAGTGCACGGCTCTGCATCAAAATAAGCACCCTAAGCCCTAAAAACAAGCCCCAGCCTAAAAAAAAAGAGTTTCTAGGAGGCCATAACCTGAAAACCCTTCAGAAATGGGGAGGGAGAGGAAATGGGCTATGACATGGATCCCTAAGTGTGCCCTCACTATTACTATATCCAAGCTATACTTCACTCACAAGGCCAAAGTAGTCTGGAACTGGTCTCAGGTTGCTTGTGTTCCCATCTGTAGAGTGTCTTGTCTGCAATTACAGTTGGGATGCTCCTCTTGCTGCAGAACCAAGATTGGTTTCCATATGACTGGTCTGTGTCTAGAGATGTGTAGTGGGCCGAAAGCTTTAAAATGGAATACGATCAAGTGATCACCTGTGGCTGAGATTAAGTCAGGTACTCCTTCCATCACTTTGTTTGCTGCCATAAGAAATGGCACACCAACCAGTAGAAAAATGACCATGCCAATCGACACACATTTGCTCTAATATTAGAGAGGTTCCTTCGTTAGTTTATTTTAAAGGAATAAGGGCTGGATTTTGAAAGCCATGTTTCTGAGCAAGAGTAGTTCTTTCGAGTCATGGGGGTAGTTTGAGATTCGTGTCACAGGAGGACCACCAGCTTAATTGGACCACGTCCTTATTATTTGGTGTGTTTACTAACAGTACAATGTGAGACTTTCCCTCATCATTATCCTAGTGCGGTCTACTTCTTGTGTTGCCAAAAACACTGATCAGAGATTAGTGATTGAGTCCATTCTCGATCTGTGTGTGGCCAATTCTATATGACTTTAGGGTGTTTAATTCCCTATGTGACGAGAGTGTCATCCTGCATTGTGTGTAGTGTGAGAGAAGGTTTGAGGCTCCAGGTGCCTAGTGGTGTGAAGTTAGAATTTTCCATCCAAATTATCCCTTATTTCGTCACTAGGCCAGCCAGAGTTCTAGGGCACTATGTCTGATTACAGACTTAAATGTTGAACATATTTGCTCAAAATGTTCATTTACAATGTCATTACCATGACTGAATTCCCTCTGCCTCACTAAAAGCTAGGAATGTCTAATACTGTTCGATGTTTCATCAGTCACATTACCCTTTTGATGTACTCCTTAGGTCTGTAGGAGAATAGACCTACTTCAGTTTCAGCCGAGTAGCGCCCCCTTTCTGTTTCTGATCTAAAGCCCTGAGTTTGGGTGTAGTCCTTTTCTGCCCTCAAGTAAGGATGTTCCAAGATGTCAGCCCCATTTATGCAATGTGACTGGTTGGAGGATACAGAGAAGAAGGTGAATTGTCCTTCTACATTTTCAGCATGTTTCTTCATAAAGGAAGCCCCAAAAAATGGCTAGCTGCCCGCTACCTGAGGGAACAGCTTGGAGGGGAGAAGGGGCTGAGAACCTTAACCGAAAAATGTGTCCTGGGTATCCTGGGTCCTACACCCAAAAAGGTCAGAAATAACTTTCAGGTGGGACTCACAAGTGGTGTCGTGGGTTCCCAAGTGAAATCCTCATAGTCAAATTGAGGCCTGATGCAGCCCTGCTTCTGTCATTCTGAGTGGGACTCAGACTTTAATTAAGCGCCTGACAAGCAGTGACGCCATGCTGTTTTCCTTATGGTTCTGCCTAGTAGCCACTGATGGGGGCATTGAGAGCTTGACCTGAGGGAGTATTGTTGTCTTAGGACTGTGCTGCCCTCCAGCTGCAGCCATCGGATGTTTACGCTATGTTTACCATGCGGCTCCTCTCATGAACATTTCCTCACCTCATCAGCTGTTCTTCCGTCATCTTTCTTTTCATCAAACTCTGAATTCACGTGAGTCCCCCACACTGAGGCACAACCCAATTGCTACATCAGCTAGTCACAGCATGACAGGGATTGCAGGGTCATAGTCCAGTGTCACAATAGGAATTGCTAGGTTTTACTCTGATTGCGTCTAGGTTGTATTGGGTATACTGATTCCTCCAATAATTCTCCTACTGTTACTAAAATTTCTCTTTGTCTGCTATGGGTACAACCTACTAGATCATCCAAGAGCCCCCTGTTGCATCAGTCTTCTTGCAACTAATGCAGGATTCTGCACAAGTACGCAAAATTAATGAAATGAGAAAACTCAAGTTGGAAATGGAAATCACTGCTCTCACCCGGAAATATTGCACCTCTCCTAAAGAGGCAACACCCCAAACTCTTATGAAGATAAAGTACGACTTTAACACTATTATGATACTGTAAGCAGAGAAAGCTGTCCAGCATATCAAGGGCCACCACTATGAGCACAGAGAAAAGCTGGATGACTAAATCTAAATTTTATGTTAAGACCGGAGGCTAACATTATTGCAATCTTCCTTTAATTGCTACCGCTCAGCCACTTTAAAGAACTTAGAACACTTCATGAAAAAATTCCAACCTAATAAAAGGCTAGAACACTCTGATCTCTTCCTTCTTTTTTTGGCTGCCGCTAAACAGATAAGTAGAACACATTGATTGTTTGGCCAGATTGTCGTATTTTGTATGTTGTTGCAGCAAGGAGGTGTTGGGATTGGGATTGGGATATTTAGCCCTATTTTGAGTGGGACCAGACCATTTTGATTTGCTGTTAGCTTCCTTTATGCTGGCTAGTTGTGTGTAGTTTGTTTGTTTTTGTCAGCATTTTGTCTGGGTTGCAAGATCTTGTACCTGGCCCTTCGTTTTAAAAAGATATTGGATGAAAGTTACTGATTTGCCATAGTGACGGTTGAGAGTGTGAGCCGGACATAGCCTCGAGACCATGTTTCTGTCCCATTCAACCGTGCTGTGCCTTTCCTGCACTCACGCGGAATAGCCCATTTTGTAATGCCTCGCTGATGGAGGTCGTCACCAAACCGTCTGTGAGGGATCTCATCTCTCTGTGGGTGCGCGTTGCGGACAGGCGATATCTGTCCGTCTTTGGGTCTGTGTGCCGGACTTTATTGACAAGTGAAAGCATGTGCGACCTGACGTAGTCAGAGCGGTGTGATTGCTAGACTGAGACAGGCACAAGGGAATAAAAATAAAAAGGAGACTATTCTTTTTGGCACGTCATTTTACGTTTTACGTGATGAATGGGTGGCCATTTTAGAGTCTTGGGAAACCTCTGATTGGTATGAATGGAAATACGAGTTGACAGGCTAGGATTTTGTCTGTTGGTTTTTAACATCGAATCCACCTCATCAGTTACTTTGGGTTTGTCAAGGGTAGGTTGTTAAGGGTTAGCTTACAGGCAAACAGCTGAGGGATTGGAAGGTTCATTTTGCTGGGGAGGTGTTTTGTCTGAATAAATAGTAATAAACCAGATGGTGGAGGAAAATAGCTCAGGCAGTATGGAGGTGTCTTTGGAGGACAAATTATCAGGAATGCTGCAGAAATTCACCTAGGATTTAGATGCTAGAATGGACAAACAATTTGAGTCTTTGTTGCATGAAAGGAGGATTGTTTCTGATGAAGAAAGGTATTGGTCAGCTGGGGAAGGTTCCCATAATAAGAAAGGAGGAAAGGTGAGCAGGAAACGTAAACACATAGAATCTTCTGTGTCTCAAACCAAGAGAGGAAGTTTTACGGAATCCAAAAATAAATTTCCTCTGTGTATGAAAATTGGTGGTATTGAGGACACAGAAGGGGACCAATGGGAGGGTCCAGGAAAGAGTAAACAAAATATTAAAGCATGCAAACATTTGATTGTGCACTGTGATGACTCCTCGGGAATGCTGAAGTGTAGTTAAGCTGCTCATCAGAATTTGACACAGATAATGATGAAGGGGTTGTGATACAGAACACAGATACTTTAGGACAAGGTTGTGATGAGCAACATGGGGCGTTACTTGATCCCCTTGGGGGATTCCTGTTTGATTCCACATTGATTAAGCATTCGCTGGTTTGGTTAAGGAAGCAGATCCCTAAAGATGTAAGATTTTGTCTTAGGTCTGAGTGCCCTAGACCCATGTTAGCCAATAAAGTAATGCAAACACCAGATTTGGACAAAAAGATTATAGTATTCATTGGCAAGGGAGGAAATGATCCCAGGAAGGGGTTAGATAAAGGCCTACAAATGTTTCAGGACAGATGGTTGGATTTAACGGGTCCATTAACAAAAACATTTGATATGGCGGAGTAGGCCTTTGTGGAAAAGTCATCCCTTAATGTGGAGGAACTGAGGGAATGTAAACAGCGAGCTGTCTGTCTCTTATGGAATGCTAATACCACCATATCGGTGGACAGAGGGAAAAGCATCCTTCTGAAAGTAGACCCTAAATTGGTTGAGCTAGCCAATTACGAGGAAGGGCCAGCACAAATGGTTTATTGTTTGGGGATGCCTTCATTAAGGAAATGTCAAAATATGTGGGTGCTTTCAGTTAACTACAAAAGTCTCAAAGAGAGATTAGAAAAGTGTTTGACAGGCGTGTTTTTGGCTGGGCTGGGCGAACGAGGGGTCGGTTCCCCAGCCGGGGTCGAGGTATTACAAGGACCTTATTTTCAGGGTGCATTAAACCAAACCTATACCAAACCTCATATCAATCAAGAGGGCTTTACCTTCAGAGACAAGGGACTAGAGGAAGAGGATTGCGAGGAGAACGTTGTGCTCATGGATCAGGTATGTCTAGACCATTTTGTTACCCCTAAAAAGCTGGGTGGAAGACTTACTCAGTTTTTCAACAACTGAACAAGGGTAGCAGAAGATCCTTGGGTGTTAGAAACAGTGAGAGGATATCACGTAGATTTTGTAGGAGAACTGGTTCAGGTTCAAATCCCAGAAATAATAAGGTTCAACATAGAATTAACAGAATTGGTGAACAAAGAAGTGCAAGATTTGGTAGAAAAAGGTGCTATTGCAAAGGTGAGGTCTGTTCAAAAGGGGTTTGTGAGCAATATATTTTTAGTGCAGAAAAAAGACAAAGTGATGAGGCTGGTAATAGATATGAAGAGTTTGAATGATTGGGTGGAATATTACCATTTCAAAATGGATGGTTTGCATTTAATAAGGGATGTCCTGCAATCAGGGGATTGACTAACAAGATTGGATTTGAAAGACGCGTACCTGACGATTCCTATTTAGGGACCCCATAAAAATATCTTCAGTTCAGGTGGGGCAGAAGAATGTGGAACTTTGTTTGTACTGGGTAGTGCCACTCATTGTGAGTGGTATCCCTCTAGGCACAGCTGAAAACCTGACACTGCAGGTAACGAATGTTCCAAATCGGAAATTTGAATGTGTAACAGATTGTGAAAGGTTCAAAACTCTTAGTAAAGTCTGTTAACACAAGAATTTAATTCATTCATGAATGCATGTAAATCAATCAATTGGCTCGAATTTCAAATGAATGATGATTAATCTCCCGATGCATTTCGGGCATGCGAGCCCTTCGTCAGGGGAAAAGATCTAAAACAAATGCGGAGAATAAACAGAGCGTCACTGTGCTGCCTTTCGGTCTATCTTTGGCACCTTGGTGTTTCACCAAAGTTCTTCAACCGGTGGCAGCTTACTTGAGGGAAAGTTGTACGTCTGATTATTTATCTAGACAACATCCTTTTAATGGATTAGAAGAGATCAAAGTTGTTGGAACATACTCTTATAGCAGTATCTTTGTTAGAGGACCTGGGGTTTGTGGTGAAAAGGCAGAAATTGTGTCTAATTCCGAGTCAGGTGACTCACTTTCAAGGCTTTATGATAGGCAAAGTACAGGGACAAATGAGACTCCCAAAGAATAATCAAAACGTATAAGGAAGGAAATTAGAAATATTTTGTTTATGGAAAAGATATCCCGGAGGATGCTTGCAAGAGTGATAGGCTTGTTGTCTTCTACAATTCAAACTATTTTTCCAGCACGTTTGAATTATTGTGCTCTTCAGAGATTGAAAACCAAACATCTGAGACAGGGGTTGAGATATTCAGAAGAAGTGGTTGTTTCTGAGGAGGCCAAGGAGGAGCTTGGTTGGTGGTTAAAAAATATTGAAGCGTGGAATGGGAGAGCCGTTTTTGGGGCTTTACCAGTCTTGGTCATAGAATCAGATGCGAGTTTGACAGGTTGTGGGGCAACTTGTGGTTTAACTTCTACAGGATGTTTGTGGACAGAGAGAGAGCAATTTGCACATAAATTGTTTGGAATTTTTGGGGGATCATTTGCGATAAAGAGTTTTACAAGGGTCAGTGCAAGGTGTTAAATTCTCTTGAGGATGGACAACGTGTCGGCTGTGAGGTATGTGAACAAGTTTGAGGGCCCAAAATCAAAGGATTTGGCAGACATGGCTGAAGTGTTTTGGGAGTACTGTTTGAGACAGAACATTGTAGTGCAGGTGGGACATATTTCAGGTCTGTGCAATGTTTAAGCAGATTGTTTTTCAAGGAATAACGGGGATTCAAGCAATTGGACTCTGGGCGTTTTTCTTGAAACTGATGGAACTTTGGGGCCCTTTTCAGGTGGATATGTTTGCGGACAGGTTGAATACCCAGTTGAAGATGTTTTACAGTTATCGTCCAGATCCGGAGTATGTGGGGATAGAAGCTTTCAGGCAGGACTGGAGGGGTCTGAAGGGATATGCATTCCCTCCTTTTTCAGTGATAACACAAATAGCTATGTTGGCTCGCAAGTGGAAGGAGACGGTGGTGTTGGTGACACCACTTTGGAAATCGCAAGTGTGGTACCCTTTATTGTTAGAAATGTTGGTGGATTACCCAATCCTGTTGCCAGTGTTTCCAGAGAGCTTATTGGGTCCAGCAAGAGAACTGCACAACTTGGTGCTAGATGGTCAGTTGAGGATGATGGCATGGAGAATTTCAGGAGAGTTTGGGAGGTGCCAGGACTTTCACAAGGGGCATCAAATCTTATCAAGGTGTCTTGGGCACCTGGATCCCGTAAGATGTATAGATTGGCATGGCAAAAATGGATTTGCTAGTGTTTGGAAAGGGGGTTTGATCCGGTTTCAGTGGATATCGTGGAGTTAGGGAATTATTTGTCTGAGATGTTTGCGAAAAGTTTGTCTTATAGGACAATTAATGTTCACCAGTCGGCGATTGCTGCTGGTCATAATCAGATAAATGGCATTTCAGTGGGTCAAGATGTCCTGGTGAAAAACCTATGAGGAGTATAAGAATCTCAAAACCGCCGGTTTCTAGATACAATTCTATATGGGGTGTGACCAAAGTGTTGAGGTATTTGGATGGACTTGGTGCAAATGATTTAATAAATTTAAAATTCATATTTTTATCACACAAATTTACAGTTTTGTTATGTTTAGTATCTTTTAGAAGAGTATCAGACATTAGAGCATTGGAGGCTTCAAACTGAATTTTTTCACCAGAGGATGTGTGTTTCTATTTAAATAAAAGGACGAAGACAAATTCACAGAGTATATTCTACCCTTATTTCGATGATCATGAAATTGTGTGTGTGGTACATTGTGTGAAGGAGTACAAGAGAAGGACATTGCAATTGAGAGCTGTGGGTGTGAAACAGTTGTTGATTTCCTTTAGGAATCCTCATAGGAGTGTGTCATCTCCAACCCTAGCAAGATGGGTGAAAGAGGTGATGAGAAATTCTGGCGTGGATGTGAGTATGCTTGGAGCACATTCGGTAAGGGGTGTGTCTGCGTCACAAGCCTTTATTCTAGGTGGTGCATTACAAGGCATATTGAGAGGTTCAGATTGGTCGAATGATGTCATTTTTCTCAAATTTTACTTCAAGCCTGTGCAGAATGCAGCTTGTTGTTTGTTAGAAAAGCTTTGAACTTGCAATAATGTTAGCCCTCGGTCTTGACAAAAAATGTAGATTTTACCCAGCTTTGATGGTCAGAAAATCTGGATTTTATTGAAGACACGGAGGCTAATATTATTCCCACCCTGTACCCAACCCTGTTTACAGATGATTATATTATTTTGTAGGATGTGGCCAACAATAGAAGAAGAGGATGAGGAGGATGGAGTGGTCCAGGATATGGAACCTTGGAGTGTTGGAGCTGGATGCGTTCATAGAAATGGATTATGGACTTGGACTTGTTTATTTCTAATTCTCTTGGTGTTGTTTTTGGAGAACAGTAAGAACATGTTTATGGTTATGAAATGTTATGAGTTTAAAAAAGAAGGAAGAGATCAGAATGTTCTGGCCTTTTATTAGGTTAGAATTTTGTCACAAAGTGTTCTAAGTTCTTTAAAGTGGCTGAGCAGTAGCAATTAAAGGAAGATTGCAATAATGTTAGCCTCTATGTGTTTAATAAAATCCAGATTTTCTGACCATCAAGGCTGGGGAAAATCTACATTTTCCTGCCATCTACAATGCCTCAAAGGTACTGTACACCAACCCGAGAGATATCACAGAAGTGTTTACCTCCTTTGATGAGACTGTATACATCTAAAGCCCCAACAAATGAGGACACTGAGCAGTGATTCCGGGACTCTCATCACCTAACAAAGCTATCACATGATGACTGAGTAGTGTTTAATATGAAAATAATGCCAACTGGGAAATCTCCTGGCAAAGATAGGTTTTCTGCAGACTCTACATATCACGGCACAACAGGTAGTTCCCATTTTGAGGAATGATGTTCAGACAATGATTCTGAGGAATTATGTTCAGACAATGTCTCCAAACAGAAGGGCTTTAGGCTGAGTTTAATCAAGCCTTTATCCTTTTGATCCATAAACCTAGTAGTCATCCCCTCTGCACTGTGAAAAGTATTGACTGATCTTGCTAATTAACGATGATGTTAAAATTCGAGCTAACACCCTGGAAACGAGGATCCAAAAGGTCATAGCAACAATAGTACACAAGAATCAAGTTGGATATCTCAAAGAACGTACCTCTAGAAATCACATGCATGCGTTATTTCAGCTTTTTTGGCTATCCGGTCAAGCTGCTCACAAATGGGTGGCCCTCTCCTACAACGCTAAAAAAGCATTTGTTCAAGTGTAGTGGAGCTACCTCTTCCAAATCCTCAACAGGATGGGCATTGGCTCAATTTTCCTAACCATGGTAAGATGGATCTACCAATATCCAAAGGCTGTAGTGAACTGTGGAGACTACCTCTCGGAGCAAAACAACATCCATAAAGGGACAAGGCAGGGCTGCACCTTTCTCTTTTACTGTACCCCTGGCTCTTGTCATCCATCACTCACAGGACATTGATGGCCCTGCCACACGAATCAGAAATCTGAAACATATGCTCTACACTAATGAATTCCTACTAACACTGACTTCCCCTAGTTTTTCTGTCCTAGCACTCCTGGAGGTCATCATCTCACGATTCTCAACATTCTCTGGCCATAAAATTAACTGGGCCAAGAGTGAGGCATTACCAATGACATCAAGCACAATAGCTCGTTTTTTACATGGTGTCCCATTTCGGTGGGTCTCAAAGTAAATGAAGTATTTAGGTGCTCAATAAGCAATGATCTCCAAATTATGGTTAGAGATAAAATGAGGATCTTAACAAACAAAAAATCAAATGGCTTGAAGCAGGTCATAATGTGGCTCAATTATGATTTACAGTTTTGGAGGTCATAACGATCAAACTAAACATGGATTGACAGAAAATACTTTCTCAGACTGAATTTTATTGGGTCAAAAACTGGACATTATGCAGCCATCCTGGAAGAATGATAAATTGGAATACACATGCTTTTCACAAATGTTTTTTATATATTTCTTATAAATGCAATTGACATATTCAGCATCTTTCTGCTGGATTATAATTACACAGTTGTTAGTACTGTATAATTTACAGCATCAGGCATCATATGCTGCAATTAATTCTGTTTTATTGTTCATTTTTCATTGTTTATTTTTGCATGCATATTTTTTCATTTCTATGGATATTTCCTTCAGGGATTAAGTAATTCTACATAGTATCAAAGGTTAGCTCCCAGTACGTCATGGATTTTGACAGGTCCTTCAGATTTATTCATGTCTGCAGCTTTACTAGAGACACACAGAGCTTGCGCTCTCGTATGTGGGAGCTTTAAGTCCTTGCACGCAGAACACAAATGTAATATGTTTACCGTCATCATCTTACCTGGGTGGTAGTCAGCAGCGCTGTCGCATTCGGAACGATGGAATGGAGATCGGATCATGCTATCTAGATGTTTGAATACCTGCTAAGCGGAATGAATGTGCTATACTTTTTGGAATGTCTTTTATGTATTGTCACCTTGGGGAGTTGATCCTGATGCACATAATTTAGTTTCAGTCATGGTGAACAGGGTAATGCAGTTAAAGTAACCTACACTGAATGCAATTGATAAACGCCAAGCTGTGCATGTTTACATTTGTGACACTGGGATTGCAGCACGTAATGTTTCTAACTTGTGTAGTACTCAATTTGTCATCTGGAAATAAGCTTCATATTGCACAGGAAAATGTGATAATGGTAAACTTCACTGAATGCAATTGACAAACGCCGACAACGTTTGTTACATCGGGATTGCAGAGTGCATCAGGTTTTGAAAATGATGGATATGGTCTTTTGATGGCATGGTACAACCACAGTCAGTCATTACCCCTGAGTAATGGCCGATTGAAGCAGTGAAACTGCTGTCCTAGAATCTGGGGGAAGTTCATTGATAGTCACCACATCATCTTACTCCAGGAAACCCAGGTGATAGAACCAGGGTTTAGGTCTGGCTATTTAACATTCTATAGTAATAAAAACTCCTGCCAGGTCTGGGCGAGCTTCGGGGGTCTTATAATTTGGGTAAAGTCCACGATTATTTGTAAGATTGAAACACTTGATTCCGGTTCCAGGGACATTTGGGTATTAAACTGACTCTGCGGAAGACCCCTAGAGTGAAGTATAGACGCACCGTTGTGATTAATATTTATGTCCGCTCAATTGCTGACAAAGTTGAATCCCAAATACTCTACTCTCACCAAACTCTTCTTGACTCAACTAAGCAAGAATGACCAGTGATCATAGCCGGGGATTGTAATGCACACTTTGAACTTTTCATGCCGTTCTCAATGCTGTTATCAGCAGAAGATGAGGAGTGGGGAATTCCAGCGGTATTGGCCAACCCGGTTAAAAAATGGTCTAAGGTGGCTAGCCAACTATTTCACTTAACTTTAGAATATGGGCTAAGAGTGAGCAATGGGTATTCTAAATCCGACTGTCCGGCCAAACCTACTTTCAAGAGTGTCAGATCCTTAAGCTATATTTATTATATAATTTTGGACCTTAGATTGCGGCCTTTCTTAAGTGATGTGAGGGTTATATGTCAACCCCGATAGTGATCATAATGCATTGGTCCTAGATCGCTCTGACATTTTTCTCACTCTCCAGCAAAGTGAAATTGAGTCTTAGCACCATTGATATTTACAACTAATAATCATAGGGATGTAAAATGGGCTTATATAATTAATAACGACTCATTATTGGACAGAACTTACCAAGCTTTTGTTTCCTCTTTTAATTTACTAATTTACTAAATCTGTTGATTTTGATTGGTGTAATTTTATTTAGCTTCATTCCGAATTTTCTGCCATTTTAAGACCGTTTTTCGTGACACTCACAAAACGAAAGACTAGCATTAATATGTCCTCCCCATGTTTCACAAAGGAGTGTAGAGTGGCAAAGCAGAGGCTGATTAAAGCTGCTAGAAAGGGCAATAAAACCAAATTAAATATTGCCAGAAAGTCATATAAGTCAACTCTAATGGCCAATAGGAGAGAATGGGAGGATTCCTGGTGGGTTGAACTTACTCATACCCTGCCAAGGAAAGAGACCCAAGGCTTCTGGAGAATTATTTTATCTGGTAGTTATTGAGCACGAATCATGTTTCCAGTGGTCACAACTGCCTGAACATAAACCATCTATGTGCATGTTCTCATTGAAAGCGATTAAGGTAGCCCTACATTTAATGAAGCGAGGAAAAGCACCAGGCCACGATAGTATTCCAGGCGATTTGTTTCTTTCTGTACCTGAAGTCTAGATCCCCTATCTGAATACCCTCCCTAACGCAATTGCAGGGGGAAAAGATCTTCCCGAATCATAGAGAGGGTCGATTATTGTCCCCATTCACAAGAAGGGAGCAAGACATTACACAGAGAAACATTTGTGTTTTTGTTTTTGTTCTTCTTCTTTCCTGTCCTTCCTGAGTGTACACAGTGCACCATGAAAGCCCTTGTTGTCAAAGTCTCACAAATGGCTACACTGTTGTTCTGTTTTTTTAATAACTGAGTTAATACAATTTATTAATATTAATAATAACACTAACAAGTGTGACCACACACTAAGTTATATATTATATTTGTTTGTTTGTATAGTAGTAAATTGAACCACAACAAGAAATGCCTCATTTCACTGATGTTCTTCTTGCTTCTTTGCATTTAGGTGCCCAAAAGAGGAGGAGGCGTCATCACCCATTGTACTGCCAGACAGAAGTCCTGCTGTGCACGACGTCACGTGACGTGTGATCACAGATATCTCTTCAACTTGTGCCACTGCGTGCTGCTGACATCTGAAGAAGATGGCCCCAAAGAAAGGTACCAGGTCCTCCAGTACCAAGAAAGTTGCCAGTGAGAAGAAGAAGGAAGTGCCACTTACCACCACTTCTGGTGTGCCGACCAAGATCTTTTTTGGGAAACCAAAAATTGCGCCTGCAGCAGCGGTGTCTGGGGATCAAGCTGGGAGCAGCACCCCCACATCAGTGGACCCACCTCACCAACCTAGGCCCAAGCCCATGTCTGTCGCAGAGGCAGCCAGTCTCATCACGACAACGCCAACGAGCAGCGATGTTGAAATTGACTTATCGTTATCGCAAAGTAGTACCCAATCAACGCAGGAAACTCAGATAAGTGGACAACAACAGCCGCAACCACCGCCCACAATAGTAGTTGTTCCTCCCGAAGTAGGGGAAGTTCAGGAAATTGAGCTTCCTGCAGAGGAAGAAGAACAAGCCACTCTTTCAGAAGATCCATTGGCTTCCAGATCCCCAGCAAGGAAAAGGGGGGTTAGTCCATTGAGTTCTTCTGCAAGCCTCCCTTCTGATGATCTAGATGCCACTTGGAAGCCACCACCTCAGTCTGATAGTGAGTGATGCCACGAGACAAGGCTAGGGAAACGGAAGGTTCCAGAAAGCCTCAGAGTTATGGAGGTAGATGTAGAAGACTCAGAGGAGGATGATGATGAGCCAGTCATCATCATGGACATCAGTCCTGCCCCAGCAGAGACTAACAGTACCCCATCCCAAATTTCTGTGAGGGATGTGGCACGGATACCACCAACACAGGTAACACCAACACTACCTCCAGCTTCCATATTTGCATTTGCAAAGGCCCGGCAGCGATCTACATCCAGCACAACCACCTCAGTAGAAGCAGGTAGTGGTAGCGCACAGAGTCAAATTCCACGCCCACCCTCCAGTTCATCCGGCATTGCAAGTGGCACCTCCAGCAGCTCCAGAAAGTTCACCTCCCCAGTTTGGGACTTCTTTTTCGGTTAGCAGTAAGGAGGAGAACGTTGCTATATGCTCCATTTATAAACAAGGTGTTAGTCGGGGTAAGCTTGGTACAAACTATGGTACCGGAAGCCAAACAACCCATCTGAAAACACACCACTTGATCCAGTGGGAGGAACACCTTAAAGGCCAAAAAAGTAAAACTGCACCCATTGCTGTTGGTGGTGATGAAGAAGTAGAAGATACGATCGCGGTGGAAGGTGAACAAGAGGGAGACATTTTCTCTGGAACACAAAGTAGCCCTGTCCCCAGCAGTGCAGTGGTACCGCCCACATCCTCAGCAACATCTCAGTGGCACAAGAGTAAGAGTCAGGCTGAGAGTGAGACACCAAGGCAACAGAGTACTGCAACGAAAAAAAGTGCGGCGTTGAGCCTAACAACATCTGGCATCAAGAAGTCAACTGCATCAGTGGCACCAGAAAGGAAAAAATCCAGCCTACCATTCTCAGCATGTTTAGGTCGGAGGGGCAGTACGAACGCAACCACCCAACGGCACGTTTGTACAATGCGAAGCTGGCTAAAATGTTAGCGTTGGACCTTCTCCCTTTTTCTTTTGTGGAAGGGGTGGGTTTTCTTGAATTTGTGACAGCCATCTGCCCAAAATGGAAGGTTCCCAGCCGGTCCTATTTTGCCAGAGTTGCTGTTCCAGCACTACATCACGACGTGCTGGAATTGCTTGGACTAGCTTTGCGGCAGAGTGCTGTTCACAGTATCCACATGACAACAGACATGTGGACCAGTTGCCAAGCCACTGATTACATGTGCATCACTGCACACTGGATCTCTTTTGTGGGGGTTAGAGAAAAGATATCTGCAGGTGTTGACACTGCTGAGATTTTTAATGCCACTCGGAAACATGCAACTGTAGCCATGTTCGCCATGGAGAAATCTCATACTGCTGCAAACATTTTGGAAGAGTTTAACAGCAAGGTCTTTGAATGGCTGCACCCAAGAGGGCTTAACATTGGTTTTGTTGCCACGGACAATGGCAGTAATATAGTTAAGGCCATGGGCAATGGTGGCTATTTCAGGGTCCTGTGTTTGGCGCACTGCATTAACATCATTGTTCAAGACTTTCTGAAAAAAGAATACTGAGTCAGCAACTTACTGACCACCTGCAGAAGAATATGCACACATTTCAGCCCGGAAGCAGCTGAGGATCATTCAACGTGAGTATAGAGTGCCAGTTAAAGCATTCATCCAGGAGGTGCCAACACGTTGGAACTCAACTTATTACATGCTTGAACGTCTGTTTGAGCAGTGCAGACCAATCAATGAATATGTCATGCGAAGACTAGGGGATGCTACTGTGAAAGGCATGACCGTTGAGATGGACCAATGGGGCCTAGTTAAATGCCTGACAGAGATGCTACTTCCTTTCGAGCTCTTCACACGTGAAGTCAGCAAGGAGGACTGTACTATGGGCCAAGCTATCCCATTGTTGCACATGCTACAGGAACAGCTGAAGGGGGTGTCTGCAATGTACGCAGGTGTGGAGGAAAAAAAGAAGCATATGAGTTGGTGGAGAGCTTATCCCTTCGCTTAGCTGAAAATACAAGGGTGCAAACTAAGATTGTGTCATCCAACCATTACATTTCTGCCACAATTCTGGATCCACGGTACAAATCAGTACTGAACACTAACACATTAATTCCTTTTTCACAAGTGGATGTTGCCAATTACAAAACTTGGATAGCTGCGGCAGCCAGTGACTTTGAAAAAGACCGGCTGGAAATTAGAGGCCCGCTACTCCAGCCCACAACAAGTACTGCAGGGCAGCCTGCGTCAAGTTCAACTTCAGAGCCTGAGGGCAGTCCGTTTGGCTCACAGCAGTCAAAACCACCAACATCAACAACAGCAAGAACAGGATCATCACCAGCCCCAGTAAAATCGGCACAAGAATGGTATCTACAGCAAGGGCTTGTTAGGTCCAGTGCTGATGCAAATGCAAAGGCAAAAGAGGCCGGGCAAAGCGGAGCACCCCTGAGCATTGAGCGGATGGTCCAGGCCTATCTGGATGACCCAACAGAGGTCTACATTGATCAAAACCCATTGCTGTATTGGTATGGGAAAAGTCGCCATTGGCCAGTGCTCAGCAGGCTGGCGATAAACTATCTGGCTTGCCCTGTCGCAAGTGTCTCTTCTGAGCGTGTTTTCAGTGCTGCTGGTGCCATTGTAACAGTGAAAAGGACCAGTCTCTCGCCCCAAAACGTGGAGAGGTTAACCATGATCAAAATGAATCAGCACTTTATACCACCGGATTACACCATACCTGAAGCACAGCAGGAACAGGAGGACAGTGACTTAGGTGACGAAAGTAGTGTGGTAGATGACCTACTTCTGGGTGAACCACCAGAGTTTGAGGACGAGCTCTACTTCCCTGACAACTAGGCTTTCAACTTGTTACTTTCTTTCTTCCTTATTTACTTTTATTATTTGAGTGTGTCTCTGTTTTTCTGGTTCGAATCACAACAAATCCATCACCACCGTCTTGTCTTTTTATTGCCGTATTGGAGTTGCAACTGTGTGCATTTATTAAAGAAGTCCACTCCTCCGAGTCCTGCTCCATCCATCCTGACTCGCCCTAAATCCATTTCCCTCAAGCCAGACATTGGATGGAGAATAGTATAAGAAATGTGTGCTTGCCTCGTCGAGTCCCTCTAAGAGAACATGACTATAGCTATCCTCCTTTCCGAGCCGAGAGGGACTGCCCCTTAAGATGAGAACAGGTAATGATGAATCTGATGGCATGCATTGGACGCTGACTCTGAGTTATTGGTGTGTTGTGTTGTTGTTGTTGTTGTGCATGAAGTGTACTAGTATTTAATCTACACACTAAAACAAAGTGACTCAAGTCAATGTTTCCCTTCTTGTTGTTTAATAACAAATTGTACTTCTACTGCATGGCGATCCATTGCATTTTTGAATATGGAATCTGGGCTCACTCGGTAAAACACTACAGACTGAGTTGGACACCATGATGACGATGATGACCACATACTCTATACTCTTCGCAGTCAGTCAGTAGGATCGGAGATGATTGATGGAATAACTCGGGGCGTTTCATGAAGTGGCATAAAGGTAAACAAGTCAATCAACAACAACCACAGCAGACCTACATGTCTGTGACTGTAGTGGTGGAGTCGAGTCAGTGTAGTGGAGTGGTATGACTGACAGCGGTGCATTGATTTAGTTACTTAATTTGGAAAATGCTATGTTGCTGTATATGTGTGCTCTGTCTGGCTCAGTCAAAATCTAAGCTAACTGGAGTTTTGGTGGGTGCCGTGGGCATGCTCTGTCCTGTTGTTGTTGTAGCGTGGTTAATGCTGGAAACAGAGTAGACATGATGTAGCCATGCCGCCTCTGAAACTGTTCTTGTTGCACTGCTCCGTAATTTATGCATTTTTTTTTCTCCTTGATTTTTCAATATCCCTTTGGGTTTTCCATCTACACTTACAGGCCGGCATTTACCCTGTGCTATACTGGGAAAAACAACTCACACTTACCTTACCAATCCGCATCCGCCAGGCAGGCAGTGGGGCACCCAAGATTGACGGACGGAGCATCCATGGAAGGGAGGAGACCAAGAGGAATAACGAGATGCAACTTCCCAATTTGACCAGGATAATACAGTAACTTAGTATCATTCATCATCTTTTAATTAATTTGATTCATTTTTTCTCTTCAATCATTACGACTGTGTGTTGTTGTTTATTTGGTTTGCTCTTAGTCTTTGCTTATATCCCTACAGCTATTTTTTAATTTTCTTTGCTAGCTTTAAAAGGAAGCCCGGTACAACATAACATAAATAAAATGTATGTAATTTGGGTCTCTCTGAGGGCAGACAGGCAATGCAATTGCATAATAATAATTAATAATATACTGCTGCCCTGTGTCTACTAGTCTACTTAGTAGTAGTAGTACTACTTATCATTAACCACATCATGCATGCATTTCCTTTTTCTCCCTTAACAGATTTATGAATATGATGGTCGTCTGCCAAGATTGTGTGTTGTCCACGTGTAGTGTTTGTCTTTGTCAAACCTTTCCCTCAAATACCCCTTCCCAACCATTCATCAAACCCTAACCCTCTTCCCCCGGGCTGTGTGATTTATTGAGGTGTGACTAAATTAAATTTACACCAATAATTGATCACACACTTGCTGGGGCGGATGTGGTTCAAGCAAGTAAGCAACACTAATTCAAGGCAGGTCGAGGATCTTCTAATTCTGCTCTAAGTATATATATATATATCGTCGGCCACACTGGCAACAGATTAGATTGCCCAGTGCCCACCCATGCTCAGTAGTATTCGCTATTCTCTTTTTTTTCCAGAGGAACATAATTATATTATTAACCCATTATTAATTATTAATTGCCGTCATGGATTTCATCCTTCCAGCACTAAAGGTTACGCTTGTCCACTTCATAGGTCGAGTCCACTACTTCAGTTTGTTGTAACTTGTACTAGGCTATCCCTGCCACCATTATGTTTTATTTTACTTTAGCATTAATAATATCAATATCATTCATCATCACTTTCTTCTTGTTTGGCAGTCTTCTTCTTGTGTACTTACTACTTACTGTACTTCTACTACTCGTTCCCTAGTCTCACTCAGGTGACTGACTTGTCTCATTTTATTTTTTTGCAAATGCAACTGTCTACTACTGCTACCACCACCCACCATGGCACCTTAGGAAACCAAACCATCACCATGCAGCCATTGCTTCGGCTAAACATCAATCACAGGTAAGAGAAGAAGTGTGGGGGAGTCAATAATGTATATCCTATGGAAATTAATTCACACACCCACATCCTTCCGAGTACATACTACAAAGGGGTTTTAGTTGCAGAATGCATTGATTAGGAGGAGAGACTGACAGTAGTAGGACAAGTGTGGGTACTGCATCTATCTATCTGTCTGTGTGTTACACTATTGGCAGATTTCAAAAACTGGCTGCGGCCCTGCAGCAAAAGGAGGAAACAAAAACAAACAAGGTGACGTAAAAGAGTAACCACCCCCCCAGAAAAGATTTGCATCATATCATATGTATTGGAAAACTATAAATTATTTATTATTACCCTAACAAATATAAACTATGAGAAAAACCCACAACACCTGACCCACCCCTCTCCCTAACCCCAACCAATGTCCAGTAATGTCCATGTCCAAAAGTAAACCCCAAGGTTCCCCAACTAGTCCCAACATCCCACCCACCAAAAAAAGATTAAAAAAGGGGCAAGAGTTAAAGAAGACTGAGGTCATGATGTGATAGTCTGACGTCTAGCGGCGGGGGTGCCGGCTAGTTTTTTTAGGACCTCCTCCATCTGGGCCTCCAGGCGCGCCACTCTGCGGAGCACGCGGCGCCGAAAGTTCCTGCAGGAACAACAGGGGTGTGCAGCAGTAGATGTTGTTGTTGCCAATGGTGATGGGCAGCGGGCGGCTGCCAGACCACGGCGCCATACCACCGTAGGCACCCGGGGGGCTGGCTGGGCCCCGGGGCATTGGAGGAAGAAGCTGCCGCATCCTCCTCCTCCTCCGCCAGGACAACCAGCCGGCGATATTCATCCCGGATGGCCTCCAGCTTCCTTTGCCGGGCCCTGGCCGCCAACTCCTGCCTAGTGGTTTGGGAAGGAGTAGCTATATCAAGAAAGGAAAAAAAAGAATTGTTGTAACCAATACTCTTAGCAAAACAGTAACACAAAATTAAATTACAGTCCACACATAAAAATTATAGTGGCACAGTAGTAGCAGTAGCACTAGCAGCTGTCGTATCCTCCTCTCCTCCTCACTTCCCTTCCTCTGCCCCTAAGATTTGGATGTGATGATTATACTTTCAGGCACTAAGTATGGAGTAGAGTAGAAGTATTCTTTTTCTCTCTCTTGTTTAGCACAATTAATCTTGTAGGCATGCCAGCTCAGTCAGCTTGTGCCCTAGACAGACATACTCGTGTCGCAGTCTCGCAGACTCATGTACTTTACTACTGTCTGCATGTGGGGCAGCTGTACTACACAATTATATATTTCCATTACGGCCATACTCTGTTAAATCAATGGCAAATGCTCAGACAATTTCACTTTCATCCTGACTGCACTACTGCAATAAGGCACATGATGATGGTTAATGATCATCACATGCTTATGGATGATGAGAAACGGCGGCACGACATCATGTCACTCACGTCACGTGATGATGATGACACACTGAGTGATTTGTAAGTACTAGTTACCAATTACCATGCAGCCGATAGGCCACCCATGGCTGACACAGGGAGGGGACTGGAGCGGAAGTGGGCCTCGGAGTCGGAGGGAGGCGATTATGGGTAGGGTAAATATTTAGTCATGCACAATATATATGTTGTGCTTGCAAACTACTGTGAGTCAAGGGAGTATTCCATTCTGAAATACAAGTACAACCTCAAACCTTTGAATCAAAAACGTTGCAAAAAAACAGTCCTTGTTCTTCCCAGGGCTTGTTTTTTCATTTACATTCAGTGCATTGCTCTTCTAGCATTATTATTATTTTATTCATAATATTCTTCACCCTTGGCTTTGGTACTCTGGCACGGTTTAATTTTCTTTTACATTCTCTTCATACAGTCTGACTCTGTTTTCACCTACTATGATACCATCCAGGCATCCATCCATCCAAACATGGCTAGCATCATAAACTGGCTTTCACCAACAACAACATACATTTTAGATATATAACCAACCACCACCCATGCCATGCGTCCTTGCTTGCCTTAGAGTTTGACCCCTCAAACCCCCCCGGAGGATTCCTTTCACCCATACAGTTTCACCCACCCAGACAGGCATCCTTTCTGCTTTCTCTTTCACCTTTTCACCCATCCTTCAACTACCCATGCATCCTATTCCAATCCTTATCATCTTCTTCCGCCACCTATGCATCCCGGGGCCCCTTCCTTCACCCACGCATCCTTCTCTGCCAGTCATACATGTCGTCTGACTGTTTGTCTTCGTCATAAAACTGTCTTTGCTGAGTTGAAGATAGAATATGCCATTAGTTACTCAACCCCCGCAGCTAATGCTAATGTTTAAGTAAAGGCCAGGGTGTCTTCTTCAACTGTTCAGTGTTCTCACAAGCAACAACTTAGCCTCAGCAGAAGTACAGTGTACTACTAGTACTGAGTGTACACCCTTGCAGCAAGTGTATTCATCATTCTCAATAAGTAAGGAATATGACTTACCACCGCCCGCCACTGCTGCTGGCTCACCCCCTGTGGCTGCCGCATCCGCTCCCTCCGGAGTGGCATGGTGGCCCTCACCGCTGGCCCCGGCACTGGTGGTCGGTACGCCTGGAAAAAAAAATCCAATTTTTTTAGATGCCATATACGCCTCCCTATTTATTTTTTTAATTAGCAAGATTGAAAATACATAATTAATAATACATATACACCACACACATCACTATCTACAATTCGGATACCAGTACAGTAGACAGTATGTCCTATCAAAAATAACTAAATAATATCCGGTTGGGCATTTTGTTGGTGGCAATTTTTGAAAAGCCTCTCAAGAAGAGGACAACCCATAGGACTGGACTCAGTGACTAGAGCTATGGTGCATCTCATTTTTTGAAAAGAAGAAAGAGTGGCCAACTGGGCGGACATGAGGTCTCTCTTAGTTGGAAAATGGTGCCGTCCTCCTACTCCTCTCATATACTTCCTTCCAGCCATGGTGCACGGTAACAGTTGTTCAGTGTTCACCATCAATTGCTGCTACTAAAAAAGTACTAGGCCTGGATTAGAAAAAGTAAAATACACCACTTTGGGGGGTCCTGCTCCTGTCCAACGTGAGTGACCACCATTACTGATTGAGCATGATGAGACAGTAAAAAAAACTAAAGCCTTCTCATCTCACAATTCACAAACCTGCGGATATACCTTACTTGTCTTGGGCATGCAATCTGCAGTCTGACTCTGCACAGCACATTAGTGCTACTAGTAGTAGTAAGGAGTCCTTACTAGTACTAGTAGTAGCCTAGGCTAGGACCAATGGGTTCTCTGAGTCTTACAGTACCACTACTAGGCAATCCACATAAGGGGAGAGAGAAAGCTCAGTGAAACCCAGAAGAAAGCAAGCTACAGACAGACTGTCTAATGGAGTCAGAGCAGAGGTTAGTCAGATGCAGTTTGATTTGATGTAAAAATAAAAACAGACACTAGAAGAAACAATGTTAGTAGTAGTACTTAGTTAGTAGTAGGTAACGGTGGAGCAAAAACAAGAATTTAGAAGCAGATAGATTGAAGAGGATTTTGGAAAAATTTAAATTAGGAAATGGAAATAATAGAGCGGTAAAAGTTAGGGAAATATTAATATAAACACCAGGAGGACTTACTGGGGCCAGCAGCAGAGCCATCTGCGGCTGCGCCTGAGGCCGCTTCCTGCTGTTCCTGGGAGGCCCCTCCAGCTCCCGCACCCGCCGCACTGCCAGCTGCCCCAGTCTTCTTCTTGCCCCTGGATGCTGATCATGTAAAGAGACAAAAAATGATTTGTGTTAAATATATAAATATAATTGCTCTAAAAATATTTTTAGACAGGAAACGGCAATTGCAATAACATTGACCTATGCTAAATCAATCAGATCGACTTATTCGACTAGTAGTAGTCGACTAGTATGTATCGCAGTCGAGTACCATCCGATCATTATTATTCCACAGTTCAATTCCGATTCCTGAATCCTAAACATACCTAGCCCGCCTATTCCTGACTTTGGAATGAATGAATTGCAAAAAAATTATATTTGCATTTTGCTTCTAAGTTCAGAACTCATTCCCAATCATCTCTCAGACAGTCTCAGTCTCAACTCCAACAACCCCCTTTGATGGGCCAATGACTAAGTCTGCATTTATTCTTCTTAATGCATAGATGGAAGCATGCATAATTGCAGCATGCACCAAATTGGTTGGTTGCTATTATTCACTCACTATAAGAACTACAAAAAGTTCTACTAGGAGTAGGACTGAAGTCATGTGAGAGCCTGAGTGAGGACGCGTCACTCACGAGTCACGACGCAGGCCGCTAAATTACCAAATAATACTAACTAACTAACTACTACCACTATCTTAGTGACAGGAGGAGACAGGACAGCCTGACAGGACAAAGGAAAGGACTGGAGTCTTTCCTATGTGGATTAAAATAAATACCTACCTAACTTAAATTCTCTAACCTCTCTTACATAACCAGCCCAAGTGAGCGCAAAGTTGCAAACAAGTACGACGATTAGTTAGTAGCGCCGAGCACCTGTCTGGAAGTAACAATCACATAATATAACATTTTTAAACATAGGTTACCTTACCTGCATGTAAGCACTGCAGCAGCAGCAGCATGTTAGCTATTTGCGAAAAAAATAATATTCGCAATCGCAATAAATAACAGTCAGAACAGAAGAACACAAAATAGTAATATAAATAAATAGCTACTCACCAAGCCCCGGGACCTCAACACCTAGCAGGTCCAGCAGGTCATGCTCCCGGTCCAGGATATCGGACCACCGGTGCGTCAATTGGTTATGGGTGCGCCGGACCCCAGAGCAGCGAAACACTGCCCGGCGCACCCTTGCCCACCGCCGGTGACGCTCCCGGAGCCCGTACCCGGACCCAGGCCTGCCGCCTGCTGCCAGGGTTAAGGGGAGGTGGCGCTGGATAAAAAAAACCAGGGCGGCCACCTCCGCCTCACTAAATAAGGCCCGTGCCTGCACCCCATGTGGGCGCCGCCTTCCGCAAGGAAGGCGGTCGCGGCTCTCACTGCGAGCCCTCTGACTCTTCTTCCCCTGGCCCTTTGCCATGGTTCTGGGTAGGCGGGGGGCGGAAAAGAAAAGGTAGGAACTAAGAAAGTAAGTAAAAGAAATGAAAAAAGCAAGTAATAGAAAAAGAGTGAAAAACGCAGTAAAAACACTAAAAAAGTAGGAAAAAACGCAAAATATACAATCAGGAATAGAGAGGGATAGATAATAAATAAAAAAGATCAAAAAAAAGTTTCTAGAAGCAAAGGATTGAAAAGATATAGGGAGGATAGAAAAACAGGCCCAGAACCCTAGCAAAAAGTGAAAAACAAGATGGCCGCGCCCATTGGCGACCGCGTGGTGAAGTTTGCGCGATATTTCCCCCCGAGCACGCAAAAAGCGTCCCCAAACACGTAATACGCGTTCCCGAACAGGAAAAACGCATCGTGAACGGGCGGAACAAGCAACTCCGCGCTCTCATGGAAATTCGCGTAGCTCGTGGAGGTTTTCTGCGGCTTCGCGGAATTCCACGTAGCGCGACTACGTGAACTTCGCCCAGGGTTAATTATTAATAACACAGTGATAAATCCAGAGCACTACACAGTCATTCCTTCATGGTCTGTCAATGTAGCAGATCTAAATCTTTACTGTCGAGACATCCAAAGTTCAGTGACAATCAGGTTAGTGTCAAAAGATGAAACAGCCGACACGAGTTTCATCATGGATTACTTTATCAAGGCTGAGTGCTGTCGCGAGAAAAAGCTATCCAAATTATGGCGAGTACTGAGGAAGAATCGTGTGGTCCTTGGAGCCCCAAGGACAGGACAAGCCAAATATGCACACAGTGGTCAGTTCAGAAAAACTATATTTCAAAAGATCTGTAAAGGGAATGAACACGCTAGACGAGTGAACCATTATTGACACTTCTGTGATATGGGCCGACTATAGCCATCTACACGACAGCCCGTCCTTTGACATTTTGAGGCTGTTTTGCTAGCATAGGGTAACTGATGCTCGAGACTACAAGCGTCTACGGATTCTACAATTGTTTTTTGCTTCATTTACTCTGGTCCTTTTTTTACTTTATCATCCCTTTACAGATCTTTTGAAATATAGTTTTTCTCGCTGTTTGCATATTTAGCATGTCCTGTCCTTGGGGCTCCAAGGGCCACACGATCCTTATTTAGTACAAAACACATGTCAGATGTTTCATCTTTTGATGCTAACTTGATTGTCACTGAACTTTGGATGTAACGACAATAAAGTTTTGGATCTGCGTCATTGACAGACCATGAAGGAATGACTGTGTAGTGCTCTGGATTTATCATAAGGTTACTTTTCTGTTTATAGAAAAAGTGTCCTGTTTCAAAAATGTTTAATAATTTCACAAAACAAATCTATGGTGTGAAATATGTAAAATTGTAACCTTTTGCTTTATTACATTTTGTAAAATATTTTTTTTTAAATTGTGACATTCACTTCAAGATACCTCGCATTCAAAAGTCTAATGAGACACTGCCAAGGGAAGTGTTTTTTTTTTTTTTGCAAGGACAAAAGTTTTGTTAAATTTTGCAACTTCGTGAAATTTTGGGAATTTCACATAACTCAGCATTGGCCAATTTTCGCATCATTTGAATTTCGCAGGTATAATTAAAATTTTGCACCTTCCTAGTCACAAGTAAAAATGTATGCTTTTAAAATAATTTTGCTTCACAAATTAAGTAGAATGGGAACGTTTCAAGGAGATATGCAAAGGAAATAAAGAGTGCCTTCAAGTAAGCACAGTATACACTTCTTCCAAAGTATATCATCACTGTAAACCAAAAAAGAGAAAGGTATCCGCCATGTCTACTGCACACCAGGTCCAGTTTCTTTCTTCTCAATCAATAGCACGATGCAGGGAATCAATTTCTGTTAAACTATGTGATGGTATCTAGAAATATTACTTGGGAATTTGTGTCTGATGTCAGAGGGATTGGGTCGCAAAGCATTTGCTGTGAGTGCACAGTGCCGCAATGTGTACTGATCATTTTTTTTTTGCACTGCGTTATATGTACGAATGCAGTACAGCGCAACACAAACATTTCCAAGGATTCACAGAGATCATGGGGCATACTTACTGAAAAAATGTCGGATTGTGGGGGCATATTTACTGAAAGAATGTTGGATTGTGGTGTTATTCCAAATTTGGCAATTCTGCTCTCTGATATTTTTAAAACGCAGGGATGTGCCGTATTCACAAGAATACGGCACACCACTGCATTTCACCTATCTCTAGTGCTACAAAAGCTGCCTAGAGTCAGTGCAGGCACCCTGCCGCATGTTTGAAGGGTGCCTGCGCTGTAGGGGCGATTATTTCTGCGCAGGAAGGGACAACTTCCTGCACATAAACAATCATTAAAGGTGATTTGCCCTTTTTATGTGTGCTGCATAATGCAGCACATATGGAAAGAGCAAAATACGAGGAGAAATGAATAATTTCTCCTCGTCTCACCATACTAAGACCCGGTATTCCCTGGTATACCCCGGCGTTTGCTTTTGACGCTGCCTCAGCCTTGTAAATCTGAGGCAGTGTCAAAAAGCAATGGGTGTTGCGTGGAACGCCAACAGCAACACCCATTGCACGCCCCTTTGCTGCAGCAGACTGCGGCGGTAAGGGGCATATTCTCAAGGTGGCCCTTTGCTGCCTGAGCGTCAAAAGAAGTGATGCTTTGGTGGCAAAAGGGGCTTGTAAATATGCACCCTCTATGTATTTATGAGACTAGAGGGCATATTTACAAGGGGATCTCAGGCCAAAAGACTGAAGGCAGCATCAGGTCCAGTCATCATAGCACCTCCCACTTCCCTTCTGATGATTGCCTGTTCCAACCAGTTAGCCAGCCAGCCACAGAGTTCACCTTCCCCAACACAGCCATTACCTCCTTGCAGTCCTCACGTCTTATGTGTTGCTTCTCCTACACAATCCTCCCATGACAGTGCATCCCAGACCTCCTCTCAAGCATCTAAAGGGCATAACACCCCTGGTGAAGAGCAGGTAGCCCCTCGGCAGGAATCTCCTCCCCACAGCCTCCCACGTTCTACCTCTCCCCGTTCTGGTGTACTTGATGGTCGTATCAGAGGTTGTCCCATGCAGAGGGGGATGGCAGATGCTCATGTCAGCCAGTGGGAGGAAGATTGCTTCCAACAGTCTGATGTGAAGCAGGACATTCATGCAATAGGGGCTACTCTGTCCCACATTTAAGACTCACTACAGGAAATCCTGCAGATGATTGACAGGCAGACCAGTGTCTTGGATAGTATTGTGAAATCTTGCCAATAAATGTCAAGGATACACCGTGACCAAATATCAATCTATGGGGAAGAGTGCAAGACACCATGAATTGGCCATAATGAAGATGGAGAGCATGCTGAAAATGTTTCAAAGTCTTCCTTCATGATCAGCACATGGAGGGGACCCAACACACCAACCTGCACTCCACCCCACCTAGCCACTTGTACCACCACCTGCACAGGCCCTCCCCTTTATGTACAGGCACCCCCCAACCTGCACAGGCAAGTCCTCTCCAATATAGGCCCCTACATGTACAGGCACCCCTACCAGTACAGACATGCCCCCCCTGTATAGGCACCCTCCCACTTGCACATGCAGCCTCCAACCTGTACAGGCACCACACCACCTCTACAGGCACCCCCATGTTGGACAGTCGGTTAGTGATAGGGGTAAGTATGCACCTACCACTAGTAATAAGACCAGCAACACGGTAGAGGGTGCAATAAATGTCTCAGTTAATTAGCCCTTTGCTCCCCCCCTTGGTAGCTGACAATGAGCAGTCAGGCCTAACTTAGGAGACAGGAGTGTAAAGCATTCAAAAACACCAGTACATCAAATAAGTAAAACAGAACGCACAATAAAAATGGCACACCAATTTATAAAAATAAATAAACAAAGACAAAATCCAATGTAGGGAACTGGAGATATGAATTTTAAAAAATTAACCACTTTATAGTGCTTAAAAATATATAGGGCCACTCTGGGTCATCTAGTCGTGCTTGACCGGGACAAATTAAAAGTTTGCGACTGACCGCGATGGAGCCCTGGTTGGATACACTAAGAGGGGGCCCTGGTCAAACTGTTACCTTCACACTTAGAAACTTTTCTGGAGCTTTTTCTTCTGACGTCGCTTGACCCTCCACAGCAGGCCGGATTCTGTGAGGGTTCATCGGCTTGACTTTCTATGAGGCCCCGGTCAAATCCTGGAATTCTGGAGGTCTGGAGCTTTCAGCTGGACGAACCAGAAATCCTGGTTGTAGGTAGTCAGCTTGACTCTCGAGCTTTTTCACAAAAGTTCTTCAAAGTTCTCCAAACTTCATGAGGTGCTTCCTGAAAGTCTCACTGTAGGCTCAAAGTGTCTAAAACACTAATCCGAAGGTCTGGAATCTCCTAGATGATTTCTGGGATGTCTGGGCTACAATTTCCACAATGCACCTGGCCAAATCCTTAAAATTCCACTGGACACACTCCAGGATGGGGACTCTTGCAGGAGACGATGCAGGTGGGTTCTGTTAACCTGTAGCTTGCAGGGAGTTCACTCCTTAATCCTTCTTGAGGCTAGGCACAATACCAAGGGCTGAAGTACTAGATTGTGCAGCAGGCGCAGTCATTCAGAGTGCAGGCCTTTGGGTGCAGATTCAGATTCCAGCAGGGAAATACTTCTTCTCCTGGTAGTTTCAAGCAGCAGATCTAAGAGACTATGCAGCTCTCACATATTTATTCAGTGTTCTGAGGCAACAAGAAGGGAGACACCTCTGTCCAATGAGATGCTGGGTGCCACCAAAAAGCATGACAGCTTACTCCAAAGTGTGGCATCTTCTTGTCCCACAAAGCACTGCACTTCCAAAATCCAACATGGATAAGTTATTTCCAGAGGAGTAAGAGCTGGCTAAACCAACCCACAGTGTGGCTCATTTCCATTAGCTCTCCTCCCCCTGACCTCTGCAAATTCCTGTCCATAGCCGGCCATCTGGCTGGGGCACAGGATGCGGGGATAGGTACACCTGTCATCTTTATTGATCTGCTCTCTCTCCGAGCTCAGTTTGATTTACCCAGCCCCCTCTGTAGGACCTAGCCTCCGCAGCTTCTTAGCGTTCTCTATCAGATAACCTATGCTCTGGCCAAGCTACTTATCATCTAATAAAAGCAGCCTGCCTAAGCCTGTTAAGGGTGACCAATCAGCAGAGACTACCAGAAGGCTGGATATCGGCTTACAGATGAGAATGTTTTATAACGTCTGTAGTAGTTATGATAAATGCAATAGGGGACTATTGTTGGATTTATCAATATCAATCTTTTAAGTCTTTGAACTATATTTTTTGCTCCTTTCCTAGCAATAGTTATACCAAAATAACATATTGTAATGTTAGCCTATGGAGCTAAGTATCTACAATGGGGGAACAATGAAATGGGCAGTTTTTCCCTTACCAGGGCATGTAAAACATCTTTTATAAGGTCTCTGCTTATAGTTACAGTGCCCCTTACCCCTCGGTCTCCCAGGGGAGACCTTGGAGGTGCGTAATATGTAATAATGTAGATTATCACTTTTGAAGTGCCCATACCACCAAAGTCCAATTTGCATAGAATTTACTTTTAAATACAGTCTACAAAGCAAGGTTGCCCTAACATGGCAGCAGGCCCTCAGCAGTGAACACATGCAAGTGCAGAAAATCTGCTGGGCCTCTAAACCTCCATGCCCTATTATATATTAAGGACTTATAGGTAGATTGCACCCCCTTGCCCTATTATCTACTGTTGACTTAAATGATCTGTCATTGCCAATTGTAAGCATACTCTATTAGTGTTTGGATAGTGGGTTGTGAGAGTGTATCTAACAAAGACCGGCCCACATGATCTCTGACGCTCTTGGCTTTTTTGAAGGAATGCAATGGGGGATCAGGAATCTCAAGGTCGTCCGATATGAGATTCCAGTGTCCATTAATGATCCTCTTTATTTCGTTGCTCCTGGTGCAGAACGTGGACACGCAAATCATTCTTGATATGTCTGTAGGACGATGTTTAGGTGTGAGGAGCGCATCTCAGTCGTAGTACCAGGCTCTCTTCCTTGCCCTTTTGACTAGCCTTTTCGGATATCCACGTTCAGTGAGACGATTGATTAAATCTTCGGATTCTTTGAAGAAATCATCTTTGAGAGAACAATTTCTCCGGATTCGGAGAAATTGCCCAAAAGGCAGGTTATTGCGGAGGCCTCTTGTATGATGGCTAGAGTATCTTAGCAGAGTGTTCCGCTCCGCTGGTTTTCTGTAAAGTGTTGTATATAGATGATCTTTATCTAGTTTGATGGTGATATCTAAAAAATCCATGGTATTCTTATGCCAATTGATGGTAAATTTTATGTCTAAGGATCTAGTGTTGAGCCATTCAAAAAAAGCTTGGAGGTCTGTTTCGTTTCCCGTCCAGATGAGTAGAACATCATCTATGTAATGGCGCCACTGCATCACCTTGTCTTTGTAGGGGTTGGTGTGGTGGAAAATGAATTGTTCTTCAAAATCATCCATAAAGAGAATGGCCAGATCCGATGCGAAGGCTGCCCCCATGGCCACTCCCTTCATTTGGAGAAAAAACTCGCTTTGGAATAGGAAGAAGTTCCTCATCATGGCTATTTCCAAAAGTTCCACAATGAATTCAGTGGGGACATAGGCCGGTTGTGGTCTTTTGTCTAGAGCTTTAGCCATGGATTCTAGTGCCGGTTGTTGGGGGATACTTGTGTAAAGTGACACTATATCCAATGTCACAAGTAATTGAGTTGGCCGTACCTCCACCCCCCTTTTTGAGTAAATGCTCATTTAGCAAGGGTCTTTAAGTTTAGTTTTTTGTCCTAGTATTTTGTCCTGATTTGCTCTTTAGCGCATATATTTAATAGGTGTTTTCTCTGCATTTAGGAGCTCTGTTGAGCCCAATTTTCACACGACTGCCCAGCCCATAGAAACACGCTGGATGCTTAATTAGGTAATCATTAACCTCATTTTATACGCATTCACTACCTTTTTCAAGAATATTTGCCTTCCTAATATGCAGTATCATATTGCCTCTAGGTGCCTTTCACTTTCTCAGTCCTGATGAAGACCCCACTCTAAGGCTGGATTCACCTAGTTAACTTTATAGGGGTCGAAACGTTGACTACAATCAGATCACAAGCCAGGACAACTGTAATTCATTGACAGTGTTTATGTACTGCTATGTGACACTTTTGGAACAATTGACCCTTGTTAAGACCGGATCAGTATCAGCATGTGAATGTGATGGATATATGTCACACTACCTTTTCCTTGTCCACTACCCTCACGGTTCCACTTCGACCACAATCACTCCTTATTTCCCGTTTCCCAACCCTGAGCACCTATTTTTGTAATATTTGAATTATCTAATGATGAATGAGCAACTGTGTTGCCACAACTGAATTTCATAACTTCATTGGAAATAAACTGCCTTCCTTGCAAGTTTGAATTTAAAATTGGTATTGTGGATGCAACTTATTGTTTGTTTTTTAGTAATTGTTGTTGCTACCTGACCATTTCTTTGCTGTACCGCAATATTGACCCGGGTCTGGTAGCCTTTCGGGTATCCCCATTGATACACAACACAATGTTATTTTACAAGCAGAGATAGCACACAGTCAGGATGGAGATCTCCACACCTAAAAGTGAATCTAGGTTTGTCCTTTTATGTGTGGACTTCTCAGCCCCTAAAGCACAGTTTCAACAGTCTTACACTTACTATCAACTGTTACCTGATGTGTAGCATAGCAAAGCCCACCATACATGCTACAATTGTTGTAACTATGCAAACAAGGCCTTGGAGATAACCTTTGCAAAGATTTGATTCAAATATTTTGTATATACCTTGGAAACCTCAAACACTGACATGGCAAGAGCCACATTTTGCATTACAAGATTTCTTCGTTTGTACTGTAGACTACAAATCACATCTGCTTACTCAGTGCACCTACCTATAAATTGAAAACGACATACATGCTACTGGACAATTTTGAGAATATGTGTGCATTTAGAACCTATTGGCTATGTATGCATCATTTTGCGTGAGGAAAGTGACATAATGTCAGCCTTCACTTTTTTTACAACAGATATTAGTAGTTATGACAAACAACACACACAAAAAGCATGCATGATACTACATACAGCACACAAATATTAACATGCCAACGATGGACATTGTCATCCCTTCATTCACCATAGCATACAACAGTTAAAAGGTCTTTAGTTCACTAGTCATAATTATGCAAGTGCATTTTTTCCTAAAACAATGCATTTGGAATGGAAATTTACCCATTTATGTTGTGAAAACTACAAATCCCAGAATTCCTTCAGACAACAGCAATTCAATAATTCCACAGATGCATAGACCTTATAATCTTTGCAGCCGTTACTCAGATAAAGTGAAAGGCAACACCACATGATGGTACATCTCTCTCACCACCCACATCATACTTCATGAAACATAAAGCAATTCATGTGCTTACCAGTTCTCTGCTGCTCCAGCTGAGCATGGAGGGTCAGCCAGGCTGTCTTCAGGACCCTCCTGTTCAGTGGACTCATGCAGGACATTGTGAATGAGCCGGGAGCTCGTTATTTTTATCGCGGTTGGGCCGCGATATCGCTGCTGGGGACCTCCGATTCCTGCCGGCCCACACCATCGCTGTTGCCGGGGACTACATCCCCCATCATCCTTCGTGGTGCGCACGCCGCGCACTGCGTTTGAAGCGCCAGGAGGCGTTTAAGAAGGGGCCAGGACTCCCGCAGCGCGGGAGCTCGTTATTTTTATCGCGGTTGGGCCGCGATATCGTTGCTGCTGCTGGGGACCTCCGATTCCTGCCGGCCCACACCATCGCTGTTGCCGGGGACTACATCCCCCATCATCCTTCGTGGTGCACACGCCGCGCACTGCGTTTGAAGCGCCAGGAGGCGTTTAAGAAGGGGCCAGGGCTCCCGCAGCGCGGGAGCTCGTTATTTTTATCGCGGTTGGGCCGCGATATCGCTGCTGCTGCTGGGGACCTCCGATTCCTGCCGGCCCACACCATCGCTGTTGCCGGGGACTACATCCCCCATCATCCTTCGTGGTGCGCACGCCGCGCACAGCGTTTGAAGCGCCAGGAGGTGTTTAAGAAGGGGCCAGGGCTCCCGCAGCGCGGAAGGCGTGCGGGCAAAGCCCGGGCCAAGGGCGGGCCCGTCTGCACCCGTCAGAGGCCAGAAGAGGCCGGGCTGGGCCACCCCTCTGAGAGGTGTTGCAGAAGTGGTTGTGCTGCCGGATGTAGATGAGTGCTAAATAGACATTGCGATATGGGGAAACGCACCACCACACCAAGCTCTCGTCCCACCACCACCACTACTATAGACAACATGTTAGAAAGCGATACCAAAGGGGATGATGGACGGAGCGTTAGAGCAAATCAAACACTCACCACCAGTCAACTGATCTGGGTTTAATCCATCATCATTCTTTAGCTCACTCCACCACCCCAGTTCAGACATGGCCATATGCAAATCAGTCTGACCCTGTGCCTCATGGGAACAGTCCAGCCCGAACTGCCAAGCCATGTCTTCCCTGGACCGGAAACAAGCATCATGGGACCGGTTTCGGGTTCAAAACCCTCATCAGCCAGGCTATCTTGAATCCAGTGGCAAAGTGAGCAAGGGACCCACGTCTGGGCATACCCTGCCAACTTAGGGCGAACAAAGCGATACCAAAGGGGATGATGGACGGAGCGTTAGAGCAAATCAAACACTCACCACCAGTCAACTGATCTGGGTTTAATCCATCATCATTCTTTAGCTCACTCCACCACCCCAGTTCAGACATGGCCATATGCAAATCAGTCTGACCCTGTGCCTCATGGGAACAGTCCAGCCCGAACTGCCAAGCCATGTCTTCCCTGGACCGGAAACAAGCATCCTGGGACCGGTTTCGGGTTCAAAACCCTCATCAGCCAGGCTATCTTGAATCCAGTGGCAAAGTGAGCAAGGGACCCACGTCTGGGCATACCCTGCCAACTTAGGGCGAACAAAGCGATACCAAAGGGGATGATGGACGGAGCGTTAGAGCAAATCAAACACTCACCACCAGTCAACTGATCTGGGTTTAATCCATCATCATTCTTTAGCTCACTCCACCACCCCAGTTCAGACATGGCCATATGCAAATCAGTCTGACCCTGTGCCTCATGGGAACAGTCCAGCCCGAACTGCCAAGCCATATCTTCCCTGGACCGGAAACAAGCATCCTGGGACCGGTTTCAGGTTCAAAACCCTCATCAGCCAGGCTATCTTGAATCCAGTGGCAAAGTGAGCAAGGGACCCACGTCTGGGCATACCCTGCCAACTTAGGGCGAACAAAGCGATACCAAAGGGGATGATGGACGGAGCGTTAGAGCAAATCAAACACTCACCACCAGTCAACTGATCTGGGTTTAATCCATCATCATTCTTTAGCTCACTCCACCACCCCAGTTCAGACATGGCCATATGCAAATCAGTCTGACCCTGTGCCTCATGGGAACAGTCCAGCCCGAACTGCCAAGCCATGTCTTCCCTGGACCGGAAACAAGCATCCTGGGACCGGTTTCGGGTTCAAAACCCTCATCAGCCAGGCTATCTTGAATCCAGTGGCAAAGTGAGCAAGGGACCCACGTCTGGGCATACCCTGCCAACTTAGGGCGAACAAAGCGATACCAAAGGGGATGATGGACGGAGCGTTAGAGCAAATCAAACACTCACCACCAGTCAACTGATCTGGGTTTAATCCATCATCATTCTTTAGCTCACTCCACCACCCCAGTTCAGACATGGCCATATGCAAATCAGTCTGACCCTGTGCCTCATGGGAACAGTCCAGCCCGAACTGCCAAGCCATGTCTTCCCTGGACCGGAAACAAGCATCCTGGGACCGGTTTCGGGTTCAAAACCGTCATCAGCCAGGCTATCTTGAATCCAGTGGCAAAGTGAGCAAGGGACCCACGTCTGGGCATACCCCTGCCAACTTAGGGCGAACAAGCGATACCAAAGGGGATGATGGACGGAGCGTTAGAGCAAATCAAACACTCACCACCAGTCAACTGATCTGGGTTTAATCCATCATCATTCTTTAGCTCACTCCACCACCCCAGTTCAGACATGGCCATATGCAAATCAGTCTGACCCTGTGCCTCATGGGAACAGTCCAGCCCGAACTGCCAAGCCATGTCTTCCCTGGACCGGAAACAAGCATCCTGGGACCGGTTTCGGGTTCAAACCCTCATCAGCCAGGCTATCTTGAATCCAGTGGCAAAGTGAGCAAGGGACCCACGTCTGGGCATACCCTGCCAACTTAGGGCGAACAAAGCGATACCAAAGGGGATGATGGACGGAGCGTTAGAGCAAATCAAACACTCACCACCAGTCAACTGATCTGGGTTTAATCCATCATCATTCTTTAGCTCACTCCACCACCCCAGTTCAGACATGGCCATATGCAAATCAGTCTGACCCTGTGCCTCATGGGAACAGTCCAGCCCGAACTGCCAAGCCATGTCTTCCCTGGACCGGAAACAAGCATCCTGGGACCGGTTTCGGGTTCAAAACCCTCATCAGCCAGGTTATCTTGAATCCAGTGGCAAAGTGAGCAAGGGACCCACGTCTGGGCATACCCTGCCAACTTAGGGCGAACAAAGCGATACCAAGGGGATGATGGACGGAGCGTTAGAGCAAATCAAACACTCACCACCAGTCAACTGATCTGGGTTTAATCCATCATCATTCTTTAGCTCACTCCACCACCCCAGTTCAGACATGGCCATATGCAAATCAGTCTGACCCTGTGCCTCATGGGAACAGTCCAGCCCGAACTGCCAAGCCATGTCTTCCCTGGACCGAAACAAGCATCCTGGGACCGGTTTCGGGTTCAAATCCTCATCAGCCAGGCTATCTTGAATCCAGTGGCAAAGTAAGCAAGGGACCCACGTCTGGGCATACCCTGCCAACTTAGGGCGAACAAAGCGATACCAAAGGGGATGATGGACGGAGCGTTAGAGCAAATCAAACACTCACCACCAGTCAACTGATCTGGGTTTAATCCATCATCATTCTTTAGCTCACTCCACCACCCCAGTTCAGACATGGCCATATGCAAATCAGTCTGACCCTGTGCCTCATGGGAACAGTCCAGCCCGAACTGCCAAGCCATGTCTTCCCTGGACCGGAAACAAGCATCCTGGGACCGGTTTCGGGTTCAAAACCCTCATCAGCCAGGCTATCTTGAATCCAGTGGCAAAGTGAGCAAGGGACCCACGTCTGGGCATACCCTGCCAACTTAGGGCGAACAAGCTGATACCAAAGGGGATGATGGACGGAGCGTTAGAGCAAATCAAACACTCACCACCAGTCAACTGATCTGGGTTTAATCCATCATCATTCTTTAGCTCACTCCACCACCCCAGTTCAGACATGGCCATATGCAAATCAGTCTGACCCTGTGCCTCATGGGAACAGTCCAGCCCGAACTGCCAAGCCATGTCTTCCCTGGACCGGAAACAAGCATCCTGGGACCGGTTTCGGGTTCAAAACCCTCATCAGCCAGGCTATCTTGAATCCAGTGGCAAAGTGAGCAAGGGACCCACGTCTGGGCATACCCTGCCAACTTAGGGCGAACAAGCGATACCAAAGGGGATGATGGACGGAGCGTTAGAGCAAATCAAACACTCACCACCAGTCAACTGATCTGGGTTTAATCCATCATCATTCTTTAGCTCACTCCACCACCCCAGTTCAGACATGGCCATATGCAAATCAGTCTGACCCTGTGCCTCATGGGAACAGTCCAGCCCGAACTGCCAAGCCATGTCTTCCTGGACCGGAAACAAGCATCCTGGGACCAGTTTCGGGTTCAAAACCCTCATCAGCCAGGCTATCTTGAATCCAGTGGCAAAGTGAGCAAAGGACCCACGTCTGGGCATACCCTGCCAACTTAGGGCGAACAAAGCGATACCAAAGGGGATGATGGACGGAGCGTTAGAGCAAATCAAACACTCACCACCAGTCAACTGATCTGGGTTTAATCCATCATCATTCTTTAGCTCACTCCACCACCCCAGTTCAGACATGGCCATATGCAAATCAGCCTGACCCTGTGCCTCATGGGAACAGTCCAGCCCGAACTGCCAAGCCATGTCTTCCCTGGACCGGAAACAAGCATCCTGGGACCGGTTTCGGGTTCAAACCCTCATCAGCCAGGCTATCTTGAATCCAGTGGCAAAGTGAGCAAGGGACCCACGTCTGGGCATACCCTGCCAACTTAGGGCGAACAAGCGATACCAAAGGGGATGATGGACGGAGCGTTAGAGCAAATCAAACACTCACCACCAGTCAACTGATCTGGGTTTAATCCATCATCATTCTTTAGCTCACTCCACCACCCCAGTTCAGACATGGCCATATGCAAATCAGTCTGACTCTGTGCCTCATGGGAACAGTCCAGCCCGAACTGCCAAGCCATGTCTTCCCTGGACCGGAAACAAGCATCCTGGGACCGGCTTCGGGTTCAAACCCTCATCAGCCAGGCTATCTTGAATCCAGTGGCAAAGTGAGCAAGGGACCCACGTCTGGGCATACCCTGCCAACTTAGGGCGAACAAAGCGATACCAAAGGGGATGATGGACGGAGCGTTAGAGCAAATCAAACACTCACCACCAGTCAACTGATCTGGGTTTAATCCATCATCATTCTTTAGCTCACTCCACCACCCCAGTTCAGACATGGCCATATGCAAATCAGTCTGACCCTGTGCCTCATGGGAACAGTCCAGCCCGAACTGCCAAGCCATGTCTTCCCTGGACCGGAAACAAGCATCCTGGGACCGGTTTCGGGTTCAAAACCCTCATCAGCCAGGCTATCTTGAATCCAGTGGCAAAGTGAGCAAGGGACCCACGTCTGGGCATACCCTGCCAACTTAGGGCGAACAAGCGATACCAAAGGGGATGATGGACGGAGCGTTAGAGCAAATCAAACACTCACCACCAGTCAACTGATCTGGGTTTAATCCATCATCATTCTTTAGCTCACTCCACCACCCCAGTTCAGACATGGCCATATGCAAATCAGTCTGACCCTGTGCCTCATGGGAACAGTCCAGCTCGAACCTGCCAAGCCATGTCTTCCCTGGACCGGAAACAAGCATCCTGGGACCGGTTTCGGGTTCAAAACCCTCATCAGCCAGGCTATCTTGAATCCAGTGGCAATCCGTGGGTCCCTTGCTCACTTTGCCACTGGATTCAAGCTAGCCTGGCTGATGACGGCTGAATAGCCCGAAACCGGTCCCAGGATGCTTGTTTCCGGTCCAGGGAAGACATGGCTTGGCAGTTCGGGCTGGACTGTTCCCATGAGGCACAGGGTCAGACTGATTTGCATATGGCCATGTCTGAACTGGGGTGGTGGAGTGAGCTAAAGAATGATGATGGATTAAACCCAGATCAGTTGACTGGGGGCGAGTGTTTGATTAGCTCAAGCGCTCCGTCCATCATCCCCTTTGGTATCGCTTTGTTCGCCCTAAGTTGGCAGGGTATGCCCAGACGTGGGTCCCTTGCTCACTTTGCCACTGGATTCAAGCTAGCCTGGCTGATGACGGCTGAATAGCCCGAAACCGGTCCCAGGATGCTTGTTTCCGGTCCAGGGAAGACATGGCTTGGCAGTTCGGGCTGGACTGTTCCCATGAGGCACAGGGTCAGACTGATTTGCATATGGCCATGTCTGAACTGGGGTGGTGGAGTGAGCTAAAGAATGATGATGGATTAAACCCAGATCAGTTGACTGGGGGCGAGTGTTTGATTAGCTCAAGCGCTCCGTCCATCATCCCCTTTGGTATCGCTTTGTTCGCCCTAAGTTGGCAGGGTATGCCCAGACGTGGGTCCCTTGCTCACTTTGCCACTGGATTCAAGCTAGCCTGGCTGATGACGGCTGAATAGCCCGAAACCGGTCCCAGGATGCTTGTTTCCGGTCCAGGGAAGACATGGCTTGGCAGTTCGGGCTGGACTGTTCCCATGAGGCACAGGGTCAGACTGATTTGCATATGGCCATGTCTGAACTGGGGTGGTGGAGTGAGCTAAAGAATGATGATGGATTAAACCCAGATTAGTTGACTGGGGGCGAGTGTTTGATTAGCTCAAGCGCTCCGTCCATCATCCCCTTTGGTATCGCTTTGTTCGCCCTAAGTTGGCAGGGTATGCCCAGACGTGGGTCCCTTGCTCACTTTGCCACTGGATTCAAGCTAGCCTGGCTGATGATGGCTGAATAGCCCGAAACCGGTCCCAGGATGCTTGTTTCCGGTCCAGGGAAGACATGGCTTGGAAGTTCGGGCTGGACTGTTCCCATGAGGCACAGGGTCAGACTGATTTGCATATGGCCATGTCTGAACTGGGGTGGTGGAGTGAGCTAAAGAATGATGATGGATTAAACCCAGATCAGTTGACTGGGGGCGAGTGTTTGATTAGCTCAAGCGCTCCGTCCATCATCCCCTTTGGTACGCTTGTTCGCCCTAAGTTGGCAGGGTATGCCCAGACGTGGGTCCCTTGCTCACTTTGCCACTGGATTCAAGCTAGCCTGGCTGATGACGGCTGAATAGCCCAAAACCGGTCCCAGGATGCTTGTTTCCGGTCCAGGGAAGACATGGCTTGGCAGTTCGGGCTGGACTGTTCCCATGAGGCACAGGGTCAGACTGATTTGCATATGGCCATGTCTGAACTGGGGTGGTGGAGTGAGCTAAAGAATGATGATGGATTAAACCCAGATCAGTTGACTGGGGGCGAGTGTTTGATTAGCTCAAGCGCTCCGTCCATCATCCCCTTTGGTATCGCTTTGTTCGCCCTAAGTTGGCAGGGTATTCCCAGACGTGGGTCCCTTGCTCACTTTGCCACTGGATTCAAGCTAGCCTGGCTGATGACGGCTGAATAGCCCAAAACCGGTCCCAGGATGCTTGTTTCCGGTCCAGGGAAGACATGGCTTGGCAGTTCGGGCTGGACTGTTCCCATGAGGCACAGGGTCAGACTGATTTGCATATGGCCATGTCTGAACTGGGGTGGTGGAGTGAGCTAAAGAATGATGATGGATTAAACCCAGATCAGTTGACTGGGGGCGAGTGTTTGATTAGCTCAAGCGCTCCGTCCATCATCCCCTTTGGTATCGCTTGTTCGCCCTAAGTTGGCAGGGCATGCCCAGACGTGGGTCCCTTGCTCACTTTGCCACTGGATTCAAGCTAGCCTGGCTGATGATGGCTGAATAGCCCGAAACCGGTCCCAGGATGCTTGTTTCCGGTCCAGGGAAGACATGGCTTGGCAGTTCGGGCTGGACTGTTCCCATGAGGCACAGGGTCAGACTGATTTGCATATGGCCATGTCTGAACTGGGGTGGTGGAGTGAGCTAAAGAATGATGATGGATTAAACCCAGATCAGTTGACTGGGGGCGAGTGTTTGATTAGCTCAAGCGCTCCGTCCATCATCCCCTTTGGTATCGCTTTGTTTGCCCTAAGTTGGCAGGGTATGCCCAGACGTGGGTCCCTTGCTCACTTTGCCACTGGATTCAAGCTAGCCTGGCTGATGACGGCTGAATAGCCCGAAACCGGTCCCAGGATGCTTGTTTCCGGTCCAGGGAAGACATGGCTTGGCAGTTCGGGCTGGACTGTTCCCATGAGGCACAGGGTCAGACTGATTTGCATATGGCCATGTCTGAACTGGGGTGGTGGAGTGAGCTAAAGAATGATGATGGATTAAACCCAGATCAGTTGACTGGGGGCGAGTGTTTGATTAGCTCAAGCGCTCCGTCCATCATCCCCTTTGGTATCGCTTTGTTCGCCCTAAGTTGGCAGGGTATGCCCAGACGTGGGTCCCTTGCTCACTTTGCCACTGGATTCAAGCTAGCCTGGCTGATGACGGCTGAATAGCCCGAAACCGGTCCCAGGATGCTTGTTTCCGGTCCAGGGAAGACATGGCTTGGCAGTTCGGGCTGGACTGTTCCCATGAGGCACAGGGTCAGACTGATTTGCATATGGCCATGTCTGAACTGGGGTGGTGGAGTGAGCTAAAGAATGATGATGGATTAAACCCAGATCAGTTGACTGGGGCGAGTGTTTGATTAGCTCAAGCGCTCCGTCCATCATCCCCTTTGGTATCGCTTGTTCGCCCTAAGTTGGCAGGGTATGCCCAGACGTGGGTCCCTTGCTCACTTTGCCACTGGATTCAAGCTAGCCTGGCTGATGACGGCTGAATAGCCCGAAACCGGTCCCAGGATGCTTGTTTCCGGTCCAGGGAAGACATGGCTTGGCAGTTTGGGCTGGACTGTTCCCATGAGGCACAGGGTCAGACTGATTTGCATATGGCCATGTCTGAACTGGGGTGGTGGAGTGAGCTAAAGAATGATGATGGATTAAACCCAGATCAGTTGACTGGGGGCGAGTGTTTGATTAGCTCAAGCGCTCCGTCCATCATCCCCTTTGGTATCGCTTGTTCGCCCTAAGTTGGCAGGGTATTCCCAGACGTGGGTCCCTTGCTCACTTTGCCACTGGATTCAAGCTAGCCTGGCTGATGACGGCTGAATAGCCCGAAACCGGTCCCAGGATGCTTGTTTCCGGTCCAGGGAAGACATGGCTTGGCAGTTCGGGCTGGACTGTTCCCATGAGGCACAGGGTCAGACTGATTTGCATATGGCCATGTCTGAACTGGGGTGGTGGAGTTAGCTAAAGAATGATGATGGATTAAACCCAGATCAGTTGACTGGGGGCGAGTGTTTGATTAGCTCAAGCGCTCCGTCCATCATCCCCTTTGGTATCGCTTTGTTTGCCCTAAGTTGGCAGGGTATGCCCAGACGTGGGTCCCTTGCTCACTTTGCCACTGGATTCAAGCTAGCCTGGCTGATGACGGCTGAATAGCCCGAAACCGGTCCCAGGATGCTTGTTTCCGGTCCAGGGAAGACATGGCTTGGCAGTTCGGCTGGACTGTTCCCATGAGGCACAGGGTCAGACTGATTTGCATATGGCCATGTCTGAACTGGGGTGGTGGAGTGAGCTAAAGAATGATGATGGATTAAACCCAGATCAGTTGACTGGGGGCGAGTGTTTGATTAGCTCAAGCGCTCCGTCCATCATCCCCTTTGGTATCGCTTTGTTCGCCCTAAGTTGGCAGGGTATGCCCAGACGTGGGTCCCTTGCTCACTTTGCCACTGGATTCAAGCTAGCCTGGCTGATGACGGCTGAATAGCCCGAAACCGGTCCCAGGATGCTTGTTTCCGGTCCAGGGAAGACATGGCTTGGCAGTTCGGGCTGGACTGTTCCCATGAGGCACAGGGTCAGACTGATTTGCATATGGCCATGTCTGAACTGGGGTGGTGGAGTGAGCTAAAGAATGATGATGGATTAAACCCAGATCAGTTGACTGGGGGCGAGTGTTTGATTAGCTCAAGCGCTCCGTCCATCATCCCCTTTGGTATCAACATGTTAGAAAGGGCAGTCAACATCGTCTCAACAGAAATTGAGTTAACAGAAAGGCGACTATCCCTGGGACTGTTAGCACCTCAACCCACTACGATGGAAGGGGAGGAGCAGGATGACTGTACTGGCCCTCCCCTAACACCATATATAATTGCTAATACCATCAGACACTTACCAATTCAGAGAGGTGGTTGTGAGTTGGTAAACAATGAGGGCAATAAGGACAACGATGTCTTTATGGAAAATCAAACTATGACCCCTGCAAAGGACATTGTTCCAAATAAAGATGTCTCCCCAGATCCAACAACTACAGGGGCTAAAAGAAAAAGAACTTTGGCTAAACCAATCAGTTCCAAGAGGAAACAACCATCACGCTCAAAACCACAATGCACAGCCCTGAGCTCATGGATACAAGGAACGGTTGCCCCAATAAATACGGAGCCTAATAATGTCATAATTGACACCATTGTTGATCTGACCCCACCAGAAGCTGTAACTCACTCTATTTTCACGCAAACTGAGCACACAATAGCCCCGACAACTCGCACCAGACCTGGTGACATTTTAACTGACACCATAGTGGACATGGTATACGAACGTATGAAAAACCTGGTGGATAAAAACTTTAACGTTCTTTTGAAACTTCTAGATCGTTTGGAGGCTTTGCTAAATAAATCAAATACATATATAAGTATACCCAAAGTCACAACCAAATCAGGGGGGATTCAGAATCCAAAACTTTCTGGCGTAGAGAATCTAAACATGCAACAGCAAACCGCGAATTCTATATGCTCCCCTTTTAAAAATGTCAGTATAATGTGCGGTAAAACAAAAGAAAGTTTACCTCCCAAATCTATCCCCAGTGAGAACACTTTATTATGCACAGTGCACACTAACAACAGCAGCACTTCTTTAGCCAATCTTTCTGTCACCAACAACCCCACAATTTTGGCCCCTTTGCGGCCCAACACCCTGAGCGCCACCTCCATCACAGACAACTATGACATAGGGCCGCCCCTAGAGCCCAGGAGTGATGTCCTTAACCTACCACCTGCAGCATGTCCCTATGTCCTAGTTTTAGTGGGAGTTCCCCCTTTAAGAAAAAACAAACTGAGACTTGGGACCAACTGCGGAATAAAAGCGTTGACTGGTTAGTTAAACACAAAGGCTTTAGGGTGGCAAATGTCGGTGAGATATTAATGGTGCGTAGGGTGGGCTGGGTAGGACCCTCACAAAAGAACACCAAAGGGGATTGCATTGTTATTAATTTTAGACGACCGCTACTGGTAAAATCGTTACTGTCAGTACAGGAATTTAATAATAACTTCCCAACCCTCATTTGGTCGCTGCCCCTAGGTTTTTCTATAAACCAATCCTGGGCCCAAATATCTTTGTTATCCCCCCACACACCATGCATAACAGGTTCTCTGCTTTGTCTGGTTTAGACAGCCTGGATTGACTGTCTCCCTTTCCCTCTCCAACACCAGCTGCACCTGCTATTACTGGACCCTTGTTAGACCCTCTTGTCGTTGCTACCCCTGAACTAGATGATTCAAATCTGCAGGTGCTTAGCTGGAATGTTGCAGGCCTAGCTTCCAAGCTATGCACTACAGATTGGGTTAATACAGTCCGAAAATATGATATCCTAATGTTCCAGGAAACATGGTGCACAAAGGAACTATTCTTAGAAGGTTTCGCATGTCTTAATAGTATTGTACCGAGTCCTAAAGTAGGCCGTCCATCAGGTGGGCTCTCAACCTGGATTAACATCTCAGCAGGTGGGAGCATAAAGTCTCTTGTGACAAATAATGATAAATTCCAAGCTAAGATTTATACACGAGGGGCGTCAATTTGTTTTATTAATTTTTATAACATCGATTTTATAACATTACCTAACACGAATTTTATTAATTTGTTTGAGTTTATTGTTAATTTACGAAACCAGAATGTGTATGATAAACTGATTGGAATCTGTCTGGGAGGTGATTTTAACGCTAGACTCCCTAAGGAAAATGGCCCAACCACTATTTCTTTGGCTTTTGAACCTTAATGTAAAAGAGGGACGGAATTATTAGATCACTTGTCCATCTGCAACTTACTTAATGTGATTGAAATAGCAGATGTACATCAAAACAAAAATCATCTAATACCCACTTATAGGGGTCGTGGCAGTGCCTCCACCATTGACTATGTTTTTATATCCGCCTGATTGGAGGATTTTTTAGTAAAGGCAGAGGTCTTGTGCACTACGCAGGGCGACCATAACCCAATTTTAGCAACAATAAGATTTCCTCCTAGACCTAGCCTTGCTAAAGAGCCTGGGGCAAGTAATTTAGTGGCCTCGACTGACAAACTAAGAGTAATTTGAAAAGGCATTGATAATAAAGTTTTATTTGCTAATATGATAAAACTACACTCACAGCTCATTGAAACTTGTTTGTCAATTAGCGATTTTAACCCAAAGATTATTGAGGGATTTAGTAGCCTATGCGCTGGTATTAAACAAATGATCTCCAGACCAGCGTTAGACACCAGCAAGAAACCTAGATGGTTTAATGGCACCTGCTCCCGAGCAAACAGAGAACTCTGTGTAGCACTGGCGGCTACACCCAGGGATGCAACTCTTGTTAAGTTATTACGATCCCGTTATAAAGAAGCAGCCAGGCAATGAAAAGACGAGCTTCTAAAAGAGCGCTGGGACAATCTTGCCTGTGCCGCTACACTCAACGACGGAAACGGTTTCTGGGCAGCAGTCAAAACCATGAGATCTATGGGCCTTACCCTTACTCCCCTAAGTTGCAACATAACCAGTGAATCATGGGAAGTACATTTTTCTAGGATCTACACAGCCCCGCCCCAGACTGAGGACATATTAAATAGCCTTTCAGCCGGTAGGGTTTTTATATCGGTGTCAGAAGTTGAGGATGCCATACACCAAAGCGTAGGCAACAAAGCCCCAGGGCCGGATGGGCTTTCTATCGATCTTATTAAATATGAACCGGACTTCTGGGCACCCCTTTTACTTAATGTTTTTAATAATCTAACAAGCACTTTCATCCCAAGCACCTGGTCTACTAGCATCATTGTGCCCATTTTTAAAAGGGAGACCGATCCAACCCTACCTGCTACAGACCGATCTCCTGATCGATAACACTCTAAAGATCCTCGGGAGGGTCGTGTTTAACAGAATAAGGACCTGGGCCGAAAGGGAACAAATTTTAAATCAGTGCCAGCTGGGTTTTAGAAGTAAATTGGGAACAGTAGAACAGTGCCTTAATTTAAATCTGATTGTTGGCAAGTATACGATAGCACAGAAGTCACCTATTTATTTGGCCTTTATGGACCTCACCTCAGCTTTTGATTTTGTCAACAGGTCACGCTTGTGGTCGGTCCTTTTAAACTATGGGTTGGACGAGGCCTTAGTTTATTTTTTGGCATACTTGCACAGGGACCTGAAGGCACGGGTAAGGATCAGTAATGACGGGAGGTCTCAGGGGACATCATTATTGGTAGAGGGGTCAGACAGGGATGTGTACTGGCCCCTCTCCTATTCATTCTTTATATAAACGAATTACATAATGTTCTATCAGAACTCACTAATGATGTACCAAGAATCAACGGTAATGGACTCCCCGCTCTTTTATATGCGGATGATGCGGTCCTAATGGGCCGCACTCCGAATGCACTACGCACTTTAGTTGGGGGTTTTGTAGCCTTTATGGCAGACCTAGACCTCTGTACTAATTTTAAGAAATCTTTCATAATGACCTGTGGCCCAAGAAAACATTGTATCAACTCAATAACCTCAGATTCTGAACGCTTATTATGCACTCGCACTTTCCCATATTTGGGTTTAGTCTTCTCTGATACTGGGTCTTGGGCAGCCCATGCTGCACATAGTAGAAGTAAGTTCCTGAAAGCGACTAATTCGATCCTGAGCCTTCCTCAACCAAAACAAGCAGAGGTAGTCTTACCCATAATTAAGAGCTATAAATCGCAGTGCATTCCCACCGCCACTTATGGCGCTGAAGTCTGGGGTTTTATAAATTGTGGTGGGATCCAAAGAGAGGAGAACAGATTTTGTAGGAAACTTTTAGGGGCTCAAATCTCCTCTCCAAACTTTGTGTGTCATAAGGAACTAAACTTGCATTATATAGAAGATGTTATTAGGTCACGTCCAGCTATATTTTGGCTAAACATTTGGCAAAACCCTGCAGCGACCCTGACAAGGGAGATTATTGTAGACTGCCTTAATTGCGACAAGGGAGGGCACATACCCTGGCTTTCCGCTGTTAGAAAAAGTCTAATCATTGTGAACCTAGAGCATATCTTCTTAAATCCATCGGACCTAGAGGGTATGAATAAAAGAATCCTCATGGCTGCATTGTACGAGTCTTATAACAACACAAGACACGTTACAGAGCGCTCTAAACCATCAGTCGTTAGGTACATGTCACTATTGGAGTCAAATAGCCTCCAAACGCATATGCCACCCAAATATCTCTTGAAGAATATCGGACGGTGGGGGAGAAGCTTGCTTTTTCGTCTTAGGGATGGCACCTTAAAATATTCACTCTGCTTCCCCTTGGGATTTAATACCAATCTTGAGCAAATGCCCTGCCCATGTGGCACCGGCAGTAATCAAACGATGGTACACTTTTTACTTTTTTGTAATTTTTATGAAAAATACACAAAACAATACCTGATTCCGTATTTTAAGGCATTTGCGAACATCGATTAAAGAACAGCATACTTGGAGATCATCAGACTTGAGAGCGATGATTTGATTTTTCGTGTCAGCTCCTTTCTGAGAGCGGCAGTCCGCTCACGTATTTCCATGAGCAATTTTTAATGTGTTAAGTGCACCTGAATACATAATACTGCTCTATTGTATGCCCTTACCTTTACCTTATAGTTGGAATACCAATTAAAGTGTTACCTGCGGTCTGGAACATCTTATAAGTTCAAAATTTAATCGCATTTACATTATGCTGCTAAAACTGTTTACAACTGATTGCACTTTATCTTAATATGCTGTCATATGTTTGTCCAACCTTTTATGTGCTAACATTTTAATGCTGCTATCTGCCCTTCCATTGAAAATTTTAACCATGATATTATTGTTTGTACATTATGTCCCTTTTTAACATTCATACACAATTGTAGTCTTTTTATTTTGAAAGTTCTTTTTAATTATTGCTTTCTATATGGCGCTTTTAAACAAGAAACTGTACTGTTGTTGAACTGTGCTTTTATGGATATTTGTATCCGAATAAAGATTATTGAATTGAATTGAATTGTGATTGAGTCTTGATGTGGGCCCAGAGTCGTAGGTCCTCCCAGCGCTTGTGACACATCTTGCCCAGCCACTGGTACACACCCACTGCATTACAGCGCGCTGGAATATCACACCAGATTTGCTTACATGTTGCATTGCTCAACTGGCTATCTGGGCCCCCATAAAGCTGAGGGTACTTTTCAAACACCCCCTCAGTAAGTATATTCAATTCAGACTCACTGAAAGGGGGTGCCTAGCCATCAAGTCCCTCAGCCATGTTGGGGGCAGGATAGATGTACAGAGCAGCAGGATGGTGGAGGTTGATGCTCTGCGGTGAGGATGGCACAGAATGAACACAAAATGGCTGCCTTCAACTTCCTGTATGTAATTTCGTGTATGGCATTTCCTCTGTATTTTCATTGGTTTCTGGTCAGATCACGGAGTCTCGCTCCAAGTGCGAGACCTCCACCTCACGTGCGGAGCAGAATCTCCGCACATGGGAAGGAGACTCAGGGATCAGCCCAGAATTCAATGACTCAGGAAATGACATACATGAAATTACAGACAGGATGTGTTAGTTCACCATTTACATCTCAAACAGTGCCATTCACTCTGTGTCAATTATCTATCATTCTTCCTGTAAATATCCATAAGAGTGTTACATAGAATAATAGGTGCACATTAGACTTTATTAGTATGTGTGCTGCTGAAAAAAGTAAAACAACCTTCTACTTTTTGGTTGTGTGCATGAAGGAGTCCCTCTCTGAGCAAAGACAATCCAGGTCATTACACAGTAATACGTGCACCATGGTGTATGTATAACAGACATATAGCTACACTGACACATGAGTAGCAGCACACACAAATCCAATATATATTTCCCTACCTGTAAATACATGTGATAATATTTTGTTTCCTAAACACAATTCTGCTAAGATACTTACCATTATGCATTCAGTACTGTCTGAGTACATCACATATGCAACATGGAGATCAAATGGGTATATAGTATGTTACTAAAGCATCATGCTACCCATCATGATACAACGTTGGTAAACAGTAGGTCATGCCCACTAAACTTGTAAACCTTCATAGCCTCACTAGGTCATGTAGGAAAGTGCCTCTTTTGACATGGTCAACCCCCACTTTTTGCTTGATACCTGATCTGATTTCGAACTGTAAGTGCACTAGGTCCCTGTTAACCAGGTTCTCAGTGCCAGATCTCTTTCCCAAAACTGTACCACAATTGGCACAACTTCAGTCACCCCTCTAAGTCCCTATTAAATTGTAACCATGGTACCTAGGCCATGGGTATTGAAGAGGGTCCGCTGGCGCTGCAGCACAAATAGTACCACCCCAGAGATCCCTCACCAAGACCAAGCAAACTGCCATTGCAGGCTGCGAGTCTTGGTGCAGAGAAAACCGAAGAATTAACATGGCACACAGCCCTGTGTGCCATGCCCTCATACACTGCATGAGGTATAGGCAAGCCACCCCTACTCCAGGCCTTACAGCCCTAAGGCAGGGTACACTATATCCCATGTGTGGACAGATATAACCCTACAATATCAAGTCCATTCTTGAATATTGTAAATGCACAGTGAAGCCATAGAGAGTACATGGGCTGGATATTCATCATTATGAGTTTCCTAGCTCCATGATGGCTTCACTGCACCCTAAGATGTTTGGTACCAAACATCTTGTATTAATAAATCCTCACTGATGATAGTGTTGGATTTATTAATAAATGCACACAGGAGAACCTTTAGAGGCATGCATTTAATTGAATCTGCCTTATTTTCCTATGCAAATTCGTATGCTGGCTTCTTATGTTCGCTGAATTTGTAGGCCTGAAAGGTATTTTCACCGGAAACTCTTACTTTAGAATTAACAGTTTGAATTTCATGTGTGCTGTGAAATTCGTTCTTTCTCACGTTTTGTGTTGCAGGTGAAAGAAATACTCCTGTTAGCTGGAATAATGTCTTTGTTTTATTAGTCAGGCAAGGAGAGAAAAAGTTACATCGTACGGGCTGAATTGATAAAGGAAGGCCGTTGTCCTTCACACAGGAGAAGGCTTTGGAACCAAGGACAAATGTGGTGAGAAGAAGAACACCGCTGTCCCATTGAAAACAATTTTATGACAGTACCCAGAGCGGATGGCGTGACCTGCAAAGGATCTTGGGAAAGTTCTCTTCAATATTGTGTATTTGGGAGTAGGGAAGCGCCCACTTCTCCTTCTGCCTTCGGAGAGAGAGCACCTTAGAACAAGCTCTCTCTCAATAGATTCATGGTATTGACACATCAATGGTGGAGAGACTTCTTAGGAAGACTCCACATGCTGACACCTTTTATTTCTTTTCCCTAAAGATGCTTAAGTAGGGATGTCATTTAGCGTTAGAGTAGGGCTAGATTAATGCTTTTTTTCATCAATCCTCGATGCAGGTAAACTTGGACTCATGCTTTCTGATCCTCGGTATCCTGCTTCCTGAATTCATGGTTTTGCTTATGTTGCACCATTAAAACTGGATACGCAGATTTGGCTTTATGCTGATTCTGATGTATTTCTGCACTCTCATCTTGAGGTGCCGTTATGTTCAGTTGTTTTTGGCATTGTAATAAATTAACTAACCTTATGTAGCTGTCTGTTGTTACTATGTGCTTCCAACAAAGTAGGTTTAGAGGAAACCTCAGAAACCTAGGAAGGGTGGAGAGATCCTTTCTACATGAAAGGAGAGGGGATACAGTCTCCCATTCAAATAATCTAAATACACAAATGGGTATCCACTCTCTGAGATTGAAAATTTGGGGAGAGAAGAGGAAAGACCAAGAAGGTAAGGCACCGCCCCAATCAGAGGTGGGAAGAGGCGAAGTCTCTTTTTTTATTTGTAATTCTCACCCACTGCATGGAGTTTAGGGTCATAGGACCACAATATCTTTAATGCCCCTTCCCTATTTTACTTTGAATATCCCCGCTCACCCCACTAATAAAGGTAAACCTGGGGTGAGTTAGGGATTTTTATCTTAATGGTAAAAAAACCCTTAGCAGTAAAACGATTTGTTTCATAAGGGCTCCCTGGAATATGGTCGAGCCCACACTGATCTTTAAGATTCAGGGTGAACCAGATGATGAAGCATGCCACTATTAGAGTGGGTGAGGGTTATAAATAAAAAAAGAGGCTTCTCCCCTTCCCACTTCTGGGTGCGGTGGTGCCTTACATTCTTGGACTTTCCTCTTCTCTCTCCAGATTTTCAATCTCAGAGAGTGGATACCCGTTTGTGTATTGTGGTTACTATGTGTCCAGAGAAATTCGGATTGAGATTCTAGAATAGGTCCAGAACTTATGGGCCCGGGCCTTCCAGTTGGTAGCAGAGTAGGGTGGTTAGCACATGAAGAGAGGGTAGAATCGAAAATTAGTCTAGAAAAGTGGAACCTAGAACCCCAATGACCGAGAACAGAGAGCGACGGAATTCGGGGGAGATTGACGGAGTTCGATGGTGCGGCGAGATCAGCGGCAAATGAAGGAGTGAGTATCAATAGGGTATATGTTGTGTGTTAGATTGCGGTAAAAACAAAATTGATTTTGTGATGTCTGGCAGAGTTGGTGTGAGAGTCGAGTGAATGCGGTTTAGGGCCGGATGTGGTCCAAGGATTGAGCTTTGAGTTTTAGGTCCCGAAGTGGCCTAAGATCCCAGGATATATTGAAAGGTGCAGAAGACCCGAGATTGTGATTGTCTGACCAAAGAATTGAGGAGTCGTTGTGAGACGTCATCAGCAGCTCCATCTAAGACAGGGAACTTTGTGTGAATGGGATGTTTGGGAATCATGAAGTGGACCTTGTGTACAGAGGTGAGCTATACTGATTCAGGTGACCAGCGCAGGTAGAGGGCCACTATGCTACACAAACTCCAAACCATCCAGAACGCCGCAGCCAGACTCGTCCTCGGAACACAGCGTCACGAACACATGACCCAACACCTACGAAACCTCCACTGGCTCCCCGTCGAGAAGAGGGTCACCTTCAAACTCCTCACCCACGCCTAGAAATCCCTCAACAACATCGGACCCAAATACCTCAACGAGAGAGTCTCCTTCCACGTACCCAGGAGGAACCTCCGCTCCGCCGACCTCGCCCTGGCAGAGGTCCCCCGCATCCGCAGAAACAGAACAGGCAGGAAAGCCTTCTCCCACATCGCAGCCAAGACCTGGAACGAGCTCCCGGTGGCCATCAGACGCTCCCCGACCCTGCACACGTTCAGGAAGGACCTCAAGACCTGGCTCTTCGACTAATCCGGAGCTGCCCCCCGCACTCCCAGTGCCTTGAGACCCTCACGGGTGACTAGCGTGCTTTATAAACCCCTGATTGATTGATTGACTGTGTGAATGTTCTTGGATGACTGAATTCTATCGATCTTTTAGATGGCAGACACTTACGGAGTTTAAGACAATTGTGTAAGTGAATGTGTATGGAGAAATTGTGAAGGAGGGTGAACCGCTGCAAGAAGCGAGAGTAAAGTCAGAGTGTGTTGCACTGCGATAGGTCGGTTGGTGTAATGCCGCACTGGTATTGGTTGGTAGTCATCAGGAAGTTGTGGTTGGAAAATATTGTTCCGTCGTCAAATTTTGAACTTGCAATTGACTCATGTGATGTTTCAGGGTGTTGCAGGATCTTTTTTAGGGGTGATCAAGGGGTTGTTACTCATGTGGGCAAAGAGGCGCCACCCGAGGATACTCCAGCACATTACATGGCGACAAAGGTTGGACTCCATACTATAATTTGACTTCAAAATTAGCATAACATCACTGAAAAGGAGGTTGAATTGTCATTTCCACTTTTTGGTTCATTTCGGTTGGATGTGATGCACCAATTGAGAGGAGTGATGTTTGCGTTGCGACCTTTGCTTCAACCATCACAGTTTGAGGCATTAGACACCTGTATGTGCACAGTACATGCTAAGAAGAGGGAGAGATTAAAGGAAGATGAGTGTATGTTATGATGCGCAATGGAATGCACAGCTTAAGAGATGGAGAGTGGATACCATTGAGGGAGAAAGATTGTACCCAATGCTGGTAGGAGAGGGAGATTTTCAGAACCAGAGTAGAAGGGAAAATGGAAATGATGGGAGTGATATTGACAACAGCATGTTGGAGGGGTTGTTATCTGAGCATCCACCACCTTATAATCCACAATCAGAGGAGGGCAAGGCAAGATTTGGTGAATGCAGTGAATGTGGAAAGTGTGTCAGCACCTCAAACAGTCCTACTTGTGGGTAGGATATCCACAGGAGTAGGTGGGACAGGACTGTCTGCTTTAGGAGGTATGGAACAGAATGGAGTCAGCGCTGCTTCACGGTTACTGGAAGCCCTTACAGTACCAGTCACTATTGGCCCTGTTGTTCCTGTGTATGACCCAATCTCAGTGGGAAACCTTAGTCAGTGACAGTCCATTCAGGTTGAAGGAACTGGATTGGGAAGATCAGTGAGCACAGGCGGGACTGGTCCATCTCCATTGCCTAGGGAGTCTGGTACCCTTTTAGCAACTACTGCAGATCCTTCAGGAGTACGCATTGGCTCCAGTACTATACGGTCTAAATCTATGGCAAGCACTAGTTCAGACTTATGAATATGGGAAACTCCAGTGAGAGGACCAATTGGTGTAGTCTCAGAAGCAAGACCAAGTCAGGGAGCCGCTGGAAATCGACATCTTTTGGATGTTTCAGACCTAGAATCCTGGTTAAGAGATCACAATAACAGCAAGGAGAGTCAGAATAATGCATGAAGTCAAAGAACTATCAAGGCTGCAGTAAAGGCGAAGCTATTGGATGTGGCAAGGTTGAAGGCTGAGGTAGACAAGATCATCAGTGGGAATTTACCTTTGGACAGGATCGAAACCTATGAGCCAGATGACCTGTTGTCTGTAGCAAAGGATTTCACTCGCAAGATGAGAAGGGCACATGAGAAGTTGTCAGAATTAGCTCAGAGGTATGAAGTAGACTTGACTCTGACAGAAATGTTACAGGAAATAATAGGCTTAACTACAGTGACCAGGAGCTAAAGGAAAAGAGAGTGATGGGATTGAAAACACATATCCAAGAGTTGGTTTTAGGAATATGGGATTGGAGTATGCTAGATAAGTGGGAGGAAAGGTGGTCTAAGAATAAGAGTACAAGAAGGGTGACAGGAGAATCACCGCCTCCGCAAGGCGGAACGTCGGAAGTTGAGGCATATCCACTGCGGGAGGAACCTAGTGGAGGGTATGTGTATGTTCTGTGGAGTAGAGGTGACCTTGCTTCATTACAAATGACTTCCCCAAGTTGAGGGAGAAACCTGCTGAATGGTACAAGCAAGTTGATCGCTTTGTTAAAATCTCAAAAGTGTTGTGGATTGATTTGGACACTTTGTTTGAAATTGTGGTTCCAAGTGTGGTCTGCTAGTAAAATAGCTATTGATTGGCCTGCTGCTGAGCCAGAGAGCGATCCTGTAACTCATGGTCCTTTGTCCTTGGTTATGAAAAGGTACGATAAGGTGATCACATGATTGCAGTCCAAAATAGCCCCTCAAGACATCAATTGGGTAAGGATAGATCGAACGACCCAGGAGCCTAAAGAGTCAGTGCATGCCTACTATGAAAGGCTCTTGCCAGCCTTAAAGCAATACAGCGGGTTGGACACACTCAACCCTAAAGACATGGGCCAATTCGTCTCAAAGTTTGTGACAGGACTGAGACAGGAAATTAGCCTCATGATCCAGCAACATTTGATCTGCTGGCAAAATAAGTCCATGGACAAAATTCTGCAGTATGCCAGGTATTGCAGTGATGAGGTGGATTATAAGCATAGGTGGATAAAGAAGAAGTTGATGCTGGTTCAAATGTGAAATGGACAGAGGGGAAAACAGGTACAGGCAACCGGTGAAACAGTACTTTGCAATAAAGGGAATGTCTCAGGAGGAGTTCAAATTGCATCATTTACAGGACAGACGGGACAGGGAAGAGGGAGAGGTGTCCCCATAGATCTCAAAACAGGGATAGATGTTGCAACTCTGTAAAAGACCACTGCTTCACTGCTATCAATTTTGTCACAAGATTGGGCACTGGAAGTGCGAGTGCCGCTTAAATCTGGTGAATTAGGTGCAGGGGGGAGAATTTGTGCAAGTAACAGATGTGGTAAATCAGTTACCGACACTGACTAGGCCAAGATTCCTTAATGTGGGAAGAATCAGAACCAGTTACTGCAAGTGCCCCAACCTCCGTGCATCTTGCAGGGAAATCGAACATACCATCAGATACCCCTAATGGCAGCACTGGATGGATTTGATCAGGATCCGTCCTTATGACGGTGCCTGAGGGGGGAGAAAGAATGTACACTGGGTGCAGTCTTAGAGGTAGACCAGAGTGGGCCATATGTAGATGCTGACATAAATGGTCATCCCCTTACATTCTTGATTGATAGTGGTGCTACCCATTCTACTGTGAGATCTGCAGTGGTCCCAAACCTACCCCTCTTGGGAAAATCGATCCAAGTTGTAGGAGTCGTTAACAATACAATGACCAACCCTTTGATAGAAGAAATGCCAGTGAAAATCAGAACCTTTCAGGATCACCATCAGTTTCTGGTGTGTGATTCGAGTCCAGTCTGTTTGTTGGGGTGTGATCTTTTATGCCAATTGAATTGTCCCATCTATTGTATGCCGAAAGGAACTGAATTGCAGACTAATGATGAGGACATTGCCTTCAAATTGGCAAACCAGAATCATTACTGTAGCTGTAGCGACAGCTCCGCAGACGTTATCTCCATCTAACTCTTCCACCCATCTGCTGGAGGCAATCCCCCCATTGAATTTGATCTCACTGCAGGGGTTTTGAGAAAACTGAAATCTGGAGCACCCACTGATGCCGCCCCCCCCTAGTATTTTAAATTTAGTCGCTGAGACTGTAGCACCTGTGATCTTAGAAGTGATCAACGCTTCTTTAGAAAAGGGACTAGTACCTCCCCTTTGGAAACAGGCTATGGTTAGAGCTCTTTTAAAAAAACCTAACCTTGGTCCCGAGGTACTAGCAAATTACCGCCCGATCTCTTTGCTTCCAGGAATAGGAAAAATGGCTGAGAAGCACGTAAATTCCACAATCTCAACCTTCCTGGAAAACAATCATTGTCTTCACCCCACGCAGACAGGATTCAGATCTCAGCAAGGTACTGAGACTGCACTTGTGACAGTGGTGGAAGAACTAAGAAAAATTCTGGATGGAGGGGGCTGTGCTGCACTCATTCTGCTTGATCTCAGCGCAGCCTTTGACACGGTTAATCACCAGTTGCTAATTCAAAGACTCAGAAATGTTGGAATTGCTGGCTCAGCATTAAAGTGGCTACAATCCTTTTTAGAGGATCGATCCTTTGTAGTCTTTGAAGAGGAATTTACCTCGAAGCCAATGCCTCTTAGGTGTGGGGTTCCTCAGGGCTCGTCCCTGAGCCCCACTCTTTTAACATTTATATGAGTTCCTTGGCGGAAATAGTAACACCCTTTGGTATCCAGATCATCACCTATGCTGATGACACTCAGCTAGTGGTGTCGCTTAGTCAAGGGGACAACTCAGCCTCAGGTCTGGCATCATGTTTGGAAAAGGTCTCTAGCTGGATGGATAGCTCATGTTTGAAACTTAATGGAGCTAAGACAGAGCTGATGCTCCTGGGTAATCATACCACATGGAGAATAGACCCCTTCTGGCCTATTTGTCTTGGCCCACCTCCCTCCCCTAAAGTTCAAATCAAGAGTCTCGGAGTGTGGGTGGATCACAATCTGGATTTTAAAGGAGCAAGCGCGCAAGGTGGCAGCTTGCTGTTACAGGATCTTAAGAATGCTAAGAAAGATCCTCCCCTTGCTTCCTTTCGCTGCTAGAAGAGTGCTGATCCAGGCACTAATTCTGTCTCGCCTGGACTACGCAAACGCTCTATACCTAGGAGCTCCACTTTCTACTATCAAAAAGCTGCAGAATATGCAAAATTGTGCGGCACGTCTGCTTACTAATTCTTCCAAACGCACTTCAGCCAAACCTGCGCTTACTTCGCTCCATTGGCTACCGATTCAAGAAAGAATCCAATTTAAGGCGATGTGTATCACTCACAAGGCCTTACTAGGCAAAGGCCCACCGATCTTCAGATCTATCATTCAGCCTTATCGCCCCTCTAGGTCTTTAAGATCTGACCTCAAGCAGTTGGCAGCAGTTCCTAAAATAAGAAAATCACGAAGCGGAGGGCGCCGCTTCACGTATAATGCTGCCAAACTGTGGAATCATTTACCCCTATGGATTCGCCTGGAACCGAACTATCTGACCTTCTGCAAGCTTCTAAAGACCTTCTTGTTTCATTAACTCCTCTCGAACTCGAAGCTGCCTTGCATTTAGCGCTGGGTTGCCCCCAGGTAACCATGAGCTCTAGAAATGTCTTTCATTCATTCATTCATTACACAGTTATGTTTCCTTTACTGACAGTGGAAGATATGCTGCTGGATTTGAGAGATACTGTCTCTCCAGTGGTATGGGACTTCACAGGAGAGGAAATAAGAGTAATTCGAGGAGTTGAGCCAGTCTGCATACAGATTAAGCCTAATGCAGAATTCCTGAAGAAGATCATAGGAAGCCCGTGTAATTTGCCCATCATGGGATTGCAGAAACCGAGCAGAAAGTATTGCATTGTGCAGGACCTTAGAAAGGTGAATAACATTGTGATTCCATGTTGTCCTGTGGTACCGAATCCATCTGTGATTCTATTCCAGATTCCTTGTGAAGCTGTCTGGTTCACAATGATTGACCTCTGTCGGGCATTTTTCTCCATTCCATTGCATGAGGAAAGCCAACTTTTATTTGCTTTCCATCATGTGAACCGTGTCTTAATGTGGTGTCGTATTCCTCAAGGGTATACTGAAAGTCCATCCATCTTCAATCAGGTCTTGAAGAAGAACCTTGACAGCTTGGTTCTGCCCTGAAACTCAGTGCTAGTTCAGTACATCAATGACCTCCTCATTGCATCTTAAACACGGGAGGCTTGTAGGGACTATACTATCGCCTTACTGAACCATCTGGCTGACAATGGGCTTAAGGTGTCTCCGAGCAAACTTCAGTACTGTCTGACTGAAGTTCAGTATTTGGGTCATTGAACTGAGAGAGGCAAGAGGAAGGTGTCACCAGAAAGAGTGGAGGCGATCATGAAAATGAATCCACCTACTACCCAGAAAGAGGTCAGGATGTTTTTGGGAATGGTTGGCTATTGCCGACAATGGATTCCGAATTTCTCCTTGATGGCAAAACCTTTGCAGATGCTGACCCACAAGGATGTGTTTCATCCAGTACCTTTGGATAACGACTGCTTATTTGCCTTCTTGGAGGTGAGAGAGTGCTGTTGTCGCGCTCCAGCTTTAGGAATGCCTGATTACAACAAAGCGTTTTCACTGTTCTGCCACGAAAGGGAGGGTTGTGCTCTTTCTGTAATCACCCAGACACATGGAGGTGCCCATATATTAGTGGCCTATTTCTCAGCTACATTAGATTCTGTAGCTTCAGCATTGCCCGGATGTCTCAAGTCCGTTGTTGCAACAGGTGTCAGTATCGAATGACGTGAAAGCATTGTGATGGGTCATCCACTTACTGTATATGTACCACACTCCTGACGACAAGAACCAAAATACAGCATTTGACTAATAACAGGCTGGCAAGATATGAGCAGGTGTTGCTTGCCGCAGAGAATGTCACTCTGAAGCGCTGTTCTGTGTTAAATCCTGCTACCTTGTTACTTGTTCCAAATGCTGAGGGGGAAGATTGTGAAGACCATGACTGTCTGGACTTTACTGGGCTTTGCACCAAGCTGAGACCTGACATTGTCGATGAGCCATTGATCCCAATCAAGTTCTTTTTGTTGATGGTTCATGTCTAAGACACAATGAAGGTAATCTGAGAGAAGCATTTCCTGTTTGTACCATCTCTGGAGTTGTGAAAGCTGCTTGTTTACAGGGAGTACACTCCACGCAAGTAGCTGAAATCATTGCTTTGACCCATGCATGTCTTGTCTCTGAGCAGATCCGAGTAACCATCTATACCAATAGCCAGTACGGTTTTAGTGTAGCTCATGACTTCGGACAGCTGTGGTCGCAGAGAGGGTTCCTAACATCATCAGGCTCTCCCATTCGGAACGGGGAATATGTGAGACAATTGTTGGAAGCATTGCAGTAACCAAAGGAAGTGACGGTCGTTAAATGCGCTGCCCATGGGAAGGGAGATGACTTTGTCACAAAGGGAAACCGCTATGCGGATGAAGTTGTCACTTTTGTGTTACACATGCATGCATTTTCAATGAGGAATATATTGGCGAGAGTGCTGAGAAGACGGAACTTAACATGATGCTAGCTGTTGCAGACACATGGGATGAAGTTAGGCATTTGCAAATGGAAGCAACAGATCAGGAACAAGTGGGTTGGATCAGAGCAGGTTGTGAGAAAGTGACATATGGGTTTCAATTGATGGTAGGGCAGTGTTACCGGATTGTATGCTGACCCCAATGGCAAGGCAGATTCATGGAGCAGCTCACAAAGGAAGGGATGCAATGGTGAGATTGTTCAGGCAGACGGGTTCAATCCAAGGTTTTGTGTGATTGCACAAGCAGTGTGTCATTGGTGTGCCACATGCCAACAGATGAACGCTGGGAAAAAGACGGTTGTTGCACTGAGTCACATTGGCAGATCAGGGGGTCCCTTCAATCGGATCCAATTGGACTTTGTTGAGATGACTGTGTGTAATGCACTGTTGGACTTGGCCCTTTTTGGCTAAAGTTCCCTAAACTTTTTGCTTTCCCCCTAGACCTTTTTTCTGACATGGTGTTGCCAACTTAGATGCTTTGGGCACTTTGCCACTGCTAATCAGTGGCAAAGTGCAAGTGCTCCCTGTGTAAAGTGTAATGGCAATTGGTTGTACATAATTGGTATGTTTGCCTTACTAGTAAAGTGCACTATGTGTGCCAGGGCTGGTAATGCAAATGCTACTAGTGGGCCTGCAGCACTAATTGTGCCACCCACCCAAGTAGCCTTAAAGAGGGAACTCAGGCCTGCCACTGCAGTGCCTGCGCACAGTTTGTTAAACTGCCATGTTGTTCTGACAAGTGCACCCCCTTGCCAGACCTTACCCTTCCCTTTCTATGCACATCAGACACCCCTATGGCAGGGTGCAGAGCATGTGAAAGGTAGGACATTTACTAAGGTGTGTGCCATGTCCTGACAGTGAAATAATCTCCATTTCGTTTTTCACTGTGGAAAGGTCATCTTGCCCATAGGATAGAATGGGGAGGCTGTGTAATATGTTTTCCAGCCTATCTCCCCAAAGGCTTAAGATGGAGAGGTGAAGTTTAGTATGCCTGAACTCACAATTCAATAACACATCTTTTTGTGAAGGTGGTCTTTGCATTGTGCGTTTAGAAACCACTCTTTTAGAAGTAGCTGGGTTTTTGTGCTCTAACATTTCTGTGTGTCTCTGCCTGGTTGTGGATTGACTGTCTGGATTTGAAAGTGATAGGATCTGGGGAATGTCTTGACCCAGGGGAGGAGGTGAGACAGCAGCGGGCTGACCTGCATCTGGAGTGTAGGGGGGAGGAGTAGCCTCTGGAGGTGAAGAGACCTGGGCTGCGGCCATAAACCAATGGCTCCATCTCCTGCTGGGTGATTGAGGATCCAGGCCCCCACTATCAGAGGAAGAAGGTGTCACTGGCAGGGAGACTCCCAGAACTGATTTAGACAGGGGTCAGTGCCCCCTGAGCACAAAGACTTCAAAGGCTTGGAGGGGTATAAGTATTAGAGCCCCATGTGTTTGGGCTGCGGTTCGTCTAACTGGGGAGGATTGCTGCTGCTGGGCCCCAGGAGGAGACCACCACGAGGGACTGCCTCCCTGCTGGAGGGCCCTGTATGCTGGCCTGCCTGGACCCAGCTGTGCCCTGGACTTTGGACCATAGCGCCTGGTGAGCGCTTTACTTCTATTCGGAAGAGTGCTGGGGCTTCGCAGCGCGGAGCTGCAATCTATTTCGAGGGACTCCCGACGTGGGGATCCCCCCGCATTTTGCCAAACAGAGCACACCCCGGATTGTGGTTCCGATAGCGGGTGCCCACCCCGCATTTTCGTGCTCTTAATAGTGGGAGCCCACCCCGCTTTTGGTTTTATTTACGGGCGGGTGCCCACCCCGCACTGAGGAGCCGCCGAGTGAAGGTGCCGCCGGGCCGCTGCCAGCGTAACCCGGAAGTCAAGCAAAGCTGCCTGGTTGTGGGCGGGACCTCGTGCCCGGGCAGGAAGTTCTCAGAGGGAAGCTCCGGAGTCTGGGAAGCAGGGCTCCCGCAGCCGCGGTGTGACCCCTGTGTGTGGTGCCTACGGAGGCCTGCGGATGTTACCAGTGATCGGAGGAAGCCGAGAGAGTGCAGCTGAGTCCCGGTGAGCGGGGCCGCATGGGAAAGTGCACTGGGAGAGCCCGGTGAGGGGAGTCCCTTTCGAGGCACATTGTCGGGGCCAGGCTTTCCTGAGCGGTCCCACAGGGGAGGGCCCACTCCAACGTTGGGGGCATTGCTGCAAAAGTCTTGGAGTGGGACAGAGAGGCCGTTGTGGCCAGTGCCTGCATTTACTTTCCACAGCTGCACCGCACCAGCGCGGGCAGCTGCAACGTGGGGCACATTTATTAGAAAGTCCCAGTGGGGACCCAGGAGGCACCGTAGTGCCTGCGCCATCCTTTTCTTTGGGGGCATTTCGTTTATAATGAGAAGGAAGGGGTGAGTTACACTCCTGCCCTGCCCCAGCGCATTGCGCCCCTTTGTTGCTGCTGCTTTGGTTTGGGCTAATTGAGAAACCCTTTCTACCAGCCCTGACATTTCTGGCCAGAGGGCACCTATGGGCCCAGTGGAAGGCCAGTTGGCCTGGGTTCAGCGTTATGATGGTGATAGGGCGCAAGGCCCTATTGTGAGTTATGCTAAGATGTTCATGCCCCAGGACTAATGCGTAATGTGTTTATGATTATGGGGGTGATTGCATAATGTGTTTATGCTAATGAGGTTTGGGCCTAATGTGTCTATGCCTAATGTCATGCTAAGATAGTTTAGGATGGTGTCTAATGCTAATATGATAATGCTTAGGTCATTATGGTACCAGTAGTTACTGGTTGTGTTTTGTATTTACTACCTGCATTCTAATGGTTCTGACCATGGCCCGATTGGCCTGGTCCTGTATCTAATCCCCTGTGAATATCGCCTAGTGTCTGTTGGCACAGTGTATATTGTGTGATTACTATTCTAATGTGTTTTGGATAATACAAAGGCTATTTTTATATATAACCTTGTGTGGAGTTTCTTTTGTGGTGTGCCTAGTGTGTTGCTGCTGTGTGAGAGTGTTGCGCAAATGCTTTACACATTGCCTCTGGGATAAGCCTGACTGCTCGTGGCAAGCTACCAAGGGGGTGAGCAGGGGTTATCTTCAGCGGGTAACTCCCTTGCCCTGACTAGAGTGGTGGTTTCTGCCTGGCGTTGGCGCAAGCGTTAGCCAACCAGAAACCCCATTTCTAACATGGACTGAGATACATCTTCGTTATTGTGTACATTTTTTTCTCAGTGGGTGAAGCTTATCCAACTAGAAGGTGTGAGAGTCTCACAGTAGCAAAGTTATTGTTGAGGGAGCTTATACCTCATTTCGGATTTCCAACTACATTGGAGTAGGATAGAGGAACTCACTTCCACAGCGAGATCATGAAGCTGTTGTGTACCACCTTGAGTGGGGATCAAAGACTCCATTGTAGCTACAGGCCAGAGGCATCAGCCAGTGTGGAGCAAATTAATGGGACTTTAAAGGCGAGGCTGGTAAAAGCGTGTGCTTCAACATCTTTGAAATGGCCTGATGTGTTGCCTTTGGGTCTAATGAGCTTGCACAGGATTCCTGATAGGAGTACTGGGTTATCGCCGCCTGAAATTCTGATGGGAAAGGTGATGCGCTTGTCTGCAGTGCCAGCGACCGCTTTGATAAACATCACAGATGACTTGATCCTTGACTACTGTAAAGGATTGGCTGATGTGGTTCGTTCTGTGTCTTATCAGGTTGAAGTGACAACTTCATTGACATCGAAAGAACTTTAGCCACGACCTGAGCCCCGGGGACTGTGTGCTCATCGGAATGCATGAAAGGAAGAACTGTCTTGACTCTCGGTTGCGTGGACTATATCAGGTGATATTGGTGACAAATACTGCTGTGAAGTATACCCGACGAGTCACAGGTCCCTCCGATGAAAAAGCTCCTCTCCCAGAAGCAGTTCCAGTCGTGATCGAAGGGTCACCACAGAGGGCAAGCCAAGCTGCGGAGGTTACTGACGAGGCTGGATATGCACCAGATCAAGCTGAAGGGGGTCAAGCTATACAAGACCCTGATATAGACTCTGAGGGAGACGGTAACATTGCAAGTTGTGTAGAGTCTGACTCAGCAGAAGAGACTGGAAATCGGGCATTTGCAGTCAAGAAGGAAAGATGTCGCAGATGAAACATGGCCTGAGAGACAGAAAAGAAGGAACTTGAGACTTGCATTTGAAAGACAACTTGCACTAATAACTGAATCATCTAAGTCTGATCTGGGTGAGTCCGAGAAAGCCCCAGGAAGTGTAAGGAGATCAAGGAGAGCAAGATTGCTGTGTTGGAGATATTCCTCTCCCGAGTGGACTTATCTGGTTACCAATGCCGGGGAGAGCGAGGTCCGAGGTCTCAATACTGATCGTCGAGATCTTGCTGAGGGTTCCTGGAATAGAGGCTAGTGCAATCCTGTCATTGACTGTGCCTTATCCACCAAGGTTGATTGGTTTACTGACTCTAATTCTGGAAGACATCGAATTTCCAAACTTCGAAATTCCACCATCTCCTCAGGTGATTGCAGCATTGAGAGCTGAACTGTTGTAATGAGTCACTGAGGAACTTGCCTATGACCTCATAAGGGATGTAATTTGAACTTTTCAACTGTAAATAAGTTGCTTGAAAGAAGATAACCTAGGCCCGAGTGGAAGAAGAATAAAAATAAGGACTTTTTCATTTAGAAGACGAAAGAGAGCTAGTTGTGCCAAAGACTATTATAAGAACTTTCTAAGACCCAAAAGGAAAGCTGCTCAAAGACTTTTGCTGCACAAAAATAAGAGGCGGAGAAAAGAGACTCTGGGGGATATGTACTAGGGAGTGGAGGAGAGCGGCGTTTGCCTTCCTGGCTTAACGCCTCTCTCCTCCACTTCTGAAACGCAAGGCTGCACCATATGTACAAGAATGTGGTGCAGACTCACGTTTCCCCCTGCAATGGCACTAAGTTTAGCAACTTAGCGCCAACGCAGGCACCCTTGCACCAGAGTGCAAGGGTGACTGCGTGCAGAAGAAGATTGTTTATGTGTAGGAAGTTGTCCCTTCCTTCACATAAACAATCCTAGCAATGCCATTCTGTCACTTTCATGCGTGCTGCTTCATGCAGCACACATGAAAGTGACAAAATGGCATTTAAAAAAAAAAGTTTGTTTATGTACAGGAAAGGGGACCTTCCTGTACATAAACAAACAATGGTATTTTGCTTTTTCCATGTGTGCTGCACAAGGCAGCACACATGGAAAAAGCAAAAACGAGGAGAAATAATGCATTTCTCCTCGTTTCCCCATCTTAAGACCAGTTTTTACTTGGTCTTAATTTTGGTGCTGCCTCCTATGTACGCCACCCTTGTACATAGGGGGCAGTGTCAAAATGAATGGGTGTTGCGATGGAACGCCCACCGCAACACCCACTTCCCACCCCTTTCACGCTAACCATAGCGTGAAAGGGGGCCTTATGTACAAGGCAGAGTTAAGCCATATTAAGTGGCTTAACGCTGCCTTGTACATAAGGCGCACCCCCTACCGCCACCACAACGTCACTATAGGGGACGTTGTGGTGGCGATAGGGGCTTGTACATATGCCCCTAAATGTGTTGATCCTCTTACAGCTAAAATCCGAACCACTTAAAAAAATTGTCTGGAAATTCGAATCCTAGGCACAAATGTATAGGTACACTTATTGTAGGGGTAATCATAGTAATAGCTGTAGTCATTATTGAGTCCATTTTAAGTGCACACAAAGTCAAGTAAAAGGGAGTGGGGGTACATGGGACATCCGCACCTACCACTGCTGCCTCAAAGGAGGGCACTTTAGGATCTTAAGGCTTAATAGAGCAAACCAGCAGCTTACTGCATGTAATTTTGTCTTAATGTTATTACAGGCTGAATGCTTATGCTAAGCTGTTGTACGAATATGTGAATACTAGGGATGCGAGAGATCGTTATGTGTTAGATTGTTACGTGTGTATGCAATTGCCTGCTTCAGTTGAGGAGGGCATCAGGTATCATCACCTATCTCTGACATATGGCATAACATGTAGTTTGCTCCTGAGCATGTTTTATGGAAAGGGTCTTAAATTATGATTTGATATCAACACCTGAACAGATATGATTATTACAAGCAAGAAGAAGAGAGAATTTTGTACCCACAGTAACACTAGACACTGCTTACGCGCATAGACATAATCTAAGTTTCACATTAACAGACATAGAACAGAAATTTGTAGATCAAGTAGAGGATAGACATTGACGTTTAACTGTTAAACTTAACAATAGGGAGGGAAACCTTGAATCGACCAAGGAGTTAGCTCCCAAGGCTAAGGAAAGATATGGTCCTATAGCTCTAGATTGGGAACAACGAGGCAAGCTTGGTATTGGACAGGCACAGACCCTAATTGATACTTCTTCGAAGAAGTTCCTCCAAGAAGCAGTGCAAGGTGTGCCAGGAGTATATTTTATGTGTAGGAAGAATGCATATGTTCGCTTCCGAATCATTGGTACGGTTCTTGTTAGGTGGCAGTTGTGTTTCCAAAGATATATCATGTGGAGGATTTGGAGAGTTTGGAGGGAAATTCAACCAAAGAGAAAAACGTTGACTGAATGCTGGTGAAATTGTGAGAGACATATTTGAAGCAATGATACCTAGTTTGGGTGTGGTGTTGAATGACATCAATATTAGAAGGTTGTCTATCATTGTGGATGCGTTGTCAGTTTACACAGCTCAGTCATTTTTACTCATGGATGGAGAAATGTTTTCGATAAGGGCAATGGTGATGCAAAACCATCTTGCTTTAGATCTGTTATTAGCCAATTAGGGCGGAGTCTGTCGGATGCTGAAGGTGCAACTGTGTTGTACTCACATTCCCAATAAAAGTAAAGATCTGAGGGGATATATAAGTAACATGACTAAGATACATCATGAGATACATGACTTGGCAACTGAGGGAGTTTGGGATAAAATTGGAAAAGGATTTGGAACAGTTGGTAGTTGGTTTGCTAACCTAGGAAAGGGAATTCTTGGATATATCTTGAAGCCAATAGTAATTGTTGTGGTCTGTGTTATCATCTTGCTAGGTATGATAAGAGCATACAAATGGCACAAGGCAAGGCAAATAGAGGATTCCTTTAGGGCAAGCGAAAGAAGGGTGAAAAGACTGCAGGAAAATCATTATGTGAATCTGAAGCGGTTGAAGGAGGTCAGACAGAGGAAACTAGTTACTTGTGACACTCTATGAGACAATGACCCGCAGAACGACACTGTGTGCTATTATTTTGTTTTATTTCTCTATTTTGTTTTCTTAACCAGGATTTAATTTCCTCTAAGGATGCTTGCTTAATGTCTTGTTGTCTCTAGGGTCTCCAAACTGGTCTCTTCCTGGACTCTTCCTCACCACCATCGTCTCTGTGGGGGCCATGTCTCTGGGAAAACCACGTCCCTCGGGGAAAGAGAAAGGCTTAGGTAAGGGTCTTTTTTTTGTTTCTTTTTTTCCTTCACCAAGTAAAGGGAAGGGAGTGGGGAAAGAAGAGGAGAGCTCACCCAAAAACGAGCCTTCACCAGTGACCCCAAAACACACAAGAAGACCAGGGCTAGGCGTTTCTCTGCCTCCCCGACCCTTCCGCTTCTGGACTCCTCAGTTACCGAATGGTTTTCGCCCTAGGAAGCCCCGGAGGTGCCCACGTACCTGGGAAAGCCACGTCCCTCCGGGAACGTGGCGGTAGGTCTCGTCTTCCTTCTGCTTCATGGGTGGGTAGACCGCAGCTCCGGCCAAGGCTGGGTCTTCCTATTCCTCGCTCTCAGGGCAGGTCCGTCCGCCAAACAAAGTTTCCTCACCGCCTTCTCGGCTTGCGTTTCTCTCCGCCTCGGAACGCCAATGCCGTCAGCACACTCATAGCTAGGCGAGTCTTCCTTAAAGGGGCTGCCGTCTCCCGGCCGATAGTCATTGTAAGCGGTATGTGAGGGGGGCTGAAACCAGAGGAGAGGAGAAATATAAGAGGGGAGTGTATCGTTTGCGGCCTCCTTCTCTTCGCCTATCTCGAAGTGCCCTGTCACTTTATGACACACCCCACCCCCAGACTTTTCTCGATCGGGGAAATGAGGAACATGGGAGAGAAAGTCTACATTCCGGTTATCTGAGTTCTGACGGTGTTTCACCCCAAACGTGAAAGGCTGTAAAGACAAAAACCAGCATGAGACTCGAGGTTGTTATCCTTGTTGCAGCTCATTCATTGTAACGGGGCATGATCTGTATACAAGGTAAAGGGACATCCCTCCAAATAATACCTCAATTTGTCCACAGACCACTTGATGGCGAGGCTTTTCTTTTCAATCACTGGGTATTTCTCTTCCCGTGGATAAAATGTACAGCTTATGAATAATACAGGGAGAGGTATATTCACAAGAACGTGTGATAACTACCGCAAGAGTAGCGTAACGCAACTTTCAATACCGCAGCCTAGCGCGGGAAAATAACCCTGTGTCAACGTGGAATTCACAACAAGGCGGTAGCAAGCGATAGTCTGCCGAAAACCAACCATCACGATGGAGATAAAAACACAAACCACAACACCAAAAAACACGCGATGGGCCAAAGCACGATGAGGAAATCAGCGACAAGCAGCGCCAGGCCTGCAACACACACCTGGCAGGTGTCAAAAATCACCATAAAAGTAGAAAATACACCCACACACAAACTGACCAACACCCAAGCACCATGGAGGCATCCAGAGCAGGCGCAGAGGACGAGCGCAACCCCACAAGCACCCCGGACGACCAGCCTGGGACCTCGGGGACAGGGAAGGGCAAGGACAAGAAGACCAGGAAGACCAAGTTCAGTCCGCAGGCGAACAGGATCATAGTCACGGAGGTGATGGAACACCATCAACAACTCTTCATCACCTCAAAAGTGTCATTGGACACCAAAAATGGAATATGGTGGGACATCGTCGACAAGGTGAATGCCGTTGGAGAGCACAAGCGGACAATGGACGAGGTCAAGAGGCGATGGAATGACATCAAGCGGAAGACCAAGGAGAAACTCACCGCCAACCAGAAGGCAGCAACGCAGACCGGAGGTGGGGGCCCAGCGCCACAGCTGGAGCTGGATGGCATGGAGGAGCTGGTGTCGACAGTCATCAGTATGGATACTATGGCCGGAGTCGGGGGACCGGACACTGCTCGACAGGACACAACACAACCGCAACAGGGTGAGTGACCACCAGGTACTGGGGGGACGGGGGGAGATGGCCACAATGGCACACATGCAGAAGCAAGCAGGGCACAGTGCACACCCACAATGACCCTGGGTCCTCGCCCAGACCCACAGACTGTCACAATGTACAATGCCAAGCTGTATGAATGTCAACCTGTACCATGCGGCTACATACATGTGGACACATTATAATACACCATCTCCCCTTCACATCGCAGGGGCACCCTCAACACCTCCTGCAGAGCAGTCACAGCCACTCTTCACTGATGACGAGGAGGAGGACAACACCAGCATTGACACCCAAACCATCCAAGACATCATTGACCACATCCGCCAGCAACCTCCAGGATCAGGGCAGCCCAGCTACATCCATGAGACCCCACCCACCACCCAAACCACCCAGCAGGAGGCACCCACAGCCCCGGCACACTCCCAAGACCCCCAGGAACAACAAATGGCCTTCCAACGCCGTGTGCTGGAGGGCCAGAGGGAGACAGCCGAGCAGGTGCGGGTGGGGTTTGACCTCATGGCTACCAAACTGGACGCCATCCTTGGGTGTCTATGTCCGCCCCATGGTCTCCAACGAGCCCTGACTGACATCGCTGGATCATGATGCGGAGGGAGGAATACCTGTCCGCACAGAGTGGCCCCAGCGATGCCAGCCGTGAGCTGGCACACATGCGGAGGCTCATGGAGGACATGGTGCGGATGGAGGCGGGAAGGATGGCAGCCACCGCTGCACATCAGCAAAATGTAGCTGGGATCTACCAGGCCCTGCATGTCTTCATCATGGCATTGCTGCCACAAGGCGTGGCGATGATGAATGCTGCTGCCCCCACACCATCCACATCTCCGCCCCCTGTCAGTGCCTCCCAGTGCGGCAGGCGTATCCACTCAGGCACCTGATGTGTCACTGACACACAGTGCGGCCGACTATCCTCCTCCGGCCCCTGATGTGTCAGTGGCACACAGTGCCGCAGCAGGTACTGCAACACCCACAGGTGGGCAGAGCACACATCCGGGGACGAGGACGTGGATGGGATTGAGATCAGAAGGAGGTACTAGCATTCATGTCTGCCACCTTGCCTGTTTCTGCTTCGTGCCGCACATGGCCTCAAGACCTACCACTGACCCCCGATACACTCCAAAGCACTCACCTTGGACAGCGACATGGAATGCCTCATCCTGTTTGACGACCATTGAAACGGCGGACAGAGTGCGGACTGTACCCTTCCCCTTCCGAAGTACAGGTCATCCCCGGATGTACACTGCCTGGTCCTCCAAGGGCCCATATTGTGTAGTGTGCTTGGCATTGCCCTGTACCGCTCCAGCTGCATGACTGCACTGGATGTGCAAATAAACATCCAGTGATGCACTGATGTGTAATGTCTTACGTCATTCATGTATGGATGTGTGGATGAATGTGGGGACAGTGCCTTCCCTTGCGTCAATGATGTTCATCCTGTGGGATGCCAGTCAGAGGGTGCGACATTGCATTTTGTGTACCGGGTCCCGTGAACACTACAACAGGGACACACGCATCAGTCACTTCCTTGTCCGGACATGGACTGGACCACGCCCAGATCCCACGAGTCATTGTTGCAAGCCCTGCGCTGGTCCGGCGTACAGCAGGCCAGACCACTCCGCTTACGCCCCGAGGGGGGGCCTCTTTGCTACCCGTCGCAGCCGTACTCGCTGGTGGTGTGCAGGTCACTGGTCTAGTTGTCAGCATGTCACAGCCACTCCCTGAGGGCAGGTTTTCACACACACCACACCCATCCGGCACAGGCGTCACAGGCCATGTGACTCCGCCAATATAAGGGGCCAACGACGTCACATTCCCCTCTTCCGGTGGTGACTGGATGACGGACCCTCCACGGTTCGCACTCATATAGGGCCCATGAGTTGTTGCGCACAGGGTTAGTGGCATCCGAGGCCTTGAGTACGGCACCGGCCTACCACCACGCGGCGCAGACTGGGGTTGCACAGGGTTAGTGGCATCCGAGGCCTTGAGTATGGCACGGGCCTACCACCACGTGGCGCAGACTGGGGTTGCACAGGGTTAGTGGCATCCGAGGCCTTGCGGACGGCACGGGCCTACCACCACGTGGCACAGACTGGGGTTGCACAGGGTTAGTGGCATCCGAGGCCCTCGGACGGCACCGGCCTACCACCACGTGGCGCAGACTGGGGTTGCCCATGGTTAGTGGCATCCGAGGCCTTGTGGACGGCACAGGCACCCCGCCACGGGACGGTGACTTTGGGTGCACTGAGTCAGTGGCACCTTGAGCTGCTGAGCGGGTGTGCAGCCTGCGATGATGCCCCGTCCCGGCGGTCCGGACAGCTCAGGTGCCCTGCTGGACCACAGTGTAGGCCAGAGCCAACGGGCAGCGCGGGCCTACCGCCCCGTGGCGTTGCTTCCGGGATCCCAGAGTTGGTAGCACCCATTGGGCTGAGCGGGTGTGCAGCCTGCGATGGTACCGGGTGCACTGGTATGTCCTCTGCCATGGAGTAATCAAGACCCAGCACCAAACGTGAGACCTGGTGGCCTGCGGAGCGGGGCTGCATTATGTGGAGGGTGCAATGTCCGCGGGCCCCGGGCTTGTGGCTTGCAGCGGCATGTGGTGGGACCTCCTGTCTACGCGCTGGTGGCAGAAGGTAAGCATTGAGGCCTGGGTGTGCATGGCCGGGCATGTTCCGATGGGCGGCGGGAGGGGTTGGCGTGCCTCTGCCTGGGTGTGCTAGGTGGGCAGGCGATGTTGTCTTGTGCAAGTGTGTGTACTGTGCCAGTCATGTATCTGGGCTCTGTTTCAGCTGACGGCTCTGACTCAGATGTGTGACCTGGTATCCTGCTATGCATACCAGCACGTGGTTGGGGACACACCGGTGGCAGCAGGTGAGCAGTGTGGCCTGGGTGCGCAGGGGCAGCACGTTCTCTCTCTTTCTCTCCCTCTCTTCCTCTCTCTCTCCTCTTCTCTCTCTCTCCCTCTCTTCCTCTCTCTCTCTCTCCCTCTCTTCTCTCTCTCTCTCTCTCTCTCTCTCTCCCTCCCTCTCTTCCTCTCTCTCTCCTTTGCTCTCTCTCTGTCCTCTGATGTGTGCAGGACACACCTTCTCATCATGTTTTTTGTCTTACAGGCTGTGACCTACGTATTGTCCCGAGGCAAGCGGCCATGTGTCTTCATTTCATTTCGTTGTTCATTTTAATAAAGTTTCATTTGTTGCTTCGAAAGTGAATGTGTGCTGCTCATTTCTGTGATGACACATGCATGTCACCAGTTGTGATTGTGCGGCATCAAGCGGAATATTTTGTACATGTTTAGGGGTGGCTGATGTGGCATGTCTTTGGTCGGGGGGTGCCATGGAGGGGTGGTCCTGGGGGTGGTGGCGGTGGGTGTTGTGGCCCTCTTGGGTGTCCAGGCCGCATGATGGGTGGCTCCATGGCATCTGTTGCCCTTGGGTTGTGGCCCTGGGCTGTGCTCCCTTTTGTGGTGCTGGCTGCTGTCCGACTTTACACCAGGTCAGAGCAGGTGTAGATTTCCTGGTGCTAGTGCGCCTTATCGCCTGTTTTGTGTTTTTATCGCCGATGTGGCTGGTCGTTGTGAATGTTGAGGTGTGATGTTGTCACGCCTTTTGGCACGGGAACGCCCACTCTGCATCTCATTAGCGATAGTTGCGCGGGTCCTTTGTGGCGATGTTTTTTGCGGCTGCTATCGCGGGTATACTGGTGCAGTGGGCTGTTAATACCGGCTTGTGAATGGGGGGTAAATTTATCACGACTTTGGCTGCGATAAAGTGCTGTTAATTCGGCGATGGCTCCTTGTGAATATGCCCCGGAGTTTGTTACCGTCCTTCAATTTTTGAGATAGAATGGCCCCTAACCCTATTTCAGAGGCATCTGTTTGTAGGATAAAGGGTTTCTTGAAGTTAGGGGATATGAGGATAGGGCTAGAGGTTATAGCCTGTTTGAGTTCTTGGAAGGCCCTTTGTGCGGATTGGGAAGGGTGAGATTTATCTTTCAACTCTACCTCCTTTTTTAACAAATCGGTTAAAGGGGATGCGATTTCTGAGTTCCTGGGTATGAGTCTCCGATAATCACCCAGAAGGCCTAGGAAAGCGCGGACTTCCTTTTTTGTGGTTGGAAATGGAGTGTTCATGATCGCCTTGACCTTTTCTTGTTGGGGCTCGATGACACCATTCCCCAAGAGATATCCCAAGTATCTGACTTTATTGTACCCTATTTTGGATTTCCTTGCATTGATATGAAGTCCGCTATTTCTAAAGCCAGGAACACCTTTTGGCAGTGTAAAAGACATTGTTCCTAGTTGGGGCTGAATATCACTATATCATCCAAGAAGGCAGATGAATAGGATTGATGTTCGCAAAGTACTCTGTTCATAAACCTTTGAAAAGTGGATGGGGCCCCATGTAGGCCAAAAGGTAATACAGGGAATTTGTATAGGCCGGTAGGAGTGCTAAAGGCGTTCTTCTCTTGATCGTCGGCTCTCAGGGGTACCTGCCAGTAACCTTTAGTAAGGTCAAGAGTGGAAATATACTGGGCTTCACCTAGTTTTTCAATTAACTCATCGATTTTAGGAAGAGGGTAAGAATCGAATTTTGAAATGACATTGACGGCTTGAAAATCGATACAAAATCGAATTGTACCATCTGGCTTCGGCACTCCTACAATAAGGAAAGACCAATTGCTCTGAAATGGCATTCTCAACATGTTTTCTATTTCTGTCGAGATGGTGGCTGGTCTAGCTGTGGGGATGCGATAAAGACTCTATTTTATCACCCTTCCTGGAGGAGTGATGATGGCATGGTCTACTAGGGTCATTCTACCAGGCAGGTCGGAAAAGATGGAAGAAAAAGGAACTAGGAGACTTTGAAGAGAGGCCTTTTGATCTTCTGTTAAGGTTTTCATTTATAACTAGCTGATCGAGAGAGGATAGGTTTTGGGGTGGTCCTGGGAGGAGTAAGTGGGTATTTTTAGGGGGAAGGGGGCTTGCCACTTTTAAGGAGGTTTATATGATAGATCTGGGTTCTCTTGGGAGAAAGCAGACGATAAGTTGTAAGACCAATCTTTTCTACAATCTCATAGGGGCACTTCCATTCCGAGGGTTTTTTTGTTATGGAGGATGGCAAGAGTAGAAGTACCCAATCATGGACTTTTAGATGTCGCCATCTTTTCCCTTTGTCATAAAAATGTTGTTGTCTTTTTTGAGATTTTTCTAGGTTGGCATGGGCAAAACCCCATAATTTATGGATACAGGTCTTTAACGCCTGTGCGTAGTCCAGGAGGTTTTGGGATTCTTCGAGTTTCTCCTGTTCCCAAGCCTCCCTTGTCACCTCTAGCAAAGTGTGAGGTTGTCTCCCATAGAAGAGTTCAAAGGGAGAACAACTGAGACTACTCTGTACTTAGCTCCTGATGACAAATATGGCAAGAGGCAGGAGTGAATCCCATTCTTTCCCTTCCATTGTTAAGATTATTTTAAGGGTCAGCTTGAGCGTGGCGTTATATTTCTCACACAAACCATCCATCTGTGGGTGTTATACGGACTCCTTTTTGTGAGAAATATTCAAAGTCTTACATATTTGTCCCATAGGACGGGATATGAAAGGAGTACCCTGATCCGTCAGGATCTCTTGTGGAAAACCTACTCTAGAGAAGGGCTCCATTAGTTTGTCACTTATGTTGGCGGTGGTGGGTGCTCACAAGGGAATCTAGTAGCGTAATCAACTATAACCAATATACACAGGTTCCTTTTCTTAGACCTAGGAAGGGGGCCTACAAGGTCCATACCCATTCTCTCAGAGGGTTTTCAGATTATTGGGAGCGGTTGCAATGGGACAGAAGGAGGTTTTTACGGATTTTTCTTTGGACAAACCTCACAGTCCAGACAGTACTTGGATATGTGGACAAAGATACCGGGCCAATAAAAATGTCTTAAGGCATTTTGAGGGGTTTTAGGGTGCCACTGTGGCCTGCCAGGAGATGTGTATGGGCAAAGAAAAGGACCTACTCCCAGAAGCTTTGAGATACCACTAATTGAGGTTTTTTTTTTCCCTATGCGGCATACAAGTTCATTTTTGATTATGAAGTGGGAATAGCAGACTTGAGAGGAAGGGGAATGGCTCCTAGCCTTTTGCCATGCTACCTGAAGGATAGTGTCCTAAGTCTGAGCATATCGGAAGCTTTTATCAGAGAGCCAAGGGTCTTGGGCAAGCATGGTTGGTGTAGGAGAGGGCTTGATCTTTTATCCTATCTCTGAGAAGGGCAAGGAACTCTGGGTTATCGGTTCCTAGAATAAGCTTCTCTGGAAGGCTATCCATTACCCCAACTTTGGCCTGTCTAGAGATCCAACTTGGTAGTCTAATGGGGATTAGCGCCACCGGATATACTTTTATATCACCATGGACACAGTGTATAGGTATCTAGTCTCTGGAGCAGATTTGACCCTCTTTCACTAAGGTTGCCTGTATAACTGATTGACGGCAACCGGAGTCTAGCAAGGCAGTTGTTTTTTTTCTCATTAACAAAAAGACTTACGTAGAAGCAGGAACTGAGTTCTTCAATATATAGGACCGTTTTAGGAATGTAACTAATGTCCATCGGTTCCTCCATGGTCTTCTTGTGGGGGCAGAATCTGGCTATATGACCCCAATCTCCACAGATGAAGCATTGTGGACCCTTAGGTGGAAAAGGTTCTGCTTTTGGGGCACGACTTTTGGATATTTCTGGGAGGTATTTGGGGTTCTTCTTCTCGCCTTTTGCATGTCCTGTGGAGGAACCCAATAGTTTATCTGGTTCCCCTGGAAGGGATCTGGGTTGAGCCAGGGAAAAAGTGGTTGCCATTTCCACCGCTTGTTCCACCGTGAGGGTGAGTGTGCTGACATAGCCAACATTGTGTGGGGAATGGTAGGGCTTCTAAATATTGCTCCAAGTAAATAAGGGCCATTATTTACTCTCAGCTGTTCTCCTGTGGCCTAAGCCACTTATCTGCTGCGGCTTTCAACTTGAAAAATACGGTCTTTGGATTATCTCCAAGGGAGCCTCGCTCCTTCCTGAACTTTACCCTATAAACCTCTGGGTCGATACCTAGATGGTCTAATACAATCTCTTGTATTTCTTTTTATAGGGTATTTCCAGTAGGGTTTGCCTCCTGGTAGGCAGCCTGAGCTTCTCCAGTCAGCAGAGGAGCTAAACAAAATGGCCATTTTTCTTCAAGCCAGCCACATGCTTTAGCTGCTCTTTCAAAATTAAGTAAAAAATGCATCAGGGTCCTCTCAGGGGAGATACTTCTGCAGGGCAATATTTGGGTACCCTGCTTGACCACCCTGACGAGTCTGTAGGTGGGTAGTTTAGTGAGCCTGGTCTTCAGCAACTCTTTGAATGCATAAAACCTGTTGAGTCATTGAGGCTTTGAACAAGTCCCGATTGGCCTAGGTGGAGGTCATCTGTCTCTCGAACGCCCATTCTAATTTTTCTTGTCCTCTTCTAAGTTGCTGGATACGGGTCTCCATTATAACTATCCTATGGAGGAGTTCCCGCATTCTCCACCATGTGTGACACTCTATGAGACATTGACCCAGAAAACGGCACTGCATGCTATTATTTTGCTTTATTTCTCTATTTTGTTTTCTTAATCAGGATTTAATTTCCTTTAAGGAGGCTTGTTTAATGTCTTGTTGTCTCTTCCTTTCTACTAGGGTCTCCCATCTGGTCTCTTTCTGGACTCTTTCTCACCACCGTCGTCTCTGGTGAGGCCACCTCTCTGGGACAACCGCGTCCCTTGTGGGAAGGAGAAAGGCTTAGGTAAGTGGCTTTTTATTTTGTTTCTTTTTTTCCTTCACCAAGTAAAGGGAAGGGAGTGGGGGAAGAAGAGAAGGGTTCACCCAAAACCGAGCATTCACCCGTAACCCCGAAACACACAAGAAGACCGGGGCTAGGGGTTTCTCTGCCTCCCCTCCACTCCCGCTTCTGGACTTCTCAGTTACTGAACAGTTTCCCCCCCAGGAAGCCCCAGAGGCACCCACGTACCTGGGAAAGCCACGTCCCTCCAAGAATGTGGCAGGATGTCTCGTCTGTTTGTTCTCCTCTTCGGTCTTCCTTCTGCTTCGTGGGTGGGTCTACATTGTAGACTGCTGCTCCGGCAGAGGCTGGGTCTTCCTGTTCCTCTCTCCCGGGGCAAGTCCGTTTGCCAAACAAACTTTCCTCGCCACCTTCTCGGCTTGTGTTTTCTCTCCGCCTCAGAACATCAACGCCCACAGTCACTTCCGGGGGCTGGCCTTTCAAACAACCCATATCTTGTATTTCCGCTGTGATTGGTGTACTGGATCCGATGATGGGAGCACACTCGTAGCTATACGAGTCTTCCTTAAAGGGGCCGTCGTCTCCCAGCCAATAGTCATGGTAAGCGGTATGTGGGGGGCTGAAACCAGTGAAGAGGAGAAATATGAAAAGGGAAGTGTATCGTTCTCGGCCTCCCTCTCTTCGTCTATCTCGGAGTGGCCTGTCCCTTCGTGACACTACGACATCTGTTTAGATTGTTCTACTCTACAGGGGTTTAAAGTGTTTTGTGATGACTCAACGTCATCAGAGGGGGGAACTGAAGTAGCGGAAATCGAAGTTTATTTGTAGGAGTGCATTATGATCACACATGTAGAGCACACCCGCATATAATCCTTTGTTGTATTAACGTGAAGTGTTAGAATTTTGAAATGTAATAACATGAAACGTGATGTGGTCAGGCCATTTAATAGTAACCTGGAGAGTAAACATAGAAAGTGAATGTGACTTGCAGCAAACATCAATGTGAAGAGTTTGTGTTGTGTAATTGACAATCATTCATTTATTAAATGTGTTTATTAGTTTACTGTCATTTTTAAATAGGTAAATGCATTTAATTGAATGTGCCATATTTTCCTATGCAAATTCATAAAGTTCATATGCTGGCTTCTTATGTTAGCTGAATTTGTAGGCCTGAAATGCATTTACCCTGGAAACTCTCGCTTTAGAATAAACAGTTTGAATTTCATGTGTGCTGTAGAATTCGTTCTTTCTCACATTCTGTGTTGCAGGTGAAAGAAGTGCTCCTGTTAGCTAGAATAATGTCTTTGTTTTATAAGTCAGGCAAGGAGAGAAAAAATTACATTGTACAGTCTGAATCGATAAAGGAAGGCCATTGTCCTTCGCACAGGAGAAGGCTTGGGAGTCAAGTACAAATGAGGTGTTGGGAGCAGGGAAAGCGCCCACTTCTCCTTCTGCCTTCGGAGAGAGAGAGCACCTTAGAACAAGCTCTGTCTCAATAGCTTTATGCTATCTGACCCATCAATGGTGGAGAGACTTCTTAGGAAGACTCCACATGCTGACACCTTTTATTTCTTTTCTCTAAAGATGCTTAAGTAGGGATTTCATTTAGCGTTAGAGTAGGGGTAGATTAATGCTTTTATTCATCAACCCTCGATGCAGGGAAACTTGGACTCATGCTTCCTGATCCTTTGTATGCTGCTTCTCTAATTAATTGTTTTGTATATGTTGCACCGTTTAAACTGGATATGCAGATTTGGCTTTATGCTGATTCCGATATGTTTCTACACTCTCATCTTGAGGTGTCTTTATGTCCAGTTGTTTTTGGCATTGTTATAAATTACATAACCTTACATAGTTGTCTGTGGTTACTATGTGTCCAGAGAAATTCCATTTGAATTGATTGGAAATATTAACGACTTTCTCCCCTCTACCCTTACATGCTGCTAAAAAGGTAAACATCGTTTACCACGCATGCGATACAATGCATGCCATTACAACGTGGTTGTTACAACGATCGCATTGTTACATCGCATACCATTACAACGCAAGTCGGAACAATGACTTGCTGTAGGGGGCAGAAGGTGTTGGATTTAAAATCCAACACCTTCCCTACTGTTGAACAGATTGGAGTTGGAATAGTAAATTATACTATTCCAAAATTCAGCGCCTCCCCCCTACAGCAAGTCGTTCTTCCGACTTGCATTGTAATGGTATGCAATGTAACAACGCGATCGCTGTAAGTGCCGCATTGTAATGGCATGCGTTGTAAATGCATGCAAACTACGTGGCATATTCTGCTAAAAAGAACCATTGGATTGTAATTCTAGAATAGGTCCAGAACTTATGGGCTTGGCCCTTTCAGGTCTTTTACATCTAGTATTGAGTGTGATAACAATTGGTAAGGTGTTGTTTATCATCTCAGAAATCCCCACCTGTCTCACCCCTAAGAACCGCAATGTTCCTACCTGTAGTCCTAAATGTTCCACTGTCGAAAGTTTGCCTTACTAGCAGATGTGTCATTATTCGGAATTCAATCTGCGCAGGTGAATGTAAATTTGTGAATCAGTATCTGCCATTTGCACCCACTGATAGCAATTTCTTGTGAACCTCATTAAATCGACGATGTACAAAAAATATTGTGCACAAATGCTTACCAAGAGCCCCACTATTACATTTTGATGTGATAAGATAATGTCATTTTACTACTGGTTGTAAGATACTTTTCTAAACGTGATAATGACGCACGATATTTTCTATGTGCTTAATTACGGGCACCTTTCTTTTAAAGCACATACTTTGTAAATGCCCTCGGATCGTAACACATGATTTTTGACGATTCAAAAATAATTACCAATAACAAAAAGTCAGTAGAGCTGACACGTTTTATTGACCTATACCCGGTTACCTTTCTGACATCAGTGACACCACGGTTTGGGAGAAATCTGTGTTATATCATATCTTATAAGCAAGTGTTTCAGAGGGTTTACATGAAAGTAAACAGAGTTCTGTGTAACAAAAGAATCGAGTTTATGCATTCTTTGATTCACTGTAAAGGATGTTGTAAACTGACTTTTCAACCAAGCATTAGGCAAGTCTTGGGAGCACGCCATCTTATAATAAACAGTGACATGACTATATTAAAATATTTACTTAATGCACTGGAGTGACTTATAGTAAGAGTGGCCACTAAACAGAATGTCGTGAGTGTTAAGGCGTCAGGTGCCACAGACTGTATAAATATTCACTGTACACTTGTTTATAGGAAAACCCCATCTGGATCTGGCTAAAACAGCAGACACCCTGTTGACCCCAGTGTCTGCTATTGGAAAATCTAACACAAGTACTCGCTCATCTAGAGCAACCCGGGTCGTAAAGTGTTGAATGACAGACAGAAGGCGATTGGCTTGTCTCAATAAACTTTAGGAACCACATTGAGAAGGTTTCAGCAAGAATGGCCAGCCAGGATTTACTAGAATTCTCGTAAAACATCCACTGCCCAAGGAGGAGACACAGTGAGGTAACTGAAGGGCAGTTTGAAGATGATAGCAATTAAACAAAGCGCAGTACAGTGAGGGGTTATATTTTTGTTGTTGATTTTCTTGATACAAGTGTACATGTCGAGGAAAATAGGAACTCACGTTTAGAAGAGCAGATTTTTTTCTCTCTAGACATGTCACAACAGATATGAATTTTCTATATTAACACATGACTCTTGCTGGCACCTATTTTTGGGTCTCCACTACAGACAGATGTCGATGCCTGCTGAAGATCTATAGTTCCCAGTAGGTGTTGTAGGGGCGTCATGATTTGATGGCTTCATTGTCTATCTCACTTTCCTGCTTCTAATTATTTGGCTTTCTTTGCACTTTTTTTGTATTTATCCTGCCCTGTCTCATGGTGTCTTGGTTGGATGACGTCCCCATCCACTGGTGACGTCAGACCTTGCTTTGCAGTGCATTGAAGGGAATATTTCCTCTCCCACTCCATCACCCTGAACATCCCCAGCCTCTTCACCTCCCCCTTTACCACCACCCACCCAGTGTCATCTTAATCCCAGCGCCTTGATTACATTTTTACCAACGCTGCACTATCCATGGGCAATCATTTAAAAATGGTATCTGACCATTCCAATATGGCCCCTCACTTGTGTGCGTGCATGGGCAGGTTACTTGTAGGGATGACATTTCATTTAAAAAAATCCATTGATTGATGGCCACTCTATAGCCACGGTGCCCCCTTTGAATAGGATTTGCCAAAATAAAATGAAGGGCATTCAAGGATGGCCACCTGCAAATGCATGCACAACCAGGCAGCCATTTTCGAATGGTATTTGTTAAAACACAAAAAAATGCATTGAAAGATTAATGCACCGGCTATGCAAGCATCTGCAGCAGCCATCTTTTAATAATTTTTTTTAGTATTTTACATGAACATCCCAATTTTGCCGAACACAGATACATATGCATTATCAGCAGATACCTATTGTTTTTGACAATGCTTGCTATCAATGCAGATATTTTGGTAACTCCTGTTTCTAAGCGCTTCTAATTCACAGGTAGGGATAATGAAGTAATTTGATCCATATCACACAATTTAGTAATGTATGAAAGGCAGGAATAATCTAAAACCCATAACTCTTCTTTTCAAAGCAGGCAAAGTAGCCCCTACATAAGACAGTAGTAGAGCCATACCTGTGGCCAAAGGTTTTAAATTTCTCGAAGGGAATGCGAATAAATATCCCTGTAAATGGAAGATAAATCTTACTCACTCCTACACACAACAGACAGACGCATTTTCACTTTGATACAGATATTCTTGAAGGGAACATGTGTAACTTATGCATATCACTGTAGGAGCCATTTCATCAATGAAATTACGTGATGAAGTGCAGCAAGTCTCACAAGATTGAATCACTATGATAATGTATTAGAGGTTAGAAAAAGAGTACTGAAAAAGGCCTTACCTACTGCTCGCTCCTAGTTTCTTACATACCTGTAGGGCATTAAACTATCTGTTGTTGTTGGTACACTGATCAGATATGTACCATTTCAACACATACATTCGAATATATACCCAGTCTCCAGTACTGTAACTATCATAGTTGATTTGTCTCTTTGAAGCGAGTAGGAAATACACAACTTTTTATGGTCGAAAGCTTTAACCCGGGAGTTTACAAATCACCTCAATTTGTAGAAGTAGAAATTATGAGCTATATGACGACAAACACGTTCTATACGTAATCAATTTGAGGAAACATTATTGCATGTAATACTGAAAGAAAAGTTACCTAAGTGGTAATTTGATTGAGGAACCATGGCGAGGTAATTTAACATGCCACAAAATAGAAAAGATCCAGCCTTCTCTCCTCCCAATTAGTTCCTTTTTACCTAAATAGATCCCTCTATAAGAAGTATTTTCAAAATAAATTAACCTACCTTAAGATAGGAAATTTACTGAAAATTATTTGGCCATGAACTACCATACTGCCGAGTTACAATACAGCTCTGCCTGCTTCGAAACTTGAGGCCTGTGCGAAATTTGCATAATTTCCTTTGCAGATATTATGTAAAATTACCCCCCAAAAATATGAAATTCTGATTCAACATTTTGGACCCAACACAGTCCCAGATTCACAAAGGTTTAGCGTCAGGTTAGCATTACTATTGCAATGCTAAACCGACGCTAAACCTATTTGGGGATTTACAAACCAACGCTAATTGGTATTAGTGTTAGTTTGTATAGAAAGGGAACACAAAGCAGCGCGAAATGCTGCTTTGCATTACTTTGCAAGAAGGGGGCATTACAAGGGTGGTACATGGGCATTCCCATGCAACCACCCCTGCTTTTTGACACTAACCCCTATCTACTAACATAACACAGGGTTTAGCACCAAAAATTAACCCTGCTTTAAAAAAGGCGTGAAAAGGAGACATGTTTTCATTTCTCCTTTATTTTCCTACTTTGCATGCATGCTGCACTGGGCAGCACACATACAAAGTAGGAAAAGCTTAAAAGTGTGTCTCGGCATAGTATTGTGCAGGAAGGGTACCCTGCCTGTACAAAACCAATGCCAGACTCAGGCCTGCACGCTAGCACTATGGTGCTAAGGTATTTGCCTGGCGCGTGGCAGCTGAAATCAGCGAGAGGGGAGGAGAGTCCCGTATCTCTGTGAATATAGTGCACTCCTGCTCTCTCCCTGTCACTCAGCGCAGCCTATTTGGGGGCTGCACTGCATTTTTATGACAGAATCTGGGCCTTTGTGCTTAACAAATAGTAGAACATCGCTTTGATCCAAACAACAACTGGTCCCATTCTTTTTGTTCGCGTTGCGGCCATGCTCCTGCGACAGGACTTTCACCTGAACAGAATCAAAATGTCACAGTGTGGTATAATGTTGTAACTTCAGGCATTCACATAAGAAGCGCAATGCAAAATGGTGGAAATTACGCAAGATTATATCGTGGAAACAAAATTTCGCCAGGGCCTATTTAGCATGACTATTTACTTGCGCGGATCTTTTTTTTTTAATAAAGGTAATATCATGCTACCTAATACTGCATGGTACAAGAGACAATGGTCCCAGTGGATATGAACTTAGAAATAACATTAGAAACTCAACACTACCTGTTAGGTCAAACCAAAACAAGAGTAATCATGTTAGACATTTTATTTCATGTTAAACAGTGGGTTCTTATGTACAAAACCATCACATTTGTTAAATACTCTTGTGAAGATGCAGCAACGTGCAAGTGTGAAGGTAAGTGAAAGAGGGAGGGCAGTGAACAATATGTACATCCAAATCAATCATAAAGAGCCAAACCAGCCTTATCAAAGGCTAAATCTATTTACCAAATCATAATGTAGGAGAACACAGTGAAATTATCACAGTTGTCCAAAAAGGTAAACACAAAAAAAAGCCGTCAACGTTTCGACCCAGAGTAATATGTAGGTGAGTGAGGTCCTTACAGTAGGGTCTTCATCAGGACCACGTAGGGGGCACCCTTGAGTCACCCCTGCAGGCGGTAAAATGATGGGGATAAGGGCCCACAGGCTCCAGAGTCAGTAAGGGACGTAGTTGAAGTAGAAGGTTTACAAAGGAATCATCCTTTACATGAGTGTGAAAAGGACACGATCCTGAGAATGAGATTTAAGGAGGATTGATTTCCCAAGACCTGGAACATTGAAAATAGATTATAAGAGAAGATAATAAATACAGGATTTACTCACTTACATATTACTCTGGGCCGAAACGTCGACAGCTTTATTTTGTGTTTACCTTTTTGGACAACTGTGATAGTTTCACTATGTTCTCCTACATTATGGTTTGATAAATAGATTTAGCCTTTGATAAGGCTGGTTTGGCTCTTTTTGATTTGGATGTACATATTGTTCACTGCCCTCCCTCTTTCACTTACCTTCACACTTGCACATTGCTGCACCTTTTCCTTCCTCTCCGCCGGGGCAACTCTTCACAAGAGTATTTAACAAATGTGATGGTTTTGTACATAAGAACCCACTGTTTAACATGAAATACAATGTCTAACATGATTACTCTTGTTTTGGTTTGACCTAACAGGTGGTGTTGAGTTTCTAATGTTACTTCTAAGTTCATATCCACTAGGGCCATTGTCTCTTGTACCATAAATTACCCAGGTCCTAGTGTCTGGGGTCACTCCGTTGTTTTGTAAACCCCCCCACCTAATACTGCATGACAGACACAACTCAATATCATCTTAGAAACCACGGGGCATATTAGCAACGTGATTATCGCCGCTTTAGCGGGACTTTTTCCCGCTAAAGCGGCGATAATTCAATCGCCCTATTAGCAAGCTGTCGCTAACTACTGTTAGCGACAGCTTCTAGGCGATAGCGACCGGGTTGGGTGCCGCTTTGCATGCCAGCGATATTTATCGCTAATGGCATGCAAAGTAGGCGTTCCCAACCTAAAAGCGACTGGAAACAGTCGCTAAGGTCGCTATCACCTATTAGCGAGGCAGGGAGGTGATTAACGAACCAGCGCTAAACACGTTTAGCGCTGGTTTGTTAACGCCTGGTCCAGACCTGACTTAGCCATGTAATCCAATGGGAGGTGGATTACATGGCTAAATCCCCTCGCCCTATCACCAAGCTAACACTGGTCACAGTGTGAATATCGCTTGTTTTCAAGCGATATTCACACTGTTCTCCAGGGTTTCTATCGCTTTGGAGATAAGCGTTGCTGATAGCACGCTATCTCCGCGATAGCAACCTGCGATAGCCAGCGATAATTATCCTAGCGCTAACTGCGCTTAGCGATAATTATCGCCGGTTATTGCTAATAGGCCCCCCAGATCCCTCCAAACTTTCTTTCTTATCAAAAGTTTTACCCACCTCTCTACCAAATTAAGAGGCATGTAACAACGTCAGCTTCCACACCTTCCTTACATATTACTTTGGCCACAAAAATGATAGCCACTCAGTGACATGTTACTCAGACAACTGTGAAAGCTACATTTTTTAGATATAAAACATATGAAAAGCTGAGAACATGAGTGAAGACAGATTTTGCCTCCTGCTCCGCTGCAAAACTCTGTATGTTTTTTAGGTCAGGCTAAAGAAGGTTTTATCTGATTGAATGGGTGTAAAAATATATGCGATATTAGATATGGACAAAATGTCACTCTCCATCAGCCTTAGCCACTGATCGTGATCATTAGACCTTCATCATACATCCGTTGAATTTTACTGTGATTAATGACACATACAAATTTCCTCTTCATCAATATACATCCAATTTAGTGTTACTGTGTTTCGTTTCCTTGTGCCGTTCTTGAAAGCATCCTTAACCAACAGTTTCCACACTATGCAGCCGTAGATTGTCGGCAGCAATATCCAGAAGAGATGTCGAGCAGGAAACAGTGCTTTATTAATAAAACAGTATATAAAAGTTCTTGTTGTGTGTGTTTATTGGGACTAACGACCACTGTCTGTTGTGGCTTGAGTCATTCCAAAATATCTTACATTTTGCTGCAGCTTTTGGGAGGTCCTCTAGTGATGCACTCGGGGTTGTTACAGACCACGGTGTGTGAATTACAACCAGAGCTCGGTGCCAATGGCCTTCCACCCCCTCCACCACTAAAGAAAGACATCACATCAACCCCCCCCTCCCCCCCTGCTCCTAATCCTAATGTTGTGCAGCAACCTGTGTAAGCATAAAAAGCAATAAACTGCCTGTTACCTGGGGAGGGGACTCAAATATGTTTCATTATAAACAGAGGCAATTAAAGCGCTACATTTGTGCAATGTTAATGCGCCTCTTAATGTGTGCAAGTATAAGTAGGCACAGATAACTAGCGAGATATAATGGGCTGGGCCAGGCAGATTTTGAGCGGGATATCTGAAATAGACAAAGTACAGATTACTAAAATAAACGCGATTAATGTGCCCAAGAGAGACAAAAATGAAACACATGCAGTAGGAAGTGTTGGATTATTCAAAGTGCGGCATAGTAAGGGAAATACCAGAGATAAGTGAGGCAGTGAAGACACACACACACACTTCCTCTCTGCTGTTTGTTAGCTCCATGTGCAGATTGATTTCCAAATTAAGAGATTTAACACCTGTAGCATCCAAGGTGGCTTCCACTTTGAAGTTTATGAAATTGAGTTTTTGCTTCGGCGGGTCCTTATCTATGCACAATCTTGCGTCCCTTTACAGCAAGCCTAGCGTTTCCTGAACACTAAAACTGAAATTTAAATTCAAACAGATGTTGAAATACACTGCTTATCAGTAACGGTCCCAAGCATACCTTGCACCCCCTTAGATTTGTGATGTCATTAGTTTAACATGTCATGAGTGGTGTAATATGTGAGGCCATAAGCAGTGTGCTGTGAGGGTACAAGTAATACTTAGGCCAATTGGTGGTTTTCAGGGTTTTCTTTGGTTCTTAAACCTTAGTTTTCATATTTTTATAAATGAATCTTATTTTATTATTTACATATAACACTACTTTAACCTTTGTTTTTTCAGTGAACTTCTCAGGTTTTTTTTAAATATAAGTTAAAATCTTAGGGGCAGATTTATGACGACTGGCGCATCCCTGCAAATCAGCAGGGATGCGCCAGGTAAGATGCGTCACGCAAGTTTACCCTTGCGCCACCATCGTGGCGCAAGGATAAACAGATGCGTGACGCATCTCCCGTCGGAAGGGTGGCGCATTGCTGGAGTCGTGTCGCAAGCGCAAAGCAACTCCAGCAATGCTCGTGGCCTGCCCATACATAACGTGGTGCGTCACGCCTTACGTCTGCTTCAAGCAGGCGCAAGGTTTTGACACAGTGGCGTCAGAAAAGTGACTGAGTGGAATCTTGTAGATTTCACTCAGGCACTTTTCCGAGGCTTTACTGCGCCGGAACGCCCCCCCCTGCGCCGGAACGCCCACATGAAACCTGACGCAGGTTTCATGTGGCGCAGGGCTTTACAACGTGACGCATCTCCCTAGATGCGTCACGTTGTAAATAGGGCGCAACGTGGCACATGGTTTACGCCGCCGCTGCGTCACAGAAGTGACGCAACGGCGGCGCAAAAGTGGCGCAAAGGGCTCGTAAATCTGCTCCTCTGTACCTTACCTATGGATAAATCCACTTTGATCTTTGTTTATTTCACTTAATTTCAATGTGTAATGTAAAGAGAGATCTTATTGCCATTCCTAGCTATACTTCAGCTGTGCCCATCAGAGGGGGGGTTGGCCTACGGTCATGCCCTGTGGCGAACCCCCCCCCCCCCCGGCATGCAGCCAACTCCACACCACACACGGGCTTCAGTCGTGTGCTGTGGGGATTTGTCACAGGGTCTGGACCCAACCCCCGGGCTTCTATTTATGACTCCTTAGAAACCAGTGGTGCTGCATGTCCATGTGATCAGTTCAGATATACTTTTGGTTTGGCAATGGGCATAGATAAATTGTTAACTAAATTCAACAGTTTAACACCAGATTGTACTATTCAACTAAGGAAGGTGGCTATGTCAGGATCTCATAATGACCATGTTCTGTTTCTATATTATGACTTGTGGCTTTACTGTAGCACCTGTGATTTGCACCTTGATAATTTCTTCCTTTACTTCTGCTTTGGTTCTTCTCAACTGTAAAAAAAAAAAAGTGATTTCTCTACTGTAGAAGCCATCCTTATGTACTATAGAACTATGTCTTTGTCACCAGTAATGCCAAAATAGTGCCATCCAAATTTCTACTTTCCTTAGAGAGGTTTCTTTAGAGTCTGTTCAAGCATGGTTTCAATCATTCCATTGAACTATTGCCTCATCATCAAAAAACTTTACTTCGGCTCAAAGAGCCATAAAAGTACATCATAGCGCATTTGATTACAAGCACAATATAGATATAAAATGCATAAAATAAGAACATGATAAAAAGACAAGATTCAATAAATTCAATAAAAAGTCATAAGAATTATAGTCCAGTGGGTCTGCGATAAATCTTGTATAGTATGACTTGGTCTTGAAGGATCCAAGCTAAGGGGGTTTCAAGTTCAGGCAATTTCAAAGTTCAGTTTCAATGCATCTGCCATATATAAGGAAAAAATAGTCTCACCGATGGAGCAGTCACATATTCCATGCATTCTTCCAGGTGAAAATCGTACTTAGCAGATAAAAAAGAGGTCAGTCAAACTACCAGAGAATACAGCCAGAATTCTGCTGAAAAAGACAGTGTTCCAATAGTTAGACTTAACAGAATCCCGGGAATTTTTAGGAATGGTGAAAGGATTCAGCCAATATCCCATCAGGTCGAGCTTAAACAGCTTTTTATATAGCATATCCTGAGAATCATATGTGCCAGGAGTTTATCCAGTATCTCCCTGACGCACTCTCTATATGAGGCCAGTTCCTCTGTGGACCAGAGTCTGGTCCAGTATAGGATAGGTTTTGGGTGGGCTATGTCAGAGATATATCGGAGATTAAGATCAAGCCTCAGGGGCAATAGGGGGGCACTCTTTGGCAACCTAAGGAGGGACTGAATAAAGGAATTCTCTTCTGTATCTAATGGGTCAAGATTACAATAGCCCCACAGGTCAGCCCAATATAGCACTGCTCCACAGGCTTGGGCCTTATAGATCTCTACCACTGGTGATATGGGGTATGAAACTGCCTTAATAACAAATCTTAATATTGCCCCAGCTCTATGCTGGAGAGTTAATACACTTTTCCCTACTTGGGCCGGCCTTTTATGGGAGTCACTGAGTCTAATGGCAAATAATCGTACTCTGAAACATTTTCTAAGTTAACACCCTCCAAAACCAAATTCCCTCTGGACTTCTTGCGGTAGCTGAAGACCATTAACTTTTTTTACCATTCATTTCAAAACCATAATCCCTGCAGAATGAGCTGAACTTTCCAAAAGGATATTGAGCCCATGTAAAGTCCTAGAAAGGAGGAGAGTGTCATCTGCAAAGAGCAGGCACGGCACTTTAGACCCTGCCATCTTAGGGGAGTCATTCTGACAATCCATAAGGTAGGGAATACACCTTTCGCTATATAAAAGGAATAGGGTGGCTGCCAATCCACACCCCTGCCAGACACCTCGCCAAATGGGGATGTCAGTGCTAGTTTCCCTGCCTGTGGCCCATCTGACCCTAGCAAAGTTCCCAGTATAGAGTTGTTGGATCAGGGATAGTAGGCCCTGGGGGACCCTGATTTTCCCAAAGACCTCCTACAGTGTACTCCCAGGGACAAGGTCAAATGTGACCCGCAGGTCGACAACGACTACAAATAGCGACCCGATTTAAAGTCAACCGACTTCCACTTAACCGTCAGAAAGCGGAGGGTCTGGTCCCCTGCACTTATGTTGGACTTAAACCCATCCTGGAGGTGAACTAGGGCATTATTTGACTGTATCCAGTCCATAGCTTGGTAAGAACTTGTTTGCTATAGATGTTTTGTATATTATCTATAAGGCTTATGGATTGATAGTTCTTTGGATCTTGCCTAGTTCCCTTCTTAAAAATAGGTATAATCACCGCCCTTCTCCAAGAACCTGGTATGGGGGCAATTGCTTTGAAGCATGAGTTATTGTATGGTGCCCATATTAAAGGTTCAGACCAAAAGAAATCGGCAGGGACTCTGTCGATCCCTTGGCATTTCCCACCTTCAGGACTGATAGTGCATCAAAGGTTTCTTCCAAAGTAAAGGCAACTGGATCCCCATCCTTCCCCAAAGAGAGAGCTGTGGGGTCAGAGACACTTACTGGAAGTTCGGGGTCAGCATAGAGAGCAGTGAAGTAATCAACCCACTCCACCGCAGTGACATCGCACTCGGGGTGGGCATGATTGATCCACCGCAATATTAGCAAACAGCATTCATACACCAGATACTCACTTGGGCCCATACATTCATACTACGCTAATACTTACGCTGGGTTTTATCAGTTGTTACTCTTTATCAAAATCCCTGCTACCAATTACCTTCCGATTGAAGAGTAATGACTTACCAATGAATCCTTTGCTAATTGGGAAATTTAAAATGAGTGACATTCATTATAGTACATAATCCTGAAATAACCACTGAGTCAGGAAGTTTTAAAATGTTTATCTAAAGATTTAGCAGAGTAAATTACATAACCACATGGTACTTAGTCGCATATCATAGGTGAAGCATAGAATAATAATTATTGATTAATGACGGTCCCTCAGAAAGGAGAAGATAGAGACAGCAGCGCAACTAAAGGTTGCATTTATATTTACCTAAGTGTGAGAACCAAACCCCTTGGCCAAGGAGTTGGAAAGAATAGGACCCAGGAAGGATGAAGAGCAAAGACCTCCTCCAGGATCAGGACAGGACCGGTGACCTCTCTACAACGACGCCTGCGTCGTTCCCTCTCTGATACTCGACTTCTCCTCGATTCTCCTGTGCCTTCCTTCTAATGGACTCCGCCGCCCCTCCTCAGGACCTCTCTGGACAGCGATTCAGTCTGCAATCAATCAGCTTGACGGTCTGGAGGTCTTCTTGTCAGCATGCACGCCTGATCTTCTTACTAATTCACTAATGCTATATTCTATTATACCCTTCTACACCCATGTACCTCCCCTTAATGTTGCCAAAATATGGGACCACTACCTTTGATTGGACAGGGACAGGGGCTGATTCTCACACCATATGAATTTAGTTCATTTTCTGTAGGCCATTGTCTTTAAACTACCGCCCATCCAATTTTATACATTTGCTTTATTTCCCACCCGTCTCACGACAAATGTTATATATTCTTCATATACAAAGTTTCAATTTTCAACAGGAAAGGCAAGAGCACAGCAGCTTCGGCCATCAGGTCATGGCCTTGGATGACGTCCAGGTTGACTTCATTTTTATTCTTTGGCAGCCAAACAGGACACATGCGCAGAATCATTGTCTCTCGAGTTTCAGATCACCAACCCCAGGCCCAAGTTTACGAACTAATAAAAGTCAAAGAAGAAAATATTAAAATCACAAAATAATATGTTTCACTGTATACCCACTCTTTCTACTCTATCCCCATTTACTTATAAATCTATCCCGCATTAGTAGCGTTAAGAAAACGACAAATTAATAATAACACAAGAGCAAGCTGAAGCATGTGAAAACATCAAGCAGCCATTTTAATGCACACTGCGCAGAAGCAGAAATTTCCCACCAAGCAAAGAAAGACGTCACACCATGTGATATGGATGAGACATGCGCAGTAAGGTTCCCGCGCTTTAGCGGCCATTTTAGAAAAAGACAAGCGTTACTTGTTAGTTAGAACACATAGGCAAGCTTCCTTGCTATTCGTGTAATGTATGCAACGTTAGTATAAACAATACAAGATTAATAAATTAATACTGTGAGGTGATTGTATTCGAGCAAGTCTCAATTTTGAGTCCTTGCTCCATCAATCCCCTCTCTGATGGCGTTTAAGAGCCATCAAAATACTATACCCTCAATCAGATGCCAACTTCTAGCAAATAGTTTCATTCTCATTTTTACATTTTCTATTTTTAACATCCCCTTTCAATTTCTTGTATAATTCACTTCTCAAATCTTCAAGTTCAATTTCGTCAACCTTTCTCTTCTTTCCTCTTCCTGTCACAGTATATGTTCCATTCTTTCTACAACATTTGCACCATATTATCATCGTCAGTACTATTATTGCTAACCCTGCTAGGGGTACTAATATTTGACCTATAAGTCCTTTTCCTATATTAGAAAACCAGGTACCAATTGACGCAATACTACTTGTCAATCTTTCCCATACACTATCAACTTCCAGTGGTTTAAGTTCCTTCTCAAGTTTAGTTATATTCTGTATATACGTTCCAATTTCTGCACTTTTATCAGGAATGTAAGTGCAACAATGTTTCGTCTTCAGTAATTTACAGACTCCGCCCTCTTTTGCCAATATAATATCAAGAGCAAGTCGATTTTGCATAACCATAGATCTAATCGCAACCATTTCCGCATTAATCATTAGAAATCCTCCAGCAGTATCCGTTGATAAACGATCAACCACTGTAGACAATTTACATATTTTCCTTGAGTTCAGAATTATTCCCACTGAAGGTATCAATGCACCAAATATATCACCTATATTTTCAGAAAAACTAGCTCTTTTACTATGTGTTAATTCGCCATTGTTTTCATTGCTCCCAGTGTTTCTTTTTACGTGGTATATTTTTGGAAATACTATTCCAAAATAACAACTTCCGTACCACCGTGCAGGAAGCCTAAAGTAAGCCTTATTCCCACATACATAATAGATTCCAGGAAAAACTGAATCTGTTCCTCCTTTTATTCCCCAACCTCCAAGAATTAAGAAATTGTGTTCACATTCACTGGTACCGATGAAAACATTGTTATAATCAGTTTTTAATCTATGTAGACAAATTTTCCCCGTTTTACAAAATCCAGAGCCATAGCAGCTTGAGCCTTGCCAGCTGTGTAACTACCTTCTTTCTCAGCCCAAGGTGGCAAATGAGCCTTATGCTCAGAAGCTTTCTTTTGAAAATCTTGTCTTCTATCTTCTACTAAATTCAAAAATATCTTTTCTTCTTCGTTTAAAGAACATGTTAGATTGTGTCTATGTGCATGTGTTATGTCTATTGATTTCATTGTTAAGAAAAATTCTCCCATAAACTGTGCGTCTTGACTACTAAGCACTTTGTTCATACTCTTTCGAATCGGAACCTCAGAAAATATCACATCTATGTTTGAATAATAATATTGAAGTCTCCCTGTTCTATAAAATAAACTAGACAATACACTACATGATATGCCATATGTCAATGGTAAGTGATGATATGTTAATCCTTCTGCTACTGATTCGGGTAACTTCATACAGACATAGCAATTACTAACTTCCATGGTATCTACATACTGAAATAATAACTGTGTGAAAACATTTAAACTAGTGTCGTTATCAGTTATTTCATGATGAAATTCTGGTTCATTTCCTGCCATTAGTTCTACTCTATTTCCCTTCATGTGTGCTGTCTTTCCTTTATTTTCGTTATTAATCTTTTTATCCATTATCATAAGGTAAGGAACTGCTACGATCAGAACTAACCAAACTATAAGCACCATTACTAGACTACATATGCATATTGCACAGCATCTTCTACAACATCTCTGTTTTGGTCTCCCAGCAACTCTATCATCAGGCATTTCGACAAGGAAGATTGCTCTTCTTATCTATTTTTCGTTTTTCTTTATATGACTCTTTTGCTTAGTCAAGGTGGTCTTGTTTCTTTCTCGTACGTTAGTTCTGCACTCGTTCCTTCGTCACCACTTTCACTTGACTCTGAGCTCTCGTAATCTTCAAGAATAATGTAAGTCCAATCAGGACCCTTGAATTTGTTATTCACAAGTTTCAGTCTCTTGCTTCTTCTTTTCTTAGTTCTGTTTTCTTGTTCGGTTTGACTTGTTACTTCATTTACTTGATCTGGATCTTCACTTCTGGTTGTTATGTGGTATTTTACTCTTTTAATGACACTAGGCCAATGATCACCTTTTCTTGTTTTCTTTGTTTGCACTGTTTCTTTATTTTTGTCTTCAGCAATCTCTTTATTTTCACTGTCTGACACTTTTTCGTTTTCTGTAATTACTGTTTTTCTTTCTTGCTCTTTTTCAGGTCTGATTTGTTTTTCTTCAGCAGCTCCACTATGAGTTTCCAATAATTGACCTTGTGCTTGATTTATTTCTTCATGTTCATTTTTCTCGAGATCTTTTTCTTCTGTGTACTTTTCTGGATCTAACTGGTTCTGATCAGGGCTTACTGCACTTTGTACTTCTGCAGCCTGACCGGATTTTTCTAAACCTGTCTGTTCCTGCTCAAAACTTGTTGGTTCTTCGTTATTTTGAGCCCAGTTTCCTTTCCCTATCTGGTCCTGCTCAGGTTCTTTTATTGTATGTTCTTCTTTTACCTGAGCTGCTTCTTCTTCACCTATCTGATCTTCTTCAATTTCTTCCAATTTTGCTTGACTTCTTGTTCTGTAGTAGACTTCAGGAACTTCTACCACCGGTATCCAGTCCTGACTTGTGCTCGGTTGTTCTTCTGCAGCTTCTCTGGAATCTCGAGCCTGAGATTCTTCAGCTGGGCAACCTTCAGCTTCCTCAGTGATTGATGCTGACTGAGGATTTTCTTCTTCAGGGTCTGGTACTCTTTTGGTGTGGCTTACATGAATCCAATTAGGAAATCCTGCACACTTCACTGCTGTATTAGTAGTCAGTATGACTTGACAAGGTTTTCCCCATCTGGGTGATAGACACGTCTCTCTGGTGTGATTCTTCACTACCACCCAGTCACCAGGATTCAGATCATGCTCTTGTTCAGGCTGCCTCGAAACTGCGTCTTCTCCGACCTGATGAGAGACAGAACGCACTAGGTCAGCCAATCCTTTGCAATAATCCAGTACCATATCATCAGATATATTCAGCAGTTTGTTTATGGGAACATGTGCTTGTCTCATTGCTCTTCCCATCATTATCTCGTGTGGGCTCAATCCTGTATTTCTATCAGGAATGCTTCTCAGTCCCATTAAGACAAGTGGCAATGCATCTGGCCACTCCAATGATGTTGATGCACACATTTTTCCCAGTCTGGATTTTATAGTGCCATTCAATTGTTCAACCACTCCAGAAGCCTCTGGGCGATATGCACAGTCTAATTTTTGTTCAATTTGGAATGCTCCGCAAATTATTTGAATCACTTCACTGTTAAAATGTTTTCCTCTATCTGATTCCAAAGTTACTGGGAAACCAAACCTAGGAATGAGTTCTCGTAGTAACAGCTTTGCGACTGTAATGCTGTCACTCCTCCTGGTAGGGTAAGCCTCCACCCACTTTGACAACAGACATACTATGACTAGTACATATTTCAACCCTCTGCATGGTGGTAACTGTATAAAGTCGAACTGTAGTCTTATAAATGGACCTTCTGCCTTTCCAATCTTCCCAAACCCGATTATTGTCTTTCTTCCTGGATTATGCATCTGGCAAGTCAAACATCTTTGGCAAAGGCTCTCTGCTACAGCCCTGAACTTGGGATTGTACCAGTTCTGTCTGAAAAGCCTAATCATTGCATCTCTCCCTATGTGTGTGTCTCCATGATACATCCTGGCCATTTGAGAGAGCAGACAGTCAGGCATGACTGGTCTGCCATCAGCACAAATCCACACTTCATCATCTCCCTTTGGGAACAACCCACTTTGACCCATGTTTTCTTCTCACTTTCCTCAGCACCATCTTGCAATCTTCGAACCTCATTCCATGTTTCAGGTGGCATATACAGCATAAGTTGGCAGCTGATTCCCATTCTTTCCACCCTTTTATTGACTGACAATCGATTTCTGGCACAATGTTGAGCCACAAGATCTGCATATCTGTTGCCGACTACCACCCAATCATCTCCTGACTGGTGTGCGGCACATTTCACCACAGCCAATTCTTTTGGTGATTGTATTGCCTCCAGCAATTCCCTTACAAATTTTCCATTTTTAATGGGGGATCCTGAAGAAGTCATGAAATCCCTCTGCATCCATAGTTGGCCAAAATCATGCACAACCCCGTAACCATATTGGCTATCTGTAAATATAGTTACTTTCTGATTCCTCCCAATTTTGCACGCTTTTATTAAAGCAATCAATTCAGCTACTTGTGCAGATTTTACTCCTGGTAAATAGGATGCTTCGACTATTCCAGTTAATTCACATACTGCATAGGCTGCAGTCAGTTTACCATCTTCATGCCTCTGGCATGAACCATCAACAAACAGCTCCCTGTCTGGCTTTCTAAGGGGCTGTTCTTCAATATCAGGACGTGGTTTCGTGCATAACTCTGTGACTTGTAAACAATCATGTTCTTCTTCTTCGTCATTTTTAATTTCCTCATGATACGGGTCTGGTAGTAAGGTTGCAGGATTTACTATTGTACACCTCACTATGTTCACATTTTCAGCACCCATTATTATTCTTTCATATTTAGTCAGCCGACTAGGAGTAAGATGCTGAGTTCGTGTTCTTGTCAACAGAATCACAACCGCATGTGGAACAAACACCTTTACTGGGTGTCCCATCACAATTGACTCACTTTGTTCAATGCTTAAACAGGTAGCCGCTACTGCTTTTAAGCAGCCTGGCAACGCGGCTGCCACTGGATCCAATGTAGCAGAAAAATATGCTATAGGACGTCTGTCTAGACCATGTCTTTGTGTTAAGACTGAAAGTGCACAATTTTCTCTCTCATGACAGAACAATGCGAAGCTTCTCTTATAGTCGGGCATGCCTAGGGCTGGGGCTGAGCACAGAGCATTTCTCAATTTTATAAAAGCTCCTACACTCTCATCATCCCAATCAACTGGGTCCTTTGCTTTCTTTCTTGTCATTTGAATTAGGGGCTTTGCTAACAAGGAAAATCTTAGTATCCATTGTCGACAGTAACCTACTATTCCTAGGAACATTCTCACTTCTCTTTGGGTTACAGGCATTTGCATTTTCTTAATCAATTGTACTCTTTCCGAGGTTATTCTTCTTTTTCCCCTCTCAATTTGGTGTCCCAGATATTTAACAGCTGTTGTACAGAACTGCAATTTTTCTGGTGAGACTTTATGCCCTTCTTCAGCCAAATGATTCAATAGTGCTATGGAATCAACAACACAGTCCTCTCTGGTGTTCGATGCCACCAGTAAGTCGTCGATATATTGCACTAGGACTGAACTTCCTGGCATCACTAGTTTCTCAAGGCACTTTTTCAATAAACTGATTGAAAATAGAAGGACTTTCCGTGTACCCCTGAGGAACACGATTCCATACATAGACTTTGTTCTCAAATTTAAATGAAAAAAGATATTGGCTGTCTGGGTGCAATGGTATTGAAAAGAACGCTTGGCATAAATCAATCACTGTGAACCATCCTGCACTCCAAGGAATCTGGTATAGAATTACTGCAGGATTGGGTACTATAGGACAACAAGGTTCCACAATCTTATTTATTTTCCGCAGGTCCTGAACAATCCTATATTTTCCGCTAGGTTTCTTTAAACCCATTATTGGTGAATTACATGGGCTACTCATCACTTCTCTTAGTATGTTTTGTTCTACCATTCGATTTATTTCTTCAATGACTCCTGTCTTTACTTCTGCACTCATTTTGTACTGTCTGGTATTTGGGTAAATCGCACCTTCTTTTACAGTAATTTTAACTGGGTCTATTTTGGCCATAAGTCCTACTTCCTTTCCTGTGAAATCCCATACTGTGGGGTTTACTGTAGTTTTTAATTCTTCTGGCAACTCATCTTTTGTTATCAAAGAAAACATCTCATCTACTTCTGTACCTTGTTTTGCAATCATAAACTTATATACATGATCTTCATCTGGGGTCTGAACTGCCACACCATCCGGTGTGCAGAAAATTGTACAGTTCATTTTGCACAACAAATCACGACCTAATAAATTTACTGGACTAGAATCGCATACTACAAATTGATGCATTTCTCTGAAATTTCCAATTTTAACTTCCATTGGTTCGGTAAGAGGTGTTCTAATCTTTCTATTAGCTACTCCCACTACTTGGATAGCTTCTCCAGAGAGAGGAAGGTCTGGAATGTCTGCTGTTCTCACAGTAGACCGGGTAGCACCAGTGTCCAAAAGAAAAGTAATATCATTACCTTTCACATTCCCTTCAACATATGGACCTGACTGATCTACCGATAAGGATGCGCCAAGTACGCACTCCTTCTCCCCTCTCCTAGGCACCGTCATGAACTGTATTGACAGAAATTGTCCTGTAAAAGAAACTGTGATGTTACATAATCATTCTTACCACTTCCTCCTTGATATCCGACGTCTGTACCGTGGTTTGCTCTGCTTACATTACCCTGAATAGGTGCAGGTGGCAACTGACTCTGAGGATTTACACCCTGCTGTGAGTCATTCTGCGTCTGTGGATTTAAATTTTGATTTGGGCCATTATTATTCCGAATCTTTTTACATTCATCCTTCCAATGCCCCAATTTTCCGCATCCATGACAAGGAAATTTCTTTTTAGCTTCTTCTCTACTCATTTGTCCTCTCACTTTTCCACCATTCCCAGTATCGCCATTCGTTCCAGAATCCTTTCCTTGATTTTCACTCGGATTATCCAAATTAATCCCCTGTTTCTCAGCCATTTTCACCTGTGCCCACATCACTTTTTCCTGCAATTTCTTATGTCTATCCTCAATATCGTCTCCACAATACTTTGCATATTTCAAAATCTCGTCGATAGGTTTCCCCTGCCAACACAACATGTGCTGCTTAATCATCTGACAAATTTCTGGCTTCAGACCATAAACAAATCGATACACAAACTGACTCATGTTCTTGTCTCCAATGTCTTCAAATCCACTATACTGCTTAAATACCTGCAATAAACGCTCATAATAGGCGTGTACCGATTCACTAGCTTCTTGGGTTGTTCGGTCTATTTTCACCCAATCTGTTTCTTTCGGTGGTATTTTGCCTTTCAGGTAAGTTATCACCTGCTGATACTTTTTCATTACATCATTTGACGGGGCACCTGTTTTCGGATCTCTAGGATATTCGTCACTTGGCCAATCAACTGTAATTTTACAATCTGTCCACAAATCGGCAGGTACCACTATGTCAAACAACCCATCTAAATCTTTCAACAATACCTTTGATACCTTCACAAACCTTTCAACCTGTTTGTACCATTCAATTGGTTTTTCTCTCAATTTTGGAAAATCGTTCGTAAATGACAAAATATCCTGTCTACTCCATGGGACATGTACATAGCCCCCTCCGGGAACTTCTCGCATCGGGTACATTTGATCTGTCTTCCCTGTTTCTTTCATCACATATTCAGAGGCTGTTCTACTGGATCGTGCCTCTTCCTTTTTCTTTGCCCATCGAACTCTCCATTTATCTAAGTCTCCCCATTTCTGTAAGACTATCATTAATTCTTTTACTTGTAATTTTCTTCCAGAGGCATTCATATTTTCTAAATCTTTGTCTGAGAAATCTGCTCTATATGGTTTCTGCAACACCTTTGATCTCCCTATTTCAATTCCCATCTGCAGAGCCAAATCTGATAATTTTTCATGAAATATTTTTACATTTCTGGTGATACTTCTGCATACGAACAATAATTCTTCTTCATTGTAAGCATTTAGGCGATCTAGCCCTACATTTCCTGCTATTATTTCTTCTAATTCGACTTTTAATTTATAAATATCCAACATTTTTGGAGGTGTACACTGCTGTTCTGTTCCTTGTGCCCACCTTTCTAAGTCTTCTGGACTAACTACAGTGACACTTTTTGCTCCTGATGAAGTTATCAAATTTATCTCTTTTGAGCACCCAGGTGTATTTCTTCTGGGAGTACTATTGACAGAATCTCTAATTGGTAAATCCATTAATGATATCGTTGATTCACAATCACTAAAATGATCCTCAACCATTACTACTGCTTCAGGTTTAGGAATATTCACAGGAGTAGGCATAACTAACGGTGGAGGACAATTTCCTGACCACTATATAATGTAACTACCGGACCAATTGTTACAGGTATGGTCAAAGAATCAGGATGTACCTTTATCTGTGTTATCTTCTGTATTAATTCTGCTCTGGTTTTCTCTAGGGCTTCTTTTTCTTTATCATGAAGTATCCTACTGGGGGTGAAATCATGCACTACCTGTGGTACTAATGGAGTTTTTAACAGTGGGGCACTTGGGGTGCATCCACTTGTCCCTTCCTGATATGGTGGGGGTTTCTTAATATTTCTTCTATAAATTCATCTTCCGAATCTCCATTTCTCATTAAATGTTTTGTCTTTTCTGTGCATTTCTTCCCTAACCGTTCTTCTTCCGTAAATATTGGATATAATCCTTCTGTAAGCATTGCCCTTTTCCATTGTTTCATCTGACCGTCCCTAGACTCATGTTGGTATCTGGGGAAAAATCCTCGATAATCCCTATTACTCCTGGATCGGTCACGCTCAAATGCCTCGGTTTCCCATTCCTCTAAGGCTTCGTATTGAGTTAATCTAGGTCTGGGTTCTAGGTCATTCATCCTCAATCTCAAATTTTGAAGAATTCTTCCATTGAAGGTACCATTCTCGGGAAATGTTAGTATTCCATCATTTTTGGTATATTCTATCCAATTCTCTATCCATACACAAGTATGATAACCTCTCTCCATCATCATAAATGAAGCGGGCGTTTTAGCTGGTGGAATGATAATTCCTTCTCTAGTTTTGATTGGTTTGTCCTTTTTAAAATAGTTCTTAATCTTTTGCAGAAAGGACATTTTTCTCTTCTCTCCGTACATTCTATCTAATCTTCGGTGTATAAAATTATATTCTGCAAAACCTAGGAATCTCCTATCCGGACGAGTTCCTGTTAAAGTCGGATCGCGTTTTAACAAGCAATCTCTATCCACTAAGAATTTAGCTTCTAGAATCTCAACCAATCAAATGCCTGCTAACTTTTATTTCTGAACCAATCCTAACGCGGCCTTTTGGTGACGTTTGTCTGTCAACCCCTCCTTTACAATCTGCTCTTCACTGTCCCTCGCTGTTTCAACCAATCCCAGCGCGGCACCTGTGACGTCAGTACTACTCCTGACTACTGACCCCTCCTTTACAAGGGTCTGTCCACACCCGCTGTATCAACCAATCCCAGCGCGGCGTTTGTGACGTCAGCTCCCACTCCGGCAGCTGACCCTCCCTTTACAAAATATTACGCAAACTTATTTTCTCTATAAATCTTAATTAAATTTCAGTAACAACATAAAACATTCGCTATCGTGCCAGTTTCTCTAATTTAGAAAAGATAGTTTTCTCTCACACTTAGGGCCCGATTCTGATGCGGGTTGGAAAAGCTTCCCGACCGATGGCCTGATTCTGATGCGGTTAGGAAGGCCTCCTAACGGCATTTGCTCCTTCCAAATCGGATCGGGAACGTGTCTTCCCGACCGAGTTCCCAATTCTGATGCGGTTAGGAACAAATGTTCCCATTGAAGTCAATGGGAGTTCAACCAAATCGTATCTGGAAACATCCGGATGCATCCTACTCTGCCGGTTGGACTTTCCCGATCCGAGTGGGTCGGAAACCATTTCCCAACCGATTCGGTCGGGAAGCTTTTCCAACCCGCATCAGAATCGGGCCCTTAGTAAAACCTTTCCGTTTACTAAACATACACTACGAGTAAAACCCTTCCGTTTACTCTTCACACAAGCTCCAGAAGTACCTGTTACTTCTTCAATGTTACCCTTTCTAGGTGATATAACATCAAATTTTCACCAGCGTACTCTTTTGCTATTACTCACATGCATAGATTCCCTAACCAGTACTGATAGTCCTGCTTAACTTTTCAGTACTATTTCTGCCTGACAGATAACCTCACTGCAGTATGGCTTCCACTTACCAACCGCTATTCAATTTTCCCCGGGGATTCTGGACAACATAAAACAAACTTTGAATACACGGATGTTAGTTCATAAAAATAAAATTCTCATTACCCAATTAACAAAGAGTAACCATCCTCTGATTACCAGAAAACTGATCCAGCGCGATATTAGCAAACAGCATTCATACACCAGATACTCACTTGGGCCCATACATTCATACTACGCTAATACTTACGCTGGGTTTTATCAGTTGTTACTCTTTATCAAAATCCCTGCTACCAATTACCTTCCGATTGAAGAGTAATGACTTACCAATGAATCCTTTGCTAATTGGGAAATTTAAAATGAGTGACATTCATTATAGTACATAATCCTGAAATAACCACTGAGTCAGGAAGTTTTAAAATGTTTATCTAAAGATTTTAGCAGAGTAAATTACATAACCACATGGTACTTAGTCGCATATCATAGGTGAAGCATAGAATAATAATTATTGATTAATGACGGTCCCTCAGAAAGGAGAAGATAGAGACAGCAGCGCAACTAAAGGTTGCATTTATATTTACCTAAGTGCGAGAACCAAACCCCTTAGCCAAGGAGTTGGAAAGAATAGGACCCAGGAAGGATGAAGAGCAAAGACCTCCTCCAGGATCAGGACAGGACCGGTGACCTCTCTACAACGACGCCTGCGTCGTTCCCTCTCTGATACTCGACTTCTCCTCGATTCTCCTGTGCCTTCCTTCTAATCGACTCCGCCGCCCCTCCTCAGGACCTCTCTGGACAGGGATTCTGCAATCAATCAGCTTGACGGTCTGGAGCTCTTCTTGTCAGCATGCACGCCTGATCTTCTTACTAATTCACTAATGCTATATTCTACTATACCCTTCTACACCCATGTACCTCCCCTTAATGTTGCCAAAATATGGGACCACTACTTTTGATTGGACAGGGACAGGGGGTGGATTCTCACACCATATGAATTTAGTTCATTTTCTGTAGGCCATTGTCTTTAAACTACCGCCCATCCAATTTTATACATTTGCTTTATTTCCCACCCGTCTCACGACAAATGTTATATATTCTTCATATACAAAGTTTCAATTTTCAACAGGAAAGGCAAGAGCACAGCAGCTTCGGCCATCAGGTCATGGCCTTGGATGACGTCCAGGTTGACTTCATTTTTATTCTTTGGCAGCCAAACAGGACACATGCGCAGAATCATTGTCTCTCGAGTTTCAGATCACCAACCCCAGGCCCAAGTTTACGAACTAATAAAAGTCAAAGAAGAAAATATTAAAATCACAAAATAATATGTTTCACTGTATACCCACTCTTTCTACTCTATCCCCATTTACTTATAAATCTATCCCGCATTAGTAGCGTTAAGAAAACGACAAATTAATAATAACACAAGAGCAAGCTGAAGCATGTGAAAACATCAAGCAGCCATTTTAATGCACACTGCGGAGAAGCAGAAATTTCCCACCAAGCAAAGAAAGACGTCACACCATGTGATATGGATGAGACATACGCAGTAAGGTTCCCGCGCTTTAGCGGCCATTTTAGAAAAAGACAAGCATTACTTGTTAGTTAGAACACATAGGCAAGCTTCCTTGCTATTCGTGTAATGTATGCAACGTTAGTATAAACAATACAAGATTAATAAATAAATACTGTGAGGTGATTGTATTCGAGCAAGTCTCAATTTTGAGTCCTTGCTCCATCATGATCCCTAGATCCCCTGTCCATTACCAAATGCCAGAACAGCCTACTGTCCTCTCTCGCTGCTGCCAGCATATCCTCCAAAATCCTAGCTTCCCAGTTGGCCTGGCTGGCTTTTATAGGCGCAGCAAAAGCCTTTCTCCAGAGGCAAAATCAGGCCTTATACTACTTTTTAGGGCTCTCATCAAGCTAGATTTTGCCGCTCTACAGTGGTGATCAAACCAATCATTAGACTTTGGGTATTTTTTGCGGGGTTTGATCTCCTTTTCAAAAAGGGTTTTCAAATTGGAACACAGGTAGTTATGTGCTACCAAAATCTGGGAGGGTGTCCAGTGGGACTCGATTAGTGCTGCCAGGACTACACTACTTCTTAAGTAGATCTCTGCCTGGATGTTTTGTACCTTACAGATGTCCGTGTATGTCAAATTGCACCTGTTACTAGTTAGGGCTATTTCAATAGCAGTCAACATTGTAGGTTGAGAAAGATCATTTATTTGAAAACCCAGCAAGGTAAGAGAGAGGAAAATTGTCAGTTTCCTGGCGAAGACTGACCTTCATATGTGCCAACACATTCCAGGCCCTGACATCCAGTAAGACATAATCAATGCTGCTTCTATAGTCCCTCCTCCTGAAGGTGGGATTGGCCCCTAGATTTGATGGAGAGCCGCCATTACACGCTCGCTGGGAGGTAGTCTAGCGTTGGATTTTCCTCGGTCGTGCTTGACAACTTAACATTGGCTAGCGAGGAAAAAACTTTGGGGGCATAGTATTTTGGAACTCTGCATGCTCCACGGAGTGTGGAAAACTCCGCAAACTCTGCGAACGCAGCAGAGTTCACCCCCCAGGCCTAGAAAGAAGTTTGAGGGTTTAGGAGTTTTAACTAACAGGGGTTGATCTATCATAAATATTCATCAGAACATAAGGGGTCCCAAATCTAGGTGTCAATTTGAGTACAAGAAGAACAAAGAAATTGGTATCAATTACCTTCACTGAGCAGTCGAGAGATGTTTTGACCCATGTAATAAACCCTCCCGATAGCCAGCCAGCGGATGAATGATAGCTTCAATGCAGTATGATTTGTAGCCCTGCTTATGGACCATGTCTAGCGCCCACGTCTCTTGGGAGAGGCAAATTTGAAATTTGTTGGTATAGTCCCCCCACTCGGGATCAAGCAGCTTGGATTTGATCCCAGCTATGTTCCAACTGGCAAAATGCATGCTAGGTGGTGATTGCTGCAGAAGAGGGTTTGGACTTTGGATGGGGAGGATTCATGGGCCTCGAGGGTAGAAGGTTGGGGCAAAATACTGTCTCTGGTCATAAGGCAAGGAGTGCCCTCTCCAGCGCTGGTACAAGTTTGTGGGCCAGGGTCAGGGACTGTCAAAATCCTGGCAACTGAATGGTGGGAGACAGAGTTACGTAGTTAATCAATCTCCGTCAACCGCTGCCACTAGCATGGGAATGACCCAGAAGTGGTCTAGAGATGGAAATCATGTCGTATCATGGGAGTTTGCTTCTTTGACTCTCTAGCCCTCCGGGACCATCCCCGGCAGGCCTCAACCTAAAGCGCATGTCAGACCCTTCCTGTGCTACAAGCTTGATCTCAATGGAATCCCACTGTTCGTACTGCGAGGAGAGCCACACTCAGCCGCGGTCCGTGCAGGTAACAGCGGTGGGGCGGTGGGGCCAGGTAAGGGGGGATTTCGAGGGACGATGCAGAGGGAAAATTAATTATTTATTTAATTTTCCTCTGCATCGTCCTCGAATCCTTACCAGGCCCCACCGCCCCACCGCTGTTACCTGCACGGACCAAGGCTGGCCACGCTACATACCCAATGTCAGAGTGGATAATTGAATAGCACTGTCTAACATTTATTTTCCAATGCAGGATCTTGTTCTTTAATGAGATACTATCCTCATGGGAGCCCTGTCCTAAATTTGGGAAATTTTGTCATGTATATGGTCTGTGCCACCAAGGAATGCGGAATGTGGGTACCACTCTTGCACAAAAGGTCTTGACAGAATGTGCGCTGGTTGATCAAAGCATTTCCTCGCTGGATGCCAGAATGTTGTAGGGGTCATTTGTGATTGAAATGGATAGAGGTTGACACCCTGCTCATGGGTGGGACCCTAGATGGGTGCCTGAGACAATGCTGGAATGGAGGTAGTGGCGGGCCTGGAGGAGGGCTTAAATAATCAAAGATTCCAGTGGCATTGGTTGGCCTATTGAAAGGAACTATCTGCAGGCACATTGTAGTAGAGAACGAAGGACCCATGAAGCAGGCAGGTGGGGCAGATGGAAGGAGATTATTAGCTCCTAATACTTTGGCAAGGGAGGTCTTAACATCGAGAATAACTAATTTTAGATCCTTAACTTCGTCCCTCATTAGGTTGATGAGGCAGAGGGCTTCCTCCATTGTAGCTGGGTTATGATCTAATGAGGGCCTATCACGAGGGGGGTGGTCATAGCTCAGAGACTACTCGATTATAAGGTCCACCGGCTGAAGAATTTCAAACCTCTTTCAGCACTCAACATTAGGCTAAAATTGCCCAGTCGCACCCTCCATTCCCTCAAGAGGTTTACGATTGATCTGCAGGATGGGGGCGGCAGATGCAGGCTCAGATGCGGGAAAGGTTGTATGGGGAGGATGAGTTCAGGGTGGACCGAGGGTTTCCTTCTAAAAATGTCAGGCACCTTAACCCATTTTAGGCATTGCATTTCTTGGAGGCATTGTTTTTCAGGATACTTTCCACCTTTTCAAATAAAAAGTCAATATTGGTTGTAACACGGTTTGTAGCCATGTGTTTGGGTTGCTTTAGGCGGTTCTGTTGAGCAATACTGCCCAAGGGGCTAATCGCTGCTTTCCTTTTCCCCATAGTGAGTAAGTCACACACGCCAGAGCAAGAAAAATAATATGTAAAACTAGCCTTTAAACCACTGCCCAGGAAATAATAAAGAAGAAATATGACAGGGACAGTAGCTTTAGAAAACCAATAAAGATAATGGTGGTGTATGAAGCAATTTGGACGCGGGTCAAACGGTGTGGCCCTGCCATGCATTATCCTGTTTTTGATGGACTTGGACGGGCTTGCCCTTGGCCTGGGCTTCGCCCGGGTGCAACCTGTGTGCATCCCACGCTGGAGGGGGATCAAACGAGCTTTATGCGCCCAGAGGCACGCTGTTCAGTATAGGCATGGTGGCTCCTCCCACGAAGAATGCTCACACCCGTAGTCCTGGCCCAAAGTTGAACTATTGCCTGTTTCATTGCAGCGCTGATTCTCTTTGAGCTCTTTGGCAACCTTTGAAACAGTGTACTAAACAGCACATATAAATAGGCAGCATGGGACTAAGATCAGAGGAAGGGTGCTGAGCTGGATTTTCTCCTATCATGCTATAGGTGGCTGTATTTGCATTTCTTAATTTATAAATGAATAAGTACAAGTGTTCAACCATTTCATAGAAAATAGCCAACTACTATCTGCACTGACCTGCCTCTTCCCCCAACTGGTTGAGCCCATTTACTGCAAGGACAAAGATCAAAAGTGGACTACACTGAGTGATCATACTTGTCTTCTGTGAGAAGTTGGCCTGGTATATGCTGTCCACTAATTAAAGTGGGCACCTTGCACCAGTCCAAATGACCCTTTTGATGTATGAGGTCAAAGATAACCTTTAGAAAGCTATCCTAGTGGTAGCTGTGGAGAGCAGCCTTCAGGCTTAATCTTGAAGGAATGTAAAGCAGCTTGTTTTACCAGAATATCACCTCCTATATTGATCAAATGAAAGGAGAACCACACAGTAGTTATATAAAAATATGTATTTATTAATATAACACTCTCTAGTATCCTCTACACGGGGATAGAACACATAGCACACAATACGAGATCAATAGAACAGTTGTAAGTAGCACAATATACAGTGGGCTCCAGGGGGTGACCAAACCATATACTAAAATAGTGGTATAACACTCACGACTTGAGTCAAGACAAGGTCTAGAGCACGTAGAATCGCTGGGTCCCCAAGGAACCACCCAAGGTGAGTAGATAGGGACCCCACGGAGGACGGGTGCAGTGTGCTAACACGACCGCGGGCTCCGTACAATTCTATGGGGAAGCCGCGAGTTTTAAAGTTTTAGGACCCTTCTAGGAGGACTTCGAGGAAACCCTTTGGAACTTAAGAGGTTTTAGAGCCACCCCACCCGTGGACACCGTAGTACCCGAGTTACCTATCCCAGAGGAGCCGGGTGCATAGGTCTGGAGTGGTGTCGGAAACTGCCATCATTCTCAATGGAGGGCCGTGAAGAATTACTGCTGCCGTGAAGGTGAAAAGGGTCCGGAGGAATCCAAGCCTGCTTTCTGGGAGGAAGGAACCTGAAAGCAGAGGGGACAGAGTCTGGGTCACTTCAGAGTGACCAGGGGCTCGGTAGACGAATGCCCTCCGATGTCAGGTGCTTCAGGTGCGAAGAAGGAATGCTTGACTCTGCAGCCACGAGGACCAGGAGATGTCGAGTACAACCAGGAGCTGGAGGGGAGCTGTCCCACAAAGGATGTCGAGTGCTGATGGGTCGGTGTCCGGCTGGAACACCAACAAGTCTTGGCAAAAGCAACCCACGCAGGAAGGTCAAGCAGGTTATGGTGGGGACCAGCAAGGTCCAGGAGACTCACCAAGCAATGGGGAGTCAGGGCACGTCTGGAGCAACCAGGAAAGCCCAACAGAAACCAAGTTGACCCTCTGCGTGACCCACAGGCCAAAGGACCAGGAGTCGCGAGGGACCTCGAGCAAGATTGCAAAGTACCAGCCCGCGGAGCACTCAGTGCGAGGAGGCCGGAGTTCTTTGGTGCAAATACTGCTCTGGGTCAGGACTACAGGGAGTCCAATGCACAAGCTCAGGAATTGCCAAAAAGCATATGCATCTACAAATGTACGTGGTGCACAGCGGTTCGGGTTATGCAGTCCCCACGAGGGATACTGGCCTCAAACTTGCTGAGAGGGCAGACCAACCTAAGGGACCTTCGAAAACCTACCTCCTGTGTTGCTGAAATCTTCGGAGTCCGCAGGCGCTCAGGAGCAGCAGACCGGTCAGTTAAGGTGCCTTCAGTTGCAGGAGAGTGACTCCTTCACTCCAAGGGAGATTCTTCAGTTGTCCTTAGTGCACCACAGGTCCTGCACGGAGCATGTATGGAGCAAGGGCACAGACAAAGGCTTTGGATGAAGAGGGAGAGGGAGACGAAGTCGGGCCCAGTCGACGTCCAGTAGGCGAAGTCCAAAGTGTCCAGACGGTCGAAGATCAGTGGTTTCTCTTGTAGAATCTTGTCCACGTAAAACCAAAACTCTTACAGCCAGGTAAGCCCTTTTGTACCCACGGGAGAGGGTTGGACAGATTCGGGGGACCCTCCTAGGGGAGGGTCAGGACAGAGGGGTGGTTACACCCATGTCCTTTGTCCAGTTTCGCGCCACAGCAGGAGCCGATGGCTCCCAGAACTGGTTTGAGCTGGACTATGCACAGGGACACCAAATGTGCCCCCAGTGCAGACTTTCAGGCACTCTCAGAGTGCACCCACCCAGCCCCAATACACTAAATCCTGTCTGAGAGGTGGTCACACCTCCCTGTGACAGGATGCCTATTGTGCTGCCTTCCTCTGCTCGAGCTTGGCTCAGCAGCAGGAGGGCATCCATTTTGTGCTGTCCGGGTCGAGAAGGCTGGCACTGGATAGACCAGTGACCCCACGAAGCTCGCTTCTGAAGGGTGGAATCATACCTCCAACACTGGTTACCGGTTGAGGTATGATTCCAAGGTGTTTGATACCAAACACAATATGTTTCTATGCAGCTGTTTTCGAGATAGAATTTACCACGAGGTTATAATGCACCTCTACCTATATGTCCGGCTGAGTCACAGACAACCCGAGAGAATGGTCTCCGAAGGCTGCAGAGGGGTTCTGCTCATGCAGGGGTACCCTCTCACTAAAAACCCAGCACCCTGCCTTCAGGATTGATAAGGCCTGCTATAGGGGTGACTTATAAGTTTTAAGTGTAGTGACCTACAGATATAGTGAACCTATATCTAACGTAAGTGGTGCAAGCACCATCTTACACAGGTTGCAGTAGCAGACCTGTAGTTTCATTTTGCATGGCCTCTCATGGGTGGCATAATACATGCTTCAGCCCATGGGAGGCCTCTGGGGTACCTATGCCCTGGGTACATGGGTACAATACACTAGGGACTGATAAGGGTACCCCAATATCCAATCTGGAGTGTACCTAAGTACATGCATGACAATTTAAGGGAGAAAGCAGATAGACTGGGGTCCTGATTAGCAGGATCCCAGTCAGACTAGTCAAAAACAGTGCAACATCAAGCAGAAAATGGGGGTAACCATAAGAAGCAGATCCTACTTTCCTACACAACCCCCCCCCCCAAACGAAAGGACATGAGACTAACCTTGACCAGTTGAGTCTTCATTTTCTAAGTGGAAATATCTAGAGAGTCCATCTGTATTGGCATGGTTACTCCCAGGTCTATGTTCCACTGTATAGTCCATCCTCTGTAGGGAAATGGACCACCTCAAAAGTTTGGGGTTTTCACCCTTCATCTGTTTTAGCCATAAGAGGGGCTTATGGTCTGTCTGAACAATAAAGTGAGTGCCAAACAAGTATGGCCTCAGCTTCTTCAGAGCCCAAACCACAGCAAAGGATGACCAAAGTTTCTCTCTGGGGGTCAGCCTTCTGCTTATAAAAGCTACTGGCTGATCCTGCCCCTCTTCATTCAGTTGTGATAACACAGCCCCTACCCCCAACTCAGATGCATCAGTTTGAACAATGAATTGTTTGGAATAGTCAGGACTTTGCAGAATGGGAGCAGTGCACATGCCATGCTTCAGGTCATCAAATGCCTTTTGACAGCTAACTGTCCACTGTACTTTCTTAGGCATTCTTTTAGAGGTCAGATCATTCAAGGGGGTCACTATAGATACATATCCCTTGACAAACCTCCTGTAGTACCCAGTCAGGCCCAAGAAAGCTCTGACCTGAGTCTGGGTAGTTGGAGCAACCCAGTCCATGATGGTCTGGATTTTGCTCTGAAAGGGTTGAACCTGGCCTCCACCCACAAGGTGGCCCAGGTGTACAAACGTACTCTGTCCTATCTGGCACTTGGTGGCCTTTATAATGAGGCCTGCTTTTTGCAGGGCCTCCAAAACATTTCTTAGGTGGACCAGGTGATCCTCCCAGGTGAAACTAAAGACATCAATATCACCAAGATAAGCTGCACTATAGTCTTCCAGGCCTGTGATAACTTTATTCACCAGCCTTTGAAATGTGGCAGGTGCATTCTTCAAGCCAAAGGGCATCACAATAAATTGATAATGCCCACTAGGGGTTGAAAATGCTGTTTTTGGTTTGGCATCCTCAGCTAGTCTGATTTGCCAATATCCAGCAGTGAGGTCAAATGTACTCAAGAACTTGGCTGAGGCCAAGGTATCAATAAGTTCATCTGCCCTATGAATAGGGTGAGCATCAGTCCTAGCGCCTGCATTGAGCCCCCTGTAGTCTACACAAAACCTCATTTCTCTTTTACCACCCTGGGTATGAGGCTTGGGTACCAGGACTACTGGACTAGCACAAGGGCTATCTGAAGGTTCAATGACTCCCAATTCCAGCATCTTTTGGACTTCAGCCCTGATGCAGTCCCTGACATGGTCAGGTTGCCTGTAAATCTTATTTTTAACAGGCACACTTTCACCTGTGTCCACTTCATGGGTACACCAAGTAGTCTGACTAAGAGTCAGGGAAAAGATATGTCTGTACTGATTGAGGTCCTTCCTGCAATCAGTCTGTTTTTGCTCAGTGAGGCTGTCTGCCAAGGCTACATCATCAACTGAGCCATCATCAGGGTTCTGTGAGAGGAGGTCAGGGAGTGGGTCACTCTCTTCCTCCTGTCCCTCATCAGTAGCCATGAGCAAGCCCATGTCTGCCCTGTCAACATATGGCTTGAGCCTGTTCACATGGAGCACCCTGTGGGGGCTCCTGGGAGTACCAAGGTCCACCAGGTAGGTGACCTCTCCCTTTTGTTCAAGAACGGTATGGGGTCCACTCCATTTGTCCTGGAGGGCTGCTGGGGCCACAGGCTCCAACACCCATACCTTGTCCTGGCTGGTAGACAATCAGCACAGCCTTTTGGTCATGCCAAGCTTTCTGTAATTCTTAGCTAGCCTCAAGGTATTTACTTGCCTTCTTCATATACTCAGCCATCCTGGAGCGGAGACCAAGTACATAGTCCACTATGTCTTGTTTAGGTGGTATGAGAGGTAACTCCCATCCCTCCTTCACTAAACATAAGGGACCCCTAACTGGATGTCCAAACAGAAGTTCAAAAGAGCTGTAGCCAACCCCCTTCTGAGGAACCTCTCTGTAGGCAAAGAGAAGGTAGGGCAACAGGACATCCCATTTTTGCCTAAGCTTTTCTGGGAGGCCCATGATCATGCCCTTCAGGGTTTTGTTGAACCTTTCAACTAACCCATTGCATTGTGGGTGATAGGGTGTGGTAAATTTGTAATTTACTCCACTCTCCTTCCACATAGCAGTGATATAACTAGACATGAAGTTTGCATCTCTGTCAGTTAAGACCTCCTTAGGGAAACCCACTCTGGAAAAAATTCCCAGGAGGGCCCTGTCCACCACAGGAGCTGTGGTGGTTCTAAGGGGTATGACTTCTGGGTACCTAGTGGCATGGTCCTTTGTTAGACTGTGACTTCCCCCCAGATGCAGGTTTTTGGGGCCCTGATGAAGACTTCTGGTCTTTACCCTTCTCCCCACCCTTATCTGCAGGTTTAGCATCTTGCTTCTTCTGGTCACCACCTGTGGTCTGGTTTTTCTGCTTCACCCTGGTTCTGACCCATCTATCTGCCTTCTTTCCCAATTCTTGGGGAGAAGTCAGATCAGAGTCCACCAGGTATTGATGCAACAACTGATTTTGGCAATAATTAAGGATCTGCTCCCTCATAATCAAATTGTACAATCCCTTGAAATCATTCACTTTGCTGCCAAGTAACCAGCCTTCCAGAGCCTTAGTAGCACAATCTACAAAGTCTACCCAGTCCCGAGTCTGTGTCTTCTGGGTGTCTCTGAACTTAATCCTGTACTGTTCAGTGGTTAAGCCAAACCCATCAATGAGAGCACTCTTCAGGACTGAATAGTTGTCAGCATCCTCTTCTCTAACAGTGAGGAGCTTATCTCTACCTTTGTCAGCAAAGGAGAGCCACAAGATAGCTGCCCACTGCTCTTGAGGGACCCTCTATACTTTACAGGCCCTCTCTAAAGCAGTTATCCATTTGTGGATGTCATCCCCACCATGGTAGGGAGGGACTATCTTGCTCAGGTTCCTATGATCATAAGTATACTCCTTAACCCTAGGGACACTGTTGCTGCCACCATGGGACTCCAGTCCCAATTTCTTTCTAGCCTTCTGGAGTTCTAAGGATTCCTTACCTAGGGCCATTTGCTCTTGCCTGAGCCTAAGCTTGACTTACTCAAGCGCTAGAAATTGGCACTGCCTTTCATAAGAGTTATCTCTCTTATGAGATATGGAGGTCCCTATAGAATGTCCTGAATGGTCAGATTCTGCAGAGGGAGATCTAGATCTCCTGGGTAAACTCAGCACTCTTCCAGGAGGAGTAAAGAGAGGGCCTCTGGGGCCTTCTCCACCCTCTTCCTGAACATCTAAGTTGTCCAGGTTGGAATCATTTTGATCCTCCTGGCCAGGGTTTGAGTCTAGCTCATAAAAGGTGTCACCTCCTGACCTGTCTTCATTCCCTGCCCCACCCACTCTTTCTACCTCATCTGACCCTGGGGTCTTCCTAAAGTCATCCAAGAGTAACACCTCAATGAGACGTTGGGCGTTGGCATTTCTCCCTGTCTTCAGCTTCCTAAAACCACACATGGCTTTCAATTCCTAAAATGTAAGACCATTGTACTTAGAAGGCAGAGAGCCACTGGCTTCTCCTTTAGAAGACATAACTAGTGTGGTGTGGTGTATGCACCTACCTAACCTAGTGGGAACTAAGGGGCATATTATCAACGGCCAGCGATAATTATCGCTGGCCGTGCTTAGCGATAGATATCTTATCGCTGGCTATCTCCGGAAATTATCGCCCTGGTAGCGCGTTATTAACAACACGCTTCTCAGGGCGATAAAAATTCCAGAGATAGCGAGGTTATCGCCGTTTGCAGAGAACATCGCTGGTTTTCCAGCGATGTTCCCTGCAAAGCGGCGATAACTCTGCTGATACGACCCTGTGGTCGTATCAGCACAATCCACCCCTATGTTAGGGATGGCTAAGTCGGGATAATAGCAGACGTTAGATTTTGGCGAAAACGGCCGTTTTCGCCAAAATCTAACGTCTGCTATCATCCTGTGGGCTGCCTTGTAAATATCGCGATGTGCACATCGGCGATATTTACAACGTAGCCCATCTGGGGTACGCCCAGTAACGCCCACCTTGCATCTCATGGGCGTTATGGGAAGGGCGATAGGGCAAGGATTCACGCGATAGCGTGACCTTGCTAATACAGCAATAAATTATCGCCGCTTTTCGTCTGAAAACAGACGCTAAAGCGGCGATAATTTTTTATCGCCGGCTTGTTAATATGCCCCTAAACTCTCTTAGGTTGGAGAAAGGGTGTGCTAGACGCTTAACTACCCAACCCTAAGTTCAGTAGAACTTACTTATTCTAATCTTTAAGTATTATATGTGCCTGAATACTTTAGTGGTTTTCAGTTAATCAATACAAAGAGATTTATCTAGTAAAACAATGCAGGCTTGAATCCCAACTGCTGCACACCAATGTGAGAAGTTGGCCTGGTATATGCTGTCCACTAATTAAAGTGGGCACCTTGCACCAGTCCAAACGACCCTTATGATGTATGAGGTCAAAGATAACCTTTAGAAAGCTATCCTAGTGGTAGCTGTGGAGAGCAGCCTTCAGGCTTAATCTTGAAGGAATGTAAAGCAGCTTGTTTTACCAGAATATCACCTCCTATATTGATCAAATGAAAGGAGAACCACACAGTAGTTATATAAAAATATGTATTTATTAATATAACACTCTCTAGTATCCTCTACACGAGGATATAACACAAAGCACACAATACGAGATCAATAGAACAGTTGTAAGTAGCACAATACACAGTGGGCTCCAGGGGGAGACCAAACCATATACTAAAACAATGGTATAACAATCACGACTAGAGTCAAGACAAGGTCTAGAGCACGTAGAATCGCTGGGACCCCAAGGAACCACCCAAGGTGAGTAGATAGGGACCCCACGGAGGACGGGTGCAGTGTGCTAACACGACCGCGGGCTCCGTAAAATTCTATGGGGAAGTCGCGGTTACAGTTTTAGGACCCTTCTAGGAGGACTTCAAGCAAACCCTTTGGAACTTAAGAGGTTGGAGAGCCACCCCACCCATGGATACCGTAGAACCCGAGTTACCTATCCCAGAGGAGCTGGGTGCATAGGTCTGGAGTGGTGTCGGAAACCGCCGTCGCTCTCAATAGAGGGCCGTGAAGAAGTACTGCTGCCGTGAAGGTGAAAAGGGTCCGGAGGAATCCAAGCCTGGATTCTGGGAGGAAGGAACCTGAAAGCAGAGGGGACAGAGTCTGGGTCACTTCAGAGTGACCAGGGGCTCAGTAGACGAATGCCCACCGATGTCGGGTGCTTCAGGTGTGAAGAAGGGATGCTTAACTCTGCAGCCACGAGGACCAGGAGACGTCGAGGATGACCACGAGCCGGAGGGGAGCTGTCCCAAGAAGGATGTCGAGTGCTGAGGGGTCGGGGTCCGGCTGGAGCACCAATAAGCCTTGGCAAAAGCAACCCACGCAGGAAGTTCAAGCAGGTTACGGTGGGGACCAGCAATGGGGAGTCAGGAGACTCACCAAGCAATGGGAAGTCAGGACACGTCTGGAGAAACCAGGAAAGCCCAACAGAAACCAAGTTTACCCTCAGGGGGACCCACATCCCAAAGGACCAGGAGTCGCGAGGGGACCTCGAGCAAGATTGCAAAGTACCAGCCCACGGAGCGCGAGGAGGCCGGAGTTCTTTGGTGCAAATACTGCTCTGGGTCAGGACTACACGGAGTCTAATGCACAAGCTCAGGAATTGCCAGCAAGCATATGCAACTGCAAATGGACGCGGTGCACAGGGGTTCGGGTTATGCAGTCCCCATGAAGGATACTGGCCTCAAACTTGCTGAGAGGGCATATCGACCTCATGGACCTTCGAAAACCCACCTCCTGTGTTGCTGAAATCTTCGGAGTCCGCAGGAGCTCAGGAGCAGCAGACCGGTCAGTTGCATTAAGGTGCCTGCAGTTGCAGGGGAGTGACTCCTTCACTCCAAGGGAGATTCTTCAGTTGTCCTTAGTGCACCACAGGTCCTGCACGGAGCTTGTATGGAGCAAGGGCACAGACAAAGGCTTTGGACGGAGAGGGAGCCGAAGTTGGGCCCAGTTGAAGTCCAGCGAAGTCCAGAGTGTCCAGACGGTCGAAGATCAGTGGTTTCTTCTTGTAGAATCTTGTCCACATAAAATCTAAAGTCTTAAAGCCAGGTAAGCCCTTTTGTTCCCACGGGAGAGGGTTGGACAGATTCGGGGGACCCTCCTAGGGGAGGGTCAGGACAGAGGGGTGGTTACACCCATGTCCTTTGTCCAGTTTCGCGCCAGAGCAGGAACCAATGGCTCCCAGAACTGGTTTGAGCTGGACTATGCACAGGGGCACCAAATGTGCCCCCAATGCCGACTTTCAGGCACTCTCAGAGTGCACCCACCCAGCCCCAATACACTAAATCCTGTCTGGGAGGTGGTCACACCTCCTGTGACAGGATGCCTATTGTGCTGCCTTCCTGTGCTCGAGCTTGGCTCAGCAGCAGGAGGGCAGAAATGTGTCACTGGCCGACAGCATCCATTTTGTGCTGTCCGGGTCGAGAAGGCTGGCACCGGATAGACCAGTGACCCCACGAAGCTCGCTTCTGAAGGGTGAAATCAAACCTCCCACACCGGTTACTGGTGTGGAGGTATGATTCCAAGGTGTTTGATACCAAACACGATATGTTTCTATGCAGCTGTTTTCGAGATAGCATTTACCGCGAGGTTATAATGCACCTCTACCTATATGTCCGGCTGAGTCACAGACAACCCGGGAGAATGGTCTCCAAAGGCTGCAAAGGGGTTCTGCTCCTGCAGGGGCACCCTCTCACTAAAAACCCAGCACCCTGGCTTCAGGATTGATAAGGCCTGCTATAGGGGTGACTTATAAGTTTTAAGTGTAGTGACCTATAGCTATAGTGAACCTATATCTAACGTAAGTGGTGCAAGCACCATCTTACACAGTTTGAAGTAGCAGACCTGTAGTTCCATTTTGTATGGCCGCTCATGGGTGGTATAATACATGCTTCAGCCCATGGGAGGCCTCTGGGTACATGGGTACCATATACTAGGGACTGATAAGGGTACCCCAGTATCCAATCTGGAGTGTACTAAGTACATGCATGACAATTTAAGGGAGAAAGCAGATAGACTGAGGTCCTGATTAGCAGGATCCCAGGCAGACTAGTCAAAAACAGTGCAACATCAAGCAAAAAATGGGGGTAACCATAAGAAGCAGATCCTACTTTCCTAAAAGGAGTCTTGACGCTTAGTAATGAAAAAGTTCCTGTTCATGCTTAAAAAAACAGTTGCAGGGATTCTGCTCTTAGCACAGAACTACGCTTAGAATCATAGAACATTGATATGTAGGGACTGAGTCACCATACTACCTCAGGATCCCTGGGTCCAAGTCTGGCTAGCTATAGTGCTTCACTTGGCCTCCGAACCTTACCAGAGGAACACATGAATTGGCACCCCAGAAAACAACCCTCTCAGGGATCACGGTAAAATGACACACCTTTCACTCTCTCACTCGTACTTGTTCACATTAAGATAACCAGGAGACACGAAGAAAGTTTGGAATATTTATTTAAACTATTGTGATGTGAAATGCAGTATACGTGCCACAACTACTAAAAATACTGTTAGCATGGTTGATAATCCATATATCATGAAATGCCCTGTTATTAGCATACCCTAAACCCCCCTCCCTTGCTAATGAAGCTAAATGATTATATATCAAAGATCTCTGGGATTACTGGCAGAACCTGTACCTTAGCATTCACAGATGGACGTTCTACATCTCAGCAGAAAAGTACTCTTGTCTCAGACCTTTCTTTCCATGTGTGTGCTTTTGGTTCCTGTGCTCATGTACTCATGTATATGATAGGACATGTGTGCACATAAACAACAGCTCCATTCTCGTTTTATGTCTAGGTGCTAGTGTCTGGCCAGAAAAAATAACATGGGACATTGCTGTTAGACCTTGTCTTATGGTGTTCAGACTAAATCCCAGGAAAAGAACAGAACCTGAAAACATATGCAGGTTCCATGGAAAAGTACAATGTGGCATGAAGGCAAGCATTTTTATCTAGTAACAGAAAACGAGGCCTACAACGTGCACAGTTAGGCTAACAAAAGGAAAACTACAATGGGCCGCACAGGTAGCACACAACAAAACCTAGGTTTTAACTTTTGTAAGGTAGTTTATCGTTATCTGCCCATTCCATCTCACACACATCTGTCTAATTGGACCAACGAGCCCTTTCCAACACCTATCACAAAAGAACATCATAAGCCTCATCCCTCCCCTGTACGCCACTGGCCCCAGTTCTCTGCACGCCTGTCTTCTATATCTTATCTCACAAAGAAAATAAACATTTGTACACAGGCCTGCTATCATTTAAGCAGCTATATTACCTCTCGCAAATGTGATCTGCCTCATCCAATACAGCTCAAGAGTCCCTCTCTAATCATGATCCCTCTGGATAATCATTCCCCCAGACCCACATGGGCATACTCCCCACTCAAATAGTACAAAATACAAAACCATAGCTATGAAAACACCAATGCCTCCATCACTTAGTCTCCCAACCAAACACAAAATAGATTCCCCATTCCCACCCAAATCACAACTTATTGTGATCTATATCATCACCTTTTCTCTCGGGCAAACCAAACACAAATTTACCAGCTCTTCCCTTCCTTACATGCTGCACAACAGTCAAACACTGCCTCGAGAACTCAGACATGATCACCGAACACAACATCGACATCTTGATCCTCACGAAAACCTGGCTGAACGATACCTAAAACAGCATTCTTCTGCTCCTACTACCCCTCCTTCACTCCATTCTGAGAAGCGACCAGGAAGGCAAACAAGGTGGAGGCCTAGTGATCATATCCAGAAATTCTCTGATCTGCAGACTACTCCACTTTTAATCCTTCAAGTGTTTATCACTGGAATTAATCTCATAAGGTTCTTCTAACCTCAGGTTGAATGTGATCTACCACCCTGCCGGTCAAACCAATACCTTCATTGAAGAGTGCATGGAATTCTCCCCAGCACAATTAGTCAGCTCCTACAATATTATCTTTCTCATTGACTTCAACCTCCACTGGGCTTCCGAAGGAAATACATCACTGTACCACTTTGCAACTTTTCTAGAAGACATGGACCACCACCAGCACTGCCAGAAACCAATACACTGCAAAGGGGCCACTCTCGACCTTATCATCTCCAGATCACAGCTCCTTTCGGCCAGTGATCCCATCCTGGTTGATTGGTCGGATCCCCTGCAGATTCCATTCTTAGAGTCTTTCTCAAACAAATAAACCTTGGTCGAATGAAAAAAAAAGAAACAATGTGGTTCAAGGATGCCAGTAACACCAATGCTGATACCTTGGCCATCTTAGCCCTATCAAACCTCACCTCGATAGTGCCTCAACTTGACATCAACGAGCCCACAGTCAATTTCAACTCCTGCATGGACTCCCTGATCGAGGAATTCCCACCCATCAAGAGCAAATACAGCAGACCCAAAACCTCTGCCCCTATACTCCAAAGCCCTCTGCGAAGAAAGGAAAATCATCAGAAAATGTAAGAAAGACTGGCGGCGAGCACCCTCACCATTATCTCTAACAAAGGCCACATCTCTATAGCCAAGGCATCACATATCAGATCCCTCCTCAATACAGCCAAGAATATACCCCAAAAACTATTAGAGGTAGTTAATAAAGCAACTACCCTCCCTCCAACACCCATCTAAGGCATTGGAGATCCTTTGCAATAATGTTTGCACAGTTGACAAATAAAATCAAAGACATTAACATCTACCTACATTTCAAAGTCGACAACATAAAGAGATACTTTGCTGCAAAGCACTATAGCCATGGTCCTCTTTCTCCACAATCTCTGAGGAAGATTTACTACAACATGTATTTCAAAGGTCTCTAACCACCTTTGCCATGCTATTCCAAGCTCCATCAGTAAATCCCTAGACAAACTGCTTCTCCCATTTGGACAACCCTGGTTAACTCATCATTGGATCAGGGCTCTTTCCCATACTGTATAGAAATGGGCCAAAATTATCATCTCCTAAGCAAAACAATATCTGTACCTCAACAACTTCAGCAACTTAAGCCTAGTATCTACCCTGCTTCTCCTAGGCAAGGTGATTGAAAGTTTCATGGCCTCCCAACTGTCATCCCACAAACAGGACACTGAGTGCCTCATCTCCCTTCAATCTGGATTGTGTCAGGGCCACAGCGCTGAGACTGCAGTTCTGAAAATTGTGGATGATGCTCTCCACATCCTAGACACGGGCAATTCCCATCTATTTGTGCTCCTTGACCTCTCCGCAACATTTGGCACAGTCAATCACCAGTCGCTGCTAGACACCCTGAAGCATTGAATGAGTATGGTGTCATCCTTAAATGGTTTACCTCATACCTAACTAATCGCTGCCACATTGTCAAAATTGGGAATGCAGTTTTATATCCAATCAGCCTGCAACAAAGGGTCCACAAGGTTCAATTCTCTCCCCAACCCTCTTTATCCTCTACCTAGAACCCCTCTGTACAATCCTCAAGAACTCAGGATCCTCTGTCACCTATATGCCGATTACACCCAAATCTATCTGCAGGTCTCATCCTTGGAAGACTGCGCCCACTTATCCAACTGCCTGAATAGAATTCAAACTTGGATGGCTAACAACCACCTCAAACTAAACCCAGCAATAAAAATTTCCTATCATCTCTCCAGAGAAAGCTAACCCGGCGATCCAAGACTCTCCTCTTGGACATGGGAGGCTGCCCTTCCATCATTCTAAATAGCAAGTTTCTCTGATTCACTCTCAACAAATGTCTGAACCTCTAGAACCATATTGCCTTCAATTCTATGAGTGCCCGTTTTAAGGCTTCTTTGGATAATCAGTAAACTCATCTCTGCACACAACCTTAAATCTCTTCTCCAGGCGCTTGTTCTCTCCAAACAAATTTCACTCCTTTCTGACATTCCCAAAGTTCACCTAGGTCCTTTTAGAGCAATCATACATGTGGCAGACCACTTTGTAACAGGACACAATAAATTCAAACACATCTTCCCCATTTTACGCTCCCTTCAGTGACTTCCCATAGAAGTGAGAGCTCAATTTAAAACTGCCTACATCACTCATAAAGCTCTGCAACTCCTCTTTACCCTCGTACCTCGCTGAGAAACTGAAAATCTCAGGTGCCGTCCAAGACTCACAAAATGCTAAATTGCTCTTCCTCAAACCCCCACCTTCATGCATGAGCGATACATGAGCCATTACTTCTCCAGAAACTCCAAAAGAGTCTGGAACTCTCTCCTGCCAAGCCTCCACCTGACCACATCATGTTACCTTAAAAAAAAGACCTCAAAGTTATTGTCTTTGAACAACATATGGCCTAAGCTGCTCCTACTCCCTCATACACCCATTCAGTGCAGACAAACCTCAACCAACACAAACTACTGTTATCTAGCTCATACTACTGCTCCACCTGTCTGTCACTGCTATGTTTTATAGTGAATTTGTGTGAAGCGCTTTACCTCATGGGGAGGCTAACCTGGTGTTGCTTTCATCTTTAACATTACATGTATATTTTCTATTTGTTATTGATACTTTCTGCTTTATTGTAAAGCATTCTGATGCCTATGGGCCATGTCAGTAATTTATAAAATCACAAAAATTAATGAAAAAAAAATTCTTTACATTAAGGTAGAATTTCCTTAGAATTAAATATAAAAACAGCATACAGAATCAGATAGGAATAAGTCCCCCCAATAAAGAGACCAATTTGCTATTATACAAACTGGGCAAGCATAACTATTTCTTGTTTAACTATTTAAGGATTTTTTTACTTATTCATTTATCTTTTATAAACATGTTGCGTCAAGGCTAATTTATGCCAAATTTTCCCTATTAAACAAACATATGGTCGAATTTTTACAAAATGATGTATGTGAGATAAAAATGGGTGGAGAGCCATACATACATAGTCAAGCCACACTGATCTAGAAGCAGTAAATAGTAAGTTATTTGTATGGGCGCGTGTAAGCAGTGGATATAATGCATTGGAATTAGAAATAGACTGAACTAGTAGTAGGGAGAATAGAATAGGTTTATGCAATAATAGGATCAGACTGAATACAGCCTTAATCAGGCATTAGCCAACCCTTGTGTGTTGTGTCATATTTGGCACTGGCGATGTGACTATTACATAATGAAATACCTCAAAGCATTGATGTACATCCTTCTTAGATGTGCAGGAGAACCTACTAAGATTCATGTCATTGGCAGGGAGGCGCTTAGGTAAACCCCATTCAGACATGTTGCGCTTTCCCCAGGCATATTATAGTATTTCGTGGGGTCCTTTGTTTCACGGTTGAGAACCATCATGTCAACTCTGGCAGACAGGGACATGGAAGATACACTGGAGAGGTGGACAACATTCTAGGGGTTCTCAGGAAACCTTACCAGCTGTTCATTTCTGAGTTCCTAGAGATAGTCAGTACAGAAACACAGTGTGAGAACTTCACTATACCTGGCACTGTTTGCTGTTGCTCCTTCTGCCCACTTCTTAATCAAGTTCACACCTTTTCTGTACCCTCACCATTATTCGTTTCCTTCTTCACTTGGGGGCGAGTTTCCTTCCTCTCTCAGTTTGGGTTCCTTCCCTAAATTGCTCTGCAGTTGCATGTATAATTTCCCCTCTATATTGTGTAGGCATTCTGCTAGGTATGTTTGGACTTCACCTTTACCCGAGATTATGGGAATTTTTCCAGGTAGTGTCAAGGGTTCTTCATAAATTCTCTTAGAGTGAAGGCAGTAAACAATGCATGTGACTCTCTATACTGTATTACATGACTGCTACCCTCCTGTCCTTAGGTGATCTAACAGCAGCTAAAGGAGGCTTTTGTTGAGCTGGCTCAGATGTGCTACACCGGAATGAATATACTCCAGTCCGAGGTTTGTTTCTCTCCCCTTTCCTGTTTTCCCTGGGATATATTCCAACTTATGTGTCCTCACTCTAAAGCTGTATAGATCGAAACGGAGGATTAGGGCTCTTACCTGGTTAATCCACACTGGGGCACTGACACTAGGGATTTAAGAGAATATTCAGATTTTAAAGAAATTACGGAAACATATGTGTAGGAAGCAAAGCATTCAGAGTATTCACTTGGCAGAATGTAGCAGTGGGGGAGTTGAGCTTTGTAGGCAGGGAGGGAGTAGACTGCATTCTAATAAAATGTTTGAGGAGATTCTAAGAGCACCTCGAAGATCAATTGTTGAACATGGCCTGTCCATTACTTGAGGCCAGGGCCATGTTCCTATACTTGTAGTGGTAAATTATTTTTTATGACAGGGATATTTTGAACAGATGTATGCTGTACCTTTTCTAAGCATTCCATTTGTTACTGTGGTGGGACAGCACACATGTCATTCAGTGATGTGGGAAAAGCGCCATAGTAGTAGAGGGTCAAAGTTAAAAGTTCAGGCCGACCACAATGAAACGCGGGTCGGATATAGTCCCAGATTAATCCTGCTGAAAGTTTATTTTACCCAAGATTCGTGCCAAGAGGCCCATTCATGTTGGAGAGGGTTGTGGGGAGCAAGGAGAGCACCACATGCGGTTGTCAGCATGGTGCGAAGAGCAGGGGAGGCATCGCGGATGGGCGAGCAGGAACTTGAATGGTTGTTCCCCGTGGGCTGTCGATGCTGCTGTTCAAAGAGAGGGGCTGTCGGCAGCTCGCACTTGATTTTGGTGCAAGCAGCATGGTCTTGGTGGGAACAAGCTCTTGTAAATAAAGGGACCCCCTCTAAAAGGCGTATAAGGTCAGGGAGAAAGAGGGGAAACACAAACAACTGGAGCAAGAACACTCCCCTTTGACCTATATTTCTTTACTGAAGATTAAATCTAGTATGGGTTAAGATACAAATGCAAAATTACATGATTATAACATTCAAATGCACATATACATGTTCTTTTTTTTATAAGTTCATTTTAGTTTCCATACTTATTAACTTTTGTCTGTTTGTGATCAATACATATGAATCAATATTTTTTATATTTACTAAAAACAACACTTTTTTTCAATTTTTTAGTACAAACATTGTTACAAATTGTTATATACAGTTTGATATGACTGTATCAACCCCCAATAAATAAATCAATCTAGTATCAAAACACATTCATTCCTCACATTGCTCACAGTCATACAAGACATATATACACATTTGGGTATAAGGAACACATAGATGTAAAACGTTTCCAATGGACAATTTCGATGACCAAAGCCAAAAGGTCTGGGCACATGTGGTCGATGCGCGTTTTGGTGGAATAACACACACCGTGAACCACCTTCATCAGGACCGCGCCCAAATAGGATACAGTGTCACTAGGACAAATAAGAACGGGGGTACTAGTTTCAACTGGGAATGATGCCCATTCTCCAGAAAAAGCAGGTTTTAGAAAATTGGACAGCGAAATCTGTGTCACCAATGGCTAACAGTCCATTTCTAATTCTAGCTGAGAATTGGCTTCTAGATAACTTATTCGGTTTTTTATGGATCCCCAGCACCGGTGTATATAAAATTATCAATACATATGTGTATTGGATTATATATTGTTGCTGTCCCAGAGGCAGAGTGTATCACACTCTGAGCCGTAGCAAAATAGAGATAACCCTATAATATATCCTGGTGTACTCAGCAGGGTAAATATTTGATGAGTGTACCCGCTCTATCAGGAAACACCTCTGCGTTGTTCCGCGTCCATCACAAACTGCTCAAACTTGGTGGGAACAAGCCCATTCACGGTCACAAAGTGCCCAAAAGCTTGATTTAAGAGCTGTGAGCCACACCAAGAGTCCAGGATCTGAGAGGCGCCACTTGAGGGTGAGGAACTAGCTGCAGCTGGATCCAGGAGCTGGTTGGGGAGCCTTTTACTGTCCCGGAAGCTCAGATCAGGAGGCCAGCAGATTGGCCCTTGGAGTCACTCCGGGGTTCTGGGTTCACCACGAAGATGCAAGTCCAGTTCTTCTTCCCCAGGCAAGAGGACAGTAGGCAGCAGATCAGCACAGCAGGGCAGCAGTTCTTTCAGATCAGCAGTCCAGAAGAGTGTACTGAAGAGTTGGTGTCTGAAGTCCAACATTTTTACCCAGTTGGGCCTTTGAAGTGAGGGAGAAGCTTCTAGAGGTTTCCCTTTGAGGTCCCCAGGCATCTTGCCTTCTTTATTCTGGCCCCAGACTAACTAAAGGAGGAGTGCAGCCCATTGTGTGGAGGCAGGACACAGTCTATTTAGGTGTAAGTGGGGCATTGCACAGCTCCTCCCTCCCCTCCTGTCAGTGATGGCCCATCCAGGCACACCTAAGCTCCCTATTTTCTGGGGCTCTCTAGAAGGAATACACAAAGATCGACTGTCAGCTACATCCAGTCATGTGACCCAGGAAGAGACTACATATGCTAAATGGCTAAGGCAGGAAAATGTCAGCTTTCTAAAAGTGGCATTTTTAGAATTATGATTTAAAATCTGACTTCACCATAAGTTAGAATGTTAAATTGTGGTTCCAGAGACACTAAACATGAACTCGTTATCTCTTCCCATTTGGATATTACACTTATAAATTGTAATAAGGTAACTCCAACGTTATCCTATGGGAGATATATGCCTTTCAGTAATGAAAAACAAATGTAACATTTTTTCAGTACCAGGACATGGAAAATTTAAAACTTTTTAAATTCATTTCACCCTGCCCGCTGGACTGTCAATGGCCTACCCTAGGGGTGACCTATATGTATTAAAAGGGAAGGTTTATTTTGCTTGGTCGAAATGGCAGTTTAAAACTAAACACACACAGGCTACAATGGCAGGCATGAGACATGTTTAAAGGGCTACTTAAGAGGGTGGCACAATCAGTGCTGCAGACTCATTAGTAGCATTTAAGTTACAGGCTTTGAGTACATAAAGTACCACTTATAAGTAAATAAAATGTGCCAATTGGGCATAAGTCAATACTATCATGTTTAGAAGAGAGAACACAAACACTTTAGCACTGGTTAGCAGTGCACAGAGTCCTAAGGCAAGAAGAAACGAGGTCAATGAAAAAGGACGAGGAAGGTGAAAAGGTTGGGGGAAGACTAACCTAAGGCTGAAAAGTCTAACATGTAACCGCAGTTGCCCCAACCGTTTCAAACAAGTTTGGAACTTGTATTAAGTTTCAAATAACACAGTACTGCAGCACATAACAGTTACAAAATAACTTTGACTAGATATAGTTGTTTGAGCATATGTTAATACTTGTAATGCAAATTGTATCAATGTTTGCAGACATAAAGGGAAACACCTGGCCTCTTACCTAAAAATGTAATTTACCCCACTGGATATAGAAACAATGTTTCTCAAATGTTGACTAACAATATTGCATTCAGTTGCCTGTGTGTTTAACCAGATCTCATCAAAGAAGAATATTGGCTAATTTATTATCCCAGTAAGATGGAATCAAAGTCAGAAACGCACTGAGTGATGTTGCCAACGCTAATACAGTTTTATCACTATTGGGCAGAGTTAAACACAGCTTTTCCCAGGCTGCTTCCCAGCCAGCAATGTTGATCATCTGTAACTGGCATCCTGTCTTTGGAAGAGTACAAACACAGTGCACGATTTTTTAACCCTGAATAATTCAAGCTCATGTGGCTGCGCTATATTCATGCTTCAAAGCAAGAAACATTGGGCCTCATTTACAATATTCTGACGCACGGCAACACAGCAAGCCTTTCTGCTGCGCTGCCGTGTGTAAAAAAAAAAGGGCAGAAATGGGCTGTATTAACAAGATACGGCGCATTCTTGTCCTTTTCCCCTGCGCTGGTGCACAATGGGCTGCCATGCACCAACACAGGCACCCTTTCACCATGGTGCAAGGGTGTCTGCATTGTAGGGGTGATTGTTTTTGTGCAGGAAGCTACACCTTCTGGTACAAAAACAAACACAAGAAATGTTTTCCTCTTTCTATGTGTGCTGCAGAATGTGGCATACATAGAAAAAGGGAAAAACGAGATGAAATAAAGGTATTTCTCCTCGTTGTGCCTCCCATACGCCTCCCCTGGGAAGGCATAGGACTATGACACATTCCTATGTTTACAAAACCATGTAAATCTGGGAATGTGTCAGGTTCCATGGATGTTGCATGGGAACACTCACAGCAACACCCACTGAATGCACCTTTCACGCAGAGTAATGCTTAAAAGGGGGGCGTATTTACAAGGCTATGAAAAGCCATGTAGGGTGGCTTTACGCGGCCTTGTAAATATGAATAGGCACACTGCGCCACCAGTGTGCCAAAAAATGTGATGCACCAGCAGCGCAGTGGGCTTGTAAATAAGCCCCACATTTTCCAGAACAACAAGCCCCGGCGTCTATGAGTGTTCTTGCACCAGCTACAGTCACATGAGGATCTTGGGCTAACTTCATGAGCAGCACAGTTTAGTCTAGTGCCACTTTCTGGTTCAACTACACCATCCCAATTGTTTAGAACACAAGCAACCTATAGTAGCTAGTCTTTCACAGCGAGTTAAGCAATTAAGTATCTATGAACTGGTGCAACAAAATGTGCAAGAGCCTCTGAAAAGGGTGATTTTTGTCAATAATAAAATATTTTGCGTTTGCATTTATAAAATTGCGGTTGCAAACAATTTATTGTTTATTATATGATTATCAAAGTAATTGTAACATAATGGCATTTCCTAATTAGGATAAATGCCAAAAATGCTTGTAGATATCTAAGGACAAGCATTAGCAATGCCAATAGGTCTGGCTTATGAATGAAAGTGCCTTTTGTGGCATTGATAGGTTTAGGCACCTGATGCAGCGCAAATTTTGCTTTTTCATTGTGTTAGTGCATCATAATCACGAGTAGTCCACACCCGCATATATTCCTTTGTTGTATTAACATGCGACATTAGAACGTGAACTGAGGTAAGATGAATTGTGGTGTATTAGGGACATTTCAATGTAAGCATGAAGAAATATACGTTGAATTCACACATGTTTAGCTGAAAACATTAACGTATAGAATTCGTACATACTGTTGAAAATTATTCACGTATTTGATGTGCTTATGTAACGTGTTACTTTAGAAGTGCTTAGTAAATAGCGCTCATTTATATATATTTTTTGTAAGGCCTGTGTGCTATTTCTTATGTTGGCCGATTTTTGTAGGCCTGAAATGCATTTTCCCTGGAAGCTCTCACATTAGATTTAATAATTAAATTTCATGTGCATGTTGGAACTGTTCTTTCTCACATTTCTATTGCAGGTGGATGCATTATTCTTGTTAACTAGAATAATGTCTTTATTTTCGGAGTTCATCATCATCATCATCAGAAAACTTTATTACGATCACCAGGATCCAAAAAAGTACACACAGCACAGATTTAAAAAAATAAAAAGTTAAAACAGTTCAAAAGACAGGGGTACAATATAAAAGGGCATAATTTCCCTCAGATAAAAGTGCAACTTATATGTCCCCCTACACAATTTTTTTTTTTTTTTTAAACAATTTCATTAACGAGTTTGTGCAAAAGAGCAAGTATACATTAAATCGTAACAAATGTGATACTTCATACAGATATCATCCCACGCCTAATCCACAGTGCAAACCAAAATCGGGAAAGTCCGAAGACTATCGGTCTTCGGGTATCAGTGCACAGAATTCTCAATACCTCAAAATAGTGGCCCGGGCCAATAAGTTTGCACAAGGGAAGTATCCATTTTTTCCTCAATGATGAATAGTGGGGACAAAAGAAAAGTAAATGAACAATCGATTCTTGGCAAACATTGCAGGCAGGGCACAAATCACTTTGGGTAATACTGCAACACCAGTTCGAACTGTATAAACATGTGGGCAAAGACTTGTAGCGAAACTGCAAAAACAACTTGCATGCCAACGGTGGAGTAATTTCATCGATGGTTGGTTCAAACAGAGGGACAGATTTAAAAGACAGAAAATCTTTAGTCAAGCCTTTCGAGGGTTCCATCAAATCCATAGCATGCGTTTTTTTCCAGTACTCTTCCTTCAACTTTGCCCTTGAGGTTTGCAGCATAGTCTCCGGGTTTAACCAAAAGGACTCCAGCCCCAATCTCCCCAATAGTTCGCGTAAACAAATAAACCATCTTATTGATGAAGCCTGGGGAAATCTCAAGAGATCCTTCAGGGCCTCCCGGTAGGGCTCCAACTCTTCCACTGTCCATAGTCTATACCAAAACATTAGCAGTTTGCAGTACAATTTGTGCTTGACTTGCCTGTGGGCAAGGTCTAGATACAAAGGTTTTAAAGGAGAGCTCGCAGGAAGATCAACCAAAGATCTTAAGAAGCGGTTTTCTACAGTAATTAATGAAGCTTGGTTACCAGTTCCCCATAGTTCAGCGCCATAAAGTACCCCTCCCAGCACCTTAGTATTGTAAATTTCAAGTGCAGGGGCAATTTGACGAGATACCGTCTTCCTATGTATTTTACTAATATGGGTACATTGGTGGATTAGTTGCAGCTTTGCCTTTTCCAATTGCGGACCCCAGTTAATAGATGGGGTCATGCGAATACCTAAATAGTCGAAAACTTCCACTTGCTCCAATTTTGCACTGCCAGCCCATACAGATCTAGTTAAAATCGTTTTGCTACCTTTGTTAAAAATCATATACTTAGTCTTTGACTCATTAAGAACCAAACCCCTGTCATTACAAAATCTTATAAAATCATTTATGAGTTGTTGAAGGCCTTGGGGGGATTTAGAGATTAAGAGAGTGTCGTCTGCAAATAACAATGCAGGCACTCTTCTCAAGCCTATTTTCGGGGCATCACAACCATCCCTATCTAAAAAATCAACAACTCCGTTAATAAATAAAGTAAAAAGGGTAGGAGCCAGCACACATCCCTGTCTCACTCCACGTTTGACAGGGAAGGTTTCTGTCACTTCGTTGTTGGCACCCCACCTGACCTGTGCTGGGTTGTCTGCGTGTAATCGAATTAAAATGTTTAAAAGATTGGTGGGTAAGCCCATCGCTTCTAGGACCCTCCAAAGTCGAACGCGCGGAACTAGATCGAAAGCAGACCGCAAGTCAACAAAGGCCACATATAATTTGCCCCCTTGACGACTACTTCCTTCCAGTAGGTGCAAATAAAACGATAAACCTGGTCCAAAGTGCTAACTTTATTGCGGAATCCCGCCTGAAAGTCACTCAATATTTGGCACTCCATCATCCAATCCTGTACCCTTCCTAGAACCTGTTTACAAAAGATTTTTTGGAGGGAGTCAATAAGGCTAATCGGCCTATAACTCATTGGTTTAGATCTATCCCCCTTTTTGAAAATAGGAACTATTTCTGCAATGTGCCATGATGACGGAATTGGGGCACCAGACAGGATTAGATTTGACACCAGATTTATATACAAGCCCCAAAGCATTATGTCCTCTCTATACAGATCATTGGGGATTCTATCGGGACCTGGGGCTCGCGCTGGGACACTAGACGAAATTGCTAGCTTAGTTTCCTCTAGTGAAAAAACCAGGGTTTCCCCGCCACCACCCAGGGACTCAGCCCACTCCTCTGTTGGCTCACTATCAGTTAAAGGTTCGGAGCCATATAGGGTACCAAAATAAGCAACCCATTCTTCTGGTTGGATAGTGAATTCCATACTTTGCCTAGTTCCCTTAAGCCGGTGTGCTGCTTGTCTCCAAAACGATTTGGTGTCTCTATCAGCTAGTGCGGTGTGCAAAGAGGACCAAAGAGAGTCCTCCCACTCCTTTTTAGCTCTACCGATGGCCTTTCTGTATTCCACCCTACATATTGCAATCTCAGTGTAAGCCCTTCTTTTTAGTGCACTGATAAGCGCCCCTTTGCCTTCCTACAGCACTGGTTATACCAAGGGCTCTTTGATTCTTGCGACTGATCTATACATTTACCCTCTTTTTCTCTAGCTTTTGGCGGTCGGCTAAGTGTGTCCCTCACCTCATTAAAGAGCAGCACATGACAAGACCCAAGGGTCTCAATTGCAACATTTGGGTGAAGAGCAGCCAAATCTCTAATCAGTAGTCTAACTTTGTCCTTCACTACCTCTAGGCCAGCAGGATGTGCCTTCACCCAACTCCACTTTATAGTCCTTTGATTATTAGCAACAGTGAGCACACCCAGGTCTGGCCCCCCCTTGATGACAGTCTGCTTGGGGCCCACATTTGAAAGGGTGAGGACTAGGGCATTGTGGTCACTCTCAGATCTTTTCTCCACTACCATATCTTCTTTATGTGGCCAAAGGTTGGGAGAAATTAAACAATAATCGATCCTGCTAGTATAACCAGGTCTGTTGAAGGTATGTTCCCCTTAGGGATCCGACCTGGTTCTGCCATTAGTGGCTCTAAGATCGTGCTGTAAAGTGAGGGCAAACACCTGACCACCTCTCTTAGTCCATTTTACCCTTGGAAGGTCTAGGGGGAATTGACCACTCACAATCCCAATCCTCTGTAAGGTCTGGAGGGATGGAAGCAAGGGGTTCAAAGGTGCAATTAAAGTCACCTGCCACCAATAGAGCGGCACCATCGTGGTACTTAGCCAGAGCATTATCTAGAATTTGTATAGTGTTGGTTTCCTCTAGTACATGCTCAACTCTATTATAGATGTTGAATATTTTAACCCTCCACCCCCTGTCAAGGTCAATTCCAAGGCCAAGATATCTTGAGAATCAACATATAGTGGCTTGACTTTGAGACCCAGTGTGTTTTTATCCAAACTGCGAGGCCCCCAGAGGGTCTACCCTGATGTTTCCTAATCGCTTCAATGGCATGGGTGGAAAAGCCATTTCTGTGTGGGGTGACCAAACTCCATGTTTCCTGGAACAGGATAAGATCGAATGTATCAATAAGCGACACCAGTCAGGATCTAATTGGAGTTTTATGATCCCGGCCACGTTCCATACTAAAACCCTTAAACCAGAATCAGAGTATATTCCACTTATTACCGCATAGCTAGCGACAGAACTAGAGACAGGGCCATTGCTAGCGCTGGCCGTCAAAGACTCCTCAGCATGAGAACCCAATGCTCCGTGAACCCATACAGGACTCACCGGTACTGGGGCACTAGTTTTAGTAGCAACCAAATCCCCTGTATAGGGGACATGGTTGCTTACCCCGGTTGTTGATGGCGTGTTTTCAGATTGAGGTTGATTCGGTGGTCCTCCTAAGGTCCTTATATGGGTTCGGCCAGACTGTAGTCACCAACGGCCACATAGTGCACCAGCACGGCTCGAACCAGGGCCTTCTTCAGACAGACTATGGGGAACTAACTCTGATCTGGATGGACGCCTATATCTAATGGAAATAGAAGTATTGGCCGGGGAGATTGTACGGAAATCCATAGCTAGGAGCCCATCGACTATGTCCCTATTGGAAAATGTCACTTCAATCGTGTCACTAGCCACCCCAGGGAGAGTAAGTCTCTCTGCATATTCAATATCGTCTCTGATTATTGAATAGCAGTGACGGGATGATCGCAGCCAATGTATGACCTTATTTTTCAGGGCTTCATGGTCCTCCAATCCTACCCGGTAAAGTTTGGGCACTTCAGTGAGATAAATCACATTCTGAACAGACAGTTTACTCTGATTCATGTAAACACCTTCCCTTACTAATCCCGGGACATAATTCCTAACAGATGTCACCTCGCCTCTGTCCGTGACCCTCAAATGTGTGTTAGAACAAGCAGCTCCTGGCAACCTATTTTTTGTTTGTGTCACTACATCAGTACGGTTTAGGTGAAGGTTCCTAAGACTTTTTGCCTGGGGGTTAGGTGTAGTCAGGGGAATTTTAGGGAGAGGGGATCTCTCGGAACTCTCTGCACTACCCGAGAATGCAACCCTTATCTCTATCCACTGCTGAAAGATGTACTGCTGGATGTAATACGGGGGCAACCCTTGAAATACATTTTTCCGCAGGGAACCCTCTCAGTTAGGGTGATAACCTCCCTCCTGAGAGCGGCCACCTCATCCCTTAGTGACTCTATAACTAACTTCAGTCGCGAGTACTTCAGGCAAAACAGTATTATAAGAGGATTCGAGGTTTTTTGTCCCATTCCCATACTCTCTACATCAATGGGGGCAATGGCATCGAATCTATTGTAGCACTCTATTTGGATAGCTTGAGCGGTACCAGGTAACCCATTTGACTGAGTACCTAGAGCTGACGTAATCTGATCTGGTTCCAAATCCAGTGACCGTCTTTTTGAGCCCCTGCTCTTTCCTTTTACACGCTGTTGGAACATACTGGGGACTCAGCTTAACTAATCTATCCCCTTGAGTTGCGCTGACTATGGGGCTAACTGTGGGGCCCAAAGGGTTTGTTGGATCTTCAGCTCTATTTAAAGTTGGTGTTAAACTACCCACCTGAACGGGAGATTTCAATGGGTCTATATCTACTATTTCCTGGCACTCAATCAATATGTGTTCAATTCGATCCATAGTCTCATGGCAGATAGCGCCCAGAGACTTCTTTTCTTTTTAGAATTGGCCGTATCCTGCACCTTGTCTAGGTTCTTCCTTTTGCCCATTTCAGATATTTTCTTTAGCTAGGTAGTGTAGTAGAGAGCACGATAGACCCAGGAGGGATTCTCGACTCTTTAAAACCACTATCCAAACCCTCGCTCCCACAAAACCAAACAGAAACAGCACCAACAGATATAGAAATCCCCAAGTCAGCTTATCAAAGAATGGCGAAAACAAATAGTACAATACAAAAATCAAAAAGCACAATACCAGCAGCTGGGTAAGTCAAAATAAATGCTGGGAAAATCCAAAGGGGGTGGCCCTGCCCCGCCACTTCCTGCCGCTGACGGGCGCAGACGGGCCCGCCCTTGGCCCGGGCGTCGCCCGCGCGCGTCCCGCGCTGCTGGAGCCCTGCAGCGAATTTCTAAAGCGCCTCCAGGCGCGTGATGCGGCGTCGGCGGCGTTCTCGGCCGCAAGGGAACCTGGACCCTGGAGTTTTACTCTGGCGAAGAGCAGCAAGAAGGGCTTCCCGCGCTGCGGGAGCCCTGCAGCGAATTTCAAAGCGCCTCCAGGCGCGTGATGCGGGCGTCGGCGGCGTTCTCGGCCGCAAGGGAACCTGGACCCTGGAGTTTTCCTCTGGCGAAGAGCAGCAAGAAGGGCTTCCCGCGCTGCGGGAGCCCTGCAGCGAATTTCAAAGCGCCTCCAGGCGCGTGATGCGGGCGTCGGCGGCGTTCTCGGCCCAAGGGAACCTGGACCCTGGAGTTTTCCTCTGGCGAAGAGCAGCAAGAAGGGCTTCCCGCGCTGCGGGAGCCCTGCAGCGAATTTCAAAGCGCTTCCAGGCGCGTGATGCGGGCGTCGGCGGCGTTCTCGGCCGCAAGGGAACCTGGACCCTGGAGTTTTCCTCTGTAGCGTATGTAACCGGCAAGTATCCTGTCCCGATACCTCAGTTTCACCAAAATGGCCTCGATAAGCCTGCAAACTGTACCGGCGGCGACACGGCTCGTGTCCTAACCCGAACTATTTTCGGAGTTAGGCTTAGGGAGAAGAGGATACATTGAGCGTTGACACTGATAATGGAGAACGGTTGTACTTTCTCATCGGAGCAAGCCTGGGAATCAAGGTCATCTTGCCAAAGCTTGGGAGCACCGCTACCTAATGGAAAGTTATCTACGAGGGGGTGGCCTGACTAGATGGCATGATTTGCAAAGCACCCTGGGATACTACCTGTGGTATTGATGTATCGTAGCTAGGGAAATTGTCCGGGGACTTCTGCCTTGCCTTGCGAGAGAGAGCATCTTAGAACGGGCTCTGTAGCTTTATGCTACTTGACCCAACGGATGTGAAGAGACTTCTTAGGAAGGCTTCACACGCTGACACCTTAACTGATCTTGCCTTGGGAAATGCTATGTAGGAATGTCACATTAGGGGTAGTGTAGGGACAAATGCTTTATACCCACTTACTTCCAATAAAGTGGAATCTCAATGTCTGCTCGATAATCTTTTGTATCCTGATTCTCGAACTAATTATCTTGTGCATGTTGCACTGCCTTAACTTCATCTGTAGATTTGGCTTTGTATTAGTTCCAATGTATTTCTACGCCCTCATCTTGAGGTGCCTGTACATCCATTTCTTTTTGGCTTTGTAATAAACTAACTAAACTTAATTGGGGTTCTGTGATTCTTAAGAGTCATAGTAAATTGGAACTGAAATGATTGACCTGCTAATGATTTCTCTCCCGTCCACGCTTTCACGCTGATAAAAAGAACCATCGATCTAAGGTTCCACAGCAGATCTAGAACATGGAACCCGGCTCCTTCACACCCATTAAGTCATCATACCACTGACTCGTTCTTGTGTTCACCTTTTAACACAACTGCAATAAAACACACAAGCTCTACAAGGTATGCACGATAAATTAAAGGATATAAGTAGAAAAAAGAAAATACTCTGCAGTCTAAATATGACGGCCATATGTTTGCAACAACTAAACTAAACATAGCAGCGGGTGTCCATCTTGCACGGGTAGTGTAAATAGTTATTGCTGTCTTAAAGTTCAAGCATTGCAATCACATTTAGAACCAATGTGCCTTGGAAAGGTAAAACAATGGTACACTAGGAACAACCGCATTCCATAATGGTCTCCTGGTTCGGAGGAAGTGGCCTGCAGATGAAATTAGTGGCAAGCATGCGACCCGTTAACACTGCCTGGAGAGCTGCAGTATCCTCTTAGAAGCATTAAAATAAAAAGAAGAGGATCAAAGAAATGAAAGGGGAACTATAAAAGGAGAAAATTCAAAACTATAGGACTGGCCAACCAGCCCTGACATTGATGCATACTGATTTTCAGATGGATGTACACATGTAATCAGAAACTGCTGTCATTCTCAGGGCAAGAGAGACAATGACTGATGTGGACTGAACCATTACACCGTGCAATTTACTGTCATCGATGGAAGCAGAGTGTAAATGACACTCAGACAGACCAATGGCAGGGCAGAACAGACCCAACGGCCCTCTATGTATATGTATATATATGTACATATATATTTATATATATTGATGTATATAATTTTTTAATGATTTGTTGATTACAAGATCCAGAGTCAAAGGCCAAGAAGAGATTCTGGCACAAACTGTTACACTGCAACACTTCTCCCCCTTGGGTTTATTAGGCAGTACTCAACACCCAAATATTTCCCTACAAAGAGAGTCTGTGGCATTTAATGTAACAAAATACCTATGTGTTGGCTTTAATTCAGAGAAATAGCAATCCGTCCTTAAGTGCCTATTACTTTAAGCATATGCTTTTCTCAGTCAATATGCCAGGCCTATTGCCTGCTGCCATAAGTCTGAACGGATCAGACTTATGGCAACAGAGATATTTTTTCCTTATAAACCAATCATGCCTATAGCTATTTATGTTGGTTTCTATTATAATGTACTGAGAATAAGCCTACAGTCAAAAAATTACATTGTATACAAAGTTACACCTGGCAAAGCAAAATGCAGCCTCTCCTAAGTGAGCCTAAGAAGGTTCTGACTATACAGCTTCTATATCCATGGTTTGTCAATGGAGGTAACCAACACCAAAACCGTTGCCAACTATGATTATCTGTGAGATTCCTTGTAACAAAATGCTTATCTATAGGCTTTAATACAGAATAATAACATTATGCACTTAAACGCATATTGAGTCTAATATACACTTTTCACAATTAATGTAATACCTACTGCCTTTATCATGCTGTTTCATTATTACCAATCAGGCCTATAACCTTTATCACCGGCTTGCCACCATAATCAACTCAGACCTACTCTATTGGTTCATATGCCTTCCTACAAGGCAACCATTAGGTATATCATGATATAATTACAAATATGTGCAAAACAGAGCTATGAAACAATATAAAAAATCTGTCCTAATTGAGCCTAATAAGGATTACCATAGTACATACCATAGGACTCTGCACACTTTAGTCTTCCTAACCAGTGGTAAAATGCTTGTGCTCGCCTCTCTAAATATGTTAGAAGGAGCGTACCCCTATCTGTCACCTTTAGCTTACTTATAAGTCTCTAGAAGATGGTATCACATGCACCCAGGGCCTGTAAATTAAATGCTTCTAGTGGGCCATTCCACACATTGTGCCATCCACTAAAGTAGCACTGTAAAACAGGACTGCCACTGCAGCCTGGATGTGCACTTAAACTTCCATTTCGACATACTTAGCAAAGCATACCCTTTGCCAAGCCTAAACCTTCCTTTTTAATACCTATAACTCACCCCTAAGGTAGATCCAAAGCAATAGGACAGATTGCATGGTGTTTAAAGTGCTTCCATTGAGAATCACTGGATTGCATTGCTACATTTATTAAATGTTACATTTGGATTGGTAGCAGCCAGAGAAATAATTCAAGGTTTCATTGTTATAACTATCTAAAATGTAATGTAATAGTAAAATTGAATTTTGTTCAAAGATTAAGAACAGGTACTTTTAAAAGTTACTATTTTCAAACCTGCCACATGACAGCTCGATTGCTCCCCTATGGTGAGATTCACATCCCAGACAGAGGAAGAAGGGCTTGGGTGTGGGTAAGTCAATCAATCAATCAATCACAGAATTTGTAAAGCGCGCTACTTACCCGCGAGGGTCTCAAGGCGCTGGGGAGAAAAAAAGGGGGGGGTGCTGCTACTGGTCGAACAACCAGGTCTTGAGTAGCCTCCTGAAGGTCAGCAGGTCTTGGGTCTGTCGTAGGCTTAGTGGAAGGGTGTTCCAGGTCTTGGCGGCGAGGTGGGAGAAGGATCTGCTGCCGGTGGTAGTTCTTCGAATGCGAAGGACGGTGGCGAGGGAGAGGTCGGCGGAGCGGAGTTGGCGGTTGGGGACGTAGAAGAGGAGTCGTCTGTTGAGGTAGGCTGGGCCAGTCTTGTGGAGTGCCTTGTGTGCGTGGATGAGGAGTTTGAAGGAGATTCTCCTGTCGACGGGGAGCCAGTGCAGGTTCCTCAGGTGGGGGGTGATGTGGATGTGGCGTGGTACATCGAGGATCAGGCGTGCGGAGGCATTTTGTATGCGTTGCAGTCGCTTGATGAGCTTGGCCGGGGCTCCTGCGTAGAGGGCGTTCCCATAGTCAAGTCTGCTACTGACGTGGGCCTGGGTGACTGTTCTTCTTGTATCTGTCGGGATCCACCTGTAGATCTTGCGAAGCATGCGGAGGGTGTTGAAGCAGGAGGATGAGACTGCGTTGACTTGCCTGGCCATGGAGAGCGTTGAGTCGAGGATGACTCCCAGGTTGCGTGCGTGGTCGGTGGGTGTCGGGGCTGCTCCCAGCGTCGTTGGCCACCAGGAGTCGTCCCAGGCTGAGGGTTGGAGCCGAGGATGAGGACCTCTGTCTTCTCCGTGTTCAGTTTTAGTCGGCTGATCTTCATCCAATCGGCGACGGCCTTCATTCCTTCATGGAGGTTGGATTTGGCGGCGAGGGGGTCCTTGGTGAGGGAGAGGATCAGTTGAGTGTCGTCGGCGTAGGAGATTATGTTGAGGTCGTGCTGTTTGGCGATGCGTGCGAGCGGGGCCATGTAGATGTTGAACAGTGTTGGGCTGAGGGACGATCCCTGGGGTACGCCGCAGATGATCTCAGAGGCTTCGGATCGGAATGGTGGGAGGCGGACTCTCTGGGTTCTGCCGGTGAGGAAGGAGGTGGCCCATTCCAGGGCCTTGTCTTGGATCCCTGCGTCGTGGAGGCGTGCGCGTAGAGTGCGGTGGCAGACAGTGTCAAAGGCGGCGGAGAGGTCCAGCAGGATGAGGGCTGCGGTCTCACCGTTGTCCAGCAGGATCCTGATGTCGTCGGTGGCGGCGATGAGGGCAGTCTCAGTGCTGTGGTTGCTGCGGAAGTGCTGTCCTTCCCTTGATAGGATGGTGTGGGAGCTGCTCTGACCAAGGACTAATTACATTTTAAAAAGGCCAACCTTGTCACAAGCAGATAAACCTATCACCAGGCCTGCCCCGTTCCTTTATCCCTTTAGCCAGGGTGGCTCTGGGCGCAAACCAAGCCCATGATTGGCTAAATCGGCCCTGCAGGGCCCGAGGTATGATCCTTTAAATAGTTTGACCTTTGCCCCACAGAGAGATAAGAACAGTGAAAATGGGTGAAAACTGGTGGATATGGCTCGGCTGCATGTAGTGTGTGTGTGTGTGTGTGAGAGAGAGATAAATTTACTTTTTCTTTTTCAAAGAAAAAGCACTGACTGACAATAACTTATTGAGTGTTATTGTTTGCTAGCAAATGGAGATTACCAGCCTATTCCACCTCCCCTGATTAGGCCTTGAACTGCTCTGCTTCACTACCATGAGAGAGTCAAGCGCTACCATGGGGTACTCTTTTGCCAATAAAGGATAAAAATGTGGACCTATTACTTGCACAGGACTCACATCCTGCACAATTAATAACCCAATTTCCCACAGCCATTAATACATGCTTTGCACAATAAGAAAGTACGGCCTACGTGCTTTGTCATAACCTTTCATTACAAACAGATCACACCTAAGGAATCTGACATACATTCTTCAATTGAACTGAGAAGGCCGCTAGCCTTCAGCAATAGCTTGACACTACAACACTATATATAACCCAGGCCTATCGACTTGCCCATAAGCTGTCAACTTTCAGACATACATTTATAAAATTACGAATAAAATTACAAATATGTACAAAATTACAGTTGGCAAAACAACATACAGCTTATCTCAGTAGGGCCCAACAAGAATCATCACAATGACCAAATGATCAAAATTGAAATCATTGTATGATTTTGATAAGCTGTGAGATTACATATAACCAAATTCCTTTCTATGGCCTGTAACATAGTGTTATAACAATCCACTGTTACAGGCCTATTGACTTTTACCATATGCTTTCCACAATAATTAGGCTAGACCTAGTACCTTTGTAATAACTTTTCATATTAAACAGGCCAAACTTATGCCATCGGCCATAACAGTTCCCTGCACACCAGTCAAGCCTATGGCTGTTATTATTGGCCTGTCACCATAACCAACCCAGGACTATGGTGCTAGGCATAAGCTTTCCCACAAGGCAAACATCAGGCATAGAGTCATTAAATTGCTAGTGTATATCCATTTCAGTTTTCAAAGCAAAACACTACCTCTCCTAAAAGGACTTAACAAGGATTTTCACAGTGCAAATCGTCTACACTCATGATTTGTCAAGGGAGTAAACAACACAAAAAGCCTTGTCTACTAATAGATGAGATTCCATATAGGCTTTAATTCAGAGTAAATGTCTATTGACTTTAACATATGCTTTTTTACAATCAATATGTCAAGTCTACTGCCTTTATCATACCTTCATAATAACATACCCTTTATCATTTGCTTGTCACCATCCATCTCAAGCCCATTGTACTGAGTGTAAGATTTCCACAAGGCAACGATCCAGCACACAGTCATGTGGAAATGAATACAAATTTACAGTTGGCAAAGCAAAATGCTGTCTTTCCTAAGAGACCCTAACAAGGATTATTGTAATGTATACCTTCTAGCTCTGCAGTTTGTTCAGGGGCTCAACAATTCCAAAACCCTGCCTACTATTGTAATCTGTGAAATTCAATTTAACAAAATAGATGCCTTAGGCCTTAGCACACTGTAATACCAATATATCCCTAAAAGCCTATTGTCTTTAACAATTGCTTTTTACAATAACTGGATGCGGGCTACTGGCTTTGTCATATTGTTTCACAATAACCTATAAAATCTGGCATGACTTTTCTAAATTAGCCATTTAACATTGACTTTACACTTTACGTAACAAGGTCTATGCAAGTGCACATAAACTGGCAACCATCATGCATACAGTTTTAAAAGAGCAAATACGTAGAAAAATCAGCCTGCACAACAATTTACAAATTGTCTCCACAGGGCCAAACATGAAAAACCCCAGGATTTCTTAGAGTGGGGGGTGCACACCAAAGTCCTTGCCTACTACAGTAATCTGTGAGATTACATGTAACAAAATACAAGGGGTGGGCAATAATTTCGCTACACCAGTGGGGTTGGCCACTCCGCGTTACACATGTAATGTGGAGTTACAGCCAAATTTCACCAACTGCTGCTTCGCAGAGTTTTTTCTTGCATGCGGCGCAACAACGGTAAATTGGCGAACAAGATTTAGCGGCGTTAGGAGGGCACTCAGCAAGAATTCTCCGGCGTGGGCAGTCGCGACCATTCAAGGTCAGAAAGCTGCTGCATGAGTAGAAAATCAACTCGAGTGGTATCAAAATCAAGTCGAGAGGCAGCGCCCCCTGGTATGCTGCGTGGTGCCATTCACAATGATTTTTCAGCATGGAACGAGCTCCTGGTGCTAAAAGTCAGCGAGACATGCTTAATTTCACCCGCTCCTGGAACTCAGTGAGTTCTGGCCACCCCTACAAAATACCTGTCTGTAGGCTTCAGTATAATGCAATAACAATCCACACTTAAATGCCTAGCCACACTAACATATGCTTTTCACAATAAATATGTCAGGCCTAGTGTCTTTATAAAGGTTTTATGACATTAAAACACATGCATTCAAAGCATGATTTTACCACACATCCTTTACCATGCAAATCCCATCTTTTTTTTTTTTTACAAATTATTTAAAAAAATTAATGGGGGGGCATAACTCTCCTTTTTTAAACTACTCTCTCCACACTATACCTAAAACCTATAAACAGCCATATCTCCCTATGCCCCTACCCTACCCTACCCACCCATAAACCCAAAAAACACCATTAAAACCCTATACCCTTACCCGCCCCTGAACCATAAGAGCACTCCTACCACCCTATGCCCACCACTAAAACCTAAAAATGCCCTTACCACCCTATGCCCTTACCTAACCTAAACCCTAAAACACCCTTACTACCCTATGCCCTTACCCACCCCAAACCCTAAAAATACCCTTACCATCCTATACTCATCCCCACCCCTAAACCATAAAAGCTCACTATGCCCCTACCCACCCCAAACCCTAAATACACCCTTACCACCCTATGCCCCTAATCACCCCATAATCCTAAAAACACCATTAACACCCTATACCTTTACCAACACCTAAAGCCTAAAAACATCCCTATCACCCATGCCCCTACCCTCCCCAAAGCCCTTAACACCCGATACCCCCTTACCCCTAAACCCTAAAAACCCTTAACCACCCTATGCTCCTATTCACCCCTAAACTATGAGAACACCCTTACCACCCTATACCCCTACCCTCCGCTAAACCTCTAAAAACTCCCTTTCCACACGATGCCCTAAATTGTATAGATATATATATATATATATATACATATATATATATTCTTCACCAAACGTTGTCACAGGACACACAAAACTGCGCACTCCGGCTCGTAATTCATTAAATCCATTTATTCCAGCTCCTTCAGAAAGTAAAAAACTAACAAACGCGTTTCAGCCACCTAGCCTTCGTCAATGTTAGTTGCCACAAGTATTTTTCGCCTTTTAACAAGAAAACAAATCATTGGATGTGAATTCATTACAAAAACAAAGAAAGGTCTAGTACCGGGGTGGTCTTTTGGGATGTTACTGTGTCGGCCATTTTAGCATATACCATTTCAACACAGCTAATGTGACATTTCTCTTTAAACCATTGGGAGAAAACTCAAAATAATCATATTGTGTTATTGAGAATCCCTAAAAAATAACAATTAATAAATTCATTGTTGTATATCGTGGTTCAATATTGCAAGGTCAGGCAGATATTCGACCCCATAGTGCCATTGCAAATTTCATAACATTAGTTCCCAATTCACAAAATCACGCCCTGAATGGGCCCTTCTTAACCAACAGTAGCTGCTTACGTCAATCCTATAAATTATGGTTTACCATCTCTGTTATGGTGAGAAAAGAATTCCCAAAAACATTAAGGAGATGAATGATACATTTTGAAAAAAAAGCCCCACACGTGTAAAGGTAAGGCCAATAAATAAATTAAGCCCTCAATGGGCAAAGGGTCTCTTCCAATAACATGGTTTTATGATTTATATGCATATATCATCAAATACATTTGACCTTACAGTCTTCATTATAATAAATGAGAAGCTTCATTTGGTCAAGTCGAAGTACCACCTTTTCCAAAAACACATATGGGTACAGAAGAAGAAGAACCTATGAACAAATCAAGCCCTAAATGGGCCACTAATTGGTTGCACCTTTTTGACCTTTTTCAACCCACAAATGACCAGAGTTCCTCCTCACTGTTGAGCCCCCAGGGGGTACGGGTTCTAAGCTCGACTATGTATCTAGCCTCCAGCTGTCCCAGCAGTTTGGCCCTATCTCCTCCCCTCTCTTTCACTGGGACCTGATCCAGACAAAAATAGCGCAACTTGCCACTTCTGGACTTGTGGACTCCTGCAAAATGCCTTGCCACTGGGAATAAATTGTCACAATTGGTGATTGCCTGTGTGTGCTCCAATATACGTTTCATTGCTGGATGAATAGTGCTCCCAACATATTGGAGACCACACGGGCAAACAAAACAAAACACCACAAAATTGGTGTTGCAATTCAAGAGCTTACTGACACTTTGTTTAGCTTTCCTCCCTGGGACAGAATAGTCCTTCACCTTGAAACTGTTCTTACATGCCTTGCAGGTAGTGCATGGATAGAACCCAGTAATGGGTATTCTCCTTGTAGCTGTCTCTTCTGAAAAATGGCTTTGTACCAGGATATCTTTTAATGAGGCATTCTTTCTATATGTGATATCTGGTCTGCTTGGCAGTAATCGTCCGATTACAGTATCCGTCTGCAGAACTTTCCAGTTCCGCTTGACAAGATCTCTGATCTTCTGGGCCTCAGCTGAAAAGCCAAGGATCAACCTTACCATTGCCGCATCTTCTCCATTCTCAGATGCTGTAGCTGGTTTGTAGGTTAGTAATTCCTGTCTCTCTTTTGATTGCACCTTTACAGCGGCATTGTGTAATATATGGTTTTTATACTCTCTCTTCCTGAATCTACTCAAGGATTCACTTGCTGCTTTAGAGTAGTCATCTGTAAGTGAACAATTTCTTTTAAGTTGCAGTAATTCCCCATAGGGGATACTGTGAATTAAACTGCATGGATGCTGGCTTTCTGAATGCAACACGTTATTGCCTGCCGTCGGCTTTCTATACAGTTTTGTACATATTCTGTCTTCTGCCACAAAGACCAGGAGATCTAGAAAGGCCACCTCTTTGTTGCTGAGATTGCTTATAAATTTTAAATTCAGATCATTGTTGTTTATGTTAGGGTTTGCGCAATAAATATGGCTCAGCCCCATACAGTGCATTAATCTGGGCTGAATAGGCTAATTATTGTGTATTCCTTTGGTTTTCCTTTGGTATTTGCAATAGTACTTGATGTATGATGTGTATTCATGAGAACTCCTGTTAATTCCTGCAACTCATGGGTTAACTGTGGGCAAAGCATGGGCACGCAGGAAATATCACAGTTGACATGTGCCTACGTTCAGTTATTCATTTACATAGGCTGCACGTAAACTCTGTTTCTGTTGAGCCATGTGCAGCACGTTCTCGTCACCCCACCCAAATTGGAACCCCACCCAACCTGCAACTATAAAAGGCTTACGAGTTTAACGAGACGCGCTTGGGCTCGTTTTTACAGTCCCCGCTTACCTGAGATTCTCCGTTGAAGCTCCCACGCATATCCAGACTTCGCTTCGGTTCCCAAGGCCCTCGTCAGTCTCCAAGGCAACGCGGTGACTCTGCAGCTTCCTGGGCTTCAGTCCGGCTCCAAGAACGTTCCGACCTGAAACAGAGAGAAAAATCAGTACAAGTAAGGCAATTCCGTTTCTGGCGCTGGTAGAGAAAGCGCATTCAAGACAAAGCAGGTATTTGACATTTGCTATTTTATTTTTTACTTATCTTCGTTTCTTGAATTTGCGAAGGAAGCGATTCAGGTTCCGATTCCGGTTCCATGAGAACAGTGACTTCTAAACAAAGGAAAAAAGAGAAAGAGTTACAGACTTAAAACAAAAGGAAAACAAAGACTCATTTGAACATTTTTCCAATGCATACTTTCTGATTATTGTAAATTCATTTTGTTATCATTATAGGAGGCACCAGAGCTATTGCATAGTAAGTGAGATACAATATAACGGTTAAAGTTCTAGTTGGTGTTTATGTGAGAGAGTGACCACTACTATTTTATTTCTGCAGAAAAGACCGCATTGCAGTATAAGCATCAATCATCTGATTAGGAGAAAAGTATTCATATGGTTTATAGAACAACGCATTAAATCACAGGTATAATATTGTGTATAATACAAGACAAAAAGAAGCAAATGACAACCTTATAGCCCAGTCAATTTAATGTTATTATCCTTTACATATAGATGTTTGATCATTGAAGAACTGCAGTATACAGTGCCTGTTCACGAACCTCAAGCGGAGAAACAGTCGCATTGACCCAGAGCTGCATCTCGCAGAGGGTTTTCTTTGTGTTCTTTTTTATTTTGTCCCATTTCCCCCCTTCCCCCGGAGATCTGTTCTTGTCAAACTGTGTTTTACATATGGTTTAGACAGGCGTAGATTTCAAGGGGCATAGAGAACAGTCTCTCAAGTTGAACATCCTGGATTTCAGGTGAGTGGAGACTTGACAGAAGCGCAAGCCTTCACAAAAAATCAAGTTCTTCTTGAGAGATATGGACCAAGATAACGACCGTATTGATTGTCAAGCCATGGCTCAAGCTCTTAATGAGGACACAAATCAAGATCACACAGTAACAAGCATGTTACAAAAGTTGCAGTTTGAGGTAGAAAAGTTAAGAGGAAAATACAGAATTGCGTCATGAGTTGGTCCGATATAAACCAAGAGATTCTTTATGGGACAGTCCCTTTCCTAAAGCTTTCAAAACCCCTTTAGAAACCGGAACTAGGTCCAAGACATCGAACACTTTTATGGCATCAGATGCAGCATCATCACCAGTGCATGTGACAGTAGCAGTCCCTAATGCTGTGCCTTTAGCTGCACCAGAACGATTCTTTGGAGATAGTGCCAAATTTAATGTTTTTATTAGTCAATGCCAATTACATTTAATCTGCAAGCCACAAGTATTCCCTACTGATGCAACTAAGGTGTCTTTCGTACTTTCTTACCTAGGGGGCACCGCCGCTAATTGGTCTATTCCATACATAGATAGGAATGATCCTGTTTTGTATAATTGGCCCTTATTTAAAACAACAATGACTAAATTATTCGCCAAACATACATATGTTCAGGCGAGTGATAACGAATTATTGAATTTGAAGCAAGGAAATAAAGATTTGTTGACATATGTAACTACGTTCAACAGGTTATTGACAGAAACTCAGTGGCCAGAGGAGAAACGCACTTCTTTATTTTATAGGGGTTTGCGAGATAATTTGAAGGATGCTCTGGCTCATATTGTAGAGTTACCTGATGATTACTCAGATTTTGTGGATCTGGTAGTGAAGCTAGATCATTGCCTAGGAGAGCGTAAAGGGGATAGGTCAAGAGTAGATGCCAAATTCATCGTACTTAAAAATTAGAAGAAAGATGCTGAAACTAAATTGCCTGAACCAGAACCGATGCAAAGAGGGGGTATCAAAGGGCCCTTATCTACTGAAGAAAAAGATAGGAGGCGTCAACTAAATTTATGCCTATACTGTGCTCGGTCAGGGCATTTTGCTAAAGATTGCCCCATAAGGCCAAAAATACCCAAAAAGGCAAATGCAATAGTTTCCCTTAATACAGAGCAGGAAAACAGCTCGTCAAGAATGGAGATCGCTTGTACGAGAGGCATAGTTCCACAGATCTCCCAACACCTAGCTAATACTGTGGCCCGATAACCACGACACTTTATTATTCAGGTCATCTTGATAATAAACACTCAAATTAGACATTCAGTTTCTGTCTTGTTAGACTCTGGAGCAACAGGTAATTTTTGGGATATTCGGTTGGCACAGAAACTACACATTCCTACAGTACTTAAGACACAACCAGAACCAGTTTGCGCAGTAGACGGGTCTGCATTGTCATCTGGCTTAATAACCAACCAAACATGTCCCATCACTATGATATGTCAGAATGGTCACACTGAAGTATTAACCTTTGATCTTATTGATACACCCACGTTTGGTCTTATTTTAGGTGTACCATGGTTAACAGTACACAACCCAAAAATAAACTGGGTTCTAAGAACGGTGACTTTAGATTCGTCTTACTGCCAATCACATTGTTATCAGGAAGCACACAACGATTCCATGACAGTATTACATTGCGCCAATACTACAACACCTTCTTCTATGATACCTCATGAATACCAAGATTTCAAAGATGTTTTCGACCCAGTGAAGGCAACTACTCTACCTCCGCATAGATCATACGATTGTCGTGTTGATTTAATTCCAGGAGCTACACTCCCCAGTAGTAGGGTATATGCTCTTTCTGAGGAAGAAACACAATACTTACGAAGTTATTTGGACGAACTATTAGCCTTAGGCTTCATTCGACATTCTACATCTCCTGTCTCTTCGCCACTATTTTTCATCCCGAAACAGGATGGTGGCTTAAGAGCGTGCATTGACTATCGCGGATTAAACAAAGCCACTATTAAAAATAAATATCCGTTACCTTTAATCCCGGTTCTTCTTGATCAGTTGCGTCATTTCACTATATACACTAAATTGGACCTGAGAGGGGCTTACCATCTTATTCGGGTCAAAGAGCATGATGAGTGGAAAACAGCCTTTCGAACCCAGTTTGGTTTGTTCGAGTACACTGTCATGCCCTTTGGCCTGTCTAATGCCCCTGTGGCCTTTCAATACTTTATAAATGAATGAATGAGTTTCTTGATATCTGTGTAATAGTATACATAGATGACATTCTCATTTATTCTAAAAATAAAGAAGAGCATGTACAACAAGTAAGAGCAGTGTTAGCTAAATTGCAAGAAAGCCATCTTTTTGCAAAGTTGGAAAAATGCATATTTAACACCGACACTGTAGAATTTCTAGGGTATTGCTTATCACCAGCTGGAATCATGATGGATCCTAAGAAAGTGAGTGCCATACTGGATTGGCCAGAACCAACGTCAATGAAGGAAGTACAGAAAGTGTTAGGGTTCGCCAACTTCTATAGGCGCTTTATACCCCAGTTTGCAGAAACTGTTGTACCGATCACAAAATTATTGCAAAAGGACAGGTTTTTACATGGACAGACAAGGCAGCACAAGCTTTTACACAATTAAAAGAAAAATTTACCTCAGCTCCATTACTGAGACATCCTGATCCTAAACTCCCTTTTTTTTGTAGAGGCGATGCATCTTAGGGGTAGTAGGAGGAGTTCTCTCTTAAAGAGAAGCACAAGATGGGCAACTGCATCCTGTGGCGTTTTATTCTAAAAAACTACTTCCCGCCGAGCAAAATTATACGTAGCAGAGAGAGAACTGCTAGCAATCAAATTAGTGTTCACTGAATGGTGGCATCATTTAATGGGAACTAAATATCCTGTAACCATTTTTAGTGATCATAAGAACTTGCAATTTTTTAGCTCTGTCAAGGCACTTACACCTCGTCAAATGCGATGGTTGAATTTTTTTAGCGCATTCGATTTTGTTATTACCTACAGACCAGGTGCAAAACAAATTCAATCAGATATTCTGTCACGATATGGACATACTGCTGAATCCAAGAAAGACATGGCAAGTCCTCGATTTTGTTATTACCTACAGACCAGGTGCAAAACAAATTCAATCAGATATTCTGTCACGATATGGACATACTGCTGAATCCAAGAAAGACATGGCAAGTCCTCCTATTATTCCTCCTCACAAAATAGTAGCACCCATTACACAAGCAGATTTCATGACTCTAGTAAGGAAGGAACACCTTAACTTAAATATACAAGAATGGTTAGCAAACCCAAAACACACTATTCAAGACGGTTTACTCTACCATAATACTCTTTTGTTCATACCCACTACTGAGCTACAAAAGAAGGTATTAGTATGGCAGCATGACTCGGCCTTAGCAGGCCATCCTGGATATCAAAAAACTTTAGACAACTGTAAGAAGCAATTCTGGTGGCCCTCCTTGGCAAAGGATGTTCAAACATATGTAGCATCTTGTCCCATTTGTGCCAGAAATAAATCTCTACATAAAGCACCAGCAGGATTGTTGCAACCTTTATCTACTCCCCCATGCCCATGGCATTCTATTAGTATAGACTTCATTACCAATTTACCGGTGGCTAATGGTTTTACTACCATTCTTGTAGTTGTAGATTATTTGTCTAAAATGGCGCATTTCATTTTGTTGCATAAAATACCAACTGCTGTAGAATTTAGTAATATTTTTATGACAAACATAGTCCGTTTGCATGTCCTGCCATCCAAAATTGTTTCCGATTGTGGCAGTCAGTTCACTTCTAGGTTTTGGAAAGACCTCTGCAAAAACCTAAAAATGGAAATAGCCCTATCTACAGCCTTCCATCCAGAAACAGATGGGCAAACAGAAAGGGCAAATCAGACACTACTCCAGACCCTACGTTGCCTAATGACTGAAATCACTAGTGAATGGGATAAAGCATTACCATTGGCAGAGGTCATTTATAACAACAGCGTTCATTCAGCAACACAATGTACCCCGTTTTATTTCTTAAATGGATATCATCCCAAGGCCTTGCCAATTTCTGTAGAATCTTCTCTTATACCTGCGGTCACTGATCGTTTACAAAACTTGCTGGATATTCAAGAAAAAGCCAAAAAGCATTTAAATAACTATAAGACTTTAATGAAACAACAGGCAGATAAACATAGACACTCCGCTCCATGTTACCAGGTAGGAGATAAAGTCTGGTTATCCACTAAGAATCTAAATATTGTAGGCCCGCGAAAATTGCAACCACGTTATATTGGACCGTTTTCCATAAATAAACTCATAAGTCCTGTCACAGTTCAATTGGATTTACCCCCTGAATATTCAATGCACCCCACTTTTCATGTCTCTTTGCTAAAAATGTATAATCCAGAAACCCGACAAGAACCCCCACCTCCTCCCATTCCCATTGATGGGCATCTAGAATATGAAGTACGGCGTGTTCTGGACGCCAAAAGAATTCAGGGTCGACTTCATTATTTAATAGCGTGGAAAGGTTATTCTGATGCTGAGAATTCATGGGAACCAGCTTCATTCGTTCATGCTCCTAAGTTGGTTAAACAGTTCTACTTACGATGTCCACAAAAACCATGCCCTGTAGGGCGTCCTTTGAAAGGGGCGACTGTTAGGGTTTGAGAAATAAATATGGCTCAGCCCCATACAGTGCATTAATCTGGGCTGAATAGGCTAATTATTGTGTATTCCTTTGGTTTTCCTTTGGTTTTTGCAATAGTACTTGATGTATGATGTGTATTCATGAGAACTCTTGTTAATTCCTGCAACTCATGGGTTAACTGTGGGCAAAGCATGGGCACGCAGGAAATATCACAGTTGACATGTGCCTACGTTCAGTTATTCATTTACATCGTCTGCACGTGAACTCTGTTTCTGTTGAGCCATGTGCAGCACGTTCTCTTCACCCCACCTAAATTGGAACCCCACCCAACCTGCAACTATAAAAGGCTTACGAGTTTAACGAGACGCGCTTGCGCTCGATTTTACAGTCCCCGCTTACCTGAGATTCTCAGTTGAAGCTCCCACGCAGATCCAGACTTCGCTTCGGTTCCCAAGGCCCTCGTCAGTCTCCATGGCAACGCGGTGACTCTGCAGCTTCCTGGGCTTCAGTCCGGCTCCAAAAATGTTCCGACCTGAAACAGAGAGAAAAATCAGTACAAGTAAGGCAATTCCGTTTCTGGCGCTCGTAGAGAAAGTGCATACAAGACAAAGCAGGTATTTGACATTTGCTATTTTATTTTTTACTTATCTTCGTTTCTTGAATTTGCGAAGGAAGCAATTTAGGTTCCGATTCCGGTTCCATGAGAACAGTGACTTCTAAACAAAGGAAAAAAGAGAAAGAGTTACAGACTTAAACAAAAGGAAAACAAAGACTCATTTGAACATTTTTCCAATGCATACTTTCTGATTATTGTAAATTCATTTTGTTATCATTATAGGAGGCACCAGAGCTATTGCATAGTAAGTGAGATACAATATAACGGTTAAAGTTCTAGTTGGTGTTTATGTGAGAGAGTGACCACTACTATTTTATTTCTGCAGAAAAGACCACATTGCAGTATAAGCATCAATCATCTGATTAAGAGAAAAGTATTCATATGGTTTATAGAACAACGCTTTAAATCACAGGTATATTATTGTGTATAATACAAGTCAAAAAGAAGCAAATGACAACCTTATAGCCTAGTTAATTTAATGTTATTATCTTTTACATATAGATGTTTGATCATTGAAGAACTGCAGTATACAGTGCCTGTTCACGAACCTCAAGCGGAGAAACAGTCGCATCAACCCAGAGCTGAATCTCGCAGAGGGTTTTTTTTCTGTTCTTTTTTATTTTGTCCCATTTTCCCCCTTCCCCCGGAGATATGTTCTTGTGAAACTGTGTTTTACATACGGTTTAGACAGGCGTAAATTTCAAGGGGCATAGAGAACAGTCATCTCATCTCTCAAGTTGAACATCCTGGATTTCAGGTGAGTGGAGACTTGACAGTTTAAGATCCGAATATATTCCTCTGCTTCTGCAGCGGTGCCTCTGCAGACGATGAAGAGGTCTTCGATATATCTCACCCATAGGGCTATCTTATCGACCCACTCTTCATTGTTCTCTGCCCAGGCCACGTGCTTCTCCCACCAGCCTACGAAAAGATTTGCATAGCTGGGGGCGAAGCACATGCCCATTGCAGTTCCCTGGATCTGTAGAAATAGTTGCCCCCCAAATAGAAAAATGTTGTTGTTTAGACAAAATTTAACAATCTCGGGTAAAATTCTGCTGTGAGCCTGCAATTTTAACAGTCTCGTTTTGAGAAAGTATTCAAGAGATGACAGGCCATGGCAATGTGCAATACAAGTGTAAAGACTTGTGATGTCCAAGGTGATAAATAGAAAGTCAGGTTCCCAACGTATGTTCTGGATCCGCCGTATGAAATCTGTTGTGTCCTGGATGAAGGAACTCAGGTCTCTTACCAACGGAAAGAGAAAATGATCTGCATATGTAGATGCTTTTTCCAGAAGGCTTCCTTTACTAGACTCTATTGGTCGTCCTGGCGGTTTAGTCATTTGGGTAAATGGTAGAATGTGGGAAGCACAGGAAAATCCACTTTCATGTACTGATATTCATCCTCCTCCATTATGCCACTGTTTCTCCATTTGTCAAGCAGTTTATAGAAAGTCAAAACACTCATATTGAAGGTTTCTCTGTTGACTTTCTTATAACTCTCCTTATCGCCTAAAAGACGTAATGCTTCCTCCTTATAGAGATCTTTTGACATAATCATGACGTTTCCGCCCTTGTCTGACTGTTTAATGACCAAGGATGAATCATCTTTTAATGTTTTGACGGCTGCCCATTGAGCCCTGGTAAGATTGTATTTTCTTTTGTCTTTTGATATTACATGGGCGGTTCGTAATTCGTCAAGGTCCTTGATCATAGCCCCATGAAAACAGTCTATTGTCTCAAATGGTGTTCTGGGGATATATTTGGATTTGGGTTTAAACTTGCTTCTACCACTTTTCTGTTCAATTCCCAACTCTTCAATAGTATCAGTTATATTTCCACTGTTACTCGTCATCATATCCTGGCCAGAATCCTGTAACATATGCAGAGTTTGTAGTGCCTCATAGTCATGTCCCATAAGGATATCTGTTGCAGCTTGCAACGTTGCTGTTTCCGGATGAGCGCGTCTTGGATGTTGAATGAAAGTTTTTTTCAATTTTAATTTACGAACAAACTGATAGAGATCAATTCGTGTTTGGACCTAGTCCCATTCAGTCGTGGGACAGAAGGTAAGTCCTTTTTGTAGAACCCGGATTTCTGTGTTGGATAAAGATCTTTTCGACAGGTTTACCACTGAGAGAGGATTTACTTCTTGTTGAAACCCCTCTTGCTCCTCATCACCCATGGTTGAAAGTTTGTTTTTCCTGTTCTTTCCTCCTCGCCTACTTTTCCGCTGCCTTGTTCCGGAGGGCGAGTTCTTTGCGGATATCTCCTCCACGACTCTTTTATGAGTTGATATTCTTTGGGAAAATTTGGCTCATGGCTTGTAGATGCACCTGCATCTCTTCTGGGGTTTTCCGTCTCAGATTGATCTGTATCTGCCTCAGATTCCGACGTATCTTTCGGCGCAGGTGTTTTGGAGCTATTTGTTTCCTGCAATGCCCTCTGAGGGGCATCATACCTTTTCGCAATGCCGCGGTAAAGGTGCAATCAAAAGAGAGACAGGAATTACTTACCTACAAGCCAGCTACAGCATCTGAGAATGGAGAAAATGCAGCAATGATAAGGTTGATCCTTGGCTTTTCAGCTGAGGCCCAGAAGATCAGAGATCTTGTCCAGCGGAACTGGAAAGTTCTGCAGACGGATACTGTAATCGAATGATTACTGCCAAGCAGACCAGATATCACATATAGAAAGAATGCCTCATTAAAAGATATCCTGGTACAAAGCCATTTTTCAGAAGAGACAGCTACAAGGAGAATACCCATTACTGGGTTCTATCCATGCACTACCTGCAAGGCATGTAAGAACAGTTTCAAGGTGAAGGACTATTGTGTCCCAGGGAGGAACGCTAAACAAAGTATCAGTAAGCTCTTGAATTGCAACACCAATTATGTAGTGTATTGTTTGGTTTGCCCGTGTGGTCTCACATACGTTGGGAGCACTATTCATTCAGCAAAGAAACGTATATTGGAGCACACACGGGCAATCACCAATTGTGACAATTCTTACCCAGTGGCAAAGCATTTTGTGGGAGTCCAGAAGTGACAAATTGCGCTATTTTTGTCTGGATCAGGTCCCAGTGAAAGAGAGGGGAGGAGATAGGGTCACACTGCTGCGACAGCTGGAGGCTAGATACATAGTCGAGCTTAGAGCCCGTACCCCCTGGGGGCTCAACAGTGAGGAGGAACTCTGGTCATTTGTGGGTTGAAAAAGGTCAAAAAGGTGCAACCAATTAGTGGCCCATTTAGGGCTTCATTTGTTCGTAGGTTCTTTTTCTTCTGTACCCATATGTGTTTTTGGAAAAGGTGGTACTTCGACTTGACCAAATGAAGCTTCTCATTTATTATAATGGAGACTGTAAGGTCAAACGTATTTGATGATATATGCATATAAATCATAAAACCATGTTATTGGAAGAGACACTTTGCCCATTGAGGGCGTAATTTATTTATGGGCCTTACCTTTACACGTGTGGGGCTTTTTTTGCAAAATGTATCATTCATCTCCTTAATGTTTTTGGGAATTCTTTTCTCACCATAACAGGGATGGTAAACCATAATTTATAGGATTGACGTAAGCAGCTACTGTTGGTTAAGAAGGGCCCATTCAGGGCGTGATTTTGTGAATTGAGAACTAATGTTATGAAATTTGCAACGGCACTATGGGGTCGAATATCTGCCTGACCTTGCAATATTGAACCACGATATACAACAATGAATTTATTAATTGTCATTTGTTAGGGATTCTCAATAACACAATATGATTATTTTGAGTTTCCTCCCAATGGTTTAAAGAAAAATGGCACATTAGCTGTGTTGAAATGGTACATGCTAAAATGGCCGACACAGTAACATCCCAAAAGACCACCCCGGTACTAGTCCTTTCTTTGTTTTTATAATGAATTTGCATCCAATGATTTGTTTTCTTGTTAAAAGGCGAAAAATACATGTGGCAACTAACATTGATGAAGGCCAGGTGGCTGAAACGCGTTTGTTAGTTTTTTACTTTCTGAAGGAGCTGGAATAAATGGATTTAATGAATTACGAGCCGGAGTGCGCAGTTTTTTGTGTCCTGTGACAACGTTTGGTGAAGATATTCCACGGCACCGCCTCCATGTACTGCGGCACCCATTGTGCTGAGAGGTGCAAACTACAGGCGGTTTGCATAATATATATATATATATATATATATATATATCAACACTCCAATACTTGAGGATAACCCACCGCTGCTCCAAATCAGAGGGCGCGTCGTCTCGTTAGACCTCCCAAGTACGGTCCAATTTAAATCTCGAGTCCCTTGTAAAACAAGGATGACAACGCCATGGCTTTCACCAAAACAATGATTTATTTGTCGGTTGTTGTCGGACGCATTTCGCCTGCACAGCAGGCTTGCTCACCAACAAAGCGATAACGTTTTCAACCATTTTTAAACACACCACATTACGTGTCACATGTGAACTACAAAACAATGAATACTGAAGACAGACTGGTAGTTTCTCATGCCTTAAAGCTATTCAACATTGTTTGGTTTATCAAATTGGTATTTTGTTCGTAAAACGGCGCAACAATTATAAAATCACCTTTGGTATGAAAATTAATAACATTTCACCTCAATGGGATCAATCAAAATTAATAGCAAAATTTCATAATTCATTACACATGCTTACAACCGTTTAAAACCAAACACCGTATCCTGCCCCAGTGGGCTATTTGTCACAAATGTATATTATTTGTAAATCTTACCCTGCCCAAGTGGGCCATGTTATAAGGGATTCAAGTCTCCTTTACTCAGCTGCCAACTGTAAAGTGCACGTGCATCAATTATAAATAAAACAAAATCCTATAAACAAGTTAAAAACCCAGAGAGTGAAGGAAGTTTCAACGACATTTCATAATTCATAGGTGTGTATGTAAATCTTCTTCCACATTGAGACCTTCAGGAATTTTAGTATTAAGCTCAATAATAAAACATGATTCCAATTGTCTCAATTTCTTTTCACGATTCCCGCCCCTTGGGGTCCCCGGGGCCATTTTTGGCCCTGGGGACCCCATCCCCCGGGGCATGGCCAGTATTTTTTTATTTTTTATATATATTTGGAGGGGGGCCGTGTGCCCCCCTCCTCAGGCCATTTATGGGCCCGGTGACCCCATCCCCGGGGCTGGCCTGCCGTGTTTTTTTTTTTAATTTATTTTTGAAAGGGGAGGGGGGCCGCGTGGCCTCCCTCCCGGGCCACTTCTGGCCCTGGGGACCCCATCCCCGGGGCCTGGCCTCTGTGTTGGGGACCGTGGGGGGAGCCCCAATGCCCCCACGGTCCCGCCGACTCCCGCGGGAGCCGGCATTGCTTTTCCACACGGGGAGCTGCTGACATGCAGCTCCCCGTGTGGAAAAGCAATGTGGTTTGGATTTTGAAAGCAAGAGCAGGTTTCCCTGCTCTCGCTTTCAAAACCCAAACCACAGTTTGCTATGGCAGGGCGGGAGCCGCGAGGCTCCCGCCCTGCCATAGCAAACAGCATTGTCCTGGGGGTGGGCACCCGGGACACTGCAGGAGATGGCCCTGGGGGTGGCGGTCCCCAGGGCCATCAAGAAGCTCCAGGAGGGGGCCACGCAGCCCCCTCCCCTAGATTGTAAAGCCCCAGGGAGGTGGTGGTCCCCGGGGCACGGGGTCCATAACGGACCCCGCATTTGCATACTTAGTGCCTCAGGGAGGTGGCGGTCCCCGGGGCATGTGGGGGGGCTCAAGCCCCCCCACACAGGTTGTTTTAAAAACAAAATAGAAGCCCCGGGGAGGTGGCGGTCCCCGGGGCTGCGCGGGGGCCGCGTGCCCCCGCGTTTTATGTGCAAAGCCCCGGGGAGGTGGTGGTCCCTGGGGCATGTGGGGGGGCTCGAGCTCCCCCCACATATGTTTTAAAAAAAAAAAAAATAGAAGCCCCGGGGAGGTGGCAGTCCCCAGGGCTGCGGGGGGCCACGTGCCCCCGCAAACCAATAATAAAGCCCCGGGGAGGTGGCGGTCCCCGGGGCTGTGGAGGCCCCGTGGGCCCCTGCACAATAATTACTCATGCCCCCAGGACTTGGCCCACCTGGGGGCTTAAATACAACGAACCGCGGGAGCCCGCGCTTCGTTTTTTTTATTTCATCAGCAGGATTCGCGGATCATTCGCAAATTTTGCCGTTAAAAAAAAAAATGCTTTTTTGGGCCCTGAGCAGGCCTGGTGGGTCAGGGTGTTTCTACCCTGCCCCCTTTTCTTGTTTTTCAGGCTTGTTTCACTGTTTTCTTGTGACTCGGTTCTACTGAGTCACAAGATGGCTGCAAACACTTCCTGGTTTGGAGTGTTGGCAGCCAATCACAGTGAAGCTCGTGGTCGGGAGGGTTCGCAAATCCACCGCGTCCTAGATATCGAAACTTTTATTTTTGAATTTCTCAGCAACTACTCAATGGATTTACACCATTTAAAAAAAGGTTGCTTTCTGAACCAAGCACTACCTTTTTGCCAAATTTGGTGTAATTCCGTTCAGCAGTTCGGGCTGTAGCTTTGGCTAAAGTTTCCTATGGGAAATTGATTTCCCGACCTCTATTTTTTGAATTTCTCAGGAACTACTGAACGGATTTACACCATTTAACAAAAAGGACTCTTTCTGAACCAAGGGCTACCTTTTTGCCAAATTTGGTGTAATTCCGTTCAGCAGCTCGGGCTGTAGCCGTGTCAAAAGTTTCCTATGGAAATTAACATGGAGAAAACACGTTTTGGGACCCCCCCTTTTTTCTCGGCCCATGCTTGGCGAATCACCCTGAAACTTTCACGACAGGACTGACCGGAGCGCCCCACTAGTTTTGAAAATTTCGCGAAGATTCGTCAAACGACGCTAAAGTTATTGGGAAAACAAAAAATGCTTTCCCTATGGAAAATAGGTCCTAACTATAACTACCTACTGGCGACCGCCAGTAGGAAATATAGATATAGATATATATATTCACTGCAAAAACCGAAGGTTACAGGGACGTTATGGTAAGGACAGGGAATTAAAAAAAATATAGAAACTCACTGAAAAAAACAAAGGTTACAGGAAGGTGATAGTTAGGAAATAGAATTTAAAAAACCTTGGATTTTCAATAAAAAAACAAAGCTTACAGGGATGTTATCATTGGGAAATAGAATTTAAAAAACATTAGAAATTCACTAAAAAAGCCAAATGTTACCGGGACGTTATAGTTAGGCTCAGATTTCACTCATAGAAAACGATGGAAATTCAGCAGTTATAGTTACCTGAGCTAATTATAACTTATGCCCTTGCTTTGCACTGCTTATGACCTAGCATAATAAATCACTGATGACATGGTCAGTGAAGTCACTGATGACATCTCAAATTACATTACTAATGACATCATCCAAACAACCACTCGCGAGTGGGTCTAAGAGTGGGAGCATGAGTGTGTGAGAGGGTCTGTGAGTTTCTGCGTGGGCCTTTGAGTGTATGTGTGAGTCTATCAGTGGTTCTGCTCGTCCTGACCTTTATTGTGCCTCTTTCTCCTAATTTTCGAACTTTGTTCCGCCTCTTGCTGCTCATTTTTGACCTGTATTCTGCCTTTCTCTGCCTTTCTCTGCTCATTTCTGACCTCTATTCTGCCTCTCGCGGCCCGCTTCTGACCTCTATTTTCTGCCTCTTTCTGCTCATTGCTGAGCTTTATTTTGCCTATTTGTGCTTATTTCTCACCTTTATTTTGCCTCTTTCTGCTCGTTCCTGACCTTTATTTTTCCTCTTTCATCTCACTTCTCACTTTTATTTTGTTTCTTGCTGCTGGTTTCTGACCTCTATTTTCTCTTTTCTGCTCATTTCTCACCTTTATTTTGCCTCTGTCTGCTTGTTTTTCATCTTTATTAAACCTCTTTCTGCTCATTGTTGACCTTTATTCCGCCTCTTTCTGCTCATTACTGACATTTTTTCTGCCTGGTTCTTCTCGTTTCTGACCTTTATTCTGCATTGTTCTGGTCGTTTTTTACCTTTATTTTGCCACTTTCTGCTCGTTGCTGACCTCTATTTTGCCTCTGTCTGCTCATTGCTGACCTTTATTTTGCCTCTTTCTGCTTATTTCTCACCATTATTAAGCATCTTTCTGCTCATTTCCCACCTTAGTTTTTTGCCTCTAACATTTAATCTGCCTCTTTCTGCTAGTTTCTCACCTTCTGTTTGCCTTTCTGCTTGTTGCTCACCTTTATTTTGCCTCTTTCTGCTCATTTCACACATATATGTTGCCTCTTTCTGCTCGTTGTCACTCCTTTTTTGCCTGTTTCCGCTCATTGCTGACCTTTATTCTGCCACTTTCTGGTCGTTTCTCAACTTTAGTTTGCCTCTTTCTGCTCGCTGCTAACCTCTATTTTGCCTCTTTATGCTCACTGCTGACCTTTATGCTGCCTCTCTCTGTTAATTTCTGACCTTCATTCTGCCTCTTGCTCTTTTCAGACCTCTATTATGCCTCTTTCTGCTTTTTTACCTGTATTCTGCCTCTTGCTGCTCGTTTCTCACCTTTATTTGGACTTTTTCTGCTCATTGCGGACCTTTACTCTGCCTCTTTCTGCTCATTTTTTACCTTTATTTTGCCTCCTTCTGCTTGTTTCTGACCTTTATTTGGCTTCTTTCAGCTCCTTTCTCGCCTTTATTTTGCCTCTTTCTGCTGGTTTCTGACCATTATTTTGACTCTTACTGCTCATTTCAGACCTTTATTTGTCTATTTCTGCTCGTTACTGATCTTCATTCTGCCTCTTGCTTCTCTTTTCTAACCACTATTTTGCCTCTTGCTGATTGTTTCTGACTTTTATTCTGCCTCTTTCTCTTCATTTCTGTCCTTTATTCTTCCTCATTCTGCTAATTTCTGACCTTTATTCTGCCTCTTTCTGCTAGTTTCTAACCACTATTCTGTCACTTGCTGCTCATTTATGAGCTTTATTTTGCCTCTTTCTGATTGTTTCTAACCTCTAATTTGCCTCTTGCTGCTCGTTTTTTACCTCTAGTCTGTCTCTTGCTACTCATTTCTCATTTTTATTTTGCCACTTTCAGACTTTTTTTTCGACCATTATTCTGCCTCTTTCTGCTTGTTTCTGACCTTAATTCTTCCTCTTTCTGCTTGTTACTCACCTTTATTTAACCTCTTTGTACTTGTTGCTGACCTCTGCTTTGCCTCTTTATGCAAGTTTCTCACCTTTATTTTGCCTCTTTGTGTTCGTTTCTGACCTTTATTTTGCTCTTCTGCTCATTTCTGACCTTTACTCTGTCTCTTTCTGCTCGTTTCTGACTTCCAATTATGACTCTTTCTGCTCGTTTCTGACCTCTATTCTGCCTCTTGCTGCTCGTTTCTCACCTGTATTTTGCTTCTCTCTGCTCATTTCTGACATTTATTCTGGCTCTTTCCGCTCATTTCTCACCTTTATTCTTTCTCTTTCTGCTCATTTCTGCTCTTTATTCTGCCTCTTTCTTCTCGTTTCTCACCTTTATCTTGCCTCTTTCTGCCAGTTGCTGACCTTTATACTGCCTCTTGCTGCTTGTTTCTGATCCTCTATTTTGCCTCTTTCTGCTCGTTTCTGACTTTTATTCTGCCTCTTTGTGCTCATTTCTGACCTCTAGTCTGCCTCCTACTGCTCGTTTCTCACCTTTATTTTGCCTCTTTCTGCTTGTTACTGATCGTGTTATTCTGCCTCTTCTTATTTCTGACCTTTATTCTGCCTCTTTCTGCTGGCTTCTCACCTTGATCTTGTCTATTTCTGCTCATTGCTGACCTTTTTCTGCCTCTTTCTGCTCATTTCTGTCCTTTGTTCTGCCTTTTTCTGCTAGTTTCCCACCTTTATTTTGCCTCTTTTTGCTCATTGCTGACCTTTGTTTTGCCTCTTTCAGCTCATTTCTGACCTTTATTCTGACTCTTTCTGTTCGTTTCTGACCTCTAATCTGCCTCTTGGTGCTCATTTCTCAGCTTTATTTTGCAGCTTTCCGCTCATTGCTGTCCTTTATTCTGCCTGCTTCTGCTTGTTTCTGACCCTATTCTGCCTCTTTCTGCTCATTTCTCACCTTATCTTTCCTCTTTCTGCTCATTGCTGACCATTAATCTGCCTCTTGCTGCTTGTTTCTGACTTCAATTTGGCTTCTTTCTGCTCGTTTATGACCTTCATTCTGCCTCCCTTCTGCTCATTTCAGACCTTTATTCAGTCTCTTGTTGCTCGTTTATGACCTTTATTCTGTGTTTTTAGGCTCATTCCTGACTTCTGTTCTGCCTCTTGCTGCTCGTTTCTCACCTTTATTTTGCCTCTTTCTTTTCGTTGCTGACTTTTATTTTGCCTCTTCCAGCTCGTTTCTCACCTTTATTATGCCTCTTGCTGCTGGTTTCTGACCTCTATTTTGCCTCTTTTTGCTCCTTTCTCACCGTTATTTTGCCTGTTGCTGCTTATTTCTGACCATTATTCTGCCTCTTTCTTCTAGTTTTCTCCTTTATTGTGCATCTTTCTCCTCCTGCTCATTTCTCACCTTTATGTGGCCTTTTTCTGCCTGCTGCTGACCTCTATTTTGCCTCTTCCTGTTTGTTGCTGACCTACAGAAATCCTCTCTAAAAACATACATGACTGTCTGAATATGCATTCAAAAGCATTAGAAAGAGAATTCTTGCCACACCTACCACTACTGCTACACTATAATATGCTGGGGTCAAATTCATTTTAGTTCATTTAGTTTATTGTTTTTAAATCTGCACCCTTTGCAAGAAAGACGGGGGTCTGATTTCCATAGAAGACTATTAGTGAGATGGCTTAAGAGAAATTAGATAGCACTTTCTCTACATGATCTGTAAAAAGAAAAACCCTTTTCAATATTTTTGAGTTCCTGATTGAGACTGTTGATCTGTCACAATACAGTTTACCCTTTTCAGACCAAGGATAAGGCAGGCCACATAGTTGTGTGAGACCTATGGAGCTTTGCTCTTCTGTTTTAGCCATAATAGCTTCATAGACATTGTGTTCCTAGTACTAGTCAAAATCAGCGAAAACCTTTTGTGAGGACAAATCTCATGCAATCAGAGAAACCCACAAAGAAGAATCAAGAAGATGACAGACAGACAATAGGAACATCTATTGGATTCTTGAAAGGAACATTGACAGAACTCCCAAACTGTCTGAAAAGAAAGACCAACACAGGAAAACAAAATCCACTAAGGGTTACATTGTCTCAGTTTTTAGGTCGAGCCTGGGCAGCTCATGCGCTGCTCTTCAGCATGCTGTATTGGCGTATGCACTTGAAGCCCCGTCCACTCTCCGCCGATATTTGTCATTGGCTTGTGTCATTGCCATTCGTAAATGCTGGGTTCTGATTCGTAAATATGCTTGTTAGTCCCTCCTTAGTACTGCCTTGTCTTCATTATTAACCTCCCATAAGGACTGGCCCTTTCACTTCGGTTGTTACACGGTCTGATTTATAAGTTGGGGAGCACTATTTTCTTCAAAGCTCTTCCCCTATTCCACCCACGACATTGCAGCACCCGCCCACTTTTATTTTAATAGTAACGTATTTATTCAAATTACAGCGCGGTCCACTTTAACTATAGCGGCCATGCTTCTTTAATTATTTAATAAATGGCGCGGTCCGCGTTCACTTTAGCGACAGCACTTATTTAATTATTTAATTGCCAGCGCGGGCCGCTTTCACTTTAGCAGCCACGCTACAGAACCTTTTGAAATTCATTATTTTTTTTCACTTTGGGTGAAAGCGCCATACGCGCTTTCACTTTAATGTTGGCTGCACACCTTTGTTTAGACACTGCTCACTGTAACGTGAATATGCAAGCAGCGTCTAAAAAAATGGGCGTGGCCACCATTAAAGTGGTCTCGGAATTTGCAAGAGTTTGAGCTCTTGGCATTAAAAATAACAATGCTGTTTATATATGTGTTCCTTTTAAAAACACATAAATAAAAGGCATTGCCATTTACAATACTAATAGCTTAAACGCTCGCAAATGCGAGACCTATTGCATTGAAAATGCTTGTGATTGATTGGCATGGGTGCCAAGGCACTCCCTAGAGAAATGTGTGGCATGTTGTGTGCAATAAGCTAACTAAACAATATGTGTGGAACTTAAAAGTCAACAGCATGTTTAGTTACAAAAGATAAACAGTTAAATAAAAAGACATACAAAATTAAGAGAAAGAGTTCAAATTTACACAACAGAAGCAATTCAGTTGAAGTCAATATAAAAAGGGCCTGTAATGAATGTCTGGAAGAAATCGGAGATTAATGAAAACTTGGCTTTCAAGTTGTTTATGACCAAGCAAAAGTGCTAAAATATATGCAAATTACATGTGTGACTGTTGTATTGATAGAGCGCTATGCTCTCGTAAAAATTGTATGGGTGCATCATAATCACTGATAGTCTGTACCCGCATATATCCAGTTATACATATAATGAATGGTTAGTAAAATGTAGTCGTAACTCGCATTATTAGAGTGAATAGAAGGGTAGTTGTGCTATTATAATTTTGCAAATGTAATGCTTAACTGAAACGTGCTCAAAATGATGCCTTAATGGGGTAGGCCATGTGTAATCGAGATGCAGTAGTTAAACGTGTACCATATTAAGTTGCACGTGTAGTTCACTTTTCGCATATGAAATAATGGATTAATGCTTATAGAAGTGATCATAATTGTGTGTTTAAATTGTGTAAAGGCCTGACTGCATATACGTAAAGGAAAGGCCTGATCCATTTTATGTTAGCTTATTTAGCAGGAAGAAATGTTTTTCTTGGAAAGGCTCTCTGGGTACAGTTGGTAAACTCATGTAGAGGGGAAAAGTTTGTTGAAACGTATCGTCTGTTGCAGGTGCAAGGACATATGCCTCGTTAGCAACACACTGGCTCTTTGTTTCACGAGTTAGGGTGGTGGGAGGCATGAAGACGGGAGTACACTGGAATGTAGGGATGATACTTTCAGCGGAGAAGGTGCCTGGGACTCAAGGTCATCTTAACCGTCCAGGATGAAGTAAGAGTTTCGATGGAAAAATACAAGAAGGAAGACCTGGCCGAAGAGGCGTGACAAGGGCGTGTTCAATTGTTTTTGGGATTTGTATTAGGGACTGTGCCCCGAGGGTGGAGGGTAGAGAAGAGGTAGAGGAGATCAGGGAGAGAGGACAGAGGGGAATATTAGGAAGGAGCATCTCAGAACGAGCTCGACATGCTATGTGAGTGTGCTTCTTAGGAAGACTTCACAGCTGACACCTTTTCTTTTACTCTTGCCTGGGAAATTCGCTAAGTAGGTATGACATCTAAGTGAGAGGGTAGGGACAGCAAATGGTTTATGCTTATTTAGATAAATGAGGAATAAAATAGAGATTGGAGCTGTTATTGCTTGTCTAATACTTCTGGAGCTAACGATTCTTCTCATCCTGAGTCGGATGAGACTCTTGCGTAGGATGTTATTTGTATTAGTGCCCATCTATTTCTTTAACCTCGTGTTGAGGTGCTTGCATGTGCAGTTATTCCTGGCGGTAATAAACCCACAAAATTGAATTTGGAGTCAGTGGTCTTTTAAGGTAAACGGGGTTCTAAGATGATTGCATAACTGAAAGGATTTTCTTCCCTTTACACTATTCAGCAGGTAAAAAGTTCCTGGCGACCTGGAGATCCTTAGAAAAGCTAAGATAAGAATCAGCGTTATCAGTTGGTAGCAGAGTAGGATGGTTTCCTCTGATAGTAAGGGGAGATCTAGACTAGGATAAGGGATTAGTTGCCCCATAGAACCCCAGTGATGGTGATCCAGTGGATCGTAAAAGGAGGACGTCGGCGGTCGCTGAAAAACTGACGGAGAGTGACGGTGCGGCGGAAGTAGCAGTTCGTGGTAGAGTGAGTATGAACAGGGTGATGCTTGTTAGATTGCGGTGTTTAATTGTTGTGTGATGTCTTGCGGAGTTGGAATGAGAGTCGTGTGATTGAGGATCGGACCGTGAGCGCGCGGGACCGAGAGACTTGATTATTGTGGTGTAGAAGACACCCAGAGCTGAGATCGTTGACCAGAAATTGTGGGGGTCATGAGACGTCGTTGATCAACCCACTGAAGATAGGGAGCACATGTGTGAGTGCGTGAATAACCGACGCTGGTAGTAGGTTGTTGAGTGCAGAAATTGAGCGGTTGAATCCTATCGATTGTATTAGAGGTGATTGTCCGGTCGTTTTGCGGACAGACAGTTGCCAGATTGAGGTCAACAATCTCGAGAGGCTGATAGGCCATTGGTGGACCGACAGTCAGAGAGGTAATTGTTCGGTAGGACAGACCATTGCTTCAGAGTGTGATTGGGACACGTGCGAACGAGAATGAGAGAATTAGCAAGGAGGGGAACTGCTGCGAGCGGAGGAAGAGTGACGTCAGACAGTGCCGCGCTGCGATAGGCTGGCTGGTGTGAGCCGCGCTGGCATTGGTGGATCGAATCAGGAAGTAAAACACTAAATACTGGGTTCGAACAGACATCTGCTTCACCATGAAATGTTTTAAAGTTTTACGAGAACTTTGCAGAGGTGACAGACATGTGGTTACTCGGGGTGGAGAGGAAGCCCCTCCTGAGGATACGCCGGCACATTATATGGCTACGAATGTAGGATTGCATACTATAATCTGGCTCGAGAACTGGCATAAAAAGACAGAAGGGGAAGGAGAATTGACTTTCCCATGCTATGGCACTTTCAGGTTGGAAGTGTTGTACCAGCTAAAGACTATAATGGCTTCTTTACGACCACTGCCTAGACCGACACAGTTCGAGGCGCTACATGCATGGATTAGGGCAGCGTATGACAGGAAAAGAGATAAGAACCAGGAAAGGGTGAAGCAATCGATCAGGGCATTTCAAGATGCGAGATGGGATGCATTGGAGAAAAGGTGGAGAGTGGAAACTATTGAAGGGGACAGGCTGTTTCCACTGTTGATAAATGTAGGAGAAGCAAAGAAGAGGTGGGCTGAAGAAGACGACAGTGATACAGACGACAGCCTGTTAGATAGGTTGCTAGTGGAGAGACCACCTCCATTTAATCCAGATTCAGAAGAGGGAAATTCAGCTTCAGCAGTAGAAGCTAGTGAGTTACAAAATCAGACTAACATGAGGGTAGTGGGAAAAATTTCCACAGGGACAGAGGGAACGGCAACCCAGCCTTCCATGGGGAATATGCGGTTACCGGATTCTTTGACGGTACCTGTTACCATTGGTCCCATAGTATCGGTATATGACCCAGACCGAATAAGTGAAGGAAGCTCAATGCAGACGAGAGGGGGAGAGGGGACCAGTGCTGGTGGGAAGGGTTTAGGAGTACAAGTGGTTCACTTTCCGAAGCCCTTAGAAACAAGCACGCCATTACCAGCCACGGCAGACTCCTCTTTTAGGCAGGAGGATGAGAGACCAGTCAGACCAAGATCTTTACACGAATCCAAGTCAGCTTTGAGGATGTGGACACCAGCAGTAAGAAACCAAAGTGATAGGATGCCAGGCGATAGGGAACAAGACATTTTGGAAGGTAGACCAAGTTCCAGGATTACGATAGAAGAGAACAAATCACAAGGACAAAGTAGTGACTATGATGAGCGGAATGGAGCAGCTTGCCAAGAAATACTGAAGAGTGCAGTACAGGCAAGGTTGCTAGACGTAGTAAGACTAAAAGCGGAGGTAGACGAAATGATTAGTGGAAGCCTGCCGTTGGAGAGAATAGAGATTTATGGGCCAGATGAGCTGCTTTTCATAGCAAAAGATGTGACTCGGAAAGCCAGGATAGCACATGAGAAATTGACAGCATTGGCCAGGAGATATGAGGTAGACTTGAATAAAACAAAAACGTTGCAAGGACCACATAGGTTGCAATATAGTGATCAGGAATTGGAGGAGAAAAGGATCACAGGATTAAGGACGCATACTAAAGATCTGATTGTAGGGATGCGTATATGGAATTTGTTGAACAAATGGGAAGAAAGGTGGTCAAAGAAAAAAATAGCAAAGAAAAGTGTAGGAGAATTGCCGCCTCCGGGGGGAGGGGCGATGGGCGTTGGGAACTTTCCTTTACGGGAAGTACAGAATGGAGGGTACGTGCATGTGCCGTGGAGTAGAGGTGATTTGGCTGCGTTTACAAATGACTTTCCTCGGCTGAGGGAAAAACCCGTAGAGTGGTACAAACAGGTTGAGCGGTTTGTTAAGATCTCGAAGGTGCTGTGGACTGACTTGAACACCTTGTTTGACATAGTGGTGCCGGGAGATTTGTGGACAGCTTGTAAAATCGCAGTTGAGTGGTCGACCTTTGAACCTGAAAGGGATGCTGTCACAAATGGTCCGTCACCCATTGTCATGAAGAAATTTGAGCAAGTGATTACATGGTTGAAACTGAAGATTTCGCCTCAAGATATCGATTGGGTTAAGATAGATCGAACTGTGCAGGAACCCAAGGAGACAGTGCATGAATATTATGAAAGACTCTTACAAGCTTTTAAACAGTATAGCGGATTAGATGCCTTAGACCCCAAGGATATGGGACAGTTTGTCTCAAAGTTTGTTTTAGGATTGAGATCGGAGGTCAGCCTCATGATACAGCACCATTTGATCTGTTGGCAGAACAAGCCGGTAGATGAAATCTTGCGGTATGCGAAGTACTGTAGCGATAAAGTGGACTCGAAGCATCGGAAGCTAAAGGACAAACTGATGCTCGTTCAGATGCAGACAGCTCAGGTCCAACCTAGTGGAGGGACCCTAGGAAGAAGACAAGGAAATTACCAAGGGAACCAGAATGGGCAAGGTCAGGGAAAGGGGAAACCCATCGATCCCAAGACAGGGGTGGATGTGGTGACAGTGAAATAGACCACTGCGTGTCATCTTTGTCATCAGGTCGGACATTGGAAGCGCGAGTGCCCCTTGAACCCAGCCAACCAAGTGCAGCAGGAGGTAGAAGTGGTTCAGGCACCTGCGCCGGAGGTAGTCAACACTGTGATGAGGCCCAGATCGATGAAAGGGGGGACTTATAACCCACAAGTATCGGTCCCCCAGCCACCAAGGATCCCGCAGGGAATACGGACTTACCAGCAGATGCCACTATTCGAAAGGGTATGATGGGTACAGCCCAGACCCGTTATCCTGACGGTGCCTGAGGGGGGAGGAAGACTGCACACTTGGAGCAGTCTTGGAGGTAGACCAGAGAGGTCCTTTTGTGGAGGCAGACATTGATGGTCATCCTACCACACTTTTGGTTGACACTGGTGCTACCCGGTCTACTGTAAGATCAGCAGTAGTCCCCAACCTACCCCTCTCGGGACAATCGATCCAGTTGTTGGAGTAGCGAGCAAAAGAATAAACAGCCCACTGACCGAACCGATTCCAGTGAGGCTAGGTTCCTTCCAAACTAGACATCAGTTTGTGGTGTGCGATACGAGTCCAGTTTGTCTTCTGGGAAGAGATCTGTTATGTAAATTGAACTGTACTATTTACTGCACACCCAGGGGAGTGGAGGTTCAGACGAGGGATGATGATGCTACCTTTAAAGTTGCTAATCAATATCTGTGTATAGACTTGTACCCAATGGTAACCGTGGAAGAACTTCCACCGGATTTGAGAGACGCTGTGTCACCCGAGGTGTGGGACTTTACCGGCGAAGAGATAGGACTAATCAAGGGGGTTGAACCTGTGCAGATCCAGGTGAAACAGAATGTTGAGTTCCCTAGAACGCCCCAGTACAATCTGTCGCCTGAAACGATCGCAGGGATTAAACCTGTAATCGAGTCTTTTGTCAAGCAAGGCATTCTGAAGGAGATCAGAGGTAGCCCATGTAATTCACCTATTATGGGATTACAGAAACCGAGCGGGAAATTCAGGATCGTGCAGGACCTGCGAAAGGTCAACACGATAGTCGTATCTTGTTGTCCAGTGGTACCGAATCCATCAGTGATACTGTTTCAGATCCCATGTGAAGCCGAGTGGTTTACTGTCATCGGCTTGTGCCAAGCATTCTTTTCTATACCGCTCCATGAGGAAAGCCAATTTCTTTTTGCATTCAGGCTGGAAAATCGTGTGTTAACATGGTGTCGTATCCCTCAAGGGTATACAGAAAGTCCATCGATTTTTAATCAGATCTTGAAGAAGAATCTTGAGAGTCTTGTATTGCCGCAGAACTCAGTTCTTGTGCAGTACATAGACGATCTGCTTGTAGCCTCAGAAACGGAAGATGCTTGCAGGATAGACACGGAAGCCCTGTTGAATCACCTAGCAGAAAACGGGCACAAGGTGTCTCCAAACAAGTTGCAGTACTGCTTAAATGAGGTACAATACTTAGGTCACAGATTAGAAAAGGGCAAGAGGAAGGTGTCTCCAGATCGAATAGAGGCGATAATGAACATGGCAGTGCCCACCACCCAGAGAGAAGTCAGGATGTTTTTGGGAATGGTCGGCTATTGTCGTCAGTGGATTCCCAATTTTTCCTTGAGAGCAAAGCCTTTACAGAGACTTACGCACAAGGATGTGAGTGATCCGGTACCATGGGATGAGGAGTGCTTGGTGTCATTCCTAAGACCGAGGGAAGAGTTGTGTAGTGCCCCAGCGTTGGGAATGCCTGATTACAACAAGGCTTTTTCACTGTTCTGTTGTGAGAGGGAGGGTTGTGCATTAGCAGTCTTAGCTCAGAACCATGGAGGTGTCCGTAGACCAGTTGCCTACTTTTCAGCTACTTTAGATCCAGTAGCTTCTGCGTTGCCCGGATGTCTAAGATCCGTTGCTGCAACAGGTGTCAGCATTGAAAGATGCGAAAGCATTGTAATGGGTCATCCTTTGACTGTATATGTGCCACACTCGGTTGAATTGTTGATGACCAGGACTAAGACTCAGCACTTAACGAATAACAGGTTAACAAGGTATGAGCAAGTCATACTTGCCGCAGAGAATGTGACTCTGAAAAGGGGCTCCGTCTTAAACCCTGCGACATTAATGCCCATACCGAATGCAGATGATGAAGATTGTGCGGACCATGATTGTCTTCACGTGACTGAACTCTGCACCAAACCGAGACCTGACATTGTCGATGAACCACTGACTGACCCAGATGAAATTTTCTTTGTCGATGGTTCATGTCTAAGAGACAGTGTCGGCCAACTAATAGCAGCATTTGCTGTATGTACCATTTCCGGGGTGGTTGAGGCTGCTTGCCTAGAAGGAGTACGCTCCGCGCAGGTAGCTGAGATGATTGCCTTGACTCGTGCCTGTTTGGCCGCTGATCAAATTCGAATCACGATTTACACGGACAGCCAGTATGGGTTTGGTGTGGTTCATGACTTCGGACAGTTATGGTCCCAGAGGGGATTTTTGACATCATCTGGCTCACCCATCAGGAATGGAGAACATGTAAGACAACTGTTAGATGCATTGCAATATCCGAAGGAAATCGCAGTTGTCAAGTGCACTGCGCATGGAAAGGGGGAGGATTTTGTGTCTTTGGGAAATAATTATGCAGACGAAGTTGCCCGCTTCTGTGCAGAACAAGGATGCATATTTACAGAGGGTTATACAGGAGAGAGCCAAGAAAGAACCGAGCTCAACATGATGTTGGCCATGGCAGACACTTGGGAGGAGCTCAAGCGACTGCAGGATGAAGTCTCAGATCAGGAAAGGAACGGATGGGTCAAAGCAGGATGTGAAAGAGGGGATGTGGATGTTTGGGTCTCCAGTGATGGGAGAGCTGTGTTGCCAGAAAATCTGCTGAGCCCAATGGCGAGACAAATACATGGACCGGTACACCTTGGTAGAGATGCAATGATGCGAGTGTTTAGACAAACGTGGTATAACCCACGATTTCGTGCGATTGCTGAAGCAGTTTGTCAGAGGTGTGTTACGTGTCAGCAGATGAATGCCGGAAAGAAAACAGTAGTCACCTTGAGTCATATTGGGAGGTCAGGAGGGCCCTTCAATAGGATACAGTTAGATTTCGTGGAAATGCCTAAGTGCAATGGGTTGAGATACATTCTGGTGCTGGTATGTGTATTCTCACAGTGGGTGGAGGCTTACCCAACACGCAGGTTTGACACTCTCACAGTGGCTAAGATATTGTTGAGGGAACTCATCCCGCGATTCGGGATTCCAACCTCTTTGGAATCAGATAGAGGAAAACACTTCCAGAGTGAAATCATGAAGTTACTTTGTGCCGCATTGAATGTTGATCAGAGACTCCATTGCAGTTACCGACCAGAGGCTTCTGGAATGGTGGAGCAGGTTAATGGAACTTTGAAAGCCCGGATGGCAAAAATGTGTTCATCAACGTCTCTGAAGTGGCCTGACGCATTGCCACTCGTACTGATGAGCATGCGAAGTGTCCCAGATAGGAGGACCGGGTTGTCCCCTCACGAAATATTGATGGGAAGGGCAATGCGGTTGCCAGCAGTACCAGCTACAGCTTTGATAAACATCACTGATGACTTGATTCTCGATTACTGTAAAGGACTATCTGATGTGGTCCGTTCTGTGTCCCAGCAGGTACAAGCTGCAGCTGTTCCGGCCTCGAGTGATCTGTGCCACGACCTGTGTCCAGGCGACTGGGTGCTTGTTCGAAAGCACGTGAGGAAGAGCTGTCTGGATGTTCGGTGGCGAGGCCCGTACCAGGTGATACTGGTAACGAACACAGCAGTGAAGTGTGGAGGATTGCCGAACTGGGTACATGCTTCCCATACCCGCAGAGTTTCAGCACCCTCAGAAAAAACAGCTCCTCTCGTAAATAAAAATCCAGCTGATGTGGCGGGGCCACAGGAGAGGACAAGTCAAGCTGTGAGGGCCGCTGACGCAGCTGGTAGTGCACCGGAGCTAGCTGAAGGGTGTTCCGACAACCAAACCTCGACTCTGACTCGGATGACAAAGGTGGTGCAGTGGGTGGAGTGAAGTCAGATTCAGCAGAAGAGGGAAGTGGTGCACATGGTATAGAAGGGGAAGGCGGAAGAATGACCAGAATTGAGGAGGTTTGGCCGGAACGACAGAGGCGACTGAATCTGAGGTTGGAACCTGAAAGAGATCTTGCTCCAGTGTCTGAAACGTCTGAAACAGAAGCAAGCGACGAAGAGCAGACTCAAGAGGGTCGGAGGAGGTCAAAAAGAACGAGGGTACCTTGCCAGAGATACACTACCCCTGAGTGGACTTACACAGTGACTGATGCAGGGGGTAGTGAGTTCGGGGAGACTGAGGTCTGTGCAGGTGGTCAGCAAGAGTCCAAGCGTGGTGCTGAAGGTGGTGCTGTTGATACCAGGGCTCGAAGTCGAAGGAATACTGACCCTCACGGTTCCGAATCCCCAGCTTCTGAGTAAAGTCCGAGAATTGGTTTTGCATCGACTCGAATTTCCGTCTTTTGTATTTGAGCCGTCTTCACATGAAGTGGTAATTCTTCGCCTTGAACTTTTGTATCATGTTTTAGAAGCACTTGCAGATGATCTTATGGTGGATGAAATATAACCTGCTGTAAATAAAAAGTCTAAAGAAGAAGATAACCTAGGTCCGAGTGGAAGAAGAATAAACTTAGGGACTTTCCACCGAAGAGGAACAAAAACTTAGGGAAGTCTTTTTCTGGACTATGTAAATAAGACTGTAGCTGAAAAGGGGGATTTCCAGAGGTTTCGAAGTGTTGCTCGAGTTGGTTAAGCAAGTCACGTGTGGAGAAGACAGAGACTTTTGAGTGCTTTTGCTGAAACTAAGAACTTTCGAGAACTTTCAAGATCATGGAGGCTGGAGATCCAAATCGTAGATCCAAATTGATTGTGGGCATACTTATAGAGGGTGTGATAGTTTCTATAATCATAGTAATTGTAGTCTCATATACAGTTCCACATGAGTTAGCAGTGGAGGGGGTGCCAGGGACTCCTACACCTACTACACCTAGCCAAAAAGAGGGAAACATAGGAGCTGACAAGGCTTTGCTGATAGAAGAAAGTCGTAGATTGCATGTAGATTTGTCTAGAAGTGATTTTAAGCTTAATGCATACGCCAAGCTGCTATATGAGTACGTGGATGCGATGGATGCGAAGGTTGTTATGCGTGTATGCAGTTGCCTGCTTCAGTGGATGAGGGTATTAGATATCACCATCTTCCACTGACGTATGGAATTTCATGTAGTCTTTTGCTTAGTATATTTTATGAAAGAGATCAGTTTGAGTATTTCTTTTCCAATTACGATGCAGTGCTTCCTGAAGTCCCAGCCTACAAACATTTGAATAAGTACGATTATTATAAGTCAGAGGATAGACTTAGGAAGTTCTTCATACCGTCTTTGGAACTGGACACAGCATATGCTCACCGACATAACTTGACGTGCTCAATATCAGATGTAGAAAAGAAGTTTGTAGATCAGGTAGAAGATAGATATAGAAAACTAACACAGACACGGGATACAGGGCATAGTCCAGTAGATTGGACCGAGGAGGAGAGATTGCACCGAACAAAAGGAAGTTATGGTCCTATAGCCTTGGACAAGGAGCAGAGGGGAAAGCTGTGTGTGAGACGTTATCAGACCTACTATGAAAAGGTTCCAGTGGGACAGAGTACGTGTGACCATGTTTTCACCATGGCAGATGCAGCAAAGAATTTTCTCCAAGGCCCTGTACAGGTGATACCTACGGTGTATTTCGTGTTTGGAAGGAATGCTTATGTGAGATGCCTGCGAACTGGTATGGTACGTGTTACTTGGGGATAATCTTTCCAAAGATTTACCATACAGAGGATTTGGAACTTTTGGAAGGTGGAAAGCATTCAAGAGTGAGAAGAGGTGCGAGTGCAGGGTCATAGTGGGAGATATCTTTGGAGCAATGATACCAAGTTTGGGAGTGATCTTGAATGATGTGAAGATCCGGAGATTGGCGACTGTGATAGATGAACTATCAATGAATACAGCAAAGTCATTGGTACTTGTGGAAGGAGAGATGTTGTCGATAAGGACAATGGTTTTGCAGAATCGCCTTGCTTTGGATGTCCTATTGGCAAAAGAGGGCGGTGTCTGTAAATTATTGAAGGTTCAAGAGTGCTGTACTTATATACCAGACTGCAGCAAGGATCTGGAGAAATATATAAGTAACATCACTACCATTCACACGAAAATAGCGGATTTGACCGAAGAGGGAGCCTGGGAGAAAGTTGAAAAAGGATTTGGTCAAGTGGGGAGCTGGTTTGCGAATTTGGGAAAGGGATTCCTTGGCTATATACTGAGACCTCTCCTTATTGTGGTGGTTTGTGTGGTTTGTCTGTGGGGTCTGATAAAGGCATACAAATGGTATCGAGCAGGAAGGGTTGAGAGGGCTCTGAGAGAAAATGAGACGAGAATGGCTAGACTGCAGGAAAGTCAATATCAGAGACTCAAGAGATTGGAGAAGTACAGACCAGGGAGAGTGGCAACGAGTTCTGTTTAGGTCGGTTCTTTCTCCAAGGGAGTTGAAAAGATGTGATGACAGGAGTCATCAAAGGGGGGAACTGATAGAGCGCTATGCTCTCGTAAAAATTGTATGGGTGCATCATAATCACTGATAGTCTGTACCCGCATATATCCAGTTATACATATAATGAATGGTTAGTAAAATGTAGTCGTAACTCGCATTATTAGAGTGAATAGAAGGGTAGTTGTGCTATTATAATTTTGCAAATGTAATGCTTAACTGAAACGTGCTCAAAATGATGCCTTAATGGGGTAGGCCATGTGTAATCGAGATGCAGTAGTTAAACGTGTACCATATTAAGTTGCACGTGTAGTTCACTTTTCGCATATGAAATAATGGATTAATGCTTATAGAAGTGATCATAATTGTGTGTTTAAATTGTGTAAAGGCCTGACTGCATATACGTAAAGGAAAGGCCTGATCCATTTTATGTTAGCTTATTTAGCAGGAAGAAATGTTTTTCTTGGAAAGGCTCTCTGGGTACAGTTGGTAAACTCATGTAGAGGGGAAAAGTTTGTTGAAACGTATCGTCTGTTGCAGGTGCAAGGACATATGCCTCATTAGCAACACACTGGCTCTTTGTTTCACGAGTTAGGGTGGTGGGAGGCATGAAGACGGGAGTACACTGGAATGTAGGGATGATACTTTCAGCGGAGAAGGTGCCTGGGACTCAAGGTCATCTTAACCGTCCAGGATGAAGTAAGAGTTTCGATGGAAAAATACAAGAAGGAAGACCTGGCCGAAGAGGCGTGACAAGGGCGTGTTCAATTGTTTTTGGGATTTGTATTAGGGACAGTGCCCCGAGGGTGGAGGGTAGAGAAGAGGTAGAGGAGATCAGGGAGAGAGGACAGAGGGGAATATTAGGAAGGAGCATCTCAGAACGAGCTCGACATGCTATGTGAGTGTGCTTCTTAGGAAGACTTCACAGCTGACACCTTTTCTTTTACTCTTGCCTGGGAAATTCGCTAAGTAGGTATGACATCTAAGTGATAGTGTAGGGACAGCAAATGGTTTATGCTTATTTAGATAAATGAGGAATAAAATAGAGATTGGAGCTGTTATTGCTTGTCTAATACTTCTGGAGCTAACGATTCTTCTCATCCTGAGTCGGATGAGACTCTTGCGTAGGATGTTATTTGTATTAGTGCCCATCTATTTCTTTAACCTCGTGTTGAGGTGCTTGCATGTGCAGTTATTCCTGGCTGTAATAAACCCACAAAACTGAATTTGGAGTCAGTGGTCTTTTAAGGTAAACGGGGTTCTAAGATGATTGCATAACTGAAAGGATTTTCTTCCCTTTACACTATTCAGCAGGTAAAAAGTTCCTGGCGACCAGGAGATCCTTAGAAAAGCTAAGATAAGAATCAGCGTTATCAGTATCACTGGTTTCTAGTTAAAGCTGACTACAAATAGTGCCAGCTCACAGCAATCTTGTGCACCTTGCTGTTAACAATATGAGAATAAATGAGGAAGGGGCATTGTATTCCCTTTTAATTGTTCACTTCTATAAATTTGGCACACAATTTCAGAGATCACTCCATGCAAATTAAATGTCTTCTGAATGTTGTTGCATCCAATTATGTGCATAGGGCTACAGATCGAAAGTTCCTTTCAGTTGACATTTATCAATATATCCCAGTTGTTTATTCGGTCATAAGAAACTTTATTTAGTCCACCAGTGATGGATATTTTCGTGCCACTTGCCCGAGAGAATGTGAAAGGGGTGAGATATCTTTATGTACTATTTGAAAGTACTGGACCTATAATTCATGAATTGGCAGCAATATAATGGGAACTAACCAAATGTTTGCTGTTGAAATAGTTATTGTGAAAATGTGCTCATAGCCAAGCACAGCAGAGGTAAACGTTGATCACCAATCCTACAAATGGGAACAATGAGAGTGCACGAAAGCAGGTTGGATTAGCCCTGGTTATGTCCAGATTGGACTATTGTAATTCTCTCTGTCTGGACTCCAACATTAGCACTCAGCACAAACTCCAAGTAGTACAGAATGCACTTGCCATAATAACGCTTGACATTCCCAGGCGCCAATCGGCTGCTATGGTGTTGGGGGCCTTACATTGGCTCCCCAACAGAAAGCACATTATGTTTAAAGCACTCTGTGCAGTGCAAAATGTCCTTTTTCTCCTCAGTCCAGCGACTGGCATTCTCCAGGTAGAAACCTGCACTCAGCACACCGAAACCTCCTTACTGTGCCTAGGACTCAAAAGAAGAAATGGGGAGATTGAGCTTACTCGAGAACTCTCTTCTGCAAAGCCTTAGGGCTATCCCACCATTACTGCCTTTCAAGAAAGTACTTAAAATCTGGCCTCATGCTTTATAGACAGTTTTTTTTACTTTGGGTAACTGCCGCTCTCTACAAATCAAAATCAATCAAAATCAAAAAGAGTGGATGAGGAATAAGGAAATAATAAAACATTACCTCTGCCTTTCCCAGTTTATTTCCTGAGGGACACCTGCGTGGAGACCCTCCGGCTCCTCCTCAAGGAATGGGTGTCATTACATATCCTCACCCTGAATCAGAAACATTAGTTTATATTAATACTCTTTTAATTTACACCCTTTGGGCCCGATCCCAAATTATTTTTGACTGAGGCCATTAAGGTACTGCTCCCTTTAAACACCTTTACCAACATATTATGAAGACATGATTTTGTAGTAAGTAATGTGTAACAAGAACGTTTGTGCACATTTGCTGTGTGGCATTTTCTTACACTGGTGATGTCTTCTGCTGTTTTTTTGTGCTGCCATCTTTTTGTGCTGCATTATTGAAATGTGATTTTGTTTTACTATGGTTTTTGTGTTGCATTGTGTTTTGAATGTTGCCATTTTATGCTTTCATTGTGGTATTACTTTACTTTGTGAATGTAACTGTAGTATAGTTAGTCGTTTACATTAGATATGTAATCAAACGCTGCTCAATTTCCAGTCTAAAGCAGTAGTAGGTGGTAAAATAGCTCTACTTCAGCTCTTCAACTACTTAAGACATTAGTCTGCCCAAAACGATAATTGCCACCAATGCTCACCTTAGGTAATATGGCCCTTTTTAAAAATTGATTGATGCAGACTTGTTAGATTTGGGGGTCTCTAGTTGGCAGAGGTAGGTACCTTTGACCAAATAGGGACCCTTGCGTCTAGTCAGGGTAAGGGGGATACACTCCTAAAATAACCCCTGCTCACCCCCTTGGTAGCTTGGCACGAGCAGACAGGCTTATCTCAGAGGCAGTGTGTAAAGCATTTGTGAACACATACAGTAATCAAGTGATAACACTACAGATGGACACCACACCAGTTGTATATTAAAAATAAGTATCTTTTATTTAGATTTAACACAAGACCACAAACGACAAAAATCCACAATACTGTACTTACAAATGGTAGAATTAGCTTAGTTCTCTTCTAGATGGTCAATGCGACACTTTGAGTTCAGTGTACCTTTGGATGCGTAACGCTATACAACGAAAGTGTTGCAGGGAAGGTGATGCGTCGGTTCCTTACACGCAAGAACGGTGATGCGTCGGGTCCCTACTGCTGCATAGGGGATGCGTCGGTTCTTCTCCGCGTGGGGAGGTGATGCGTTGGTTTCTTACTGCGCTTCCGTGGCGATGCGACCCGCAGCGCTGTGATGCGATGAAGATCCGGTGCAATGAAACAAAATGGCGTCTTCTTCTTGATGCGACAACAATGCGTGCATGCCCGACGGCCGTGCGGCGACTCAACGATTCTTCTGAGCCGCGACAGGCCCTGCGACACGCTTGCGTCTGCTGCGACGGCGACACTCTTCTCCAGGGTTGCGGGGCGCCTCGGTGATGCGATGTGGCAGCGGTGGCACGCTTTCTGGGCGATGCGACGACAGCGGCTGCGGTGGCGACACTCTTCTCCGGTGATGCGACGGCGTCTGCGGTGACGGCGACACTCTTCTCCGGTGATGCTAGGCGCTTCGGTGATGCGAGGGCGACAGCGGCAGCGGTGGCACGCTTCTCCGGTGATGCGACGGCGTCTGCTGCGACGGCGACACTCTTCTCCGGGGATGCGACGACAACGGCTGCGGCGGTGTCACGCTTCTTCGTCTTGAGTCGCGCTTCCAGCTCCCAGCGACACGCAGTCTCTCAGAAGGCCAAGCTCAACAGCAGGCACTTCAATTCCCAGCAAGGGAAGGCAGGGGAGCTGGTTGGTGAAGTCTGTTGTCCCTGAGACTTCAGCAGGAAGCAAGCTCTATCTCAAGCCTTTGGAGATCCTTGACAAGTTGATGAAAGTACACACAAAGTTCCTTTCTCCTTTCTTTGGCAGTCAGGCAACCACTGCAGGCCAATCCCCCAAACAGCACTCAGCTTAGGGATAGTCTCTTCCTCAGTTTCTCTGGTTCCTCTCCTCAGCAAAGGTGCTTTCCCAAAGTGATCTAAAGTTCTGGGGTCTGGGTCCCCTCTTTTATACTCATTTTCCCTTTGTTCTCTGACGGCCGAGAGGCCTTTGCCTAGTCCAAACCAGTTCTGGTCAGTCCTGGAGCACTTTGTTGACAATACTCCTTCTTTCCTTTCACAGTGTAGGCCAGGGACATCAGAAGCACCACAGGAGGTGGAGCCAGCATTGTGGAGGGAAGGCACAGCCCTATTCAGGTCCCAGGTGCAACTCCTCCCACCCATCTCCTCTTTCTGCTTGTTACTCACCAATATTTTACCTCTTTGTACTTGTTGCTGACCTCTGATTTGCCTCTTTTTGCAAGTTTCTCATCTTTATTTTGCCTCTTTGTGTTCGTTTCTGACCTTTATTTTGCTCTTCTGCTCATTTCTGACCTTTACTCTGTCTCTTTCTGCTCGTTTCTGACTTCCAATTATGACTCTTTCTGCTCGTTTCTGACCTCTATTCTGCCTCTTGCTGCTCGTTTCTGACCTGTATTTTGCTTCTCTCTGCTAATTGCTGACATTTATTCTGGCTCTTTCCGCTCATTTCTCACCTTTATTCTTTTTCTTTCTGCTCATTTCTGCTCTTTATTCTGCCTCTTTCTTCTCGTTTCTCACCTTTATCTTGCCTCTTTCTGCTAGTTGCTGACCTTTATACTGCCTCTTGCTGCTTGTTTCTGATCCTCTATTTTGCCTCTTTCTACTCGTTTCTGACTTTTATTCTGCCTCTTTGTGCTCATTTCTGACCTCTATTCTGCCTCCTGCTGCTCGTTTCTCACCTTTATTTAGCCTCTTTCTGCTCGTTACTGACCACGTTATTCTGCCTCTTCTTATTTCTGACCTTTATTCTGCCTCTTTCTGCTGGCTTCTCACCTTTACCTTGTCTCTTTCTGCTCATTGCTGACCTTTTTCTGCCTCTTGCTGCTCATTTCTGTCCTTTATTCTGCCTTTTTCTGCTTGTTTCCCACCTTTATTTTGCCTCTTTCTGCTCATTGCTGACCTTTGTTTTGTCTCTTTCAGCTCGTTTCTCTTCTTCATTTTGCTCTTTCTGCTCATTTCTGACCTCTATCTGCCTCTTTCAGCTCATTTCTGACCTTTATTCTGACTCTTTCTGTTCGTTTCTGACCTCTAATCTGCCTCTTGGTGCTCATTTCTCAGCTTTATTTTGCAGCTTTCCGCTCATTGCTGTCCTTTATTCTGCCTGCTTCTGCTTGTTTCTGACCCTATTCTGCCTCTTTCTGCTCATTTCTCACCTTTATCTTGCCTCTTTCTGCTCATTTATGACCTTCATTCTGCCTCTTTCTGCTCATTTCAGACCTTTATTCAGTCTCTTGTTACTCGTTTCTGACCTTTATTCTGTGTCTTTAGGCTCATTCCTGACCTCTGTTGTGCCTCTTGCTGCTCGTTTCTCACCTTTATTTTGCCTCTTTCTTTTCGTTGCTGACTTTTATTTTGCCTCTTCCAGCTCGTTTCTCACCTTTATTATGCCTCTTGCTGCTGGTTTCTGACCTCTATTTTGCCTCTTTTTGCTCCTTTCTCACCTTTATTTTGCCTCTTGCTGCTTGTTTCTCACCTTTATTCTGCCTCTTTCTGCTCGTTTTCTCCTTTATTGTGCCTCTTTCTGCTCCTGCTTATTTCTCACCTTTATGTAGCCTCTTTCTGCCTGTTGCTGACCTCTATTTTGCCTCTTCCTGTTTGTTCCTCTCTACAAACATACATGACTCATGCAATAATGCAGGCATTACCCATGCCCCTGCACATGTCGTATTATACAGGCACTACTCATGCACTCATGCAACCACCCTGGTATTACCCATGCACTCGTCCAGTCATGCAGGCACTACCCATGCACTCATGCAATCACTACCCATGCACTCATGCAACCTTCCACGCATTACCCATGCCCTAGTCCAATCATGCAGGCACTACCAATGCATTCATGCAATCAGCCAGGCATTACCCATGCACTTGTCCAATCACACAGGCACAAGTGATGCACTCATGCAATCACTTATGCACTACCCATGCACTCTTTCAATCACTCAAGCTCTACATATGTACTCATGCAATCATCCAGGCATTACCATACACGTATTGCTCTTTTTTTAACAGAGTAGGTGGTTCAAAACCGAACCGTTTTTTGTCTTCTTTTTTCAATTTTATAATTTTTTTGTGTTTTTTTAAGTATTTTGTAAATGTTTTGGTGTTCTTTAAAAAAAGGAAAAACAACAAAACAAACTGTCCAACTTTGCAATTAAACTGTCATTGCAAGAAAAAATGCAACAAAAAAAATAAAATTAGCAAGAGTGGTTTCTTGCAGCAGAAACCACAGCATCGACAGACTGCTCGCCGTAACATACTACAGCCTTGCAATTGATGCAGTGCTGTTCTAGGTTTGCAAACTCTGGACGGATGTCAAGTCCACTGTTCGCTCCTGCGGTGCTCGGTCCAGCAGCCTGGTCATTTTGCTGCACAGCTTCCTGGGCGCGACGATGTTGCTCGCCGGCCAGATGTCGAGGATGCAGTGTCTCAGGTGCTTCATCATGCTAGATGTCCCACAGGAATACTTTTTTTCACTTCCCCGTGAGAGCACCCGCGAACATAGAGTGCAGCTTACTTTTCTTGCATTTACCTTCTTTTCCCCCTCAGGAATTGTAAAGAAGGTCCAAACAACAGACTCCTTCCTCTTCTTGACAGTTTCCTCCAACTCTTCTTCTTCTGTTGCCAAATTCACATTTTCAGTAGAAGAAGCCATTTTTCAGTTGTTGCCAAAAACACCCAAAAAATGTACAACCCAGATAAAAAACACAACAGGTGTGTCTCCTAGGATGCAGTTAAAGCAATGAAAAAAAAGGGAGGGGGTCCTTCACAATCTAGAAACAAAACCTTGTAAACCAATGAAATGCTTTCTTTTGAAATCACGTGGGGTTCGCGCACCAGGCGTGCAACCGGCGCGCACCCAGCGTGACTTCAGGAAAATGTATTTAACAATAATATAACTTTATTGCAATTAGAAATATATGAATTTTATAATTACTTTAGATAATCTCTTCCTTTAAAACACATATTAAAATTATATACATATACTTTTAAAACATAAACATTTTACGGGAGTCGCCACCCGGCGCGACCACATACGTACGTGACGTTACCCGGGGCCGGACACCGCGCACCTGTTGCATACCACACGTGCATCCATTGCGAAGCTCGGAAAATATACTTAACACTAATATACCTTTATTGCAATTACAAATATATGCTCTTTGTAATTAGTTTATATAATCTCTTGCTTTAATACACATATGAAAGTTATATACATATACTTTTAAAATATAAACATTTTACGGGAGTTGCGCACCCGGCGCGACCACATACGTACGTGACGTTACGCGGGGCCGGACACCGCGCACCCGTCACATACCAAACGTGCATCCTCCACGACTTTACCAATATGGCGGCTTGAATCCATGCACGCCCCGAGATAGGTACACAATCGGTACGCGACTCCAGTTTTTTGCAAAGAAAAACATTATATTATTTTTACGACAAATAAAAAGCTATGTAAAAATATTTTTTACATATAACAGTTACAAAACATCATTTAAAAAACCTTTGAAATTCACTGAAAAAACCACAGGTTTCAGGGATGTTATAGTTAGAAATTAGCATTTAAAAAACCTTTGAAATTCACTGAAAAAACCATAGGTTTTAGGGATGTTATAGTTAGAAATTAGCATTTAAAAAACCTTTGAAATTCACTGAAAAACCAGAGGTTTCAGGGACGTTATAGGTAGTTGGGCATTTCACTCGTACAAAACCAGAGAAATTCGGCCGTTATAGTTAGTAGAGCTAACTATAACTCGCGCCCCCGCAATGCACTGCTGATGACGTCACATATTACATCACTCATGACATGGTCAGTGACATCACTGATGACATCACTGATGACATCTCAAATAACATCACTGATGACATCATCCATGTGATAATCTGATGCACCTCCTCACACCCTAATATAACCTTTGATACACCCACTCTAAAATACAGACTACCATTTTGGACACCATAGACACACCAATACCAGTTACTACATACGCACTCACTGATTCCTAGGTCTACACACACACCCACACATTCACCCATACAGTAACTCATACATGCAGTCACTCATGAATACAGCACTATCATATGCACTCATACACCGATACATACACTCACATACTGCCACTCATCCATAGACTTACTCACACACTTCCTCAGTCATGCAAAGAATCAATCACACCCATTTACTCACCTATACAGTTATACACAGTCCAACTCACTCATTTATACAAATGCTAACACATACTTACTCTCTTATACAATCACTCATACAAGCAGACACTCATCCATACAGCCACTCTCACAATCACTCACTCTCACGTAAAGTCATTTATATACCCCAACACTCACATATACTGCATTTCACATATGTAGTTACACACACATATACCACTGAGACATGCATTCACTCACCAACACACCCATACACACACTCACCCACGCCTACAGCCCTTCACAGATGCACTCTTGAACCCATACACCCAGTCAATCACCCACTCACACATCTATGTACAGAGTCATCCACCCCCCACCCACTCACACAGACACTCAGGCACCCATACAGATACTCAGACAACCAATCAATAACCTATATAGACAGTCATGTAGCTACTCACCAACCCATGCAGCCGCTTATACACCAACTGACAGACTGATACAGACATTTACACAGTTTACTCACTGACCCATGTATTCAGTAAGATACACTTAAACAGTCACTTATACAATCAGTCACACACCTACTAAATCATCCATTCAGACACTTATACACCAATTTAATTCTTCAGTACACCTTGGCATATATATATATATAAAACATATTTAAACTTTAAAGAATCACACAGTCACTGGATGATGTCATCAGTGATGTCATTTGAGATGTCATCAGTGATGTCACTGACCATGTCATAAGTGATGTAATATGTGACGTCATCAGCAGTGCATTGCGGGGGCGCGAGTTATAGTTAGCTCTACTAACTATAACGGCCGAATTTCTCTGGTTTTGTACGAGTGAAATGTCCAACTAACTATAACGTCCCTGAAACCTATGGTTTTTTCAGTGAATATATATATATAGTCAGAGTGCCTCAGCCTATCGTAGTAAGGTACTGTGGGGCAGATTTACAAGCCCCTTACGGCACTTTTGCGCCGCCGTTGCGTCACTTTTGTGACGCAGCGGTGGCGCAAATCATGCGCCATGCTGCGGGGGATTTACAACGTGACGCATCTAGGGAGATGCGTCACGTTGTAAGCCCTGCGCCACATGAAACCTGCGTCAGGTTTCATTTGGGCGTGCCGGCGCAGGGGGGGGGCGTTCCTGCGCAAGGAAGCCCCGTAAAAGTAACGCAGTGAAATCTACAAGATTTTACGGAGTCACTTTACGTCCCTGCTGCGTCAAATCCTTACGCCTGCTTCAAGCAGGCGTAAGGAGTGACGCAGCATGTTAGGTATAGGGCACCCCTGAGCAGTACTGGAGTTACGTCGCACTTGCGACACGACTCCAGTACTGCGCCACTCCTTCCGCCGACAGATGCGTCACGCATCTGTTTATCCTAGCGCCATGATGCGCCGCATTGTAAATGCGGCGCATCTGTGGTGGCGCAAGGGTAAACTTGCATCATGCATCTTCCCTGGCGCATCCCTGCTGATTTGCAGCGATGCGCCAGGGAACGTAAATCTGCCCCTGTGTGTATAATGTGGACACCTGTGAACACCCTAATTTTTCGGCATTTGAAAAAGCCAATTTAGACGAAACGCGTCATGCCTTTGGTTGTCCAGTAAAGCAAGCTTTCCTGTTGCACCTGTGTGGGCTCGTTCTTTTCAGGAGAGGAGAACTTGGACAGATATATATATATATATATATATATATATATTATATATATATATATATATATATATATATATATATAGATAGATATATATATATATATATAGATAGATAGATATATATATAGATACAGATATAGATATAGATATATATATTCACTGCAAAAACCAAAGGTTACAGGGACGTTATAGTAAGGCAAGAGAATTTAAAAAACATAGAAACTCACTGAAAAAAACAAAGGTTACAGGAAGGTGATAGTTAGGAAATAGAATTAAAAACACTTGGATTTTCAATAAAAAGCAAAGCTTACAGGGATGTTATTGTTGGGAAATAGAATTTAAAAAACCTTAGAAATTCACTAAAAAAGCCAAAGGTTACTGGGACGTTATAGTTAGGCTCAGATTTCACTCATAGAAAACGATGGAAATTCAGCAGTTATAGTTACCTGAGCTAATTATAACGTATGCCCTTGCTTTGCACTGCTTATGACCTTGCATAATAAATCACTGATGACATGGTCAGTGACATCACTGATGACATTTCAAATTACATTACTAATGACATCATCCAAACAACCACTCGCCAGAGTGGGTCTAAGAGTGGGCGCATGAGTGTGTGAGAGGGTCTGTAAGTTTCTGCGTGGGCCTTTGAGTGTATGTGTGAGTCTCTCAGTGGTTCTGCTCGTCCTGACCTTTATTGTGCCTCTTTCTGCTAATTTTTTAACTTTGTTCCGCCTCTTGCTGCTCGTTTCTGACCTGTATTCTGCCTTTCTCTGCTCATTTCTGACCTCTATTCTGGCTCTCGCGGCCCGCTTCTGACCTCTATTTTGCCTATTTCTGCTACTTTCTGAGCTCTTTTCTGCCTCTTTCTGCTCATTGCTGACCTTTATTTTGCCTCTTTGTGCTTTTTTTTCACCTTTATTTTGCCTCTTTCTGCTCGTTCCTGACCTTTATTTTTCCTCTTTCATCTCACTTCTCACTTTTATTTTGTTTTTTGCTGCTGGTTTCTGAACTCTATTTTCCCTTTTCTGCTCATTTCTCACCTTTATTTTGCCTCTTTCTGCTTGTTTTACATCTTTATTTAACCTCTTTCTGCTCATTGTTGACCTTTATTCCGCCTCTTTCTGCTCATTACTGACATATTTTCTGCCTGGTTCTTCTTGTTCCTGACCTTTATTCTCCATTGTTCTGGTCGTTTCTTACCTTTATTGTGCCACTTTCTGCTCATTGCTGACCACTATTTTGCCTCTGTCTGCTCATTGCTGACCTTTATTTTGCCTCTTTCTGCTTATTTCTCACCTTTATTAAGCATCTTTCTGCTCATTTCCCACCTTAGTTTTTTGCCTCTTACTGCTTGTCTCTAACATTTAATCTGCCTCTTTCTGCTAGTTTCTCACCTTTGCCTTTCTGCTTGTTGCTCACCTTTATTTTGCCTCTTTCTGCTCATTTCACACATATATGTTGCCTCTTTCTGCTCGTTGTCACTCCTATTTTGCCTGTTTCCGCTCATTGCTGACCTTTATTCTGCCTCTTTCTGGTCATTTCTCAACTTTAGTTTGCCTCTTTCTGCTCATTGCTAACCTCTCTTTTGCCTCTTTATGCTCATTGCTGACTTTTATGCTGCCTCTTTCTGTTAATTTCTGACCTTCATTCTGCCTCTTGCTCTTTTCTGACCTCTATTATGCCTCTTTCTGTTTTTTTTTACCTCTAGTCTGCCTCTTGCTGCTCGTTTCTGACCTTTATTTTGCCTCTTTCTGCTAGTTTCTGACCTTTATCCTGCCTCTTGCTGGTCGTTTCTCACCTTTATTTTACCTCTTTCTGCTGGTTTCTCACCATTATTTTGAGTCTTACTGCTCATTTCAGACCTTTATTTGCCTCTTTCTGCTCGTTCCTGACCTTTATTCTGCCTCTTGCTTCTCTTTTCTAACCTCTATTTTGCCTCTTCCTGCTTGTTTCTGACTTTTATTCTGCCTCTTTCTCTTCATTTCTGACCTTTATTCTTCCTCATTCTGCTAATTTCTGACCTTTATTCTGCCTCTTTCTTTCTAACCACCATTCTGTCACTCAGTGCTCTTTTCTCACTATTATTTGGCCGCTTTCAGCCTTTTTTCCGACCTTTATTCTGCCTCATTCTGCTAATTTTTGAGCTTTATTATGCCTCTTTCTGCTTGTTTCTAACCTCTATTCTGCCTCTTGCTGCTCGTTTTTCACCTGTATTCTGTCTCTTGCTGCTCATTTCTCACTTTTATTTTGCCTCTTTCAGACTTTTTTCTGACCATTATTCTACCTCTTTCTGCTTATTTCTGACCTTAATTCTTCCTCTTTCTGCTTGTTTCTCACCTTTATTTTATCTTTTTGTACTTGTTGCTGACCTCTGCTTTGTCTCTTTATGCTAGTTTCTCACCTTTATTTTGCCTCTTTCTGTTCGTTTCTGACCTTTATTTTGCTTTTTCTGCTTGTTTCTGACTTCCATTATGCCTCTTTCTGCTTGGTTCTGACCTCTATTCTGCCTTTTGCTGCTCGTTTCTCAACTGTATTTTGCTGCTCATTGCTGACTTTTATTTTGGCTCTTTTTGCTCATTTCTCACCTTTATTCTTTCTCTTTCTGCTCATTTCTGATCTTTATTCTGCCTCTTTCTGCTCGTTTCTCACCTTTATCTTGGCTCTTTCTGCCAGTTGCTGACCTTTATTCTGCCTCTTGCTGCTTGTTTCTGAACCTCTATTTTGCCTCTTTCGGCTCGTTTCTGACTTTTATTCTGCCTCTTTGTGCTCATTTCTGACCTCTATTCTGCCTTCTGCTGCTCGTTTCTCACCTTTATTTTGCCTCTTTCTGCTTGCTGCTAACCTCTAGTTTGCCTCTATATGCTCATTGCTCACTTGTATGCTGCCTCTCTCTGTTCATTTCTGACCTTCATTCTGCCTCTTGCTCTTTTCAGACCTCTATTATGCCTCTTTCTGCTTTTTTTACCTGTATTCTGCCTCTTGCTGCTCGTTTCTCACCTTTTTTTGGACTTTTTCTGCTCATTGCGGACCTTTACTCTGCCTCTTTCTGCTCATTTTTTACCTTTATTTTGCCTCCTTCTGCTTGTTTCTGACCTTTATTTGGCTTCTTTCAGCTCCTTTCTCACCTTTATTTTGCCTCTTTCTGCTGGTTTCTGACCATTATTTTGACTCTTACTGCTCATTTCAGACCTTTATTTGTCTCTTTCTGCTCGTTACTGATCTTCATTCTGCCTCTTGCTTCTCTTTTCTAACCACTATTTTGCCTCTTGCTGATTGTTTCTGACTTTTATTCTGCCTCTTTCTCTTCATTTCTGACCTTTATTCTTCCTCATTCTGCTAATTTCTGACCTTTATTCTGCCTCTTTCTGCTAGTTTCTAACTACTATTCTGTCACTTGCTGCTCCTTTCTCACTTTTATTTTGCCTCTTTCAGCCTTTTTTCCGACCTTTATTCTGCCTCATTCTGCTAATTTCTGAGCTTTATTATGCCTCTTTCTGCTTGTTTCTTACCTCTAATTTGCCTCTTGCTGCTCGTTTTTCACCTCTATTCTGTCTTTTGCTGCTCATTTCTCATTTTTATTCTGCCTCTTTCAAACTTTTTTCGACCATTATTCTGCCTCTTTCTGCTTGTTTCTGACCTTAATTCTTCCTTTTTCTGCTTGTTACTCACCTTTATTTTACCTCTTTGTACTTGTTGCTGACCTCTGCTTTGCCTCTTTTTGCAAGTTTCTCACCATTATTCTGCCTCTTTCTGCTTGTTTCTGACCTTAATTCTTCCTTTTTCTGCTTGTTACTCACCTTTATTTGACCTCTTTGTACTTGTTGCTGACCTCTGCTTTGCCTCTTTTTGCAAGTTTCTCACCTTTATTTTGCCTCTTTGTGTTCGTTTCTGACCTTTATTTTGCTCTTCTGCTCATTTCTGACCCTTACTCTGTCTCTTTCTGCTCGTTTCTGACTTCCAATTATGACTCTTTCTGCTCGTTTCTGACCTCTATTCTGCCTCTTGCTGCTCGTTTCTGACCTGTATTTTGCTTCTCTCTGCTAATTGCTGACATTTATTCTGGCTCTTTCCGCTCATTTCTCACCTTTATTCTTTCTCTTTCTGCTCATTTCTGCTCTTTATTCTGCCTCTTTCTTCTCGTTTCTCACCTTTATCTTGCCTCTTTCTGCTAGTTGCTGACCTTTATACTGCCTCTTGCTGCTTGTTTCTGATCCTCTATTTTGCCTCTTTCTGCTCGTTTCTGACTTTTATTCTGCCTCTTTGTGCTCATTTCTGACCTCTAGTCTGCCTCCTGCTGCTCGTTTCTCACCTTTATTTTGCCTCTTTCTGCTCGTTACTGACCACGTTATTCTGCCTCTTCTTATTTCTGACCTTTATTCTGCCTCTTTCTGCTGGCTTCTCACCTTTATCTTGTCTCTTTCTGCTCATTGCTGACCTTTTTCTGCCTCTTTCTGCTCATTTCTGTCCTTTATTCTGCCTTTTTCTGCTTGTTTCCCACCTTTATTTTGCCTCTTTCTGCTCATTGCTGACCTTTGTTTTGTCTCTTTCAGCTCGTTTCTCTTCTTCATTTTGCTCTTGCTGCTCATTTCTGACCTCTATATGCCTCTTTCAGCTCATTTCCGACCTTTATTCTGACTCTTTCTGTTCGTTTCTGCCCTCTATTCTGCCTCTTTCTGCTCATTTCTCACCTTTATCTTGCCTCTTTCTGCTCATTGCTAACCTATAATCTGCCTCTTGTTGCTTGTTTCTGACTTCAATGTGGCTTCTTTCTGCTCGTTTATGACCTTCATTCTGCCTCTTTCTGCTCATTTCAGACCTTTATTTAGTCTCTTGTTACTCGTTTCTGACCTTTATTCTGTGTCTTTAGGCTCATTCCTGACCTCTGTTGTGCCTCTTGCTGCTCGTTTCTCACCTTTATTTTGCCTCTTTCTTTTCATTGCTGACTTTTATTTTGCCTCTTCCAGCTCATTTCTCACCTTTATTATGCCTCTTGCTGCTGGTTTCTGACCTCTATTTTGCCTCTTTTTGCTCCTTTCTCACCTTTATTTTGCCTCTTGCTGCTTGTTTCTCACCTTTATTCTGCCTCTTTCTGCTCGTTTTCTCCTTTATTGTGCCTCTTTCTGCTCCTGCTCATTTTTCACCTTTATGTAGCCTCTTTCTGCCTGTTGCTGACCTCTGTTTTGCCTCTTCCTGTTTGTTGCTGACCTACAGAAATCCTCTCTATAAACATACATGACTGTCTGAATATGCATTCAAAAGCATTAGAAAGAGAATTCTTGCCACACCTACCACTGCTGCTACACTATAATATGCTGGGGTCAGATTCATTTTAGTTCATTTAGTTTATTGTTTTTAAATCTGCACCCTTTGCAAGAAAGATGGGGGTCTGATTTCCATAGAAGACTATTAGTGATATGGCTTAAGAGAAATTATATAGCACTTTCTCTACATGATCTATAAAAAGAAAAACCCTTTTCAATATTTTTGAGTTCCTGATTGAGACTGTTGATCTGTCACAATGCGGTTTACGCTTTTCAGACCAAGGATAAGGCAGGCCACATAATTGTGTGAGACCTATGGAGCTTTGCTCTTCTGTTTTAGCCATAATAGCTTCATAGACATTGTGTTCCTAGTACTAGTCAAAATCAGCGAAAACCTTTTGTGAGGACAAATCTCATGCAATCAGAGAAACCCACAAAGAAGAATCAAGAAGATGACAGACAGACAATAGGAAAATCTATTGGATTCTTGAAAGGAACATTGACAGAACTCCCAAACTGTCTGAAAAGAAAGACCAACATAGGAAAACAAAATCCACTAAGGGTTACATTGTCTCAGTTTTTAGGTCGAGCCTGGGCAGCTCATGCGCTGCACTGCGGCATGCTGTATTGGCGTATGCATTTGAAGCCCCGTCCACTCTCCGCCCATATTTGTCATTGGCTGTGTCATTGCCCTTCGTAAATGCTTGCTTCTGATTTGTAAATATGCTTGTTAGTCCCTCCTTAGTACCGCCTTGTCTTCATTAGTAACCTCCCATAAGGACTGGCCCTTTTACTTCGGTTGTTACACGGTCTGATTTATAAGTTGGTGAGCACTATTTTCTTCAAAGCTCTTCCCCTATTCCACCCACGACATCGCAGCACCCGCCCACTTTTATTTTAATAGTAATGTATTTGTTCAAATTACAGCGCGGTCCACTTTAACTATTATTTAATAAATGGCGCGGTCCGCATTCACTTTAGCGACCGCGCTTATTTAATTATTTAATTACCAGCGCGGGCCGCTTTCACTTTAGCGGCCACGCTACAGAACCTTTTGAAATTCCTTATTTTTTTTCACTTTGGGTGAAAGCGCCATACGCGCTTTCACTTTAATGTTGGCTGCACACCTTTGTTTAGACACTGCTCTCTGTAATCTGAATATGCAAGCAGCGTCTAAAAAAATGGGCGTGGCCACCATTAAAGTGGTCTCGGAATTTGCAAGAGTTTGAGCTCTTGGTATTAAAAATAACAATGCTGTTTACATATGTGTTCCTTTTAAAAACACATAAATAAAAGGCATTGCCATTTACAATGCCAATAGCTTAAACGCTCGCAAATGCGAGACCTATTGCATTGAAAATGCTTGTGATTGATTGGCATGGGTGCCAAGGCACTCCCTAGAGAAATGTGTGGCATGTTGTGTGCAATAAGCTAACTCAACAATATGTGTGGAACTTAAAAGTCAACAGCATGTTTAGTTACAAAAGATAAACAGTTAAAGAAAAAGACATACAAAATTAAGAGAAAGTGTTCAAATTTACACAACAGAAGCAATTCAGTTGAAGTCAATATAAAAAGGGCCTGTAATGAATGTCTGGAAGAAATCGGAGATTAATGAAAACTTGGCTTTCAAGTTGTTTATGACCAAGCAAAAGTGCTAAAATATATGCAAATTACATGTGTGACTCTTGTATCACTAGTTTCTAGTTAAAGCTGACTACAAATAGTGCCAGCTCACAGCAATCTTGTGCACCTTGCTGTTAACAATATGAGAATAAATGAGGAAGGGGCATTGTATTCCCTTTTAGTTGTTCACTTCTATAAATTTGGCACACAATTTCAGAGATCACTCCATGCAAATTAAAGGTCCTCTGAATGTTGTTGCACCCAATCAGGTGCATAGGGCTGCAGATCGAAAGTTCCTTTCAGTTGACATTTATCAATATATCCCAGTTGTTTATTCAGTCAAAAGAAACTTTATTTAGTCCACCAGTGATGGATATTTTCGTGCCACTTGCCCGAGAGAATGTGAAAGGGGTGAGTTATCTTTATGTACTATTTGAAAGTACTGGATCTATAATTCATGAATTGGCAGCAATATCATGGGAACTAACCAAATGTTCGATGTTAAAATAGTTATTGTGAAAATGTGCTCATAGCCAAGCACAGCAGAGATAAAAGTTGATCACCAATCCTACAAATGGGAACAATGAGAGTGCACCAAAGCAGGTTGGATTAGCCCTGGTTATGTCCAGATTGGACTATTGTAATTCTCTCTGTCGGACTCCAACATTAGCACTCAGCACAAACTCCAAGTAGTACAGAATGCGCTTGCCAGAATAACGCTTGACATTCCCAGTTGCCAATCGGCTGCTATGGTGTTGGGGGCCTTACATTGGCTCCCCAACAGAAAGCACATTATGTTTAAAGCACTCTGTACAGTGCAAAATGTCCTTTTTCTCCCCAGTCTGGCCAGGATTAAAGATTTGTTTCACTGGCATTCTCCAGGTAGAAACCTGCATTCAGCACACCGAAACCTCCTTACTGTGCCTAGGACTCAAAAGAAGAAATGGGGAGATAGAGCTTTCTCTGGAATTCTCTTCTGCAATGCCTGAGGGCTATCCCACCATTACTGCCTTTCAAGAAAGTACTTAAAATCTGGCCTCATGCTTTATAGACAGTTTTTTTTACAAGTGGATATACAGCCTGGTTTTAACTCTGGATGGCCGGCTATAGCGTGTTGATGCCTTTGGGTAACTGCCGCTCTCTACAAATCAAAATCAATCAAAATCAAAAAGAGTGGATGAGGAATAAGGAAATAATAAAACATTACCTCTGCCTTTCCCAGTTTATTTCCTGAGGGACACCTGCTTGGAGACCCTCCGGCTCCTCCTCAAGGAATGGGTGTCATTACATATCCTCACCCTGAATCAGAAACATTAGTTTATATTAATACTCTTTTAATTTACACCCTTTGGGCCCGATCCCAAATTATTTTTGACTGAGGCCATTAAGGTACTGCTCCCTTTAAACACCTTTACCAACATATTATGAAGACATGATTTTGTAGTAAGTAATGTGTAACAAGAACGTTTGTGCACATTTGCTGTGTGGCATTTTCTTACACTGGTGATGTCTTCTGCTGATTTTTTGTGCTGACATCTTTTTGTGCTGCATTATTGAAATGTGATTTTGTTTTACTATGGTTTTTGTGTTGAATTGTGTTTTGAATGTTGCCATTTTATGCTTTCATTGTGGTATTACTTTACTTTGTGAATGTAACTGTAGAATAGTTAGTCGTTTACATTAGATATGTAATCAAACGCTGCTCAATTTCCAGTCTAAAGCAGTAGTAGGTGGTAAAATAGCTCTACTTCAGCTCTTCAACTACTTAAGACATTAGTCTGCCCAAAACGATAATTGCCACCAATGCTCACCTTATGTAATATGGCCCTTTTTAAAAATTGATTGATGCAGACTTGTTAGATTTGGGGGTCTCTATTTGGCAGAGGTAGGTACCTTTGACCAAATAGGGACCCTTGCGTCTAGTCAGGGTAAGGGGGATACACTCCTAAAATAACCCCTGCTCACCCCTTTGGTAGCTTGGCACGAGCAGACAGGCTTATCTCAGAGGCAGTGTGTAAAGCATTTGTGAACACATACAGTAATCAAGTGATAACACTACAGATGGACACCACACCAGTTGTATATTAAAAATAAGTATCTTTTATTTAGATTTAACACAAGACCACAAACGACAAAAATCCACAATACTGTACTTACAAATGGTAGAATTAGCTTAGTTTTCTTTTAGATGGTCAATGCGACACTTTGAGTTCAGTGTACCTTTGGATGCGTAACGCTATACAACGCAAGTGTTGCAGGGAAGGTGATGCATCGGTTCCTTACACGCAAGAACGGTAATGCGTCGGGTCCCTACTGCTGCGTAGGGGATGCGTCGGTTCTTCTCCGCGTGGGGAGGTGATGCGTCGGTTTCTTAATGCGCTTCCATGGCGATGCGACCCGCAGCGCCGTGATGCGATGACGATCCGGTGCAATGAAACAAAATGGCGTCTTCTTCTTGATGCGACAACGATGCGTGCATGCCCGACGGCCGTGCGGCGACTCAACGATTCTTCTGAGGCGCGACAGGCCCTGCGACACGCTTCTCTGGTGATGTGATGGCGTCTGCTGCGACGGCGACACTCTTCTCCAGGGTTGCGGGGAGCCTCGGTGATGCGATGTGACAGCGGCAGCGGCGGCACGCTTTCTGGGCGATGCGACGACAGCGGCTGCGACTGCGACACTCTTCTCCGGTGATGCTAGGCGCTTCGGTGATGCGAGGGCGGCAGCGGCGGCTTGCTTCTCCGGTGATGCGACGGCATCTGCTGCGACGGCGACACTCTTCTCCGGGGATGCGACGACAACGGCTGCGGCGGTGTCACGCTTCTTCATCTAGAGTCGCGCTTCCAGCTCCCAGCGACACGCAGTCTCTCAGAAGGCCCAGCTCAACAGCAGGCACTTCAATTCCCAGCAAGGGAAGGCAGGGGAGCTGGTTGGTGAAGTCTGTTGTCCCTGAGACTTCAGCAGGAGGCAAGCTCTATCTCAAGCCCTTGGAGATCCTTGACAAGTTGATGAAAGTACACACAAAGTTCCTTTCTCCTTTTCTTTGGCAGTCAGGCAACCACTGCAGGCCAATCCCCCAAACAGCACTCAGATTAGGGATAGTCTCCTCCTCAGTTTCTCTGGTTCCTCTCCTCAGCAAAGGTTCTTCTTGTTTCCCAAAGTGATCTAAAGTTCTGGGGTCTGGGTCCCCTCTTTTATACTCATTTTCCCTTTGTTCTCTGACGGCAGAGAGGCCTTTGCGTAGTCCAAACCAGTTCTGGTCAGTCCTGGAGCACTTTGTTGACAAGACTCCTTCTTTCCTTTCACAGTGTAGGCCAGGGACATCAGAAGCACCACAGGAGGTGGAGCCAGCATTGTGGAGGGAAGGCACAGCCCTATTCAGGTCCCAGGTGCAACTCCTCCCACCCATCTCCATGCAGATCTCTCTATTCAGCCCTGTACTGACTCACCCTGTCTCCTGGAATCCCCCAGCCCCTGTCACTCAGACTCCAGACAAGGAATACACAACCTAGCAGAGACAGGCTTGGATAATTAGGCAAGAAAATACCTACTTTCTAAAAGTGGTATATTCAAGCACAGAATGTTAAAGCCAACTTCACTAAAAGATGTATTTTATCATTCTGAGTTCAGGCATACTAAATTTGTTTTTCTACCATGTTCCCTGGGTCAGTTAGGATTATAAGATGTAATAATCAAACTGCCCATTCTGGCCTATGGGAACAGGTAGCCTTGCAATAGTGAAAAACGAAAATGGCTGTAATTCACTATTAGGACATGCCACACACACCAGGGCATGTCCTACCTTATACTTACAATGCACCCTGCCCTTGGGCCTACCATAGGGGTGACTAATATACAGAAAAGGGAAGGTTTAGGGACTTGCAAGTGGGTGTACTTGCCCAGTCAACATGGCAGTACCAGACTGCACACAGGCTCTGCAATGGCAGACCTGAGACACACTTTTACAGGCTGCTTCTGTGGGTGGCACAACCAGTGCTGCAAGCACACCAGCAGCATTTGGTTTACAAGCCCTGGGCACACTCAGTGCACTGTACTACGGTCTGACAAGTAAACCAAACCAACCAATCATGGAGTCCCTAATCCATACATCAATTTACCATAGGGAGCACTTGCACTGTGGCACTGAATAGCAGTGGCACAGTGCCCAAAGCATCTATAACCAGCAAAATCACATGAGGCAACAGCAAAAAATGGAAGGGAGACCCACGCCAACAATGCCAGGTCTAACAAGACTTTAGTTTATTTTCGTGAAAGCTTGTACCCTCTTGTTCATATATTTCAAGTTAATGCGCTGTTGTGTTAAATATTGAGGCCCTTATTTATAAAGGGCTTGCACTGCCATTGCGTCACTTTTCTGTGACTCTGCGGTGGTGTTATCAATGCGCTGCACTGTGCCCTATTCACAAAGTGACGCACCTAGGCAGATGCGCCACCTTGTAAAGACCTGCGCTACATTATACCTGCGTCAGGTATGATGTATGCAGGGTGGGTGTTCTCATGTAAAAAAAGCCATGTAGAAGTGGCGCAGTGAACTTTATGAGATTTCAATATTCCACTTCTACGACTTGACTGCGTCAAAATCCTAACGCCTGCTTCAAGCTGGCGTTAGGATTGACGCAAGTGTTTTCACTTAGGACTCGCCCATGGGTCATGACACATTGCTGGAGTTGCGTCAGTTTTCCGAAACACTCAAGCAATGCATCGGTTTTGCCCCACCAGATATGTCAGAATTCCTGACGTATCTGTAAATCCTTGCTTCATGGAGCGCTGTTTGTAAATACGGCGCATCCATGGTGTCGTAAGGATGTCACTATGAAAAGTGACGCATCGCTGTTTTTGCCCAGAGATGCGTCCCTTTTCATAAATGAGACCCTCAGAGTATTTATATGTGTAGGCGCACATCCATACATGCGTGTCCACCTGAGATTAGCCTGCTGAAGTATTGGAACATTTCAGAATAACTTTCTACAGGCTAAGGTGCCTGTGTTGACAATACATGCCATAATGAAATATGTTCAAATCACCATTTAATATCATTTTCCATTTTAAAATGATGGCGTTTGAAATCTGCTGTACACACATAGGTTCTCAAGGATAGCATATTATATTAGATTTATGTAATTTACAAAAATAACAACTACGCCATTAGGTTGCTGGAACATGCTAAAGGGTTTTGACATACAGGTTTATCCAGTGTTGAATTACCTTCTTTTACCAGGTTTGGTCAAAGGCTCAAAATGATATAACTTAGTCAAAAAAATTAAACAAAACATTTTAGGCTTTTTGATTCTTTTTCACGGAAGAGTGACATTTAAAACAAAAACTAATCCCCTGAAAAGAATGTTTAGGCCAGAGCAATTCATGGCTCTCATCACATTACTTAAGTATTTTTGAAACCTGTACTCATTTTCTTTTTCTGGACCATGTCTGGATTGGCACGAGGCCTCGAGCTATCAACCACCAAGTGACGGCCAAGTAGACAACTTTCGAAAACTTGAAATGGTTACTTTATAAATAAGCAGACAGCCTCACAGAGACAGCAAATGACAGGAAACATAGCCAAATATTTAAAGCGCGAGACAACAGAATGTAGGTGAAGGTTTCAAAATTCTTAAAAGTCATGTGACCTCCATACAGTCACGTGTGTGTACACTGGTAGTCAACACGAGACTAATGTCCTACAATAAATAACACATCCGCCTTTCAGTACATCTACTCGGTAGCTGCCTTGGTGCACCCCATGCACTAATAAAAATTGATTTGTCCCGACTAAAAAGCAATGTAATTTAAATTCCATTTGCAATCTGAAGATGATAGTATATTTTGTTTAAAAAAAAATTAAAAACGTTTAAGCAGGACACGATGAAAATGAATGAATCTATAATGTATCGATAAGTCCTCAGTATTCACAAGTTCCTTACTCTTTCAAATCTGACACTGCAAAGAAGTTTATCACAAATGACAGACAACGTGGTCACCTTCAACACCTCTTGACTTTCCTTTGTAAATCACTGATCCACTTTCTTCAACCCATTTTCTCACTTAATTTGCCCCAAATTTCCCATATTGGAGCATGGATGGACCTCCATCTTTGTAGCAACAAACGTTGTGCCACAGCACATCACATCTGTCCAGCATTCACTGCCCCAGCTACTTCATCAAGCCAACATGGCCATGCCATGGTCTACGGTTAAATGAATCCTGCAAGTGTTTTCCTGCTGGTCATATAGGAATCTGGGGCATTTCCACAGAGCATGAATACAGTTCATGAGTTTCTGGGCCACTCATGATGGCCCAGAAGCCATCATGAGTCTGTGAAGCAATCCCAGGGTGAAAGTGGAACATCAGCATGGAAGTGTTTGAAATGTCATGCTGAAGTCAACCCAGGGACATGGGGTGGATGAAGTTAGGGGCATTAGGGAAAGTAGTTTGGATCTTGGAAAATTAAGGACTATTTTTAGAATCATCCACTGGCAGCAACAACAACTTTGTACACCACCAAGTGTTAACATGCTACAAAACATAATTGAATAATAAATAAATGCTAGACCATACAATAAGCCAAGCATATGACAGTGTTTTTGTTTTTTTTGCACTATTTTGTAGCTCAAAATGTGTCCTTGTTTCAAAAATTGACAAGGGGACGAATTTCGTGCTAAAATGTAGGGCAAAATGGTGGATTTGCATTTCACATAATTTCTCCAAAAATGTCATGTAATTATACAAAAGCAAATTATGTGAATTTCAAATCCTGGAGAAGCTTTAAATTTAGCTATTTGTGACTGACAGACTAATGCTTTTGCCAATGCACTCAGTTTGAAATGCTGGGTGTTGCTCAAACATTGTGACACAAACCAACAGAGATACTTAAGCACATACATACAGACACACTACTTGAGTACACACACACTCACATGCACACAAAACATGCATGTTTATGAAAGGTCACATTCACCACTTGGGTATCTTGGCACAGGGCAAGGTATGTTTACTGTTACAAAGCTCAAATGTATTCATTGTATCGACCTCCGAAGGATGAAAGGCTGAGTAGACTTACCCAGATTTGAATCTGTCACCACAAAGTGAAATTCCTGATTTCACATACACTCAAGTGCACATAAAGCTTTGGGCACATTCGTTCACGTGCACACTCTCACATGCGCACACGCTCATGTGCACCCACAATCGTGGATATGCTTGTACACTACACTCACATGCATACACACACACACTGATGTGCACACACCCTCAAGTGCACACACTAACACTCATACTTGTTTTGCCTACTTTAGTTATCATACTTTATCTATGGGAGCAAAACAATAACACCCTCCCTGTCTCAAGCACCCTCAGGCAGGTTCAAACTGCTTGAAAGCAGCAGGGACCTTGGGGAGGCAGACACCCGAATGAGTGCTGGCTCTGTGGGCTGAAGGAATGACTAAGCAGCAATATCATTTTTTTTACTTCTTAAACCGGACGCAGACAGGAGTCTGCCTTTCTGACTCCCACCTCCTTGTTGTAACAGCATGCAGGCCCAGCTGCCTGAATCACGGTCAATGCAGTGAGAGTTGAGAGTGAGAGTGAGACAGCGGACAGAATGTGTTTTGAATGTTTTGAAAAGGCCTAAGACAGGGCCCTGCCACAGCATCCTACTCCGTGGCCTGGGAAATAGGCAATCTTGAGGTTTCCGATGACTCCTGTTACGGGCCGAATTGGCATTACTGCGGTACTCCCAATGAGACCCTATGAGTTAATGCTGAGAAAACATGTTTTTTGGACAGCACTGGTCATTGTAAGCCCCACAGATATAAATGTAGTTTGGGTATAAGGTGCGATCTGGAAACTCAATGCAATGAACGTGTTGACAGCCTCAGTTGTAGGAGGCGCAGTGTGATATATGAATCTTTTGTGACTAATTATGCAAGGGCTTGAGTTTAGCATCAGACTGTCCGCGCTGCCTTTATTACAAGCGAGGCAAAGTATTCTCAACCGGCATTACTGTGCAATGAAGGAAACCCGCTATCAGAGGCTGTGTTGAAAATAATGGAAATTCTGAAGGAAGCAGGCTGTGCTGTTGATAACAAGGTGAGGCCTAGACAAGTAGAAGACAGCATTTGTTAATATGAACGAAAATAATCCAACAGTGATAACATGAGAACATGCCTCAAGGTCATTAAACACAGTCTGAGAATGCACGTAGGAAATTATTCTTATAAGAGTCAGCTGTTAATATGCAGATCGGACAGTTGAATCTGTTACAAAAACTATTTGTAATATACAATGAAGCCTGTGTAATGTGCCTAGTGATATGGATAGCTTAATACTATTAATTATTGGGAGAACTACGTGGTCAATTTTTCAATTCCTTTGATGTTAGCCTTGAGTCTCATATCTACCCTTTCGGATTTCACAAAGAGTTTATTTTCATGCGTTTGCGAAGAAGAACGATTAAAGTAGCACAGGAGAACATCCATGGACAGAGAAAATAAGGGGGCATATTATCAAGGGCCGGCGATAAATATCGCAAAGCGCGCTTAGCGCTTGCATATTTATCGCCGGCTATCTCTGTAATTTATCGCCCGGTTAGCGCGTTATTAACAACGCGCATCGCCGAGGCGATAAAAATTTCAGAGATAGCGTGGATATCGCCGTTTTCCATGTGGAAAACGGCGATATCCTAAATGATAGGGCCTGTGGTCTTAGCCACAGAATCCACCCCCATGTTAAGTATGCCTTAGTCAGGAATTTAACAGACGTTAAATTCCTGCGTTAAGCATACTTAACGCGATTAAAATAATCGCTTCCCGCATTGTAAATATCGCGAAGCTGCCTTCGCGATATTTACCCATGTTGTTTCCACAGACACGCCTACTTTGCATCTCATTATCGATGCGAAGTCAGGCGTGCTGGAAACGGGAGCAAAATCAGCAAAACACGCGATAGCGTGTCTTTGCTGATAAGGCGATATATTTATCGCTGCTTTTCGGCCGAAAACGGCCGCAAAAGCGGCGATAATTGTTTATCGCCGCCTTGTTAATATGCCCCAAGGTCTTTATATGATTCCAGTAAATCTTGTAGCATGTGGGGTTGTAAATAGGTTTTAAAAATCAGAGAAGAAAAATACACGACTACCAGGAGGTCATGTGTTGTGGGATGTCATAAAGTCAGGATGACATTTTTTTTTTTACATTGACGAAATCTCGAGGAATTTTTGGCATTTCACATTATAAACGCTGCATGAAGAGAACGCCATGAAGAACGGTGCATAATTGAGATTTCGTTCAGGTAAAAATCCCCATGTAGGAGCATGGAGACAACACGAACAAACAGAACACCACTCACTGTTGTTCACAATATGAGTGGTTTTGCACATTTTTTTTTTTTTTAACTACAAAAGGCATCCTTACGTCCGGTACGCAAAAAAGCACAAAATGCTGGATCCACAGTTTGTGTTATAATGCATAATTTTTATGGGCATGTCCTATACTTTCCACAAATGGGCATCTCGTATACTTTCCACAAAACAAATTACATGAATTTTACCGAAGTGTAGATGTCATCAGACAATCCTGGCCTTTTAGCCAGTATTACTTTGCAATCTGGGATTTGCTATTTTGGCTTCATTACTTTAATTATAAGATTACGGCCCAGATTGGCTAACACTTTACACTGGTACTACGTTACTTCTTTAACACAGGCCTAGTGCATAGAGGTTTGGTGGTATTACTTTCCATCACAAATCACAATTTGCATTGGAATGTTGCCCAAATTAACGCACAGTAGCACTATGAACCATTTTCCTCTACTTTGCACAACTTTGGGGATATTCTCAAGAACGTGCGATAATCATCGCCAAAATAGGTTAACGCAATTTTTCATATCGCCGTCTATCGCAGGAAAATAACTCTGTGTTAACGTCGTATTCTCAGCACGGCGGTAACATGCGATAGTTTCCCGATAACGCGTCAAATGTCTGCGATAAAATTACCGGGACGGTGAAAAAAATCTAAACCCTAACGTGAAAAAAGTTGCGATGGGCCCAACTGCGATAGAAAATTCAGCAATAAGCAGCGCCAGGCCTGCAGGTCCCACAAGTCAGGCGGGAAAAACCACTATAAAAGCGGCAAAAAAAACCACAAACAACTGCGAAGCACCATGGAGGTAGCCGGAGCAAGTACAGAGGACAACCAGAACCCCACAATCCCCACGGAGGACCAGCCCAGGACCTCGGGGTCAGGGAAGGGCAAGGAGAAGAAGAAGAAGAAGAGGAACCCGCGTTTCAGTATGCAGGAAAACCAGATCCTCATTACGGAGGTGACAGAACACCACCACCAACTGTTCATCACCTCCACTGTGTCATTGGCAACTAAAAATACAATATGGCAGTCTATCTTGGCCAAGGTGAATGCAGTCAGAGTGAAGAGAAGGGAAGTGGACGACTGCAAGAAGCGCTGGACTGATGTGAAGCGCAAAACCAAGCTGAAACTCGCAGCCAACCTGAAAGCAGCAATGCAGACTGGAGGTGGGAGTCCAGCGACACACCAGGAGCTGGATGAGATGGAGGAAATGGTGACCCAAGTCATCATTGGGGAGACGGTGGCAGGAGTTGGGGGACCGGACACTGCACAACATGACCTGAGCCAACAGGGTGAGTAACGACCAGGGACTGGGGGGACAGGGGAGATGGGCACAATGGCACACATGCACAATTAAGTATAGCATATCTGCGGACAAACCATGCCCAAGAGTCACAACTCCGACCAAGAGCCCAATTTACCCAAGTCTGCATCATCTCAGCACTGTATAAGCACAGAAGTGAAAGGCACACTGCCTGAAAGGGATAAGGGCCAGCCAAATCAGATCTGAAGGAGCAACACACCCACAATGCAGCACACACACATAAGAATCAGAGCACCTCAACATTGACAACAATGTGGTACAAACTGCAACACTTTCACAACAGAACAGAGGACATAACTGCTGCCGCTTGTGTAGAAAATGGCCATTCACATTTGGCATAGCAGGAAACTGTGAGATGATAATGTACAAGTACAACCTCACATACCTGATTTTGTAGAAATGTCAACTATCCCGCATCAAATAGGCATCTCCTCACAAACAGTCACAATGTACATTGTCATGCAGTCTGTTAGTATACTTGTACAATGCGTGAACATACATGTGAACACAATGTATGTGCATCTCCCCTTCACATTGCAGAGGGAGAATCAACACCTCCTGCAGAGCAGACCCAACAACTCAGCACTGATGATGAAGAGGACCTCCCCAACATCAACACCGACGCCCTCCAACAGCTCATGGACAGCTTCGGCACCCCACCTCCAGGAGCAGGGCAGCCCAGCTGCATCGAGGAGACCCCACCCCCTGCACAGACCACACAGCAGGAAGCACCCACCACCACGGCTGTCTCCCAGGACCCCCACAACCAACACATGGCATTCCAACGCCGTGTGTTAGGGTGCCAGGAGAAGATGGCTGATCAGCTGTGGGTGGGGTTCGACCTCATGGCAGCCAAACTAGATGCCATACGTGGGTGTCTAAGTCCCATCAGGGACGACTTACAGTCCCTAACGGACACCCACTGTCCGCTTCATGCTCTCCAACAATCCATAGCTGACATCGCTGGAGTCATGACTCTGAGACAAGAACAACTGTCTAGTCAGAGTGGCTCCAGCGATGTCAGCCGGGAGTTGGGACACATAAGGAGAATGATGGAGTGCTTGGAGCGGATGCAGGCGGAAAGAATTTTTGCCACGGATGCACACCAGCGAGATGTAGCTGTGATCTTCCATGCCCTGCAGATCCTCGTCATGGCATTGCCGCCACAAGGCCTGGCGTGGATGAATGCTGCTGCTACTACTCCATCCACATCTCCGCCCCCTGATGTGTCAGTGCCACACAGTGATGCAGACTAAACACCACTACCCACATGTGAGGCACCTGACACATCAGAGGACAAAGATGATGATGAATCTGGCTTTGTGGTAAGAATGAAGTGGTAGCATTCATCTCCGCCATATGGCCTGTTTCAGCTTGGTTCTGCCCTCTGCATCATGCCCTGGAATAACACCTTCCACTGTCCCCCGATACACTCAGCGACACTCACCTTGGACCTCGACATGGACTGCCATGTTTTGTTTGGTTACCAATGACACAGCAATCACACTGCGGACTGAAGTCTTCCTCTTCCGATGAATTTGTCAATCCCTAAAGGACTCTGACTGGCCCTCCACGGGGCAACAATGTAAAGTGGGGTTTGCATGGCCCTGTACTGCTCCAGCTTCAGCACTCCACTGAATGCGAATAAAACATTCAAATTCACACAGATGTGTCATGGCTATGATCAATCAAGTATGAAAGTATGGATGAATGTAGGGACAGTGATTCCACAAAAAGGTACTCCCTGGGTAATGCTATCAATGCACATGTATGGCTGTGACCCAGATAGGCACTGAGAGACACATTGTCATTCAAATCAACACTCATCACAGTTGAATACAAGTGAAGGTGCGTAGACTTTATTAGCATATGCGTGTCAGTACGGGCAAGATGAGTGCCACAACATGCAGACCAATGCAGCAGTATGTCAGAATGAGGAACGTTGCCAAGTGCCGCTGTCCACTCCGGGGGAGTGCCTCACCTTTCCCAGGTGTGTGTTAACCCGCGTTGTTGTCCTCTCATGTATTCGAAGTCCAGGCGAATGCAGCCATGTCCACTGTTGTCGTGGGATATGTGACCAGATCTCCAAGATGCAACAAGGTGTTGGGACATGTGCAATGGGTTCCAATCTGTTGTGGCTGCAGGTACGTAGTTACTCGTCCATGAAAGCGATTGCAGCTTCGTAGGCTATCATTTCCAACATGAGGTCGTTGTCGACTTCATCAAACAGGATGGCGAGGCAATCCATTAGCAGGTCCGGACAGATGTGCTGCGTCCAACCCCTTTCACCAATTAGCACTACAGCCCAATAGGGGAGCGGTTCAATGTGGTAACTGCACACGAGGAGTTGTGCAATCTCCCAGGTCCAGCTGCCAGCATGTATGCCAAGTATCAAGGCATCCCATAAACGGGTATCACGGTGACACGCCTGGTCGTGGGCCAACAGGGCGTGCACACACATGTCAAAATCCAGTTCAACTACCGTCCTGTAGGATAGGCAGACATCCATGGACCACTCGAATATGCACGATCGACAATGCAACACAGGCTGAACGCAGGTGACGTTGGCAAGGCGGAAGCTTAGCCGGTTACTGATCCGCAGCACTGCCAATGGCAGTGCCCCCAGTAAATGCAGCATACGTGCACGGTACAGTTCCACGTGACAGGGGTTGTGCATGTGTCCGGGATGTTCTGCCATTGCGTTAGTGGCTCTGGTTGAAGCGGCACTGTTCTGACCTGCGCCAGTTCTGTGGATGAAATGCCACAGCTCAGGTCAATGAGTTGTTTTAGTGTGCAACGGTTGTACGCCTGGGATGGTGTGGGAGTAAGTGTGAAGGCCAGCCGATTAAGGCTAGGCATTTGGCTCATGCTGCGGCAATACAGATACACACAACACTTGGCATGTATGAGCCAAGACCCCGAGCGGTCTTGCGCTCCTTCATTTCTCCATTCGTGCGAGCCCGCCCTCCTGGTGCATGCTACATTGCAACATTGTCGATTGCGGGCCGGGTTGCGCCGACACTATGACAGAGACACACGCATTAGTTACTTCCTTGTCCAGGCTAGCACTGAACCACGCCCAGAGCCCTGGGCAAATTCTTCACACCCCTACGCTGGACTGGCGTACGCCGGCCCAGCCAACTCCGCTTACGCTAACAGGGGGGGACGACAGAGCTACGTGTCCAAGGTCTTACCCACTGCCTGAGGTGACATGGTTGCGTCCGCTGTCCACAGCACAATGTAATGTGGTAGGGCCCGGGGCCATCGTGCATACATAATGACCACACGGACACACTTAGATAAATAGTGGAAATGGCTACAGGCACGTGCGCCCGCCCCTTTTTATTACCAGGCTCACATGTCTAGTGATGCCTGTGCTGGATGGGTGTGGGGTGAGTGTAAGCCAGTCCTCAGGGAGTGGTTGGTGCTGGCAACAACTAGAACAGTGATCATCAGATCACACACACAAGACTCAATCAGAAAGGGTCCATGACTTGTGGTGCACTGAGGTAGGGGCACCAGCTCTGACATCACACACACAAGACTCAATCATAAAGGGTCCATGACTTGTGGTGCACTGAATTAGTGGCACCTGAAGAGCTGAGCAGGGTATCAAGTTGATGATGGCATCCAAGACAGGTGTGAGCAACTTTGATAGGCTGGCTGTAAGACTTCTCCGACTCTGGCAGTTGTTGGTTGGAGGTGGTCCTGGCGGTGGTGGCGGGTGTGCAGCCAGCGATGATGGCGTGTCCTTGCAGGTCAGGATTGGATTTGATATGTGTGAGCCCTGCTGACCGCAGTGTAGGCTGGAGGCAGCGGTCAGCAAGGGCCCATAGCCACGTGGCGTTGACTTGAGCTGCACAGAGTTAGTGGCACCTGAAGCGCTCAGCGGGTGTGCAGCCAGCAATGATGGTGTGTCCTTGCAGGTCAGGATTGGATTTGATATGTGTGAGCCCTGCTGACCGCAGTGTAGACTGGAGGCAGCGGTCAGCAAGGGCCCACAACCACGTGGCGTTGACTTGAGCTGCACAGAGTTAGTAGCACCTGAAGCGCTCAGCGGGTGTACAGCCAGCGATGATGGCGTGGCCTTGCAGGTCAGGATTGGATTTGATATGTGTGAGCTCTGCTGACCGCAGTGTAGGCCGGAGGCAGCGGTCAGCAAGGGCCCACAGCCACGTGTCGTTGACTTGAGCTGCACAGAGTTAGTAGCACCTGAAGCGCTCAGCGGGTGCGCAGCCTGCGATGATGCGTCGTCTGGGCCGGCTGCACTGGAAGCAATGTCTGTTGCCTACTGGACTGCGCCATAAATAAATCAAGACTGAATTTGAATTGGGGGACCTGCTGACCGCAGTGTAGGCCGAAGGCAATAGTCAGTACACACATAACTCCGCGGTGCTGTGCCGCTGGGTGCGCTGGGGGCCTGTGTCGCGGATGCCAGCGATCGGCTGAGGAGGCTGGCGGTCACGGTGGTGGACTCATGGCAGGGTGAGAGGCGCCGCCCTGGCAGACGCGTTGGCCATCCCGGAAGTGAACCACGCCCAGAGCCCGGGCCTATTTATTCACACTCCTACGCTGGACTGGCGTATGCCGGACTAGCTCACTCCGCTTACGCTTACAGGGGGGGGACACAGCTACATGACCGAGGTCTTCCCCACTGCCAGAGGTAACATGGTTGCATCCACTGTCCACAACACTACAAACACCAGCAGTATATGTCCACATGGACATGTCTGTGCTCTGCATAGTGAAGTCTGTCCAGCACATCACCGCCACAATTGGCATTGTGTACACTCTTATTCATGGGTGACTTGCCTCCTTCACACATACTTGGTTTCCACCTCTCCCCACATTCTGCAATTGTGTGGCTGAGGGGCCATGCCGTTTTCGGAAGGTCAGCTGTCTTGTTCTGCGCTGCCTCGGTGGTAGTCCGGGGGAGGGGTGGTGGCAGTGGGTGTTGTGGACCTCTTGGGTCCTCGAGCTGCATGATCAGTAGCTCCATGACATGTGTTGGTCTTTAGATGTGGCTCTGGGCTCGGCTCCCTTTCATACTGCAGGTAGTCGTCCTGCTTAACACCAGTAAAAGGCTGGTGTTAAATCCCTGCTGCTAACGCGCCTTATCGCCTGTTTTTGGATCGCATCGCAGATCTGGCTGGTCGTTGAGAATATCGGGAAGTGGTGTTTTCGTGCGTTTTTGCACGGGAACGCCTACTCTGCATATCATTAGCGTTAGTTGTCGCTCTCATCCGTGGCCATGTTTTTTGCGGAAGCTATCGCTGAAAAACTGGCGATATCGGCAGTTTGCACCATCCTGAGAATAGGGCGATAAATCTATCGCCACTTTTGCAGCGCTAAAGTGCTGATAAATCGGCGATAAGTCCTTGAGAATATGCCCCTTTGTGTCTAGAGAGTATTCAATGGTTGTACATGGGCATTCCCCTGCAACTACCAATAGGTTTTGATGCAAATCCTTTTCCACAAACTACTATAGAAAGGGATTTGTGGCAAAACTGGACACTTCATGAGGCAGGGAAAAATGTGGTTTATGACTATGCATGTGTGCTGAGCTGAACAGCACATACACAAAGTGGGAAGTATTAAATCCCAGTTTTTGTACTGGAAGGGGCCTCTTCCAGTTCAAAAGCCTATGACTAATAGAATGCACAAACCCTTGCATTATGGTGCACTATGGTGCATTATGGTGTACTGGTGTGTGTGCTGGTGCATGGACAAAAGTGCTCTTGGACTGGGATAGAGGAAAATAGCACCATTTCGAAGTAGATATAGTGCTCTTCTGCTCTCTCACTTTCACCCAGCATAGTAACGTTGGTTGCTGCCCTGCCTTGCTTGAAAAGTGAGTAAATATGACCCCTAAGTGTCCAGGAAATTCTCATTAGATGTGAGAATCATGACTAGGTGTCTCGGTGGACTAAAGCATCCACTTGAGGAATCTGTATTTGACACTAGAGTCACAGGTTTGAATCCTGACCAGATCACTTAATTTTCAATGTCAATAAAAAGACCACCATTTAGTTGTGTAACAATAAATATCTGGGGTTGAGTAACATAAAACAAGCAATAGAAGCACTAAGTTAACACTCAGTCTCTGTCACAGTTATGGTTGAGTGGTGTTTTAAGATGTTAAGCTGGATCAGTGGTATTTTCCCACCCTAGACAGTGGTAAAAAGTTGCTGTTCTTTACCGCTGGTGACTGCAGGGGGGAGACCACAAACCCCAAAATCCTTTGTGGCCGGTGTGCCGCCAATGACGCTGCCTATCCGTGCCCGGAGGCGCTCAAAAGGCACAGGGGCCTCCCACAGTGCGGGAGCCCGTTCTTTACCGCTGGTGACTGCAGGGGGGAGACCACAATCCCCAGAATACTTTGTGGCCGGCGTGCCGCCAATGACGCTGCCTGTCCGTGCCCGGAGGAGGCTGGGCTGGGCCTACCTCTTGGTTTTCATTTTATTTGGAACTTGTCTCCATTTTTTCCTGGACATTGGGTTGCTTGATGCTCACGCTGCGACCTGCCGCAACGAAAAGACCTGCCAAGTAAGTTTGTTTGGACATCCTGCATTAACTCAAGCCTTATCTAGTGTTATTGTGTTTGCCCCTTAAATGGTGAAACGGAAGCAAATCGGAGAGAGGGAGAGCACCTCTAAAACCCTCCAGAACTCTACCCCTGACTGTTTTTTATCTTGGGCGGCCATAGCTGTAGATAAAGAAATCCTAGTAGCAGAACATCGGCTATCTATGGAGGGGGATCTGTCACAGCTATGAATTTGGACACAACTCCAAACGAACAGGCAAGGGATATGGAACCAGGGAACTGTACCACTGACCAACCTGCACTGGAATCATCCCTCCCTGTGAAGTCTCCGTCCAAACCTTCAGCACCCCCGACGTCTGGTCCTCCGGCTAAAAGGAAGAAGAAACAAAAAATTCTGAACCCTCACTGGTAGCAATCACTAGATCTAAGAAAAAACCCTGGGAGACACCCACTGAGGAATCCAACATCATTAAGCAAGCACCACCAATTGTGTCACATTTTCACTCTATGCCACTCATTCCCACAGATCTATTCCCCCAAGACATTAAGTCTTTGATGAATGGGTTTGAAAAAATAATGTTAAATAATTTGGCACCCATTTTGGATAGGCTAGTTAAACTTGAGGCCAATGTGAAAAACATCAAAAAGTCTATTACTAGTTTAACGACGGGGGCATGGAATGACGGGCCTATAGGATCAGAACACCCAGATCCAGGTGGAGTATTAAATTCTGAAAATTCTGAAAAGCACAATATTATGGTAGGAAGCCACCACTGTAACTCTACACAACCTTTACCTGTGTCCACCTCCCAAAAAAAAGGCTATGATACATGGAAAGCCACGTTTAAACCTAGAGCAATGACGCATATCAACCACCTAACTGAGGAGGGGCCTCCTGGTAACATCCTTGGGTCTAAAACACACAGCTCCTTACCAAATGGAATCGAACCCACTCTGCAGGCCCTCTCCCAAATAGACAACTTTGCTGCTAGGGATGATCCTCATAATGAGGTGACGTTACATCTCCCCCCAGAGTGCTGCCCATATGTGGTGATTCTAACCAATGTCCCTTTGCTCCAGTGCAATTCTAAAGAAACCACCAGTCAATTGAAGAACAAAGTCTGCTAATGGTTATCCCAAAACTCTGATTTCCCCAAACTCTAGCTATCACGACATTTTGTTCGTCCGAAGAGTGAGCTGGGTTGGCCCTCTAAGGAAGCATATAAAAGGAGACTGCATAGTGATTAATTGTAGATCTTCAGATCTTGCAGGGCAATTGCTCCAAAGTAGGAGGAAACCACCCGAGTGGGTCTTTGGAAATGGGATTGAGATTGTGCCACTTGGATTTTTCTATAAACATCTCAAACCAACTAGTCCGTTTCCCCCACCAAAAGCCTGCGCCACCCAGAATCTACTGAAGAGAAAGGAGCAATTCCCCTTGGAAACCAGTAACCGATATCAAGCACTTATTGATTTGGACAGCCCAGACTGACTAAACCCAGGGAATGTAAAATTGATGCCGGACTATGCCATAGTCATTGCCCCAAACTGAGGGGGTTACTAGTATTAGTAATAATATCTTAAATGGAACAGTAAAAGGCACTCCATATACCCTGCCCACACATCATGCACCCACTTAAGGCCGAATGCCTGTAATACCCATATCTAGCCACCCGTACCAGGGATGCACAAACCCTGACCAGCAACTACAGATTATCTCATGGGATATTGCAGGAATTAAGCCTAAATTAACCGACCCAGAGTGGGGCAAGTTAGCAGACAGCAGTCATATATGCCTGTTCCAGGAAACTTGGGCAACAGAGCGAGTGTATAGGGTGGGGTTTACTACGTTTAGCATTGAGGCTAGGCGCTCGCCAGCTGGCCGACCGGCTGTTGGGCTGCTAATTTGGGTTAAGACCACTTTGGTTTGCAAAATTAAGCCACTTGAAGTAGGATCCCAGGAGATCCTCGGTCTAGATCTGACATGGCCGAAAGGGAATATTCACGTCAGACTATTTAACATATACAATAGGTTTAGCAGCCATCACAAGCCCTCAGAAACTATTACAACGCTCTCTAATTTCCCTGATACCTCTACAAAAGAGTATTACCTCATTGTAGCTGGCGATTTTAACATGACCTATCAGCTAGTAGACTTTTTACAAGAATTAGTACAGGAGGAAGAGCAAGCTAGGGGTATAAATAGGCTCCAGATACCTGCCATTAACAGATGTACCAAGGTTGGGCAGCAAGTATTGTCCTTTACTCTAGCCTATGGGGTGCGCGCATGTAATGGGTGGACACCTTCAGATGAGGAAGCAAAGTTTACGTTTAAGAAGGGGAATGCTAGAAGCAGGATCGACTATATTATGGTGGACCTTAATCTATGGCCTTATGTCAAAGACATGATTGTCCAAAACCGTGAGGACAGCGATCACAATGCTCTTCTCCTGGGGCTAACTGGCCTCCCTATCTTGCATAACCAAATCCATCAAGTAATGGCCCCTGTTGTTACTACTAATAACAACAGGAGTGTCAAGTGGCCCCAGGTCGTGGCTGATGGGAAATTGCTCCCTAAGATCTACAAAGAAGTGGCTCAGATCCTCACGGCACTGAGTGATCCTGATAAAAGTGACGGCTTGATTATGTCTAACTTTCAACAATTAACAAATAGTATAAAACCCTATTTTAGTAGACAGTGCAACTCCAATATTCCCAAACGGAACACTGCCCCATGGTACAATGAGAAATGTAGACTAGCCAGGAACGATCTAACAGCGGCAGTAAAGCAAGGGATACGAAATTACATCAAAAACGGTAGGAGAATGTATAAGAGGGCACAGGATGTGGCAAAAAGGAGTTGGGAGGCTGAGAACTGGCGTACATTAGCTGAGGCTTCAAAACAGAAGGATTGCCAGCTCTTCTGGCACCTTCTGTCAAAGGGTCAATCAAGCAGGTCAGTGAAGACGACTTTTATATACAATCACATGTCTGGGAAGAATACTTTCAGAAACTCTATACTGGCATTTCTTTTGAATCTGAGAGGGAGGCAGTGGTAGCAGTTGGGGAATATAATTCAACACCTGTACAGGCAGGTGCTGTTAGTTTTTCCTTACAGGACACTGTAGCAGCAATTAGCCTACTCCAGACTGGGAAAGCTCCAGGTCTAGATGGACTCCCTGGAGACCTGTTCAAAGCAGAGCCCAAAATCTGGGGATCACTCCTTCAGATAGTTTTTAATGCCATCTTGCGAGGGGGGGATATCCCCTTGACCTGGAAGGGCGCTGAAATAATCCCCATATTCAAAAAAGGAGATAAAGGGGACCCCTTAAATTACAGGCCAATAAGCCTCATAGATGTCTCCCAGAAAATGTTCTGCAAAATCATCTTGTTGCGCTTCCAAAACTGGATAGAGGAAAACAATACTCTCTCTCACCTGCAGGCAGGTTTTAGGGCATCTACAAGCACCCTAGATTAGGTGTTTCAATTCCTTCTGCTCATCTGGAAAGAAGTGAAGATCAGGAAGGGTCATCTATATGTCGTATTTGTCGACCTTAAAACGGCATTCGATTCCATTGACCGCAATAAACTTTGGGCTGCTCTTAGGGACCTAGGACTCCCCTGTGACCTACTTCAACTAATGGTTCGCTTACCCCGAGACAATTACGCCAAAGTCAGGTGGAACTCTGATGGTAGTCTTACTAACAACATATCAGTTTCTAAGGGAGTGCGCCAGGGCTGTGTGCTTGCCCCAACCCTGTTCACCCTGTATATCAATGGGCTCATATGTGAACTATATGATTGTGGAGGTGATCCACAAAGATTAGCTGGTAGTCTTATACCCTCTTTGCTATTTGCAGATGATACACTGCTCATTTCCAAAACCCCAATGGGCATTCAGATGTGTTATCTAAGTTCGCCGAAGCATGCAAAGATCGGGGCCTTGAAATTAACAAAGTTTATGGTTTTTAATCCCTACAAATTCACCAAGGGGAAAGTGAAGCTGGGTACCCAACTCTTAAAACAGGTCAAGGCCTTCGACTATTTGGGGGTTAGAATTAGCGACAATCTAGCATGGACCCCCCCAAATTCAGAAGAGTGTACAGACACTACAGCATGTGAACTGTGAAATAGCAAAGAGGGTAAAATGCTCAGTCTTCCGCCCAATCTCCCTATCCTTGAAATACACAGGGCCAAAGGCCTAGGTGCGGCCCTATATTGGGCAGAATTGTGGGGGCTGGAGCATTCGAAACAGCTAGAGGTTGCTGAAAACAAATTCTTAAGGGCAATCCTTAACCACCCAATGAACACGCCCATACTACCCCTACGCCATGACCTTGGCTTAAAGCCCATTACACACTTTGCTGTTCTCAAGGTGTTAATGTTTTGGGTAAGACTTTGGACCAGCAGCACCCAGATTCCTGTTAAGGACGCAGTGGAGGAACTACTAATCCTTCAAAGACACGCAGGGCGATTGCCTTGGTTTAACAAGGGTAAGGATTGGCTTTTCAAACTGGGCCTGGGAATAATGTGGGAGGACCCGCAGTCTATTACAAAAAAATGGCCCCCCTGCTAAAAAAGAGGTATTGGGATTTTGTTGATTGTTCTTGTATGAATGTAAGGGCACCTGGCACTTAAACTTCCACTTTTTTAAATGTCAAAAGATGCTTTAAGTTAGACTCATATATGGATGATGTCTAACCGCCCTAGGCACGAGCACTTTATGTACAATTCAGGTTAGGGGTTCTCCCACTGAATGCAATGAAAAATAGTTGGGCAAATACTACCATTCCCCTTTGTGCCCGTCTTGTCACTCCACCCCAGAGACTATAGAACATTTTATTTTTTTCTGTCCCGCTTATGTAAACTTAAGAAAAGTTGGATTATCCCGACCTGCCCACTGCTTTCTTTCTCATGCCCCTCTGACGCTTTACGCATATTTAGGTCAGACATGACTAGGTGGCTTGTCTTCACAATATCAAGATATCTGCTTTATGCCTGGTGGCAGAGGTCTAAAGTTGTAAATAATATCGTGATGTAGGCTCATTAAATAAGCAGGGCAAGTCGTTTAGAAGGTTATTCAGCGGATGTTTTTAATTAATTGTTCTGTTTTTACGGCAAAAGCATAAATTGTAACCCTGTCTTAAATGTTGTATAAGTCTGTGAAGTCAATGTTATTTTAAACTATCATTTTTAACTTTTTTATGTAATAATGTGTGCTACGTGATTTTATGTTGTGTATGATCATGCTATTGATCAAATAAATACATATTTATAACTATAAAGGTATCTGATGCTTTTAGCTGGAAAGCTAGCAGGATTTGTTGACTTATCTAAAGTAAACAACAGAACATACCACTATAACATACACAAAGCATTATATTAATACAATTAGAACATAACAGTATACATCACCACAAAACAGCCAAAACAAAATGCAATACAAAATAACAGAGTCACACTGCAATAATGTAGCACAAGAACACAGCAGCACAAAAACAATTGAAAACACAGTGCCACACAACAAAATGCTGCACGCAGCGAATAGGCACAAATGTTCCTTTCACACAATACCACCTCTAGAATCAGTTGCAAAAGCTGTTAGGAACAAGGACTGCCTTAACTTACCACCAAGGACCTGAAATAATGTCACTCAAAAAGTTTTTATGATCCGCCTTAGCTGCCTATCAATAATAACACAAAGAGAGTTTCTTGGGGGTGAAGATGAGCTTTACAAATTATGGGCCAGATTTGTCAACACTTTGAGCTGGCAAAGTGTTAACAAAAAGTTACGCAAACTGGTACTATGTGTTGATTTTGGGTTTACTTTCCATTGTAACATCTGGTTTGGAAAGTAGGCCTAAAGTAATGCAAAGTAGCACTGTGAGCTACTTTGCATCAAGGGGGTGTCCTGTGGTTGGTACATGAATGTTCCCTTGCAACTACCCATGGATTTTGACTCAAAGTCTTATATATTGTGGAGAAGTGTGGCTCAATGGTTAGAGCGGCAGACCCTGATGCAGAGATCTGGCCTGGGACCAGGGTTCAATTCCCGTCTCGGCGGGTCTTGGGCTCAATTTCCTTGGACCTGATAATTCTCGCCTCGGTGCCTATTCTAATTATGGGTCCCACTCTGCAACTCTGGGCAATCGCTTGCTTAATCTCCACAACGGCCCCACCAGCGCTGGGATGCCTGGCTTCACCTTGGGGGTGCCCAGGAATGGACATTTCACAGGGAAAAGACAGGAAGGGTTCCACAGCGGTATGCGTACAGCGCCAGGACACCCTAGGGTAACAGTGCGCTTTACAAGTACAAATTTCATTTCATATACTAACATTGCAAGGCACCAAAAATGTATGACTCCTCAAGAAAGGCATAAAGTCGGAGAAAAGTTTTTTTTCTCCAAACTTTTCATGTATGCTGTACTGTACAGCACACGTACAAAATTGCAAAAGTTATAAATTATGTCTAAGCATTGGTTTTTGTACTGGAAGGCATCTTTACAATACAAAACCTATAGTAGATATCACTAAGGCAGCATTGCACTATGGTACAAGGGTGTGTGCATAGCACAAAAAGCACCAGCATTGAGGAAGAGTGCAACAGCACCATGTCTTAATAGATGTGGTCTTGGTGCCTCCCTTTCACACATCACGGCACAGCAACTTTGGTTGTTGCACTGCATTGCTTGATTTCTAGGTAAATTGTCTGTTATATGACATTGCCTGTTATATGACATGGTGCAAGTTCACAGCAGCTATTTGAAAGCAATATTGCAGGACTTATCACAGACCACTGCCTCGCCATAAGATAAAAAAAAACACCCAATGTATTGTTCCCATGGCACAAGCACACACTGTACTATTTAGGTTGAAGTACCTCCCAGAGCAGTCATAGAGCACACTGTGCTCTCTGTAGTCATACACAGAGATTCAAAACAAGCTGCGTTAATTTTCAATATTTTTTCTGATTCCACAACTGTTTTGTGGCAAATTATTTATGACTGAAATTAATGACATTGCATGCTTTGTGTGACATCTTACCTGGTTCTGTGTGGAATTCCACTAGGTGTTCTGACAATGTTATGTAGTTCTGCCGTTGTCAGTTGCTCTCCAACCACTGATGGATGAGGTGAATAAACCGGACCAGTTCTTAACTTGATGAGAGTCTGTACTTTCTTAATGTAGTAGACACCACATTAATTTGGCGACGAGCGTGGTCTCACCTCGACATCAAGCAAAGCTTGTCTCTCTCCTTTCTTCACCTTTGGCACAGAAGTTGTGTTCCAATCTTCTCCAGCGGCGGAACAAGGTTTAGAAGAGAAGGTGTACCATACACTTCTCCAGCGGCTGTTTGTGGACCGGAGAAGGTGTCTGCTATATTTTGAAAACGCCGGTGAGGAGATCGCGGTAGGGGCGTGTGGTGAAACGCATATGCGTTTCACCGCCTATGTGCATCATTGTTGCACAGACTAGCCAGGCCTCGTTTCCCCTATGTGACGTGGGAGGGCTGGAACGTATTTGCGTTGCAGCGGACGAGCTGATTTCAAGCGCAGACGTGCGTCGTCACGCACGAGCGCCATCTTGAAGGTATTGAACTTCAACCTGTTTGGGCTTCTGCGGAGGAGCTGATTGCAAGCGCCGACGTGCATCGTCACGCATGAGCGCCATCTTGAAGGTATTGAATTTCAATCTGTTTGGGCTTCTGGATGTGCGTCATCACGCACGGGTGCCATTTTAAGGAGTTGGGAAACTCTTAACTGGATATTATTTAAACCAAGTGTCTGCCATTCTTCATTACGCAGGATTCTTCACATGCCGACTAATTATTTATTTTATTTTATTTTAAATAACATTAATATCTACGGTGATTGCCTCAGTCCTACTGGTACTACAGAGTTAAAAAAAAAAAAAAAGAGGCTTGTATTTTCGGTGATTGGCACACCGCTGCCGATCTAGTTATCAAAACGATACTATTCATGGTGACTTTCACACCAATGCCGATCTGACAAAGATTGTTTTCTGTTTTGTTTGGAACAGACAACTATGGTGATTGGCACACCTTATGTCATGGAACAACGGTGATTGGCACACCTTAGCACTTTTAATAGATCAGTAAGTTCGATTTGTTATACTGGAAAAAGCCTGATTTATATAGGCAAGGTCATTTTAGTCAGTAGTTTACAAAGTTTCTTTCCTTGGTTGTTGTTAGACCTGGTACCATTGGCGTGGGTCTCCCTTCCATTTTTTGCGCTATGCCTCCTCTGTTACTGACCTGTTTTTGCTGGATTAGATGCTTTGGGCACTTTGCCACTGCTGATCAGTGCCAAAGTGCAAGTGCTCCCTGTGATAAATTGATGTATGGATTAGTGACTCCATGTTTGGCCTATTTGATTCACTGTCAGACCCTAGTACAGTGCACTGGTTGTGCCCAGGGCTTGTGACTCAAATGCTGCTGGTGGGCTTGCAGCACTGGTTGTGCCACCCACAGGAGCAGCTTGTAAAGTGTGTCTCAGGCCTGCCATTGCAGAGCCTGTGTGCAGTCTGTTACTGCCATGTCGACTTGGTAAGTGCACCCACTTACCAGTCCTCAAACCTTCCCTTTCCTTCATATTAGTCACCCCTAAGGTAGGCCCTAGGGCAGGGTGCATTGTATGTGTAAGGTAGGACATGCCCTGGTGTGTGTGGCATGTCCTGATAGTGGATTACAACCAATTTCGTTTTTCACTATTGCAAGGCTACCTGTCCCCATAGGCCAGATTGGGCAGTTTGATTATAACATCTTATAATCCTAACTAACCCAGGGAACATGGTAGAAAAACGAATTTAGTATGCCTGAACTCAGAATGATAAAATACATCTTTTAGTTAAGTTGGTTTTAACATTCTGTGTTTGAAAATACCTCTTTAAGAAAGTAGGTATTTTCTTGCCTAACCATCCAGCCTGCCTCTGCTAGCTTGTGTATTGTGTGTCTGGGTTTGTGAGTGACAGGGGCTGGGGGACTCCAGGAGACAGGGTGAGTCAGCACAGGGCTGAATAGACCTATCTGCATGTAGAGTGGTGGGAGGAGTAGCACCTGGGCCTGCATAGGGCTGTGCCTGCCTTCCACAATGCTGTGTCCACCTCCTGTGGTGCGTCTGATGTCCCTGGCCCACACTGACAAAGGAAGAGGGTGTGCACTGGCAGAATGCACCCAGAACTGGTTTGGACTAGGTACAGGACCCTCTGCCTTCAGAGGACAAAGGATTTATGGGTATAAATACTGGGGCCCTGACCCCAAGACTTTAGATAACTTCTGGAACAAACAAGACGAACCTTTGCTGAGAAGAGGAACCAGAGAAGCTGAAGGAGGAGACTATCCCTACGCTGTGTGCTGTTTGAGGGATTGGCCTGCAGTGGTTGCCTGATTGCCAAAGAAAGGAAAAAGGAACTTTGTGCTACTTTCATCATCTTGCAGAACATCTTGAAGGGCTTGAAGATTGAGCTTGCCTCCTGCTGAAGTCTCAGGGATACAAGACTTCACCAACCAGCTCCCCTGAATTCCCGTGCTGGGAATTTGAAGTGCCTGCTGTTGTGTTGGGCCTTCTAAGAGACTGCGTGTCACTGGGAGCTGGAAGCGCGACTCACGAGGAAGAAGCGTGTCGCCGCCGCTGTCGTCGCATCGCCGAGAAAGCGTGCTGCCGCTGCCGCTGTCGCCATTGCATCGCCGAAGCGCCTCGCATCCCCGGAGAAGAGTGTCGCCGTCGCATCAGACGCCATCGCATCATCGGAGAAGCGTCTCGCAGGGCCTGTCGCGGCTCAGAAGATTCACCGAGTCGCCGTCGGGCATGCACGCATCGCCCCCTGAGTGTCGCATCGAGAGGAAGACGCCATTTTGTTTCATTGCACATGGTCGTCATCGCATCACGGCGCTGCGGGTCGCATCGCCACAGAAGCGCAGTTAGAAACCGACGCATCATCTCCCCACGCGGTGAAGAACCGACATATCACCTCCTCTCCGGTAAGGAACCAACGCATCACCGTCCCCTACGCAGCAGTAGGGAACCGACGCATCACCACCCCCGGAGCAAGGAACCGATGCATCACCGTTCTTGCGTGTAAGGAACCGACGCATCACCTTCCCTGCAACTCTTTTGTTTGTATCGCGTTACGCATCCAAAGGTACATTGAACATTGAGTGTCGCATTTACCATCTTTATTGAACTGAACTATTTTCTACCATTGACAGTCATATTTTTCATAGTGTATTGTGGATTTTTGTTGTTTTGGGTCTTGTGTTAAGTCTATATAAAAATACTTATTTTTATAATACAACCTGTGTGGTGTCCATCTGTAGTGTTGTCACTGGGTTACTGTATGTGTTCACAAATGCTTTACATACTGCCTCTGAGATAAGCCTGCCTGCTCGTGCCAAGCTACCAAGGGGGTGAGCAGGGGTTATTTTAGTAGTGTATCCCCCTTACCCTGACTAGAAGCAAGGGTCCCTATTTGGACAAAGGTACCTACCTCTGCCAACTAGAGACCCCCAGTTCTAACAGTTGTTTAATTTATTTTTATTTGTAGCTTTACTCCTACTGGAAACTTAACTGTTTTAGGACACTTTTGGTGCAATCTGTGCGGTATTAAAGGACTATTGCGTAACTTGCTGGTTCAGAGTCAGAAAAGGAAAGAAAAAGAAATGCAGAACGTAACACAACCACCTTTTTTTTTGACAAGTCCAGGAGAACCTACGATAAAATGGCAAAAATGGAAGAAGATCTTTACAAACTATGCAAGAGTTTGTGGGACGAACTTAAGCACTGAACGTAAACATTCTTTGTTACTTCACTGTCTAGGAGGGGAAGGACAAGAGGTTCTTGAACATTTGCCTGAGCTGAGTGCTGCTGATCAGAGAGCACTAAATGAATACGAAATATGTATAGTACAATTAGATCGGCACTATCTCCCTCGTTTAAGCACCATAATGGAGAGATATCATTTTGGTTTAAGTGAACAGAAGAAAGATGAGTCTGTTGAAGAATTTGTGACAGGGTTGAGAAAACTTGCTGCCTCCTGCAAGTTTGGCGGTGCAGTGGAAGAAAGAATTAGGGATCAATTTGTTTTAAAGTGTGCTCATGATAAAATTAGAGAGGAGTTGTGGGGAATGGATGAGCCCCCTTTGGATGAGGTTTTGGCTATTGCCAAACGTGTTGAACACATGATGAGATGTGTAGATGAATTAAGTAATACTAAAAACAAGTCAAATGCATTGAGCACTAATGTTGACGAAGTTGTCTGTCTGGTAAAAAATAAGAGTTCAGTTGATTCTGACTGTAGTAAGCCTTCTTGTGTCGCAGAAGATACTTCGTCACAGGACAACAGGTCCATCTGTTTTAGATGTGGCAGATCAGGTCATAGAGCCAATGCTTCCTTTTGTCAAGCGCCTCAGGTTATTTGTAATGCCTGTGGAAGGAAGGGTCATTTTGCCAAATACTGTAAGAGCAAGGCGGGGAGAAGTGATCAGCCACTTGTTAAAGAACAACCAAAAGTTAAAGAAATAATGTATCAGGTAGATGGCTTAAAAGCAAAACATCCCTCTCATGTAGTTAATATTGAAGGTATTGAGATTGAGATGAAGTTCGACTCATGCTCGCATCTCACCATGATCAGTAAAGACACATTTGAAGAGCATTTTAGAGACAAAGTTGGTCTCTTCAAAAATGATGTCTCTCCCGTTGGTTATGGTGGTTCGCCCATAAACATGCTGGGTTACTTTTTGGCTTGTATCGAAGTGAGTGGACGAATGACTGATGGTAAGGTATATGTTGCCAAGAGAGGAGACGCACTTTTGGGGTGGCCTCATCAATGTTCGCTTGGTGTTCTTCTCAATCCCAATGCTGTACCGCAAGTCCAAGTTCAAGTGGTTGACAATACTGTTGCTGATGTTTTCGAAGACAAATTGGGTTGTCTGAAGGGATACAAACATCATATAAAATTAAGAAAGGGTGCTGTTCCCATTGTTGCCAAAGTTAGGAGGGTACCCTTAAATGAACAAGACAGTGTGCAGAAAGAGATGGAGCGTTTGGTAAACATGGGTGTCATTGAGCCTGTTGAGGCTACTGAATGGTTGGCTCTGATAGTCGTTGCGAAGAAGGCCAGTGGCGAAATTCGCCTCTGTATTGATTTACGCTCACTCAATAAAGAGGTAGTTGTGGATAGGTTTACTCTACCTAACATTGATGAAATGATTGGCACTCTAGCGGGTGCTAAGTACTTTACCACCCTAGATCTAGCGTCTGCCTACCATCAGGTGGAGTTGGATGAGGCCTCGCAGGATTTGACAGCCTTCGTGACACCCATGGGAACTTTTAAATTCTTAAGGATGCCATTTGGGCTTGTTTCAGCTGCGTCTGTCTTTCAAAGAATTATGTCCAACGTTCTTAAAGGTCTTTCAGGAGTGAAGTGCTATCAAGATGACTTGTTGATTTATGGTAGTACTAAGGCTGAGCATTTTTCAAAGGTCTGTGCAATTTTAGAACGCTTGAGGAAAGCTGGTTTGACGCTTAAGAGGGAGAAATGCAAGTTTGCTGTGGAAGAAGTAAACTACCTGGGTCATTCCATCTCTAGGCAGGGTGTTTTTCCTAAGAAGGAACTGGTTAACACCATTGTGAACTTGAATGAACCTTGTAACAAGGAGGAGTTACTGTCCTTTTTAGGCATGGTTGAATTTTATTGTAAGTTAATTCCAGGGTATGCAGACAAAACCCATTGTCTTAGAAGATTGACGGGTAAAAATGTGGTTTTTGAGTGGAGTATGGAGTGTGCAAGGGAATTCGTCTCCATCAAAGATGATTTGATGAAAGCTCCTTGCTTACAAGCTTTTGTGCCAGGTGATGAGACTCTAATTTTGACTGATGCTAGTGCCAAAGGGGTAGGAGCAGTGTTGCTTCAAAGGAGCTGTGGTGTTGAACGCTTGATTGCTTGTGCTTCAAGAAGTCTGAGGGGCTCAGAAGTAAACTACTCAGTAATCGTGAAAGAGTCATTAGCCATCTTTTGGGCTTTGAGGAAGTTTAAGAATTTGGTTTGGGGTACTAAAGTGAAGGTACTCTCGGACCATAAGCCCTTAAAAGAAGTGTTTTCAAAAAAGGATTGGATTCTATCTCATCTAGGATAAGGAAGTGGATCATTTCACTCCACGAGTTTGACTTTGTTGTTGATTATATTCCAGGTGTAATCAACAATGCTGCTGATTGTTTGTCCCGGTTAGTAGATGTTAAGGAAGTTGATTTGGATGAGGAGTGTCAAGTTGATGATGTGATAAATGTCTGTGAGGTTACGTTGGGTGCAGTTGATGAGACTGATGGAGATCTGAAGTTGGCAAGGATCTTGAAATTTCTAAGGTTATTGAGTTGCTGTCATCAGGAAAGAACAAGCATCTTGAGAAACCTTGGTCTTTGATTTGTGGGGAGTTATCAGTCGTGGATGGTGTGCTTGTTTGTGGTACAAAACTTATTCCACCGTTGGGTGTTCGGAGTAAGCTTCTTAATCTTGCTCACGTAGGACATTTAGGCATTATGAAAACTAAGGAGTACTTGAGGATGCAATTTTGGTGGCCGGAATGGATAAGGAGGTTGAGAGGATAGTCCATGATTGCTTGGAGTGTTGCTCTAGTGATAACATCTTGAAAATAAAGCAGATGCCAATGGTCTGCAGGAAGTTACCTGAACATCCCTGGGATGTGATTGCTATCGATATTGTTGGACCTTTGCATTGTGTGAGTGATACCCCTTATTTGATTGTTGTCTTAGATCTTTATTCGAGATGGATTGAAGTAAGTTCAGTCAGGGATATTTCGTCTGCTAGTGTCTTAAAATTCTTAGAAGAAATATTCAAGAGGGATAGTTATCCCAATTGTATTCTGTCTGATAATGGGCCACAGTTTTGTTCTTCTGAATTACAGTCCTTTTTTAAAGATTGTGGGATTATTCATAAGAGAAGTTCTGTTTACCATCCAGAAACCAATGGAGCTGTCGAGAGGGTAAACAAGACTCTCAAAGAGAGCATTCAATTGGCCAGGGCGAGTAATTTGAACTGGAAAGCTGTCTTACAAGATAGGATCACTGCTTATCGCATGTCACCTCACTCGACAACAGGAAAAACTCCCTTTGAGTTGTTCAAAGGTAGGGCCTCAAACTCAAAGTTGTGTCCAGGATGGATGGCTTTGAACAAAGGACTGAAAGACAATCAGATAAGTGATTGGAGACGCAGAGAATTGGAAAAACAGTTGACAAGGAAACGGTACTTTGATGATAAGAAGTGTGTTCAAACCAATGATGTGAAAGTGGGTGACTATGTGAAAATTAGGGCTCCTGTTGGTTATCAACCATGGTCAAAGTATACTGGTGTAAGAAAAGTTGTTAAAAATTTCAAGAATGCTGTTAAGACTATTGATGGTAGGATTTGGAATAAGAGCACAGTTGTATTGGTCGATACTAAGCCAATTACTGATGTCAGTCAAAGAGGTTACGCTCGCTCTTATTCCTCAACTAGTGTTGACGTTTCGACACCTTCAAGGATACATTCTGTGCCTTCTAATGTTAGAGAGAGGAGTCAGAGGGTACATAGATTGCCTTTGTACATGAAGGATTATGTTTGTTAAGTCTTTTCCCTCTACATTTTCCCCTTCATTTTATTATGTTTTAACTTTGCATTTATTGTAATTTATCTCTCACATTTATGTTCGCTTACCTTTCTTTTGTTGTAAAGAGGGAAGATGTGTGACATCTTACCTGGTTCTGTGTGGAATTCCACTAGGTGTTCCAAGTAGAATCTGACGATGTAATGTAGTTCTGCTGTTGTCAGTTGCTCTCCAACCACTGATGGATAAGGTGAATAAACCGGACCAGTTCTTAACTTGATGAGAGTATGTACTTTCTTAATGTGGTAGACACCACACTTTGTCTATGGTTCCAAATTTGAACCCAAATAAAGGAAGTTCAATGGGAAATACCAGCATGTTCAATAATCATAGTACTTATGATGTGCAGTGAAAACACAATATTGTTGTAATTGTTGTTTTCATGACATAACTCAGACAGAACAAATGTAATGAATGAACATGCTTTGATTAGTCTGGAACACTTGTAATTACCCTCACCGAGAACGCCTCATAAGGAATTAATGTGTCTGTGTCTCCATTTATTGGAAGTGGCCAACATTTCAGACTGGACTAGACTGTGGATTGTGCCTTTTGGGGTGAGAACAATACTGATTTGAATGTGATTAGTCTTCTTCTATAATGGTGTAAATAGCAAAATACAATGGAGTGGAATGCACCAAGTGTAATCACCAGTTGTGAGAAAATACCTCTTTTTGCGTGATCAACCCCATTTCTGCTGACTGGTATTGCTCGCTTTTTAACTCTGCACACTGGGACACTTCTTCCCAGTCCACAGTGTATGTGCTCTAACCCCTAAAACGTTGTAAAATTGGCTAATCCCAAATGTAACTTTCCAATACGGCCATAGAATATGGTGCAGGAAAATACATTAATGGCATGGAAAGTTTATAGTCAACTGTGACCTGTAGCACTTGTTTTGCCATCCAATAGTATGATAAATAAAAATGGCCTCAGGCATTTCTGCCTAGGCTGACTACTTCAACTTTTAAACCTGCTGATGAACCTCTCAAAACAACCCTTTTTCAGTAAAAAAAAAAACACTTTTAAATATTAAACGAGTCCCCCCTAACTAGCCTTGTAGCCCACAAGGTAGGGTGCCTAGTATTTAAAAGTGGTACACATGAGAATTTAATGTTTGTACCCACAGTGACTAGCTGCCAAAAGCTATTTTCACTATGGTGAAACATGGTAAAATCAAATGTATTTAAGCAAACATTTGCCTCCCACTGTGAGCAGGAGGAAAATGTGTGCAGAAACAGACTTTGAATTGGAAATTGATTGTGGCATTGGACCCAGTGATTCTTGATCAACATTATATTCCCCATCTCAGGCCAACAACACATGATGGGCAGTAACTAACCAAACTAAATTGGTATTTCAGTATCTCTTCCTCCAGTTAACACCCATCTTGGAATGAGGCCCTTTTGTTGACAGAGAAAGACTGGTGTAAAATAGATAATTTTATACATTACACAGTTAGTTGTAATCTCACCATGGTCTCCTGGTGCAAATAGTAGCTAGCAGAGATCTTTGCCCTTTGGGATTACCTTTCTTGGGGTGCATATGAACTACTAACATTCTGGAATTTTGGTGATTCCATCACTGGTGCCCACATGTGCAAAGTAGCAGCAAAGGAATCTTTGAGATGCCCTTCCTTTATGAACGAAGATGTGCGGGTGACAGGAGCCATCCACCTGAGAAAAATCCAGACTATCCAAATAAGATCTGGGCAGAGGGGGTTGTGAGCTACAACCAGGTCCAAGCTGGTGCTCCCCATCTCTAACTGTACGAAAGTAGGATCTGCTTTTATGGTTACCCCAACTTTCTGCCTGGTGCTAAGCTGCTATTGACTAGTCTAACTGGGATTACTGAGGTACCCTTATCAGTTCCTAGTATATGGTACTATGGTACCCAGGGCATAGGTACCCCAGAGGTCACCCATGGGCTGAAGCATGTATTATGCCACCCATAAGAGACCTTAAAACTGTAACTACAGGCCTGCCATTGCAGCCTGTGTAAGCTGGTGCTAGCACTACTTATGAAAGCTATACGTCTCCTATAGCTAGGGTCACTGCACTTAAAACCTACAAGTCACCCCTATAGCAGGCCTTCACAATCCTGAGGGCAGGGTGCTTATTTCTAAGTGTGAGGGTGCCAAAAATAGTATATACCTCTAGACTGACCTATTTAATTTGACAAGCGACCTATCAAGGTTCAAGTTACCAAAAAAAACCCTTCACAACATACATTTATTTTGAAACCCCACAATTAAGTAGATTTGCAAACAATATAATAAACAATGTATCTTTTTTTAGAAAAATTCCTTTTTATTTAAATTTGAAAAATATATTCGTATTTATCTCTGAAATTCACACAATTACATATATATATAACACATCCAATAATTTTGATTTTTCTAATATTTCATCATGATACTTTTACAAACATGAATTTATCACATTAGACATCCCATATAAAAAACAAACAATGTAAAAATCTCACTTACATAATTCATTCAAAACCACTGTCATTCTATCACACACTCTCATTCATACAAACCAACTACAACAACATACTATAAAAGACGGAAAAACGAATCTTTTGACCCTGTGGTGGATTATACGGTGTTTGTAAACAAATTTATGTAATTATTTTCCCAAAAACACCAATTATAGGAGATAAAATTCTCCAATTTCTCTAATCTGAAAGTAGTTTGCGGTCGTAGTTTGCGGTCTACGCGCGTTTCAGTGGAAAAAACCACCTTCCTCAGGACCCGGTTTGCTTGTAGATTCAATTAAAAAATCTTGGGATGTCTGGAAATGAAGAACAAGGGCATTAGCTGGGAGGGGTATTGGCAAAACTAATTTAAAATATGGACAACTTCCTGTGATTTAATCATATTCTCAGTGATTTGACTCTTCTCTCATTAAGGTACTACAGTGCCAATAAGTGAAATGAATAAATGAGTTTACATAGTGCATGCAAGATTCAGGTTATCATGCACCGAGAGGATAGATATAACCAAGGACCCCGTGTTGGAGAGATCCAAACTACCAAGCCTGAAAGGAAAACGGATAGACATGGATACTAATTTGTCAAACGATCACCTGTGACACCTCAAGAGTTTTTGGTTTGTGCCGTGGGATATATTTGTAGAAGCTGACACGATTTTAGCTAACCTTGATTAGAATTTTGTAGACAGTCCTTTATAAATGCTTGGCCTTCTATTTTTTATCATACAGTGCAACATTCTGAAAATAGACAAATACAGGTTTAGTAATCCAGTCTGATATCAAACTCATTGAATTTAGACTGGGGGTATTGTATTAAGTCAATACCTTTCAGTTTCGATCGATAACACTATGCAGATAATGTCCAGACTGCAATACGGCAAATTGGTGGAAATGGACTATGAAGGTAGCAGAAGGGAGAAGAAGATTAATTGCACAATCGCAAAAGGTATGTTTGACAAGAAGCTAATAGTATTATTGTGGTAGGCTATATTTACCCTTTATTGGAGAAGAAGCCTCATTAATAAAAGTAAATATTGCAGGAGAGAAGAAGGATCCCTCTTCACAGATCCTAAAAATAGAGGTAACTGTTTCGCTTGAGTCTCTTCTCAAATCGATATTTGTCTCTGCTGGAAAAAGAGACGATTACAAATTACTTGTACATTATATTGGTTAATTGCTAACAAGCACATCCTAATGGTAAGGATATTACTCAAATTACATAAAAACCAATGTTTATACTATAAGTTAACATGTATATGTATTATTATACAACATATACGCTGTCTGCTAGTTGTGAGAGAGAAAACCACAAGCCTTTACGGTAACTCATATGGGTCTCTACAAATGACGCCCACAGTGTGGAATAAGAAATATTTGCCTATCCTGTCTGTCCTAGAGCTATACAGTATAATACCGCGTCCATAGTTAAAGTTTAAAAAGATGCAAACCGTGGGTGTAGAGAAGCTGTTTAAAACACTCTAGCAACAATATCATTAAGGTGCTTGCCTATTCTCGTGCTCCTGAGACTATGGCTCGTGCAGTATGTGCCTCTAGAGATGCTAATAGGTATACAGTATAGTACCTCGTCCGAAGTTAAAGTTTGAATAGGTTCAAACCGTGGCTGAAGGAATGCTGTAAAACAACACTCTAGTGGCAATATCATTAGAGTACTTGCCTATTCTCATGCTCATGGGACTATGGCTAGTGCGGAGTGTACTTCTAGATAAGCGCCCCGGATATCGAGATGTATACTTTCGAATAAACGCGGTAGATGTCAAAGTGCTTGCTAAACGCACTCAAACGGCTAATTCCCTGTGGTCCTGGTAAACCTTACCTATAGTCAATTCTCCCGATGTGATCGGTCCAAGTGCCAGTGTATCCACTGCCGAAGAGAGTAAGCTAGTTGATCACGTCAGTCTTTAAAGAAAAGGGAAATTGAAGGTCTCGCGGTTTCAATCTCGCGATATTTTTCATATTAGTGGGCTGCTAGTATTGCAATTGCAGTCGCCAATTTGAAATGATACCAACATTAACGGATAGTGCCCAAAATGTTCAAGTGCATAACTGCTCATAATAGTAATTTTCTTCGAAACACATTAGGGTGGAGGCAGTTTTTAAAAAGACGAAAGAAATCGCGTATGATAGAAAATAGTGCGATTCACGGAGAAAACTCGCGAAAAGATAGTGGGTCTCGCGGTTTAAATCTCACGATATTTGCTATTGATGGACTGCTAGTGTAACAGATGCAGTCGCCATATTGGAATAATAACAGCATTTACGGATAGTACCCAAAAGGGACAAGTACATGACTGCTCTTAATATTAATTTTCTTCAAGACACATTAGGGTAGAAGCAGTTTTAAATGAATAGGAGAATTCACATATGTAGAAGAATGGCGCGAATCACGGAGTAAAACTTCGCGAATTGAGTTATGGCTACTGATATGGCACAAAGCAGACGCCATCTTAGATAGGTTTACATGCCAAGGATTTTTTTAATATGGACATGTGAGAATATAGTAACGCCCAACCTAGCAAATCTCTTGGGGGGCAATAAAATATGCTGCCACAATATGTACTATCTATCCTACTCTGTGTTAGATAATAGCCGTATGGCAAAACTCGACTGAGAATAAAGGGAATAACATAGCCAGATGATATATTCAGAAGGTCCTTAATGAGTAAATCTCCTATAGAGGGTGATGAAACCCAAGGGTGAAATGTCAAAGTGTGAAAACCACTGACGATGGCTAAGTCATGCATCCAACTTTGAAGTAGATCCACAATACATTAAGCAGATATAATGCAGTGTTATTTGGAAGAGACATTAAAGTGGATAAAGTTTTTGTTGTATTACAAGATCAAGAGAATTGCTGATGTGTCTCCTATATAGGACTCACTATCAAGGCCACTAAGTGCCAGATGGGGCAGAGCAAGGTTGTATACTTGGGCCACCTGGTAGGTGGAGGCCAGGTTCAACCACTACAGAGCAAAATCCAGACCATAATGGACTGGATTGCTCCAACTACCCAGACTCAGGTCAGAGATTTCTTGAGCCTGACTGGGTATTACAGAAGATTTGTGAAGGGATATGGGTCCATAGTGACTCCCCTGAATGATCTGAAATTTATGAAAATGCCCAAGAAAGTTCAGTGGACAGTATGCTGTCAAAAGGCATTTGATGACCTCAAGCAGACCATGTGCACTGCTCCCATTCTGCGAAGTCCTGATTACTCTAAAACATTCAGGGGCAGATTTACAAGCCCCTTGTGCCACTTTTGCGTCACTTTTCCCATGTTAAAAATGACACAAAAGTGGCGCAAGGGCCTTGTAAATAAGCCCCTCATTGTCCAGTCAGATGCATCCGAGTTAGGGGTAGGGGGTGTGTTATCACAACTGAATGCAGAGGGCCAGGATAAACCAGTAGCTTTTATCAGCAGAAGGTTGACCCCCAGGGAGAAACGTAGGTCATCCATTGAGAGGGAAACCTTTGCTGTGGTCCGGGGCCTGAAGGAGTTGAGGCCATACTTGTTTGGCACTTACTTTGTTGTTCAGACAGACCATAAGCCCCTCTTATGGCTTAAACAGATGAAGGGTGAAACCCCCAAACTTTTGAGGTGGTCCATTTCCCTACAGGGGATGGACTATACAGTGGAACAAAGATATGGGAGTAACCATGCCAATGCAGATGGACTCTCCAGATATTTCCACTTAGAAAATGAAGACTCAACTGGGCAAGGTTAGTCTCATCTCCTTACGTTTGAGGCGGTTGTGTAGGAAAGTAGGATCTGCTTTTATGGTTACCCCCACTTTTTGCCTGGTGCTAAGCTGTTAATGACTAGTCTGACTGGGATCCTGCTAATCAGGACCCCATTCTCTCTGCTTTCTCCCCTAAATTGTTATGTTCAGTACTTAGGTACATCCCAGATTGGATACTGAGGTACCCTTATCAGTCCCTAGTGTGTGGTACTAAGGTACCCAGGACATAGTTTCCCCAGAGGTCCCCCATGGGCTGAAGCATGTATTATGCCACCCATGAGAGACCATTCAAACTGTAACTATAGGCCTGCCATTGCAGCCTGTGTAAGCTGGTGCTAGCACCACTTACGAAAGATATAGGTCTCCTATATCTAGGGCCACTGCACTTAAAACCTATAAGTCACCCCTATAGCAGGCCTTTACAATCATGAGGGCAGGGTGCTTGGTGCTAAGTGTGAGGGTGCCCCTGCATGAGCAGGACACCCTTACAGCCTACGGAGTCCATTCTCCCGGGTTGTAAGTGAAGCAGCCATATACCATATATATAGAGGGCCACCGCGTAATTACGCAATGACCATCTCAAAATTGGCTGCAACGAATCCTATCATGTTTGGTATCAAACATGTTGGAATCATACCCCCACACCGTAAAGGGTATAGGAGGTATGATTTCAAGCACTGGAACAGGCCTCCGTTAGGCTCTCAGTGCTCCCGGTACCAGTCTTCTAGACCCGGACACCACAACAGGGCTGTTGCCGACCAGAAACATGATTCTACCCTCCTGCTGCTGAGCCAAGCTCGAGCAGGTGAAGGCAGAACAATAGCTATACTGTCACAGGGAGGTGTGACCACCCCCAGACAGAATTTAGTGTATCGGGGCCCAGTGAGTGTGCTTGCCAGCGCCACTCAGTCTGCAGGAGGGGCACATTTGGTGCCTCCATGCATAGTCCAGTTCAAACCAGCTCTGGGAGCCTGCTCTGGTGCGAAACTGGACAAAGGACATGGGAGTATCATCCCCCCTGTCCAAACCCTCCCCTGGGAGGGTCCACTGAATCATCCCAGCCCTTTCCTTAGGGTACTTAAGGGCTTACCTGGGTGTAGGTCCCTCGATTTGACATGGAACACAATTCAATTCAGACACCACTTCAACTTCTATCGTCTGGGCACTCTGGACCTCGGTGGATTTCGTTTGGGCTCGACTTCATCTCCCTTCCAGTCTGCTGCATCGTCTGTGCCTGTGCACTATACAGGAACCTTCCAAGGCCTGTGGGCATCCAAGACACCTGAAGGAATCTCCCTTGGAGTGAAGGAGTCACTTCCCTGCATCTGCAGGCACCGCAACCAAGCTGACCGGTCTGCTGATCCTGAGCTCCCACAGACTCCGAAAGGCTCAGCAACACAGGTGGTGGTTCTCCATAGCTCTTGAGGCCTGCCCTACCGTCTCACCAAGTTTGAGGCCAGTGTCTCTCGTGGGAGCCGCAGGAACTGAACCCCTGTGCACCGCGTTGACTTGCCATTGCAAAGGCTTGTTGGCTTCCTCCCATCAAGCTCTTTTGGCTTCAAGTAGCCCCAACCTCAAGTATCTCCAGTGACCAGAATCTTTGTCCACATCGCATCGTCTGCACCGTGGCCTACATCTTTTGGTGAGCTGCTCAAGGTCCTCTTGCGACTCCAGTGCCTCCAGCCTGTGGGTCCTGTTGAGGGTCACCTTTGTTTCTTTTGGGCTCCCCTGATTGCTTGGGACCTGCCCTGACTCCGCTGCTTGTGGTGAGTCCTCTGGACCTTGCTAGTCTCAACATTGCACCTTCTTTGACATCCATGTTGTTTGCAGTTGCCAAGGCTTGTTGGTGCTCCCGATGGACACAGACCCCTCAACTTTCGACATCCGACATGGGACAGCTTGTGCATGGCCCTGGTCTTCCACAGCATCGCCTGGTCCTCACAGCTGCAGAGTCAAGGTCATCGTCAACTCTCCTGCAACTCCCAACATCGGTGGGCATTCATCTTCCAGGTCTCCGGGTCACTCCTCAGTGACATAGACTCTGTCCCCTCTGCTTGCAGGTGCTCTTCAACTTGAATCCACCTTTGTATTCCACCGGACACTTTCCCCTTCTCCAGCAGCAGCATTTTCCTGAAGTCCTCTATTGGGTTCGACTGCGGCTTCCGACGCCACTTCACACCTATGCACCCGGATTTCCTGGTGTAGGTAACGTGGGTACTAGGGTATCCATGGGTGGGGTGGCTCTCCAACCTTCTGTCTTCCACGGGGTTTCTTCAGGGTCCACTGGGAAGGGTCCCTAATCTTTAAAATTAGAACCGTGACTTACACATTGATTTGTACGGAGAACGCGGTCGTGTTCCCACCTTGCACACAATCTCCGTGGGTTTCCTAGTCACTCACCTTGGGTCGTTCTTTGGGTCCCTGACACTTCTATGTCCTCCGGGCATTGTCCTGACACGAGTCGTGTTTCTCATACCACTTTCTTAGTATATGGTTTGGTCCCCCCCTGGGGTCCACTGTGTATTCTGTGCTATTTACGTGATTTCTATGCAAAGCATTGTGTGCATTGTGCATATCTCCGGGTAGGAGATATCTGTATGTGTTAGTGAGTATTACATATTAAATACATATTTTTATAAATACATTGTGTGGTTCTTTTTCACTTAATCTATACCTATCAGATTGCATTCTGGTAAAACAAGCTGCTTTACACTTCTGGACTAAGCCTTAAGGCTGCTCTCCACAGCTACACCATAGAGAGCTTTCTAAGGTTGTCTAAGGCCTCCTAAATCACCATTAGGGTTGTCTGGACTGGTGCAGGGTGTCCACTTGCATAAGTGTACATCATATACCAGGCCAGCCTCTCACACTAACTCACTGCCATCCTCCTGTTTCCACAAGACCATGTAAAAAATGGGTTTATGAGTATAGGCACCCAATTCTTGCTTGGTGGAGATATGGTGGTCCACTGATGAAGGCAGAGGTGGACCTGCAAACTTCTAGTTGTTATTTTGCCCGTCTCTCCCGCTTCTTTAATAACTGGTGTCTCTGTGGAGGAAGGTGGAATCTTGGCAACAGGAGGCTACTGTAGGAAGTTGGCTCCGTATATACTGTACCAAAAATGAGGTATAGTGTGCACAGAGTCCAGTGGAACCTTAAAGGTAGGCAGAGGTAAAAGTAGATAGCACCTTACTCTCATTTTGTGGTAGTGTGGTCGAGCAGTAAGGCTTTATCAGAGGGTAGTGTTAAGCATTTGTTGTACACACTCAATCAGCAAATGATGTCACACACTCAAAGACTGAACTCAGACCAATTTTGTTTGTATAAAAATATTGTTAAGTTATTTAATTTCTAGAACCAAGCCAAGCCTGGCACAGGTAAGTGAAATAAATGATTTGCAAAATATTATGCAGTGTTTACAAGTGAATGCAAGTTCAAATGCAGTTGTTTGAAATACAGGTATGTCAAGGTATTGAAATTACTGTACAGATTACGTTTTTGTTACTTTTTAGATCACTTTTTAAGTTACTTTTTCTACTCAGTGTGATATGCCTAGATATCACAGTGGGACATTTTCTAGAGAAAAGGTAAGTAAAATCAGTTTTGCACAATTGTAATTTTTCAGGTTTCCATACAAATCAACTCCACACTTAGAACATTTTTCAGAGAAAAACAGTCAATAGGTTCCTATGGAGAGAAATTAAGTTAACGGTTACCAGGTAAGTACTCGGTCTTTGGGGTTGACAAAGGTCAAGGATGCACTCTTGTTACACCCTCAGCGGCACTAGGGCGGCTGGGTGCAGAGTGCTGAGGCCCAATGTTATCCAATGGAGGATAGGGGGCCTCCGGTTGGTGGCTGCTTGCGAGCAGGCCACTGGGTGGGGATCCAGTTAAGCACACAAAGTGCACCTGCAGCGGTGCAGGGGCGGCTGGATGCAGGGTGCTGGTTTGGCATCCGGTGCCCTGTTAATTGCAATGGGGATTCTCCGGTTTCTACAAAGACTGCAGGCTCGGGGACGGAGATCTTCTGGAGGTGACCACCGGTTGGAGAGGTAAGTTGGTATTGAAGCAAGGAACAGGGTTTATATGAGTGGGTAGGATGTGGCGCCTGCAACGGGTGTACGCAAGTCAATTTGACGCATTCGTGGGACGGTGCCTACAGGAAGGGGTTGACCCTGAACCCCCTGAGTTACAGACCAGAGGTCTAATACATTTGATGAAGGCCTGTGCACATGTCTAAGTTACGTTGCAGAGTAAGTACTCTGTTTCTAGAGATCCGAAAAACAAGTACATTAGATTCATATACTTTAGGAAACAATAAGCATTCAGAAGTTGTTTTATGTTCTTCTTTATTCTTGAACGGTTGCCCAGCCAACACTTGTTTCGTCTGGGGAAGTGACCCAAGACTTCATCAGGGCCTGAGGCAATACGAAGGAGATCTTGGATCTCTCTGCCGGTTGTACTTCCATCCCGGCTGGTAAAGGAGGTTGTAGTAAGTAAAATGTAGTGCTCTAGAAGAAGGATCACAATGAGTGCGATAAGTAATCCACTCCGAACCGGTTATATCTCCTACCATTTGAAGGGCACTTGGATCACATTAACTTTACAGTGAGGGGCATATTTACGAAAGGCTTGCTCCGGCGATGTGCCATGAATTGTGACACAACGGTGGCACAAGCAGTTAGTCATATTTATAAAATGACACATTTGCAAAAATGCTTCATTTTTCAGGTGTTGCTTGGGGCAAAAGCTGCGCCAAAAGTAGCTGTGTCACGCAACATTTAATATATGCAATGTAAGTGTTACCCTGTAAAATCCGATGGAAATGTGATGCAGTGGTATTTATGACTGTAACATTGCATCACGCATCTTGTGGAAGCTCAACGCAAAGTGAGAAATGCACCAGAATTGCTGCGCATCATCAAACCAGGGGTAGGAAATAACACAGTGGCCCATAAACATGAAGAAAACAAAACACTTTGGCAAGCTCAACTACGCCATGGAGGTCATAATACTGCAAATCGGAGTAGCTAGGAGACCACCACTACCACCACCACCACATAGGCAGTGAAGGAGAAGGGAGCGTGGTTTCTGGCAGAGCATATCCCACATTGACCTCAGGAAGGAGGAGGTCAAACAGATCTTCAGACTCAAGAGGGAGTCCATCATGGAATTACTGGAGAAAATTGTGCTATGTCTCTTTTCACCAAGTGCAGGGCCTAATAAAATACCAGCACATGTCAAATTGTTGGCTGTGCTTCACATGCGTGCATCAGGTACCTTCCAAATCACACCAACCAGATTGGCAGGAATTTCACCAGGCGCATTTCTGTGTTACTCCCCTCTGTTTTGGATGCCATAATCAAACTCACACACCAGTACCTTCTCTTTCCCAAAACTACACAACAACAACTTGACAACAAGCAAAGATTCTACTCCATTGCTGGATTTCCCCATGTTCTTGGGGCACTTCATTGGTGCCCCCTGATGCAACATCCCAACCATCCTGAAACTTTAAACACACATACTCCATCAATTTGAGGCCATACTGGACCATAAGGGAATGTTCATAAATGTGCTGGTTAAATTTCCTGGCAGCACACATAAAGCCTTCATCTTCCACCACAGTATCATCAAAGAGCAGTTTCAGAATGGCACATATGGGAATGGCCTACTCATCGGTGAGGAACCAACAAATATACTTAATACCGACTTTGAAGTTCTAATGTATGACATAATTGCCATCTCTGTGTTTGGGTATGGATCTTGTGTCATATTCTCATAGGAGGAATAACTGTCTCCCACATTAAAATAATGATGTTCCATTGTGTCATTCCCTCACTAATCCTGCAATGGAGGTAGGGAAAAATTAACTGTGCAAAGTATTGTGTCAACTCACACTGTGTGAGTGGGCAGAATAATTTTTTCTGCACTGGTTACCAAATCAACACAATAATCATGTGTTTCACAAGTGAAGTCAATATGAGTTGAAATGTTATCATATTAGCTAAGTGTGATATGTGTGTATGTGCAGTGGTGTGCGCTCCCCTCAGTGTTGACTGTAGTGTTAGTCAACACTGAGGGAAGCGCAAATTATGGACTGAATTTACCATTATGCAAAGGAGAAAACGTTTCTGGGATGTGATGCAGTATATGGCCGAACTTTTTCCCTCCCCAAACTGATTTTCATGACCTCCTCTACCATTTATCTCACGTTCCTAACAATCCTTTTTGCAAAAATTGCGTTCCGGCCCATTGATTACACTTGATCCGGCCCGAGCCAGAGATTCCACCCCTCGTGCTGAGATTCCAGTCCGAGACGGAGATTCCAACCCGGGTGCGGAGATTCTGGCCTGAGCCAGAGATTCCGGCCCGACTGCGGACATAAAGATACGACTCGTAAATGACCTCTGTGGATATCAAAAGTCATAAAGTTCGACTTTTGTCTCAGATTGTCTTTGTGAACCGGGCCGTCTGTTTGAAATGTGAACAGTGTGCACATGGGTAATGTGTATGCTGATAGTGTGTGTTTTACGTGGCACACCCTAGTACAGTTCAAAGGTAGTGTAGAACAAACAGTGGGGTAGATTTACAATTTTCGTCACGTAGTGCAGTAAGTCACCTTGATGGGTTGCATTGCGTGACAGGGAAAGGGCAGGAATGTGCTGTATTTAAAATAATACAGCACATTTCTGCCTTCTCCCCTGCACTGGTGCCAATTTGGCTGCCTAACCCCAACGCAGGCACCAAGGGGGCTTGTTTTGCATGCAGTATTTTTTTTGCGCCTAAGGGGGCACCTTCCAGCAAAAGACAAATCCTCAGAGGCATATTCTTCTATCTATCTATGTGTGCTGCAAAATGCAGCACACATTGAAAGCGGAAGTCACGAAGATGATTTAAGATATCACTCCTTGTTACGCCTCTCCTGGGAAGGTGTATCTTTCTGGCGCATTCCCAGGTTTACCAGGTCTAGTAAGTCTGGAGATGCATCTAAAACCATGGGAGTTGCATGGGAACACCCATGAAATGACCATGGAATGCCTCCCTAGCGCAGAGTAAGGCAAAGCAGCAAGTCATGATGCATTTCTTTACTCAAGATTTATGAAGCCACTCAGGTCTACGCAAGGTGGCCTTGAGTGGCTTCACAAATATCATATTTGAGTAGACTTGCGCATATACTACTTTGGTGATACATTCCTGTGCCTGTGGCTGTGTGTCAAATCAAAAGTCAAACTGTTAAAAAATGTAGGACAGTGTCAGCAGGGTAATTTATTTATTTTATTTATTTATTTATTTATAAAGCGCAGCATTCATCCCGTAGGGATATCACGGCGCTAAGGTAGCAGGCGCGTAGTGGTCAGGGCTGTTACGGTAGATGACATCAGTCTTTGGGGAATAGGTGGGTTTTTAGTTTCTTCCTGAACGCAGTGTAGTCTTTGATCAGCCGTAATTCCAGTGGAAGCTTGTTCCAATGGAGAGCTGCAAGGTATGAGAAAGTGCGTCCACCTGCCCTGGCCTGTCTGATCCTTTTGGTCTCAGCTAGCGCCTGCTGGTGTGACCTTAGGCACCTAGGAGGTGTGTAGAATTTAATTTTATTGTGAAGAATCCTTGGACCAGTGTGATGGAGTGCCCTATGTGTGTGTCCTAAGAGCTTAAATTGTGCTCTTTGGCGCATGGGCAGCCAGTGAAGTTGCCTCAGGCATTCGGTTGCTGAACTATATCTGTCCTTGTTGCACACCAGTTTGGCTGCTGCGTTTTGTACTACCTGAAGACGTTTGAAGAGGTAGTCTGGCATGCCAACGAGAAGTGCGTTTCCATAATCCATCCTGCTGACGAGTAGAGCCTGAGTGACTGAACTCCTGCTTTCCAGTGGGATCCAGGAAAACAGCCGTCTTAGAAGCTTCAATGTAGCGAATCTCTTTCCACATAGTGTACGCACATGATCCCGCATGGATAGGGTGTTATCAATGAGTACCCCCAAATTTCTTGCGCACTGTTTAGGTGCTGGGGCTTCTCCCAGTGAGTGCGGCCACCAGGATGCCTCCCAGATATGATTGGCTCCGCCGAGGAGCAAGCTTTCGGATTTCTCGGCGTTGAGCTTTAAGCAGTGGTCCGACATCCAGGTTACCATTTCCGTGAGGCAATTGTTGAGTTTGGCCCCGGTGTCGTCGTGCCTATCTCCGATGGCTATGGTCAGTTGAGTATCATCCGCATATGAGCACATACTGAAACCCCACTTCATGCCAATTTTTGCCAGGGATGAAACATAGGCATTGAAAAGAGTGGGGCTAAGGGATGCGCCCTGCGGGACTCCACAGTTTAGGATTTTTGGCTTTGAGGAGAAGGCACCTAACTGCACAGTTTGAGTTCTGTTCCTCAGAAACGAACTGAGCCATTGAAGAGCTTTGGCATGTATCCCTTTTTCATGTAAATTTTCCAGTAGGAGCTGGTGGGAGACCGTGTCGAACGCTGCCGACAGGTCCAGTAGGATCAGGGCGACTGCATTTCCCTGGTCCAGCAATGCTCTTACATTGTCTAAGACGACCAGAAGAGTTGCCTCTGTGCTGTTGGTGGCCCTAAAGCCCGTTTGAGAGGGGTCCAACAGTTCATTTGTTTCTAGGTAGCTGGACAACTGTCTGTTGACCAGTTTCTCCATGACTTTGGAAAGATAGGGAAGTTGCGAGATCGGCCTATAATTAGCTGGGTTGGTAACTTCTGAACCAACCTTCTTCAATAGGGGGGTCACTATGGCCTGTTTCCACCTCTCCGGGAAAACTGCTGTCTCCAGGGATTGGTTCAATAGCTGTGTAACGTATGGGCTCAGGGTGGGTGTGATCTGTGCAAAGATGAAATGTGGACAGGGGTCAAGAGGAGATCCTGATTTAACTTCCCCCATTGCCTTAGCAACTTCCTCTTCTGTAAAGGGGGCAAACCTGCCCAGCTGTACAGGGGCGTTGGGATGAGGGTCCGTGTTTTCCCAATCGGAGGGATCTACTGGGGAGTTAGTACTAAATGATAAGTAGATTGTACTTATTTTGTCCGCGAAGAATTCACTGATCATTTCACAGCATTCTGCTGTTGGGTGCAAGGTTTGAGACATGCAGGCCGGTTTACATAACTCTCGTATTATTTTATATAGCTCTTTTACCGAGTTGCTGTTCTCATATATTTGTTGCGCAAAATATGTCCTTTTTGCCTTCTTGATTGCGTTGTTGTAACTCCTGAGTTTTGCTTTATATGTTGATTTGTCAGTGTCTGATCTGGACATTCTCCATTTGTGCTCCCATATTTTGCAATTTTTTTGTCAGCGCCTTAAGTTCGGAAGCGTACCACTTTTCCGACACATTTCTTTTTGTAGATTTAGGCTTAAGTTTGGGTGCGCAATGGTCTAATGTGTTGGTAATCTATAAATCGAGGTTCATTACACCCCTGTTGGTGGGGAGGGTTCTCAAATCCTCTAAATTGTTAGAGGTGAAATGGCTCAGAAATGATTCGGGGGTGACTGATTTCCAGGCTCTGTATACCCCGTGCATAGGTTTGGAGGCCTTTACTGATGTCACAGATTGGGTAAATGAGAAAGTAATTAGTGAGTGATCGGTCCATGTGACAGGTTTAATCTCCTCAACCGTGGTAGAATCAATATTAGTGAATAGTAAATCCAGTGTGTGCCCTGCATTGTGTGTGGGCCCCTTGACCCATTGTTTGAGTTGGAGGATCTGCATATCGTTTTCCAGGTGGGTTACCACCGTGTCATTGCATTTATCAAAGTGGACATTAAAGTCCCCAATCACCATGAAATCTTTGTAGTTTAGGCAGATGGGAAGTAACTGTGTAAGTAGCTTAGTGCTAAATTCTGGATGGTAACCAGGGGGATTATAAATCACAGCTCCACCCAGGATGATGTGATTCCCTTTAGACACTTGGAATGGTAGAAGCTCATGTTCTCCCTGTTGGACTACTTTAATGGGGAGACAGTTAAGGCAATCTTTAAATAGAATAGCTAGCCCCCCGCCCTTCCTCCCTTGCCTGTCTTGCCTTAATATTTTATAATCCGGGGGTAGGGCATTTGCAATGTCGGGGCAGTTATTCTCATCCAACCAGGTTTCGGTGATGAAGACCAGGTCAGGTTCTTGCTCCTTAATGGTGTCCCATATCCATCACAATGAAACCAGTTTTCCTATGACATATACTGGGAATGTGGGAGGGACATGGCAAAGGTTCCCACATCATGAATTTGACCCATGACAGAGAACACATGACATCTCAACGAATGTATGACAGAATATCGACGGACAGAAAATCGACCTGCAAAAATATCGACAAAGTCAAAAATATCGAAGCCCAATCTACATAAAGGTAAGTACAAAAATATCGAAAAAAATATATAGTTGTCAAAAATATCGAAGTTAAAAATATCGTTTTTTTAATGTTTTAATAATAATGTAAAATTAAGTAAATAATACATATAATTAAAAGAAATATAGTTAAAAATATTAAAATATATTTAAAAATAATAAATACATTAAATGTTAAAATAAATTAAACATATACATATAAATTAATATATATACTTACTCCACATAGTGCAACAGTAGGAAAAGCGTTGGATAGCGTAGGGGTAAAAATTACTATTCCCACTCCAGAGAGTGCAACAGTAGGAAAAACGCTGGATAGCGTAGGGGTAAAATTACTATTCCCACTCCAGTGAGTGCAACAGTAGGGAAAGCGGTTGGATAGCGTAGGGGCTAAAAATTACTATTCCCACTCCAGAGAGTGCAACAGTAGGGAAAGCGCTGGATAGCGTAGGGGTAAAAATTACTATTCCCACTCCAGTGAGTGCAACAGTAGGGAAAGCGTTGGACAACGTAGATGTTAAAAATAATATACATATAAATGAAATAAATATTGTAATTAAATAATAATTTATTAATACATTTAGAAAAGAAAAAAAAACTACAAATATATCAAAAATAATAATTACTTTAATAATATTAAATACTTCCCACCCTATTCCCCAATAAACACACAACACACTCCACATAAAATTTCACACAATTAAATTAATTTTCAATTAATCAATTAATAAAAATTAATTTGCAATTAATAATCAAATTTTTAAAAATGTCAATAACAATAAATAATATGTAATAAAAATTAATAACCAATTATTAATTAATTAACAAAATAATTAATTATCAATACCAATAAATAATATTTAATAAAACGTAAGAACCAATTAATAAACAATGAACAAAAAAATTATTTTAAATACCAATAAATATTTAATAAAAATTAATAACCAATTAATAGTTAATTAACACAAAAAATATCAATACCAATAAATAATATTTAATAAAACTTAAGAACCAATTAATAATTAATTAACAAAAAATTTATTTTAAATACCAATAAATATTTAACAAAAATTAATAACCAATTAATTGTTAATTAACAAAAAAAATATCAATACCAATAAATAATATTTAATAAACAATATTAACCAATTAAACATTAATTAACAAAAAATTAATTATCAATACTCAATTTTTCTTAATTAATTACTTAATTACAAATACATTACTTACCACCCTATTCCCCTAAAAACACACAACCCACTCCAATAATAAATCAATGCAAATAAAATAATTATCAATTAATTAATAATTAATTACCAATAAATTAATTATTAATAACAATAATTAAAAATTAATAATTACTTAATTAAAATTAAATTACTTCCCACCCTATTCCCCTATAAACCCACAACCCGCTACAGAAATAAAACACAAAATTTAATTAAAATCAATTAATAATTCCTAAAAATTATTATTTAATTTACTATAATTAAATTACTTCCCACCCTATTCCCTATAAACCCACAACCCGCTACGGTACTAAAACGCAAAATTTACTTTTAAAAAAATTACTAATTTCTAAAAAATGTATACATATATTTAAAAAAACAGTACAATACTTAACAAAAAATATAGAACACATACATATTAACTACATACTAAAATACATAACACTCATATAAATATCGATATTATTAACATCGATAATTTAACTATTGATATTACTAACATCGATATTTGCAACATCGATATTTCTTACCTTAACTTCGATATTCTGGTTGTAGATATTCTTGACTTCGATATTTTGTCCCTACGATATTTAAAACTCGATATAACTGTGCTTCGATATTTAAAAATCGATATTTTGACTGTCCACCATCTCAACGTGTGTTTCTGTAGGGTGTTAGTACATTTACATAAGTATTGATGAATCATTATTTAGCTAACTTAACCTGAGGTATGGGTGTTGTAATCCAGCCTAAGGGGTGCCTGAGTCTCTCTCGGAGTAGTCCATGTCATACCTATGTGAAATGGAGTGACAGAGTAACAATTCCACTGATGCCCTGGAGGCTGTAGGAATGTAGGACTGCTGCCCTATTGATCCATGGTGTTGTACAAATCATTACCAGACTGCCTGACCAATGCGCATTGTGAGTGTAGATGTCCGCATGGCAGGGTTCTGGTCAAATGGCTTTGCAGGTCTAAACTAGATGCCAGGCTTCATATCTCTATGAAAAGTGTATATTTTGGATCACACTGTGCAAATGTCATTGACGATAACCTATGGAGTGCCCATAGGCCTCAATGCATGGATACAATATCATTGGCATGGTGTGGCCAGCTGGACCAGTGCACTAGCCTGCACATGGATTGGCATTGAAATGCCAGGTTCATGCCCCGTATAGCCCTTATGTGCCATTTCTGGGAGGCATTTATACATTGCAAGGTGTGAAGCCATGTTGCAACACTGTGTAAAAGTTCACTTGCAGGAATGCACAGTGTTAGCAGCATATGGCGCATTACACTGCTCATCTCATGGTAGGGTAAGTTAGACTGGCTAGCACCAACTCAGGCACCCTTGCTTCATGGTGCAAGTGACCCTACATTATACCCAGCAAAGGTCTTTTACAGATGAGTACTCCTGCATACATGCACACACTCCTGAGATGCTATTTTCTTATTTAAATTGTGCGCTGACGAATGCAGCCCTGTGAGAATGAGTGCACACAAATTTGTTTATGTAAAGGTCATCATGGTTTAGGTACAACAGAAACTTTATGTCAGATTTCAGTGTATTTGCCAGAGGGTAAATTAGTGAAGAGAACTACATTGATGTCTTACAGGAGGGAGCCGCCCACCCTCCATCTATGGATTGGCTACCTGATGCCCCGTAGGTAATTTAAGCAAAGTGTGCTGCCTTGTGTAACTCCAGATGAGCCATGCAATGCAGAATTACACTAGCTCAACTTGCATAACTAATCACCTCTCACGTCTGTTAGCGACCAACTTTCACTGCACTTGAATGATGCCATGCCAACACCAAAAGTGTTCATATCTAGACCATACGGCCAATTTCCTATTGACACACCATCAGGAATATCACTCACTGTTATGGGTGAAATAGTTCTAATCATATTGTGACTACATTTCCATATTGTACACCTACACTGACCTCAGTTGGCTCAGTTTGCCTTGTTGTATTAGGAGATGTCTTTGGCAAATTCTGTCAGACCAGCCCCGTGTGGTGCATAGCGAGCAAGTGCAGCAAACAAGACTGACCCATGCTAAGGGGGATTTGGGTAGCTCTCTCCCCATGAAAAGTTTGAAGAAATAAAGACCAAACAGGTGTATTTTACAACACATTTTTCATTACATATTTAATTGTATTAACTTTCAAAGCATAGTAAATAGTAAAAGATGACCTTAAAGAGCACCAGGACACCCAGTCATATGTACCCATAGGCATTCTTACAAAGAAAACTAAAAATAGACATGAGAGCAGTGAATCAGAGAACACAAAGTATAAATCAGACCAGCTCCTGTATGATGCATAGTGAGCAAGTGCAGAAAGCAAGCATGATCACTACTAGGGGGTTTTGAGGGGTTCTCCCCTTAGAAAATTTTGGAGAAAGAAAGGCCAAAGCAATGCATTTACAACACACTTTTCTTTACATATTTATTTGTGTTAACTTTTAAAGCATAGTAAATGATGACCCTATGGTGCACCAGGATACCCAGTCATAACTCACAGACATTCCTACAAAGAACACCAAAAAATGAGATGTCAAATATGAATTTTGAATTTAAATATAATAGATTTATTCTTAATATAAAATACTGTAAACAAGAGATTCAAAACACAATTAATCTCAAATAAGTGGGCAAAGGTTTAGAGGAAAAAATGTAGAAGACAATGTGCAAAAAGCAAATGATTTTTATATCCTGAGTTTTGTAAACAGTGCTAAAACAAAACATCTTACTTAAAGTGCAACAGTGCATAGCATTACAATTCTTGGCATGTTCTCATTTTAAACAGTTAACATAGCCTGCAGCAATTTCCTTATTATGAAATACTGTAAAAAAAATAATTTAAATGTACTTAATCTCAAACAAGTGTTATATCTTTCGCTATACTTTGCTTTAATTTTCATCAAGAGGGTGTTCCATGGGGGGCATGTGAGAGTTCCCAAGCAACCACACATGGATTTTGTTGCAAAGCCCTACCTACTTACAAAGGTAGACTTAGATTTCAGCCAAAAACTGATGACTCCTTGAAGTTTTCCAACAATGCGTGTGCACTCTACTGTACAGCACAAATCCAATGTGGTAAACATTTTAAAGTTAGCCTAAGCATAGGATTTTGTAGCGGCTGGATATCCTTCCAGTTCAAAACATGTTATGTTATGTTAGCTCACAACCTTTCACTATAATGCAAAGGTGTGTGCATGGTGCAAAGCAGGCTCAAAGAGAACCGACACAGGAGATCAACTCTGTTTATTGCACTGCGCCGTTTGAAAGTTTTAAATGTGCCCCAAAATGTTCACTGGAATGTGCAAAAGTCAAATGCTTTTCATGTCCTGAGTCTTAAATGCAGCCTTCAAATAAAATATTTTACTAGCAGTGCTCATCTTCAGAAATGTGGCAACTTGCGCTCACATATTAAAGAGCTAACATCCCTTGCATCAATTTGCTTTTGGAGGCAAAAAGATCAATGATTGTCTCATTGCTTACTCGCATCAAGGCATCTTTTTCAACGGACATGAGCATAAAGGCTTCCAAACGAGACTGAGAGAGAAAATTACACAGCCTGTTCAAGATGTACTTGAGCTTAGAAAAAGATCTTTCACAAGCCACCTGAGAGGAGGGAATAGTCAATGTCAACTTATAGGCATTGAAGAAAGTGACCCGATTAGGGCCACCCGGGTCACTCGTGACCACCTCTCAGCCTTCCAAACAAATGAAGAGTCGGTCAGACAGTAGAGAATACAAACCAAAGTTATTTATTAGTATGTGCTCGAGCGGAGTCCGATGTGACCAGCCTCCTTAGATAGCTGCCGAGGGACTGACCCCCGTCCACAAGATAAAGTCAGATATACATTTCCAACTCCCCTAAGACCCGCCCAGACTGGAATTTTCCAGCCTGGGCACTGATGAACAAAGGAGGTACAGAAGGATGAGCTACATCCCGAGACTGGGTACACGCTATCTTAGTTTCAAGGTTACTCTGCCCGTGCTCGTCTCTCTGAGAGTGGGAGCAGGTCTACCTACTGGGAAAGGCATGCAAACACTGAACAGCCTATTCATTAGTGCAGCGAAGCTCAACTGTGAATAATGAAAAGAAACAATCAAGGCTGCTTTCTGCTGAGGCAGGCAGTGTGAGACAGAAGCTTAATTTTGATCATCGTACAAAATGGCAGCTGAATACAAAATGGTGCTGCAAATGCTAACTTGGTCCAAAGAAAAGGCAGTGTCAGAATTAGTGAAAATGCGCTAGAGTCGAGATTGATAATGAATATCTCAGGGAGCGATAAGTAATATGAACAGGGACATGTAAGTCAAAATAACGTTTGTTATTTATTTTATGAGAATATGCAAGAGAAAATTCAGGTGCTCACATAGGAAATTGACAACAAGCGTGAAGTGATAAGTGAGGGTGACTTTAAAATATAAACATCGCATTGACAACACATAGAAGAACTCCTAATTAATAAATTATACAAAGTGTACAGAGTTCTTGTTGTAGGGGGTCGACGGCGTTTCGATCTCAGCTATTCGAGATCATCTTCAGGACATAGCAATTGTGAGCAAGCTGGATTCAAAACCGGGCGGTGCCAGGGTGCGATAAATGAAGCATAGCGCCGCAAGGGGCATGAAACCCTGATACTTGAAGCGGAGGGCGTGGAACTATTCCAACTATGACTGGCGTCCGTCAGTGAAAGTACTGAGGAGATATGTAGCGCGTAATTGGAACAATTACTTGGAGCTGTGCAAGGAGAGGCCGCTTATTCCGGCGTCATCCGAACCAAAACGGATTGGAAACCACAATGTGCTGCAGCGGTCCGGTCCAGGGAAGACATGGCTTGGCAGTTCGGGCTGGACTGTTCCCATGAGGCACAGGGTCAGACTGATTTGCATATGGCCATGTCTGAACTGGGGTGGTGGAGTGAGCTAAAGAATGATGATGGATTAAACCCAGATCAGTTGACTGGGGGTGAGTGTTTGATTGGCTCAAACGTTCCGTCCATCATCCCCCTTTGTATCGCTTTGTTCGCCCTAAGTTGGCGGGGTATGCCCAGACGTGGGTCCCTTGCTCACTTTGCCACTGGATTCAAGCAAGCCTGGCTGATGACGGCTGGAATGCCAGAAACCGGTCCTAGGATGCTTGTTTCCGGTCCAGGGAAGACATGGCTTGGCAGTTCGGGCTGGACTGTTCCCATGAGGCACAGGGTCAGACTGATTTGCATATGGCCATGTCTGAACTGGGGTGGTGGAGTGAGCTAAAGAATGATGATGGATTAAACCCAGATCAGTTGACTGGGGGTGAGTGTTTGATTGGCTCAAACGTTCCGTCCATCATCCCCTTTTGTATCGCTTTGTTCGCCCTAAGTTGGCGGGGGTATGCCCAGACGTGGGTCCCTTGCTCACTTTGCCACTGGATTCAAGCAAGCCTGGCTGATGACGGCTGGAATGCCAGAAACCGGTCCTAGGATGCTTGTTTCCGGTCCAGGGAAGACATGGCTTGGCAGTTCGGGCTGGACTGTTCCCATGAGGCACAGGGTCAGACTGATTTGCATATGGCCATGTCTGAACTGGGGTGGTGGAGTGAGCTAAAGAATGATGATGGATTAAACCCAGATCAGTTGACTGGGGGTGAGTGTTTGATTGGCTCAAACGTTCCGTCCATCATCCCCTTTTGTATCGCTTTGTTCACCCTAAGTTGGCGGGGGTATGCCCAGACGTGGGTCCCTTGCTCACTTTGCCACTGGATTCAAGCAAGCCTGGCTGATGACGGCTGGAATGCCAGAAACCGGTCCTAGGATGCTTGTTTCCGGTCCAGGGAAGACATGGCTTGGCAGTTCGGGCTGGACTGTTCCCATGAGGCACAGGGTCAGACTGATTTGCATATGGCCATGTCTGAACTGGGGTGGTGGAGTGAGCTAAAGAATGATGATGGATTAAACCCAGATCAGTTGACTGGGGGTGAGTGTTTGATTGGCTCAAACGTTCCGTCCATCATCCCCTTTTGTATCGCTTTGTTCGCCCTAAGTTGGCGGGGGTATGCCCAGACGTGGGTCCCTGGCTCACTTTGCCACTGGATTCAAGCAAGCCTGGCTGATGACGGCTGGAATGCCAGAAACCGGTCCTAGGATGCTTGTTTCCGGTCCAGGGAAGACATGGCTTGGCAGTTCGGGCTGGACTGTTCCCATGAGGCACTGGGTCAGACTGATTTGCATATGGCCATGTCTGAACTGGGGTGGTGGAGTGAGCTAAAGAATGATGATGGATTAAACCCAGATCAGTTGACTGGGGGTGAGTGTTTGATTGGCTCAAACGTTCCGTCCATCATCCCCTTTTGTATCGCTTTGTTCGCCCTAAGTTGGCGGGGGTATGCCCAGACGTGGGTCCCTTGCTCACTTTGCCACTGGATTCAAGCAAGCCTGGCTGATGACGGCTGGAATGCCAGAAACCGGTCCTAGGATGCTTGTTTCCGGTCCAGGGAAGACATGGCTTGGCAGTTCGGGCTGGACTGTTCCCATGAGGCACAGGGTCAGACTGATTTGCATATGGCCATGTCTGAACTGGGGTGGTGGAGTGAGCTAAAGAATGATGATGGATTAAACCCAGATCAGTTGACTGGGGGTGAGTGTTTGATTGGCTCAAACGTTCCGTCCTTCATCCCCTTTTGTATCGCTTTGTTCGCCCTAAGTTGGCGGGGGTATGCCCAGACGTGGGTCCCTTGCTCACTTTGCCACTGGATTCAAGCAAGCCTGGCTGATGACGGCTGGAATGCCAGAAACCGGTCCTAGGATGCTTGTTTTCCGGTCCAGGGAAAACATGGCTTGGCAGTTCGGGCTGGACTGTTCCCATGAGGCACAGGGTCAGACTGATTTGCATATGGCCATGTCTGAACTGGGGTGGTGGAGTGAGCTAAAGAATGATGATGGATTAAACCCAGATCAGTTGACTGGGGGTGAGTGTTTGATTGGCTCAAACGTTCCGTCCATCATCCCCTTTGTATCGCTTTGTTCGCCCTAAGTTGGCGGGGGTATGCCCAGACGTGGGTCCCTTGCTCACTTTGCCACTGGATTCAAGCAAGCCTGGCTGATGACGGCTGGAATGCCAGAAACCGGTCCTAGGATGCTTGTTTCCGGTCCAGGGAAGACATGGCTTGGCAGTTCGGGCTGGACTGTTCCCATGAGGCACAGGGTCAGACTGATTTGCATATGGCCATGTCTGAACTGGGGTGGGGAGTGAGCTAAAGAATGATGATGGATTAAACCCAGATCAGTTGACTGGGGGTGAGTGTTTGATTGGCTCAAACGTTCCGTCCATCATCCCCTTTTGTATCGCTTTGTTCGCCCTAAGTTGGCGGGGGTATGCCCAGACGTGGGTCCCTTGCTCACTTTGCCACTGGATTCAAGCAAGCCTGGCTGATGACGGCTGGAATGCCAGAAACCGGTCCTAGGATGCTTTGTTTCCGGTCCAGGGAAGACATGGCTTGGCAGTTCGGGCTGGACTGTTCCCATGAGGCACAGGGTCAGACTGATTTGCATATGGCCATGTCTGAACTGGGGTGGTGGAGTGAGCTAAAGAATGATGATGGATTAAACCCAGATCAGTTGACTGGGGGTGAGTGTTTGATTGGCTCAAACGTTCCGTCCATCATCCCCTTTTGTATCGCTTTGTTCGCCCTAAGTTGGCGGGGGTATGCCCAGACGTGGGTCCCTTGCTCACTTTGCCACTGGATTCAAGCAAGCCTGGCTGATGACGGCTGGAATGCCAGAAACCGGTCCTAGGATGCTTGTTTCCGGTCCAGGGAAGACATGGCTTGGCAGTTCGGGCTGGACTGTTCCCATGAGGCACAGGGTCAGACTGATTTGCATATGGCCATGTCTGAACTGGGGTGGTGGAGTGAGCTAAAGAATGATGATGGATTAAACCCAGATCAGTTGACTGGGGGTGAGTGTTTGATTGGCTCAAACGTTCCGTCCATCATCCCCTTTTGTATCGCTTTGTTCGCCCTAAGTTGGCGGGGGTATGCCCAGACGTGGGTCCCTTGCTCACTTTGCCACTGGATTCAAGCAAGCCTGGCTGATGACGGCTGGAATGCCAGAAACCGGTCCTAGGATGCTTGTTTCCGGTCCAGGGAAGACATGGCTTGGCAGTTCGGGCTGGACTGTTCCCATGAGGCACAGGGTCAGACTGATTTGCATATGGCCATGTCTGAACTGGGGTGGTGGAGTGAGCTAAAGAATGATGATGGATTAAACCCAGATCAGTTGACTGGGGGTGAGTGTTTGATTGGCTCAAACGTTCCGTCCATCATCCCCTTTTGCAGCGGGTCAAGGCTGCAATGCGAAGTGCGATTCTTCGTTTGCCGATTATTTTCTAATCAGGACTGCATTAGTTAGCCTGACAGCAAAGAGCTGAGCTGTGTGTCCTGCTTCTCCGGAGGGTGTGCTGAATGTGAGAGCTCTCGGACATACATCTGACGAGACGCGCCGTCACACCAAATCATTGTGACGGCTGCAAGCTAGTGATTGAGTTACTCACCACGGAATAACTATCGGATCACGCGCCTTAACCAAGGAGCGCTGCGCTGTCCTTAGATACTTCACTTTTGGACAAGAAATGTTTTTTTACTCACCAGTGATTTTTTCGGATCCCTTGAAGCAACTACGAGCCAACTTGGACCGGCACTACTGTTGCCTTCAACCCTATCTACAGTCGCTTATCCTCTCATCTTGGACCTCCCTGGAATTACCAATCCTTCATCCAGAAGACTCCATCGTTCGGCACCTTGTCTGTGCCAATTGTTGTCCCCAGAATCCCTGTCCTGAAGAGACCCCGTATCGCGAGAGGGTCGAAACGTCATCGACTAGCTTAAAGGGAGAGCCAAAGAAATATATACATAATTACTATATTTGTGAAGAGCTCCCCTTGTCATATTACCAATAACCAACTCCCCCTTCTTTCACTTATTATGTACAGCACTGTTAGGTTATGGTCACTTCACTGGGGTTCACTGAGTCACATATAAACTGCTTATTTTTTTAGTATACATCTTTGGAAAGTTGTCTTTTGATATTTATGTTTACTACAACTGCAAAATAAACTATACTCACTTCGGCTGAAGTGGGTACAACTTGAGACATTGCCGTGTGGGCTTTCTGAAACTGATTCTATACAATAATTATCTGACTGAATTTATTTAAGGTCCTATCATATCATTATTTTTTTCTGATTAATTTAAGCAAGTTACATTTTCTTGCAGAGTCTATATCATCCTTGTAAATGAGTTCCTTGTGAACATTGTTATTTTGCTGATTAGCAACACCCAGTTCGCAAGGACATATGGGTTGCTCTTGTCTTTTGTAAATATGCATCTATGCACAGCAGGATCATGCAGAGTAGGGTCAGTCCCCTACCCTCCTTCGACAGTAGGTGACCTATGTAGGTGATCTCCTGTCGACAGTATTGGAATTTAGAAAGGGATACTTTATGTTCGTCTTTAGGTACATGTCGACATACTGAAATAATGTGTTATCGGTGGGGGGCGCAAAGAATTACTTTTCACTGTCGAATTAGTAATACCGGGGTAGCCGGGGGAAGCACGGTGAAACCTAAAACCTCTACCAGCGGGATGAACTCATGTGAACCCCAAAAATCCAGGTGAACCCAAGCAGATATCTGCTAGCAGGATGAATAGGAATGCCGAATAACATGCTCTTCCGGTCAGTGACAGAAAAGAAAGCAGCAGAAAAAGGAATCACAGTCAAAAAATTCTTGAACGTCAGTAACCGCTATAAATTGGGGAATCACTGCTACATTCGTTTCACGCAAATCAATCACAAAACGATAACCATCTTCATAGGCATCGTGATAATACTATCCACCCCTATTGTATCCCATGAGATGGCAGCATGCTGAGCTCTGTCCTGCCCACCTGCTCCACCACCCCGTATCCCCAAGAACCCCTGACTTCCTGTATGCTGTCTTCGGGCTCTTCCCAAGCAGCCTACCTCAAGTAAGCGACCAGCGTTGCGGCATTATCAAATACCTTACCAGATGCCATAGCAGCAGCATACACTTCGTCTCTGGTATCATAATTAATCTGGGATACTGCTCCCACAGTCCAATCAAAGTAGCCGACACATTCTTAAGGGCATGCCGCTGCACAAACAGCTCATACATGCATCCTCCACACTGTAAATGGGGTGACGAGCCCACTAAACGACTTTATTAGCTACCGCCTTTTCCTCTTCATCTCCCACATCAGATCGCCTCAATATCCACCCCAGTCCATGGGTGTTCCACTACTCAGTACTGTCGAGGAATGAAGAAAAAGGGAATGGGTAGTAACAGAGGGAACTGGCACCAATGTCACTAATGACTGTGTCGGAGGTGGAAGAGCTGGAGAGAGATATGCTGACACAATAGGCATAGCGGGAAGACACACAATCATCACAGGCGCAGAAGGCAAAGCCAAAGAAAGGACAGGAGGCGCTGTGGCCAAAGGAGCTGAATCAATAATAGAAGAAACAGAAACAGCAGAGACAGAAGGAGCGGATGGCTGCGGCTAGGGCATGGCAGGGTATATTCTATATGGGGGCGTATGGGGATGGAGGTCAAGTATCTAACCGTTCCTCCGCAAATGCATCCTTTCCTCCTCGGGCAACATAAGACTTTTTACTTTGCAATCGAAATTTCCTATTTGCACACTCTATTATTATTTTTTGTTTTAACGCTACAGCTTTCTGAGTCACTTTTTCCTGTCAACGGCCACTGCAACTTTGGCATTGTCCCTCGTATATTTGTGCCATAACGTACTAAACATAATAGGGCCAAGGGCATCATACAAACACCTATCCAAATTCAGAATGCCTTTTGGAGGCGCTGGCTGCCTCACCTCTAGTTGAGCATCAGTAGAACAACAACAATAGTACAAAGAAACCTGTTCACTTATACCCGGCATTCTCAGAAGTATATGCCTAACAAAGTATTTGCAAATATCTTACCAAAGTTGGTCCTCAGGCCTCACCAAAGCCATGTTCACAAAGAACTCAAACAATTCAAGCGATTGTCCAAAAACGATCCTCAGACCGTACCAAGCACAAACCAAAGTGGTACCACAAACCAAAAGTCGGCTAACCCCAGGCCTTCCCAAAAGTAAACCAAATTTGTTGCGTTGCCTGGCAAAGTGTTCACAAACACCTTGTATCTAAATCAGTCCTTAGACCGTGCCAAACACAAACCAAAATGGCGCCATAGCCACAAAGAACCAAAGGAAACTTACCTTGTGCACACAGGTCAAATGAAGTTATTCTCCACTGCCGACTCTTCGGACCAAACGGTCAGATCCAAGGGTTTCGCCGTTCAGGACCCCAGCCGGGATGACCACTGGCTGAGGCACTGCCCGGTCAGACAGATGAGGCAGCTAAGAGTACGAGACTCTCTCATGCAGGGATCCCCGGTCCGCCCGTCTGACCTGACGTGGCCCCATCCCCCTCACCCGTCCGCGGGCAAGGAAGGGTCACTCACCCGATGGGATCTCTGTTCGGGCGCCAACTGAAGGAAGTGACCCGATTAGGGCCACCTGGGTCACTCACGACCACCTCTCAGCCTTCCAAACAAATGAAAGTCGGTCGGACAGTAGAGAATACAAACCAAAGTTATTTATTAGTATGCGCTTGAGCGGAGTCCGATCTGGCCAGCCTCCTTAGATAGCTGCCGAGGGACAGACCCCCGTCCACAAGATAAAGCCAGATATATATTTCCAACACCCCTAATACCTGCCCAGACTGGAATTTTCCAGCCTGGGCACTGATGAACAAAGGAGGTACAGAAGGATGAGCTACCATCCCGAGGCTGGGTACACGCTATCTTAGTTTCGGTTACTCTGCTTTTGCTCGTCTCTCTGAGAGTGGGAGCAGGTCTACCTACTGGGAAAGGCATGCAAACACTGAACAGTCTATTCATTAGTGCAGCGAAGCTCAACCTTGAATAATGAAAAGAAACAATCGAGGCTGCTTTCTGCTGAGGCAGGCAGTGTGAGACAGAAGCTTAATTTCAATCATGGTACAAAATGGCGGCTGAATACAAAATGGTGCCACAAATGCTAACTTAACTCGCACAATGCTACAAGGAGTCAGTTAGACGCATTTTCAGTCCAACAAGAGAGAAGAGTAGGCTTTACAGTACATGTTATAACACGATAATAAACTATAGTAGCAAGCTATACAGCCCTTGCAAGTCTTAAACTTATACTTTTTTGCCCAACATTAGCGTATTGTACCATCTCATCCTCAAAGTTGAAATAATGGGTGTCTAATTCTGCCTCATCTTGAACTTCTTGGATTTTTTTTTTATTTTTATAAACCTTTTTATTGGATTTTGCATCTTTCATACAGGGAATACATTAATCAATATATTTAATCGTTGCTTAACATACATTGTATGTATTATCATGGCAAAAACCATGTCAACAGAAGAATTACTTGTCTTAGCGCATGTGGTGTGTGGAAATGTATGCCTTTTCGGGGAGAGTGGGTTTCGCGTTGGACTGATTAGTTCTTGGGTGTGACTGGTGTACCCTTACTGTCCGTATGTGCTGTTGGAAAGGGAAAATCCGTTTGTACAACCGAACTGGGGAGACATAACTTGGGGAAATGGGGCAAGGGATAAGGGCATTGATCTTCGCTGGTCTAATAACACAGAGAGGTGATCTCTCATCGGGACAAGTGCAGCGTTCCGCTTGGGGCAGGGGGGAGATGGCCCCGCCCGGGGGATTCCTGTGTGGTTTGGGGTATACCTGGGCCTGGCGCCACCTGGGTGGCAGTTGGGGTTTCTGTGGGGGGTGTCTTGTGCTTGTTTGAAGCTATGTAAGAGCATCGACCATTTCATGAATATGGGGCGACATCACGTTCCGCGCGCTTCCTCCTGTCTGATTGCGTCTTCCTCGGCAGCGCCCCATTTCTTGACCACCCCCACCATGCTGCTATTGGGGGACCATCCGATGACCGCCAGTGCAGTGTCATGCTTCGCTTTGCTAGGAGTATGGCTAGTGTCGCAAATCGGGTCTCCACCTTTTTCTGCCTATGTCGCTTAAATATCCCTAGGGCGCTAGCCTCCAATGTGGTAAGCCCTGTCAGGCCCGTGACTGTCAGTATTGTGGCGTATACTCTCGCCCAAAAGGATTGCAGTGTGGGGCAAGCCCAGAACATATGGATGAGTGTGGCGTCAGGTGTGTGGCATTGCGGGCAGTCAAACTGCGTCGCAGGGAAAAAAACGCTTGAGCCGATCCGGTGTGAGATATGCGCGGTGTAGTATGTTGAATTGGATATTTTTGAAGCGCTGATTACGTGACACTTTTTTGTGGTGTTCTAGTGCTATGAGCCAATCGTTGTCATGTAGTGCTCGACTGAATTCCTCCTCCCATTTTAGTCGAAGCCGCGTTAGTGGCGTACGTGTAAGTTCCATGATAGATTTGTATATCCAAGTGATAAGGTGTTTCCCTGCTCCCATGTTTAATATCGTGTGCAGTACAGGGTGCGTTTTGGGTTCACCGTCCATTAGACCCCACGTCTTCCTACAGTCGGGTATCAGTTGCCTGTGCAAAAGGAACTGTCCGGCGGGGAGCCCGCTCTCTTCCGTCAGGCCCTCGAACGAGGTCAACTAGCCTTCAGTGAACAGGGCTTCTCTCTCAGTGAGCGCGTGTTCTGTCCACGCTCGCAAGTCTCTAGTTGTGTAGTGCCCACGTCCTTTAGGGAGACCCGCTAGTGGTAACAATGGGGAGTACATAGGTGCCGCTCTAGAGAGGCGATGGATTGTAACATACAGGATCTGGCCACCTTCACCAGCAGGGGGTGTGCCGGGTTGGGTTTGTCCCTGGAAGGAGCATCCGGGTTATCTCTGGGATTGACAGAGTCCCCACCTGTGCTTTCGTCTCCTCTAGGTGTCGTCCAGCTGTCCAGCGCGAGAGCCATTGCAGCTGCACTGCGAGGAAGTAGGCCTCAAAGGACGGGGCACCCAGCCCCCCCCTGTCTCGTGGCAGCTGCAGTGTCGTCAAGGCTACTCTGCGGCGACCCTTCCCCCAGATCAGCGATATCAATATGGAGTTTAGCTCTCGAAAGAAGGGTCGCGGAGGGATCACTGGGACGTTTACAAAATAGTATAAAAGATGGGGCACCATTATCATTTTAGATAAAGCTACCATTCCTATTGGGGCCAGGGGCAGTGTTCGCCAGAAGTTGACCTGGGTTTTTATCCCTCGTAGGGCTCTGTAATGGTTACCCTCCAGGAGATCTCTAGATGTGTGATAGAGTCTAATTCCTAAATATCTTGGGGCGTCCCCCATCCAGAACAATTTGGCCTCTTCTACACTGATCTCCCAGTGGGGTGTATCTGGGTGAAGGGGGTAGATAGTGGATTTGGCCAAATTCACTTTTAAACCCACTGCCTTCCCAAACTTGTTGAGTGTGGCCCAAAGAGAAGTGAGGTCTGCTGTGATGTCCCTGACGTATATTAGGAGGCCATCTGCATATAGGGACACACTGTGCATACGTCCTTCGAGCGGTATACCCCATATATCGCCCTCCTCCCTCAGTTTTATCGCCAGCAGCTCTATTGCTAGGGCAAATAGTAACGGGGATAGAGGGCACCCCTGGCGTGTTCCACGCGTTATCGGGATGGGGGGTGAGATATGCCTGCCTATTCAGACCCGGGTGGTCAAACCGGTGTACAACAACTTGATATATGCCATGAGTTGGGGCCCCATTTCCACCCGCCTCAGAACCTCTAATAAATACTGCCATGCTAGGGTATCAAAGGCCTTTTCTAGATCTAGTACAAGGCATGCAACACGCGGGAACCTTCCCCGCACGCTTTCTTGGACCTGAAACAGCCTACGTATATTTTGGGAGGTGTTCCTCCCGGGCACGAAACCGCATTGGTCAGGGCGTACCAGGCGGGGGACCACCCCTGTGATTCTATCCGCCAGGATTTTTCCGAGTATTTTGCAGGCCGCCGTTAGCAGGGTGATAGGTCAGTACGACGACCTGAGAAGGGGATCCCGGTCTGGTTTAGGAAACGTCACTAATGTGGATTCACGCATGGTCTGAGGGAGCATCTTCGCCTTGTGGATTCACGCATGGTCTGAGGGAGTGTCTTCGCCTCCAGTGCTGCCTTATAGACTATGTCTAACTGTGGGACTAGTTGTTGGGAGAATGTGTTATAGAATTCAATGGGGAAGCCATCGTGGCCGGGGGCCTTGTTTTTGGCCAGGTGTCAGATCGCATGTTTGATTTCTATTGCTGTGAGTTGTTTGTCTAGGGAGGACCGGTCCTCCTCCGTCAGCTGTGTTATAGCATTAGTGTGTAGCATTTTGTGGATATATGCCTCTCTGTCTGGAGTTGGTTCCCTATATAATTTCTCATAGTATTCATGGAAGGCCAACAGAATGTCTGCTTGCGCGTACATAATCTCACCTGCTGCGTTTCTTATACTGGTGATAGGTTGTGTTTTCAGGTCCAGTCTAATAAGCCATGCATGCAAGGTGCCGGCTCGGTTTCCCTCTCTATGGGCTCTAGTGGCGTATGCACGAAAGTTATACCTGCGCAAGTCTGCACAGGCTTCTGCGTATTTAGTCTTGGCATCTGCCACTTGTGTAGGAGGGATCCGCTGTTTGTCAGCTTCCTTAGACAGTTGCGCTACTTGCTGCTCTGTGGCTTGTACTGCCTGCTCTAGCGTTTTCCGTACCCCCGCAATTTGTCTAATGCATGCTCCCCTCATGACCACCTTGAAGGCGTCCCATTCAAGTGTCCTAGAATTTGTGGTGCATGGGTTCTCAGAAAAGTAGTTTTGAATGTTCTCTTTTTGTTAATTTTGAAACACCGGATCCTCTAGGCAATTTCGGGGCAGCTGCCACGTGGGAACCGGGGGTGAGGGTGGGCGCCATCTGAGAGTCATGACATGTGCGTTGTGATCCGATATCACCCTGCCTAGGTAGTCTGAATGTTGGGTTAGGGGAAGGATTGTCCATGTGCACATGAATCAGTCTAGCCGTACTCGCAGATTATGGGGAATAGAATGGAAGGAGTAGAGTTTGGTTGTCGGATGTGCGTGTCGCCAAGCGTCTGTCAGTGACCAATGGTTTGTCCAGGCTTAAAATCAGGCTGTTTGTGCGTAGGCTTGTGAAGCTTTGGTGGGGGGGGTGGGATCTATCTAGGGCGAGATCCAAAGAACAGTTATAATCCCCTCCTAACACCCATGGGGAAGATGTGAATTGAGCCAAGCTACTCGACAGGGTTTCCCAGAATATTGTTTGTTCTGTATTGGGGGCGTATATACTGCCTATTAGTATTGGCTGACCATCTAGTAAACCTTCCAATACCGCATATCTCCCTTCGGGATCTACCTTCCGGCCGGTCTCTAGAAAGGGGACTCCCGGTCGAAGCCAGACTATGGCTCCCCTTGCATGCGCTGAATATGTCGTGGCACAGAAGGTGCCCTGCCATTTCTTTTGGAGCTTGTCTAGTTTCCCCTTTGCCAGATGTGTCTCTTGTATTAAAACAACCTGTGCTTGCTGGCGCTTGATATACGCACAGATGGCGTAGTGTTTTCTAGCCGTATGTATACCCCACGCATTTAGAGTGAGAAATTTGATATCTGTTGCCGAAGTCATGGTGGTTTATTGGCCGCGCGACGTTGGAAGGTGGTCCCGAAGCCCCTTTGTAGGCCCTCTGGTGCGGATTGTTTGTGCCTGATGTGAGGTGTAGACATGTTAGTGAGTGTTTCTGCCCTTTGTGGCGGGATGGGTGAGAGGTCAGGGTATGGTTAGGGGTTGAACTAGAACACTGTGGGGTTGGAAACCCAATACAGGGGACCTGCTGCAACGTACAGCACGTCCATACCGGTACAACCGTGTACCCATTAACGAAACGTACAGGGGGATCCATCTGGCTCGCGCACGTCCCTAAGATCCCCAAGCGGGGCCCCGTAGCGTTGTGTGTCTAGTATGGGGGGGCGCCTTGCGCTGGTGGGTATGGGGTCTTTTACCATCGTGGGGCGTAATATGTGGTGTAGTGCTAGCAAGTGAGATTTCTTTGGCATCTAGGGTCAGTATAGCTACCATCTCTCTGGAGCATCATATGAGTGTGTCCGCAGTCTGTGGTGTAACCGTTGGTAGGGTCCCAGAGTTCCCGCCAGAGTCACTGGAGTCGTTTGGGTCCTCTTCGGGCGTGAAAATGTGCGGAGTGTCTTCGTGGTCCGATGTGGAGAGATTTGTTCCCAATTCCGCCGCTGCTTGAATTGCTTTCCGGCGTTCTGCTATGATCTGTTCCAGGTCTGGCAATGTCAGCGATTTATGAAGTGACTGTATGTCTGAGTGGCTTTGGGTTCTCTTGTTGCTGCGCCTTGGGGGCCTGGACGTCCTGGGTCTCGGTGTTCTAGTGTTCCTTTGCAGTGGATCGATGTGCAAGTTCAGTTCCATCCAGTTTGTTGCTTCTTGTGGGTCTGTGAAGAATATTGTAGTATCTTTGTGAATTAATTTAAGCCGTGCCGGGAACAGCAGTGAATATTGAATGTTCTGGCTCCGGAGTAGTCTCTTTATCTCAAGGAATGACGCTCGCTTTCGTTGCACTGCTCTGGAGTAATCTGGGAAGAGCATGACGTGTTTGTCTTCTGGCGTGATGGGGTTGCTCTCTCTGGCAGCTCGTAGTATGGCATCCCTGTCCCGGAAGTGGAGTAGCTTTACTAGCATGGGACGAGGAAGCGAGCCTGGAGGAGGGCGTCGTGCCGGTACTCTGTGCGCCCTTTCAATTGAGAAATAAGGAGTAAGTTCTTCACGCAGCGTGAAATACCGGAGCCAGGACTCTGTGTATGCAATGGGGTCTCTACCCTCCGCGCCTTCCGGCAAATTCAAGATTCGTAGGTTGCTCCTCCTGGAGCGCCCTTCTAGATCGTCTGCTCTCTCCTCTAGGGTTGTGACTCGGGCTTGTAGATCTTTTATGGAGTCTTGTTGTGCTTTGGTTTGAGGTTGCATCGTCGCTAGCGCTTTTTCTCTGTCCACCACCTTATCCGCTAACTTCCGATGGTCATCCCGCAGCAGGCTGAAGTCCGTGGCCAAGGTTCCGAAGCGCTCTTCCATGGTGACGCGCGAGTGCTCTATTGCAGCCAGGACTTTATCTAATTTTTCTGACATGGTGGCGCTAGAGTCTGTTTCTGTCTTTGAGCCTGCTTGAGTCAGGGATGTCGATCTTACTTGGTGAGAGGTCTGGGGAGCCCCAGTCGTCTTGAGGTGTCCCATGTCCACGGGTAGTGTAGTAAGCGCTTGGCCGCCCTTTTATTTATTGCTGTGTGGTCCAGGAGGGGGGTGGGCCCGGGGGATCCTGTCGCCTAAGCTTTGGGTCGGTTTGATCCGGAAACCTGACGAGCCCTGCTGTCCTCGTCTCACCCCTCCGATCAGTTGGTGGGCCTCCCGATGGTTCACCATGGTGGACACTGATGAGGTGAGCCCCCTTTTCTTTTTCGCTTCAGTCGGCGCGCTATTCTGTCCACCTTTCAACCCCACCTGTTGATGCGGGCCTCCTTGTTTGTGGTTGCTGTCCTCCCCCGGCCTCCGATTGCTTAGTGTCTCGTACCAGAGGCGGTATCCCTGTCAGTGTCAATGATGTATTTCTTGGGGGCAGTGGGGGTAGGTCGGAACACCAGGGCTGTGGGCTCCGCTTCTTCCTTCCCCCCTGCCAACCCCCTCTCACCCGTTACCTTAAGGGTCCACTCATGTTGCTGCCTGGTGCCCGCAGTCAGGGCATTGGAGGGTCGCTGGAGCCGTTGGGAAGGCAGGCCAGTTGGATGGGAGAGGGAAGCGCAGACCCACCAGCTGATTACTGCTGTCCCGGGTCACCGCTCCCACGTTATGTCACTCTCTGCGCCTTCCGGGCCCCCGGGTCACTCAACTTTGTCAGGAGGGCTCCAACTTCCTCTCTTTTGGGGTGCCTGTCGTTTTCCCCCTGTTTTCCATTTGCGGGCTGAATCCAGTTCGGGAGTCTGTGATGCGCAGGGGCTGCCACTTTCGTGCTCTTTTCCCCCCTCCTTCTTGCTCCCGGGCCTCTCGGTGGAGCCGCAGCGCCGGGCTCAGTTATAGCGCACTCTGCACCATTCCGCCGCCAGCACCGTATCTTCTGTGCCAGTCTGCCCCCTCCACACTTGCCGCTCACTCCCAGGTGTCCATTCTTCGGAGTTTCATGGAAGTGCTGGCTAAAACTCCGGCAATCACTCGGCGGGTGCCATTTTGGGGTCAGGCGCCCGGCCTCGCCGCAGGCTCAGAGTGCCCGCTTCCGACTCTCGTCTCCGTTCCACAATTGTTCCTCTGATGCCGCCAGCCTTTAAGGACTCGACATGAGCCTTTCTAGGCATCTCTCTGGTTCCCGTCGCTACGGATGGTTGACGCTTGTTGGGCCCACACACGGAGCCTCAGCAGAGCGCGTCCACCATCGGGTCCAGTCAAGCCACGCCCCCCCACACTATCTTGAACTTCTTGGATGATATTGTACTCTTCCTCAGTACTGAGTTTTAGCCTGCTCCACTTCGATGCAAAGTCAAGTAACTCATGCTGCAGTTTTTCAATAGATGCTTCTGGATCAAATCTAGTTAACAGGCCACTTAGTCATTGAAAGGCAGTTTCTGGAGGATGTCTTCAAAGTTTCTGGAATCCAGGCATGCCAAATCTGCAAACAACTGACCATGAGTTGTGAATCCACTTTGTAGACTGGTAACTACTTTTTTCATTGCAGCACTGTAAATGTCTATCCTGTATTTATCAGTAGCTGACCTGATGGGTTCATCAGTCACAGGTTCACCAGGCATCATCTTCTTCCTGCGTACTTCAGCTTCTGGGAATTCAGCTTGAATCAAAATTTTGCTATCACACTGATCCAATTTGTCTTTTGCCCAATTAATGAATTTGTTTGTAGCATCCAATATGCAGCTGAAATCCCGACCCTGTTTCTGTAGGGATTTTATGGTTTTAGTAACCATTCGATATGCCTGCAGTACATCCATACCTTGTGTTTCAAGTACAGAGATAAAGGAGTGGTATTTTGAAAAGTACACAAATACATCTGTGCCTTTAAAATGGTTTCAAATGTAAGTAGTGACTTTAGAAATGAAATGGCTGTATATCTGATCTCATTATTGAAGTTATCTGATGTGGATATCTCTTGCATGACTTGAAGAACCTCAATGTTCACCGATTTGCTTGGGTCATTGTATAAACTAAACATTTTTTTGAATGCTACATCTTTGGCCAACTCTCTTGTTTCTCCAATTGTAGAGATGGATCGAAACCGTGCTTCAATACTTTTGTCTCACCACACGTTCATTTGAAGGTATGAATCCCTGAGAAATATAGCACAAGAATTTAACAGCCCAAACAGTGATACTGCAGATACAGAGATTTTAGTGACATCAGTTATCACAATGTTAAGTACATGTGTGGAACACCATACATGGATCTGATCCGGTGCCATTCTACTCAGCCATGCTGTGAAATCATTGTACTGTCCCTGCATATTGGAGGTTCCATCTGTTGAGTTACCAACACAATTTGCAACATTTATTGTTCATGGATTCAAGTGCACTGCAAACCAGCTCATACAATGCCTTTCCAGTTGCCATTGTACAATTCTCCACAGACATGAGACGTTCGTGGACAACATCAGTCACATATCTGATCATAATAGAGCACTGATCTACAACGTTTATGTTCTGTGTTGTATCTAGCTGTATTGAGAAAATTTCAGCTCCACTGATTTCTTCAGTGATACCTTCTTTTATGAGGAAATAATATCTATGAGAGAGTTCACAGTTGCTTTAGAAATCAGGGTAACCAGATTGCCACAACCTTTACCATTCTTTGCAATCTCTTGGTGTTTTTTCGTCTTTTTGTATGACATACTCAAGGTGGCTTTTCAATAATTGTACACATTTTTTAAGATACTGTAGAAGTTCCAAAAATTGCCATGATTCAATGTTTCATCTTCTGAGGTGTAGGTAGCTTCTGTAGTTGCTCGATAGCTCAGATCTCTTTTATCAGTCAGTTTTATTGTTTCCACTACTCTTTCTAAAATGGCGTATTTTCACTTGACTTCCTCTTGTTTTGCAGTTGTGTGCTTTTTACAAAGATGACTACATCTATCTATGTTTCTTGATCGCATCATGAAGGATTCTGAAATAGTGTGATAAAGAATGCTGTCTTAGTGCTCATTGACTCTTTGATACATATGCCTTTCATCAGAACAGCCATCAATGAAAGCACTTCTATTCATCTTTTTGCTAAAAGTCAGATATACAACACAGAAAAAAAGTCCCAGTTTTGTGTGACTAAGTCAACCACTGCCTTGGCTTCTCATTTGTTTTGCTGATATAATTTTTTAGAATTCCAGCGTAGACCATCTGGTTGACAGTGGTGAAACTTAAAAAAGACATTAACATTTTCAGGTGTTGGCATTGGTTTTCACTCAACACTTTCAGCTACATCAAGTCACATCAGCACATGCTGATTTCTCAACTACGGGGTCTTCTTAACACTTCCTTTGAGATCTTCTTCATTTTCTAATTCAATGTAACCTTCTATAGTCTCAGGAGCTACCTCCTTTACAGTAGCACCACTACTTATTTCAGTCCTTTGGCCTTCAGCAGTTTGTTCAGCAGCTTCAGCACTAAAGCTTGTGGATGTGCTGCCACCTTTGAGAGAAACCAAATCTTTTTTGGGACTAAAAATATCAGTCACTTTTTGGTAACGGCTAGCTTTTCTCTTGCATTTTTTCTTTTTTTTCAAGTACTTTCTCTGCTCCTCCTTTCTTGCATGATTTCCTCTTCCCAGCATCTTTCATATCCATAGTAAAAATCTAAAATGATAGCCGAGAGGTTTCACAAAGCTGAGGAAAACTGATAACAAATTTGAAACAAAATATCCCTTAGTATACTACAGCATGTATCAAAACTATGGTTACCGAATTCAAAGAAATGACAAGATTTTATATCAATCTGACTAGTTTTCTGTTTCTCTCCTTGTGACAAGGTGTCACGGAAGCCATCACTCATAAATATGCACCAAGGACCCCCTCACCGCCAAATCCAACCTCCACGAAGGAATGAAAGCCGTCGCCGACTGGATGAAGTGCAGCCGACTTAAGCTGAACACAGACAAGACGGAGATCCTCATCCTCGGCTCCAACCCATCAGCCTGGGACGACTCCTGGTGGCCCTCGTCACTAGGGGCACCCCCGACACCAACCGACCACGCACGCAACCTGGGAGTCATCCTCGACTCAACGCTCACCATGACCAAGCAAGTCAACGCAGTCTCCTCCTCCTGCTTCAACACCCTCCGCATGCTCCGCAAGATCTACAGGTGGATCCCGGCAGACACGAGAAGAAGAGTCACCCAGGCCCTCGTCAGCAGCAGACTCGACTACGGAAACGCCCTCTACGCAGGAGCACCGACCAAGCTCATCAAACGACTGCAAAGAATCCAAAACGCCTCTGCACGCCTGATCCTCGACATTCCACGACACAGCCACATCACCCCCCACCTGAAAAACCTGCACTGGCTCCCCGTTGACAAGAGAATCTCCTTCAAACTCCTGATCCACGCACACAAGGCACTCCACAAAACCGGCCCAGCCTACCTCAACAGTCGACTCTCCTTCTACGTTCCCAACCGTCAGCTCCGCTCCGCCGACCTCTCCCTGGCCACAGTCCCGCGCATCCGGAGAACCACCACCGGAGGCAGATCCTTCTCTCACCGTGCCGCCAAGATCTGGAACACCCTTCCCCTCAACCTACGACAGACCCAAGACCTGCTGACCTTCAGGAGACGACTCAATACCTGGCTATTCGTCCAGTAGCGGCAACACCCGCCTCCTCTCCCTCAGCGCCTTGAGACCCTCGCGGGTAAGTAGTGCGCTTTACAAATCTTGTGATATATATGATATATAAGTATGCTACAATCATAGATATGTCATGCGTTTTGATGGAGAAAAACCATGGTCCACGAACAACTGATGAATGGGCCTGGCTGTATGGTGTACAGAAACTGTTGTGTCACTTGAGCTTAGAGCATGCTCTGCACAATTTCATTTCCTAAACAGGATATCCCACAGATTCAGGCAGCCATTAAGTGGCACAGATAGAATCTCTCACTCTTCTGTAGGCACACATTATGGATTTCAAACATGTAAATAATTCCAACTAAAAAATTCTCAATGATTTGCTCCCTTTGAGTCATGCATGCCTTCATTGGGAATTATTATCAGTAATACTAGAATTACTTTTTTGTTTCATTATTAATAATGAGATCACATGGGTTGGGAGTGGTGGTGTTCAAGTCAGAGTAAGAGGATTCTCTGCAGTGCAGCTTAAGAAACAGCATAACATAGTGTGGGATTATGTTTAATGAACAGACTGCACAGTGTAGAGTGATATCATAATTAAAACTCCTGGAGAGACTGTTTCCCAGTACAGACTTAAAGACTATTCAACACAAACTAAAATTGCAACAGAAGGAGAGACTGCTTCATTGAGCAGACTGAGGCATGGTGTGAAACAGAATAAGATCACAACTGAAGAAGGGAGCTCTCCCTAGGACATGCTCAGAGATTGCACAGTACAGAGTGAAATCACAACCTAGAGACTATTCCCTGGGTCAGTCTAAGAAACATGCTAAATAGAGAGAGAAATGACATATATTCATGTCCAGGACTCTCCAAGGGGCCATACAATACTGATCAGAACCCCCTTCAGGCCACTCTTGTGTTTTTTCAGCCAAAAGTGCTATGCATTATAAGCTGTTTTAAGACTGTTTAAATGCCAACACAGCATAACAACTACATTCTGATATTCTTTTTTTTATTTTCAATAAATTCTCAATCACACATTATGCACTGAAACGTCACACATAAGCACTCAGGCAAGAAAGCATTGAAATGTCACACATAAGCACACAGGCCAGTAGGTGTGGAAATGTCACACATAAGCACCCCGGCCAGAAAGCATGGAAATGTCACACATAAGCACCCAGGCCAGTAAGCATGGAAATGTTACACATAAGCACCCAGGTCAGAAAGCATGAAAATGTTACACATAAGTATCCAGGCCAGAAAGCAGGGAAATGTTACACATAAGCACCCAGGCCACTGAGGCCAGAAAGCATGGAAATGTCACACATAAGCACCCAGGCCAGAAAGGATGGAAATGTCACACATAAGCACCCAGGCCAGAAAGCATGAAAATACCACACATATGCACCCAGGCAGCTGAGGCCAGAAACCATGAAAATTCCACTCATAAGCACCCATGTCAGAAAGCATGGAAATGCCACACATATGCACCCAGGCCAGAAAGCCTGGAAATGTCACACATAAGCACCCAGACCAGAAAGCATTGAAATGTCACACATCAGCACCCAGACCGAAAATCATGGTAATTTCACACATAAGCACCCAAGCCGGGAGACGCTAGGGGGCGTGCAGACAAGATGGCCGCACTGTAGTGAGGCTCCGTCAGCCCCGGAGCCCCGATCGAGCAAATATCCTTTATTCACGGGGCAATCTCACTGTGTAACCCCCCCACAGTGCAGCGGAAGGTTGGCTGCAGCGGAGCGGCTGCTTGACGGCGGGCCATTAATCACAGAAGCTCACTCGAGAGCCGTGAGAGAGCTGCGGCCTGTATCACGAGGGGCGACCGACTGGGCCGCGTGAGGTGAGAGCCTGCAGTCGGCCATGCGGGCCGGGCAGGTCTAATCGGTTGGGCCCACCCCCCCACTGCTGGAAGCCAGACAGTCCCAGGCGAATCTCTGGGCGAAGCGCCTGCGGTGCTTGGGGGGATTGCGGCAGAGCGGCAGAGGCCTACACGACGGAATGTGACTGGCCGGGCCGCGTGAGGAGAGAGCCCGCTGCCTGACGACTCGTCCAGGGTATTCCATTTGCATCAGCCCCGTCCTCCCACTGCTGCGGGTCACATGAGCACCACGACTAACTTCTCTGAAGGTGAGACGGCGGAGCTGGGGGCTGGCTGCACTTAGCGTCTGCACTGGGAGCCGCTGCTGTGGACTGCCTCAGAGGCACCCCCCATCTGGGACACTAGCACGCGAGGCCGGGGACTCGGGCCTTCTGTGCGCGGTGCTCCTCCTCCCTGGGATTGAACTGCGGCCCCCCCCTCTCCAGGCGCACATGGCGGGGGGCGCTCTCGAGGGTACCCGCTGGGCGCTGCGTGGGCAGCGGGGCTAAGAGGAGGCGCTAACTAACATAAGCCTGCGGAGCAAAGCCCACGATCTGCGCAACAGACAAACTGTTGTGACTCTGGCGGGTTCGCGACAGCGACCCGCGGTGTGAATCCAGCATCCTCCATACGCTCCAACGCGGTATTAAGGGACTCGTGTCATGCCGCCTGTGTTCAGGCATACTGTGCTATCCACCTAACGACAGCCCACCGACCACCAACACTGTGCCTTACTGCGGGGATTGCTTGACACGCACTGCATGATCCAGACACATCGGGCCCTGGGTGCTCTTGGTTGACCCATCCTGCCGCCCGGTGCCAGTGGGGTGAGGGAAAGCGCGCCCTCTGGAATTGGATTGAGGGCCTCTGCTGCGCCTGGGGCTGCCCATTCGGTACCAGTTGTGGATCTCCCCCCCCGAGACCTGGGTGCTCACCGGGGGAACACGTGAAGACATAGTGCCACGCTAGCGACTCACCGAGAGACTTTGAACAGACGCCCCCTTGGGGCCTTGAGCGTGTGGAGCCCACGATGGCCTCGCACCTGTCGCCGCCGAGCACCCACCATTGATAGCAATGGGGCCTGGGGGACTGACGCCCTGCTGTCCTGCCCCACTTTAATAGACTGGCTGCTCGGGTGCTCGTGGCATCCCTGACCCTCGCTGGGAGCCCTCTCTTTACGCTATTGGGAACTGGGTCTTAAATCTCCGTTTAGGTACAAGATCTATATTGTGGACAACCAACTTGGCCGTCGCAGCAGCGGAGCGGCGGCACAGTAAGGCACCATACCAATTAGCGCAACGCGCGCTTGGGGGTGCACAGGCCCTGAGACACCCAGGCCTTGTGACACGCTGCACATCCTGCGCCGCTCGAATGCCACCATAAGGCGCTGCAGCGCTGGGTCCGCGCGGTGAGCTGCACGAGTGCTGCGCCTGGAGGCCGGAGGGTCTACGGCACTTGCCCTGGAGTGACTCCACAACCCCTGGCATGCTGCTGCGGTGCCACAGCCCGCCAGGCACCCGACACAGTCACTGGAGGAGCCAGAACGCACACGCACGCATTGGCGCATAGGGCACTGGAACGGAGTTCACTAGCGCCTCTGCCACCTCCAAGATTGACGCGACAATGGGGAAGCCGGATGGCAAACAGCCCAAGCTCACGCTTGATACCCGCAGAACGCCCAGAGGACAGCCACCCAAAATGGAGCAGGATGACGCTAGTCATGCAAGCCAAGGCGCGGATGTAGTGGACATGAAGACGCTGCTTAACACACTGAAAGCTAGCTTCGCCTCCATTGAGGGGAAAATTGACTCTATGTGTGCCAGAATGGACCAAATCACCCAAAAGATTGAAAAGCAAGATGGCAGAATAAAGGAAGCGGCAACGCGGATCTCCACTCTTGAAGATGACAACGAGCGGGCGGCTGGGCAACTCACAGACATCAATAAGTTACTAAAGGTGATTGCAGCAAAAAATGAGGATATTGAAGCTCGCTCCAGACGGAACAATATCCGCATTACTGGCGTCCCTGAGACAATCAACACCGGACGGCTGGAAGAATACGTTGAACGGCTGCTCACCACATGCTTCGGTCAGGAGAACTTTTCAAGAATGCTGGTCGTGGAACGGGCGCATCGTACACTGGCACCGAAACCCCGTCCGGGAGTGCCCCCCCCGACCCATAGTCGCGAGACTGCTCAATTATCGAGACTGCGATACAGCTCTACGTAAAGCAAGGGAGATGAAAGACGTTATCTTTGAGAACAATGCTCTATCACTGTATCCCGACTTCACCCTTAATGTCCAAGAGGCGCAGAAGAAATTTGTGCCTATAAAAAAGAAGCTGCAGCAAGAAGGAGTACAATATGCCATGCTCTACCCCGCACGTCTGCGAATCACCTACGATGGCAAACACTATGTTTGCACTACCCCACAACAAGCGGCGGACTTCTTTAAGAAAACAGTGCTAGCTGCAAAGAGAGCGGAGCGCTCCCCATCGAGCGGCAAGGAGGGCCCAACACATCAGGAAGAGGACTGAGGATACTGGGCGAGCTATTGACGATCACTCCTCGCAGGTTTGAATGTGAACACTGCAAATGTGGCTGAGTGCTCTGAGCTACAGGTAACGCTGCATGTTGTCATTGTGTGACCTTCCAAACTATTACCAGATCGACCATAGACAGTGAGAACCCTACTGGATATCGACCTTGTATTCCGGGGCCCCCTCCTGCATGGAATGTCGGTGCAGGTGGCGCTGCCACGCCCCCTGGGATGCACACCTCCGAGGGTGTTCCCCTTTTCTCCATTAGTGGGGACTGTATTGTTAGGCTGTTGCCTTTATTATTGTATTGTGTTTTTTTTTCAGAAAACAGTCACTAGTGACCCTGGGACCAGAACACTACTTGTTCATGTTATTGTCGGCGCCTGCAAGCCATCGTACACACATCATGAGGTTGTTGGTGCCTTGTAACTCCACAGCATTGATGGCGCATTGTCAATACGGGCTAGCAATGACACAGATGTGGCGGGTTTTTTCAGATACACTGGGTGGGGCTAAGAGGGAGGGAACTGTACACGGCAAGTTGGGGATGCCGATGTGGGAGAGACGTTGGGAAACCAAGGTAGGCACTTTCATACCTATAATTGACAGCAGGAGCCGTAGGTACAGTGCAAAGTCAGTAGCCGGTACATGAACTTTATACATGGACACACAGGGGGCAATAGGCGATGGCGGGTGAGGGACAGAGAGACAACACCGCAACGCACATGGGACTCCTAACATGGAATGTCAGGGGGCTGGGTGACCCTAGAAAAAAACGGAACATATTAGCCTACTTGGACAGGCATCACATCAGCATAGCTATGCTGCAGGAAACGCACACTCTCCCTATACAGCAGCCTCAGTTTGCCTCTCGCTGGGCCTCCCATAGGTACTTCTCCTCATACTCAACCTTCTCGAGGGGCACTGCCATCCTCGTCAAAAAAACGGTGCCCTACATCGAGGAGGGCTATGCAACTGACCCACAGGGTAGGTTCTGTATGACATGGGGCAGGCTGGCGTCAGCCTCAATCACCCTGGTTTGTAGCTACGGGCCTAATGTAGACGATGAGGACTACTTTATCACCTTATGGGCACGCATAGTGAACATAGGCTCGACTCACCTCATATGGGGGGGATTTTAACTTAACATTGAATCCTGCACAAGACCGCTCTCACCCGATGCCGCATCACTATTCCAAAGCGCAACGCCAATTACAACAAATATTGATGGACAACCTGCTGGTGGACGTCTGGCGCCACCACCACCCCATTAGGCGGGAGGGAACATTCCACACGGCAGTACACAACAACTGGTCTAGGTTGGACCTATGGCTCGCATCACAAGACATAGCACTACACGCCCTCTCCTCTCACCATTTAGCGCGCACCTACTCAGACCACTCCCCCGTGCTTATGTTGCTGAACCCACCGGGCTTGGCACCACAACCCCGGCTATGGCGTCTACAACGCACAGCACTCCTCGATTTGGCGTTTAGTACGGAATTAGGGGAAACATTAGAAGAATTTATGAGGCTCAACATAGACTCAGTCCCCTCTCTGGCTAATGTTTGGGAGGCGCTGAAGGTTACTATTAGGGGCCACTGTATGGCCTACTCAAAGCCATACGTTCAACCATAGCCAACCTGAAACATCAGATCAAACAGCAGGAATTAAACGCTCATGCGGAGCGTGAGGGTCCTGCCCTAGCAACAATTTGCGAACTCCTCACAGAGTATCAGGCTGAAGCAGAAAGGGAGTGCCGATTTCGCGGCAAATACCACACGGCGCGAAAATATGGCGAGAGCGAATGTCCCGGTAAAGCTCTTGCAGAGACTATTTGGCTACCAAAGACGGCGAATCATGTGATGGTAGTCCGAGATGGGGAGGGCACGGCACACCGAGATACCCAGGCCATTATGGGGGTCTTCACCACTCATTATCAAGTGCTATACACGTCCTGTGCGGCACGGCAAGCTGAGACTCCGCAATATTTGCAACAGATAGAATTAGCCTGGCTCAGTAACAGGCTGCGAGAATTCTTAGCGACTGATTTTGGGGTAGACGAAATTCGAGAGGCCATCATGCAAATAAGGAATGGGAAGGCGCCGGGCTCTGACGGCCTCGGAATTGAGTTTTATAAAACCTACATAGACACGCTGGCCCCCTTTCTGAAAGCGCTATATGAAGAAGCGGCCCAAACAGGGACGCTCCCGCCCACCATGCGGGAGGCACTGCTGATCTTGCGTTTGAAACCCGGGAAACCCCCAGACTCGTATCGCCCTCTGTCCCTAATTAACTGCGATGTTAAGATATTGGCTAAAGTGCTGGCTAATAGGCTCGTGCTGTTGATGGACCATTAGGTCAGACCAAGCAGGTTTCGTTCCTGGCCGGTCAACCTCCCACAATTTGCGGACCCTCTTCGCCATAATGCAAGGCATCGACCAGGAGGAACAGGCGGTGGTGGTCTTCCTAGACGCCACCAATGCGTTCAACTCCCTGGAATGGGGGTACCTATTCGCAGTCTTAACGCATATGGGGTTTTCGCCCGGGTTCTTTCATGGATTAAACTGCTGTATCATCTCCCCAGCGCTTCGCTGCTCCTGAATGGGGAACGATGCCCTGCCTTCAGTGTCTCCAGGGGTACGCGACAGGGGTGTCCCCTCTCACCCCTGCTATTCGCAATAGCAATGGAGCCGTTGGCTGCCATGCTGAGACAGCACCACAAACAGTACGCGCTCGACTACCCCACTCAGCCCATTTTAATTTCGCTATACGCGGACGATGTCACGCTGTATGTGCGCAACCCGGTAGACGGGTTGAATGCCATGATTCGCGAAATAATAAAATGTGGGGCTTTCTCGGGCATCACCATAAACTGGGGCAAATCTCAAGTCCTGCCGCTCACTAGGGGTACCGCCCCTTTCCCAATGGACTACCCGCTGCAGTGGTGTGATGATGAGGTCCGTTACCTAGGCATCAACATAACCAAAGATAAAGACGAACTCTTGAGGGCAAACTACGGTGTGGTCCTCAATAAGGTGGAAGACTTGATTACCAGATGGATAGCACTACCGCTCTCCCTTGCTGGCCGGTTGGCCTTAATGAAAATGGTCATAATGCCCAAATTTTTATATCTGTTCACGAATATCCCCTTCTCCCCTGGCCACCATTTCTTCATTAGACTGAAGAGCCAGCTTATTCGCCTGGCATGGGGTGGGAAGCAGCCCCGGATCAAGTGGAGAACCCTCACTCTACAGTTCGCCCAGGGCGGTTTTGAAGCGCCCGATCCTGAACTTTACTATCTCATCGCTCAGGCACACTACGCTGCGTTTTGGTTGAACCCCCCTCCCTTCATGACACATATCGCGGTGGGGCAGGGGCTCATGGCACCCGTACCCCTCACAGGGTTCCTTGGCGTGGATAACACAACAGCTGGGGGTAAACGGTCCACAGTAGCCTGTATTAATAACGCGTGGCGTGCTATAGCTAAGCGGTCCCAAGCTCCCATGCTATACTCCCCATTACTTCCCCTCAGAGATCAACCCAACCTGCCAGTCACAAAAGAAGGCATCTGTAAGCGCATGCTCCTAAAACTAGGTATTAACACCTGGGGAGGGATGTATCAACTAGGGAAATTCAAAAGAGCAGCAGAGTTCTTTGGCGCCACTCCCCTCACCGCTATGGACCGCTTCCTCCACATCCGCCTGCGACAGGACGTCAAGGCCACTACACCTGCGTTCCCGGAGGAACCACCCACACTGCTCCCACTGCACCAAATGATACATGCTGGGGCTTCACATGCGGTGTCCCATATATATAGGGCCACCATTGGGGCGGGGACACATAACACTCAAAAAGCAAAACAGGGGTGGGAAGCGGAGCTAGGCCACCCAATCACGGACGACGCCTGGGCATATTGTTGCCAACAAACTGAGCGCATCACTGCCACCAGCAGGTTTAGGATCATTCACTTTAAATTCCTCCACAGAATGTACTATACCCCTGCGAAAATGTACAAATTTTGATTACGGGATAGCGACAAATGTGACCGCTGAGGGCAGGAGGGAGCGGGTTTTTTGCACACTGCATGGGAGTGCAAGCCCATAGCACACTTCTGGACTGAGGTGGGGGCGGCCTTGGGGGACATGGTCGGAGGGCAGCTCGAGCTCACACCTGAAATGGGACTCCTGGGTTACCTCCCCGGGTACAAAGGCTGCACCAAACGCTTCCTGGCGATAGGCCTCCTACTGGCCAAGCGAAAAATTGCATGTAGGTGGGGAAGGGGACGTGCTCCCAAATTTAAGGACTGGTTAGCAGACCTCACTTACTGTCAGGAGCAAAATAACATCTATGCCGAGCTGCTTCCATCCCGCTCACGGCCCCGTGATATCTGGGTGCCTCTCACCACCTACCTGCTACGAGCGGCTGCAAGCGACACTGAGGAGAACGCTGAAGGGACATAGACTAGCTAACAATCTTAAGGCCGCCAGGCCCCAACTTAGGGGGTTGCCCTCCAGTAACAACTACTGGGAAAGTTTGTATACCTCTCATGCCAATGTCAGAGATAATGTATTGTGTCCTGCACCCCTCGCCCTTCTCTGATTATTTATGCACTGTACCGAAATCTCCATGCAATGCTAATGTAATGCCTACCATGTATTGTACCTGTTGGGTCGCTGAACTAAAAATGCCAATAAGCAAAGTTTAAAAAAAAAAAAGCATCCAAGCCAGAAAGCATGGAGATGTCACACAAAAGCACCCAGGTCAGCATGCTAATGGCACACATAAGCACCCAGGCCAGAAAGCATGGAGATGTCACACATAAGAACCCAAGCCAGAAAGCATAGAAATGTCACACAAAGGCACTCAGGCCAGTTGTGCTGGGAAAATTTCCAGAGTGTGGGTGCTGCCATCAATGTTACATCACTGAAGTCATAAGACTGTGAAAAATCCAAGCATCACACAAAGAACAAGCATAGCAAATGAGCCTCACTAATTCCGCTTCAGGGCTGAAAACTGAAGTGCCCAGATCTGAGGCAATGAGTGACACTACCCCTCAAAGACCTTTGCTGAGCTGAAGATGTCATGCCCACAGGAGGCGTGACATCCTCAGCCCAGCAAAGTTCAGCTCAGGTAGCCAGAAGCCATTTAGCACATCTCTAGCTCCTGGCTGCCTGACCTGGAAATGAAGAGTGTCTATCAGGCCAACCTTTGCTAAGCCTGGCAGACACTGTTCTTGGGGGCAAAAGGTGAGGGGGTGTAGCCCCTCAGCCCCAATGCTGGTAGCAAATCCATTACTAAACCATGCTGTGGTAGCGCTCTGTCATTTACAAACAGGACATTTTGCATTGAAATTGCCAAAAATCCCACTGACATGCAGTTTTACTGATAGAACTATGTAGCATTTAAATGATAATGTGTGGAAATTGGGCTTCAGAAAATAATTATAATTGTACACCATTATATAAGGTGTCTTGATTTATTTTGATCGTATTAAAATCATTGATATCATCACATTTCAGAACTGCAAAATAACATGCTTCGCTTTGCTAAATGCTGATATACTTTGAAATATTTGTGCAGTTCCTTTACAGATAGCTTGTTTTACAAAATCCTCTAACTTTGCAGTCACAGAAATAAACATAAACACCACTCTCCATTTACAGTACATGAAAAGGTGATGGCCAGAGTGTCTGCACATTCCAAGTTGTACAATCGTATAGGGAAAATTATATGTACAAATCTAGAACAAATATGAGGTTTGGTGCGCTCTTGGTATAAGCACCCTGCCACCTGGGGTGCAATGGCCAGAACAGGAGAATCCCCTGTTCGCCGTACAATTGTTCAAAAAATACAAAAGCACACAGAGAAGTCCACAGTCACATAAGTGTATTAAATAAAGCAGTAAAGCAAGGGTGTAGTTTAATTCTGTGTGCTTTATTCACTCCACAGTCTTGTACATTCTTTATTTCATACATGATATCCAATACAGACAGGCAGCCGACACATGTTTCGTCACAGGGACTTTTTCAAGGCTGGAAATAATAGTACGAGACAATGTGGAGAGCGAGCACGCTGTAGTGTGGTGCCTCACTGTATGCTTCTGAATAGACAGCCAGCAAAGTATGTAGTCAATAGGAAGGATATTGCTCGGCTCTAGTTCACAAGTGTAGCCGGTCCTCCCAAGAGGATAGCCGGCAATGCTCTTGGGAGGACCTGCTATACTTGCGAAGGCTTATCAAAACTTGATTTCGCACTTTCCCATTTTCCTTTTGTACTCTCCATGTGTGTCATGCCGCAAAACTACAGGCAAACTAAAGCTGTCTGCAACCAAGACCTAAAAATGATTTACCTATCAAAATTACGCACTTGAATTAAAAAGGGTCACTAGAGCAAAAATGCTATAAACAGTCATGGGGGTTTTAAGGGGCACAGTGTCCAGCGCTCAAGAGCTTTCAAATTCCACCATTCACCGTTCCTGGTTTCTTATAAAACAATCAAGCAAAACTTGGAGGCATCTATAGTAAAAACAAAAATGGGATGTAATTTGAAGTTGATTACAATTAAACGAGATGAAAAGGCCGAAACGAATGATGTATTTGCTACAATCTTGATAATATGCCCCGCAATAGAAGGTGGCAATACAAAATTAGGGGGAGATTTTTCAAACATTTTGCGCTGGTTTAGCGCCACAAAAGTGACGCAAACTAGCGCAATTTTTTGGGGGCAATTTTGTTTCCAGTGCAAAACTTGTTTTGCGCTGGAAAGTACCCTGTAAGTAGCACAGCGCAGCGCGAAGCACTGCTTTGCGCTACTTTACACTGAGGGGGCGTTACATGGGTGGTATATGGGCGTTCCAATGCAACCACGCAACCACCCATGCCTTTTGATGCAAAACCATATTTACAAAGATTTGTAAACCTGGTTTTGCGCCCCTTCAAAGGAGGCCCTAACAGGAGAAATGCTTACATTTCTCCGTGCTTTTCCGACTTTCCATGCGTGCTGCACTGTGCAGCACGTATGCAAAGTGGGAAAAGCTTTGCATCGTGCCTAGCATAGTATTTTGTACAGGAAGGGTACCCTTCCTGAACAAAACCTATGCTACACTCATGCACACACCCTAGAGCTGCGGCGCTAAGGTGTGTGCATGGCGCACAGCAGATGAAATCAGCGCTGGCGCAAGGGAAAGGGGAGGAGAGAGCCATATCTCTGAAGATATGGCGCTCTCCTGCTCCCTCCCTGTCGCGCAACCCAGCGCAGCCTCGCGGGGGGCTGCGCTGCGTTGCGTGACTTTTTAAAACATCTTTCCTTTGGTGTCTTAGTGGATAAACAGAGTGTGACTCTCGTCAGGGTTAGAAGTGATTAGTAATTGTGAACAAGTATGAAAGGAGGAGGTGCTCACATAAGAACCCTGGAATCAACATTGCTGCTCCTTGTGTTTAAGCAATACTCTATCATCCAGCAATAGCTGCTACGCTGGGACCGTACCACGGCTTGTGATTGCTGCATAGCGTACCACAATTACAAAAGGCAAGAAATCGGTTGTGCACTGAACACACAGTCAAATATTTCAGGGTCAAATACTATTCTGAGTGAAATAAACTCATTGTCCACAACTTCCAACATTTGTCTTTCGTTGGTTATTCAAAGGGAGGGCACTTGCATGTGAGAAGTACTGCATGTGTCGCCACTATTTCTGTTTTTGATCTAAATATAGATAGATCCTGTTTGGTCTTCCCCTCATAAATATCACGAACGTGCCACGTTGTGGTAATTTGTATCGATTTAAGTGTTTCTGCTGAGGTCACGTTGAAAGCTGCAAAATAAAATAAAGCATCTTGTTTCCCCATGTAGTTTATGTTTTTCCCAGTATTGCTGTAAACATCTGTCATGAAGCGGGGATCCTTCCGAAGCGCCGATGCAGGGGGTAGGTCAGCCCTCCGGGGTATGGATGGAATGTGTAAGTCTGTGGGAAAGAACGCCCAGCCTAGTGTTCTAATGGCTGCCCACAGCTGCGTCATAAGAGACGTTTCCCGTGGAGGCAAGCGGCAGTGCAGCACGCCAAGCTGCGTTTCACAATCAAAACACAGAAGACAACACAGAGCCAGGAACATGACCAACACAAGTAGCCAAAATGGGCTTGATATCAAAATTAAATATAAAGAGATGGGAAAATGGCACACAAGCCTCTTGATCTTTAAAATATTTTCAACAATTATCGCCGCTGGAATAGAGTCCATTTAATACATGTTAATGCCTGAACGATTGAAATAGTCTCCTTCCTCACAAGTCTGGTACTCTGGGTGTTGCCAACATTATTATACATAGCGCTTCATTCTGCTCTTCTGTTGTTTCTAAGCACTCTAAGTACAGGTGTTGCTGTTACCCAATTTAATTGTACTTATTTTCATATGTTGGCTGACGTGTGCGAACCTCTCACATTTTGCAGGATAGTTCTTTCCTCATTCTATAATGTTGCTTTCTAGGGGGCATATTTACAAGTCCCTTGCGCCACTTTTGCGTCATTTTTCCCATGTTAAAAATGACGCAAAAGTGGCGCAAGGGTCTTGTAAATAAGCCCCTAGGGGGGCATATTATCAACTAATGGCGATATTTATCGCTAACTCCCCTTAGCGCCATTTCCCTTATCGCCGCAGTTCGCCGGAATCTATCGCCGCATTAGCGGCATATTATCAACACGCCGCTAACAGCCGATAGCTACCTTTTCCCGTGGGAATGGACGGCGATAGATTTAGCGTGCCGGCGATAAAAAAACACACGCTAACGTGAAAAAAGTGGCAAAGGGCCAATCAGCGACAGAATCCTATCGCTAATTAGCACCAGGCCTGCATTTAACACGTTCAGCGGGAAAATGCACTATAAAAAGCCCGCTAAGCAGAAAAAAATAAAAATAAAAATGGAAAATACCAGAGGAGCAATAGAAGAAGCTGGGACCAGTACAGAGGCCACAAACATGCCCACCAATACCCAGGAGGACCAGCCAGAGACCCATGTGAAGGCCAAGAGGAAGAGGAATCCTAAGTTCAGCCTGCAGGAAAACCAGGTCCTGATTGCGGAGGTGACTGAACACCAACAAGAACTGTTTGTCACCTCCACAGTGACATTGGCAAGAAAAAAAGAAATATGGGAGGACATTGTGTCCAAGGGGAATGCCATTGGAGAGAGGAGGAGGACAGTGCAATGCTGCGTGTCCATGAGCCACATTGACATCGCAAGTGACAGTGCATGAAGAATAGCATGCCTGCAGGCCCAACCTATTAACATGGTTCAGGCCACCTCACTGAGGTGGCTGAGTGTGGACAACATCCTTAAACAAGCAAGTCACACTCTGACACATCCTCGTGTACATACAACCCCTGACGTAAACAAGACATTTGAAGTCAAACAATGCACAACTCACACAACTCTGACCAAGACCCATATTCCACCCAGTTTGCCTCAGCACAGCATTGTAAATGCACAGAACCCAAAGGCTCACTACCTGAAAGGTATAATGTGCAGCTAAACCAAAGCTGCAGGTGCCACCAGCACACAATGCAGTGCACACACAGACAAATCTGAGCACATCAACATTGACTACTATGTGGGCCAAATAGCATTACTCACACAAATGAACAGAGGACACAACTTGTGATGCTTGGGTGTAGATATTGTACAATAACATTTGTCATAGCTGGAAACTGTGAGATGACAATGTACAACTACAACATCACATCCCCAATTTCCTCAAAATCATCACTATCCTGCAGCAAATAGGCATCTCCTCAAAAACAGTATGAATGGACACTGTCCTGCTGTCTGCTTGTAAACACATCCAATGCATGATTGTACATGACAAACACTGTTAAACTGTATCTACCCTATCACATTGCAGAGGGAGAGACATCACCTCCTGGACAGCAGACTGGCCCAACCTTCACTGATGACGAGGAGGAATACCCCACCATCGATCAGGAAGCACTGCAACATCTGCTAGACTCCATCAGCACCACACCTCCAGGAGCAGGGCAACCCAGCAGCATAGCGGCAACCCCACCCCCTGCACAAACCAACCAGCAGCAAGCACCTCCCACCACAGCTGCCACCCCGGACCTCGAGAACACACACCTGGCCTTCCAACGCCGTGTGCTGGAGGTCCAGCAGGAGATGGCGGAACAGGTGCGGGTGGGGTTCGAGCGCCTGACGGACAAACTTGAGGCCATACGTGGGTGTCTGAGTCCCATCCGGGACCACATGCTGAAGATCACGGACACCCACAGCCCGCTCAATGCCCTCCAACGATCCATGGCTGACATTGCTGGAGTCATGATTCTGAGACAACAACAACTGTCTGCTCAGAGTGGCTCCAGCAATGTCAGCCAGGATTTGGCCAACATCTGTCAGATAGTGGAGAGCATGGAGCGGATGCAGGCACAAGATATGGCTGCCAGGGCCGCACACCAGCGCGAGGTTGCTGGGATCTATCATGCCCTGCACCTGCTCATCACTTCATTGCTGCCACAAGGACTGGCGAAGATGAATGCTGCTGCTGCCTCCACATCCTCAGCTCCGCCACCTGATGTGTCAGTGCCTCACAGTGCTGCACCCATCATACCACCACCCACATGTGAGAAACATGACACACCAGAGGACGAAGAGGAGGGTGAAAGTGCATTTGTGCTAAGGAGGAAGCGGTAGCATCCATCTGCGCCAAAAGCCCAGTTTCCTCCTTGGTGCCGGGCTTAGTATCATGCCACAGAAAATCTTCTTGCACTGTCTTCCACTGTCCCCCGACAATCACCTTGGACCTCCACATGGACTGCCATATAACTTTTTCTCTTGCCAATGCCACTGCAATCAGCCTGCGGACTGAACTATGCCTCTTTCCTTGGACCTGTTACCACCAAATGACTCTGTCTGGCCCTCCAGTGGGCATCCATGCAATGTGGGCATGTATGGCCAAGCACTGGTTCAGTCTTCATCCTCTGAATGTCAATAAAATTGTTTAACTCACACAGATGTGTGTGATTCTTGACCAATCAAGTATAGAAGTATGTAAAAAGTGTTAGGACACTGATTCACCCAGAAGGTACACCAAGGGAAATACGAGCAATGTACCAGTTTTACCTGATACAGATAGGCAGTGAGATGGCAGTGTATGTGTGAACTAGCGTTGCCCCCATTGCTCCAAAACAACCATCTAGCAATATACCAACCTAGCCCCACGTCCTCTGATGAAAAGGCATGTGTGCAAAAATGTCCTAGTCTGTTGCAGGCCGCGAGTTGTGTCCTCCTTAACACTTGTAAACAAATATCTCTTGGCATATCTACTCACACACTACATGGTGGACAAAGCCTGTTGTGATGGTGCACATTGCATGTAACATCCCAAAATACTGGACAGCATATTCACATTGATGAAGACACGGAAGGGCACATGTCCACCATACACATACGGAACCACAATGTCTGCCTCAGTGAAGTAGATTGGCAAATAGGGGCTCACCCCAAAGTGCAAGCCCTCAGTCAGCCCCTCCCTGTTGACAAATGATGTAACCTAAAATATGCCCCCTCCCATGCTGTGACCACTGCGAGCGTATCGGGCAATGTGTGTAGGGATGTGTGTGGCACTGCACTCAGCATATAGTCAGATGCACCAACAACATTTCAAGGGCGTCATCAACATGAGCCAATGGCAGAAGTAACAGCTGGGACAAGTCTCCTTGACACTGTCACTACAGGGAGCAATGCAACATGTCCCCCTTGTGTGCAGCAGGACAGTGTGCCACCCCCAAACATTAGCTGTGACAAAATCAAAACTTGACTAGTCCAGTGAGTCACGGTAGGCATTTAGGAGATGTCAACTCTGTAAAGCAAAATGCTCTACTCCCAAACTACATTTGTGAGTAACGTAAAATGTGAAGTCATCACTTACTCACAGATTACTTTTGTAAATCATGAACACTGCTGTTCCATGTCCTGTACACATTGCACACAGATTTCTAACAAATCATGCATGGTCTGGAGAGTGAGCGTACATGAACCGGAACATATCTTGCAAAGGAAGCGGACACACTGGCACTACGCAGCAAGTGTGGCTAAGTCTGTGCAATGTAGATGGAATCTGCGGCAGGAGCATCTGACATGCAGGTGTGTGACGGAATCCGTGGAACCTGGCACATACATCCATCTCCATGATGGATAACAGTAGCTAACTGTATTCACTTGCCATGCCATCTCACTAGGTCATGTCCAAAATGTGCAACAATGTGCTGTGCAAATCCGTGAGTCACACAGAAGATGTAGAACGTCACAGACGACTGTCCCTAGACCAGGGCATCAATCCAAATTGACACCCTGTCATCAATGCAAGTCCAGTGTGCTCCCATCTAAGGGATCCTGACACAATACATCCTGCAAACTTACATGTCATGAGCAGACTTAGCGATTCCAATGGATAGTCCAGTGATGTGAAAAGTTGCATACAATGGAAAGAGCTACACTCCACAACCTCGTCCCTGACATAAGTGCAAGCAGTAATCCAAAGTATCAAATTTTTATTAGAACAGTATAAATATGCAAGTGACCTAAACTAACACTTATCACTATAACTACTACTAAAATCTAAACTAACTATAAAACAATCTTACTTACCTAAACTATCTACCCTAACTAATCCTAAACATGCAACAACACATCATAGACATCAACCCCCTCCCACCCTTAAGGCACACCAGGAGACAGGACAAAGACATTTAACCTATACATAAACTTACATGTAACCTACACAAATATATATTTTTTTGTAAGATTTGTTTTTAATTTTTTATGAAGAAAAAACACATCAACCCCCCCACCCAAAGGAAAAGGAAACTTATCCCCAAATAGGGATGACTAATTAAAATCTTATATCTACCTAACAAGCTAACACTAACTAAAATCTACACTAAAACTGCACTACCTAACAAATAAATAACTAACCTAACTCTACATAATAAAATATTTCAAACATTGGGGGAAGGGAGAAGAGGGAGATGGTGTCCAACAGGTCCACCCATCATGGCAGTCCCAAGTGTTTGTGTATGTCCATCACTTGTTTGTTGACGTCAGACAATTCACGCCTGAGCTCTGCCTGCGATACCACAATGTCCTGTAGCAGCCTCCTGTCCCGCAATGTGAATGAGACCACTTGATCCCCAGTTGCAGGTGGGACAGTGCCTTGAGGTGGAGGGGGGCCGTAGGGGGATGTGCCACCTGTACCGGCTGGGACACACCACTGACGCCTGAGGTGCCTGGGGGGGCTGTGTGACATCCTGGGCATGCTCAGGCACCACCTTCCATGTGCCCTTCCTACGTTTCTCATGGTACCTCTTGGACATGTTGCGGTACCCCTTCGCAACCTTCTACACATGGCGGTAACGGTCCTTCCGCACCTGGAAGGCATGTATTTGGCCAGGCGTCATGTTGTCTGTAAAACATACACAAAGGAAAATTAGAGTCCCTTAGCCAATTTCAATTTCCTCCATACACATCTGTAATACAAGTTCACTTCAAAATGGGAGCATACACTACAGCGTAACTATGTGAAGTCAGCAAGTGACCTGGACAACGACATGTTGACACATGGATCAGCGACTACATGCTGGGGAGACTGACATGACAGTGCATGGCATGGTACATGCACTGTCACTAAGTAATTTGGCTGACAGTGCCAAAAGATTTGGCCATTACATACACGGGCAGAGGGTGACATGTACAAGCAATCGGAGGAGGAAAGCATTACCCCCCTGTGTGTAGCACCACCCTCATCCTCTACAGTGACACAGGGCTGCATGATAGGTACTATGCCCATGTGCAGGCATGTGTGTCCCCCAGCACATGTGTGCGGTTCATCACGACTGCACCAACAAAGGGACCCTTGCACCAGAGTGCAAGGTTGTGTGTGTGCAGGTGAGTTTGGTGTCTGTACATGAAGGTGCCCCTTCATGCACAGATTCCATCCTAGAGGACCATGTTTTGACTATCATGTGTGTTGCTTGGTGCAGCACACAGGAAAGATACATTGGGGGAAAATGAGGCATGTTAATGTATGTACTGGAAGGGCCACCTTGCTGTACTTATACACACCATGTCAATTCTCTATTCCCATGTGTGCTGCACAAAGCAGCTCACATGTACAAAGCAAACATGATGATCAAGAAGCATACCTGCTCATATGGCCAGAATACAACCGGGATGTAACTGTTGGTAAGTTGTGCACTGCCAACTATGAATGCCGCACTTGGACATCAGGGCCAGCCTCTGATACAATGGGTGTTGCCGTGGAACGCCGAACACAACCCCCAATGCACGCCCCGTTCACACTCAACACAGCGTGACAGTGTACCAAATTGACAAGTAAGCATTAATACATGTGGAATGTATTAACGCTGCTCAGATTATGATGCTAGGCCCCTATTGACAACACAACTTTGATGACAGTTACGTTGACTTTGCAATATGGGCTTGATGATATGCACCTCACTTCCAATGTGTGTCACTGACTGGGGATGGGCCAAGTCACAACTGTGAGACCAATGCATTTGTCCAGAGTCACTTCCCGATTAGTGCACACTGCTGACTTCCACAATACATCATCACACTGTAGGCAAGGTAGACGCAATACACACCCATACTACATACTGCAAAGGTGATCATGTGACCCAGACATCCATGCCAACGCAACATGCTAGTCAATTACGTTCCAACTCACCGGTGGCGTGTGGGTCCTCGAAGCTGTCAATGTCCCCCTGTGTGATTGGCGGTCGTCCATCTGTGAGACAAGGAAAGAAATATGTGTTGGGATTAGACTTCAATTCATATGTGTCATATTCCTCATACCAATCTTCACCATGACAGCAAATGCTGCATAACTGTAGTGTGGCGTTTCATGTTGACTACATGATTGGGTCAACTTTGACTGCCATTCACATCAGACCTGTGAAAGCTGATTTTGGACCGACAAGACTGTAATGCTAGCTGACATGCCCATGATCGTAGTGTGAGTCATCCACAAGACAACATTACTACATGCATCCTGATGTTCTACATGCACTTTGTACAATTTAGTAGCTGCAGATTGCACAAAGCAGTTACACAGAGGTAGGTGGTGTATGACAATCTGGGGATGTCCACTTTCCTTAGACCATTTGTACCTATACAATACTTTGTCACACAGCAACTATGTTCACAGGGCAGCGTAGCTAACGTAACACAAATCATGAGGACAGCATTTTGACTCTACCTTTTGGCCAGCACACAGCTCACATGGACAATTCCATGGCTGGTTCATGTACAGTCACCCCTGCCATACCCAAACAATCTTCTGCCTGCACAGACATTTTGTGCAGGTGTGCCAGCTATGGCAGTACAGTGCCAAGTGTTGGTCCAGCGCAGTGGGTGACACAGAGTTGCAACATATGCTTGTCAATGTGATGCTGCGTTGTGTTTCAGATGTGCCAACAAGATGCGCAAACGCATTGCGTCTCCCACCTCAATCAGCAACCATTTCTCACTTTGACACCAGTGTCACACACGTCGTAATTTTCATTCGTTACAGTACACCAGATTAAATCTGGAGTTTGTACTTACTACCCTGTAGGCCTGTCATGACTCCCACGTAGTCAAGGAGGTCAGCTTCTCGTGCAAGCATGTCCTGCCAGCGGTGCTTCCACTGGCACACGTTACGGTCCACTCCAAAGAACCTGCGCATATGCACCTGCACACGCTCCCACCTAATCTTCCGCACACTCACGTTGTATCCTTGCAGGATACGGCCTCCCCTCTCCAACATCAGTGGCAGGTGGAATGTTATGAGCCACAGGAAGCCCCCCAATGCCCCCTTGGACATCATGCCCTCCCTGCCCACACCTGGCATCTCCCTGCACACCTGTGAGCCCAAAGTCAGAGAAAAAAAAATAATCCCTCTAAAATATCCCCAAAAACAATGTTAGTGTACTACCCCAAGACAGACACCCAACAAAACTGAGGACAGGAGACAGTTAAACATAATAAATCAGTATACAACACTTCACAGACACTATCAACAGGACACAGGACACAGCAACACTCTCAAAATCTCCAAACTGCAGCAAACACCACCAAACAGCTCCAACACTCTCCACAATCACCAGCAATGTGCTTTTTTGAATAAGCGGCGAAAATCTGCACACAAATGGTCACATGAGTAAACTTTCTAATGGCAAAAAGTGTTGCGCGATGAATTTTAACATTGGGCGGATGGAAAGAGAAAATATCATTTTTTCGTGTTAGCGGGCAGATCTGCACGCTAAGAGGGAATCAATGCACTGATGTACAGTCTTGCTGCAAATTTCATGTCATAGCCATGTAACAACATGTTGAGGTTGGTTGGCACTCAAATGACACCATGTAAATGATGTTTCATAACACATGACACCCTAACTTGCAACATTCAACACAGGTCACACCATAATTGCATACCTAACAAGAGAACCATCAATCAATCATGGATTTTTTAAGTGTGCTACTCACCCGTGGGGGTCACAAGGCATAGGGGCATGACTTTCGGCACGCTTCAAGTTGTCTGTGTACGTGCATGTGTTGAAGGTGATGTTGATGTTGCGTAGTGGTTTGTGTGCGGAGGCAGATGTGGCTCTGTGGTAGATGTGAGGGGGCCAGGGGTCTGTGTGGGCCCCCGGGTGGATGCCTTTCCTAGCGGAGGAGGTGTCTTCATCCGTGCATGGTGTCCATTTGGAGATGGCAGTCTGGTTGTTGTCTCAGGGGTGCTGGTGGTCTGTCTGCTGTGTCAAGTTAGTGGTCCACATACTTGTTGTAGGGCTTGTTGATCTGGAGGTGGTCGATGTTTCAAAGCTAATTGCTTAGGACACACAGAAAGGCAGGTTGTTAGAACTAGGGGTCTCTAGTTGGCAATGGTTTGCACCTTTGTCCAAATAGGGACCCTTGCTTCTAGTCAGGATAAGGGGGATACACTCCTAAAATAACCCCTGCTCACCCCCTGGTAGCTTGGCACGAGCAGACAGGCTTATCTCAGAGGCAGTGTGTAAAGCATTTGGGAACACATACAGTAATACAGTGAAAACACTACAGATGGACACCACACAGGTTGTTATGTAAAAATAAGTAATCTTTATATAGACTTATCACAAGACCCAATAGCAAAAATCCACAATACTGTACTCAAAAATAGACTTTAAAAGGTTATAAAATAGTTCAGTTCTCTCAAGTTGTAAATGCGACACTTTACTCTCAATGTACCTTGAATGCGTAACGCAAAGAAAACAAAAGGGTCGCAGGGAAGGTGATGCGTTGGTTCCTTACACTCAGGGGAGTGGATGCGTTGGTTCCTTACTGCTGCGCAGGGAGTTGATGCTCGCTTCCTTACTGTGTGGGGAGGTGATGCGTCGGTTTCTTACTGCTTTCCGGTGCGATGCGACAAGATGGCACCTCGATGCGATACTCTTCTCCGGTACGATGCGACAAAATGGCGTCTTGGTTGCGATGTGACAACGTTGGTGTGATGCGTGCACGCCCGACGGCCGTGCGGCGACTCGATGATCTTTGGAGCCGCGACAGGCCCTGCGACGCGCTTCTCCGGTGATGCGACGATGACCTCTGTGGCAGCGTCCCGCTTCTCCGGTGATGCGCCGCGCTTCGGCGATGCGAGGATGACAGCGGCAGCGGCGTCTCGCTTCCTTGGTGATGCGATGACCGCGGCTGTGGCGGCGACACGCTTCTCGTTGTTGCGTCGCGCTTCCAGCTCGCAGCGACACGCAGTCTCTCAGAAGACCCAGCACAACAGCAGGCACTTCAATTCCCAGCAAGGGAATGCAGGGGGGGAGCTGGTTGGTGAAGTCTTGTATCCCTGAGACTTCAGGCAGGAGGCAAGCTCTAGTTCAAGCCCTTGGAGATTCTCTTCTTCAAGATGACAAAGCACAGCAAAGTCTTTTCTCCTGTCCTTGGTAGAAAGCAACCACTGCAGGCCAACCCCAATCAGCAAAACAGCACAGGGGCAGTACTCCTCCTTCAGCTTCTCCGGTTCTTCTCCTTGGCAACAGGTTTCTTGATTTCCCAGAAGTGATCTAATTTCCTAGGGGTCTGGGTCCCCTTTTCATACACAGTTTCTCTTTGTTCTCTGAAGGCAGAGAGGCCTCTGCCTAGTCCAAAACCAGTTCTGGTCAGTCCTGGAGCACTTTGTTTTTCTGACTCCTTCTTTCCTTTGTGAGTGAGGGGCAGAGCCATCAGACGCCCGGCAGGAGGTGGAGCCAGCATTGTGGAAGGCAGGCACAGCCCTATTCAGACCCAGGTGCAACTCCTCCCTCCACTCTGGATGCAGATCTTTCTATTCAGCCCTGTGCTGACTCACCCTGTCTCCTGTAGCCACCCCCAGCCCCTGTCACTCAATCTCCAGACAAGGAATACACAACCTAGCAGAGGCAGGCTTGGAAGTTTAGGCAAGAAAATACCCACTTTCTAAAAGTGGTATTTTCAAACACAGAATGTTAAAACCAACTTCACTAAAAGATGTATTTTATCATTCTGAGTTCAGGCATACTAAATTCGTTTTTCTACCATGTTCCCTGGGTCAGTTAGGATTATAAGGTGTAATAATCAAACTGCCCATTCTGGCCTATGGAGAACAGGTAGCCTTGCAATAGTGAAAAACGAAAATGGCTGTAATTCACTATTAGGACATGCCACACACACCAGGGCATGTCCTACCTTATACCTACAATGCACCCTGCCCTTGGGCCTACCTTAGGGGTGTCTGATATGAAGATAAGGGAAGGTTTAGGGACTGGCAAGTGGGTGCACTTGCCAAGTCGACATGGCAGTCACAGACCGCACACAGGCTCTGCAATGGCAGGCCTGAGACACATTTTACAAGCTGCTTCTGTGGGTGGCACAACCAGTGCTGCAAGCCCACCAGCAGCATTGGATTTACAAGCCCTGGGCACACTCAGTGCACTGTACTAGGGACTGACAAGTAAACCAATCATCCAATCATGGAGTCACTAATCCATACATCAATTTACAGTAGGGAGCACTTGCACTGTGGCACTGAACAGCAGTGGCACAGTGCCCAAAAGCATCTAAAACCAGCAAAACATAAGAGGCAACAGCAAAAAAATGGAAGGGAGACCCACGCCATTGGTGCCAAGTCTAACACAGGTTTTACCCCATTGCACGCCCTATTTTCAGATTTTACCCCATTGCATGCCCTATTTTCATATTTTACCCCATTGCACGCCCTATTTTCATATTTTACCCCATTGCACGCCCTATTTTCGGCTTTTACCCCATTGCACGCCCTATTTTCAGATTTTACCCCATTGCACGCCCTATTTTTAGATTTTACCCCACTGCATGCCCTATTTTCATATTTTACCACATTGCAAGCCCTATTTTTATTTTTACCCCATTGCACGCCCTATTTTCAGATTTTACCCCATTGCACCCCCAAAGTTTCATCTCTTACCCCATTGCACGCCCACAGTCTCATTGATTTACACAACGTACACACTCCAATACATTATTGACCACTGTCAACAGACTACAATTGTGCATTTATTCACAGACGACAACCTATATTGACTGATTTACATAAAGGACACGCAACAATTTTGGATTGGGTGGCCCAATTTGCACCATGAAGACTCTAGTCTTACACATTTGACACACTGTAAAGCATCTCTGTACTGAGGAGACATTCCCAGCATGGATGAAGTTTTGTTATTTTCATTGCACATATTGTGCAACGTACCCTTTTCAGAGTGATGTACCCATGCTGGACAATAACATGCAGACAGGGTATGTGTGTAATTTTGTTTTTATTGCCACACCCCGTGATTGCGGTCATTTTGCTATGAGATACATTGGAGGGGGACTGTCACAATGTGACGTGCTCATTTGAAGAAATTGTTTATTATTCGGTCCCTTCGGGCAGTTCCTGCTGCATTTACTGTGGAGTGTGAGCCACCTGCCTCATCTTCAGCATCATCCTGGTCGTTATCCGGTGCAGCAGGCACTTGAATCCATGGAGCATTTTTGCGCACACATATATTGTGCAATACACAACATGCAAGGATGATTTTGTTGACCATTTCAGGGCTGTACAGCAGTCTGCCACCTGTGATGTCCAGGCAAGGGAAAAGTGACTTTAGCACACCAAATGTGTGCTCCACAATGGACCGGGTGCGTCTGTGGGCCGCATTAAACTGCCTCTGGGCCTGGGTGGTGGGGTTTCGGAGGGGTGTCATCATCCACGGGCATAGTGCATATCCTTGGTCACCTGTAACATGTGATAGCGCGATGTTTACATTATTGGTTGTGCAGGCTGTGTTGTTGCTGTAGATGGTTTGGTGGTGTGTCATTTGTGTTATGATTGATTTCATGTTAGCCATGTGTTGCTTCGGACTGATTACAAGCATCACTGCGAATTAAATTGCCTCACTGTTGATACTCCCTTGCCCAAGCCTCATCAATTGTGTGTGCTGCGCGGTTGCATGACTGGCTCTTCTACCATCTATCGATGGCACTCATTCACCCTTCTCACAGTCAATGCCATGTGAACGTTGAAATGGCAATGGGCCACACCAGACACGGTTCACGTTCAGTTGTGCTGCTGTCGCTGCTGCCAGACCTGCCCCAATGCACAACACATGCTGTTTCCTGTCCCGAGCGGATACATATCAACAGTCATCAGCCCCCTCGCATGCAGGGCCCATTGCAGGCAGGAACGCTTCACCCACACCATCAGCATCATCAGACGCAACACTGTCCACTCCGTGGAGTACGTACTCATTCGGGAGTGTAGCCTCCAACTCACATGCCACGACTACTCAAGGTACATTTGACTCAGGGAAATGTTAGTTGACATCAGACTGTCCCAGATCTTCACCACACTGATCTACAAGGCAGGGCACACCTTTGACGGCTTCTTTGCATGTGTAGACTACGTCCAGTTCCTCTGCCCCACTAAACGAACATGTGTTGACCACTTACGCATGCACCACCTTGTTGATGTACCCCAAACCACCGTTGACCACATTCAAGCCCCCACAAAGTTGGTGCAGATCAGTCACCGATGAGATGCGACACACCACCATCGACAGCAACAACCACAACACTGCAGTCGTCAACAATGGCGCAAGTCCACATTTTCCAAACATGTATCTCCAACTGCGCATGCACCCTTGCCCCACTATGCAACTGCAACATACGGCAGGCAATGAATGCCACCTCGGTCAGCACCAACCTCAGAGTTGGCAGATGCAGCTGCTGCCACATGGAGTGGAGCTGGTGCAAGCTTTGGGATACCAGTAAACTGCACCACCAACACGTACAGAATGCTCATATTCAACATCAACAATACGCACACACAAAACTGCTCTTCCAGGTAGGATTGCTGTGATTTGCAACATGGATGATCAACAGCTGGGGTGTGCTATACGCAGGGGAAACATGAGTCATCATCCTCGTAACAGTACAATCAGCAGGTGGCATCACCTGGTGGTCCAATGCTTTCGGATGCTCCCACCCCAAATCTAGGTACCTAGGCCCCATATTTGACTCCTCCATCTCCATGTACCTACAGGTGTACGCAGTGGCCTGCAGCTGCTTCGCCAGCCTCTGCATCCTCCATGCAACCTTCACATAGATCCCCCCATTGTCGGGTGTAACAGTGACCAACACAGTCATTGCCATCAGGCTGGGCTACTGAGACACACTATATGCCAACATGGGCACGTCTGCAGTCAGCTTACTCCCAACTGTCCAGCACAACACCTACACACTGGGCCTTCTGTTCCTACTTTCATTATGGATCGTGTGCCTCCATCGCACATACATGGTTCCCACCTCTCACCACATTTCCTTATGGGTGGCACAGGGGCTAAGCATTTGAGGATGGTTTGTCTACCTATCTAGCCACAGTTCCCACAGTTCTTGGTGTTGTTGTGTCTGGTATGTGGGCATGTTGATTGACATGTTATATGTGTGATTGTTACATGTACATTCTCACAATTGTGAGTTGCATGAATGTGGAGTTGAGGCGTGTGGTGTGTTCAGTTAGTACTTACCAACAAGAACTGCATTTCCATATGTGCCATCCTGGAAGCACTGGTTTATGATGGACTGTCGGAAGATGTAGGAATCATGCACACTCCCTGGGAACTTCGCTATGACATTGGTGAACAGTCCCCGGTGGTCCACTATTGCCTGCACATTCATGGAATGGGTGTGCTTTCTGTTGCGGTATATGTGTGCACTGTCCGCAGGGGGCACAAATAGGACATGTGTGCAGTCAATTACGCCCAACACCTGTGGGAATCCGGCTATGGCGTAGAATCCTTGCTTGGTCTCAATCTGTTCCTGCACAGTGTTGGGGAAGTGAAGGTGCTGGGGTATCAGGCTGAGTATGCCATCCAAGACAGTTGGGAGGAAGATTGAGAAGGCTGCCTGTGAGACTCCTCCAACTCTGGCCGTTGTTGGTTGAAAGGTCCCAGCGGCCAACATATGCAGCACAGCCAGCAGCTTTGTATGCGGAGGGATGTTGGTTCTCCAATGTGTTTGTGGCGTCAGCCTGTGGGCTATCAGGTTCAGGATGTGTTGGATGGATGTCCTTTTGAGCCTGGAGTGGGCAATGACATCCTCTGGCGTCAGGTCTGCGAGGCTGAGACGTCTGCGCAGGGCCCGCTGTCGTCTTTGGCGCTGCCTTGGTGGTGGTCCTGGGGGGGTGGCAGTGGCGGTGGTGGTTGTTGCCTTCCTGGGACTCCAAGCTGAATGATTAGCACCTCCATGGCGTCTGTGGGTCTTCAGGTGTGGGTCTGGGCTGGCCTCCCTTATATACCTCCATTTATCACCATTTTTCAATTTTTAGACCTGTTTTTTTCAGGTCTTATGTTCCTGCAGCTAAGAGGCCTTAGCAGGACTTTTTTTATCGCTTCGCGGGTCCGGGACATCATTGGTAATAGTGCGATGGTGTGTTAGCGACTTTATTCGTGACATTTTGAGAAGGAACGCCTACTTTGCATATCATTAGTGGAAACTATCGCTGCCATGCACGGCGATAGCAAAAACGATAGCTATCGCCGGAAAGCTGTCGCTAACGCTTGTTAGCGACATCTTGGTAATAGGGCGATAAAAAAAACGCGTTAGCGGCAGGAAAGTGCCGCTCACGCGGCGTTAACTGGCTTGATAATATGCCCCTAGGTGTTTCCTCCTCCTCACTTCTTGAATTGCGCAAGAAACTGAAGTCCTGACACCCAACATCTTCAGTCCTACGCCTAAACGCTTGCTCCAGCACCTGGATATACTACTAGCACTATACAAACCCACCTAACATAACATACCAATAAAGGTATACTAGTAATTTCACAGTACTGACAACGGGGCATTCCTTCAAGCTTTCTAACCCATACATTCCCCCTCAGACACTCTAGACTGCCTACCAGGGCTTTAAGTGGGCCGGGTCCTTTTGGTGCTCAGCACCGGCAGTTCTAAAAAGCAGGTGCTGAGATGGGTCCCTATCGGGGTCTCCAATTTTTCCCCTCACGATGAAAAAAAATCTTAACTCTGCAGCAGTACCACCCTTCACTGCCTTTGAGGTAACTTCAAAGAGACTCCTTATAGCTCTTTCACATTCTCATAATTTCAGAATTGAAGCGTTTTCTTTGTTATATACAGCGAACCCAGAGTAGTTGCTTATTTAGCTTGTGAAACTAACAATTATTGGCAAAGTCAATAATCCTGGCTAAATTTACCAGTCGGGCAGCGCACTATGCTAGGCACAGAGGGGCTTATTTACAAGGGGAAACAACCTTTACAACGAGGTTTTTACCTCGTTAAGCCTTTACAACGCATTTGTTAGCGCGGATATTTTTACCGCGAATATGCATTTAAAACACATGCCAATACAACGCATTTAAAGCAATTTGGAGGGAGTGGGGGTCTCCCCCCACAAATACATTGTTTTTAAATATAAAAACAATGCGTGAAACTTGGCATGCGTTTTAAATGCATTTTCGCGGTAAAAACATGCACGCTAAAAAATGCGTGTAAAAGGCTTGGGAAGTAATTGCATGCGATGTACCATCGTACATCCATTTACAAGTCCCTTGCGCCGTCGCTACGTCACTTTTCCCACATTAAAAGTGATGCACTGGCGAGGCAAGGGGCTTGTAAATAAGCCCCAGATTTTTTAGCTCACGTGTTTTTAAGCCAAGCCCTTAATTACATCGCCCACGCTCCTTTGAGCACAATTTTTTCATCCGACTTAATTCCCTGCTGCCTACTCTTGGTGAATGCATTCATCCAGGGAAGTGTGTTGACCGTTATTGTGTCACTCACAGTTGTGCAACAAGCAGTAGCAGGGCAAATAAAAGGTAACCCCAGTCAAGAGAACCAGAAGGATTTGTCCGCTGGCAATTTTTGCCACTTCTTACCCAATATGTTCTACCACAAGCTATTGTCCCTGCAGTAGAGTAGGCTGTAGGGCATGAAGAGTGATGCCAGGTCCTAAGTTGTTATACAGTTTGCGAAAGTGATATTATTTTCTTCTGAAATTTCACAATATTCAGTGAAAATGATGTGAAATTACACAAAATTATGCTTTCATAGCAAAATGTAGTTTGCCAGTACTTCGTGTAACTTTTTTTTACCCGAGAGTGCCCCTCAGATAAAAAACTTTCATGAGATTTCGGCAGAAGACTGGTTCAAGCAGGAAATGTCACTCAATGGGGCATTTTCTATGTGAACCCCTCTCTAACTGGCCGCTCTATTTTATAAAAGGTACGCGCTCAAGTGAATCAACAGGATGCAAAATTGCGAATTTTTCAGAATTTTCATGATTTTCTCATAACACAAAATGTAGGAATTTCCTGAATTACCTTGTTTCAATTAAAACTCAAATACGCAAACCGAGTTCCAATTGCAAATCAGGAACATCAATCATTAGAAACAACAAATTAATAAAAAAAACATTGACAAACTAATCTTGACTGTGCTAACATCCAAACTATAGATATCATTTCTAATACCTGTAAGTACATTGAACTTTAAAAACTTAGCAGAAATATCTCAATTATATTTACAAATAGTATAGTATGTCAAATAATTCACATTTTTCTAACAAAGTTGCAAAATGCTATTTAAAAGTTTATATTAAAGACATTTTATACGCATTTTCAGCCCATTGAATCCTGAAGCTGTGATTTGTATCACTTATCAGAGTTTTGCAATTTCTTATTTCCTGTCAATGAAAGCTCACACCTGACTTTGCATTCTATTGCCACTTTTAGGGCGAGCAGCTGCTACAAGGAATGCAGTATTGAAGTATGACTTTGAAGCCCCGCCCACTCTCCACCCATATTTTTAATTGGCTTGTGTCATTGTCCTTCATAAACGCTGGCTTCTGAGTCATTATTAGGGTGTTAGTCCCTCCTTGGTACTGCCTAGTCTGCATTTGTTACCTCCCATAACGACTGGACCTTTTACTTGTTTTGTTACACTGTCTGCTTTATCTTGGCTGTGAACACTATTTGGTTAATGATTTGCCCCTATACCACCCACTACGTTGCAGCATGCCACCCGCTTTTATTTTATTTACTAATGGTGGTCCACTTTAACTATAGCAGACGCGTTTCTTTATTTATTTTAGCAGTGTGGTCCACTTTAAGTATAGCGGTCGCGCATACTTATTTTTTTGTGTGCTTTTTTTGTTTACTAGTGCCCCTGCGGCGCTTTCACATTCATGGAGGCTAGGCCCCTTTCTTTAGACAAGCCCCGTCTAAAGAAAGATGCGCGGCCGCTATTAAAGTGAAAGCATGGCATGGGCGCTTTTACAAAAAAAAAACACATCTGTTTGTCAACTTGACAAACATGCCTTTTTTGTCAAAGCGCCCCATGCCGCGGTTTCACTTTAATGTCGGCCACGCCCTTTTCTTTAGACGCGGCTTGTCTAAAGAAAGGGGTGCAGCCTCCATGAATGTGATAGCGTGGCACATATAATATCCTCTAGATTACATTAGTTTTATTAGTACTTCATACGTGTTTAGACCATGTGAATTTATCACTCAGCATCTTCTATTAAGTTTTGAAAAGATTCACCAATACTAGTAAGTAGAGCACATTCTATGTTATTCAAATGACTACATTTTATCTAATTTACTCTTGTCTGCATCCTTATATGATGCAATAACTAAGTCTTCTCAAGATTTTTCTCATGATTCTTCAACGTATAATTAGCACAGTTGGTGCATGTTGGTCATCTTCTCTCAAATGTGCCATAATCAGTTTTATGTGTCAGTTGAAGGGTTCAGCAGTTTATCTGCCTCATCACCTATATTAATAGGTTCAATACTCTAGCTTGTGAGACTGATTACGTAGATTCTGTTCTTTTGCCATTTTTAGAAAAGGGTTAAGAGAAGAAATGAAGGAAGAGTTGGCTCATGTAGTGCGACCTTCTTCACTTCAAGAGTTACTTTCAATAACTCTTCAGAGTGATAGCAAAATGTGGGAAAGAAGGAATGAAAAAAGAATAGGCACCAATCAAAAGGTTTCTTCCAGGAATGTTCAGCAGTTCTCTTCTCCTAACCCTGAAAAGGCTGGCAACATGAAGAAGAGCCTATGAAGCTAGGATTGACCAGTTTTCCTTTGTCTGAAGAAGAAAAGTCGAGGCCTATGTCTTTATTGTTGGCAAAAGGGTCATTTGTTGGGAAGTTGTCCCTTGAGATCAAAGAGGCAATTGGAAAACTAGTAAACTCACCCATGAAGCAGGGTAAGGCAGAGATTTTACAGAATTTATCCTTGCCACAAGCTTATCAGCTAATGAAGCAACTTTACTTTTTGAGAGTAAGGTGGTTGCAGTTCCTGTCCTTATTGACTGCACTTTGTAAGGAATTTACATGGACATAACCTGGGCTAACCTAAATAAGTACTTTTGTGTGAAAAAGAAATTCTGGTAATAGTAGAGGCAGTTGATGGATCTCCTGTATCTTCTGGCACTGTTAATGCACATACCAATCAGATGATATTATGAATATCAAAACATTCTGAGAAAATCTCTTTTGATTTACTAGCTTCTCCCCACTACTTAGTAATTCTTGGAATTAAATGGCTGATTCTACAAAATCCATCTATCAAATGGTCGGCAAAAACATTTTATGGGGATCAAAAATTACAGAGATCAATTCAACTCACTTAAAGATCAGTAATTGGAGGAGTCAGCCTCAATATCAACTGAAGGTGGAATAGCCCTTGTTATTTTCATGTCTGTTAAATATGCAGATTACTAGATGATATTTAACGAGAATGAAATTAAGAACTTGCCTTCACACAGAAATGTTGTTTGTTATATTGATCTCAAATCCAATGCCATTGCTCCATGTGGGAAAATGTATTCCCTTTCCCTGAATAAAAGAAATATTTGGACAGCAATCTTCAAAATGGTTTAGCTGTGCCCTCTAAATCTCCTACTGGGGCCCTCCTTTTTCTTTATTCTGCAGAGGGGTTCCTTGGAATTGAGACCCAGCTAGGTTATGTAGATTTGTAGAGCACGCTGTCACCTTGGAGGGTATCCTGGAGCTGACCCTGTAATAGCTTTCGCAGACTTTGTCACCATTAGGGATTAATATATGCTTCGAATGATCTATGATATTTTTGAAGCCATCACAGAAGCACAGATCTTTACTTAATGTAATCTATGGGCGGTGTTCCACCTACTCAGAATCAGGGAAGGGGATAAATGGAAAATGGCCTTTGAAACACCACTTCAATTTTTCAGCGATTCATGGTCTCCATATTTTCCAAAATGTCTACTCAACATGAAATAGATATAACCCCTTCCATGCTCATAACGGAATGGTTCCGTCATGAGCACAAGTTCAAGTGTGCTCATGACGGAACCATTCCATCATGAGCACATGCTCAGAAAATCCCTCTGCTGCAGACAGCAGAGGGATTTCCCATTTTTTTTTTTGCCTGGGGAGGTGGGGAAGAGCTTCCCCAACCTCCCCAGGCCTATTTTTGAATTTCGTTGTAATGACAAACGCGCGCATGTCATTACTTAGTTTCAGTTTCTCAGTTTCGGTGCTTGTGGGGCTATCTCAGCCCCCCGAGCACCGAAAAAGATGGGAGAGGTATCGTTGGAAAGGGGAGAATCTCCCCTTTCCAATGGTACCCTTCCCTAGTGGATCCCTGCTTGGGGATCACCCCAGGAGGGCAATCCCCAAGCAGGGATCCACCCACTAGCACCAGGGAGGAGGGAGCGGCCCCTTGGGCAAGGGCCTTTGCTCCCCCATATTTGTTTGGGCATAGCAGTCTTTCTGCCCCCCTGGGGGGCAGATGGGGGCAGTAGCCCCCAATCTGCCCGCGGGGGGGCGGAAAGCCCACTAGATACCAGGGATTTTTTTTATTATTGACATTGGGGTGGGGGCTGCCCAAAAAGGGCATGGCAATGCCTCCCCCGAGAAATGTCAGTCTTTCTGACCCCCTGGGGGGGCAGTAAGCCAACTAGAAACCAGGGTTTTTTTTTTATTGACGTTGGGGTGGGCGCTGCCCAAAAAGGGCATGGCAATGCCCCCCCCCAGAGAAATGTCAGTCTTTCTGCCCCCCCCAGGGTCAGATGGGGGCAGTAGCCCCCAATCTTCCTCCCGCAGAAAGCCCACTAGAAACCAGGGATTTTTTTTTATTGATGTTGTGGTGGGGGCTGCCCAAAATAGGCAGGCCAATGCCCCCACCCCCCAAAAAAAATGCAACAGTCTTTCTGCTCCCCCCAGGGGCAGATGGGGGCAATAGCCCCTGATCTGCCCCCGGGGGGGCAGAAAGCCCACTAGGCACCAGGGATTTTTTGTTTTTATAATGTAGGGGTGGGGGTTGCCCAGAATGGGCTTGATAATGCCCCACCACAAAAACAATTACCACAGTCTTTCTGCCCCTCCCTGGAGGCATATTGGGGCAATAGCCCCTTATTTGCCCCCCGGGGGGCCAGAAAGCCCACTAGGCCTCAGGATTTATTTATTTTTTTATTCAGGGTTGAGGTCAGCCCAGAATGGGCATGCCAATGCCCACACCTCCCCAGAAAAATGCCACAGTCTTTCTTCCCCCCAAGGGGCGGATGGGGGCAGTGGCCCCTGATCTGCCCCCGGGGGGGGGGCAGAAAGCCCACTAGGCACCAGCGATTACGCTGGCTTTTTTATGCGTGGGGTGGGGGCTGCCCAGAATGGGCATACCAATGCCCCCACCCCCCAAAAACATAGCCACAGTCATTCTGCCCCCCTTGGGGGCATATCGGGGCAGCCCCTCCCCCCGATTCCCCCCCAGGGCGGCAGAAAGCCCACTAGGCACAGACTTGCTTTTAGCAATGTGCCTACCTGTGGATTTTGGGCCCTAGCGCAGCCGGCACATAGGGAAACCTAGCAACCCTGTACCTTTTCTAAAACTAGACATCAAGGGGAATCCAGGATGGGGTGACTTGTGTGCCTCTCACCAGGTTCTGTTACCCAGAATCCCTTGCAAACCTCAAAATTTGTCCAAAAAAACACATTTTCCTCACATTTCTGTGGTGGCAAGTTCTGGAATCTGCGTGGATCCATAAAATTCCACCCACTCCGCATTCCCCAAAGTCTTCCGAGAAAAATGGTACCTCACTTGTGTGGGTAGGCCAAGTGCCCGCGACAGGAAACGGCCCAAAACGCAACGTGGACACAACACATTTTCACAGTGAAAACGGACGCTTTTTTTGCAAAGTGCCTAACTGTAGATTTTTGAACCCTAGCTCTGCCGGCACCTAGGGAAACCTAGCAAACCTATACGTTTTTGAAAACTAGACACCCAGGGGAATCCAGGATGGGGTGACTTGTCTGGCTTTCACCAGGTTCTGTTACCCAGAAACCCTTGCAAACCTCAAAATTTGTCCAAAAAAACACATTTTCCTCACATTTCTGTGGTGGCAAGTTCTGGAATCTGCGTGGATCCACAAAATTCCACCCACTCCACATTCCCCAAAGTCTTCCGAGAAAAATGGTACCTCACTTGTGTGGGTAGGCCAAGTGCCCGCGACAGGAAACGGCCCAAAACGCAACATGGACACACCACATTTTACAGTGAAAACTTACACTATTTTGCAAAGTGCCTAGCTGTAGATTTTGAACCCTAGCTCTGCCGGCACCTAGGGAAACCTAGCAAACCTATACATTTTTGAAAATTAGACACCAGGGGAATCCAGGATGGGGTGACTTGTCTGGCTCTCACCAGGTTCTGTTACCCAGAATCCCTTGCAAACCTCAAACTTTGTAAAAAAAAAAACACACATTTTCCTCACATTTCTGTGGTGGAAAGTTCTGGAATCTGCGTGGATCCACAAAATTCTACCCACCCCGCATTCCCCAAAGTCTTCCGAGAAAAATGGTACCTCACTTGTGTGGGTAGGCCTAGTGCCCGCAACAGGAAACGGCCCAAAACGCAATGTGGACACAACACATTTTCACAGTGAAAACGGACGCTTTTTTTGCAAAGTGCCTAGCTGTAGATTTTTGAACCCTAGCTCTGCCGGCACCTAGGGAAACCTAGCAAACCTATACGTTTTTGAAACCTAGACACCCAGGGGAATCAAGGATGGGGTGACTTGTCTGGCTTTCACCAGGTTCTGTTACCCAGAAACCCTTGCAAACCTCAAAATTTGTCAGAAAAAACACATTTTCCTCACATTTCTGTGGTGGAAAGTTCTGGAATCTGTGTGGATCCACAAAATTCCACCCAGCCCGCATTCCCCAAAGTCTTCCGAGAAAAATGGTACCTCACTTGTGTGGGTGGATCAAGTACCCGCGACAGGCAAGGGCCCAAAACCTATTGAGGCGACTTCAAAATTACCTATCACAAAACAATCTGGTTTTGCAAGGGGGGGTCCCATGAGTTTTTGGCCCCGGGCTCGGCGGCCATCTAGGGAAACCTACCAAACCGACACATTTCTGAAAACTAGACACCCTGGGAGTCCAGCAAGGTATGGCTTGCGTGGTTCCCCTAACGTTTCCCTACCGAGAATCCCCGGCAAACCTCAAATTTAGCTGAAAAAATCACTTTTTTCTCAAATTTCTGTGTGGGAAAGTTCTGGAATCTGCGTGGATCCACAAATTTCCTTCTACACAGCATTCCCCCAGGTCTCCCGATAAAAATGGTACCTCACTCACGTGGGTGGGTCAAGTACCCGTGACAAGCAAGGGCCCAAAACCTATTGAGGCGACATCAAAATTACCTATCACAAAACAACCTGGTTTTGCAAGGGGGGGGTCTCATGAGTTTTTGGCCCCGGGCTCGGCGGCCACCTAGGGAAGCCTACCAAACCCAGACATTTCTGAAAACTAGACACCCGGCGGAGTCCAGCAAGGTATGGCTTGCGTGGGTCCCCCAACGTTTCCCTACCCAGAATCCCCTGCAAACCTCAAATTTAGCTGAAAAAAATCACTTTTTTCTCAAATTTCTGTGTGGGAAAGTTGTGGGATCACCGGGCTCACAGTATTTTTCTACAACCCAACATTCCCCCAGGTCCCCCGATAAAAATGGTACCTCACAACGTTTCCCTACCCAGAATCCCCTGCAAACCTCAACTTTAGCTGAAAAAATCACTTGTTCCACACATTTTCGTATGGGATCACCATGCCGGCATCCAGAACTTTCCCACACAGAAATTTGAGAAAAAAGTGATTTGTTCAGCTAAATTTGAGGTTTGCAGGGCATTCTGGGTAGGAAAACGTTAGAGGACCCACGCAAGCCATACCTCGCTGGACTCCCCCGGGTGTCTAGTTTTCAGAAATGTGTGAGTTTGGTAGGTTTTCCAAGAAGGCCACCGAGCCCGGGGCCAAAAACCCAGGTGACTCCCCTTGCAAAACCAGGTTGTTTTGTGATAGGTCATTTTGATGTCTCCTCAATACGTTTTGGGCCCTTGCCGGTCACGGGTACTTGACCCACCCACGCGAGTGAGGTATAATTTTTATCAGGAGACCTGAGGGAACGCTGGATGGTAGGAAATTTGTGGATCCACATGGATTCCAGAACTTTCCCACACAGAAATTTGAGAAAAAAGTGATTTTTTTCATCAAAATTTGAGGTTTGCAGGGGATTCTGGGTAGAGAAACGTTGGGGGATCCATGCAAGCCATACCTTCCTGGACTCCCCCGGGTCTCTAGTTTTCAGAAATGTGTGGGTTTGGTAGTTTTCCAAGATGGCCGCCGAGCCCGGGGCCAAAAACCCAGGTGACCCCCCTTGCAAACCCAGGTTGTTTTGTGATAGGTCATTTTGATGTCTCCTCAATACGTTTTGGGCCCTTGCCTGTCGCGGGTACTTGACCCACCCACGCAAGTGAGGTACAATTTTTCTCGGAAGACTTTGGGGAATGCGGGCTGGGTGGAATTTTGTGGATCCACACAGATTCCAGAACTTCCCACCACAGAAATGTGGGAAAAATGTGTTTTTTTGACAAATGTTGAGGTTTGCAAGGGATTCTGGGTAACAGAACCTGGTGAGAGCCAGACAAGTCACCGCATCCTGGATTCCCCTGGGTGTCTAGTTTTTAAAAATGTATAGGTTTGCTAGGTTTCCCTAGGTGCCGGCAGAGCTAGGGTTCAAAATCTACAGCTAGGCACTTTGCAAAAAAGGGTCCGTTTCCACTGTGAAAATGTGTTGTGTCCACGTTGCGTTTTGGGCTGTTTCCTGTCGCGGGCACTTGGCCTAGCCACAAAAGTGAGGTACAATTTTTCTCGGAAGACTTTGGGGAATGCGGGCTGGGTGGAATTTTGTGGATCCACACAGATTCCAGAACTTCCCACCACAGAAATGTGGGGAAAATGTGTTTTTTTTTTACAAATCTTGAGGTTTGCAAGGGATTCTGGGTAACAGAACCTGGTGAGAGCCAGACAAGTCACCACATCCTGGATTCCTGTGGGTGTCTAGTTTTTAAAAATGTATAGGTTTGCTAGGTTTCCCTAGGTGCCGGCAGAGCTAGGGTTCAAAATCTACAGCTAGGCACTTTGCAAAAATGGTCCGTTTCCACTGTGAAAATGTGTTGTGTCCATGTTGCGTTTTGGGCCGTTTCCTGTCGCGGGCACTAGGCCTACCCACACAAGTGAGGTACCATTTTTCTCGGAAGACTTTGGGGAACGCGGGGTGGGTAGAATTTTGTGGATCCACGCAGATTCCAGAACTTTCCACCATAGAAATGTGAGGAAAATGTGTTTTTTTTGGACAAATGTTTAGGTTTGCAAGGGATTCTGGGTAACATAACCTGGTGAGAGCCAGTCAAATCACCCCATCCTGGATTCCCCTGGGTGTCTAGTTTTCAAAAATGTATAGGTTTGCTAGGTTTCCCTAGGTGCAGGCAGAGTTAGGGTTCAAAATCTACAGCTAGGCACTTTGCAAAAACAGGGTCCGTTTTCACTGTGAAAATGTGGTGTGTCCACGTTGCGTTTTGGGCCGTTTCCTGTCGCGGGCACTAGGCCTACCCACACAAGTGAGGTACCATTTTTATCGGGAGACTTAGGGTAACACAGAATTGTAGAGCAACTGTTATTACCTATTGACTTTCGATGCATTTCTGCCTTCCAAATGAAAGACAATGTGTAAAAAAGAAGTCATTTTGAAAAATAACCTATAATTCTCATGCTAGTATGGGTACTCACAATTTCGGAAATGTGCAAATATCTACTGTTTCTAAACTCTATATTTTGTTCCAATTTCAGAAATACATAGGTGTCTTTCATACCGATTTTTCCATGTGTATATTTTCCCAAATTAATTGCTATATACCCGGTACATAATAAAAAACCATTGCAAGATGCTGCTCAGTTATTGTCTCTGGGTTCGTCGGGTTCTTGGTGAACCTACAAGTCCTATATATCCCCACAACCAGAAAAGTCCAGCAGATGTAACGGTATATTGCTTTTAAACAGCTGTCATAATTAGAAGAAGTTACAGGTGAAAACGTTGACAGAAATGGCTGTTTCTTTCAACTAATTTTCAATTTTTCAGATATTCAACTGTCAGTTTCTATAAAGAAACCTTGAAGGATCCACACAAATGACCCCTTGCTGAATTCAGAATTTTGTCTACTTTTCTAAAATGTATAGCTTTTCAGGATCCATTATTGCTTTGATACCCATTTTTACCATTAACTGAAAAGAGGTTGAAAGCTCAAAAAATAGCAAAGTCAGGCTATGTCTCAGAAAAATGCCAAAACTGGGTAAAAAACTTTGGTTTTCTGACAAAAGTCTGCTTGTCCCTGAAAGGTGGTAATATGGTGATTTCAGCATCACAACCCCTTTGTTGATACCATTTTCAGGGAAAAAAACAGACGCTTTCACCTGTAGCCCTTTTTTCCCCAAAAAACAAAATTTAGCTGTATTTTGGCTAATTTCTGGGTCCCCTCCAGGGGAATCCACAAACCCTGGGTACCTTTAGAATCCCCATGATGTTGGAAGAAAAGGACGCAAATTTGGCATGGATACCTTATGTGGTCAAAAAGTTACAGGGGCCTAAGCGCGAACTACCCCAAATAGTCCAAAAAAGGCTTAGCACAGGGAAAGGCCTAGCAGCGAAGGGGTTAAAAGAAGTTTTGAGGAGACTCAAAGGAAATCATCTCCAAGCCAAACCTGGGAAATGTTTATTTGATCAAACCTCAGTTGAATATCTGGGGTTCGAGATGTCAGCAGATAGTATTACTATGGACACTAAGAAGGTCGAGGCGATCCTACACTGGGAGGAAAAAAAGTCTCTCAAGGAAACCTAAAGCCTAATAAGCCTTTCAAATTGTTATAAAAAATGTACTAAACAATTTTCTGAAATCATGAATCCAATTATGGATTTTCTAAAAGAATGGAAAGTCTTTTTCATGGAATCAGCAAGCTTACCACACTTTTTCTGAGTTAAAGAAAAGATTAACAGAAGCTCTCATCTTGATGCCTCCTGACCCAACCAGATTATTTATTGTGGAAACTGACGCTTCAAACAGGGGAATAAGTGCAGCCCTTTTCAAAGAGAATAAGAACCAGAAAGAATACGCTACAGTCTTATATTTTGAAAATTAAGGGCCTGATTAAGAGTCTGGCGGTCGTAAGACCGCCAGACTCACGGTGGTGGTGGTCAGTTCGCCGCATTACAACATCAAAAGTTATTGCGGCTGAGGACCACCGGCTGCGCCAGGGAACGACCCTGGCAGTGGTTGAGCTGGGCCACAATGTAACATGCTGAGTGCGACTGGCGCAGTCCTGCACAGCATATTACAAGTTCACCACCGACAGACATTTAATGGTGGGAGCCCGCCATGAAAAGGCTGGCGGTGGTGGAACAAAGGGGCCCTATAGGGCCCCCATGCCCCCCACCATGGGGATATATTCTGGGGGGCACAAGATGTGCCCCCCTGTCTGTATTCCCCCAAAGTTCCAGCACAGCATGGATGTCACCGTCCATGCCGTGCTGTAAATTCTTTGCCATTCCTATTGCGGTACCTGTATTCCAGACACTGCCATATGAAAGGCGAAGGCCCATCCGCCTTACACAAGTTCAACTCTTAATAAGGCGGGCAGTCCTTGCATATCTTTGGCACAGCTGTGTTGGTGGAGAGCCGGCGCAACTGCACCAAAGTCGTAATCAGGCCCTAAGTTCTTTTGAAACAAACTACTCGGTCTTAAAAAAATAACTTTTGGCAATTAAGTTCATATATAAGGAAAGGAGACATTTTCTTCTTTGTGCAGTCTATCCAGTAACAATCAAAATAGATAATTGTAACTTCTACATATTACCACAAGCAGAGTGTTGAAACAGTTAACAAGCCAAGTTCATAGTGACCTGCATTGTAGGCACATGCACTAAAGTTGTTGACTGCTTGTCCAGGATGCTCCCAGAGATACAAGAATCTCCTTCTAGGGATTGTATCCTTCAGCCTTGAGAAACAATTGGTGTGACTATCATGATTAGCACATTCTTGGAACAAGGAAGAAAACAAAGAAATAAAAGTTGTCTTTATTCTTGGTAAGGCAAAATGAAACTTTTCTGTAAGGATGATCTTCTCTTTATAGATGACAAGTTATTTTTTCCTCCTCAGGACCTGCATAAACCTATTCTTCAGGTTCATCATGATTCCAAGCTTACTGGGCTTACTGGACATAGAGTTCAATGGAACACAAGTGAGTTCATTGCCGGAACATCTGGTGGACGTCTTTAAGAAAAGATGTCAAGAACTATGTTAAATCTTGATAGATTTAAGCTCAAGCTAATGCCTGTATCTTAGCATAGACAGGCTATCTTCAAGCTCTAAAAATTCGCACCCAATGTGGGAATTTTTCTCAAAAGATTTTTTTTGTTGATATTCCCAAAGCCATTGAGAACACTGTGATTATGGTAACTATAGATTACTTCATGAAGAAGGCCCACTTATCTCCGATGAGTAAACTTCCTACTGTGGTACAAACTGCTTCAGGTTTTTTCTGATATTGTCAGACTGCACGGCCTACCCTGGAAAATAATTTCTGACAAAGTGTTCAGTTTTTTTTAAATTCTGGACCCATCTCTGTAAATCACTAGGCATCCATAGAGCTCCTTGCTCTGGTTTTCACCCAGAAATCGTTGGGCAAAACAAAAGGTTGAAATAAATGTTAGAAGAATATCTTCCATGATTTATGAATGTTACACAATCTAATTAGCCTATTTTTTTTGCCAACTATGGATACCATCCTAGAAGTAATCCGGAAGTCACAGAATTAGAATCGCCTGACCCAGCATTATAAGATGTAGCTAAAAAACTAAAATAATACATAATGGTCTTTGTATAAATTTATAGGACAATCAAGAGAGGTAAGTCAAATGGAAAAACATGCAAGTAAGGCCAGCACAAAAATTTAAAGTTGGAAAAACGGTTTGACTATCCTCATCTAATTTATGCTCTAGAAATAGTCGATCCAAAGTTTTTTTCTCCAAGATATTTTGGACTACTTAGGATCAAAGATAAATTATTTCTGTTACTGTTAGTTTGAAGATACCACCTTTCTGGTGAGTCCATCCTTCTATTCATGTCTCTTTGTTAAAGCCAACCTTCTGCTCCCATTTATGTAAACAATATGTCCCTCCTAAAAACTATTATTGTTCATCGACATAACTAATATATAGATAAAGGCATTTGTGATTCCAAAATCTGTAGAAATCAACTTCAGTATCTGGTGGATTAGGAAGGATATCCTCCTTCTGAGGGGTCTTGGGAACTAGCTGGTTCAGTGCACACCCCTGGATTGGTATTTTCATCGTCTTTTTACATGAAACCAGCTGGTTCCTAAAGCCAGCCCATCTAAGGGAGAGTGAGGTGTTCTGACACTTCCCAGTGTTTTCCCTGACCACGTTCTCCTCCTAATCATGGTCAGGGCTTTCAAGCTGTTCGGCAGTCTGTGTGGCACGGGGTTGTGCAGGGCCTCTCAGCTCAGGGGCTGCTTGGTCATTGTTTGATGCTCATCTGAGGCTGCAAGCTCCCAATCCTTAACATTTTAAAATAAGCAATCCAGGCTAGATTTATCTTTGCGGGGAAGTGGCATATCTTCTCTTTGCACATTTTATTCACCCAATCCATTATGACATAAGTACATCTGGGGCATTTAGTGATCTCTGGCTAAAATGACTGCCTGAACATTGGATCAGAGTGTTGCAACATTGTTTAGTGTTGCTTGCGCTGCTCCAGTTTAGGCTGTTATTTTCCTGCGATTTGAAAGGAAATTCTGCACCATTTTACTTTGACTTGCCTGAACCCAGGGCTTTTTAATGCGTGTGCAGTTTTTTCTTCTGAAGCTTTTTACTGCTCTTTTCAACCTGCCTGAGTACCAGTTATTCCTAAACCTCTACCCAGAGAAGCAAGGTGTGAGCTTCAGGCAATTTCTGATTAAGCCATCATCAAGACTATGGAGACTTGTTCTTGAAAATGGGAAGCAGTGGAGCAATAAACATGGGTAAGAGCCCATGGAACAATACAACCATTACAGGACAGCCTGCAATGGGTGGTGTTGGGACGGAAAAGTCCTCTGCATCTTATTGGTCGCACACCCCTGCCTGAGTGCCCAACTGTACTGATACCTGGATCTCTAATGCTGATTTTGTTGTCATAGGCAAACACAAATCATGTGTGTGTGCCATGACATAGGCTTATTTCACAGAATGCGGCCTTGTTGGACAGGGAGGGTTGCCTGAAGCGCTACCATCATAGTGGTGAAGGCTATTGCCATCACCAGGGATTAAGCAGCATAAGCTTGGTCGCAGCATGCCATGTAGTGATCAGTAGGAGTGAATAGGTCCTTTTTAACCTAGGTCACTGAAGTGAGGCCTAAAGGCTCACTCACATTTTAAAATTCCACTGCTGTATGCTTAGCTAACTCTTGGCCTACATCTGGTTAGTGCTGCACTGCACAGAAGGTGTATCTTCACTGGGTGTATATGTACCTGGGGAGGGTGTCGCACAGTGGCAATGTGGTACTGAGTAGTGCGTACATGGTCTATGCATGTGCTGGAGGTGAATGTGCCAGAGAGTGGTAAAGTACCTGAAGGGTACAACTGTGCAGTGCATGTAGGATTAGTGCATTTGCTGGCTGTATGTATACCTATGAGTGGTACAATACATGAAGTGTGCAGTGCACGCAGGATAAGTGCAAGTGTTGGGTGTATGTGTGCGGTACAGTACATAAAGGATACAGTGCTGAGCAATGCATGCATGTTAAATGCCAGTGCAGGATGCATGTGTGCCTCTGAATGGTACAGTGCCTGGAGGATCTAGTACTGTGCAATGTGTGTATGCTGCATACATGTACTGCCTGTATGAATGCCTGTGGATGGTACAACACATGGAGGGCCCTGGGTTTCATTTTGGGAGAACCAGGCTTAAATGGTGAAACATGGAGTGGAGGAAGAGAGATCCCCCAGACAGATTTGTGGATTGCTGCATTCTTGTAGGCTGGGTGAGCTACACACTGGGAAAGATAGGCCTCCCCTGTACAATTCAAATGGTGACCTTTGGTTCAGTGAGAGGTCACAAGGGAGGGGCCTGGGCACATCTCAGGAAGGAGATGGTCCTGATAGGAGAATCATAGGGTGTAGGCTGGGAGCCCTGGGCTAACCTTTTGATGCAAGTATCGCTATGGCTGACATCCAGTTGTGAACTCTAGTCTCTCCCATGCCTGTGTTGTTGGACTATCTGCTTTGGAGACATCTGTGACAGACTGCTTTTCAAAAGGAAAGGGGAGCAGAGGAGCATGCACTTCAAATGAAGCAGAATCTCAACATAAAACATCAAAGACTCAGACCCTAAATCACATTTGGTGTCTGGAAATGGACTTTATGAAGGGGAGTTTGAGACCCCAACATTGTCATCTGCCAAGCAGACAGAAGAAGATTGCATGAGATGGGTAAGCTCTGAAAGACTTCTGTCTATGACCAGGACTGGGGACTAAGGCCTGCTAGTCTCCCTGTTGGGTGAGGGGATATCACCCTGGCAATCCAAGACTACCTGCCCTCGAGCCTGGGGCACCAGTGCCTGCTTGCTTGCCAAAACCAGTGTGCCCTGTGAGAAAGAGGAGAGCGCTGGAAGGAGCAAGGTCCAGTGGTGAGACCTGTTTTGTGGACTCCCTCTGAGAGGTGCGGGAAATTACTGCTGTACCAATAGGATTGTTGCCCGTGTGCAGGACTGAGTCGATGGCCCCGTATGCCAGGAGGGGCTGCAGTGAAGCTATCCATAGCAAAGAATGCTGTGTGGTAAAGCCTGAAGCCTTGCTCAGTAGTGGTGCAGCAACTACGTATGCCAGGAGGAGCCATCAAGGTGAAAAACCGCTGTGTGGTAAAGGCCAAAGATATGTGTGGCAGTGGTGCAGCAACTCCATATGCCAGGGGGTGCTGCCATGTATAACTTTGCCATGTTGACTGGCCTGGAGCCCGTGGACAGCGAGTGAATTGACCCCTGTTGGATGAATGAGGATGTAGTGGGAGCACCGTCACCCAAGTGCAGGACCAAGAATGGGGTAATCGTAGCCACCCCCCCTCCCCATCATGAGTGTGTGAACACATATCCCACAGAAAACCTCTGATCGCTGCAGGAGCGCAACTACGAGGGAGAGAGCCTACGCGCCGAGTGCCGCCACTGAGTCCACATGGGGCCGACCCACCTGTCTTGGACTGGTGCCACTTCAAGTACCCACAAGCGGGGAAAACTTTAAATCAGAGTCATATTGATCGCTTGGGATTCTGACTACTAGTGGAGCATAGCCTGGATGTTACCAATAGTGAATGGAGAATAACCATAATCGCTAATGTGAGGATTGCGTGGGACAGGTAATCGCCAAAGAGACACTAGAGCTCGACCTCATGAGAGGACTGTGTAATTGTTTGTGAATGTTGTATTCTTTCTTTGTGTGGTACGTGGTAAAACCAAAATACTTCTCTTTTGTTAAAAAAGTGAGTATTTGGCTGGGCCATAATTTATTGCTGCTGCTGTGCACATTCTGAGTTGTGAGCTCATGTTCACTAATCTGTATCCACAAATACCCCTCCCAGAGGAAGCCTCGGACCTCTCAGGCCATGCAAATCTGGGAGTCAAGAGCAGAAGTGGTACTTGGTCTAGCTTCTTAGAATATAAAGTAGGCCGGCCATGGAACATCAGGAGTTAAAGGCCTCAACCCCCACAGGAGGGCCCAGTAACCCCTAGGTACCCCGTGGCCCTCTGAAAGGGGTTCTGACAGGTAGTCTGCTCAAGAAGTAACATCCTGAGGGCTCCGACCCTGTTAATTTCAGACCAATTGCCAAAACTCACTTAATAGGCATTCTTATCAAAAACAACCTCCAAAGAATGGTCTATTCCTCACAGACTTCTTATGTCTTGTATCTAATTGGATTATCACAACAGATTCCCCATGGGTTCGATACTGAAGCGTCACTATTTACCACCTGGAATGACCTCAAATAAAATTGAACAGAAAGAGTAGAACCCCTTCTCCTTATTTCTGCAAACAACAGGATGTCCTATAAACATCTGAAATGCAACTTACCAAAATGGAAATCTTCATGTATGAAAAAGAGTCTACCATCCATGCATGGAGATTAGAGCTCCCATGAATATCAGCAAGTTAATAAACACGAAGTGACCATCAAGTCTGATCTTTCTTTTAAACGTCATATAAATCAGGTAATGAAATGCCATTCTGATCTTTCTTTTAAACCTCATATAAATCAGGTAATCAAACCTCAAACCTGCACCGTGCAGGATCTGAGATGCCTATTTCCTTTCAAGAGGTTCCCTTTAATGGGTCCAGACTATCATCGCTTTAGTACCTCCCTGTATAGCTCACCTCAGAGAATATTAGTTTTGGACTCCAGCCTTCCTCTTGTGCAGACTACAGCAGATCTAGAACACCTCTGTCAGACTTTGATTTCATCTCTATAACAGTAATCACATAGTCCTTCAAGCATTGTAGTGGTTCACCAGAGCCAGAAATCTTTCTTTAAAAGCATTGCAAAACACGTTTGCTATATCTTTTAATTCATGCATCCGATTTTCTTTATGTATGACCTTCAACATTTTGGGTGAATCTGTTTTTTGAACTTTTATTTATTTATTTAATTTAATGTTGTTTGAATCAGTTTTTACACTGAACAACTAAAAGGTATTTGCTGGGGGCTGCCTACTGCTCAGGCATTTCTCTGCTTTATTTCCCTTTTTATTGTTCATACATTTATAATCTTGGTCACAATCCCCGCTTCATTTTCCTTCTACCCAAATCTTCTTGAGGGGTGCAATGACCTCAGAATCACACTTTTTATGTTTAATTATTATTGGTGTTTGATTTATTTTTTATGTTAGGTCAGCTTTATTCAGAATCAAAATGAAATAAAATAAGTAGCAAATATAACATTTGTGAACAGAGAATGTATAAGCATGTTAACAAAGTACTAAAGCTGTTCACAAGTTTAAAGGTTTCATGGGGAACCAAGGATAAGAAGGAAGGGGAAAACAAAAAAAGTAAACCAACATTTGAAGATTGAGTAGGCATATGAGTCAATCAGTGCGTAAATCAATAAAATGCATGGTAAATAAACTAAAATATAATAAAAGAAAGTAGAGAAAGTTACACTTTATGGAGATTTAAAATAAAACTTTCAGGGGGGCGTGGCTTGAGCGCCGACGGGAATGGCAGCAGGCTGATCTCGCTCCGGATCGAGATCACGCTAATTAAGAAGGGCGGCCGATGGAGTCGCTTCACGGCGGATTTTGAAGCCAGACGCGGACATCGGAGTGTCCGCTGAGCACAAGGACACTTTTCTCTTGCTTCACGGATCCCGCAATCTCCCGCAATTCGGCTCGGAAATGTGGCGCGCTTCCTGAGAGGATCGCGGCCGCCATTTTGTGTATATTGCGGCTCCGCATTAATTTGGCAGTTGGCATCATGCAGGTACGCCGTTTTTCCGCATTCTATGAGCTGGACTGTTGCCCATCACTTTTCATGCCTCCACCTCCAAGTATCCTGCAAGCTAACTTTAATATGAGGTGTGCTTCATCAACTAGACACTGCGACCGCCATTTTGAGTGCCCTTAACCTCCTTTACTCTGGTGAAGGCTTTCTCCTCACAATGTTTCTTTTTTCTTTTTCTGAGGAGGTTGTATGACTAATTAACACTTTTCAACTGGTTTTCTATTTTATCACTACCGAGCCAAATGGTAGGTTATTGCTACCGCTTCTACAACAATTTTTCTGACTAAAATAGTCCTACGTTGTGACTGTCCTTTATGAAGTTGGTTATATGCCAGGAATTTATGTTCCGCCATAGTGGGGTCGTGCAAAATAAGTAGATTCATAAAAGGTTCTCTTTTCTCCTTTTGTGCTGCATATTTCTGATGGTCTCAGTGCTTCAATAATTTTCTACATATGGAGCCTTCTTCCTTGACTGGTCAGAAATTAATTTCAACAAATATGTCTTCCTCTCGCAAAGACTCCAACCTGGCCGCTCTACCTAAAAGACAGAAGAAAGAACCTAACTCGCCTACCAAGTCGCCACTACCCATTACAATGGAAGACCTTATGGAGGAGATTAAGTTATTGAAACCATTTGTCATTGACACTAATGCCACCCTTCAGAGGTTAGATGAGAAATGGTCTAATTTGGACTCAAGAGTGTCTGAGATGGAACAGAGGATCAGTGATACTCAGGATTTGATACCTCAAGTAGCGGCCATGTCCAAAGAGATTGCTTTCCTCAAGATTCAAACAGAAGACTTAGAAAATCGCAATAGGCGCAATAATCTTCGAATTTATGGTATTCCTGAAGGTGAAGAAGGGTCCGACATGCTGGCCTTCCTAAAATTACACATTCCCAAGATTGTTGGTCTCAAGGACGGCACTAATCTCAATCTACAGCGTGCCCATCGTATCGGCCCCAAAGTTGCAGATTCATCTTCGTCATCGCCTGTACATCGTCCTCGAGGGATAATTGTTTTGTTTTTGGAATACACCGAGTTGTCAATGGTCCTTTCAGCAGCAAAGTTGAGGAAGCAGATGTTGTGGTCCGGTCAAAAAGTTTTCTTCTCTCAAGACATAGCCCGCGCTACTGCTGCGCGTCGCAAAGACTTCCTTTCTTTTCGTCCGGCGCTTCGATCCATGAACGCCAGATATGGACTAGTTCACCCCTGTTTTTTCAAAGTTACTTATAAGGAGAGATCTTATTCCTTTGATCGCCCTGAAGATCTGCAACAATTTATATCTCGCCATAAAGGGGATGATATGGAATTTGGAGGGTCTTGAAGTATACTGTTGTTCTGTTATGTGTCTGTTTTTCTGAGAACAATATTTCCATTTTAATGTTCTGAAGAGGTTTCTACTTTATGTTGTTGTAGTTTAGGATCTGTCGTTACTGGTCTCTTTTGATTATTATGGTCTGTGGCCTTTATTTTTCAGCTTTACTTTACATTGTATTTCTTTTTTTTTTCATTGCCTTTCATTATAGCTGCTCCTCCTCTTGTTTTGATTCTTCTCCCAGATGTGTCCCTCCTCCCTGCCCCTTCAACCCGACCCTAGGATTCATTGATGTCTATTATGTCTGGTAAGTGTTGTGTCTCCTATTGTTATCTCGGTCGTAGTTGTCCGCTAACTTTATTCCGTTCCATTTCATGTTATTGGTCTCCCTTGATTGGTTATTCTCTTGATGGATCTCGATGCTGGTATCGATTTAGTCGTCTGTCTTCTCTCGCAGCTCCCCGCCTCCACATGTTAATTTCTTCAACATGGATATCTATTCCGTCGCTCTTGAATGAAGTCTCTCGGCTTCTAGTCAACTCTTCTTTTTCTATCACTTGCTTCTTGTACTTTCTTTTTTTTCCCTCTTCTTTCTTTTTCTTTTTATTTTCTCTTTCTTACTTTCTGGTCTTCTTTCTTTATTTTTACATATTTTTCTCATATCCCCTTTCTCTCTGTTCCTCATATTTCTCCTGATTTTTCTCCCCTGTCACCCTCTTCTTCTTGTTCATTTATCTTCACTATATTGCATTTATCTATATTTTTATGTCCAATGGTTCATTTTTAAACGCATTCATGGTTTTGTTCTTGGTTTCCTTTATATTGATTATATAATCTGGCTGAATTGTTTATTACTATTAATATTAGTACTAACTAATTTGACTGGTAATGACTGATACTGTTCGGATTATCTCATGGAATGTAAAAGGTCTGCGTAATCCTGTTAAAAAGCAACGGGTACTTACCCATTTATCTAGACTCCAATGCAAAATTGCTATGTTACAAGAAACCCATCTTACTACTAGTGATGTTAATTCCCTTAAAAAGCAATGGGTAGGTCATGTTTATTGCTCTCCCTCTAAAGACAGGAAAAATGGTGTTGTAATACTTTTTCACAAATCCTTATCCCTTACGATAGAAAGAGAAGAAAAGGACGAGGAGGGTCGTTGGCTCCTTCTTCATACTACTATTAATGGTTCTCAGGTTTCCTTACTCAACATCTACGGCCCCACAGGCATCGACTCACAATTCTGGCTATCCATGTCCCATACTTTACATGCATGTACGAGCCCCAACCTTATAGTGGGTGGTGATTGTAACCAAGTCATGGATCCCTTCACAGACAGGAAATCCTCCTCTAAGTATATCCCTAATAAAATGCAAAAAACCTTTGCTAGGACCATTTCTGTAAGGGGTCTGGTGGATGCATGGAGAATTTTCAATCCTGACAGTTTAGAATACACATTTTATTCACCTACTCATAACTCTACTTCTAGAATTGATTACATATTTTTAAGCCCACACCTTCTTTCAAACCTCATACATGCAGAGATTGGCCCTATTCTTATTTCTGATCATGCTCCCATTCTGATAAGTTTGGATCTTCCTTCTTCATCTCCCAAATCTCGCCGTTGGCGTTTTAACAACTATCTTCTTAAAGATCCCACATTTCTCAGCCGCTTTAAAGATTTTGTCTCTGAATTCTTTCATCTTAATTCTACTCCGGATATGCCTTTTCATATTATCTGGGATTCTTTTAAAGCTACAGCTAGAGGATTTATTATAGATTATGTAGCTACAAAACGGAAACAGTTTCGCAACGAATCAGTCTCTTTACTTTCTTCTATTAAAAAATTAGAACATGCGTATTATTCATCCAAAAATGCTGATTCCCTTAAATCTTTGATTCAAGCAAAACTTGATTTTAACAAGAAATCCACCGAAGAGGCTTCGGGGACATTGTTAAAAATAAACTCTAAATTTTATGGTGGTCGTAACCGAGCTGGTAAGCTGCTGGCGAATTATTTGAAGGTGAAATCTCAAAGATCTAGAGTTGTTAAGATTATCGACGATCATGAAGTTCCTCGTTTCAAGGATGAAGAAATATTAACGTGTTTTACAGATTTCTATAAGACCTTATATACCCCTGAATCTTCCCCTTCTGACGCTAATTTGGACTTCTTTTTTGATTCATTACCTCCTCGCTCTTCCTCTCTTCCGGACTGCTCTATGTTAGAAGGGGATATTTCTTTATCTGAGATTAAATCTGCTTTGTCCATGCTACCTAAGGATAAGGCTCCTGGTCCTGACGGTCTTACTGAAGAGTTTTACTTTTCCTTCTCGTCTGTTCTTCTGCCCCATATTTTATCTCTTTTTCAATATTTTGCTTTAAATGGAGAGGCTAGAGGTTCTTTTCTTGAAGCTATGATCTGTCTCATTCCCAAAAAAGATAAAGATCCTTCCCGTTGTGCTAATTACCGCCCAATATCTTTAATTAATCTTGATTGTAAGCTATTTGCCAAGATTTTAGCCCTCCGCATTAATCAAGTCCTTCCGGACTTGATTGGTTTTGAACAAACAGGGTTTGTTAAGGGAAGGATTATTTCTGATAATTCCAGAACTTTTCTCAATCAATCAATCAATCAATCAATCAAGCATTTGTATAGCGCGCTACTCACCCGGAGGGTCTCAAGGCGCTAGGGGGAGGGGGGTCCGCTACTGTTCGAACAGCCAGGTCTTGAGTTGCTTCCTGAAGGAGAGGTGGTCTTGGGTCAGGCGGAGGTGGATGGGTAGGGAGTTCCACGTCTTGGCAGCCAGGTAGGAGAAGGATCTTCCTCCCGTTGTGGCTCTTCGGATGCGGGGGACGGCGGCGAGGGCGTGGTTGGTCGATCGTAGCTGGCGGGTGGGAGTGTAGAAGGTCAGACGGTCGTTGAGGTATCTGGGGCCTTGGTTGTGGAGAGCTTTGTGTGCATGGGTGAGGAGTCGGAACGTGATTCTCTTGCTGACGGGGAGCCAGTGCAGGTCTCTCAGGTGTCCGGCGATGTGGCTGTGTCGGGGGATGTCCAGGATGAGTCGAGCTGAGGCGTTCTGGATGCGTTGGAGTCTTTTCTGAAGTTTGGCTGTGGTTCCGGCGTAGAGGGAGTTGCCGTAGTCCAGTCGGCTGGTGACGAGGGCCTGGGTGACCGTCTTCCTGGTTTCGGTGGGGATCCACCGGAAGATCTTCCGCAGCATGCGTAGGATGTTGAAGCAAGACGAGGAGACGGCGTTGACTTGTCTGGTCATTGAGAGGGAGGAGTCCAGGATGAAGCCCAGGTTGCGTGCGTGGTCCGTTGGTTTGGGTGCGTTGCCCAGGGCAGGGGGCCACCAGGAGTCGTCCCAGGCGGAGGGTGATGATCCTAGGATGAGGACTTCCGTCTTATCTGAGTTCAGTTTCAGGCGGCTGTTCCTCATCCACTCGGCTACGTCCTTCATCCCTTCATGTAGGTTGGTTTTGGCGGTTGTGGGGTCGTTGGTGAGGGAGAGGATCAGCTGGGTGTCGTCGGCGTAGGAGATGATGTTGAGGTTGTGTTGGCGTGCGATGGCTGCGAGGGGCTCATGTAGACGTTGAAGAGGGTGGGGCTGAGTGATGATCCTTGTGGTACGCCGCAGATGACTTCGGTGGCCTCGGAACTGAACGGGGGAGGCGGACTCTCTGGGTTCTTCCGGCGAGGAAGGAGATGATCCACTCCAGTGCCTTCTCTTGGTTTCCGACGTTGTTCAGGCGTTGCACTAGGGTGCGGTGGCAGACTGTGTCGAACGCTGCGGAGAGGTCCAGGAGGATGAGGGCCGCTGTTTCCCCGTTGTCGAGCAGGGCTCGGATGTCGTCGGTGGCTGCGATGAGGGCGGTCTCGGTGCTGTGGTTGGCCCGGAAGCCGGACTGTGAGTGGTCGAGGGATCCATTCGTCTCGATGAAGGCGGCCAGTTGTCTGTTGACGGTCTTCTCGATGACTTTGGCAGGAAAAGGAAGGAGCGAGATGGGGCGGTAGTTTTTGAGGTCGGTGGGGTCCGCTGACGGTTTCTTCAGTAGGGCGCAGAGTTCGGCGTGCTTCCAGCTCTCTGGGAAGGTGGCGGTGTCGAAGGAGGTGTTGATGATGTCCCGGAGGTGGGGTGCGATGACGGCGTCGGCCTTGTTGAAGATGTGGTGAGGGCAGGGGTCGGTTGGTGATCCGGAGTGGATGGAGTTCATCGTGCGGATAGTGTCTTCGGTGTTGATCAGGGTCCAGGCTCGGAGGGTGGAGGTGGGGGACGTTGGAACGGTTGTAGGGTACGTCGGCTGTGTGCTGAAACTGTTGTGTATGTCTGCGATCTTGCTGTGGAAGAACGAGGCGAGCGAGTTGCAGAGGTCTTGCGAGGGGGTGATGTCGTTGTTTCCGGCGCTGGGGTTCGAGAGCTCTTTGACGATGATGAAGAGTTCCTTGCTGTTGTGGGCGTTGTTGTCCAGTCGTTCCTTGAATGCGGTTTTCTTGGTGGTGTGGATCAGCTGGTGGTGTTTTCGGGTGGCGTGTTTGAGGGTGGTCATGTTGTCTGCAGTCGGGTCTCTGCGCCATGCTTTCTCGAGGGCCCGGCAGTTCTTCTTGGATTTCTTGAGTTCGTCGGTGAACCAGGGTGCTTTCTTGTTGTCGGGTCTGATTGGGGGGGTCTTCAATGGGGCGAGGATGTCAGCGCAGTTGGTGATCCATCTTGTGAGGTTGCTGGCGGCTTGGTTGGGGTTCGTTGAGCTGGCGGGAGGGTTCTGGCTCAGGGATGTGGTGAGTTGGTCGGTGGTGATCTTGTTCCAGCTTCTGCGCGGGAGCTGTTGCGGGTGGTGGTGCGTGGTGGTCCTGCTGAAGCTGAAGTGGACGCAGCTGTGGTCTGTCCAGTGGAGTCCGGTGGTGTGGCTGAAGGAGATGTCCTTGCTGGAGGAGAAGACGGGGTCAAGCGTGTGGCCGGCGTGGTGTGTGGGGGTGGTCACTAGTTGCTTGAGTCCGAGGTTGGCGAGGTTGTCCAGCAGGGTGGTGGTGTTGCGATCGTTGTTGTTCTCTAGGTGGAAGTTGAGGTCCCCAAGGAGGATGTAGTCGGCCGAGAGGAGGGCGTGCGGGCTGATGAGGTCGGCGATGTCTTCGCTGAATTGTGTGCGTGGTCCTGGGGGTCTGTAGATGAGGGTGCCTCTGAGGGTGGTCTTGGGGTCGGTGTGTATCTGGAAGTGCAGGTGTTCGCCGGCTGTGAAGGTGTCGTCGGAGTTGGTCGTAATGCGGATGATGTTCTTGTGGACGATGGCGATGCCTCCTCCGGTCTGGTTGGCGCGGTCCTTTCGGGTGATCTTGTATCCGTCCGGGATGGCGATGGCGATGTCGGGCGCTGAGGAGGCGTTCATCCATGTTTCCGTGAGGAAAGCGACGTCTGGTGATGTGGAGTCGAGCAGGTTCCAAAGTTCCACGGCGTGTCTGTGTACGGAGCGGGTGTTGAGCAGGATGCACTTCAGGTGGTTGCTGCTGGTGCTCGGCGTGGCGGGTGCGGTGCAGGTCCGGAGGCAGGAGAACTTGCAAGATTGGCAGGCGAAGGGTCCGTGGGTGCGTCCTGGGGTGGCACGGTGGCAGCCGGGGATTCGGCCGGTGTTGAGTGCGTTGAGGGTGGCGGTGTCGTAGGTCCGGTGGGTGGGTTGGCTGCTGCGGGGGCCAGGGGTTCTGGCGCTGGGCGCGGTCCAGTCGCGGACGGGCGCAGACAGGCTTGCCCTAGGCGCGCCTTTGGCGCGCCAGCGGCGCGGCGCGCAGCGGCCGCCATTTATGGGGAGGTGGGAGGGAGGAGCAGCTGGGAGGCGGGAGGCAGGGGCAGCGAATGGGCAGTCAGGGGGGCGGGGCCGCAGGGGACGCAGCGGCGGGAATGGCGAGAGGCAACGGGGGTACAGAAGGAAGAAAAGGGGCGAGAAAGCAGACAAATGCGGGCACAGTACAAATGGGGCAACGGGGGTACAGAAGGAAAAAAAGGGGTGAGAAAGCAGACAAATGCGGGCACAGTACAAATGGGGCCACGGGGGTACAGAAGGAAAAAAAGGGGCAAGAGAACAGACAAATGCGGGCACAGTACAAATGGGGCAACGGGGGTACAGAAGGAAAAAAAGGGGCGAGAAAACAGACAAATGCGGGCACAGTACAAATGGGGCAACGGGGGTACAGAAGGAAAAAAAGGGGCGAGAAAGCAGACAAATGCGGGCACAGTACAAATGGGGCAACGGGGGTACAGAAGGAAAAAAAGGGGCGAGAAAGCAGACAAATGCGGGCACAGTACAACTGGGGCCACGGGGGTACAGAAGGAAAAAAAGGGGCGAGAGAACAGACAAATGCGGGCACAGTACAAATGGGGCAACGGGGGTACAGAAGGAAAAAAAGGGGCGAGAAAACAGACAAATGCGGGCACAGTACAAATGGGGCAACGGGGGTACAGAAGGAAAAAAAGGGGCGAGAAAGCAGACAAATGCGGGCACAGTACAAATGGGGCAACGGGGGTACAGAAGGAAAAAAAGGGGCGAGAAAACAGAAAAATGCGGGCACAGTACAAATGGGGCAACGGGGGTACAGAAGGAAAAAAAGGGGCGAGAAAACAGACAAATGCGGGCACAGTACAAAAGGGGCAACGGGGGTACAGAAGGAAAAAAAGGGGCGAGAAAGCAGACAAATGCTGGCACAGTACAAATGGGGCAACGGGGGTACAGAAGGAAAAAAGGGGCGAGAAAACAGACAAATGCGGGCACAGTACAAATGGGGCAACGGGGGTACAGAAGGAAAAAAGGGGCGAGAAAACAGACAAATGCGGGCACAGTACAAAAGGGGCAACGGGGGTACAGAAGGAAAAAAAAGGGCGAGAAAGCAGACAAATGCGGGCACAGTACAAATGGGGCAACGGGGTACAGAAGGAAAAAGGGAAGGGCGTTCTTACCAGCAGCAGCGGGCGGACAACACAGGCGGAGCTGTGTGGCGGGGGGAGCGACCTACCTGGCAAGGTCAAGGGTCGCTCTCCTCACCGCGCAGCGGCCGCCATTTATGGGGAGGTGGGAGGGAGGAGCAGCTGGGAGGTGGGAGGCAGGGGCAGCGAATGGGCAGTCAGGGGGGCGGGGCCGCAGGGGACGCAGCGGCGGGAATGGCGAGAGGCAACGGGGGTACAGAAGGAAGAAAAGGGGCGAGAAAGCAGACAAATGCGGGCACAGTAGAAATGGGGCAACGGGGGTACAGAAGGAAAAAAAGGGGCGAGAAAGCAGACAAATGCGGGCACAGTACAAATGGGGCCACGGGGGTACAGAAGGAAAAAAAGGGGCGAGAGAACAGACAAATGCGGGCACAGTACAAATGGGGCAACGGGGGTACAGAAGGAAAAAAAGGGGCGGGAAAACAGACAAATGCGGGCACAGTACAAATGGGGCAACGGGGGTACAGAAGGAAAAAAAGGGGGAGAAAGCAGACAAATGCGGGCACAGTACAAATGGGGCAACGGGGGTACAGAAGGAAAAAAGGGGCGAGAAAGCAGACAAATGCGGGCACAGTACAAATGGGGCCACGGGGGTACAGAAGGAAAAAAAGGGGCGAGAGAACAGACAAATGCGGGCACAGTACAAATGGGGCAACGGGGGTACAGAAGGAAAAAAAGGGCGAGAAAACAGACAAATGCGGGCACAGTACAAATGGGGCAACGGGGGTACAGAAGGAAAAAAAGGGGCGAGAAAGCAGACAAATGCGGGCACAGTACAAATGGGGCAACGGGGGTACAGAAGGAAAAAAAGGGGCGAGAAAACAGACAAATGCGGGCACAGTACAAATGGGGCAACGGGGGTACAGAAGGAAAAAAAGGGGCGAGAAAACAGACAAATGCGGGCACAGTACAAAAGGGGCAACGGGGGTACAGAAGGAAAAAAAGGGGCGAGAAAGCAGACAAATGCGGGCACAGTACAAATGGGGCAACGGGGGTACAGAAGGAAAAAAAGGGGCGAGAAAACAGACAAATGCGGGCACAGTACAAATGGGGCAACGGGGGTACAGAAGGAAAAAAAGGGGCGAGAAAACAGACAAATGCGGGCACAGTACAAAAGGGGCAACGGGGGTACAGAAGGAAAAAAAGGGGCGAGAAAGCAGACAAATGCGGGCACAGTACAAATGGGGCAACGGGGGTACAGAAGGAAAAAAAGGGGCGAGAAAACAGACAAATGCGGGCACAGTACAAATGGGGCAACGGGGGTACAGAAGGAAAAAGGGAAGGGCGTTCTTACCAGCAGCAGCGGGCGGACAACACAGGCGGAGCTGTGTGGCGGGGGGAGCGACCTACCTGGCAAGGTCAAGGGTCGCTCTCCTCACCGCGCAGCGGCCGCCATTTATGGGGAGGTGGGAGGGAGGAGCAGCTGGGAGGCGGGAGGCAGGGGCAGCGAATGGGCAGTCAGGGGGGCGGGGCCGCAGGGGACGCAGCGGCGGGAATGGCGAGAGGCAACGGGGGTACAGAAGGAAAAAAAGGGGCGAGAAAGCAGACAAATGCGGGCACAGTACAAATGGGGCAACGGGGGTACAGAAGGAAAAAAAGGGGAGAGAAAGCAGACAAATGCGGGCACAGTACAAATGGGGCCACGGGGGTACAGAAGGAAAAAAAGGGGCGAGAGAACAGACAAATGCGGGCACAGTACAAATGGGGCAACGGGGGTACAGAAGGAAAAAAAGGGGCGAGAAAACAGACAAATGCGGGCACAGTACAAATGGGGCAACGGGGGTACAGAAGGAAAAAAAGGGGCGAGAGAACAGACAAATGCGGGCACAGTACAAATGGGGCAACGGGGGTACAGAAGGAAAAAAGGGGCGAGAAAACAGACAAATGCGGGCACAGTACAAATGGGGCAACGGGGGTACAGAAGGAAAAAAAGGGGCGAGAAAGCAGACAAATGCGGGCACAGTACAAATGGGGCAACGGGGGTACAGAAGGAAAAAAGGGGCGAGAAAACAGACAAATGCGGGCACAGTACAAATGGGGCAACGGGGGTACAGAAGGAAAAAAAGGGGCGAGAAAACAGACAAATGCGGGCACAGTACAAAAGGGGCAACGGGGGTACAGAAGGAAAAAAGGGCGAGAAAGCAGACAAATGCGGGCACAGTACAAATGGGGCAACGGGGGTACAGAAGGAAAAAAAGGGGCGAGAAAACAGACAAATGCGGGCACAGTACAAATGGGGCAACGGGGGTACAGAAGGAAAAAGGGAAGGGCGTTCTTACCAGCAGCAGCGGGCGGACAACACAGGCGGAGCTGTGTGGCGGGGGAGCGACCTACCTGACAAGGTCAAGGGTCGCTCTCCTCACCGCGCAGCGGCCGCCATTTATGGGGAGGTGGGAGGGAGGAGCAGCTGGGAGGCGGGAGGCAGGGGCAGCGAATGGGCAGTCAGGGGGCGGGGCCGCAGGGACGCAGTGGCGGGAATGGCGAGAGGCAACGGGGGTACAGAAGGAAAAAAAGGGGCGAGAAAGCAGACAAATGCGGGCACAGTACAAATGGGGCAACGGGGGTACAGAAGGAAAAAAAGGGGCGAGAAAACAGACAAATGCGGGCACAGTACAAATGGGGCAACGGGGGTACAGAAGGAAAAAAAGGGGCGAGAAAGCAGACAAATGCGGGCACAGTACAAATGGGGCAACGGGGGTACAGAAGGAAAAAAGGGGCGAGAAAGCAGACAAATGCGGGCACAGTACAAATGGGGCCACGGGGGTACAGAAGGAAAAAAAGGGGCGAGAGAACAGACAAATGCGGGCACAGTACAAATGGGGCAACGGGGGTACAGAAGGAAAAAAAGGGGCGAGAAAACAGACAAATGCGGGCACAGTACAAATGGGGCAACGGGGGTACAGAAGGAAAAAAAGGGGCGAGAAAGCAGACAAATGCGGGCACAGTACAAATGGGGCAACGGGGGTACAGAAGGAAAAAAAGGGGCGAGAAAACAGACAAATGCGGGCACAGTACAAATGGGGCAACGGGGGTACAGAAGGAAAAAAAGGGGCGAGAAAACAGACAAATGCGGGCACAGTACAAAAGGGGCAACGGGGGTACAGAAGGAAAAAAAAGGGGCGAGAAAGCAGACAAATGCGGGCACAGTACAAATGGGGCAACGGGGTACAGAAGGAAAAAAAGGGGCGAGAAAACAGACAAATGCGGGCACAGTACAAATGGGGCAACGGGGGTACAGAAGGAAAAAAAGGGGCGAGAAAACAGACAAATGCGGGCACAGTATAAATGGGGCAACGGGGGTACAGAAGGAAAAAAAAGGGGCGAGAAAGCAGACAAATGCGGGCACAGTACAAATGGGGCAACGGGGGTACAGAAGGAAAAAGGGAAGGGCGTTCTTACCAGCAGCAGCGGGCGGACAACACAGGCGGAGCTGTGTGGCGGGGGGAGCGACCTACCTGGCAAGGTCAAGGGTCGCTCTCCTCACCGCGCAGCGGCCGCCATTTATGGGGAGGTGGGAGGGAGGAGCAGCTGGGAGGCGGGAGGCCGGGGCAGCGAATGGGCAGTCAGGGGGGCGGGGCCGCAGGGGACACAGCGGCGGGAATGGCGAGAGGCAACGGGGGTACAGAAGGAAAAAAGGGGCGAGAAAGCAGACAAATGCGGGCACAGTACAAATGGGGCAACGGGGGTACAGAAGGAAAAAAAGGGCGAGAAAGCAGACAAATGCGGGCACAGTACAAATGGGGCCACGGGGGTACAGAAGGAAAAAAAGGGCGAGAGAACAGACAAATGCGGGCACAGTACAAATGGGGCAACGGGGGTACAGAAGGAAAAAAGGGGCGAGAAAACAGACAAATGCGGGCACAGTACAAATGGGGCAACGGGGGTACAGAAGGAAAAAAAGGGCGAGAGAACAGACAAATGCGGGCACAGTACAAATGGGGCAACGGGGGTACAGAAGGAAAAAAAGGGGCGAGAAAACAGACAAATGCGGGCACAGTACAAAAGGGGCAACGGGGGGTACAGAAGGAAAAAAAGGGGCGAGAAAGCAGACAAATGCGGGCACAGTACAAATGGGGCAACGGGGGTACAGAAGGAAAAAAGGGGCGAGAAAACAGACAAATGCGGGCACAGTACAAATGGGGCAACGGGGGTACAGAAGGAAAAAAAGGGGCGAGAAAACAGACAAATGCGGGCACAGTACAAAAGGGGCAACGGGGTACAGAAGGAAAAAAAGGGGCGAGAAAGCAGACAAATGCGGGCACAGTACAAATGGGGCAACGGGGGTACAGGTCTCAATATAATTCATCTGGCCTCTAAAAGTTCCTCTCCTATAGCCGCTGTAGCCTTGGATGCGGAAAAAGCTTTTGACCGTGTTCACTGGTTATTTATGATGCGAGCCCTCAAGTGGCACGGTTTTGGCCCTTCTATTCTTTCCTTTATTAAATTGTTATATTCCTCTCCGATTACCTCAGTTTTCGTTAATGGATCTCAATCCCCTTATTTCCCCTTACAAAGAGGTACTCGTCAGGGATGCCCTCTTTCCCCATTACTCTTCATCCTTTCTCTTGAGCCATTTCTTCACTCTTTACGACATTCCCCCACTTTTCGAGGTTTCATACACAAATCTGTTGAAATTAAATTTACTGCTTACGCGGATGACATTATGTTATATGTCTCCGATCCCTCTACTTCTCTGCCTGCTTTTACCGATCTTCTCTCCTCTTATGCGGCTCTGTCAGGATATAAATTGAATTTTTCCAAATCTGAAGTGCTCCCGTTAAATAAATATTGTCTAAAAAGTATGTTTGAGGCTATCGATTTTAAATGGAATACCAACAATATCACTTGCTTAGGGATTAAATACTCTTCTACTTTTGCAAAAACGATTCAGGTCAATTTGGAAGAGGTTTTATCTAAAGTTAAAAGTATGGTTGACAGATGGTCTCCCCTCTTTTTGTCATGGTGGGGTAGATTAGACACCATCAAAATGATGATCCTCCCAGTTATTAATTTTTACTTATCTATGTTACCTGTTAAAATACCTTTAAAAATTTTTAAAACCCTAAATAGCATTCTAAGTAAATTTCTTTGCAATGGTCGGAAAGCTCGTATTTCTTTGGCCCTTCTTTCTGCTCCTAAAGATCGGGGCGGTGTCCAGTTCCCTAACTTTCGACAGTATCATTCCTCCTTTTTAATACGCCAAATGTTACCATATATATCAGCTGTGGAACAACCTATTACCTCAACATGGCACAGATTAGAGAAATCTTTGATCTCTCCTTTCCCCTTTTCTCTTTTAACTGGTTTTACCCATTCTCCTCGATCTTTTAATTGTCCAATGATTTCCAAATTTATTTCAACTTTTCATCCTATTAATTGTAAATCTCAAAGTTCTTTACAGATATTTTTGGATTCACCTCTTTGGCATAATAAAAGTATCAAACTGTCTAATCGTACTATTTTTTGGAAGACATGGGCTGCCAAAGGGATCTTTCAGGTTAAACAATTAATTTGGGATTCTCGATGCCTCTCCTTACAAGAAGTTCAATCCACTTTTGACTTATCTGCATCCTCTCTATCAAGATATGAATCTTTACGTTTGCTCTTAACGGAACAGCTTTCCCTACTTCGTGGATCGTCTCTTTCCTCTCAAGATCCTCTGTTAGAACCTTTACCCACTTCTTCTTTCATTAAAGCTTCCCATATTTACAAATATTTACATTTTTCTACCCCTAGCTGTTCTAAAAGTAAAGTCGAACTCATATGGGAGTCTGATTTACAGCGTACTCTTTCTGTGAATACTTGGAACTCTATCTGGACACGTATACATCACACCTCCTGTAATTCTAGTACCACTCAGACTCTTTATTATTTCTACCATAGACTATTCCTAACTCCTTTATCAATCTCCAAATATAGCTCCAATTTATCCCCGAATTGTTGGGTATGCCCCTCTAGTCCCGGTTCTTTCATGCACTCCTTTTTTCTTTGCCCTAATATAGCTCGATTTTGGACTAGGGTATGTGAGTCAATTTCCTCTATTTGTACTATTAACTTCCCTTTTGATATATTTTCCATATTTTTGGGAAGTAACTCTGTAGTTTGGTTTGGATCACGCAAGGTGGGCATATTTGTGGATTTGTTAATAGCTATTGCTTTTCAGGTCATTACTTCTAATTGGAAAGACGCCTCCAAGGTTTCCTTCTCTGCCTGGTGGAACCTTCTATGTTATCACCACAGACTGGATCGAGCTTCTGCCAGAACCTCTCAGCAACTTATTCGTAAAGAAGCACTCTGGTCTCCACTTACTAATTACGTATCGGCAGCGGCATTGCGTAATCAAGACACTTCCTTTGTTTATCAACCACCATGAGTATTTTACTCCTTTCTTCTTTTATTTTATTGTCTTTTATTATACTATTTATACAGTCATTATTCTGATTTTGGAAACCAATGTGTTTATTTTAAGACTTACTTTTTAATATAATGTTGGATGAATGATAATAATATACCTCCAGTTTCTTTTCTCTTTTTTCTCTTTCTTTTTCTTTCTTTTCTTTTCCTTTTCCTTCTTTTCTATCTTCTTTATCTTTCCTATTTTTTTTTTTCTATTGCTATTTTCCTTTCTTTTTATTTAGACTTTTCCTTCCTCTAAAAATTAAAAAAAGAAAAACGTAAAATGCTACTTGCTTTTAGGTACATATTTCTCTTATTGCTTTCCCCTTTTGTCACATCTCTCTTTTATGATAGTTTTATTGGATTAGTTATTCAGCCAGATTATATATTTAGCTGATTATTTAATGTTTCTTGTTTCATATGCATTGATACTTATTGTACCCATGTTTTTAAGTACTTTAATAAAGCTCTTAAACTCAAAAAAAAAAAAAAAACTTTCAGCGTGTATATGTTTAATATGCTGTTTAGCAAAAAATTCTTAGAAGTTTGTTAACCCCTTGTGTGCGCGGCCGATTTTCGCCCTGTGCGGGGCGTTTCATTGAGTGGGCGGGTTCATGACGAGCTCAGCTCGTCATGCGCACACGAGCACTGCGCAGCATGACGAGCTCAGCTCGTCATGAGCATAGAAAGGGTTAATGGAGACCAATATAAATCTCTGTCAACATGTGATCTGCACGAAGAGGTAAAGGCTACATCTAATCTATGATAATGACAAACATTATACCACCAAGCTTTGAAAGAAATATTAGTAGAACATTTCTAGTTGGGATTAATTTGCTGAAAAGCCAAGGCTAACATGAGGTCAAATAATCCTTTCTTATGGGAATTTAGTGAGACAATGTCAGATAAACTTCCTAAAAACAATAATGATGAGGACATCTGACAACAGCAAATTAGAAATTCTTGTGAGATGGGACAAGACTTTCCTCCAAAAAGAAGCAGTAGGAAGGCACAAAAAGAGAAGATGCATCAGATCACTGTTTGGATGTCCACATGACCAACAAGCTTTATCATTCGTGTTAGAAAAATTGGATATGGATGCAGGTGTATGATTAAGTCTATGATATTAAAAAAAACATATATTGAGTAGTAGAGGCTTTTCTAGAAAGTTTTATTAATCTAGACCAAATATTTATAAACATGGGAGGCCATAGAAGTAAGTGTAAGTATTTTTAAAAGTAAGTTGTTGGAAAAAGGAGATGTAGGGTCAGATCTAAAAGAAAGTGCCGCAGCGCGGCACCGCAAGTCCTTTGGCTGCGCCACGCTGCGGCACTTTCAGAGCACAGGAATGCGACATATTTACAATGATATGTCGCATTCCTGTGCTCTCCCCTGCGCTGGCGCACAAACAGCTGCCATGCGCCGGTGCAGGCACCCTTGCACCATGGTGCAAGGATGCCTGCACCATGGGGAGATTGTTTTTGTGCAGGAAGGGGCACCTTCCTGCACAAAAACAATCACTACAGGCATTTTCCTCTTTCAATGCATGCTGTAGAATGCAGCACGCATTGAAAGAGGAAAAAAACGAGGAGAAATGAAAACATTTCTCCCCGTTGCGCCTCGCTACGCCACCCCTAGGGTGGCGTAGCATACTGAAACATCTCCAGATTTACGATTCCTCGTAAATCTGGAAATGTGTCTTGTTCCATGGGTGTTGCGCGGGAACACCCATAGCAACACCCATGGAACGCCTTTCCCGCAAAATTCTTCAATACGCCTTTCCCTATATATATTAAAAATATTTAAACTTTACAGAAACACACAGTCACTGGATGATGTCATCAGTGATGTGATTTGAGATGTCATCAGTGATGTCATGAGTGATGTCACTGACCATGTCATGAGTGATGTAATATGTGACGTCATCAGCAGTGCATTGCGGGCGCGCGAGTTATAGTTAGCTGAACTAACTATAACGGGGGAATGTCACGGAGTTTTGTACGAGTGCAATGTCCAACTAACTATAACAGTCCCTAAAACCTATGGTTTTTTCAGTGAATTTGTAAGGTTTTTTAAATGCTAATTTCTAGCTATAACGTGCCTGAAACCTATGGTTTTTTCAGTGAATTTCAAAGGTTTTTAAATGCTAATTCCTAACTATAACATGTCTGAAACCTATGGTTTTTTTCAGTGAATTTCAAAGGTTTTGTAAATGACAATTTTAAAATGTATTAATTATTATATTTATTTTTTTGATACTGATTTACTACATTTTTTTAAACTATTTATTTTTACATATTTTATTTTTAAATTACATTGTAATTACATTATACATTACATTACAAAATATACTTTCTCAGAATGAATTACTTTAGTTTAAATACTTTGCAAATAGGCAATAGACTTTTAAGTACAGTAGTTACAGTTGTTGCAATGGGCAACACAATTTCAAACACAATGCAACATTGAGCTCAATGAGAATTTCTAGTTAAATGCAATTAGTTACTTTATGGATTACTTTTCTAACCACAGGACTGGATCCTAGATTCAGTCCTGGGACATCTCCTGTAAACAGTTGAGTAAAAGCGTTTTGGTTACAGTAGTGATTTTTAAGGAATATTATTGTATTTTAAAAGTTGACACTTAGAAACTTTTTCACATAGAATCACCAATGTTATCCTACGGGAGGAAATTTACTTAGCAGGTAAGTAGTGTTATCGTTACTTTTTCTTACTCAGTGGTGGATCCTGGATCCAGCACTGGTGCATCTCCTGTAAACAGTTGAAAGAATGCATTTAAGTCATACAGGCGATTTTTAAGGAATATTTGTAGTTTGTGAAAATCGACACTTTGAAACTTTTCTGCTGAAAACCAGACAATGGATTCCTATGGAAGGAAATACAAGTTACTGGTAAGTACGGTTAGAATTACTTTTCAGGGTCAGTGCTGGGCTAAAAGATGCAGCACTGAGGTCTCTCCTGATAACAGGTGAGTAAATCGGAATTCGTAGTTCGGCTGATTTTAGAGGAATATTTGTATGTTTCAAAAATCGACACAGAAACTTTTTCAGCAAAAAGCAGGCAATGATATCCTATGGAATGAAATTCAAGTTACTGGTAAGTACAGTTAAAATTACTTTTCAGGATCAGTACTGGGCTCAAAGATGCAGCACTGAGGTCTCTCCTGATAACAGGTGAGTAAATCGGAATTCGTAGTTCGGCTGATTTTAGAGGAATATTTGTATGTTTCAAAAATCGACACAGAAACTTTTTCAGCAAAAGCAGGCAATGATATCCTATGGAAGGAAATTCAAGTTACTGGTAAGTACGGTTAAAATTACTTTTCAGGATCAGTACTGGGCTCAAAGATGCAGCACTGAGGTCTCTCCTGATAACAGGTGAGTAAATCAGAATTCGTAGTTCGGCTGATTTTAGAGGAATATTTGCACAATGGTGAAGGAAGGGGTGGGGCCTGAGGTGACATGTCTGCAAACACGCCCTGTGGCGCGTTTTAAGTTGGAGAATTAATTTCTCTTCAATCCCGAGGTCCCTGGGGCCCAACTAGCCCACCAGGAACCTCCAATATGCGCCAGGGGCTGCGTTGCAGAGAGGTGTTCTGAAGCCACGCCCTTTTACACCTCTCTGCAACGCAGCTCTGTGGCGCTTTCTGGACGTACCTTGGTGGGCTAGTTGGCCCCAGGGACCTCAGGATTGAAGAGGATTTAATTCCCCATCTTAAATCGCGCCACGGGGCCTGTTTGCACACATGTCACCTCAAGCCCCGCCCCTCCCTTCACCACTGTGCAAACGCGCCCGTGGCGCGTTATAAGTCGGGGGATTAACTCCCTTGAATCCTGAGGGTCCCTGGGGTGCAACTAGCCCACCAGCTACCTCCATTAAGCGCCACAGAGCTGCGTTGCAGAGAGGTGTAAAAGGGGCATGGCCTCAGAACACCTCTCTGCAACGCAGCCCCCTGGCGCATACTGGAGGTTCCTGGTGGGCTAGTTGGCCCCCAAGGACCCCCAGTATTCAAGGGGAATTTGTTCCCCCTTTGCAAACGCGCCAGGGGGCGCGTTTGCAGAGTGCTGCCAAGGAGGGGGCGTGGCCTCCGGCGTGATGCCGAATTTTTTTGGGGGGATTTTTTTTTAAAAAGGGGGCTGTGGGGCCCCCCTTCTTTTTAATTATTTTGGGCCCTGGGGACCCCATCCCCCAGGGCCTGACCCCCTTTTATTATTTTTTTTTTAAAGTAACGGGAAGGGGACCGCGTGGGCCCCCTCCCGTGGCCAATTTTGGCTCGGGGACCCCATCCCCCGGGTCATTGCCACCTTTTTTTTTCTATAACTTTCATGGAGGGGGGCTGCGTTGTCCCCCTCCTCAGGCCTCCTTAGGCCCCGGGGACCCCATCCCCTGGGGCCGGCCTTTTTTTTTACGTTAATCTGGGGGAGGGGGCCCGCGTGGCCCCCCTCCTGGGCCACTACTTGCCCCAGGGACCCCATTCCCCGGGGCTGGCCCTATCCTTTGGGGACCCCAACTCCCCCCCCATGGTCCCGCCGGCTCCCCGTGTCCTGCGGGAGCCGGCATTGCTTTTCCACATGGGGAGCTGCTGACATGCAGCTCCCCATATGGAAAAGCAATTTGCTTTGAATTTTGGAAGAGAGAGCAGGTTTCCTGCTCTCTCTTCCAAAATCCAAAGCAGTTTGCTATGACAGGATGGGAGCCGCGAGGCTCCCGTCCTGTCATAGCAAACTACAGTGTCCCGGGGTAGGCACCCCGGGACACTGCAGGAGCCGGCCCTGGGGGTGGTGGTCCCCAGGGCTATCAAGGGCTCCAGGAGGGGGGCCGCGCGTCCCCCTCCCAACATCTACAAAGCCCCGGGGAGGTGGTGGTCCCCGGGGCGTGTGGGGGGGCTCGAGCCCCCCACACAGGTTATTAATATATCACGTGGATGATGTCATCAGTGATGTCATCAGTGATGTCATTTGAGAAGTCATCAGTGATGTCATCAGTGATGTCCCTGACCATGTCATGAGTGATGTAATATGTGACGTCATCAGCAGTGCATTGCGGGGGCGCGAGTTATAGTTAGCTGAACTAACTATAACGGGGGAATTTCACGGGTTTTGTACGCAGTGCAATGTCCAACTAAGTTTAACTGTCCCTAAAACCTATGGTTTTTTCAGTGAATTTGTAAGGTTTTTAAATGCTAATTTCTAACTATAACATGTCTGAAACCTATGGTTTTTTCAGTGAATTTCAAAGGTTTTGTAAATGACAATTTTTAAATGTATTTATTGTTATATTTATTTTTTTGATACTGATTTACTACATTTTTTTAAACTATTTATTTTTAGATATTTTATTTTTTAAATTACATTGTAATTACATTATACATTACATTACAAAATATACTTTCTCAGAATGAATTACTTTAGTTTAAATACTTTGCAAATAGGCAATAGACTTTTAAGTACAGTAGTTACAGTTGTTGCAATGGGCAACACAATTTCAAACACAATGCAACATTGAGCTCAATGAGAATTTCTAGTTAAGTGCAATTAGTTACTTTATGGATTACTTTTCTAACCACAGTACTGGATCCTAGATTCAGTCCTGGGACATCTCCTGTAAACAGTTGAGTAAAGCGTTTCTGATACAGTAGTGATTTTTAAGGAATATTATTGTATTTTAAAAGTTGACACTTAGAAACTTCTTCACATAGAATCACCAATGTTATCCTACGGGAGGAAATTCACTTAGCAGGTAAGTAGTGTTATCGTTACTTTTTCTTACTCAGTGGTGGATCCTGGATCCAGCACTGGTGCATCTCCTGTAAACAGTTGAAAGAATGCATTTAAGTCATACAGGCGATTTTTAAGGAATATTTGTAGTTTGTGAAATCGACTGAAACTTTTCTGCTGAAAACCAGACAATGGATTCCTATGGAAGGAAATACAAGTTACTGGTAAGCACGGTTAGAATTACTTTTCAGGGTCAGTGCTGGGCTAAAAGATGCAGCACTGGGTTCTCTCCTGATAACAGGTGAGTAAATCGGAATTCGTAGTTCGGCTGATTTTAGAGGAACATTTGTATGTTTCAAAAATCGACACAGAAACTTTTTCAGCAAACAGCAGGCAATGATATCCTATGGAAGGAAATTCAAGTTACTGGTAAGTACGGTTAAAATTACTTTTCAGGATCAGTACTGGGCTCAAAGATACAGCACTGAGGTCTCTCCTGATAACAGGTGAGTAAATCGGAATTCGTAGTTCGGCTGATTTTAGAGGAATATTATAAAGTTCCAAAACTCCACACTTAGAAGAATTTCCAAGTGAAACCAGTCAATGTTAGCCTATGGAAGGAAATTCAAGTTACTGGTAAGTACGGTTAACATTACTTTACAGGATCAGTACTGGGCTCAAAGATGCAGCACTGAGGTCTCTCCTGATAACAGGTGAGTAAATCGGAATTCGTAGTTCGGCTGATTTTAGAGGAATATTTGCACAATGGTGAAGGAAGGGGTGGGGCCTGAGGTGACATGTCTGCAAACACGCCCTGTGGCGCGTTTTAAGTTGGAGAATTAATTCCTCCTCAATCCCGAGTGTCCCTAGGGACAACTAGCCCACCAGATACCTCCAGTATGCGCCAGAGAGCTGCGTTGCAGAGAGGTGTTCAGAGGCCACGCCCCTTTTTACAACACTCTGCAACGCAGCTCCGTGGCGCTTACTGGAGGTACCTGGTGGGCTAGTTGGCCTCGAGGACCCTCAGGATTGAAGGGGATTTAATTCCCCATCTTAAAACACGCCACAGGGCCTGTTTGCACACATGTCACCTGAAGCCCCGCCCCCTCCCTTCACACTGTGCAAACGCGCCCCGTGGCGCGTTTTAAGTTGGGGGATTAAGTCCCCTTGAATCCTGAGGGTCCCTGGAGTCCAACTAGCCCACCATGTAGCTCCAAAAAGCGCCACAGAGCTGCGTTGCAGAGAGGTGTAAAAGGGCCGTGGCCTCTGTACACCTCTCTGCAAGCGCAGCCCACTGACGCATACTGGAGATTCCTGGTGGGCTAGTTAACCCCAGGGACCCCCAGTATTCAAGGAATTACTCTCCTTCTTACAACGCGCCAAGGGGCGCGTTTCACACTGCTGCAGCTAGGGGGCAGGGCCTCCCGGCACGATGCCGGTCTTTTTTTTAAAATAAAAAATTAAGAAGGGGGGCTGTGTGGCCCCCCTTTTTTTACCTTTTTTGGGCCCTGGGGACCCCATCCCCCAGGGCCTGACCCTTTTTTTTTTTTTTATTGAAAACGGGAAGGGGTCCGCGTGGGCCACCCTCCAGTGGCCTATTCCGGCCCCGAGGACCCCATCCCCCGGGGCATGCGTGGCCCCCCTCCTGAGGCCTTTTTATTTAATTTTTATTGTTTTTTTGGGGAGGGAGGCTGCGTGGCCCCCCTCCTGGGCCACTTCTAGCCCGGGGACCCCATCCCCGGGCTGGCCCTCTCCGTTGGGGACCGTGGGGGTCCCCAATGCCCCTACGGTCCCGCCCGGCTCCCCGCGTCCTGCTGGAGCCGGCATTGCCTTTCCATAGGGGAGCTGCTGACATGCAGCTCCCCTTATGGAAAAGCAATTCTGCTTAGCTTCATTGAAGCGAGAGCAGGTTTCCTGCTCTCGCTTCAATGAAGCAAAGCAAGTTTGCAATGGCAGGACGGGAGCCGCGAGGCTCCCGTCCTGCCATTGCAAACAGCAGTGTCCCGGAGGTAGGCACCCCGGGACACTGCAGGAGCCGGCCCTGGGGGGTAGCGGTCCCCAGGGCCACCACAGGCTCCAGGAGCGGGGCCGCGCGGCCCCCCTCCCATGTCTTTAAAGCCCCGGGGAGGTGGTGGTCCCTGGGGGTCCGTAAAGGACCCCCGCATTTACATTATTAGTGCCCCGGGGAGGTGGCGTTCCCCGGGGTGTGTGGGGGGGCTCAAGCCCCCCACACAGGTTCATTAAATTAAATAAAAGAAGCCCCGGGGGGTGGCGGTCCCCGGGGCTGCGGGAGGGCCGAGTGCCCTCCCGCACCATTTTGAAATAAAAGCCCCGGGGGTGGCGGTCCCCGGGGCTTGGGTGGGCCTTAGAGGCCCCCAATCATTTTTATTAACCCCCGCATGCCCCCGGGACTTGGCCCACCCGAGGGGCCAATTAAGAACGAAGCGCGGGAGACCGCGCTTCGCTTTTTTTTTTTTATCGGCAGGATCCGCGCACCCAGCGTCCTTGTAGGACCCCCTGAGCAGGCCTAGGGGGTCAGGGTGTTTCTACCCTGCCCCCTTTTTGCGTTTTGCGCAATTGTTTTTACTGTGTTTTCTTGTGACTCGGTTCTACCGAGTCACAAGATGGCTGACAACACTTCCTGGTTTGGAGTGTTGACAGCCAATTAGCATACAGCTGGTCATCGGGAGGGTGCGCGGACCCTCCGCGGCCATAGATATATATGTGTTTTTACTTTTGATTTTCTCAGCAAATACTGAACGGATTTATACCATTTAACAAAAGGGTTCTTTCTGAACCAAGAACTACCTCTTTGCCAAATTTGGTGTAATTCCGTTCAGCAGTTCAGTGCTGTAGCCGTGGCTAAAGTTTCCTCTGGGAAAATGAATGGGGAAAACACGTTTTGGGACCCCCTTTTTCTCGGCCCCAGCTTGACGAACCACCCTAAGACTTTCAGGATAGGAGCGGACCGGAGCGGGCCACAAAGTTTGAAAATTTCGCGAAGATTCGTCAACAGACGCAAGAGTTATTTCAAATAGAATGTTGCGGATTTCCTTTGGAAAATAGGTCCTAACTATAACTATCTACTGGCGACCGCCAGTAGATAATATATATTATCTACTGGCGGTCGCCAGTAGATAGTTATAGTTAGGACCTAGTTTCCATAGGAAAAGCGTTTTTTCTTTTCCCAATAACTTTGGCGCCGGATGACGAATCTTCGCGAAATTTTCAAAACTAGTGGGGTGCTCCGGTCAGCTCCTATCCTGAAGTTTCGAGATGATTGCGTCAGCGGGGCTGAAAAAAAGGTGGTCCCAAAACGCGTTTTCCCCATGTTATTTCCCGTAGGAAACTTTAGACACGGCTACAGACCGAACTGCTGAGACGGTATTACACCAAATTTGGCAAAAAGCTAGCCCTTAGTTCAGAAAGTGCCCTCTTTAAATGGTGTAAATCCTTTCAGTAGTTCCTGAGAAATTCAAAAATAGAGTTAAAAAATCAATTTCCCATAGGAAACTTTAGACACGGTTACAGCCAAAACTGCTGAACGGAATTACACCAAATTTGGCAAAAAGGTAGTGCTTGGCTCAGAAAGTGCCCTTTTTTTTAAAATGGTGTAAATCCGTTCAGTAGTTTTCGAGATATTAAAGGAAACATCTTTATATATCTGGGCAGCACCTAACTACATAAGCACAAGCTTGGCTCTAATTGGCTGCCAACACTTCAATCCAGGAAGTGTTGGCAGCCATCTTGTTGCAATGCTTTTTAGGTCTCGCCTAGCGATGCAGCGCATGCGCTGTCCACTACACAAACACCCCTGCACTGCCCTAAACCCTAAAACACTACCCCAGCACGACCCCCTACACTGCACGAACACCACTGCACTGCCCTCAACACTAAAACACTACCCCAGCACGACCCCCTACACTGCCCAAACACCACTGCACTGTCCTAAACCCTAAAACACTACCCCCAGCACAACACCCTACACTGCCCGAACACCACTGCACTGCCCTAAACCCTGAAACACCACCCCCAGCACGACCCCCTACACTTCCCGAACACCACTGCACTGCCCTAAACCCTGAAACACCACCCCCAGCACGACCCCCTAAACTGCCCGAACAAGACTGCACTGCCCTAAACCCTGAAACACTACCCCCAGCACGACCCCCTACACTGCCCGAATAACACTGCACTGCCCTAAACCCTGAAACACCACCCCAGCACGACCCCCTACACTGCCCGAACACAACTGCACTGCCCTAAACCCTGAAACACTACCCCCAGCAAGACCCCCTACACTGACTGAACACCACTGCACTGCCCTAAACCTGAAACATCACCCCCAGCAAGACCCCCTACACTGCCTGAACACCACTGCATTAAACCCTGAAACACAACCCCCAGCAAGACCCCCTACACTGCCCGAACATCACTGCACTGCCCTAAACCCTAAAACACCACCCCCAGCATGACCCCCTACACTGCCTGAACACCACTGCACTGCCCTAAACCCTGAAACACTAGCCCCAGCACGACCCCCTACACTGCCCGAACACCACTGCACTGCCCTAAACCCTGAAACACCAGCCCCAGCACGACCCCCTACACTGCCCGAACAGCACTGCACTGCCCTAAACCCTGAAACACCAGCCCCAGCACGACCCCCTACACTGCCCGAACACCACTGCACTGCCCTAAACCCTGAAACACCAGCCCCAGCACGACCCTCTACACTGACCGAACACCACTGCACTGCCCTAAACCCTGAAACAACAGCCCCAGCACGACCCCTACACTGCCCGAACACCACTGCACTGCCCTAAACACTGAAACACCAGCCCCAGCATGACCCCTACACTGCCCGAACACCACTGCACTGCCCTAAACCCTGAAACACCACCCCCAGCACCACCCCCTACACTGCCCGAACACCACTGCACTGCCCTAAACCTTGAAACACCAGCCCCAGCACGACCCCCTACACTGCCCGAACACCACTGCACTGCCCAAAACCCTGAAACACCACCCCCAGCACGTCCCCCTACACTGCCCGAAAACCACTGCACTGTCCAAAACCCTGAAACACCACACCCAGCACGACCCCCTACACTGCCCGAACACCACTGCACTGCCCTATACCCTGAAACACTACCCCAGCACGACCCCGTACAGTGCCCGAACACCACTGCACTGCCCTAAACCCTGAAACACCAGCCCCAGCACGACCCGCTACAGTGCTCGAACACCACTGCACTGCCCAAAACCCTGAAACACCAGCCCCAGCACGACCCCCTATACTGCCCGAACAACACTGCACTGCCCTAAACCCTGAAACACCAGCCCCAGCACGACCCCCTACACTGCCCAAACACAACTGCACTGCCCTAAACCCTGAAACACCAGCCCCAGCACGACCCCCTACACTACCCGAACACCACTGCACTGCCCTAAAGACTGACAAACCAGCCCCCCGCACGACCGCCCTACACTGCCCGAACACCACTGCACTGCCCTAAACCCTGAAACACCACCCCCAGCAGGACCCCCTACACTACCCGAACACCACTGCACTGCCCTAAACCCTGAAACACCAGCCCCAGCAAGACACCCTACACTGCCTGAACACCACTGCACTGCCCTAAACCCTGAAACACCACCCCCAGCAAGACCCCTTACATTTCCCAAACACCACTGCACTGCCCTAAACCCTAAAACACCCACACTGCCCGAACACCACTGCACTGCCCTAAACCCTGAAACAAGAGAAGGCACTGGAGTGGATCATCTCCTTCCTCGCCGGAAGAACCCAGAGAGTCCGCCTCCCCCCGTTCAGTTCCGAGGCCACCGAAGTCATCTGCGGCGTACCACAAGGATCATCACTCAGCCCCACCCTCTTCAACGTCTACATGAGCCCCCTTGCAGCCATCGCACGCCAACACAACCTCAACATCATCTCCTACGCCGACGACACCCAGCTGATCCTCTCCCTCACCAACGACCCCACAACCGCCAAAACCAACCTACATGAAGGAATGAAGGACGTAGCCGAGTGGATGAGGAACAGCCGCCTGAAACTGAACTCAGATAAGACGGAAGTCCTCATCCTAGGATCATCACCCTCCGCCTGGGACGACTCCTGGTGGCCCCCTGCCCTGGGCAACGCACCCAAACCAACGGACCACGCACGCAACCTGGGCTTCATCCTGGACTCCTCCCTCTCAATGACCAGACAAGTCAACGCCGTCTCCTCGTCTTGCTTCAACATCCTACGCATGCTGCGGAAGATCTTCCGGTGGATCCCCACCGAAACCAGGAAGACGGTCACCCAGGCCCTCGTCACCAGCCGACTGGACTACGGCAACTCCCTCTACGCCGGAACCACAGCCAAACTTCAGAAAAGACTCCAACGCATCCAGAACGCCTCAGCTCGACTCATCCTGGACATCCCCCGACACAGCCACATCGCCGGACACCTGAGAGACCTGCACTGGCTCCCCGTCAGCAAGAGAATCACGTTCCGACTCCTCACCCACGCACACAAAGCTCTCCACAACCAAGGCCCCAGATACCTCAACGACCGTCTGACCTTCTACACTCCCACCCGCCAGCTACGATCGACCAACCACGCCCTCGCCGCCGTCCCCCGCATCCGAAGAGCCACAACGGGAGGAAGATCCTTCTCCTACCTGGCTGCCAAGACGTGGAACTCCCTACCCATCCACCTCCGCCTGACCCAAGACCACCTCTCCTTCAGGAAGCAACTCAAGACCTGGCTGTTCGAACAGTAGCGGACCCCCCTCCCCCTAGCGCCTTGAGACCCTCCGGGTGAGTAGCGCGCTATACAAATGCTTGATTGACTGCCCTAAACCCTGAAACACCACCCCCAGCACCACCCCCTACACTGCCCGAACACCACTGCACTGCCCTAAACCCTGAAACAACACCCCCCGCCCGACCCCCTACACTGCCCGAACACCACTGCACTGCCCTAAACCCTGAAACACCACCCCCAGCATGACCGCCCTACACTGCCCAAACACCACTGCACTGCCCTAAACCCTGAAACACCACCCCCAGCACGACCCCCTACACTGCCCAAACACCACTGCACTGCCCTAAACACTGAAACACCACCCCCAGCATGACCCCTACACTGCCCGAACACCACTGCACTGCCCTAAACCCTGAAACACCACCCCCAGCATGACCCCCTACACTGCCCGAACACCACTGCACTGCCCTAAACCCTGAAACACCACCACTAGCACGACCCCTACACTGCCTGAACACCACTGCACTGCCCTAAACCCTGAAACACCACCCCCAGCACGACCCCCTACACTGCCCAAACACCACTGCACTGCCCTAAACCCTGAAACACCACCCCCAGCAAGACCCCTTCACTGCCCGAACACCAATACCCTAAACCTTGAAACACCACCCCCAGCAAGACCCCCTACACTGCCCGAACACCACTGCACTGCCCTAAACCCTAAAACACCACCCCCAGCACGACCCCCTACATTGCCCGAACACCACTGCACTGCCCTAAACCCTAAAACACCACCCCCAGCATGACCCCCTACACTGCCCAAACACCACTGCACTGCCCTAAACCCTAAAACACCACCCCCAGCAAGACCCCTTACATTTCCTGAACACCACTGCACTGCCCTAAACCCTAAAACACCCATCCCCAGCACGACCCCCTACACTGCCTGAACACCACTGCACTGCCCTAAACCCTGAAACACCACCCCCAGCAAGACCCCTTACATTTCCTGAACACCACTGCACTGCCCTAAACCCTAAAACACCCATCCCCAGCACGACCCCTACACTGCCTGAACACCACTGCACTGCCCTAAACCCTGAAACACCACCCCCAGCATGACCCCTACACTGCCCGAACACCACTGCACTGCCCTAAACCCTAAAACACTCCCCCAGCACGACCCCTACACTACCCGAACACCACTGCACTACCCTAAACCCTAAAACACTCACCCCAGCACGACCCCCTACACTACCCGAACACCACTGCACTACCCTAAACCCTGAAACACCACCCAGCACGACCCCTACACTGCCCGAACACCACTGCACTGCCCTAAACCCTAAAACACCACCCCAAGCACGACCCCTACACTGCCCGAACACCACTGCACTGCCCTAAACCCTAAAACACTACCCCCAGCATGACCCCCTACACTGCCCGAACACCACTGCACTGCCCTAAACCCTAAAACACCACCTGCAGCATGACCCACTACACTGCCCAAACACCACTGCACTGCCCTAAACCCTAAAACACTTCCCCCAGCACGACCCCCTACACTACCCAAACACCACTGCCCTAAACCCTAAAACACTGCCCACAGCATGACCCCCTACACTACCCAAACACCACTGCACTGCCCTAAACCCTAAAACACTCCCCACAGCACGACCCCCTACACTACCCGAACACCACTGCACTGCCCTAAACCCTGAAACACTCCCCCCCAGCACGACCACCTACACTACCCAAACACCACTGCACTGCCCTAAACCCTAAAACACTCCCCACAGCATGACCCCCTACACTGCCCGAACACCACTGCACTGCCCTAAACCCTGAAACACCACCCCAGCACGACCCCCTACACTGCCCAAACACCACTGCACTGCCCTAAACCCTGAAACACCACCCCCAGCAAGACCCCTACACTGCCCGAACACCACTGCCCTAAACCCTGAAACACCACCCCCAGCAAGACCCCCTACACTGCCCAAACACCACTGCACTGCCCTAAACCCTGAAACACTCACCCCAGCACGACCCCTACACTGCCCGAACACCACTGCACTACCCTAAACCCTGAAACACCACCCCCAGCACGACCCCTACACTGCCCGAACACCACTGCACTGCCCTAAACCCTGAAACACTACCCCCAGCATGACCCCCTACACTGCCCGAACACCACTGCACTGCCCTAAACCCTAAAACACTCACCCCAGCACTGACCCCCTACACTACCCGAACACCACTGCACTGCCCTAAACCCTAAAACACTACCCCCAGCATGACCCACTACACTGCCCAAACACCACTGCACTGCCCTAAACCCTAAAACACTACCCACAGCACGACCCCCTACACTGCCCAAACACCACTGCACTGCCCTAAACCCTGAAACACCACCCCACAGCACGACCCCCTACACTGCCCGAACACCACTGCACTGCCCTAAACCCTAAAACACTCACCCCAGCACGACCCCTACACTAGCCCGAACACCACTGCACTGCCCTAAACCCTGAAACACCACCCCCAGCACGACCCCCTACACTGCCCGAACACCACTGCACTGCCCTAAACCCTGAAACACCACCCCCAGCAAGACCCCCTACACTGCCCGAACACCACTGCACTGCCTAAACCCTGAAACACCACCCCAGCAAGACCCCCTACACTGCCCAAACACCACTGCACTGCCCTAAACCTGAAACACCACCCCCAGCACGACCCCCTACACTGCCCGAACACCACTGCACTGCCCTAAACCCTAAAACACCACCCCCAGCACGACCCCTACACTGCCCAAACAGCACTGCACTGCCCTAAACCCTAAAACAACACCCCCAGCAAGACCCCTTACATTTCCCAAACACCACTGCACTGCCCTAAACCCTAAAACTCTCCCCCCAGCATGACCCCCTACTCTACCCGAACACCACTGCACTACCCTAAACCCTAAAACACTCCCCCCAGCACGACCCCCTACACTACCCGAAGACCACTGAACTACCCTAAACCCTAAAACACTGCCCCCAGCACGACCCCTACACTACCCTAACACCACTGCACTGCCCTAAACCCTAAAACACCACCCCCAGCACGACCCCCTACACTACCCGAACACCACTGCACTGCCCTAAACCTGAAACACTACCCCCAGCACGACCCCTACACTGCCCGAACACCACTGCACTGCCCTAAACCCTAAAACACTACCCCAGCACGACCCCCTACACTACTCAAACACCACTGCACTGCCCTAAACCCTAAAACACCAGCCCCAGCACGACCCCTACACTACCCAAACACCACTGCACTGCCCTATACCCTGAAACACTACCCCAGCACGACACCTACACTACCCAAACACCACTGCACTGCCCTAAACCCTAAAACACTCACCCCAGCATGACCCCCTACACTGCCCAAACACCACTGCACTGCCCTAAACCCTAAAACACTACCCCCAGCACGACCCCCTACACTACCCAAACACCAATGCACTACCCTAAACCCTAAAACACCACCCCAGCATGACCCCTACACTACCCGAAGACCACTGCACTACCCTAAACCCTAAAACACTACCCCTGCACGACCCCTACACTACCCAAACACCACTGCACTACCCTAAACTCTAAAACACTACTCCCTGCATGACCCCTACACTACCCAAACACCACTGCACTACACTAAACCCTGAAACACTACCCCAGCACAACCCTCTACACTACCCAAACACCACTGCACTACCCTAAACCCTGAAACACTACTCCCAGCACGTACCCCCTACACTACCCAAATACCACTGCACTACCCTAAACCCTGAAACACCACCCCCAGCAGTACCCCTACACTACCCAAACACCACTGCACTACCCTAAACACTGAAACCACTACCCCCAGCATGACCCCCTACACTGCCCAAACACCACTGCACTACCCTAAACCCTAAAACACTACCCCAAGCACGACCCCTACACTACCCAAACACCACTGAACTACCCTAAACCTAAAACACTACCCCAGCACGACTCCCTACACTACCCAAACACCACTGCACTACCCTAAACCCTAAATATACCCCCAGCACGACCCCCTACACTACCCAAACACCACTGCACTACCCTAAACCCTAAATCTACCCCCAGCATGACCCCCTACACTACCCAAACACCACTGCACTACCATAACAACTAAATCTGCCCTAAGCACGACCCCCTACACTACCCTAACACCACTGCACTACCCTAAACCCTAAAACACCCACCTCCAGCACGACCACCTACACTGCCTGAACACCACTGCACTGCCCTAAACCCTAAAACACTCCCCCCAGCATGACCCACTACACTACCAAAACACCACTGCACTGCCCTAAACCCTAAAACACCCACCCCCAGCACGACCCCCTACACTGCCTGAACACCACTGCACTGCCCTAAACCCTAAAACACCACCCCCAGCATGACCCCCTACACTACCCGAACACCACTGCACTGCCCTAAACCCTAAAACACTCCCCCCAGCACGACCCCCTACACTACCCGAACACCACTGCACTGCCCTAAACCCTAAAACACCACCCCCAGCATGACCCCCTACACTACCCGAACACCACTACACTGCCCTAAACCCTAAAACACTCCCCCCAGCACGACCCCCTACACTACCCGAACACCACTTCACTACCCTAAACCCTAAAACACTCCCCCCAGCACGACCCCCTACACTACCCGAACACCACTGCACTACCCTAAACCCTAAAACACACCCCCAGCACGACGCCTACACTACCCGAACACCACTGCACTGCCCTAAACCCTAAAACACTCCCCCCAGCATGACCCCCTACACTACCCGAACACCACTGCACTGCCCTAAACCCTAAAACACTACCCCCAGCATGACCCCCTACACTACCCGAACACCACTGCACTGCCCTAAACCCTAAAACACTACCCCCAGCATGACCCACTACACTACCCAAACACCACTGCACTGCCCTAAACCCTAAAACACTACCCCCAGCACGACCCCTACACTACCCAAACACCACTGCACTGCCCTAAACCCTAAAACACTGCCCACAGCACGACCCCCTACACTACCCAAACACCACTGCACTGCCCTAAACCCTAAAACACTACCCCCAGCACGACCCCCTACACTACCCGAACACCACTGCACTGCCCTAAACCCTGAAACACCACCCCCAGCACGACCCCCTACATTGCCTGAACACCACTGCACTGCCCTAAACCCTAAAACACTACCTCCAGCAGTACCCCCTACACTACCCAAACACCACTGCACTACCCTAAACCCTGAAACCACTACCCCAGCATGACCCCCTACACTACCCAAACACCACTGCACTACCCTAAACCCTGAAACACTACCCCCAAGCACGACCCCTACACTGCTCAAACACCACTGCACTACCCTAAACCCTAAAACACTCACCCCAGCACGACTCCCTACACTACCCAAACACCACTGCACTACCCTAAACCCTGAAATACCAGCCCCAGCACGACCCCCTACACTACCCAAACACCACTGCACTACCCTAAACCCTGAAATACTACCCCCAGCATGACCCCCTACACTACCCAAACACCACTGCACTACCCTAAACCCTAAACACTGCCCTCAGCACGACCCCCTACACTACCCGAACACCACTGCACTACCCTAAACCCTAAAACACCCACCTCCAGCACGACCACCTACACTGCCCGAACACCACTGCACTGCCCTAAACCCTAAAACACTACCCCCAGCATGACCCACTACACTGCCCAAACACCACTGCACTGCCCTAAACCCTAAAACACCACCCCCAGCACGACCCCCTACACTGCCCGAACACCACTGCACTGCCCTAAACCCTAAAACACCACCCCCAGCATGACCCCCTACACTACCCAAACACCACTGCACTGCCCTAAACCCTAAAACACTACCCCCAGCACGACCCCCTACACTACCCGAACACCACTGCACTGCCCTAAACCCTAAAACACCACCCCAGCATGACCCCCTACACTACCCGAACACCACTGCACTGCCCTAAACCCTAAAACACCACCCCCAGCACGACCCCCTACACTACCCGAACACCACTGCACTGCCCTAAACCCTAAAACACTACCCCCAGCACGACCCCCTACACTACCCGAACACCACTGCACTGCCCTAAACCCTAAAACACCACCCCCAGCATGACCCCTACACTACCCAAACACCACTGCACTGCCCTAAACCCTGAAACACTACCCCCAGCACGACCCCCTACACTACCCGAACACCACTGCACTACCCTAAACCCTAAAACACCACCCCCAGCATGACCCCCTACACTACCCGACCACCACTACACTGCCCTAAACCCTAAAACACTCCTTCCAGCACGACCCCCTACACTACCCGAATACCACTGCACTGCCCTAAACCCTAAAACACCACCCCCAGCATGACCCCCTACACTACCCGAACACCACTACACTGCCCTAAACCCTAAAACACCCACCCCCAGCACGACCCCCTACACTGCCTGAACACCACTGCACTGCCCTAAACCCTAAAACACCACCCCCAGCATGACCCCCTACACTACCCGAACACCACTGCACTGCCCTAAACCCTGAAACACCACCCCCAGCACGACCCCCTACATTGCCCGAACACCACTGCACTACCCTAAACCCTAAAACACTACCCCAGCACGTACCCCTACACTACCCAAACACCACTGCACTGCCCTAAACACTAAACCACTACCCCCAGCATGACCCCCTACACTGCCCAAACACCACTGCACTACCCTAAACCCTAAAACACACCCCCAGCAGTGACCCCCTACACTACCCAAACCCCACTGCACTACTCTAAACCCTAAAACACTACCCCACAGCACGACCCCCTACACTACCCGAACACCACTGCACTGCCCTAAACCCTGAAACACCACCCCCAGCACGACCCCTACACTGCCCGAACACCACTGCACTACCCTAAACCCTAAAACACTACCCCAGCAGTACCCCCTACACTGCCCAAACACCACTGCACTACCCTAAACCCTAAACCACTACCCCAGCATGACCCCCTACACTACCCAAACACCACTGCACTACCCTAAACCCTAAAACACTACCCCAAGCACGACCCCCTACACTGCCCAAACACCACTGAACTACCCTAAACCCTAAAACACTCCCCCAGCACGACTCCCTACACTACCCAAACACCACTGCACTACCCTAAACCCTAAACACTACCCCCAGCATGACCCCCTACACTACCCAAACACCACTGCACTACCCTAAACCCTAAACCTACCCCCAGCACGACCCCTACACTACCCAAACACCACTGCACTACCCTAAACCCTAAATCTGCCCTCAGCACGACCCCCTACACTACCCTAACACCACTGCACTACCCTAAACCCTAAAACACCACCTCCAGCACGACCACCTACACTGCCCGAACACCACTGCACTGCCCTAAACCCTAAAACACTACCCCCAGCATGACCCCTACACTACCCAAACACCACTGCACTGCCCTAAACCCTGAAACACCACCCCCAGCACGACCCCCTACACTGCCCGAACACCACTGCACTGCCCTAAACCCTAAAACACCACCCCCAGCATGACCCCCTACACTACCCGAACACCACTGCACTGCCCTAAACCCTAAAACACTACCCCCAGCACGACCCCCTACACTACCCGAACACCACTGCACTGCCCTAAACCCTAAAACACCACCCCCAGCACGACCCCCTACACTACCCGAACACCACTGTACTGCCCTAAACCCTAAAACACTACCCCCAGCACGACCCCCTACACTACCCGAACACCACTGCACTACCCTAAACCCTAAAACACTACCCCCAGCACGACCCCTACACTACCCGAACACCACTGCACTACCCTAAACCCTAAAACACCACCCCCAGCACGACCGCCTACACTACCCGAACACCACTGCACTGCCCTAAACCCTAAAACACTCCCCCAGCATGACCCCCTACACTACCCGAACACCACTGCACTGCCCTAAACCCTAAAACACTCCCCCAGCACGACCCCCTACACTACCCGAACACCACTGCACTGCCCTAAACCCTAAAACACTCCCCCCAGCATGACCCCCTACACTACCCAAACACCACTGCACTGCCCTAAACCCTAAAACACTACCCCCAGCACGACCCCCTACACTACCCAAACACCACTGCACTGCCCTAAACCCTAAAACACTGCCCACAGCACGACCCCCTACACTACCCAAACACCACTGCACTGCCCTAAACCCTAAAACACTCCCCACAGCACGACCCCCTACACTACCCGAACACCACTGCACTGCCCTAAACCCTGAAACACCACCCCCAGCACGACCCCCTACATTGCCCGAACACCACTGCACTGCCCTAAACCCTAAAACACCACCCCCAGCAAGACTCCCTACACTTCCCGAACACCACTGCACTGCCCTAAACCCTGAAACACTACCCCCAGCATGACCCCCTACACTACCCGAACACCACTGCACTACCCTAAACCCTAAAACACTCCCCCAGCATGACCCCTACACTACCCGAACGACCACTGCACTGCCCTAAACCCTAAAACACTACCCCCAGCACGACCCCCTACACTACCCGAACACCACTGCACTGCCCTAAACCCTAAAACACTACCCCCAGCACGACCCCTACACTACCCGAACACCACTGCACTGCCCTAAACCCTAAAACACTACCCCCAGCACGACCCCTACACTACCCAAACACCACTGCACTGCCCTAAACCCTAAAACACTACCCCCAGCACGACCCCCTACACTACCCAAACACCACTGCACTGCCCTAAACCCTAAAACCTCCCCCAGCACGATCCCCTACACTACCAAAACACCACTGCACTGCCCTAAACCCTAAAACACTACCCCCAGCACGACCCCCTACACTACCCAAACACCACTGCACTTCCCTAAACCCGAAAACACTACCCCCAGCAGTACCCCTACACTACCCAAACACCACTGCACTACCCTAAACCCTAAAACACTACCCCCAGCATGACCCCTACACTACCCAAACACCACTGCACTACCCTAAACCCTAAAACACTACCCCAGCACGACCCCCTACACTACCCAAACACCACTGCACTACCCTAAACCCTAAAACACTACCCCCAGCACGACCCCCTACACTACCCAAACACCACTGCACTACCCTAAACCCTAAAACACTACCCCCAGCACGACCTCCTACACTACCCAAACACCACTGCACTACCCTAAACCCTAAAACACTACCCCCAGCAGTACCCCCTACACTACCCAAACACCACTGCACTACCCTAAACCCTAAACCACTACCCCCAGCATGACCCCCTACACTACCCAAACACCACTGCACTACCCTAAACCCTAAAACACTACCCCCAGCACGACCCCCTACACTACCCAAACACCACTGCACTACCCTAAACCCTAAAACACTACCCCCAGCACGACTCCCTACACTACCCAAACACCACTGCACTACCCTAAACCCTAAATACTACCCCCAGCATGACCCCCTACACTACCCAAACACCACTGCACTACCCTAAACCCTAAATCTACCCCCAGCATGACCCCCTACACTACCCAAACACCACTGCACTACCCTAAACCCTAAATCTACCCTCAGCATGACCCCCTACACTACCCAAACACCACTGCACTACCCTAAACCCTAAAACACTACCCCCAGCACGACCCCCTACACTACACCAACACCACTGCACTACCCTAAACCCTAAAACACTACCCCAGCACGACCCCTACACTACCCAAACACCACTGCACTGCCCTAAACCCTAAAACACTACCCCCAGCATGACCCCCTACACTACCCAAACACCACTGCACTACCCTAAACCCTAAAACACTACCCCCAGCACGACCCCCTACACTACACAAACACCACTGCACTGCCCTAAACCCTAAAACACTACCCCCAGCACGACCCCCTACACTACACAAACACCACTGCACTACCCTAAACCCTAAATCTACCCCAAGCATGACCCCCTACACTACACAAACATCACTGCACTACCCTAAACCCTAAAACACTACCACCAGCACGACCCCCTACACTACACAAACACCACTGCACTACCCTAAACCCTAGAAAAGTAACCACCACCCCATGCCCAATCCCCCTTACCTCTCACTCCTCGTGGTTCCTCTCTCCTCGTGGTTCCTGCTTCATGTCGTCTCTGAGGGGCGGTGCACGTCGTTGTGAGGAAACGGAACAGCCTCTGTTTCCTTACAACGACGTGGATCGTCTACATTTTTAGAACTCATGGTCATTTACCATACATACCTTTACAACAAAATTTGTTGTAAAGGCATGCGTGGTAAATGACCATGCGTTCTAAAAAATGCGTAGTAATGACTTTGCGATGTACAACGCATGCGTGGTAATGCATGCGTTGTAATGGTATCGCGAAGTAAAAAGTCGTTGTAACGGCTGTTTACCGATCGAAGCTGGCCCCTGTTCTTCAGTGAGTCGTTTATTTGATAAATTAGGAGGAAGGAATGTGTTTTTTACCGAAAAGTGCATTCCCGGCTGTTGTATTGTGAAAGTGTCCGCGTGGCCTGGTTTCACTTCCGGTGAGAGAGTGGAAGAGTCTGTTTGGATCTAAAGGGGTTCTGCTGTTGGACGGGGCCGGCGCGACACGTCATCAGAAAACACAGCTAATGGAAAGCGTTGTCCCCGAAGTGTGGAGCAGTGCCATGAGAGGTCAACGAGTGTGCGTCCCACCGCAGTATGACCGTACCGCGTGACCCATGTGCCGCCTCCAGTGTACGGAAGGCAGAAGCGGCATCCATCGCAGGTCCTCTTGAAGACCGTTGTAGCACTAATTCTACATTTTGGAACTAGGGCATTTTAACCTTGTTGTTCCTGCCAGATACAAAGAGAAGATCCTGTGTTATTCAGTGCCCTCGTTACCTTTTCTGTGGGTAGTGGTGCTTGTCACTTCGCTGCCCCGCCGGTGCACACGACTGGGCTCCCCACCTCGTGTGCCATCTGCAGGGCCTCTGCCCTCGGATCACTGGTTTCGGTTTCTGGAGTGGCAACATAAACAGTTGCTCCCAAAGGACTAGCCTGAACACTTAGGTGAATATCCCCTGCGCCAGCATTCAGCGGAAATTCTTTCCTAGCTCTCCCACGTCGACGACGATGTCATAATAGCACGGCTCCGCTCGCGACACCGTATGACGTCATAGGAGCCATAAGAGGACCTCGTCGGCGTGCTGACGTCAGTTCCACCCATTTTTTCCGTGCCACCGAGGTAAACAGGTGGACCGACACATTTTCACATGTATACATAGTATACTAATATATATATATATATACAAATGCATAACCAATAAAGGCATAAAGAAATAGCAACAGATCAAGCATTTCTCACTATTAAAACATAAGCATGATTAAGACATATTAAAAACATTCATGCCAAACAGTAAAAGCATCTTTTTGGTAGAAACAGGTGGACAACGGGGAGGCGGGTGGGACAGTGAGGAATCCACAGGCAGATACTGTATCCACCAGAAAAGCGTTACCGAAGGTAAGTAACTTGCTCTTCTGATGGATACTTCTGCCTGTTGATTCCTCACCTTTGAATAGAATCCTCAAGCCGTACCTCACCCGGAGGAGGGTGTCCACCTGACTAGACCAAAAATCTTGCAAAACAGATCGAGCAAAATGGCCATCCCTCCTAACCTCCGAATCCAATAATAATCGAATAATTTTTAGTCGAAATTATATTGAAAATAATACTTTAAAAATACTTTTATTAATAAATTTAGACAAACACTTAAAGGAAAACTTTTATTTATAATTAATTTAAAGATATTTCATACTTTACAAATTACGCCGAAGTCGCGACCCCAGCGCGACTTTTCAAAATGGCTACCGGAATGCGCGCAGCCATCGTGTAGGGCGCGCGAAGGGTGCGCGACTTCTGTATAATATTTAAAAAAAAAAAAGAATGAATATAGTTTTCCTAACTAAAAATTATTCACAATTTTTTAAAATATATATATATATATATATATATATATATATATAGAAAATAAAAAAAACATAGGATTGAGGTACATTAGACTTACAAATTTTCATTTAAAAAACCTTTGAAATTCACTGGAAAAACCATAGGTTTCAGGCACGTTATAGTTAGAAATTAGCATTTAAAAAACCATAGAAATTCACTGAAAAAACCATAGGTTTCAGGCACGTTATAGTTAGAAATTAGCATTTAAAAAACCATAGAAATTAACTGAAAAAACCATAGGTTTCAGGAACGTTATAGTTAGTTGGACATTTCACTCGTACAAAACCATAGAAATTCCGGCGTTATAGTTAGTTCAGCTAACTATAACTCGCGCCCCGCAATGCACTGCTGATGACGTCACATATTACATCATTCATGACATGGTCAGTGACATCACTGATGACATCACTGATGACATCTCAAATGACATCACTGATGACATCACTGATGACATCATCCACGTGAAAATCTGATGCACCTCCTCACACCTGAATATAACCTTTGATACACCCACTCTAAAATACAGACTACCATTTTCGAAAAAATAGACACATCAATACCAGTTACTAAATACGCACTGACTGATTCCTAGGTCTACACACACATCCACTCATTCACCCATACAGTCACTCATACATGCAGTCACTCATCAATACAACACTATCATATGCACTCATACACCTATACAGACACTCACACACTGCCACATATCCAGAGTTACTCACACACTTAGTCAGTCATGCAAAGAATCAATCATACTTCCATTTACTCACCTATACAGTTATACAGACACAACCTCACTTATTCATACAGATACTAACACATAATTACTCTCTTATAGAATCACTGATACAAATACACACTCATCCATGCAGCCACTCTCACAATTACTGACTCTCACATATAGTTATTTATATACACCATCACTCACATATACTGCCTTTTACATATGTAGTTACTTGCACATGTACCACTGAGACATCCATTCACTCACCAACACACCCATACACACACTCACCCACCCATACAGCTGTTTCCACATGCACTCTTGAACCCATACACCCAGTGAATCAACCACTCACACATCTATGCACAGAGTCACACACCTCCCACCCACCCACACACACACTCAGGCAGCCATACAAATACTCAGGCAAGCAATCAATAACCCATATAGACACTCATGCAGCTACTCACCAACCCATGCAGCAGCTTACACAACAACAGACAGACTGATACAGACTTTCACACAGTTTAGTCACTAACCCATGCATTCAGTAAGACACATTTAATCACTCACTTATACAGTCAGTCACGTACCTACTAAATCCTCCATACAGACACTTATACACCCACTCATTCCTCAATACAGCTTGGCATATATATAAAACAAAATTAAACTTTACAGAAACACACAGTCACTGGATGATGTCATCAGTGATGTCATCAGTGATGTCATTTGAGATGTCATCAGTGATGTCACTGACCATGTCATGAATGATGTAATATGTGACGTCATCAGCAGTGCATTGCGGGGCGCGAGTTATAGTTAGCTGAACTAACTATAACGCCGGAATTTCTATGGTTTTGTACGAGTGAAATGTCCAACTAACTATAACGTTCCTGAAACCTATGGTCTTTTCAGTTAATTTCTATGGTTTTTTAAATGCTAATTCCTAACTATAACGTGCCTGAAACCTATGGTTTTTTCAGTGAATATATATATATATATATATATATATATATATAAATCCAACACGGGGTTACCAATCGCGCTCTCAGGTTTTTGCATAAATCCAAGCAGGACACCAAAGTTAGATTTGGGGGTTTATTAACATCATAAACCCTCCGTGACGTGTTTCGACTTCACAAAGTCTTGATCACACAGCGGAATAGCAGGTAGCATTCACTTACATACACTTCCTGTTAGTTATCAACATAGAAAACGGACACATTATAATTCATAGCAGTGTACGTGTCCCTTAATGATCGCCATCTTACAGTGGTCGAAATACAGTTCTTCGTAGGCATGCAACACAGCTATGCTGTAAATTCAACCAACGACTTGTAATTCTGCAAGTCTAATACTTAGTGTGTATATCGCGTGCTGACACTTACGGGGCATGCTGGTATATGTAGTTCTGTTATGAGTGACGTGTAGCCGTATCAGCTCGAGGGTTACTGGCTAGAGCTACGTGATCACGGTAGTGATCAGTGAATTCCCTGGTAAGTGGGAATGTGTTTCTAGAAAGTGTGTCAAGCACCAAATCCTCAATCTATTGCAAATATCTAGAAACTGTTGGTGTAATGCTGGCGTGTGTGCACATAGGCAGTCTTAACTGGACACATATGTCCATGGTATGTAAGGAGGAAATCCATCCTGGCTAGTTGGTTAATAGCGGATTGTTGTAATTCCCTGATTAGTGGGGAGTGCAACTGGGTAGTTGCGGAACTTGCAAACCAAAAACTCAGCTGATTTGCATTGCACGGTGGCACAGACGTCTCTATTGTCATTCGTACTTCCCTGGTTAGTGGGAAAACATAAAGAGAATCTTGTATATATATATAAGACGTGTGGTGCATCCCCTTATCCCCTATGGCGAAAAATTCAGGGAGTGTTTTCTCGAAACTACTGCTACCTTTCTGTATTCTTTACCCCATCTCCCACCTATTTTTCAGGGGTATTTAAAAATAATATATATCAATACCACGCATACCATCACAATGCATTTGTAACAACGCAAGTGCTGTTACAACGCGTTTCCATCACAACGCATATTTACATTGCATATGCCTTTACCACGCATGCCATTACACGCAAAGGCATGCGTGGTAAAGGCATATACTTTGTAAAAGTGGTTAAGGTAAGTATGTACATATATATATGTGTATATATATATGTATATATATATATTATTTTTAAATACGGGATGCTGACTTGCGGGAGACTGGGGTAGGGTCATGAGGGCAGAGCAGGGTCTCGTATGTATCAAAGGTGGTTTTTGCGGAGTGTCTCGGGAGAGAGTGGGAGGTGTACCCCCAGGCCATGAGACAGAGGGCACATACCAGCTGTGTCCGGCAACATGGCGGATTTGAATGCCACAGACTCATGCCAAACACCAAGTCCGTACCTGCCAGTTGCTGATGACAACCCCCAAGCCACAGGCTCAGACACCAACAATGTTCTGCCGGAGGCTGACGGTGACTCACGGCGCACAGGGTTAGTGGCACCAGGTTAGTCCTTGCTACTGGTTGACCTCATCCATAACTGTGATCCGTGTTTCCACCGGACTGAAACGCATCTTTTTCTCACTCCTCTCCCTGCGTTCACTGGCATGAACTCTGCCATTGATTAATGAAGACTCAGTTCTAGATGTGGGACATACTGGACTGCAGTGTAGGCCGGCTGCAGCGTGGAGTATGTCAACGAATGAGGACTCCTGGGGGCCTGTGTCACGGAGGACAGCGATGGTCTGAGGAGGCTGCCAAGGTCGCGGGCATGGGTCTTGGAGCTAGCACCAGCACGTGGTGGACCCTCTTTATATATGTACATACTTACCTTAACCACTTTTACAAAGTATATGCCTTTACCACGCATGCCTTTGCGTGTAATGGCATGTGTGGTAAAGGCATATGCAATGTAAATATGCGTTGTGATGGAAACGCGTTGTAACAGCACTTGCGTTGTTACAAATGCATTGTGATGGTATGCGTGGTGTTGACATGCGGGGTAACATCATATATTCTTGGGAAACACGTACATTGATCAGCACAAAAGCCATCGGGCCATATAAAGTAAAGATATAAGCGAAATAATATTAGGGCTAAAGCCATGTCAAGTAATGACTTAAGTAAAAAGGACCAGTCGACTCTATCAAATGCTTTTTCCACATCCATAGCAAAGGCAGCTAAAGAATAGGGAAGAGAAGAAGCTTTTTAAGTACATTAAAAAACAGCCCAGAACTGTCTGAGGTCAGTCGACTTTTTACAAAACCAGATTGTTCTTTACCATCAATTTGGGTAGAAAAGGTTCAAGCCGCAAAGCCAATAGTTTGCCAAAAGGTTTGTAATCTACATTGACAAGGGAGATAGGACGATAGTTTTTACACTGCAAAGGATCTCGACCCACCTTTTGGATAAGACAAATTGCTGCCTCCTGGAATGTACCTGCAGCTTTGACAACAGTATGAAAAAATATAAACAATTGTAGAATTTAAGGAAGTAGTATATTTGAAAAGTGTAAGTACAATTGCACCGTGAAGCCATCTGGGACTGGAGTTTTGCCCTTCTCAAGAGAGTGAAGCACGTTGAATATTTCTGAGACTGACAACTCTGATTCAAGGGATGAAAAATTAAGAGAGTCATGGGAAGGAGGGCGAATGGCATTAAGGTAACACTCAATGGGGCATGTTCACAAGGACTAATCGCCGAGTTATCGCCACCTTAACGCATCAAAAGTGGAGATAGATTTAATGCCCCATTCACAAGCGGGTGCAAACTGCAGACATCGCCAGTATTCCCGCGATAACTGCCGCAAATTTTATCCCCACGGGTGACACCACCAACTAACCCTAATGAGATGCAGAGTAGGCGTTTCCATGCAAAAACACACGTAAACACCACTTTCACAACGAACAGCCAGATCTGCGATGCGAGCCAAAACCACGCGATAAGCCGCGGTAGCAGCAGGTATTTAACACCTGCCTCTTGCTGGTGTTAAGCAGGACGACTACCTGCAGTAGGCAACGGAGCCCCACACACAGCCACACCTGAAGAACAACCGACGCCATGGAGCTACTCATCATGCAGGTTGGAGCCCCAACAGGGCCACAACACCCACCTCCACCACCCCCAGGTCCGCCACCACCCCCAGGACCCGGACCGGCACCCCCCCCGGAACCACCACAGAGGCAGCACAGAGTAAGACAGCGGACCTACCGAAAACGCACCAGTCTCACAGACCTAACGCCCAAGGAAGTCATTGCTCACTACAGCCTCAAAAGGACAACCATCCTCCGCATCAAGACCCACATCGGCCACAGGCTGACGGTCCCAACACAGCAGACAACCAACATCCCTCTGCAGACAAAGCTGCTGGCTGTGCTGCACACGTTGGCCTCTGGTACCTTCCAACCAACAACGGCCAGAGTCGGAGGAGTCTCACAGCCAGCCCTATCAAAGTTCCTCACACCTGTCCTGGATGCCATCATCAGCTTCATACCCCAGTACCTTCACTTCCCCACACTGCGCAGGAACAGCTGGAGACCAAGCAAGGCTTCTACGCCATTGCTAGATTCCCACACGTGTTGGGGGCCATTGACTGCACACATGTCCAACTTGTGCCCCCTGCGGACACTGCACACATCTACCGCAACAGAAAGCACACGCATTCCATCAATGTGCAGGCAATAGTGGACCACTGGGGAATGTTCACCAATGTTGTTGCAAACTACCCAGGCAGTGTGCACAATTCCTACATCATCAACCAGCGCTTCCAGGATGGCACCTATGGAACTGGACTGCTCGTTGGTAAGTACCAAATCAACACACCACACACCTCAAAGCCACCATCACACAACGCACAACTGTGGGAATGCACACATGACCAAACCACATACAACATGTCAATCAACATGCCCACCTACCAGACACAACAACACAACTCCATTGGGATCCTGGGCTTCCCATGTACACAAGCCAGCTATATCATGGCACCACAGCCACACAACAGCTGAACGTGTGGAGAAGCGGAAAACAGGCATGTGCGAAGGATGCAAGTGACCCATGAATGGGAATGTACACAACGACAAGTGTGGCGTGAATGTGCTGGGCAGACCTGGGTATGCAAACCACAGATATGTCCATGCAGACATTAACTGCTGGTGTCTGGAGAGTAGTGAACAGTGGACGCAACCATGTCACCCCAGGCTGTGGGTTAGATTGCAGAAATGTCACTCGCTGCGTCCCCCCGTGTGCGTGAGCGTAGTGGGTTGGCCCGGCTCACGCCAGGCCTGCGCAGGGGTGTGGATAAAAACACTGTTACGCTGAGATTGGTGCTCTCCCGGAATGGCCAACGTCACTGCCAGGGCGGCGCCTCTCAGCCCGCCACGCGGCCGATGCCATGAGCAGCGGGGCCTGCGAGCCTGTGCGCCTGCTGCACCCCAGGCCGCTGATACCCAGACCCGGCTTGCCCGCCCCAGCGCTCCAAGGCCGCACTGCTCACCTGCCGACATGTCGTGTGTCAAAGAGGGCCCACCACGTGCTGGTGCTAGCTCCAAGATCCATGCCCGCGACCTTGGCAGCCTCCTCAGACCATCGCTGTCCTCGGTGACACAGGCCCCCAGAAGTCCTCATTCATTGACATACTCCACGCTGCAGCCGGCCTACACTGCAGTCCAGTATGTCCCACATCTAGAACTGAGTCTTCATTAATCAATGGCAGAGTTCATGCCAGTGAACGCAGGGAGAGGAGTGAGAAAAAGATGTGTTTCAGTCCGGTGGAAACACGGATCACAGTTACGGATGAGGTCAACCAGTAGCAAGGACTAACCTGGTGCCACTAACCCTGTGCGCCGTGAGTCACCGTCAGCCTCCGGCAGAACATTGTTGGTGTCTGAGCCTGTGGCTTGGGGGTTGTCATCAGCAACTGGCAGGTACGGACTTGGTGTTTGGCATGAGTCTGTGGCATTCAAATCCGCCATGTTGCCGGACACAGCTGGTATGTGCCCTCTGTCTCATGGCCTGGGGGTACACCTCCCACTCTCTCCCGAGACACTCCGCAAAAACCACCTTTGATACATACGAGACCCTGCTCTGCCCTCATGACCCTACCCCAGTCTCCCGCAAGTCAGCATCCCGTGGTGGTAGGCCCGTGTCGGCCGCTGTGCATCCGGGGCCACTAACTCTGTGCAACTCAAGTCATGCTCCCTTGCTGTTCGAACATTGCATTCCTGAGTGCCTGATGACTGTTAAGGTTGTTGCCAGCACCAGCTACTCCCTGAGGGCTGGCTTACACACACCCCACACACAGCCAGCACAGGCGTCACTGGACTAGTGGGCCTGCCAACACATCATGCCGAACCAAGTATTGACTCTTTTCTCTCTGCACTGTCACAGGTGATCAAGGATATGCACTCTGCCCTTGGATGATGACACCCCTCCGAGACCCGAACACACCCGCCCAGAGGCAGTACAATGCGGCCCACATACGCACCAGGGGCATCGTGGAACGCACATTTGGCGTGTTGAAGTCACGTTTCAGGTGCCTGGACGTCACAGGTGGAAGGCTCCTGTACAGCCCAGACATCATGTGCAAGATGATCGTTGCATGTTGTGTGTTGCACAACATCTGTGTATGCACAAATGCCCCATGGATCCAAGTTCCAAAAGTACCGGACGATGATGAGGACGATGGGGCAGGTGGCTCACATTCCACTGCAGCTGCGGCAGGATTAGCCCGCAGGAACACCCTCATTGCCAATTTCTTCTCATGAGCACGTCACATTGTGGCCATCCCTGGCAATCATGGGACAGTACAAAATGTCCACAAGCACAGCATGTGTGAATAATAAATATTTGCAGGTTCCTGCTGTGCCAGATGGGATTGGCCATGTTGTGCACATATGCGGCACCAGTTGTGTCCTGTGTTCTGTTGTGGAGGTGTTGCTATTTGTACCAGGATGTTGTCAATGTCGAGGTGCACTTATTCTTATGTGCGTATGCTGCACGGTGGGTGAGTCACTCCTGCGGCTCTGATTTGGCTACCACTTATCCCTTTCATGCGGTGTGCCTTTCAGTTCTGTGCTTCCACAGTGCTGAGATGTTGCAGACTTGGGTAACTTGTGCTCTTTGTCGAGTTGTGACTCTTGGGCATGGTTTGTCCGCAGATGTGTCGTTGACGTCAGGGGTTGTTTGTGCAGGTGGTTGTGTCCGAGTGTGACCTGCTCCTTTCCGGTTGTGGTCCGCACTCAGCCACCTCAGTGTTGTGCCGTGTACATTGTCATGATGATTGGACTGCAGCCATGCTACTCGTCATGTGGTGTCTCTTGCATTGTCAGTGTGGCTGACGTATATGCATGTTTGCTATGTTTCACACATGTGCATGTGTTGGTTGTGTGATTGGTGATGTGTTGGGTGGGTGCCCGTTTGGGCACATGGTGTATGTGGGACTACTTGGTGTTTGTGTGTGTGCTGAAGAGTTCCCGTGGGATCAGGGATATGATCCTGAGTCATTGTGGGTGTGCAGTGTGCTCTGCTTAATTGTGCATGTGTGCCATTGTGCCCATCTCCCCCGTCCCCCCACTCCCTGGTCGGTACGCACCCTGTTGATGTAGTGTCGGGTCATGTTGGGCAGTGTCCGGACACCAACTCCTGTCACCGTCTCCCGACTGGTGACTGTGGCCACCATCTTCTCCATGTCATTCAGCTCCTGGTGTTCTGCTGGCCCCCCTCCTCCGACGTGCGTTGCTGCTTTCGTGTTGGCAGCGAGTTTCTGCTTGGTTTTGCCATTCACATTAATCCAGCGCCTCTTGTCCTCTTCCATTGTCCTTCCGGCGCTGCAACGGCATTCACATGGTCCGAGATGGTGTGCCATCTTTGCCTCTTTGTTGCCAATGACACGTTGGAGGTGACGTACAGTTGGTGATGGTGTTCTATCTCATCCGTGACGATAATCGTGTTTTCCTGCAGACTGTACCCCGTCTTCCTCTTCCTCTTCTCATTACCCTTCCACGAGCCCTGGATTCCTGGGTGTTCCTCCGTGGGGATTGTGGGGTTCATGTTGTCCTCTGCAGTCGGTCAGGGTGCATCCCTGGTAGTCTGCAGTTCATTTCCTTTTTAGTGGCATTTTCCGTATGCTGTTCTTGTGCTTTTTCCCGCATTATGCGTGGGTATTGCTGGCCTCTAGCTGGTTATCACTGTTTTCTTATCGCGTTTGGGCCCATTGCGTCTTTTTACGCGTTGGGGTTTGTGTTTTTATCGCCGTCGCGGTGGTTGTATCGCGGACATTGGCCGCGGTTTCGAGAGGCTATCACATGGTACCGCTGTTTTGTGAATTCCACGTTAACACGGGGTTATTTTCCCGCGATAGACTGCGATGTGTAAAGTTGCGTTAACATTTTTGGGAGATGTTTAGCGCACGTTCTTGTGAATATCCCCCAATGAGAGAAGGATGAGCCGAAGATTTGGGAGTATACAAATCTTTATAAAACTTTGTAAATTTCCCTAAAATTTCTTGATCTTTGAATAAATATTTCCCATTAGATGAATGAACAATATTCAGTTAGCGGAATATCATTGATCCGCAATTTAACAATCAACTATCTGCCTTCCAAGTCCATTTTTTGAGTAATAACATTACATTTTAATTTTTTAGTGGATAAAATAATTACTCAATTTTTTCGTATTAGATGTAGGAGAAACAAAAATAGAACCCACCCAATTACGTTTAATTTTAAAGCGTCTGCCTCTGCAGGGATGTGTTTCTTGGAGAAGGACTATGTCAGGGGTGTAGAAAGCTAAGGGAGATAAAATTCTCTGCCTTTTAACAGGGTTAACAAAACCTTTTACATTCCAGGTTACAACTCTGAATGTAGCAATCAGCAAATTAATAGAAATCTAGACAATCAACAATAATGAACATAGAGAGAATAGAGAAAAAGGAGAATGAAGGAAGATAATAGAAGTACAAGATGATAACCAACGGGGAAAAAGGGATAGGAAAGGAAAAATCAAAGAAACAAGAAAACACCATTTTATATACTGTATGTATTCTCAATATTTATTTTATGTTATTTTTTCTCTTATGTGTACTAGCTTCTTGTGCCCTATTGTCTTACATTTGTTGTAATTTATAAATGGCTTTCCCACAGTGGTGGCTTATTCATAATTTGAGTCGGGGCTCTATCCACCCATTAATGAACAGTGCAGCAGAAATGTTACAAAAAAAATAATCTTCCAAATACTTAAAAGCATAACATAACGTTCTTTGCATAAGTGTGCATCAACAAAAATTGTTTTTGTGCATGTTGAAGTATTCTTGGCAGCCTCTCTATATCATCCAAGCTGACATGTTAAGCTTTGTATGAGAAGTGGGAAGGGTTGCAGGCAGCCGAGGAGAAGCCCCATTGGCTCTTGGGTCAACAGCCTAGCATCAGATGAATGGCAGGAGACCTGACATGTCTATCACGCAGAATAAAGGAAGTCCTGCTGCCATCATAAAACAAAGTCACAATGGTGCTGAGTGTATTTGAAGGTAGGACACATTTTAGGAGTGCTGTTTGAGGAAACAGTGCTGGTAATAATTACTGCCCAGGAAGACACCCACTCCTTGACAAGGGCACACATGCTCTGCGTTAAAGAATAAACACCTGTCGCAGCTGGTGCTACGTTTAATCTGCATGAAAAATATAAAGTCTGTTCTTAACTTCAGCATCATGTTCCCAAAGTCATAAACAAAGCTTTCATCCCTAATCATTTGTTCTAACAGAATGTTACTATACGAATCACCAGGACATCTTTTGTCGTGCTCTGGGACAGAGCATTTCAGAGAGGAAATAATTATAACTGAATTTTTAGTATGAGTCAGCTAGCAATGAAACGTAGTCCTGTGCAAATCATCCATATTTTAGTTGTATTGCAGAAGAGATTTGTTCAATTATAGGATATTTTAGAGGATTTTCTTTTCAGCTTTCAGTCGTTGTGTTTCCTTACTATTCACGCTAACTCGTGTATTTACACCTTGAGTGGAAGTCATTTTCCTGTTGTGCATTCTCTATTTTCTGCCTTACACAACAGATAGTGCTCACTGTGGTCTGAGGTTTGATGCAGAAACATCCCCATGTACAAGTCCAGGATAAAACTCCTAATGATTCCTCATCCAACACTACAATTTATAGCTGTCAAGGAGCAACTTTCCTATTCTCATCACCCTCACAGCCTAACCTTGCTTAGAGAAGCTCACTATCTATTAAAGTCAGATGCCCTTGAAGTTCTTTGTGCACACTAATGATACCACACATGACAGGCCGTTTCCCTCTGGATGCCATGCCACTCTAAAGGAAAAGGCAGAGAAGAAATACTCTACAGATATAAGTTCAAAACAATGCATGGTCTAAACTGCAAATCTAATGAACACTGGCTGTAGAATGAACAGCATTCACACTTAAGGAAAGGATGCAACTTGATATATGATGGGGACATCATCATTCTAACACAGAATACACTGAAAAGCAATTCATTAAAAACGAGCTTACAGCACAAACTGAATAATGCTTTTGGCACTTTAAAAGGTGTTACTAGTACGCTGAAGTGAATGTTCTAATCTGATCAGCTTTGCAACTGTTGGACTTTGCCTTCTCTGCAGGGTCACCCCCAAACATTTTCCAGTAAGAAAAGAAAGGTGAGATGTTATTTTTGGTGGCCAAATTTGGATATGGATGTGGAGCATAAGGTTAGAGCGTGTTAGGAGTTTGCCATAAGCAACAAAACTCCAAATTGGTGCAATTACCCTGGAAAGAAATGTCTACACATAGCAATGTATGCAGCCAAGGCACGTGCAGGTAAGAGCGGTGGAGCCGGGTGGGGGGGATTTCGACAGACGACCACGAGGGATAATTAACTGTTTATTTAATTTTCCCTCATCATCGTCCGTCGAAATCCACCTCCCCCACCGCTCTTACCTGCACGGGCTGCGGCCAGTGCTTAATTTGTGCCAGTACTTTTCGGTGCTCAGCACCGGCACTTATTTCACAGGGCCCGATCTATTGAATCTCAGGACACTGGTTGTGATTGCCAATGCTTGATGGCCTCTAAGGTGTATGTTTTCATGGTCCTTTTTCTATCTCTGCATCCCACAGTATTGTCTCCGCTTCGGAACGGAAGCGGAAGCTGAGTGGTAACTTGCAGTGCGACTTAGAGGGAAAAGGAAGTTCTGCTGCTCAGACAGTGTGCATATTTTGGCCGAGCTCTCTGGCGAGGGAGAGAAGAAAGCATTGCTCCATTTCATCAGCATTTTTTGGATGCAGGGGCGTAACATAAGGCCCTTGCAGTGCCGGGTGGGAAGGGGACAGGTCACCTAGAGGGGCCCTTCTCAGCCTGGATTATGTATTACAAAATTATTATAAAAAACAATTCGCATCTGTTGCTGCCAGGCTGGACCCTGCTGGCAATGCCATTTCAGGAACAGAAATGTATCTATTTCATGAGGCAGGAGGCCCGGACTTTTCCTTCCAGGAGTGGCTGTGGCCTCCCTAGGTTCAGTGGATGAACTGACGGGGCCCCCCCCTGCCCCCTTGAAGCTACAATTTAGTTTCACTCACAGCTCTTTGTACCAGCCTTCTCTCCAAACTGAAGAGCTGGGCTGTGCTAGTAAAGCATAAGGCCTGACCTTCAGACACTCTTTCCCTCTGCACAGCACTCAGAGGTGCTGCAAGAGCCTGTGCTTCACCTTCCTGCTTTGGAAGGATTGGTGACTAGTACGTTTAAAAGGCAGTTGTTTGAGAGTTTAACATGTGTGATCATGATGGGCATTTGTGTCTCTAACCATGTCATAAATCACCTTGTTACCAGCAACTGAGTCCTGCTGCATGTACTGGGAAGTCAGTTGGGACAGCTCAATCCACAGTCCATGTGATTTCATTCTCTGTAGTGACATCACAGGGTGTAGGATCAATTGATGTCTTTGTGGTGACATGATCATTATTCTCACTAGGAATTTTAAAACCTATTGATTCAACCTTTTTCTGGTCACAAAATGGTGACCAGTATGAGAATAGTGCACGGTGCAGAGGGGGGAGGTAGCAGCTCAGAGGAGAAGGGAAAAAACTCAGGTTAAAGGGGGTGTTGGAGAGAGCAGAGTCCAAAGTTGTAGCGAGGTGCAAAGAGTGAAAAGGCCAGGAAACCGTAGAGTGGACATAGAGAAACACAGGGTTCTCTGGGTGCAGCACGGGCTCCAGTAGCAGAGGGCAGCACAGAGTCTAGGAGTAGGAAGCACAGGTTGTGGTAGTGGCAAACAGCACTGGCTGAGGAAGTGGGAAGCAGCCCAGAATGATGGGTGCAGCACAGTGAGTAGTGCAGTATCCAATGAGGAATGAAGCACAGGGTCAAAGGCAGGGAGCCAGGGAAAGGACCAACGAGGAAAGCAATCCAGGGTCCAGGAAAGCATAGCCTGTCTTTATAAAGAGACTACTTATGCACTCATTAGGAGTTTGTCAGGTTTTAGTTAGGTTTCACACTCATGCAATGAGTGCTGTGAACCCAGACGATTTGCTGAATTGCTCCATATCTGTCGCCTGAGAGTTAGACTGCTGTCTAAAGCCTAAAATCTAAATCCGTATTTGTAAAGCGCGAACTACTCACCCTTACGGTCTCAAGGCGCTGGGGGCCGTCATGGAAATTAAGTCAGCTATTGCCCAGAGTCACATGGTGATGAGCTGAGCTGCCGCCGGAGCCGGGGATCGAACCGTGAACCCTGTGCTCCGAAGTCAGCTGCCCTGGGGGCATATTATCAAGAACGGCGTTAAAAATTATCGCCGGTTTAGCGGCAGAAAACTGCCGCTAAAGCGGCGCTAATGGGCTTGATAATATGCCCTTGAGAATTCCAATAGAAGTCCATGTTCTGGTGTCAACATGGGCTTCTATTGAATCTCTCAGGACATATTATCAAGCCCATTATCGCCGCTTTAGCGGCAGTTTTCTGCCGCTAAACCGGCGATAATTGTAACGCCGTTCTTGATGATATGCCCCTAGAGGTTTATGTTGTTTGCTGAGTAATAACTCTTTCAGGGGACTGGCTCAGTTCCTTGTAACTTGAGTATAGGTCCAGATTTACTAATTTTTAAGCAACATTGCACAGTAACCAAATTTGCAATGCTGTGTTGCACAATGCAGAAAAAGCAATGGAGACCCATATCTACTAAGATTGGCCTGCTGCTTCGCACTGTTACTCTAATAAAACTGCCTTGCACGACACATAATGGCATAGAGGTGAGTGTGCATGGTCTAGCATAGCTTTTGTACCAGAAGCATACCTTTCCAGTACAAAATTCTGTTCCTAGACAAACTCAAAAGGGCCTCAGGAATTGGATATGTGCTGTGCACTTCAGCACACGTGGTTGTTTTGAGACATGAACACATTTCCCCTTGTTAACACCTGCTTCAAGGTGGTGTTATTTTTTATGCAAAGACAAGTCTGGCATCTTAGCAAGTGTAGTTTTACTTCAAAACCTACAGGGGTTTGCACTGATCCCCCCAAATAACGAAAGCCATGCAAAGCCTTGCAAAGCTCTTTTTTACTCAGAAAAGGGCACCTTCACAGCGCAAAACATCATTTGCCCTAAAAACTGAATACCTATACACCGCTTTGTGCCACATTGCAAAAGAGCGAAGCCTTAGTAAATGTGGGCCATACTGTTTGCGTCATACCAAAGCCAGTTAATGTAGGTTCTCTGTTACCTGGTTATAGATCTGCTAGTTAAAGTCAGAGCCTATTAGTGTGAGAAACTGCTGCTGTTTGAAAACCGAGACTGCTATACTTTGTGTGTAACACTCTCTTCTGTCTAAAGACATCTCTTGTGAGATCAGTGGAATCTTTGAGGCAGCTCTGCTATCTAAAGCTAAAGTTGGAACATTCTGTAATTCTTTAGGTGCAGCTCTTCTGAGAGGCCTGAGCCTGCAACTTCTGTTGCTTGGGGAATATCTCTGCTGTCTAAAGACAAATTGTGAGTCTGTTGCATGTTGTGAGGCCTTTTCACAGGGTTGTGCAATTAGGTGGGGTGCTAGTGAACTCTAGATATGATAGGGGCCCCAATAGGATACCCTGCAGGGGGGGCCCTCAAGGTTTTGTTACACCTCTGTTTGGATGGTGTGAGAAGGGGAAGAGGTACAAAGTGAGGCTGTGTGATTTTTGCCACCTCCTTGCACTTTGAGCTCTCGGCAAACACTGTACTTTGTTTCAAAGGTAAGAAACTGCCAATCTTTGATATGCGACGCTTGAATGTAGTGCTTTATGTGAGAGAGGTGGGTGCAGGACCCAGTCTCTCCTCTGTGAGCTTTAATAATTGTACCTTTCTTCATGGAGTGATAGAAATAACCCGCCGTGAATTAGACTGCATAAATGAAGGGGGGTGGGGGGGTGTCTTCACTGGAACATGTGGATCGCTACATTTCCATGAGTAAAATACTGACCATTTGTTGCTGTTTTAAGAGTCTGCAAAAACCCAGATGTGATACTAAATAGCACTTCACACTAAATTGTATATATTCATTTGTAACCTGACTCTTGTCTTTTATTACTTAATTATTAGTCAAGGATCCTTAACTCAGTGCTCAACTCTTAAAGTATGTACAGATAAGTCCTGGACTCTTGGAAGTGTGTCTGAAGGTGCTCTGCCAGTCCATCTGTGGATGAAGCAGAACTGACATATCTCATCACCGCTGCTACTTGGACTTCCACATTGTAAGGACCTAGCTTCACCTTAGCAGCCCACAGCCTCATCGGAACTACCACTGCATGGATGCATCTCCAACGCAGGCCAGTGAATTGCAAGTCTCTGGCCGAGGGCATCTTCGACAACGACACAGGACTCTACATCGCAAGCCCCGCAGCTTCTTCGGAACCAGCTGGTGCGTGACGCATCCTTGACGCAGGACTTCGCATCACAAATTCCGTCGTCAATGGCCTCCTCGACAACAACGCAGGACCTCGCATTGCAGCCTCGCAGCTCCTCGAATCCTACAGTGTGTGACACATCTCTGATTAGGGCCTCGCATCACCTCAGTTGCGCAATACATCCTCGAAGCGGGACCTCGCAACTCTCCGCAACCAGGATTTAAGGTACCCTTGTTCAGGGGGCCTAACTGGGTCCCGGTAGATGGCCTGCATGCCATTGCAGACGGCCTGAACTTGCAACTCGTGACCAGATAATCACAGTTGGTGCTTTGTGCTTTTTGGTGCTAGTGTCACTGAAATTTATTAAATTGCATATCTCCGGTTCTACTTATTAGATTTTTGTTATTTTGGCCTTGTTTCATTTATTAAAGCTTACTCTAAGTTTCTTGTTTGCTGTGTGATTTTCCTTGTGTTGTGTTTTTATTTTAAAACAGTTTGAAGTGTTGCGTACATACTTTACACATTGCTTCTAAGTTAGGCCTGACTGCTCTGTGCCAAGCTACCAGAGGGTTTGCTTGTGACTTCTAGCTGACAAGGATTGTGGTTGCTGCTTGATTAGGATTTCACCCCCTCAACCAGTAACCCAGTTTCCTACAGAAGAAGGTCCAGTCTTTCTTCTCAGAGATCAAGTTAGGCCTCAAGCCGCAAAACAGTCCTCTGGGGGGCAAAGCTTGCGTCAAGCAACTGGGCAGTCATCTGGGGAACAAGTCAGGCTTCAAGCAGCAGGGTAGCCCTCTGGGGAACAAGGCAGACTTTCCTCTTGTAATGTCTGCAGGCTAAGGAGTGTACTGAAGTGAGCCTCTGGATGTCCAATATTTATACCTAGTGCCAATCTATGAAGTAGGGGGATTCCCTATACTAACCCACATCTGGTTCTGGAAAGGTCTTCCCTTCCCCTGTCAAGTTTTCGAGAAGTCTGGGGTGACCAAAGACTAGTTTCAGACTCCTTTGTGTATGCTGGAGGCAAGCCTTTTGAAGAGTAAGTGGGACAGGGAACAGCCCTGCCCCTAGCCATCCAGGCAGGAGGGCCCATCCTGCCCACATATAAGCCCCTTTTTCTCACTGTCTGGCAGTAATACACAAATGCCAACAGCAAAGCCCTTCACAGTCATGTGACCCAAGAAACTGGCAGCAAGCACCAAATGGTTAGGGCAAGAAAATGCCAACTTTGAAGTGTTGCGTAAATACTTTACACATTGCTTTTAAGTTAGGCCTGACTGCTCTGTGCTAAGCTACCAGAGGGTTTGATTGTGACTTCTACCTGAAAAGGACTGTGGTTGCTGCTTGATTAGGATTTCACCCCCTCAACCAGTAGCCCAGTTTCCTACAGAAGAAGGTCCAGTCTTTCTTCTCAGAGATCAGGTTAGGCTTAAGCAGCAAAACAGTCCTCTGGGGGGCAAGGCTTGCGTCAAGCAACTGGGTAGTCCTCTAGGGAACAAGGCAGGCCTCAAGCAGCAGGGAAGTCCTCTGGGGAACAAGGCAGTCCTTCCTCTTGTAATGTCCGCAGGCTAAGGAGTGTACTGAAGTGAGCCTCTGGATGGCCAATATTTATACCTAGTGCCAATCTATGAAGGAGGGGGATTCCATATACTAACCCACATCTGGTTCTGGAAAGTTCTTCCCTTCCCCTGTCAAGTTTTCAAGAAGTCTGGGGTGACCAAAGACTAGTTTCAGATTCCTTTGTGTATGCTGGAGGCAAGTCTTTTGAAGAGTAAGTGGGTCAGGGAACAGCTCTGCCCCTAGCCATCCAGGCAGGAGCGCCCATCCTGCCTACATATAAGCCCTTTTTTCTCACTGTCTGGCAGTAATACACTAATGCCAACAGCAGAGCCATTCAGTCATGTGACCCAAGAAACTTGCAGCAAGCACCAAATGGTTAGGGCAAGAAAATGCCAACTTTTAAAAAGTGGCATTTTTGGAATTGTGATTTAAAATCCAAATTAACCACTGAAGAGGATTTTAAATGCAAATCATTTGAGTCTAACCATTATATTTCTACCTTCTCCCAATCAAAAGTTGGCACTAATTAAATGTAATAAGGAACCCAATGTTATCGAAAGGAAGAGTTAGGCCTTACAGTAGTGAAAAACAGATTTTGTAGTTTTTCACTGCCAAGACATATAAAACTTAAACCTGTATGTCCTACTTTTAAAATATGATGCACCCTGCCCTATTTGTCTTTAGGACCTACCTTAGGTGTGACGAATATGCAAAAAAAAATGAATGTTTAAGCCTGACAAGAGGCTTATTTGCCTGGTCAAAATGGTGGTTTAGAACTTCCTAAGAGACAGCACAGGCAGGCCTGAGGCATGTTTTAAAGTGCTATGTTAGTGGGTGGCAGAGGGAGTGCTGCAGACCCACTAGTAGCATTTAAATTACAGGATCTGATTACCATATACTAGGAGCTTGTAATTAAATAAAATCTGCCAATCAGGTGTAGGCCAGTTTTACCATGTTTTAGGGAGAGAGCACAAGCACTTTAGCACTGGTTAGCAGTTGTAAAGTGCACAGAATCCTAATGCCAACAAAACTGAATTCAGAATACAGGTTTGGTGAAGGTAAAACATTTGGGGGCTGACCTTGCAGAGAGGGCCAGGTCCAACAATTCTTCTTTGATTAACCAGATAATCGAAGCTGATATTAGTCCAAAAGGCATCCTTTTATACCTGTATGCCCTTTCTGGCATAATGAAGCAATTAAGTGGGCTGGAGTAATCGTGTAAAGCCGCTTGATGTTATGCAGAAGTAAGATCCAAAGTGGTGAAAACATTAGCATCTTTACTGCGAGACAACATTTAGCTAATATTAATTTCTGACAGTTGAGCCATGCACACTCATTCAAGTTTCTAAGCTCCAGACATAGTCTTATCTTCCCATTGGGTCTATGCTCCACCAAAATAGATGATAAATAGTCTGATGACTTGATGATGTCTTCCTTACATAAACAATTAATTCTTTCAAAACTTCTCTTACCGAAATGGGAAGGTTACGCACCTTGTGTGCTCTGAGGCTTACCACTTCTTTAAGTATAATTTTATGTGACAAACATTTTAGAAACCCTATTGTGGCCGAATGTACCCTGGAGAGCATCCTACTCCATTGCTCTACCACCCCTTCCTGAGCTACAAAACCAATATACCCTAACGCCTGATCAGGATAGTTGGGGTTAAATGACATCATAAGTTTGTTATGGCCAACCTAACAAAAATGAACCCTGTCTAGCTCCATACACCTTGGATTCTGTGATCCTTCCTTTCAACTTGAAAGTGTTGTGTGGCTTGTACCTCCCTCGGTAACACTGTGCGTTTGTCAGACAACATTAATGTCAGGAATATGCCAGACTGATTCCGTGCACGTCCTCAGGATATCTTGGCCTATGTCCATGCTAGCCACAGTGCACCAACTGTACCCCTAACCTTACAGGGCAACAAATGTGTGTGCAACCGTAGAACATGACAACCCTGATCCCCCAAGGAAATCGTGGTAATAGATCTAGTACTTCTTCGTTTGCACTCTCATGCCCACCCAAAGAAGTACATAAGAAATACTCAGCAAAGCTGTTCAATATTTTTAAAGCATTGTGATTATTGCATAAAATACGTGTACTGCAATAATTAGTAGAATGAAACAGATTAGTGTAATTAGCATCACAAGAACAGTGAAAAGGATGAACATTTCAGGCATATAAGTACTGTGTACAGTTGTACTCCTACCTAGCGCTCCCTAACCTGGTTTTGCCTAGGGTGGGTGATCTGCCAAATCCCTGCCAGGGTAGACTTACTCCCTGTTACCTGTGGGTAAGTGTCATCAGGCTGCCCATCTTGGAATGTAGTGACACCGCAGTGTCAGCTGTGTGCTTCTCTGCCTAAACAAGGAAGTAGTTGTGTATTCATAATAACAACACCTTTGTGGCCATTTCGCAACCCCTGTCAGGCCGCAATTGTTTATTGGTAGATGGATAGCATTGTCGCCTTGTGGACAATAACATAAATAATATTTGCACGGTTAACTTTATCCCTTGTACTGAATGTTCAAGGTGTCATGATAATGAACCCACGAAGTGGAAATGTAAGCAATGCCGATTCAGAAAATGTTATTCTGCATTGTCAAGCATGCAAATGTATGTCAAAAGTCATTGTATGTGAATAAGAAAGCAACTTAAGAAACGTGGGCATGTAAATGGTGGTGTTTTTTCCAGGCCTATTCTGACCACATGACACCCACTCCTGGGACTTCAGTCTGAAAGATATCCCTGGACAAATGCTAAAATATAAGGGTCAATCAGTATAAAAGAAACCCTACTAAAATGTAAAAAGCATCACGCTTCTTTAATAGCAGAGAGTATACTGGAAGCCATTAAAATCGTTAAAATTTTAAAAGCAAAAGTAAAACAATTTAAAAAAAGCAAATTTGCATTTAAAAATAAAGCTGAATAAAAAATTGTCCCGCGACTCGAAACTGCCAGATTGTTTATGTGTTCCGAGAGGTAGACAAAACATTGCTGTTTCTAGCAATGCCACAGACAATGTTCCCAGAGGCACCCATCGAATCAGATCCATGGAGCAAACATGATCCCATTCAATCCCCTCAATAGCCGCTGAAGGAGGAATAGTCAGTGCGAGAGCCGCAGTAGCCGAGCCAAGAACCAGATCACTAGGAGCAAGAGCATCGCAGGAGGGCATGTACATTGCATCTGGTAGCAACGGCAAAGGACAACAGTACAAGTGGGCCGTTAAGGGGCTCACATTAAGTCAATATCCAAAGACCAGTTGAGTTCCTATGCATATATCCAGTGCATTCTCGAAAGTGCACAGAAGACAGCGGAATACAGGCTGCACACAATGTAGCCACACATGCCAAAACGACAAGTAGCAGCGTTTGTTTAATTCCTGAAGCAGGGTTCGCCAAAACGATGTATCATTCATTCACGATACAGGAGCACATGTGGAAGTGCAAGTTCCATTTGACCTCTTAATGGGACATCCGTTGCGTAGCAGAATAGTAAAAGCACAGTCCTGACAATCAGGAACAGGACCAGCGGAAGACCTCCAAAAATGATTCCCAGCACGGAGTATATAAACAATGGAATAGCTCCGAAGACTGTCTGAAAGGTACTAACCAAGTCAGAGCCTATTTTCTTAAAAAAGTGTGTGACTCCTGCAGTACTTGACATGTTAAAAATGCTGTACACAAGTTCCCCAAAATGTTGCGGGAAATTAGTGTGGAATAGCGACTGTATCTCAGAAGAATACATTGCAACTTGAAGATCAAACGTCTCCTTTGCAGATGTTAAGGCTGCATCCTACTGGAACAGTAAGGCTTTCAGTCTGCTCAAAGCATCAATGTGCAAGTTTGAAAGCTTTATCAAAGGCCAAAGCATCGCCTCCCTAACTGAACGGGCAGGTAGAAACAGTACTTGTGTACAACAAGTCATAACTGCAGAAACCATCAAAAGATAGGCGATTCTCAGTTTAATCCCGCAGCAGCTTTGATCATTCACCATAAAATAACCCCCATTCGAGAGCAATCTGAAAGCCGGATGTATCACAACAGCTGGGGAACCCTTCAGATAGCAGGACAAATTTGCCATTGACGCATTACAACCACCATAAAACTAAACCTCCCTGCAACCAAGGACTGTCTGCTGCCTACTTGATGGTATTGTAAACAGTATTGAAAGTGGAATGTCGATGTTGGCAGAGAAATAAACCTGTGGATTATCCAATCCGCTGAAGGTATATCTGCAATCGTAAATGGTAATTTCTCTAACTTCTTTATGTGTAGCATAGTGTACGTTGCATTCTTCTTTTCCATTATTGTCTGCTGTTATGTCAGATTGTAAGGTAAAAACAAGCTTGTGGCATTAAGGTATCGCCATGGCACCCAACTGGAACGGAGTGTCTGCAGAGTCTAGCTTAATGATATAATCGATCTAAGCTGTGGCTGCCCATGTTGTAAAGAGGACATGTCATTCTGTATGATGTCTATCACAGATGACAGGATATTACCCAGAGAGTATATCCTAGTGTACAATGTAGTCAAACCATTATCTACTACAGCAAGAGCTCTTTCTATCTTAGCCTTGTCAATCTTGCACAGTTTCTCAGCATCCTCCTGCTGGGAAACCTTCCACACTTTGTTGTATATTGCACACAAGAAGCGCTTTTGACATGGTTTTCGAGGACCTAATAAAAAGCCCTGTAGTCCCATGTCACCTGGGACAATGTTGAGGTATTTTAGCCAATCAAGGAACAACTTCCTGACACTGTAAGTTGTTACCACCCCCAAGTGTTGTGTCTGTGCATAACGTGGATGGGCCTGCTGATCCTAAACCATTTTGTTTCACCCAGGAAACACGCATGACATCCGTTAGTGTTTAACGGCCACACTACCCATCCCCCCTGATTGGATCTGAAGAATTGTATGAACCATTGCGAAGCATGGTACCTAGTTTTTCCTTCGTGTTATTTGTGAATAGTTGCCAGTTCGTAAAACATGCAAATGTGGGACTGTTTGGTGTATTTAAATCATTTATCTTAGCCAGGTCAAGACATGATATTTGCAGCACTGTTTTGTTCAGGAAAATCAGTTGTTGTGGTATCTGGCATGCTCTGAATAATGCCTTGTTTCCCTGAACTTGCCAATCCTTCGCTCCCCAAATTGATTTCAAATCAACAGTGTCCCTCCAAAAGTCAAACCTTTGTGTAGACAGCTGGAAAAGAAAATATTTGGAATAGATCAGCCTTATGTCAGTAAGCATAGTTTTCTTTGCTGGTGTTGGTGTGAGCCTATAATAATATGACCCCAGGTCTGTGGTATTATGACCACAAAAATATGCAAACTTTTGTGCAAACGTATGTGAGCTACCCCGTGGTGGTGCAGGGCAGTGTTCCCATTGCATGTAACTAAACACAACACGCTGAGTACTTTCGTTATGTAGGAAATGATGACCAAAGTGATGAAAACAAAACATTTCCTTAAAATTAGTTGTTTCTTCATACATGTCCCCCAAACTGAAAACTGGAATACTCTAGATCTTCTAGCATTTCATACACTGTATCAATGTCCCAATGATCGGAGATAATACTAGTGGTGATAATATAATTTAAAGAAATGTGAAATAAATATGGTATTTGCAGAAGTTCACCCATTTCAAGAGGTACCCTATCCCAAACAATTCCATCGAGAACTGGAACAGCAGAGATGTTCACCAGGGAAAGGTCTCTTCACACTTTGTGTGATGAAGAATGGGGTGCTAAAACCAAGTTCACTGGTTGTACAGCAGAGCATTCTGCGAGATAGTGTCCATTTAGAAGCAAGAAAAAGACTGTCACAAAACCAATCCACATGACAAGGAAAATTAATGAAATTGTAATCCACAGGTATAGCCATGGAGGAACAATGTGCGTCTTTTTCACTCCAAAGTAAAATACAGACAATCTACCTTGGAGACGTGGTATTGGGGGTAGTAGTGGCGCTGATGAATCTTGCGAGAAGTCATTAAAGTCAACAAAGTAGCCAGAGGCTGTTCCATCTATTTTTGGTAGTTCCGGAGGCTTGTGGAACTTGGAGTTGACTCGAATTGTGTTACATTGACGTAGACACCCTTCGTGTCAGGTTTCCAAATAGAAATCTGTGTTCCTTTCTAAGTTGTTTGTGTAGTTGTTGTAGATGTAGCAAGTAGAAGAGATACTTAATTATTTGCTATCGCCAGCTAGGGAGTAGCAGCTTCATCGCTGATCAAAACTTCAAATTGGAATTCCTGGATAGTAGTGAGAGGAGACACGTAACTACTCAAGATCCCTTATGGCCTACTGTGTAGAACCAGCCACATGATTTAGTTTTATGAGATCTATTGAAACAAATCTCTTGATTTTGCAACTAGCAAGGGGCGATAGAAGTACGGTTCAGGTACCTTCAACAGGCAGGACAAGTAGAGGAGCTCTGTAAGATGGCCAAAATTCTTTCTTGTCCACTATTTTCTCTTTGACCAGTTCACGAATCTTGGGGATCCAGCTGGAGGCTGCTGGGGCTTCCTTCACTTCTCCAGTGGTGGTGAGTTTTACTTGGGTATTGCTCTGTGCATCCCAGCAACTGTTCAGTTCCTTTAAAACAGCCAAACATTCATTGATATCAAATGCTATTTCTGCCGCCACTGTGCTGGCACTGTTGAGGTCATGTACCCACATCTTAACCCCAAAGAGAATCTCATAGGTAGTCCATCCACCCAGGGACTTTCTAGGCCGATTGTTTAGTGCTCTTTGGATCCAATATAGGTGATGGACCACTGACACCTTCCCAAGAACATGTGCCTGGCAGCAATTCTGTTTTGATTTTGGTTTATTTCCATCTCAAACTAATCTAATTAATCTTCCTCTTTATCTAATACAAGTCGTGGCAAATGTTTCAATATTTTATGACCCTCTGCCCGCAGGAAATACTTTTTGTTTATCTGTATATACGGCTTATCCTGTGACCTCAACATTGGCTTCAAATCCTTCAAACCGTTGAAACCATTCCAAGGAGAGTTTTCCCAGATGCTGTAAAAACGTTCTTGGGCCTCCTTCCAACATGTTTATAAATACCTTTTGAAATTTGTTACTTTTAAGTGTCACCTTTACAGAACAATCAACAGTGTAACACGTTGGATAGTTGTGCTTGAAATACTCCTTGATGAACACAAGTGAAATATCTTAATAGTAATTGTTAATATTGGAGAGTGCAATGTAAATAGAAAGGTTACTGCAGTCTTATTGTATGGGTGTGCATTTAGTGGCAACATGAATAAGCACTTGATGAAATACCACGTAAATAAAAATGGTGGGCAGATCAACATTCTTAATCACACGGATTGATGCGTGCTCTCAATGTCACTGTTTTGAGAGTTGCGAAATTCAAATTTCCGCTGTGATATATAAAGGTGTGCGAATCCCCATTTCTAATTGTATTTGCGTATGCACGCTTAATCTTGGAATTATTAACATTGTGCATGCATTGCCCTTTAACACATAACTAGTGTGCACAAGATTGTCAGCTGTGAGCGCATCACTATTTAACACATGACTGGAGTGTGCGACATTGTCACTGGTGTGTGCTTCACCATGTAGAGCAAAGCTGGTGTGCACCCAATGTCCTTTATAATGCTATTGTTTCCAGTGATTTCATTGTGGCTGCTATGCATGTGATGTGGCATGCTGACATCACTATTCTACTTGACGCTAAGGTCATGCACACTTTCCTCACAGATCCACAACCAACAAAAACAGTACCTTAACTCTACACCGTTGTCTAACCAGGAGAAACGTATCCCGGGCACACCTCTAGCAATCCAACTGCATTGTCACAAACATATTTTCAGCTCCAGATCCCATGCTATCTCACCACTCGGCTGCTGGAGATCAATTCATCAACAAAGGCTCCCCTCTCAGCCCTCTCATCGCCAGTGCGTAAAATCACTTTCTGCAGCATCCAGGTAAGTGGAATAATGGGCCTTTATTATCCTTACATACAGTGGGGACCCGCAGCAACTGCAAGGAATGGAATTCTGAGATAAAACAGAACACTATTTTCAGGATCCTACCAGAATCCCATTGCTCGCCTGCCAACACACCATGAAAATATTAGAATATTTCATTAGTGCCCCTTCAGAATCTCTGGATTTTAAGCTAATTTATGTGGAAAATGCACCTTTTGCTCCCAGTCGCGGCCGGCATAACTCACGAGTGGGGGGGTCGCGCGGGTTCGCGAGGGGGGAGGCTTGGGGGGTTTAATTAAAATTAAAAAAACTTACCTTACCGGGTCCCACGCAACCTCAGCTCCTGGCCGGGTCCTGCGTTTTCCCAACAGGAAGCAGTCACAGGCAGCCTCCCTCCCCTAAGCCAATCACAACGCTGCAATGGCAGCGTTCTTATTGGTGGGGACAGCGCCAAGCCGGGCGCCTAAGGGGAGACCATTTTCTCTATGTAGGCTGCATACATAGAGAAAACGGAGAGTGCGCATGACTGGTTTAGTCGGCCCCAGAGGGCCGACCAAACAGTCAGGGCCCACAGCATTGGGCAAGCCACTCCTAGCCGACCCGCCCAGCCGCCAGCCCCAACCAGACATATCCTTCTGCTCACTCCTCCACGACCCGCCCACCCGCCCGCCCCAACCAGACATACCCTTCTGCTTTCTCGCAGTGCGAGAAGCAGAAACATAAAATGGTACTTAAAATACCATTTTATGTTTCTGCTTCTCGCACTGTGAGAAAGCAGTGGGGCGACGCTCCTCCGCCCTAATGGAGGAGCTGGCCCTGTTTGCTCCAATTGTTTTAAAAAATTCCTGGTGTTAGGGATGACTTCTCTGAACCCTCTAGAACGATGTGAGGTCTGCTTGCTTCGTTCCCTTCCTGGTCCAGCTTGAGGAGAATATTTACGCTGTACCTCTTTCACAGTTCACAAGCCACCACCACTTTACAATATATAATAAAACAAAGTATTTTTATTTTTGTTTATTGTTTAGTTCAGGCTACTATTTCATTTATTATAAAAACGATTCCTTGAGAAGCCACCTTTTAAAGGTACATTGTTTGTCCTAGCTTCCTGGGGTTTAGTCGGCTGCCCTATAGTTGTATGTGAGAGCTTTAAAGGCATTTTCTGCTTTTGGCTGAAATGTGTTGGCACATCTGAAGTAAACTGCAAAACATAACACAATAACATATGCAAAGCAACATAAGATAATTAAAACATAACATGACTGTGGGGATTTCATCACAGTGTTGGCATTCTTTGTTCTGGAATGTTGAGGAATGAATGTGGTTGAGGATTACTGGAACCTCAGTTGCTGCCCTGGGCGAAGAGCTGGTGGACGCATTAAGACATGTTTCCTGCCTGAGTCATCTTCCTTATATTTGTGACGAGCACCATCAGCTCTTCCACTTCCAAAGGGAGCCACAATATTGTGTCAGAGTTTCCCGTCTGACTCAATGACGTTTGGAGATAGGCTAGACTGGGGCGTCGAACAGGTGTAACACATGTACTTATGCTATGGGTGTTTAGTCCTTTGTTTATTTTCCGTGCATTCCATTCTGGAAACCTGATTCCTTCAGGTACCGGCCAGGTTCTGGAGCTTTGGCTCATTGTCAGTTGGCTGATCTACCTGGGACTTATCGGTAGCTGATGCATTCGTGGGTCCTTTTTAATAAAGGATTACTCTTTCCTAAACTACATGGATCTAGCGTCTTCTGAAGGGGTTACAGTGTGCCTGTTACCTTTCCTTGCATGCTTACAACAGGTCAGGATCACCGCATCAAACTAGTTTCTGATTGTCAACCCCAGCGGTGTTGTTCAGACCCTAGTTCCTCGTGTTTGGTGAATCTACTACTCTGAGCTCACGCGCCACTCAAACCGCCTCGCGCTGTGCTGCACTCGATGATGAATGTCACTACACATGTCATACGCTTGTTTCAGCATATGTATGCATGTCAGCATTTATCTTTGTGATGATTTTGGGCTATCGTAGTATGTGGCCATCACCTACCAGTTTAGAAGTGAATTCACAGTATGGGTCGTGTTTTGCTCTGAGAATATTGGAGAAATGTGCTAATCCAGTTTCACTTACAAGATGACAGATAGAGTTTAGTTATATACCTTTTCAATTTAAAGGATGAAAAGAAGACTTATACTAATATTGCATAGGCAGCAACTCACCCACGGAGTGCACATTTCAGTATTTATTTTGGCATTTCCAGCGGTCATGTCTCCACTACCTCCCTGTTTGGCAGCTTCTGGTACTCCACCCTTAAATTGTTACAATGTCGGGAGGCCTTGGGCAACCTCTTAAGAACACTACTGGACCTGTGGTTGACAGAAGAAGAACTGCACCTACCGTTGCAACCTGTGAGGAGAACTCTAAGGCATCGACCTGCTCCCACTTGTGCCCAGGACAAAGAAATGGACTTCAATAGTCAGCTGGCTGACCTCCTGTTAAGTCACATGGACACAAAAGCTGAAACCAATTTCAGCTTTACCTTCCCTGGACCCTGCTGGTGGTTGATACTGGAGGGAGTCCTGAGCCCCAAGTCCTATTCCTTAGGTCCTAGAACCCTTGGCTGGTATCAGAGTGCACTCCTCCTGCCTAGGATTAAAACATGGGACTCAGAAAATGTTTCAAGACTTTTTGCCTGGAGACCCAACAAAAAAACCAGGAACAATCCGCAAAACTGATGCATCTGGGTGCATTGCGGGTGGGCATGACTTCGCTGTAGCTCCCACTATGTTCTTCTCCGCCGCAGCTAATCCATTTCAGTGGGCCTGCTGTTGAGTGGCATCCAATGGCGTTGAACCGTCTTTGGCCACGGCCCACAGTCTTGGCTCATTGATGAAATCCGAAGGTAGAAATCTTCACTGGGCCCAACACTGAGGAGCATCCAACTGAAGGCTTCTTGGCTGCGAACTGTGCACAGCACTTGAGTGACAGACTGACTCACTTTTACAGTACTGACAGCGTGGCAGTGGTGCGCATGTTCAGCTTTGGGGTGGTCATTTTGACGACCAGCCCGAACATGCGCACTACAGCCACTACTACTCTTCCTATTAGAAGAGCGAGGGACCCGAGGGTTGCTTCATGCAGCAGCCCGGCCAGCCCCCGGTCTCCTAAATGGGCGGGGAGTATCCCTGCTCTAGCCAATCCTGGCGCTGCTAATGCAGCGTCTGCATTGGCTGAGAGGGGTTGCCAGCCACTCCGAACTCCGAAGATGTTGAAGGCAGGCGCCAACGCGGGAGTCGGGACCCCGGCCCAGGAGCAGCAGAGGCGGCGTGGACCCGGTAAGTTTTCTTTTATTAATACTTTATTTTTAAACACCCCCTCCAGCCCCCACCCCACCGCGACCCCCAACCCCCGCGAGACAGTGACCCCCGCGACTCGAGTATTGCTAGCCGCTGTTGGCTTGTAATGAGAATTCTGTTTGCGGTAAAAATGACAAGTTTTCGTTTTGGACGCGTTGGTGAGCGGGATGGAGATTACCGTGACAGGCATCAGGGAGGGGTCTGTCTCTGCAGCCATGACACTGCTGCGCCAACCCAGTCAGAGCCCAGCGCTCAATGCCCAGCTCCACTCACAAGACAATTAGCTGCAAATGACATGTTTGTGTTCGTCTTCTGGTTTCTTTATGCGCTGCTGCTATCACACTGTTCTAGCGTTTCACTGGTTGCGCTTCACTGTGTTGTGTCTGTCTGGTACCCACGAGTTAGTTATTTGATAATGTTGTTTATCTGTATTTTTTTCAGTGCATACTTTGAGGTTTGAGCCATGCCAGGTGTTTATGAGGGGCTTTGATTGAGCGCGCAGGCGCTAAGGCTAAAGCCAAACAAAGTGCCTGTCAGTGGGTTGGCCTCTCTGCAGAGCACACAGAACAATATTTGTGTATTCCATTTGCAACTGAAATTCTGTGGAAATGTGTGTGAAGGGGGTACACTGATGTCAAAATATTTGCAAGGCAAAAGTAAGAGAAATTAAAGTGCTTATATTTGAGGAAGTGCAGTGCATGTTGGGGGCGGTGAAGTGACAGAGATGTGAGGAAGGGCATTCGGGGAAGAATGAAAAGAGGATGCTGAAGAGGAAAGAGAGGGGGGTTGAAGATGTGCAGATGGACAAGATATGCAGAGAAAAAGAGGATACATATCTAACATAAAGCACACATAATTGAAGGCCAAAAATTCTTCCACAGGCCTCAATGCTATTTAATTCACAGACTCACTATTTCAGAATTTCAGAATGTAAACATTTTCAATGTTAATTATTTATAAGAAATTGTTGTTGTTACTCATTTATCTTAAACAGCTAACACCCAGTGGCAAAGCCAATCAATGCGACAGGCTTTAGGCGTATGTCAGTTGCTGTGCCATTTATCTGGATAAAATTACATCTCAGAGAGAAACCAAAATACCGGTCTGATGGCACACTATGGGAATCACAGAAATGTATTTGGCATGTTCCTTTATAGGGAGCACCCACTTTTTTCATCTCACTTAAAGACCTGTCTGCGCATATTTCTATATGACTGGTTGCAGCCAGCAGCTGTGGGTGCTTCCCGAAGTCTGGTTAGAGCATATTTTTCCAAAGTTAATGCTGCATGCAGTGCAAGACACTGGGCAAGCATACATTTTAAAGGGCTAAATTTGTCATGCAGAACAATTTACATATTACAGTAACTGTTGAACAAATTAATGCAAGAAGATACGGGGCAGTTTTTAATGTGTTTAATATTTCAAGACTATACGTTCCCACTGCTTAATAAGCCTTGCTTTATCGCTGCATTCATTCGCTTTAAAATGCACCATTTGCCAATCTTTTTTAAATTTCTTTCTCAGGAGAGGGACTCTCCCTAGACCCCAGGTTTGTCCATTGAACTTGTTCACATCGCTAACTATTGTTTTCTATTGGAAAGGGTAGAGCCCTAGCCCTCTTCAGAAGTCAGACTTGCTTGGCAACCCAGAAATTCTCTGAAATAATGTATGAGTTTTCTGTTATGAATGCCTAGAAGAACTGAGGGGCATATTAACAACCAGGCGATAGTCAATTATCGCCGCTTTAGCGTCCGTTTTCGGACGGAAAGCGGCGATAATTCTATCGCCTAATCAGCATAGAGTCACGCTATCGCGTGAATCCCTGCACTATCGCCCTTTCCCCCAACGCCCATCCTGCATCTCTAATGAGATGCAAGGTGGGCGTTACTGAGCGTACCCCAGATGGGCTACGTTGTAAATATCGCCGATGTGCACATCGCGATATTTACAAGGCAGCCCACAGGATGATAGCAGAGCGTTAGATTTTGGCGAAAACTGCCGTTTCGCCAAAATCTAACGTCTGCTATTATCCCGACTTAGCCATCCCTAACATAGGGGTGGATTGTGCTGATACGACCACAGGAGTCGTATCAGCAAGGTTATCGCCGTTTTGCAGGGAACATCGCTGGAAAACCAGCGATGTTCCCTGCAAAGCGGCGATAACCTCGCTATCTCTGGAATTTTATCGCCCTGGAGAAGCGTGTTGTTAATAACGCGCTACCAGAGCGATAATTTCCGAGGAGATAGCCAGCGATAAGAAATCTATCGCTAAGCACGGCCAGCGATAATTATCGCTGGCCGTTGATGATATGCCCCTGAATTTTTAGTCCATTTATCTCAACTCCTCTATCACACCTTTTTGTATATGGAATTCTATCTCCAAATTCACAATTCCCTCCTGTTCCTTTGACATCCTTATCTCTTTTTGTTCTGCTTTCTAAAATGGGCAACACACAAACTCTATTTTGTACCCTTGAATTGTATCTAACACCCAAGAGTCCTGAATCAACTTTTCCGGTTCCCTCTTGAAATATTTCAAACATCCTCCTACTCCTTTGTGGAAAGAACTAGAAATAATCCCTGTACTCACCTTGTCCTCTATTAATGAGCTGTCCTCGTGCTCTCGACAATCTCCTGCTTTGTCTCCCTGCTCTTCCTCTGCTGGGGTAAAATCCTGAGCTAGATTGGTAACCTCTTCCTCTAAATTGCTTATCGTACTGTGAATTGTACTGACTACTGTATTAGGACCTCTGCAATCCACGGCCGGTAAAGGGTCCCCTCCTACTGGCCCTTCCAAAAACTCCCAAAACTGTCCTCGTGTTCCCTGGTGCTTTTTTTAAGGCTGTAAATGTATTGGCATGCTTCCCGATACCTTTCACAAAGCATTCTCCAAACAATAATCCCTTCGCATACTCACTAATCTCTTTCTCTGCCATATCCCCAAATTTGGGATTAATCTTCATTAGAATAGCTCTCTTTCTGCCTTGCAATAAACCTGCATTCGCATTTTCCAAAAGGTTCACAGCCCTTTGGCTCTATCCTCTCAATAAATCCAAATCCACTTGCTCTTCATTAGCATTAGCCTCCTCCGCGATATCCAAAATTCTGGCCAAGGGGCCAAACGGATCCAAGAGTTTATCTTCGCATATCTTTAAGGTCCTCTCCAAACCTTTCCTCAGGTCCCTACTCAAGCGAAACAAATAGCTAATAAAATTTGGGTCCAGATTCAGTGTGGCACACACCTTCCCATCAATTCTTGGCCTGGAACACTCCACTGTCATCAGTATTCGTACTTCTGTTTCCAAGGGTTCCCGAATCCAGGTTTTAATAAATTTCCCTACATGTGCCATTGGCCACCATTTTCCACTTCTAGGATGTTTAATATTTAGGGGTGTAAACATAGCACCCAGAACGAATCTCTAACCGTTCCATTTGAACCATCTACCTCCATTTCCTAAAAGTCTTCATAATTATCATCTTCTTGTGAAACTAAAACATATTCATCCATATCTTTTGAATTGTTGCCAGACATGTTAAAATGCAAATTACTTTCAAAGTCTTCCTCCTCCTGTATGCCGCCAAGGGCATCCTTTCCATGAGTGCTGCTAAGGACACCGGTTCTACTGTGACGCTAAGGACACCTTTCTTTGCATTAATCTGAATGCCAACCTTGCATTACTTAGACATATCAATGTCCTCTATATGTATGGTCTTCTTTGTTCTCTTCCTTCCAACTTCATTACTCACTCCCTCTCCCTCCGAAAGGGAATAAAACTCTTCACCTGACTCTACATAGTTTCTACTCCTATTCTTTAAAAATGTCTCCATTGACTCCTTGACTTGCTTTTTCATCTCATATTGAATAAGCTTTTTGACAATTTCCTCATTGACCATACTTCCACTTTTAATATATTCTCACTTAATAACGCTTCAAATAAATCAAACAATTCAGACTTACAACAAACTTCCTTATCATTAACCTTTCCTCAATCCTCTATCTCTCTAAAACATACGAATGACAAGCGCAACTGATTGACAGTTCAATCGTCATCGCTCTGTCATATTTCACCATTATTCAGTTTGCTTCCTCGCTAACCAAAATGGCCGCTTTCATCTCTCGAGAGCAGCCAACCCATTCGTGTTGCTCGCGCAATCTCCTCCGTGTCCCAACACGTCTCTCATAAACAAAAAAACAGCCTCTCGTAAAAAGCTCTCGTGGGCCAAACCGCCTACGCGCGAGCTGCTCCTCGAGCATGGAAGATATGCCAACGTCTGTGTATAGCAGAAGAGAACAGAACCGTGAACCAGTACGCCTCTGCTCGCACCGCTCCTCATGCACACATACAATTGAGCTCACGCCGAGTACCGCAGGTAAGTGGTTAAACAACGGCATCTTTTTAAAAAAGTACGGTATGTATACACAAGCGTGTTCCCAGCAATAAATCTTCACGTTTCGCCGCTCGTTCAGTTTCATCTCATTACAAAACAATCATTTCAAAACTTTTTGTTACCAAACTCTCCTAACGATAACTAAATTATCTCAAACACACTCATACTCAAAGCAACTGCCTCTATAAATTAGAAGCAAGGCTTATCTAAACAAACTCTCAACAATCTATCATACACTACATTACTTCATATATTTCTTCATCTAAGAAAAACGAATGAGACTAAAGAGTACTTATCTCCTCAGGAGCAGCAATTAAAAGACAGGAATGTTCAGTGGAAGGATTATTTATGGACTTAGTGTTCTGGTTCTACTGTTTAAATATTCTAAGTTCTTTAAAAAGGTGCTGCAGAATTGGCATTAAAAGTTAATAATGCATAATGGTAGCCTCCGGTCTTGAAATTAAATTCTGAATAAATGAGAGGTCTTCTGAGGTCTCCAAAAATATGAAATTGGCAAGGGTCTGGGGACATGCATGATTTTAAAGACTGTACAGCTAAAATCAGTTCTGATTAATCTAGGAGAAAAAGATCCTTACAGATTGAGGAGAAGGTACTGTTCTCTGATTATGAATTACATGGACACACACGTGAGTTGTTTCTTAGCAGATACAATCCTTCATAAATAGCTAAGACCCTTGCATTCCTCTGTACTCTCCTATCAAGAGAACCTGTTTATTCATTATTTTATGTTCATAATAGTAACACAGCCTCCTTCCATTTCTAGAGGCAGTTTTTCAGAAATAGCAGCTTTTCGGCGAACCAGTGTGCTCCTTTTGGCCACTTAATAATGGATATATATGGCATACTTTAGTTCCTTTCTCTTAAACAACCACTGATGGCAGTTCTTCTTCAATTCATAGGATATGGCATTTGCATTTGCTTCCCTCCAATCTCAAGAGCCTAAAAACGTTATTCATGAATAGTAGGGATGAGGTTTGGAAACTTATTGATAGAGCAGAGATTTGACCTAACAAATTTATGACAAACAGGAAAGAGAAAAACGATTTTGACAATACCTTATACAAATGATGACAAATGTATGTTAGACTTTTAGTTGTTTTGAAAAAATGACAAAATGCAGCTCTGACTTATATACTGCATCGTAAAAGCACGCAGAATGCTCGAATAAGCTCATGATATATTTTATCAAAACACAACAGCAAACAAGGTGACGGACCTAAAGGATAGCACCTCACTGTTACACTGCCACTATATTTCCTGTATATCGTGCACACTCCAACACCTGTCACCCTTTGGTGTCACTGTTGTACAGATTATGAAGCAAATTTGAACACATGAAGGTGCACCGAAGAAAGCAATTCAATCTTTATAGGTTTTCTTCAATTCTGTCTTTATTCCATATCTTTTTCATAAAAAACAGCCAACGCGTTTCGTTCCCAAATCACAGTTTGTGGAACTTCATCAGGGCTGTAACAAATAACATAAAAACACTTATCAAACACAACACCAATAACTTCACGGACATGACTCAATAACAGACTAATCACAACAACCGAAAACATGATTTAATTGTCTCCATAACCAATACCATACAAAGTACCATTTAACTCTTCTTGTGACACATATAACATGCACTTTTATGAAAAAGATATGGAATAAAGACAGAATTGAAGAAAACCTATAAAGATTGAAATGCTTTCTTCGGTGCACATTCATGTGTTCGAATTTGATATATTTAATGTTTACTCTAATATATGTTAATCTTTAACACATTTAATGACATTGATCTTATGGTTTGAATAATGTGATTTTAATAATAACAAAGAGATTCCATATGCAAAATTAACGTTTCATGTGTTTGAAAATAAATACTTATTTCATGTTGGAAAGTGTACATTGAAAATGACAAAAGAAAAGTAGATGCTACAAGGGTTTTAGTTAAAGATGCTTTTGTGAAATTTCCTCTAATGTACTTTTTGAATACGTGTGCCTTAATAACATATATGTAAAGAGGATTTATGTTTACTCATCCTATATATATGTATATGTGTAACAGTGACATTTGCTAAATGTTATAAATACCCTATATTTACATGAATTAATTATGACTTAATTGAATTGTCTATTAACACATTCATTTTTAGATTAATATTAATTGTTATTCAATGTGAGATTCATATTTCAGTATAATTCATTATGAATTAGCTGTATTTCATGTATGCCTCAAAATCTTACTTCCTTTTTCCAAACGTGAACTCATGAACTGCATAGTTTGAAGTCTGTGGGAACTTTTAGCAAAGTTACCATTTGTATTCTAACTTTCATTCGTTTCTTTTGACATCCTTAACACAGCTCAACTGTAATTGCTACAAAATCTGTTATATACTAGAACAGATGCTTGAGAAAGAACTGTCGACAATTCAAGAGCATGTTTTTCATTTACTCTCTGAATATCTCATTGTTCATATGACTCACGAACTTCATCGAAGCCAACGCCACCCTCGACTCTTCCCAATCCGGATTCCGCCGCAACCACAGCACCGAGACCGCCTTCCTCATCGCCACAGACGACATCCGCACCCTCCTCGACTAGGGCCACACGGCGGCCCTCATCTTACTTGACCTCTCTGCTGCCTTCGACACCGTCTCCCACCGCACTCTCACCACCAGACTCCACGATGCTGGTATACAAGGAACTGCCCTCAACTGGATCCGCCCGTTCCTCACTGGCAGAACCCAAAGAATCAGAATCCCGCCTTTCCTCTCCAAACCCACAGAGATCAGATGCGGTGTTCCCCAAGAATCGTCGCTCAGCCCCACGCTCTTCAACATCTACATGGCCCCCCTCGCTGCCATCGACAGAAAACATGGGCTCAGCATAGTATCCTAAGCCAACGACACCCAGCTCATCCTCTCCCTCACGAGACAACCCGACATCACCAAACTCAGCTTCCAGAAAGGAATGAAAGAAGTTGCATCCTGGATGAGCAGCAGCTGTCTGAAGCTCAACTCAGAGAAGACAGAAGTCCTCGTGGTCAGACCCACCCCCCTCAGCATGGGACAACACCTGGTGGCCTCCCGCCCTCAGCAGCCCCCTACCCCTACGGACCATGCCCGCAACCTCGGTATCATACTCGACTCCTCCCTCACCATGACTCGACAGATCAACGCCGCCTCCTCCTCGTGCTACAACACTCTCTGCATCCTTCACAAGACCTTCAAGTGGTCCCCCACGAATCAAGAAAGACCATCACCCATGCACTCATTACCAGCAGACTGGACTACGGAAACGCCCTCAATGCCGGAATCAACAAATCCCTGCTTCGGAAACTCCAGACAATCCAGAACACCGCCGCCAGGCTCATCCTCGGCATCCCATGACATGAACACATCACCCAGCACCTACGACACCTCCACTGGCCCCCCGTCGAGAAGAGATAAACGTTCAAACTACTCACCCACGCATACAAATCCCCACAACACTGGAGTCCAATACCTCAATGAAAGAGTCCCCTTCCACGTACCCAAGAGAAACCTCTGCTCCGCCGACCTCGCCCTCGCAGAAAACCGGCACATACACAGAGCCAGAATGGGTGGAAGAGCCTACTCTTACATCGCAGCAAAGACCTGGAACGAACTCCTGCTCGACATCAGACATTCCCCCACACTGCACACCTTCAGGAAGTACCTCAAGACCTGGCTCTTCGAAAGAATTGTAGCTGCACGACATCCCCCCTCCCCGCCAGCGCCTTGAGACCCTCACGGGGGAGTAGCATGCTTCACAAATCCCTGATTGATTGATTGATGACTAAACTTACAACGGTTTAAGGAAACTACGTAACATGAATTATTTAATTCTTCTGGATTGTATACTTTTTACCTACTACATCATTCTCATCTTATCGAAGACAACCAATGGGACAGAGTGGTCTGACATTCCTGATGATGTCAAGGGGTGTAACCCCGGAACTTATGGAGTATAATTGCTCAGATTTTGGAACTGGACTTGGCTCGCACACTTTGCAGCATTGAGACTGACAGCCTAGACATCTGAGGACAACGCGAACTGTGACGTAATACTGTGATCTGCTGCCGATTGGTATGCTAGCGCAGTGGAACCTTTTCAGCTGAAAAGTTTTCATTATCCTGCTGTGACATTGGTATTGCAGTGACAGACTGAGACAGGTTACTGTCTTAACGAACTGGATACTTGGAATTTACTGAATCTTCCTAAGTGTTTATATAAGACTCAACTGAATTCCTATTGATCCATATGCTATAGATGTCCATAATCTCCCTCATCTGAGGAAGATCCTTATTCCCCTGTCATCCGTGGATCTCACAGGGTTGATATTACTTTATTAAATCTGGTATTAGTTCAATTCTAGGGTTGTATGCTGTTTCATTTAATGCTCTTTCCATCTGAATGAGTAACTAAACTTAAACTTAAGCTAAATCTCTGCTTATTCTGACGCATTGTTTCCTTGGGAGTAAATCATTGGAATGATATCCTTTTTAGCTGATACATTGAGTTTTTAGGTGTTGTGTAATAACATTAGAATGTAGCAATTATCTTATTCCTGGTCCTCATTTGATAATTGCTCGTCCTCCGAATATCCAGTTCATTTAAGCACAGAACAAGATCCATTGGAGGACCAATCAAGTTAAACGGGTAGCTAGAGGTTAGATGATGATACAATAATTGAAATACAAAATAAATATTGGGCCCTGGACAATGCTACAACAGTTTTAAAGTCAGCAGTTTTGCCAAATTATTGAGTTCTGGAAACATAAAAAAGTTGGTAGTTTTGCCAAATTATTGGTCTAGTTAAAAGTGTCCAAGTTTAATTGTACCGTGGTTACCTCTGCTTCTTGATGAGGACATGTGCAAGGCTGGAGGAATTCTACACCTACTAAGTGATCACACTTCTCTGCCGATACATAAACATTTTGTTATTTATCCTCATCAGGGTGCTCGTTTTACCGACAAATCGTGGTGACCAAGCAAACCAAGTTTGTTTTAGGGTGGGGGTGTATTGGTATCAGCCTGAGAAGTGGCTATTCAGTTATTACATGTTCCCAACATGGAATTAAAGAAAAATGCCTCTAACAGTTTAGCAGAAATAAAATATATTACTAAATAGGTAAATCCTGACAGTAGTGTGTTTTTGCCAAGAGGACTGCTGCGCCTGGAATTAACTGAGGTGGCATGGTGTGCAAAATAATGATTGACTGGGGTGCAGCCCGAGTAATTTCCAGTAGCTGAGATTAATCCAAGCATTCCAGTCATCACTTTTTGTATACTTTAGTGTGACGCCGTAGGTGGCATGTGTAAACCCAGACTTGGGTCCCGTGCACACTGTCACTGGAACCAAGCTATGCCTGGTTGATGAGCCCTAATTGGGGTGAAATTGGTCCTGGGTTACTAGTGTTACAGTACAGGGAGGACCTCGTACAGCAGTTCGGGCTGGATTGTTCCCACTGAAACAGGGTCAAGTCTGATTTGCATACGGCTGGGTCCAAACTGAGGTGGCATGGTGTGCAAAATCACGATGTACTTGGATGCTGCCCCAATTAATTACCAGTGGCTAAATTTAATTCAAGCAATCCATCCATCAGTTTTTGTATACTTTAGGCTGAACTTACAGCTTGTATTTCATGGTATGATTCCTCTTGGTTCCTACATGATCTAAGGCTGGCATATAAGATAGCAGACGAGGTGCAAGGAAGAGGAGCTTCCACGGGACATGATAAAGTAGTAAACACTGAGGCAGTAAAATAGAACCAACGGTCAATATCAGAGTTAGCAGGAGGAATGTCCCCTATTTCCCATGGGGCCTGGACTGAAAAATGCAAAGCCGGCAAATGAGGTGATTGAAGAAGGCCTAAGTGCTGGTGCTATGAATGGTACTTGGGATGGAGCAGTGTCTCTCTCCCAAAGCAGGTAATTAAAACAGTAATGGAAATTCAGGCCCTCATTTATAGGGATTTGGCATAGGGCAGTGCAGTAAGTCAGCTTGCTGTGCTGCCCTACGCCAAAGTGAAAGGTCAGGAATGCACCATATTTGGGCAATACAGTGCATTCCTGTCCTTTCCCCCTGTGCTGGCGCCATATCAGCAGCCTAAAGCCAATGCAGGCACCCTTGCAAGGGTGCTTCTGTTGTCGGCAGGATTGTTTTTGTGCAGGAAGGGGCATCTTCCTGCACAGAAACAATGCTAATAGGCATTTTCCTCTTTCTATGTGTGAATGCAGCACACATACAAAGAGGAAAAAATGAGGAGAAATAGTGATATTTTTCCTCGTTACTCCTCACCTCAGGATGCGTACGGTATTGGCGCTTCCCCAGCTTTACATGCTCTCGTAAATCTGGGGGAAGTGTCAAAATTCATGGGTGTTGCATAGGAAAACCCACCGCAATGCCCATGGAGCACCTCCCAAGTGCAGAGTAAGGCAACCCAGCATTTGCACTGCCTTGCCTTACTCTATATCTGAGTCCATTCAAAGCCATGCATAGTGGCTTTGCGTGGTCTCATAGATATGATTTTGTGGGCTGCGCTGCTAGAGCGTCGCAAAAAGTGACTCTCCAGCAGTGCACGGGGCTTGTAAATATGCCCCTCAGTTTTTAAGAATGGAGCAAAAAACGTGCATTTGGTCACTTTTATTTTAAGAAACAATATTTTCCCTAACTAGCATTTTACAGGTTGGTGTCCAGGAAATGTTAGGTTAGCTGAAAGAAGAGAGACAAGGAGAGAGACACAAAATAGATATTTAGAAAAGCTAACTGTTATAAATTAAAAAGTGGAAGCTACCTGGAGGAGGCTACATGTATTTATTATTTTTCTTTGTCTGTGTAAAGCAGTATACACATGGAGCTAACAAATAGCAGAGAGGAAGAGCAAGAGAGAGAGAGTGTGTGTGTGTGTGTGTATGTGTGTGTGTGTGTGTTTATTTCCATGTCTCTACTGCCTTTATTGCGTTCCTAATTTCCCACACTATGCCACTCTGTGACTAATGCAAAGGTTCATACTGCATGTGTACATTGTCTGTATCAGAGATCACACTCAACATCTGCATGGCCCTGCCCATTATATCTCGCTTACCATTTGTGCCTTTCCTCATACATGTCTTTGCTCACTGGGGATTCTGTTCTCTGAAAACGTGTTAGTCGTGTTGGTGTTTAATGCATCCCCTGCTCATCCATGTAACTATGGGCTACATGTATCTGCGACTCACAAATCGGTCGAAAATTGCTTTGCAAATGCAAAAACAGGAAACCGCGATGTACGACAAGCATTCGCAAAACAAAAACAGCGATGCGACCGATTTGCGGATAGGTAAATTTAGTGTCCGGATGATGCGCGTCGCAATTAGGGAATCCCTAATTGAGAGTCGCAAACGGCATGTACAAGCAAGTCGCAAATTGCGAATGGTCGCAAAATGACCTGTTTGCACATGCAATTTACCATCAATTCAAAACAGGTGGTAACATGGCCAAAAGTATAAAAATAGCCACAGAATGCATCAGGGACTTCCACAATGGCTGCCCTATACGTTTTGCTGGTCTAGATGCTTTGGGCACTTTGCCACTGCTGTTCAGTGCCAAAGTGCAAGTGCTCCCTTTGTAAAGTGTTGTTATGGATTGGTGTTTCCATGATTGGCTATTTGATTTACTAGTCAGTCCCTAGTACAGTGCACCGTGTGTGCCCAGGGCCTGTAAATAAAATGCTGCTGGTGAGCTTGCAGCACTGATTGTGCCACCCACAGAAGCAGCCTGTAAATGTAACTCTGGCCTGCCATTGCAGAGCCTGTGTGCAGTCTGGTACTGCCATGTCGACTTGGCAAGTGCACCCACTTGCCAGGCCCTAACCTTCCCTTTTCTTACATGTCAGTCACCCCTAAGGTAGGTCCAAGGTACCCCTGTGGGCAGGGTGCATTGTATGTGAAAGGTAGGACATGCCCTGATGTGTGTGGCATGTCCTGATAGTGAACTACTGCCAATTTCGTTTTTCACTATTGCAAGGCTACCTGTTCCCATAGGACAGAATGGGGAGTTTGTTTATAACATCTTATAAACATAACTGGCCCTGGGAACAAGGTAGAAAAATAAAGTTTAGTATGCCTGAACTCAGAATGTTAAAATGCATCTTTTAGTGAGGGTGATTTTTACATTCTGTGTTTGAAAATACCACTTTTAGAAAGTAGGTATTTTTTTGCCTAACCCTCCAGTGTGCCTCTGCTAGGTTTGTGTATTGCATGTCTGGCTTTTGGATGACAGGGGCTGGAGAGGGGCAGCGGCTCCAGAAGTCTGATGAGTCAGGGCTGGGCTGAATAGACCTGGGCTGCATTTAGAGTAGGGGGAGGAGATTTCCTTTCACCTGAATGGGCCTGGTCTGCCTTCAACAATGCTGTCTCCACCTCCTGCCAGGAAGCTGCACCAGTGAGGACGGAACTGGTTTTGGCTGGGTACAGACACTCTCTGCCTTCAGAGAACAAAGGATTTTTGTGTATAAAAAGAGGGGCCCAGACCCCAATCAATCAATCAATCAATCATGTCACTTATAAAGCGCACTACATACCCGCGAGGGTCTCAAGGCGCTGGGGGAAGAGGGGGGTGGTGCTGCTACTGATCGAAGAGCCAGGTCTTGAGGAGTCTTCTGAAGGCCAGTAGGTCTTGGGTCTGTCGGAGGTTGGTGGGGAGGGTGTTCCAGGTCTTGGCGGAGAGGTGGGAGAAGGATCTGCCGCCGGCGGTCGTTTTCCGGATGCGGGGGACTGTGGCGAGGGCGAGGCTGGTCGAGCGGAGCTGGCGGGTGGGGGTGTAGAAGCTGAGTCGTCTGTTGAGGTAGGCTGGTCCGGAGTTGTGGAGTGCTTTGTGTGCGTGGGTGAGGAGCTTGAAGGTTATCCTCTTGTTGACAGGGAGCCAGTGCAGGTCTCTCAGGTGGGGTGTGATGTGGCTGCGTCGGGGATGTCGAGGATAAGACGTGCAGAGGCGTTCTGGATGCGTTGCAGCCGTCTCAGGAGCTTAGCCGTCGTTCCTGCGTAGAGGGCGTTTCCGTAGTCCAGCCTGCTGGTGACGAGGGCCTGGGTGACTGTTTTTCTTGTTTCGGTGGGGATCCACTTGAAGATCCTGCGGAGCATTCGGAGGATGTTGAAGCAGGATGAGGAAACGGCGTTGACCTGCTTAGTCATGGAGAGGGTGGGGTCGAGGATGACCCCTAGGTTGCGTACGTGGTCGGTGGGTGGCGGGGCTGTTCCCAGTGATGTTGGCCACCAGGAGTCGTCCCAGGCTGAAGGGTTGGAACCAAGGATGAGGACCTCCGTCTTGTCCGAGTTCAGCTTCAGGCGGCTGGTCCTCATCCATTCCGCGACGGCCTTCATTCCTTCGTGGAGGTGGGCTTTGGCGGTGTGAGGGTCTTTGGTGAGGGAGAGGATCAGCTGGGTGTCGTCGGCGTAGGAGATGATGTTGAGGTTGTGCTGTCGGGCGACGTGGGCGAGGGGTGCCATGTAGATGTTGAACAGCGTTGGGCTGAGGGAGGAGCCTTGGGGTACGCCGCAGATGATCTTGGTGGCCTTGGATCGGAAGGGGGCGAGGTGGACGCTTTGTGTTCTGCCGGAAAGGAAGGATGTGGTGCAGGGCCTTCTCTTGGATCCCGGCGTCGTGAAGGCGTGTTCGTAGTGTGTGGTGGCAGACCGTGTCGAAGGTGGCTGATAGGTCCAGGAGGATGAGGGCTGCTGTTTCTCCGTTGTCTAGCAGGGTCCTGATGTCATCGGTGGCGGCGATGAGGGCGGTTTCGGTGCTGTGGTTGCTGCGGAAGCCGGACTGGGAAGGGTCCAGGATGTTGTTCTCCTCGAGGTAGCGGGTCAGTTGTTTGTTGACGATTTTCTCGGTGACCTTCGCGTGGAACGGGAGCAGAGAGATGGGTCAGAAGTTCTTGAGGTCCTTGGGGTCTGCCTTGGGTTTCTTGAGTAAGGCGGTGATCTCGGCGTGCTTCCAGCTTTCCGGGAAGGTTGCTGTCTCGAAGGAGATGTTGATTATTTTCCGGAGATGGGGCGCGATGGCTGTCCTGGCTTTGTTGAAGATGTGGTGAGGGCACGGGTCTAGCGGTGAACCGGAGTGGATGGTGTTCATGATCTCGCTGGTGTCCTCGTCGTTGATGTTGGTCCAGGAGAGCAGGCGGTTGGTGGTTGTGGGGGCAGTGGTCTCGGTGGTTGCCGGGGCGGTTGTGGTGTTGAAGCTGTCGTGGATGTCGGCGATTTTGCGGTGGAAGAAGGTGGCCAGTGAGTCGCATAGGTCTCGCGACGGCTGGATGTCGTTGGTGTTGGAGCTGGGGTTGGAGAGTTCCTTCACGATGTTGAAGAGCTCTTTGCTGTTGTGTGCGTTGTTGTCTAGGCGGTCTTTGAGTGAGGCCCTTTTGGCGGATCTGATGAGGTGATGGTGACTGCGGGTGGCGCTCTTGTGGGCGGCGTAGCTGTCCGCTGTCCGTTCGTGGAGCCAGATCTTCTCCAGTTTTCGGCATGTTCGCTTGGAGGCCTGGAGGTCTTCGGTGAACCAGGTGGCTTTCTTGCTGGTGTGGCTGTAGGGCGGATTCTTGAGCGGGGCGAGGGTGTTGGCGCAGTCGTCGATCCACTGTCTGAGGTTGCGGGCGGCGGTGTCGGGGTCGGAGGGTTCGGCGGGTGGGCTCAGGGCGAGGGTTGTGGTTAGCTGGTCTTCCGTGACTCTGCTCCAGCAGCGGCGAGGCATTTGTTCGGTGCGGTGGTGCGTGGTGGGCTTCCTGTAGGTGAAGTGGATGCAGTGGTGGTCAGTCCAGTGGGGTTCGGAGGTGTGGTTGAAGGAGACGTGTGGGCTTGCGGAAAAGATGGAGTTGAGCGTGTGGCCGGCGGCGTGGGTGGGTGTAGTCACGAGCTGTCTGAGTCCGAGGGTGGCGAGGCTGTCGATCAGGGTGGTGGAGTTGGTGTCCTTGTTGTTCTCGAGGTGGAAGTTCAGGTCCCCGAGGAGGATGTAGTCCGTGGAGGCGATGGCGTGTGTGCTGACGAAGTCAGTGATGGAATCGCTGAACTGTGGTCGGGGTCCGGGGGGTCTGTCAGACTTTTAGATCACTTCTGGGAAACAAGAGGAACTTTTGCCAAGGAGAAGAGCCGGAGAAGCTGAGGAGGAATACTGCCCCTGTGCTGTTTGCTGTCTGGGGTTGGCCTGCAGTTGCTGCTTGCTGCCAAGGAAAGGAGAAAAAGGACTTTTCTGTTTGCTTTGTCACCTGCTTAAAGAAAAGATCTCCAAGGGCTTGAAACTGAGCTTGCCTCCTGTTCTGAAGTCTCAGGGACACAAAGACTTCACCACCAGCTCCCCTGAATTTACTTGCTGGGAATTCCAACCTGCAAAGAGGTGCCTGCTGCTGTTTAGGACCTCTAGAGACTGTTTGTCGCTGGGAGCTGGAAAATCGACGCAACATCGAAGAAGCGTGTCGTATCCTCACCTGTTTCTGACGCATCGCCAAAGAAACTGTCACAGCGCCAGCCGCGGCACGAGAAATCACTGCACGACGCATCGGGTGCAACGATCTCTGAAGTCCGAGATCACCGCGCTGATCCCGACGCAACCCTGCTGTGCGGCGGCACGAAACCACGCATCGTACCGGATCGATGCATCGCATTGAGGCGCCAAGACTGTTGCATCGTTGGGGGATGCAGTAAGAAACTGACGCATCACCCGCCCACGCAGTAAGAAACCGACGTATCACCTCCTCTCCGGTAAGGAAACGACGCATCACCTCCCCAGTGCTGCAGTAAGGAACCGATGCATCACCTCCCCCGAAGTAAGGAACCGATACATCACCTTCCCTGCGTGTAAGGAACCGAAGCATCACCTTTCCTGCGGCCATTTTGTTTGTTTTGCGTGATGCATCTAAGGTACTTTGTGAGAAAAGTGTTGCATTTACAATTTGCTTGAACAGAACTATTTCTACCATCTGAAAGTCACATTTTTAATACTGTATTGTGGATCTTTGTTGTTTGGTCTTGTTTTGGTTTAGATAAAGATTACTTATTTTTCTAAACTGGTGTGGTGTTCATCTTTAGTGTTTTCACTGTGTTACTGTATGTGTTCACAAATGCTTTACACACTGCCTCTGAGATAAGCCTGTCTGCTCGTGCCAAGCTTCCAAGGGGGTGAGCAGGGGTTATTTTAGGAGTGTATCCCCTTACCCTGACTAGAAGCAAGGGTCCCTATTTGGACAAAGGTACCCACCTCTGCCAACTAGAGACCCCCATTTCTAACATTGGTGGTCAGCGGTGAGGATCTGGACTTGCATTTGTGACTTACATACAGTGATTGGTGTCTACTACCAGTATAGTGCAGACCATTATGCGGCCACATACATTTGGTAGAGTTTTTTTTCCTGGGAATTGTTTGCATCTTGAGAACTGCCAATTTTCACCATGAGTAAACCAGCATCCATTGCATCTGTGGATATTGAATTTGAAGAAGAGAGGGTTGATACCTACACTGTGCCACAACTCGAAGCTGTCTGCAAAAATTTTAAAATCTCTGTGAGAGGCCTCACCAGAAAGGAGGAATACCAAAAGGCGCTGAGGGCCTGGTTGGAATCTAGGAATGCCAGTGAGCATCCTGAAGAGCCTATGGTGGAGGGACATAATTTAGATGGGCAGCAGGGGGGGCTGTTGGGCCTGACTGGGAGGAAGTTGCCTTCAAGGGTGGGCAGCAGTGGGTCTTCAAAGGGTCTGTCTCCAGAGGAGTTGGAGGACAGGGAGAGAAGCAGAGTGCATGAATTGGAGCTTGCAAAGCTCAAGCTGGGGAGCCAGGGTGACTTAGAGAATAAAAGATTGGAGTTGGAGAGCAAGAAATTGGCCATGGAGGAAAAGAAGATGCTTTTAGAGCATGAGAGAGGGTTGAGGGAGTTGGATCTGAAAGCAAAGAGTTTAGAGATCAATCTCTCTGGTGGCAGCACACCATCAGTGCCTGGGGAAGGAAAGGTAAACATTCCCAAAGATGTTATCAAAGATTTCGTGAAGCCTGAGGACATTGGGCAGTGGTTTAAGGCCTATGAAGTAGCGATGAAGTCCCACCGGGTCCCTGAGAAGGATTGGGGAGCGGAGTTGTGGGGCCGCTTTATGGGTGAAGGAAGGGAGACATTGTTAGACTTGCCCACTGAGGATCAGATGGCCTATGCCCCTATGAATGAAGCCTTAGCAGCCAGGTATGGGTTGACCCCAGAGCTGTACAGACAGAAATTCAGAAACTGTAGGAAGTTGGAGTCCAGTATTTGGGTGGAGTATGTGTCCTACTTTTGCAGAGCATTGGATGGTTGGGTGAAGAGTAGCAAGGTGAATGATTTTCAGGCGCTCTATGATTTGGTTGCATGGGAGCACTTGTCAGATAATTGTTTTCTAGAGCTACGCCAGCACTTCATTGACAGTAAGCTGACTGACCCCAGGAAGCTAGCTATGGAGGCGGACTGCTGGGTCAGTACCAGGGTCCAAAAGGGTCGTGTGGGAGACTCCGCCAAAGGTGGGCAAGGTCTCCAGCAGAAGAGTGGGGGGACAAGGGTAAACAGGCGGAATTCCAAAAAGGGCCCCAAAGTAATCCCCAAGGGAACTAAGGTAAGGGTTCCCAGCCTCCCACTGAGAAGTTGCCATGGGTCCCGACAGGTAAGCCTGTTCAGAGGGGTTCCAAGGCTTGTTATAGTTGTGGTCAGGTGGGCCACTTCCAAGGGGATCCTAGGTGTCCCAAAAATGTTACCACTGCACCCACTGGTGCACCGCCCCAGCAGATGGCTAGTGTAGCCTTGGGGGAGGAGTTGGGTGCCCTAGATGGGTGGAGTCCCGCAGAGATGTCCCTGGTCTCTTTAGGAGACAGTGAGATGGTCCCAAGAGCTCATCTGCCTGATAACACTAAAAAGTACAGGCAGTGGGTGACCATCAATGGCCATAGTGTGGAGGCTCTGAGAGACACTGGAGCCAGTGAGACAGCTGTCAGTTGTCGGCTGGTGTCTGAAGAGCAGGTGGTCCCCAACGCATTCTACCCAGTAGTTGCCGCTGACAATTCAGAGTGCCTCTGCAAAGTGGCACAGGTTCCCTTTGAGTGGGGAGGGTCTCAGGTACCTTGAAAGTAGCTGTGAGGCCAGCCATGCCTGTTGACTGTCTGCTAGGCAATGATTTGGAGAGCTCCCCTTGGGTGAAGGTGGAGCGGAGGTCTCATTTAGAGAAGTTGGGTCTGCCTGAGTGGGCATGCATGACCACTCAGTCAATGGCAGCCGGTAAGGACATTGAAGAGGACCTGGAGCCTGAAAGAGTGGCCCAGGTGCCTGCCAGAAAGAGAAGAGGCAGGGGGCGTGGGAAACTGGCCCCCGTAGTTCCCACGGTCCAGGAGGAGGCAAACCTTGAGGGGGATGTCCTGGAGCCAAGAGGCTGAACTGGGGGACCTGCCTGAGCTGACCCATTGGCAGCAGGAAGGAGGCCCCTCCAGGGAGGAATTCTGCCAGGAGCAGCAGAAGTGCCCTTCTCTTGTTGGTTTGCGGCAACAGGCTGCAAACCAGGCAGCAGGTGATCAGTCTGGATCACATTGGATATACTATGAGAATGGTCTCCTGTACAGCGAGCCTAAGGTTGCTGAGCCTGGGTCAGCCCGTGTGCTGGTGGTACCCCAGCGCTTCAGAGCCTTCCTACTGTGTCTGGCTCATGATGTACCTTTGGCAGGACATTTGGGGCAAGACAAGACCTTTGAAAGGCTTGTCACCCACGTTTACTGGCCCCAGATGCGCAAGCACTCTGATACCCATTGTAGGTCTTGCCAGACTTGCCAGGCAAATGGCAAGAGTGGGAGGAAGTGTAAGGCTCCTCTCCAACCTTTCCCTGTGGCCAGCCCCCCCTTTGTGAGGGTGGGTATTGACATTGTGGGGCTTCTGGATCCCAAGACAGCCATGGGCAACAGGTTCATCCTGGTCTTGATGGACCATGCCACCCGGTACCCGGAAGTCATCCCTCTCCGGACTGTGACGGGTCGTGCGTTGATGGGGATTTTCTCCTGTGTGGAGTTCCCCAGAGAGGTGGTGTCCGACCGTGGTACCAACTTCATAAACTTCATATCGAGGTATATGAAGTCCCTGTGGCAGGAGTGCGGTGTTACATACAAGTTCACCACTCCTTACCACCCCCAAGGTAATGGGCTGGTTGAGAGATTCAACGGGACCCTGAAGGGCATGATTATGGGTCTTGGTGAACCAATGAGGCGTAAGTGGGACATCCTCTTGCCATGCCTTTAGTTTGCTTACAGAGAGGTGCCCCAGAAGTCCTTAGGGTTCAGTCCCTTTGAGCTGCTGTACGGCCATCCTGTAAGAGGACTTTGGAGTCTGGTGAAAGAAGGTTGGGAGAAAGCTCCCAGTAAACCTCCCCAGGATGTATATAGCTACATGCTGGCCTTCAGAAACCAGACTAAGCACTTCAGGCAACTCGCTCAGGCGAACCTGGAAGCCAGCCAGGAGGAGATGAAACATTGGTATGATCAGAATGCCACTCTGATCGAGTTTCAGCCTGGACAGAAAGTATGGGTCATAGCCCCAGTTGTGCCTTGTGCGCTACAGGATAAGTGGACTGGACCATTTGAGGTGGTGGAGCACAAAAGTAACCTCACCTACTTGGTGGACTTGCAGACTCCTAGGAACCTTTTGCGGGTCCTTCATGTAAACCGCCTGAAGCCCCACTTGGAGAGACCCGAGGTGGGCATGCTCCTAGCAACAGATGCTGGAATGGAAGAGGAGACTGAGCCTCTTCCTGACCTCCTGTCTGCAAAAGAGCATGATGGGTCAGTGGACGGTGTATTACTCTCCCCCGCCCTGACTCCTGAATAGCAGAGTGACTGTAGCCAACTGTTGGGACAGTTTTCTCCTCTGTTTTCCCTGACCCCTGGTGTCACTCAGTGGTGTGTTCGTGATGTTGATACTGGGGACAGTCGTCCTGTAAAGCATAAAATTTACAGAGTGACTGACAGGGTCAAGGCTTGCAACAAGGAGGAGGTCTCCAAGATGCTAGAGCTAGGGGTGATTGAGCCCTCAAACATCCCTTGGGCCAGCCCAGTGGTCTTGGTCCCGAAGGCTGCCACACCAGAGCTCCGGTTCTGTGTGGACTACTGAGGGCTCAATTCGGTCACCAGGACTGATGCGCACCCCATCCCCAGAGCTGATGAGCTCATCGATTGGTTGGGAGCTGCCCGGTACCTCAGCATATTTGACTTAATGTCTGGGTACTGGCAGATTGCCTTAACTGATGGGGCAAAGGAGAGGTCAGCATTTTCAATGCCAGATGGGCACTACCAATTCCGGGTGATGCCCTTTGGGTTGAAGAATGCCCCTGCCACCTTTCAGAGGTTTGTCAACCAGGTGTTGGCTGGACTGGAGGATTTCAGTGCCGCCAACCTGGATGACATTGCAGTGTTCAGTGTCACTTGGGAGGAACACCTGCACCACCTCTGGGAAGAGTTGAAGGCTCTGCAGAGGGCAGGCCTCACGATCAAGGCAAGTAAGTGCCAGATCGGGCAGGGTTCTGTGGTGTACTTGGGACACCAGGTAGGGGGACGGCCAGGTGGCGCCCCTACAGCCCAAGATTGATACCATCTTGGCTTGGGAACCCCCAAGACACAGACAGAGGTGAGAGCCTTTTTAGGACTCACATGGTATTACCGCCGGTTTGTCAAGGAGTATGGCACCATTGTTGCCCCTTTGACATAGCTGACTTCCAGGAAGCAGCCCAAGAAAGTGAACTGGACTGCCGCCTGCCAGAAAGCTTTTGATGCCCTGAAATCTGCCATGTGCACTGCGCCCATGCTTAAGGCACCCAACTTCTCAGAATAGTTCATTGTGCAGACAGATGCTTCAGAGCATGGTGTGGGGGCTCTGCTCTCACAGCTGAATGAAGAGGGCCTAGACGAACCTGTAGCCTTCATTAGTAGGAGGTTACTTCCACGGGAACAGAGGTTGAGTGTGATTGAGCGTGAGCATTTGCTGTGGTCTGGGCGCTGAAGACGCTGAGGCCCTACTTGTTTGGTACTCACTTCTGGGTTCAGACCGACCACAGGCACCTCAGATGGTTGATGCAAATGAGGGGTGAGAATCCAAAGCTGTTGAGGCCATCCATTTCCCTACAGGGGATGGACTTCACGGTGGAACATTGCCCTGGTACAGAACACGCCAATGCTGATGGTCTGTCAAGATTTTTCCGCCTTAGTGAAGAGAACTCCCAAGAGGGTGGGTAGTTCTCCCCACATTTCAGCTGGAGTGGACACATGTTAGACCTGGCACCATTGGCGTGGGTCTCCCCTGCATTTTTTGCCTTTGCCTCCTGTGTTTTTTTGCTTTGTGTTGGACTTCGTTTTGCTGGTCTAGATGCTTTGGGCACTTTGCCACTGCTGTTCAGTGCCAGAGTGCAAGTGCTCCCTTTGTAAAGTGTTGTTATGGATTGGTGTTTCCATGATTGGCTATTTTATTTACTAATAAGTCCCTAGTACAGTGCACCGTGTGTGCCCAGGGCCTGCAAATCAAATGCTGCTGGTGGGCTTGCAGCACTGATTGTGCCACCCACAGAAGCAGCCTGTAAATGTAACTCTGGCCTGCCATTGCAGAGCCTGTGTGCAGTCTGGTACTGCCACGTCGACTTGGCAAGTGCACCCACTTGCCAGGCCCTTCCCTTCCCTTTTCTTACATGTCAGTCACCCCTAAGGTAGGCCCAAGGTACCCCTGTGGGCAGGCTGCATTGTATGTGAAAGGTATGACATGCCCTGATGTGTGTAGCATGTCCTGATAGTGAACCACTGCCAATTTCGTTTTTCACTATTGCAAGGCTACCTGTTCCCATAGGACAGAATGGGGAGTTTGTTTATAACATCTTATAAACATAACTGGCCCTGGGAACAAGGTAGAAAAATAAAGTTTAGTATGCCTGAACTCAGAATGTTAAAATGCATCTTTTAGTGAGGGTGATTTTTACATTCTGTGTTTGAAAATACCACTTTTAGAAAGTAGGTATTTTCTTGCCTAACCCTCCAGTGTGCCTCTGCTAGGTTTGTGTATTGCATGTCTGGCTTTTGGATGACAGGGGCTGGAGAGGGCAGCGGCTTCAGGGGCCTGATTCACAGAACTAACTTACGTCAAAACGTAAAGTTAGTACTTTTTAGTATTCACAGAATACACTTACTGATTTTGGTATTCACAGAATGAACTTACTCATTTCGGTATTCACAGAAGTTAGTAGTCCTAACTTTAGGACTCCTAAATGCCTTCTGTGAATACCGAAAGTCTTAAAGTTAAGATTTTTCTCAGTTTAGGAGTAGTAAAGTTAGGAGTCCTAACTTTAGGACTCCTAAACTGAGAAAATCCTAACTTTAAGACTCTTGGTATTCACAGAAGGCATTTAGGAGTCCTAAAGTTAGGACTACTAACTTCTGTGAATACTGAAATGAGTAAGTTCATTCTGTGAATACCAAATGAGTAAGTGTATTCTGTGAATACCAAAAGTACTAACTTTACGTTTTTGACGTAAGTTAGTTCTCTGAATCAGGCCCCAGAAGTCTGATGAGTCAGGGCTGGGCTGAATAGACCTGGGCTGCATTTAGAGTAGGGGGAGGAGATTTCCTTTCACCTGAATGGGCCTGGTCTGGCTTCAACAATGCTGTCTCCACCTCCTGCCAGGAAGCTGCACCAGTGAGGACGGAACTGGTTTTGGCTGGGTACAGACACTCTCTGCCTTCAGAGAACAAAGGATTGTTGTGTATAAAAAGAGGGGCCCAGACCCCAGACTTTTAGATCACTTCTGGGAAAGAAGAGGAACCTTTGCCAAGGAGAAGAGCTGGAGAAGCTGAGGAGGAATACTGCCCCTGTGCTGTTTGCTGTATGGGGTTGGCCTGCAGTGGCTGCTTGCTGCCAAGGAAAGGAGAACAATGACTTTGCTGTTTGCTTTGTCACCTGCTTGAAGAAAAGATCTCCAAGGGCTTGAAACTGAGCTTGCCTCCTGTTCTGAAGTCTCAGGGACACAAAGACTTCACCACCAGCTCCCCTGAATTTCTTTGCTGGGAATTCCAACCTGCAAAGAGGTGCCTGCTGCTGTTTAGGACCTCTAGAGACTGTTTGTCGCTGGGAGCTGGAAAATCGACGCAACATCGAAGAAGCGTGTCGCATCCGCACCTGTTTCCGATGCATCGCCGAAGAAACCGTTGCAGCGCCTGCCGCAGTTTGAGAGATCGCCGCATGACGCATCGAGTGCAACGATCTCCGAAGTCCGAGATCACCGCACCGATTCCGACGCAAGCCTGCTGTGCAGCGGCACTAAACCACGCATCGTACCGGATGGACGCATCACATCGAGGCGCCAAGACTGTCGCATCGTTGGGGGTCGCAGTAAGAAACCGACGCATCACCTCCCCACGCAGTATGAAACCGACGCATCACCTCCTCTCCTGTATGGAACCGACGCATCACCTTCCCTGCGCTGCAGTAAGGAACCAACGCATCACCTCCCCCGAAGCAAGGAACCGATGCATCACCTTCCCTGCGTGTAAGGAATCGACGCATCTCCTTCCCTGCGGCCATTTTGTTTGTTTTACGTGACACATCTAAGGTACTTTGTGAGAAAAGTGTTGCATTTACAATTTGCTTGAATTGAACTATTTCTAGCATCTGAAAGTCATATTTTTAATACTATATTGTGGATTTTTGTCGTTTGGTCTTGTTTTGGTTTAGATAAAGATTACTTATTTTTCTAAACTGGTGTGGTGTCCATCTGTAGTGTTTTCACTGTGTTACTGTGTGTGTTCACAAATGCTTTACACACTGCCTCTGAGATAAGCCTGTCTGCTCGTGCCAAGCTACCAAGGGGGTGAGCAGGGATTATTTTAGGAGTGTATCCCCCTTACCCTGACTAGAAGCAAGGGTCGCTATTTGGACAAAGGTACCCACCTCTGCCAACTAGAGACCCCCATTTCTAACACAGAGGAAGAGATTTATGAACAATACAGGCTGAGTAACAATATGATCATGGAACTAATAGCCACCTCAAAGCCGCACCTTGTAAGCAGTTCACAGCACAGCAATGCAATCCCCACCCATGTCCAGGTATTGTGCTCCTTCCACCTATTGGCCAGTGGCAGTTACCAAAATGTGATAGTAGTGGCCGGAGAGGTGTCACAGAGAGCGCTTTCGTGTTTTTTCTCAATTTCATAGACGCCATACTCCTCTCCATACACCAACACATTTACCTGCCCAGGAATGATGTGGAAATGCACACTGTGAAATTGCAATTCTACCGTATAGCCAGATTCCCACGGGTCATCGGCTGTATAGACAGGACCCATGGTCACATATGTCCCCCATCCTGTTTGGAATACCTATTCAGGTACTGCAAGAACACCCATTTCATGAACATCAAGTTGTCTGTAATGCACACAATATAATCACAGGTATTGGGGCAAAATATCCAGGGAACACCCATGACTCCGACATGTTCAGGCACAGTGGCATACGCCAGCGACTAGAAAGAGGCGATTTTGATGAAGGTTACCTACTTGGTAATGGAAAGTAATGTCAACACTTGAATGTTTTTTTACCCATTCATTACTCCCTGTATGTTGTCTCTCACATATACTTGCTATATCAGGTGACAGTGCGTATGCCCTGAGACCATGGATCCTCACACCCTACCAGTCTCCCAACAACCCACATAAAGGCAGTACAACAGGGCACATAGGCGCACCAGGTTGATGATCAAGCGGACATTTGGCCTTCTCAGATCACACTTCAGGTGCCTGCACAAGTGTGTGGAATCCTTGCAGTATGCGCCCAAGACTGCTTGCAAGATTGTGGCATCCTGTGCCATACTCCACATCATTGCCTGCAGGAGAGGCTTACACATTCAAGTGACCGATATGGACTCGGAGGATGATGACCCTGGCCCACCTGCCTAGCAGCCAACTGAGGCAAGCAGAGCAGCCGAGGGGAGAAGACGCAGGTACAACAAAGCCAGTCATTACTTTGCACGCTAAGACATGTCCATTAACACAATACTCACACAAAATGCCACAAGTAATTGAATGTTCAAAATTATGTTCCCTTTAATGGCAGGGTTAAAAAACATTGATTGACAGCCTGTCCATCACACAAAAACCCATGTTTAATTGGTGCACATGTTGGGGGATTACATCACCGCAAACAGGAAATAAAGAGCACAAAACACAGTGCCAGACTGTCACCGTACACTCATTTTTTAGAACTGCATCCAGTACGGGAGCTGGTGCCTTGTGTAGGTGCAGGTGGGCGGATGCTACTCTGTATCGGCACACGGGTATCTCAGGCTGATATACTGCTGAGGCTTGGTACCTCACTGTGCAGTGCCTCAGCACTCATCCCGCTGGCAATGTGGGCAGTTTGAATGCCTCCACAGCTGCTGTGATCTGTGCCAGGCCCTGTGAGACATCCACACTATAGTGGCCCACCTCCACCTGTAGGGCCACAGTGAGCTTGGACAGTGTTGTTGTTGCCTGTGCAAGCCTCTCTACAGCCCTTGTCATGGCATCCGTCTTGACATCTCTGTTTCTCTCCCTGCACCTTTGCAGGCTCCTGTCCTCAGCCAGCGCAGTGCACAGCTGGCTAATGGCATCAGTAAGTGCATCCATTTTGGACTCTATGCGGGCCTGATTGTCAGCCAACTGCTGGGTCAAGGTGTTGAAGCCCAATGTCAGTTTCCAGTTAATCAACCGCATTTGTTTCTGCTGTAGGCGCCAAACCTGCAGCATTGCCATCTCTAGGCCGCTATACAACACCTGTTCGTTGGACGCTGCCTGGGACTGAGATGCCTGTCTTGCCTGCTGGTGCCTAAGCGCCTGTTCAGTGGAGCGCTGCAAACGGACACTAGTGACTGGATTGTGCCTAGGAGTGAGTGGCTGGTGGCTATCCTGCACCTCTACTGCAGCTGGCTGTGGGGAGATAGGGACACAATGCTGGACTGGCCATGTGACGTGGTTGGCAACCTCACAGGCACCTCACTCTGCTCTTCCGCCATCTGCCCCTTGACTTCTCCCTCATCTACCACCCATTCATGTACTTCCACAGGTGTATCTATGTGGTAAATGGGGAGATTAATGAAATGTTACGTTTGACACACTATCTCATTGGTCGTATAATATTATTCCACAAATGTCTGACACTAACTGCAATGTTTATGTCTCTGACCACATTTCCCATAATGCACCATGTGTGATTTTTTGACCATCTGCATGGACCATCTAGATATGTCTGAGCAAGAGTGTGTTGCATGCATGTAGACACCAGGTGCAGAAATGTTGGCATAGTAGAAACTTTGCACTCACCTGGTGATGGTGGAGGGGCAGACGTGTCCAGGTTCCCAACTCCTGTGACTTCATCATGCTCAAGGGTTGTCTCAATCATTGCCTCTATTGTTGAGGGTGGGAGTACATTTGAGGGACCACCTCCAGTTGCCTGAGTGTCCAGCAGGCATGTTGCCACCTTCCCTTTGGCACGAGACCGCAGGTCATACCAGCGCTTCTTGATTTCCTCTACGGAACATTCGGCCACTCCCAGGATATTGATCCTCTGCTGCATGTCCTTCCATATTTTCTTTTTATGTGACTCTGCCACAGTCATGGGGGCAAGATTGAATTGCTGATCATGGTTATTACATCATTATTCAGTTAAAATTTCAAGCTCCCTTTCAGAAACTTTAAATTTTGCCGTCTCTGCCCTGCTACCTTCTCTGACTGTTGGTTGGCCATTTGGTAGGGTGGTTTGGATGCTGTTTGGACTCCTCTGCTCTCTTTGTGTATGCTGCAGGACTACCCTCTTCACTCTGCCTCCTCTCCTGGCTTATCCTGGGCCAGCAAGTCCTGTCTTTGGGGTCCTTCATGTGACACATGAAGCAGAACGCTAATTGCGACCACAATTCCAAATTGCGACCACTGTGGCTATTTTTGAGTGGATACAAGATAGCTATTAGCGATTTTAATTTTTGCAATGCGACTCGTTAGCGAGTAGCTATTTTGGGCCCACATGTGACTGTACATCAGATTTTGCGATTCTCGATTTTAGAGTCGCAAAATCTGGCGGTCGTACATGTGGCCCGAGTGCCCAGTGGAAGTCGCACATTTCCATTGGTCCCATTAGAATTGTTAGTAATATGCATTAAACTCTGTTCACTCACTGTAGCAGCCACTGGCTTCGAAACCTCTAACATAAAGTTTTAGCATGAAATCCACCATCTGGTCTAGTGTGGAAGGGGAATAGCAGCAATTTGTTTTGTGACAAGAGCCATCTTTACAGAACATCATTGTGAATAGATGATTTCATGTGAGGGAGAGAGAAACCTATGTAACTCGCCATCTAGGAATGTCAGAGGGAAATGGTGACTATTCACTTCAACTAGTGGTAGGCATTTAGTATACGCCCGAAAAAATTTCCTGTTTAAGCTTGTCTCTTGGTTACAAATACTTGATGCAAGTGGGGCACACGTTGGTACACTGGTAGAGCTATGGTTATTGATTCACATCCTGGTCATGTGAGAAATGGCCTTTAAACTTTGTGCGATCTAGGGATTGAAATACCATCAAGGTTGGTATTGTTCAATGAGAATGGCATGATAGTGCCAAGGTGTCAATGTACATCCTCCATTGACACCTATAACATGCTGATGTTATAAGTGTCAATGGAGGATGTACATGAAAGATGAACGGGAGTGTTACACTCTAGTGGGCACTTCAATTTACCATCAGATTCACGTCATGAACTGCAATCAATGTCACCCTAATATGACACTTATCTTTAATGGGTATAATACATCCGGCAATCCAATTAAAACAAGCATTGGCAAATCCAATTGGTCTGGCATTAGCCACCAGCCTTTTGGCAATTCTTCTTTTGTTTTGTCATGGTTTGAAAATCTTTATAGTTCAGAAAGCTGCCAGGCCCTCATCAATCTGAACAAAAACATTGGCTGAAGGCAAAAATGTTGTCTTGGTCTCAAAAAAGCGCACATTGCCACAGTACTCCCTGTCACTGAAGGGAACTACTTTGTGTGATGCTGTGCACCTTGTAAAGGGGCAGCAAGCTGTAACTCATAGAGAAGTCAGCCAATGACTTAAGTCAGCTGACACACCGCACCTTGATGCACGCTGGAGTGGGTGGAAAACAAATATGAACGACAGAACCACAGACTAATAGACAAAGGGGCATATTAGCAAGGCGATTATCGCCACTTTAGCGGGACTTTTTCCCGCTAAAGCGGCGATAATATTATCGCCTTATCAACAAGTTGTCGCTAACTGCTGTTAGCGACAGCTTGTAGGCGATAGCGACCGGGTTGGGTGCCGCTTTGCATGCCAGCGATATTTATCGCTAATGGCATGCAAAGTAGGCGTTCCCCACCTAACAGCGACTGGAAACAGTCGCTGAGGTCGCTAACGCCTATCAGCGAGGCAGGGGCGGTGATTACGAACCAGCGCTAAACACGTTTAGCGCTGGTTTGCTAACACCTGGTCCCACCCTGACTTAGCCATGTAATCCAATGAGAGGTGGATTACATGGCTAAGTCCCCTCGCACTATCAGCAAGCAGAACTGGGGAACAGTGTGAATATCGCCTGTTTTCAGGCGATATTCACACTGTTCTCAAGGTTTCTATCGCTTTGGAGATTAGCATTGCTGATTGCACGCTAACTCCGCGATAGAAACGGCGATGCCTGGCGATAATTATCCAAGCGCTAATTGCGCTTTGCGATAATTATCGCCAGGCATTGCTAATATGCCCCAAAGTCACTGCCAACCCCCTATTGGTAATTATGTTATACCCATAATTTTAGTTAAATCAAAAGGTTAAAAAAGACAATTGGTCTGGCAATGGCTGCCTGCCTCTTGCCTTAGGGAAATCTAGAAGAAAAGGAGCAAGAAAGGAAAGAAGGAAGGAAGGAAGGAAGGAAGGAAGGAAGGAAGGAAGGAAGGAAGAGAAGGAGGTAGGAAGGAAGGAAGGAAGGAAGGAAGGAAGGAAGGAATGGAGGAAGGAAGGAAGGAAGGAAGGAAAGACAAAGGAAGGCAAGCAAAAAAAAGGAAATAAGGAGAGAAAAAAGAAAGAAAGAAAGAAAGGAAGAAAGAAAGAAAGAGAGAAAGAAAGAAAGAACAGAACAGAACTACAGATAGAAGGAATGACAGACAGACAAACAGGGTTGTAAAGATAGAGCACCCTTGTTAGCTTACATTCAGAGTTCATGTGAGCTGCTGCTACGGTGTGAAAAAGCAGCAGTTAGATAAATAAAGGACACTTCAAAAGAAATTTACAAGAGCATTGGCAGGAGACAGGAACTGATAAAGGTGTAATGTGCCCCATGCTCTCATCTGGCAGCTCTACAAACAAAGGCAACACTAAAGTAATAATAAAGTAAAAACAAAAACACTGGCACTGGCACTGAAGGGAACTACCTTGTGTGCAGACGTGCTGCTTATGAAAGGGCTACATGCTGTCACTTAAAGTGAAGTTAGTCAGTGTCTGAAGTTGCCTGACCCATTGCCCCATGCAGTATGCTGTAGTGGGTGGAAGCAAAATGTGAATGACACAAGAACAGACCAATGGATGAAGAGAGGTGTCTGAAAGTCCCTTTATGAAAATATATTATACATATAATTTTAGTAAAATGAAAAGGTCTTGGCAAACGCCAGACCTAAAAAGTGAAGTAGCTGCTCAACCTGCAATAAGTTATTACAGTTGAGTTCTGGCGTCACAATGCCTGCTGCAAGACGCAAGAACTAAGGTGCAATGCAAGTCATGGAGCCTCATTATAGTTGCTGTTCAAACAAGGAAAACAGGAACTGGCTTTTATATCTTTGGACATGTTTTTCTAAAAAATAAAAGTGATCAATAGAAAGGAGATATTTATGGCAACATACTAATTTTGTTCTGTACTACAGGTCATTACTGGAAAGATAGAATCTTTGCATGTTTCCACACAGTTAGGCCCACACCATTTGTTAATCTAAGAATAAACTAATTCTAGTATCTTTTTGCAAAGAATACTTACTGCTTGTGGTTGGTTTAATTTCAGAGCACAGTCTCTTCTTTTATGCATTATTTCTGCAATGAATGTGAAAGAGCAAGATACAAATTAGGTTGTTTGTAGGAAGGCTGATGATGTTACCAAGGATTAAAATGAATGAACTATCCTCTGCCATACATTAAAAGGATATTTCAAGTCACCTCAGAGTTTCATGACCTTATAAAGAAACTCTGCCTTCGGCCTCATTCTTCTATATGGTCATGGAACTCCTCAGTGACTTACAATATATTTCTAGTGTACAGCAGGGGGTACTTTATCCCATATATCTTTGTTGAGCCAGGTTTTTTAAAGGGTAACACTTTGCAGGTGAAGACCAACAAGGGCAGTAACCATTTTTTCTAATCTCAATGTTTTTTGAGTAAATTATCCACTTAATGTGGTCACCACACAGATCACAAAGGATGAGACATATATATCCTTGTAACCCTTATATTCATGCTAATGTTGCAATGATATGCTCTCAGACTGGGTTAGGTCTGTTGACTACCGCTAGAACGATTATTTAGCCACACTACTAGGATGTATCATTTGTAACTCAAATGACAATTTTGTTGATGTGTTGAATCTAAAAGCTTATTTGCACTTTATAATCTTTTATCTGAATTTTGCAGTTGTTTTTGGGCGCTGTAATCACTGTGTTCATAGTGAAAGTGTTTTTCCACTATTTAATTTTTACTCCCTGGTGTGTCGGGAGTTTGAAATCTGCAAAATCATTGCTGCAAAATCATTGGGGCACATCCTGCTACTGCACTAGCACTATAGGAAAGGGGGTCGGGCCGCTAGTCCGTTAAGACGTTCTTTCCCACTTTGGCCACTATTTTTGATCTGTTAGTGGTCTAGTTGTGGGGGGCAGGGGAAGTCCCTACCCTTGATAAACAAAGCTGGTGCGCAGACGCAAGCTTAGGTCTGTTGACCACCGCTAGAACGATTATTAAGCCACACTACTAGGATGCATAATTTTTAACTCAAAGGACAATTTTATTGATGTGTTGAATCTAAAAGCTTATTTGCACTTTATAATCGTTTAAATGTGTCAGCATTTTGTAGTTGTTTTTTGGGAACTGTAAAGCTATGTTCATAAAGAAGGTGTTTCTCCACTATTCAACTTTTACTCCCTGGTGTGTTGGGAGCTTGAAATCTACTAAATCATTGCTGCTAAATCATTAGAGGCATATATTGTTACTGCACTAGCACTTTAGGCAAGGGGATTGGGCAGTGAGTCCACTAAGACGTTCTTTCTCACTTTGACCACCATTTTTGATCTGTTAGTGGTCTAATTGTTGGCAGGGAATGTCCCTACTCTTTATAAAGATAGCTGGTGCACATATGCTCAGCTGGCGCTCCAAAGACAAGCCCATCCGAGCCCGTCAGTGCTCGGCTGGGCTCAGCACCAGCCATGCTGCCCGATCTCCTCCCGGGAGTGGGGTCAGCATTTAATCTACTCCTCAGTGGAGACCTAGTCTTCAATTCATGGTTCTCATTGTTCAGGTTTGTGCGACCTGTTGACTTCTCACTTTTCTTCGGTTTGCTTTTTCTGCTCTTCCACGTTACCAGGACGAGAGCTGCCTGAGAGTACTAAATATTTACTCCCTAGACTTACCATGAAGTCTGTGAATACTTTTGAATGTTCAGGCAGCATTGGTAAATATTTGCTCCCTCCACAAGAACGCATTTCATATTTATATTTTCATTAGGGAGGAACGGTTAGACATCTTCTTTTTCACTGAAACATGGATAAACAATTGTCTTGCACCAGATATTGCACAAGCAATTCCTGAGGATTACACTATAACACTATATTTCAAAGAGATAGAGCTGACAAAAGAGTGGGAGTGTTGCTATAATTTTTAGGCAAACTCTCAAGTGTATCTCTTTCGAAATAACAGAACTCCAGGAGGCAGAATCCCTGTGCTTCTGCCTTTCACCATCGGGAGCCCTAGTATATCACCCTCCTTTACCCCCCCCCACCGCCACCCCACCCCCGGCTAATTTTTGTTTCCATAGACAACTGTTTGTCAAAATATTTTTTTAATACTCTTTTTTTACTGTCCAGGGAGATCTGAATCTTCATTTGGATAAGTTTGCTGATGAACATGGCACATCCTCCTCGACAACATGACTGCTTAGAATTTGATGCAGTTTATTGAACAACATACTCATCTATCTGGTCATAGCCTTGACTCTATCTTTTCTAATTGTAATGTTGAGGTATCTGTAATGTCTTGCAATATGTTTATGACTGAACCCTTTTAGCTCCTAACAGACTCCGCAGAGCTGTGACGTAGGTGTCAGTGCGTAATGCCATGAAAGCTTGTTCTAGAATGCTGAGTATGCAGTTACATGCAGTAGAATAAAGACGTGTAACACTAAGCTTCCTATGTGGCGTAGTCATTGGCTGGTACCCAGGTTCTGAAGACGGTACAAATGGCGATGAGATCAGAGATTAGTAACCAGAAGAATGACCATGCTCTCCCAGGGAGTTTGCCGTGGTTCAAGCAAACTGCTCATGTGTGCCACGTGTGTCGCTGTCAAAGAACGGAATTGACGCTCCATGCATGTGGAGTCAAAGTGCGTCTCCGAGAACCTGCTGGTCAAGCCGTACATAAAGGTACTGTGCTGCCACACAAGATAAAGTTGAACATTATATGGAGCGATTCTGCAAAAGGTGGTTGCGTACTGATTCAGGAAAAAGTGTTGGCTGACAGAATAAGTAAGAAAGAATTATATTATCATTGCACTTACCCGAGCATCGATAAGCGGAGGTTTACTACCTCAGTACTGGGCGAGGAGTCCCAACAAGAAGCACAAGGTTTGTGCTTACTGAGCTGTCTGATACCTGAAGTGGCCCACCATCAAAGCTGCCAGGTGATGGCTCAGAACAACTCCAAAGGTCTCCAATAAGTGAAGGGCTCTGATGGAGACCGAGGAGAAGGTCACCACTTCCTCGATTGTCCATGACAACTCTGAGGCCGGCCCATCGCAAAATCTCCGAAATAGAATGAATGACACAGGCTCCACCCTCAAGGTTAGTCACTCCCATAGCTAGTTACCATGCTGCCACCTTTTTGAAACCACCATTGGATACCGTCAAACAGCAAAATATTGGTGACAGATGGGCTGCATGGACAGAGATATTTGATCATTTCATTGATGCATTTGAAGAGATTGATAACAAAAAGATTATCAAGTATCTCAAAAATCCTTCTGGTGATGGTGTGAAAGAAGTGATAAAGAATGACAAATGCTGAGACAAACTCTTAGTCTGGAGCAAGTGTTGACGGCTGCCACAGCTGAGGAGGGAGGTGAAAGATAAGCTGCTGACATGGAGGCCGGAGGTGCCCAGAATCAGTCATGAGTATAAAAAGTAAGCCAAAGCAAAAGACTGAAGGACACAAAGTGATGTCTACATGTTAAAAGAAGTTATGGTTTAGATTTGGATTTTCATTTCCACACAAAGATAAATGTCCCGCCATTGGACAGATATGTAAAGGCTGTGGGAAAGAGAACCATTCTGTGATGGTTTGTAAAGTGAAGGAAAAAGTAAGTGTGTCACGGACCAAAGATAAAATGGCTGCCAGAACATTCCAGAGACAACGTTCGACACCCCCCCACAACGCCAAGTGGCGGCATCTATTGAGGCAAATTGACACTGAACGAAATCGATCGTCATCTAAATCATTGTCAAACAGTTTATTCACCTCAAAATCAAGTGAAAGTGAGGAAGACGGTTGTGCCATGTCGATGGTTACATCAGAGAAGCGTGCGCATACAGGACTGGCTGCATGTAAGGGAAAATGTCAGTCAAAGAAGAGTCGACAAGCCAAAGCACCAAAGTCATACAAACATTGTCTGAAAATAACATTGAAAATAAATGATTGCTCGATACCTTTCATCATCAACATTGGTACATCGATAAACATAATGCCTGAAGAGAAATACCATGTATTTTCTCCATTGCCTAGATTTACAGCCTCCAAAACCAGAGTGTACACCTGGCCTGAATTGACGGCCATAAAAAGTCAAGGTTCATTTGCAGCAGCACTGAAACACAAGAAAACTAAGGTGCAAGCACCCATCCATGTGCTTTATGGTACTGCGGAAAATGCCTGTCTGCTCAATTTCAGTACTTCTGCTGATATGGGACTGATTTCTTTGAATTACAATATGAATGCACACCATAAAATAGTAAGTCAATTTCCACCATTGTTTCATGGTTTGGGAAAGCTTAAGACTATGTAAGTAAAGTTACATGTTAATGACGATGCCCGTCCTGTTGCTCAGAGACATAGACGAGTTGCTTTTCATTTACAAGAAGCTGTTGATAAGGAACTTGAATCGTTACTTAACCCTTTTGGTGCTTGCGTCGGCCAATGGCTGACGCAAGCACTACCTCCCTGGTGCGGCGCACGTCCAATGGCCGACACCAGGGAGGGCCCCCTTTAATCCTCCGGTGCAAAGCACCGGAGTTTTCTTTCTTTTTTTTCCTGGGGGAGACGTGGAAGACTTTCCGCGTCTCTTCACGCCCCCCTCCCACCCATCTGTGATGTCAGCACACTGCAGGGCGCTCTGACGTCACAGTTTTCCCCACTGGAGCCGAGAAAGCAGCAGGTAAGGCAGCGTTCGACTCCGATGGGGAAAACAAGCAAAACGGCCTCCCTAGCTTTCAGGGAGTCCTTGTTTGAAAGGGGAGAGTCTCCCCTTTCAAACAAGGCCTTCCTGAAAGGGTTTCCTGGCCATGGATCGCGGCAACGCTGCGATCCACAGCTAGAAAACCCCACTAGACACCAGGGATGTCTTTGGGGGGTACACCCTCATGGGAATGGTCGGCCCCTCCCTCGGGGGCATATTTAAAAAAAAAAATACTTTGGTTTTCCCAGGCTGGGGGGAGGGGGGAGGGGGCGATTGCCCCCCGAAATAAAAAAATAAATGATTTTTTTTTCAAATGGCGGCGAAATTGGCAGGGGTCGGTCCTCCTCCTCAGTGGCCAACCCCCTGTGGGGGATACATTTTTTTTATAGACATTTGCTTTCCGTGGGGGCAACGATTGGCCCCCAGGGAAGCCATAACTATAAAACAAAATATAGAGAAAGAGAGATCTCTCTATATATATATATATATATATATATAGAGAGAGAGAGAGAGAGAGAGTCTCTCTTTCTCTCTGTAGACTAGATATGCATATATATATATATATATATATATATATATATATATATATATTTTATATGTAAATATATACATATATACATATATATGTAGAGAGAATATCTCTTATATATATATGTACCTACATTTATATTTACAGAGAGATCTCTCTGTGTCAGGGCCTTGTGTGGGATGAAAAAAGCTGGGGGGGGGGGAGAGGTGTGGCTGATGTAATTAAGGGTGTAGCTTTAAAACACATAAGCTGAAAATCTGTACTTAGCTTAGAGTTCTGCCCGGCTGGTATTTTGTGACATTCAGGTATAATACAACAAGCAACATTACACCTACCAGCCGGTACTATTGGCTTTGTCAGTGCTTGTTAGATGCATAATATAAATAAGCAATATCTAGGACTTTGTTGTATAGCATTTGAAAAAGCTTCAGTGCTAAAATGATGAGACTGTGAAAGAACTACAATGAGTCTCTTTGAAGTTACATGAAAGGCAGAAAATTGTGGTACTGCTGCAGAGTACAAAAAAAAATTCCTGCTAGAGAGAGATATCTGACTTTTTGTCTAGTGGCAGTTTTGACGCCATAAAGTAACGCAGAGGGCATGCTGGAAAGAACAGATAGATCTGTATTATGTGGATAGCTAAGAGGATTAGTAAAGCCACCCATTAGAAATGCTTTGAAACAAATGAAATGTATGTGAGAGAGGGGCTATGGAAAGATGAGAGGCACGTTTGCTGGATGGTAGTGAGGGAATCCAAGGAGGTCATAGTGTGCATTTGTAAAGCACACATTCACCCGTAGGCATCTTGGCGCTGAATAACAGATATTTATTGGAGGTCATGGGAGGGAGGGGGCGCCAAAATGATTGTCGCACTGGCTGCCACCAGCGCTAAAGGCTGTGATGATGGGTATGTGGCAAGGTAAAGTAATACTGTGTCTTCTTCTGTCTTTCTTAGTGTTTTTGGAGAGCCTACGGATTTCACAAAGGAAAGGGAAGGTGACTTTGTCATTACTGACTGTTACACACTTCACTTACGCGCACACACACACCTACGCTTTGAAATCAACAACCTATCTGCCTTCTACGTAGGATAGTGTTTTAAAAGGAAGGTTTTCGGCACTAGCACAGATGGCGTATTGTTGGATGAATGCTGCCCAGGCCCTAAATCTGGTTCTGGAGTCCAGCTCTGAGGAAGGATCAGAGACTGAGACAGCAGATACTGAGACAGCATCTGAGGGAGAGGACAATGGAGCAGAATCTGGGAGTGATTTTTCAGTCGGCGCAGTTCCATCCGATGACTCATCTTCCAGTGATTCTGAAGGAGAGGATGTCAGTCGTGCTGTCCCTTTGCAAGCACAGTCTGTGCAGCGTTCCAACGAACTGCTCGCATTCAAGTTCTCAGATAGGCATGACGTGTACGTGCTCACTACAATTCATGCTGAGAGCACTTCCCCTGTCACGGTTTGGGGTCAGATGGCCGAAGTCCACAAGCTCACCTGTATACTTGATTACAACAAGTACATGGGCGGAGTGGACAAGAACGACCAGGTTCTTCAGCCATACAATGCGAGTCGTAAAACTCGCACTTGGTATAAGAAACTGTTTACTCACCTTATCCAGATGGCAACAGATGGTATGTTGTTTATCGTCAGACTACCACAGGAAGACTCATGTCTTTCCTTGACTTTCAGTTGCCTGTGATTGAAAGTCTCACTGCTACAGAAGCAGCAGCCTTCAATTCATGTGTTCTGGAGTACGTGGCAAGGCTGCAGGAGCGACACTTTAATGATAAAATTCCTGCAACACCCAAAAAGGAGCGACCATGTCGTCGTTGTAAAATGTGCTCGATGCAGGAAAAGAGGCAGGAGACTTGAGTTTACTGTCCCCAGTGCCCATGTAAGCCCGCCTTCTGTTTTCCTACTTGCTTTATGTTGTATCATACTAAAGCAAAATACAGGGAAATTGACTGAGTTGGAGCTGCCAATAGGTAAACCTTTCAATTGGTGTGAATGGATACCTACTGTCTGTGGGCCACTCCTTCACTAGCAGCTGCAGAATATTTGTTCCTCTACTTCAGGAAACAATGGACGTCTCAACACATTATAGTCTCCACGCTGCACATACTGGTGGACAGAACATGCGGCACGTTGTCACGGAGTATCCTGTTTGGCAAAAAGTTAAAGGCTTGACTGGATTTTGAAGTACTTGTTAGGGAACTTATGTATACTACATAAGGACCACCCTGATTGCCATCGAGAACCATAGTAAGTGTATTAATTCAAACAAATATCCAATTGGACTTATTCACCAACATTTCTACTTGTTTTGAAAGTGTGCAAACTCAATTATTCACTTGTATCAGAACCATGTCATTGAAAAGGGATACAGGACACAATATCTTCTATGAACATTGTTTTCACATCTTTAATTTAAGGTGTGAAAACAATAATCATACAAATTATTGTGTCCTGTACCCTTTCTCAATAACATTGTGTATGATGCAAGTTAGTAATTGAGTTTTCACGCTGTCAAAGTAAAAGTGTTGGTGAATGAGACCCACAGGACATATGTTTGGCTTATTACTTTAGGGAACTTAGGCAATATACCCCAGCATGTTTGCCTTATTTTCAAAGGTATATATGCTCGCTCAGTTCGAGATATGGCTTACTGGGATACTCGAACACCCCCCAACTTGTATCCACAAACTGGAAGGAGTTGGATTTAGCACAGTGAGAGCATTGATGGCACGTGACAGAAACGTTTTCTCAAGCTTCAAGTAGCTAGAGATGGAAGGCATTAGTACAGGGTCACTTGACAATTAGACAGGATTAGTCAGGACTCTGATGAGGACAGACACACAAATGGGTTAGAACAGCTTTCAGTAGGTGGGCTTTCCGAGGAATATTGCAAAGGTAGAAGGCAGATAGTAAAGGTAGTACAGATGCACGTCATGACATCAACTTTACCCATGGATTCAAATCCATTGCTGCCACTCTCGCACTGAATTTACTATAGTACTTATGGATCAATGCTGCTTGCCATGTTCATCCTCCGTCAGAACTTAGTAGATGTTCAGTTTGCTGTATGATAAGTGCATTACAGTCACTGCACATAACGGTGGATTGGACAGTTGTCACGGACTACTCGTGTTTCACATTCAACCGTTCTTCATCGTTTATGATATTCTCTTTAAAATGCTTTGAAAAATTTCCAGCATATTTGCCTTATTTTCAAAGGTAGATGTGCTCACTCAGTTCGAATAATGGCTTTGCGGCATACTCGGGCACCCCCGAACTTGCATCCGCAAACTGGAAGGAGTTGGATTTAGCACAGTGAGTGTGCTAAAGGCGGATGAAAGACATGATTTCCTGAGCCTCATGTGGCTGTCATGGGAGCCGTTAGTAAAGGTTCACTCAGCATGTGTTCGGTAACGTTCATGAAGAAGGAGGCGGAGACTTGACAGGTGGTAAAATGTAGTCAAACTCATTATGTCTTGTGGGGTATGAATGTGATGGGCCCTTGCATGGCGTCGGTATGTTTATGTGAGCGCAAGTGATCTGGTTGATTGGGCCCGTGGCTGGCAGTATGGAAGTCTTGTGTGTTGTGCGTGAATGGCATGTGAATGGACCATAAAGTGGTTGGTGCCGTGAAGAGGCTTTATGGCTCACCTTCAGAAGGCTTGGCTTCAATATTTATATACTTTGATAAGTATTTGTGCTTTGAAGCCAGCGTTTCTGGAGGTGCTAACACCAACCAATGTAAGTGGTGGATTAACTTTATCAAATTAGTGTCAGATTTATATTTGTGGCGGTTTGATGGCCTTTTGTAAGACCTTTTTTTTTGTCAATATGGGTAGCAGGGGTTTTTGTGCCCTAGCTCAGTCGTCACCTAGGCAAACCTTCACATTTTTGAGTAGTAGACAAAGAGGGTAGTACAGGGGTGAATGACTTGCGTGGCTCTCACTGTTTTTTTTTTTACCCAGCATCCCCTGCAAACCTCACATTTAGCTAAAATTCAAAATGTCTTCACATTCAAGTGATGGAAAGTTCAGGAATCTGCGGCGACCTACAAATTTCAATCTACCTAGCGTTTCCCCAGGTCTTCCGATAAAAATGGTACCTCACTTGTCTGAAAACTAGACACCCGGGGGAGTCCAGGGAGGTATGGTTGCGTGGACCCCTCAATGTTTTCCTACCCAGAATCCCCTGCAAACCTCAAATTTTGCAGAAAAAATCGCTTTCTTCTCAAATTTCTGTGTGGGAAAGTTGTGGAATTACCGGGCTGACACAAATTTCCTACCACCAGCATTCCCCCAGGTCTCCCGATAAAAATGGTACCTCACTGATGTGGGTGGCCCAAGTACCCGCGACAGGCAAGGGCCCAAAACGTATTGAGGAGACCTCAAAATTGCACAAAACGACCTGGTTTTGCAAGGGGGGTCACCTGGGATTTTGGCCCTGGGCTCGGCGGCCATTTAGGGAAACCTACCAGACCCACACATTTCTGAAAACTAGACACCCGGGGGCGTCCAGGGAGGTATGGTTGCGTGGACCCCTCAATGTTTTCCTACCCAGAATCCCCTGCAAACCTCAAAATTAGCTGAAAAAATCACTTTTTTCTGAAAGTTCTGTTTGGGAAAGTTGTGGGATCACCGGGCTGACAGTATTTTCCTACAACCCAACGTTCCCCCAGGTCCCCCGATAAAAATGGTACCTCACAACGTTTCCCTACCCAGAATCCCCTGCAAAGCTCAACTTTAGCTGAAAAAATCACTTTTTCCACACATTTTTGTATGGGATCACCATGCCGGCACAAATGTCCTACCACCCAGCGTTCCCCTTGTTCTCCCGAGTAAAATGATACCTCACTTGTGTGGGTGGGCCAAGGGCCTGTGACTGTTAAAGGCCAAAACATAAGGATTAAGGGTATAGCACAGCAAATTCTAAGCGCTACATTTTTAAAAAAATATGTTTTTTGCCGATTGTGCATTGGACAGCCACACAAGAGAGGTATCATTTTACTCGGGAGACCAAGGGAATGCAGGTGGTAGAACATTTGTGCTGGCACGGTGATCCCACACAGCAATGTGTGAAAAATGTGATTTTTTCAGCTAAATTTCAGGTTTGCAGGGGATTCTGGGTAGGGAACCGTTGGGAGATCCACGCAAGCCATACCTCCCTGGACTCCCCAGGGTGTCTAGTTTTCAGAAATGTGTGGGTTTGGTAGGTTTCCCTAGATGGCCGTGAGCCCGGGGCCAAAAACCCAGTTGCCCCTGCAAAACCAGGTCGTTTTATGATAGGTAATTTTGAAGTCTCCTTAATCTGTTTTGGGCCCTTGCCTGACGCGGGTACTTGGGCCACCCACACGAGTGAGGTACCATTTTGATCAGGACACCTGGGGGAACGCTGGGTGATAAGAAATGTGTGTCAGCCCAGTGATACCATAAGTTTCCCACACAGAATTGTGAGAAAAAAGGGATTTTTTCAGCTAAATTTGAGGTTTTCAGGGGATTCTGGGTGGGAAAACGTTAGGGGGTCCACACAAGTCATACCTCCCTGGACTCCCCAGGGTGTCTAGTTTTCAGAAATGTGTGGGTTTGGTAGGTTTCCCTAGATGGCCGTGAGCCCGGGGCCAAAAACCCAGTTTCCCCTGCAAAACCAGGTCGTTTTATGATAGATAATTTTGAAGTCTCCACAATATGTTTTGGGCCCTTGCCTGTCGCGGGTACTTGGCCACCCACATGAGTGAGGTATCACTTTTATCCGGACACCTGGTGGAACGCTGAGTGGTAGGAAATTTGTGTCAGCCCGGTGATCCCACAACTTTCCCATACAGAAATTTGAGAAAACTGATTTCTTCAGTTAAATTTGAGGTTTGCAGGGGATTCTGGGTAGGAAAACATTGGGGGTCCACACAAGCCTTTCCTCCATAGACTCTCCCCGGTGTCTAGTTTTCAGAAATGTATAGGTTTTCTAGCTTTCCCTTTGTGCCGGCAGAACTAGGGTTCAAAATCCACAGCTAGGCACTTTGCAAAAGAAGGGTCAGTTTTCACTGTAAAAATGTGGTGTGTCCCTGTTGCCTTTTGGGCCGTTTCCTGTCACGGGCACTAGGCCTACCCACACAAGTGAGGTACCATTTTTATTGGAAGACTTTTGGGAATGCGGGGTGGGTGGAATTTTGTGGATCCAGGCAGATTCCAGAACTTTCCATCACAGAAATGTGAGGAAAATGTTTTTTTTTTTTTGCAAAGTTTAAGGTTTGCAAGGGATTCTGGGTAGCAGAACCTGGTGAGAGCCACACATGTCACCCCATCCTGGATTTCCATGGGTGTCTAGTTTTCAAAAATGTATAGGTTTGCTAGGTTTCCCTAGGTGCCAGCAGAGCTATGGTTCAAAATCTATAGCTAAGCACTTTGCATAAAAAGGGCCCCTTTTCACTGTAAAAATGTGGTGTGTCCACGTTGCGTTTTGGGCCGTTTCCTGTCACGGGCACTAGGCCTACCCACACAAGTGAGCTACCGTTTTTATTGGAAGACTTTGAGGAATGCAGGGTAGGTAGACTTTTCATAGCTGCCAAGGTTTCAGGTTGCTTGTGTGTGACATTTTCATAATTTCAGTGTAATTATGAGTGACATTCAACAACTGTGACACTTTCTCGCAAGCAAAAATCAAGCAATGGAGATGAGGGAAACATATATATATCAGAAATTACAGCCATTTCAGCAACGAGAAACACTACGAAGAAATGAAAGGGCACTATCTGACATGAAACAGACTGTATAGCTGCCACGTTTTAAGAGTGCTTATGAGTGACATTTTCAAGGCACTTATGAATGACATTCAGCCACAAAATGTATGACACTAAGAGTGACACTTTTTTGCAAGCAAAATCAACAAATTAAGTACATGAAAACGGATAAACTAGAAATTACACTCATTTGAGCAAGGGCAAGCTATGAAAAGAACTTGAAACTGCTGCAAAACACCTGATCCTCCTGTAAAACGATTCTATACCCACAATCTACACTCAAATCTTACATTATTTTACACTTGTGATCATTACTGCTTCTTACAGAGCCACAGACAAATTTCCTTTGACAGTGAAAATTGCCAGATCATGTTTGGCTACGGAATACCTTATCGCACTTTGTTCAGCAATCCCACTCCTTTTCTTACTGTAATCTGAACCTTATTGCGTGCTCTGTTCCTAAACACAAACATCACTGATTCTAGTGCTTGCTCCGTAGTGTAAAAGGCCACTTACCAACGGGAAAGTCCTGCCTGGGGCTGTAGTTTCTAAGCTGCAATGGGGAAAGAACTCACTGCTGACAGCTGCTCTGCTCAGAGCTGCTCACAGACAGTACTATGCTCGAGTCCGTGGGGCAGTCCATACACCACAGTGCTCTGACCTGGGCAGAAAGGGCAAATGCTCTCAGCAGCAGAACTTAGATTGCAGTGTGCGCAGTGGGTGTCTTTTAAAAACAGCGCTCACCGGGACAGGAAACCAATCGAGTACTTCATTTTGCCTAACAATGTCTTCCTGGGGGCCCGGCAGGACTTGTAAAAAAATACCTGATCCATCCAGTCTGGAGTTAGTCACGCGCCGTCCACTGACAAAGCCAGCCAGGCTGTGGAGGCATGAGTGCATTGAAAGGAGGCTGCCCCGACAATAAACGAGTGTTTATAACCTATCAGTTACCGGCCGCCTATTTAAGGGATTTAGAAAACAAAAACGGAGAATACATTGCTGATGCTCTACTTACTTTTTGCTGCAATTTAAAGATGGCGAGCGCGGCTATTCGGTAAAGGCCGCTTGAGAATGCAATCACAAGTACGACTCGGACCCCACGGGCCGCAGAACGCCGGGCGGGAGGGCATTCAAGGCGGCTCACCTCTGCACAGGCTGGATTGTGGTGTGCTGCTCTGGTGGTGGGCTATTGAGCCTGCAACCACTCCGACCTGTGGCACCGCGGTCGCTTCAGTCACTCTCAGCTGGCTCGGGCTGCCGCCGGTGGGGTGACACCGGTCGGGTGTGTCCGGTCGGTGGTGATGGGATACATTTTAGGTTAGTGGTGAGCTGCTTGTGCTGCTGCAGTGCTAGCAGCCAACGAACTGAAGCTGACCCTCGCTCTGTATGCGCCGCGGGCGGCAGGAGGTCCTGCGGCCGTTATTACTTGTTACATTGTTACTGTAGCAGCTAGAGCTGCCTGCGACCAGTTTGAGAAACCCCCAAGCCTGCTGCCATTCAAGAGTTAAGTAATGGTGCATAAGCAGCGCTGTGGCTTGACACCTCAGAAGGCGCTATATGCGTGACTTTACATTTCAGTGCGGTGATGCGGACCACCACACTGAAATGCGTAAGTCTAACGCCATATGTTGTTCCCATTTCGGAAATACATAGTTTTCCTTGATACCTATTTTTCACTCTTTATATTTTACCAAGTGAATTGCTGTATGCCCAGTACACAATGAAAAACCATAGCAAGGCGCAGCTCAGTTATTGGCTCTGGGCACTTCGGATTCTTGGTGAACTGACAAGTCCTATATACCCCTGCAACTATAAGGCTCCAGTGGACCTAACAGTATATTGCTTGTAAAAATCTGTCATACTTAGAAGAAGTTACAGGTGAAAATGCAGACACAAATAACAGTTTTTTTCAACTCATTATCAATATCTTTTAATTTGAACGGTTACTTTCTATAGGCAAACCTTGAAGGATCTACACAAATGACCCCTTGCTCAATTCAGAATGTTGTCTACTTTACATAAATGTATAGATTTATGCGATCCATTATTGTTTTTACATCAATTTCTAGCACTAACTGAAAGGAGGTTGAAAGCACAAAAAATAGAAAAAATAGGCTATGCCCCACTAAAATGGCAAAACTGTGTAGAAAATGTTGGTTTTCTAACAAACGTCTGCCTGTTCCTGAAATCTGGGAAAATTGTGATTTTATCACTGCAAATGCTTTATTGATACCATTTGCAAGAAAAAAAAACAGATGTTTTCTTCTTCAGCACTTTTTTCCAATTTTTTGCCAAAAACCCAAAATGTAGCTGTATTTTGGCTAATTTCTGGGTCCCCTCCAGGGGAATCCACAAACCCTGGGTACCTTTAAAATCCTCAGGATGTTAGAAGTAAAGGAAGCAAATTTGACATGGATACCTTATGTGGACAAAACGTCACAGGGGCCTAAGCGCGAACTACCCCAAATAGCCAAAAAAGGGCTCAGCACTGGGGGGGGGAAGGCCCAGCAGTTAAGGGGTTAAACATGACATTACTGAGCATTTAACTGGTCCAACGCCATGAGTTTCTCCCATAATTGTAGGTCACTGAAGGAGTTTGTATGCATATGCGTTGATATGCATCAAGCAAACAGGGCAATTGAACGAGAACGACATCCATGTCCAAACATTGTTGACATGACAATGCAATTAAATGATGCAAAGGTATTTTCTCTACTTAATTTAAATAAAGGTTATAATCAGTTGGAACTCTAAGAAGCTTGCAGGTATATGACAATCTTTTTTACACTTCAGTCAGTTTCGATTTAAGAGACTTAGTTTTGGTGTGTCATCGGCTGCAGAACTTTTCCAAGACGTCGTTCGACTTGTCAACCAGCCAGTTGTGATTGCAATAAATTGTAGCAAAGACATATTGATTTTAAGAGCTACACAGAAGGAGCGTGAAAAGGCTTTCACCCAAGTATGTCGTCTACTGACTGATGCAGCCCTAACTTTGGCATCTTGTCTGCAGAGCAACGCATCCCAGAGCAGTACCGACGCATCTCCTCGGCTGAGCAGCACACATCCCGAGCAGAACTGACGCATCTCCACTGCTGCATGGATGGGACATATCAGAAAGACTTGCGTTGCCCACCACAGTCCTCCAAACCAATGCATTACCCGGTGGCAAAGTGCATCCACACCCCATATCCTTGATTCTCTTGTCAATGTCAGCCTCGGCGATAATGCCAGACTTCGCATCACAGCTTCTCGGAACTGATGCATCGGCAGCTGTGCACCACATCCCCGATGCCGGACTTCACATAGCAAGCCCTGTTGACAGGATCCTCAACGAAGACGCAATAGATCCTTGCACCGCAGCCTCACTGCATCTCAAAACCGCCACATAATTCGGCTGTGTTCAACATCTATGACGCAGATGCACACAATGCTCCACAACCAGGATATAAGGTACTCTGTTCAGTGGGCCTCACTGGGTCAATGTAGCCTGCTTGCGCTCCATCGTGGCCAGTCTGAACTTGTGACTTTGTCCCAGTGCGGCTTGACTAGATATACCCAGTAGCGCTTTATGCTTTTTAGCGCTATTTCACTAAAAACTCAAAATATCTCTGGTTCTACTTATTGGATTTTTATCGTTTTAGTCTTGCTTTATTTATTAAAAAATATTCTATTGCTCTAACTCTGTTGTGGGCTCCTTCTGTGGTGTTTTTAACTGTTTTACTGTTTGGAGTGTTGCATAAATACTTTACACATTGCCTCTAAGTTAAGCCTGACTGCTCTGTGCCAAGCTACCAAGGGTGTGAGCAGAGGTTAATTAGGGGTTTGCTTGTGCCTTACCTTGACAAGGATTGGGTTTGCTGTTTGGCCACGGCATACACCCCTATCAACCAACAACCCAATTTCTTACTGGCACCAATTAGATTATGGGGTTCAAGCCAAATCTCCAGGCAGCAATATATTTGAACAGTCTGATGACAGATTTCAGGAACTCTCCAGTTTCTGAGAGGACTTATAGGGATGAGCATGGTAATGCTAATTGAGTAACATACATATAGATGGTTGTCTGAACTGACCACTGCTGTAATTGCAACTGATTAGACTCTCATGGGCTTTTTTAGCAGTTGAAGTAATTTTGCTTACCTATTAACCTCACACCTCACAGGTGTGTCACAAATATGACTCAGTATTGTTCTATGTGTACTTTCAATATGGTGCAGGAGTGTAGCTACAGTGTAGTGTGAATGTTAGCAGTTGGACTCCGCGGATGCGTCTGCGTTACAGCACTATCACATGATCAAACTGGAGATGGACCACCTGGTCTATTGAAACTTGGGGTAGTGGGTTTAAATACTGCATGCCCGACTGCACCGGTACCTTCGGGACAGCAGAGACGGGGTAGGATATTGGCAAAGCTCACAAGCGGTGTACGTATTTTGGGGGTCGTAAGGAGTGTGTCTGCTTAAACCACATCAGGAGGATTAAAAACCCTAAATTTCATATTTAGAGAAAACCTAGAATCCAGCGTGTCCCAAGGGGCCTGACTACAGGTGGGGATTGGGAAAGAAATCACTATTGAGCATGCATTCTCCTCACAGGCATTCTCCTCGATTTCATACATTTAGGGATGTGAAATATCATGGATTTGGGCACACTACCACCAGTGTGAATGTTATATATGTGATAGGTAGAACATTGGTGTGACATTTTTTGTATGGGATTCGTGATATGTGACTGGAGAAACTGAACCAGATGAGCAATGATGATATAGGTCTCTGGTCAGTGATATGTACCTCCCACATTTTTGGCCATTTTATATTTTAATATTCTTAGCTTTTCAGGTCGGTTTTAGTGTTTTGGATTATCTCTTCCCAAACTAAGAGGTACTAGGCTAATACCTTTGCAAACACACCTTTAGTGGATTAGTGTTCTGGTTACACACTATCAATTGAAATATGGTCCCACTACATGTAGATTAGGTTTTTGTGGTCCTGATGAATTGCCACAGAACTGCATAGACTCAAAAGGGCAAGAAACATGTCGACCGATTGAGAGGATAGAAAGGAACATAATTTCCCATTATATCCCTAGTTGTTTTTATTCTTTAACAAGGACCTACAGAATAAAGTACTCTTAGCTGGGTACCTTAGTTAATTTTATCTTCAGCTTTACCATGTACACTATCAGCTGGCATCAGCTATTGACTTACACACAGTTTCTCTCACAACCAACTGAGAAAAAGATCTCTGGCAAAGAGCCCCTGTTTGAGAGCCCATTGGTCATTGCAGCACCAGCCCCCCAATGAGGAGCTAGCCCGATGATGGAACATGCCATCCTTTTTGGTGTATGAGGGCTCTTGCTCCAATTAGTAAAGCACTCTCACTGACCGCTTATCTAACAAGGTGCACAAATAGTGTCACTCTAAGTTAGGATAGGAACAGCACACTTTATTTGACTATAGTTACATAAGGGTGTGTGTTGGACCTTGACTACTCCCAGTCCTTATATTTCTTGTGACTCTTGCCTGCCATAGCCTTATTGATGCACACTGGAAGATGTTGACTTCTATTTCAGAGAGTAAGTGCAAAGATAAAAACTTTGACTGGGAAACACATATGGTCTATCTGACCTCAGCTGTATAACAGTCTGGCTGAAATCACGCATAGATCCCGGTCAATCCTGGACTGTTTTTTTCATAACGTATACAAAAAAGGGATGGCTAGAGTGCATGAATTGGTGTCAGCCACTGGTATTCACTCGGGCCGCATTACAGTCCATCATTATTTCGTAACTGGTCCTGGGATTGCTTGTGTTCCGGTTCAGGGAGGACCTGGCCTTGCAGTTTGGACTGGTCTGTTTGAATTGGAGCTGGGTGAAGACTGATTCACATATTGCTGGATCCAAACTGAGGAGGCAGGTTGTGAAAAATAGCAATGGATTGGGATGCGACCCGAGTAATTACCAGTGGCTGAGGTTAATTCAAGCATTCCTTCCATTACTTTTTGTAAACTTCAGTGTGTTACCCTAAGTGGGACAGGTATGCCCAGACATGGGTTCCATGCAAACTGTGCTGCTGGAACCAAGCTATATATGGCTGTTGAGCTCCAATAAGAGCAAAACTAGTCCTGGGATGCTTGAATTCTGGTTCAGGGAGGACCTGGCCTGAATGTTTGGACTGGACTGTTCCCATTGGAGCAGGGTAAAGACTGATTTGCATATGGCTCGGTCCAAACTGAGGTGGCATGGTGTAGCAAATAGTGATGGATTGGGATGTTGCCCCAAGTAATTACCAATGGCTGAGATTAATTCAAGCATTTCATCCATCACTTATTCTATAGTTCAGTGTGTTTTCACTGGCACTTTTTTTATAGGTCCTTTTTACCATAAAACTTAAAAAAATCATAACTCCCTAGTTCACCTTAACATATTTTATTGTTCTTAGTGTGTTTTTGCTCATTACATTTTTCTGTTTTTTTCTAAATTTGTTTTATATTTTTTTGTGCTGTGTTCCTTACTTTGAAATTGCTTGCACTGCTTGAACTTAAAAACCACCCTCTCTGGGCGTGTGCCATAGTTTTCTGGGGTTCAGCAGAGATTCTCTTAGTGTTCTGTTTTCACCTAACCTAATTGTATTTATTAAGGTGGTCAACCTCTCCCAAATTAATAACCCAGTTCCTGATACTTCGGCAGTTAACATATTATACTGTACTTCAAATACCTGCTGGCACTCTGTATTTCCCACTCTCAATACAGGAATGAAACATGATCTTTCGCCTGATCTGTAATATAATGTAATTTAATATGGTAACTATGAACAACATCGTTTGCTAAATAGAGCCACCTTCAATATTAATCTTATTATTCATTAATTTCATATGACTCAGTAATCATATACTTGCTGTAATCAAAATCTTTGTACACTACTTGCCCAACAAGTACATCCTGTGCTGTATCATGAAAATAAGCCAAAATGTGCAAAGAAGGAAGTGGTCTAGAGCGGGTGAAAAAAGTAGTAGTCCCAAAGCGAATGAATTCCAAGAGGGTTTAAAGAAACTGATAAAGAGGACAACTTTGTATACAAATGGAAAGTGTGTGCAAATACTGTGGGGCATATTATCAAGGGATAAAGCTAAAGCGGCGATATTTTTAACGCCCTATTAGCAAGCTGTCGCTAACAGGCGTTAGCGACAGCTTTCAGGCATTAGCGGGCGGTTTTTACATCGCCTTGCATGTCAGCGATAATTATCGCTAATGACATGCAAGGTAGGCGTTCCCCACTAAAAGCGACTGTAAACAGTCGCTAACACAACTAACCCCTATTAACAAGGCAGGCGAAGCGATAAAATAAATCGCGCTAAGCGCGTTTATCGCTAGATTTTAACACCTGCTACTGAGGATGACTTATCTGTTTAAAGTATAGGAGGTGGATTGTCAGGCTGAATCCATCCTTGCGTTAATGCGAGAATATCGCTGCTTTTCCAGCAATATTCTCACATTTTAGCCGCTATCGCTGGAAATTTTATCGCTATGGAGATAAACCTTGTTAATAGGGTGTTATCTCAGCGATATTTTCCAGCGATAGGCGGCGTTAAAAAAATTCGCGCTAAGCGCGGTTAGCGATAAATATCGCTATTCCTTGATAATATGCCCCTGTATTTGTTGCATTGTATAATGACTCCAAAAAGTTTGGGTAAATTGTAAGTGGAATTAACAAGAATCACGGCCTGATTGCATGAGGTCGTGTTGTTTGTATTACAGGTGAAGTGATGAATCAACTATCATCTTACCTTTCTGCAAAAAAGGTAGGGGGTGTACTAAGCAACTACCGACTAGATTCAGCTGTCAAGTTATTTGGTAGACTACTGAAGAGCTTTTGTGAAAGTTGGTTTCAGTACTGTTACCTTGCAGGTCCTAGGTTGGTGTTGGTATGAGCAGATACGGATCTTTATTACCTTTATTTATTGTTGTATCTAAATGATCATCTGTAGCACATTTCATGACATCCACCTATATATACAGCTGAAGCGATGACAGCTTAGTAGGCTGTAGGTTGCCGAGCCTGGTTGCACCTTCAGTTTGCAATTAGTGTGCGAATATTTCTGTACTACCAGATCTGGAATAAAGCAAGGCAGTATTCAGCTGAGATGTTCGCAAAGTCTTTCAACTTTAATGTGTGTGTGTTGCAATGTGAGTGATGGTCGGTGAGATAACATTATTAACTTAGACTTCATGGGCTGCTCTGGGGCGCTGCTACTCGCAGTTGCAGCGCACTGGAATTTGTTTTCTTTGCTTTCATGTGAGCCTGCTTATTGGTAACCCTGGGCAAGGTGCACAAAAAACTCTGCTGCGCTACGCGGAGCTCTGCGAGCGGCGGAGTTTCTTTAGATAAATGCAGTTCGCGGTGATTGTCAGTGCCAGGTGCTTGTCCGCACTGTGCAATGATCGTGAACGGCATCATGCACAGCGCAAGCGGGCACTGCTTCTTTTCTGCCACTCGAGTAGATTTTTACTCGAGCGGCAGCTTTCTCAATGCGAGCAGTCGCGAGCATACGCGACCACTCGCATTGAGAAATCTGACCTCCCGCGTTGAGAAATCTCGCCGGGAGGTTGATTTTCCACGCTTGCACTCGCCAACTTGATGTTGACGATCGCAAACGAGGAAAAATCTCGCCGGGAGGTGGATTTTCCTCGCTCAAGCTCGCCAACTTGACATTAACGAACACGACCCAGGAAAAAAACTCTGTTTCGCAACACAACGCAGAGTTTTTCGGAACTTTGCGAGCTCCGCGTAACGCGGAATGCAAAAAACTCTGCAAACTCCGCGAGCGGAGCGGAGTTTACTGCCCAGACTTACTTATTGGTCGGTGTGGTTGTGTGTGTTAGCATGTGTGTGAAGAAGATGCACTTTGCTTCCACATAGTGGGGATGCTGGCAATTATTTTTTTTCAAATTGCTGCATACTGTTATTTTTGTATTTGTAGTTTATTTTCATTTGTAATCCAAGTCATCGTAGAAGTAGCCCATATTTGTTATCAAATATATCGATGTGCAGTTCGATCATATATGCTAAAGAGGGTGCTTATGAGTACATCATTGTCCATATTTGCTGGGACTTGGATGTGTTTCAGGGATGTTTGCATACATTTTGTCATATGTGTGTTTATTAGATTGGCAGAGGTCTGCTTTTGTCCCTAATGTATTATTTGAGCACGCTCATCCTTTTTAGTTAGAAATTGACTTACTTTAATGGCTTTGTTTGACCTGGCTCTAAATGTTTCAGTCCGTTTTGCACATTAAGCAATATAGAGTGACCAGAAAAAAGAACTCAATCAGAATAATTTGAAGGTTTCCAAATTTATAGGCATGACAGTTTCAGGATACATCAGGGGTATGGGAAATATGCAGGAGACAGCACCTGAAGGTATCAAATTTATATTAGGGTTCATTTAGACAAATTAATTAATAAAATTGACATACCCCTAAAAACGTGCTTTATGAAAATGATTTGCAGGATAGACTCTCCAAACCCTAGAAGTTGCAACGTGCGTTTGTGGGGTCAGAATTATGTCTTCGGAAAATGTATTGAGACTGGATTCATGATTGTCTAAATTTAAGAGATTTTGACACATTAAGCACAGTGATAACAAGCACAGGCAAAGCCAATGAAGCTTGATTTTAAAAGGCGACTTGCAAGCTATTGAGTTTTTTAATTTTTACTTTCCCTTTCTGAAATGCCATTGGCCACGGTGGAACAGAAAAGTAAAAGTAGCTAAAATGATCATCAGTGCATCGTGTCACATGTGTGTGCCTGGGTTGCAAAGCATGCAACGCACATGGTGGCCATCTTGGAATGTTTTTTATCTATTCCAAGATAGGCACTGTGGGCTCAAATGCATTGAGTATATGTGTCATGATGCCTGTGCACACATGGTGGCCATCTTCGAATGGTTCTGAAGCATTTCAAGATGGCCATTGCATACATGCCAATAGACCAGATTCAGTTGGGAGACTCAAAATGTTTGAAGGCAAAAATGGCTACATTGTAGCTGTCTCCCACCAGAAATTGCCTTTGATTCAATAGAAGTCACCAGGGAAAATATACTCACTTGATTTTTTTCTCAAAATCTCCCACTTTCCTGATCTAAAATGCCAACATTTTAGATCAGGAAAGTGGAAGATTTTGAGAATAAAATAGGCCTGAGACATGTTTAAAAAGGCTACTTCAGTGGGAGGCACAGTTAGTGCTGCAGGCCCACTAGTAACATTTAATTTGCAGACCCGGAATATATGTAGTACCACTTTACTAAGGACTTAGAAGTAAATTAAATGTGGCAAGTGTTTGTAAGACAATTCTACCACATTTAAAGGAGAGAGCACATGCACTTTAGCACTGCTTAGCAGTGGTAAAGTGAACAGATTCCTAAAGGCCTACAAAAACGGGAAGGTAACGGCAAAAAGTTTGAGGGTGACCCTACAGAGAGGGCCAAGTCCACATCAGATATATGAGGAGCAGATGGCCATGTTATGTGCCACAGAGCTGAGGTGCTTTGTGCCATTGGCAGTATTTACAGTGGTGGTAGGGTACCCTGTCCAACTTACCTTACCTGTCCCAGACCCAAGAGACAAAGGAGACATCGGAAGGAAATGCCTATTTTTTTAAACACATAAATTATATTGATAAGTGCATGAAGGTAGCAAAGAGGAACAACTATCAACACTGGCTGTCCCTTGCTACCCCTGGTCTCAGAAGTCATGAAGCCAAGGACAATGAAAGAAAGTATATGGGACTCTGTGTGTCCCATTTAATTTTAGTAAGGTGCACCTTTAGTCATTACCTTACAGCTTCAGCAACAATGAAGAGTAGGTTGAGGGGCTAAGGGCAGAACAAGTGTCAACCCTGTGATGTCATCGGTGTTAAATGGTGCATGATGCGATTTCCACTACCACCGCATTTTGGTGCATTAATGCCCATTAGTTGCTGATAGCTCTGAGATTACCATATAATAAAAATTAGACCTGATCCACATGCAGTTAAGGGATTTGCCCTTAATCTGAAATTAGTTTTTCACATTAAACATCATGAAGAAAACTGAAAATTAAATTTGATCTTGGGCAATAGTTTGCAGTGGAGGTAACTTAATGTATTGGAACGATCAGGAAATATTGAGCCTGTGGAAGAGTTGTTGGAGACAACATTTAAAGAACTCTCCAGAGCCTATTAATATGCTCAATTCTGAGAAATGTAAAAGCAGCAATAAGAATTGTTAATTATTTGCAGCATGGGCAACTGTGAGAAATTGGGTTACTGGTTGATCCCATTAATCTAATTGGTGCCAGTAATAAATTGGGTTGTTGTTTGACTGGGTTGTATACCCTGGTCAAGCAGCAACCACAGTCCTTGTCAGGGTAAGGCACACGCACACCCCAAATTAACCTCTGCTCACCCCATGGTAGATTGGCACAGAACAGTCAGGCTTAACTTAGAGGCAATGTGTAAAGTATTTGTGCAACACTTCAAACAGTAAACAGTGAAAACAACACACAACAAGATTCCACACCAGCTTAGAAAAGTAGAGTTTAATTTAATTTAATAAAACAAGACCAAAATGACAAAAATCCAATCAATTGAACTGTAGATTTTGAATTTTTAAGTTTTTAGAAAAAATAGCATCAAAAGATGTAAAGCGCCAACTGTGGATATATGGTTGCGCCGGAAAGGGACAAAGTCACAAGTTTAGAATGACTGCGATGGAACGTGGGTGGGTCATAGAGATCCAGTTAGGCCTGCTGAACAGAGTAACTTAAATCCTGGTTTGTGGAGCGTTGTGTAGATCCGTGTCAAAGATGCGTTGGACAGCTGAGGTGATGTGTCTGTTCCGAGATGCTGCAAGGTTGTGGTGCGAGGTTCTGTTCTGTCGAAGGGGCTTGAGATGCGAAGTCCAGACTCAGGGATGCCTCATGCAGCCTGGATGATGCTTTTGTTCTAAGGAGCTGCGAGGCTGCGATGTGGAGTCCGGCATCATTGTCAAGGCTGCCATGAATGAAAGATGCAAGGGCCTGCGCTGAGGATGTGTCACACAGTGGCGGTTCCGAAGGCGATGCAGGCTGCATCGGTGATGCCAGTCTATGCGATGAGTCCAATCCACACAGCAGCGTAGTTGTGCCGGTCCTACCCAAGGGTGCACTGCGCAGCAGAGAAGATGCGCCAATTTCACAGGGCCTGGCAAAAACACCTTCAGTCCACTTCCAAGGGTCCAGGACTGGGGTGGCACCACTTGGCTTGGTAAACTCACAGATGACAGACTTCAGTTCAGGAGTCCAGCCAACTAGCCCTTGGAGTCACTCTGGGTTCTGGGCTCTAGCGATGTAGGTCCAGTCCTTCTCACCCAAGCAAGAGAGTAGCAGGTCTGCACAGCAAAGCAGGAGTCCAGCAGACTGCAGTCCAGCAGAGTAGCAGTCCTTCAGCTGCACAGCAGTCCTTTTTCATGGCAGAGTACCTACAGGTCCAGAAGTGTACGGGAGTGGTGGTGTCTGATATCCTTCTTTTATACACAGTTGTGCTTTTGAAGTGGGGAGAACTTCTAGATGCATGTCTTTAATGCACACAGATGCCCTGCCTTCCTGACCCTGGCTCCAGACTAACTACAGGGGTAGGCAGCAGTAGCGGTCTGTGGTAGGAGTGCCGGCCGGGCGGTGACGTGGGGCGGGGAGGGGAAAGGTGGGGGTAGTAAACCACGGATTACGGCCGAATACAGGTAAGTAAACATTTAAATAAATAAAACGAATTTCGTTGCGCGCACTGCATCGCATTTGGCGATGCAGCGCTCACAACGAAATTCGTTTTATTTATTTAAATGTTTACTTACCTGTATTCGGCCGTAATCCATGGTTTACTACCCCCCACCCTGCCCCTCCCCCACCCCGCGTCACCGCCCGGACGACACTCCTACCACGGAACGCTACTGGTAGGCAGCCCTTTGTGTGGAGAAAGGAGACAGCCTATTCAGGTGCAAGTGAGGCTAGGCCCAGTTTCTCCCTCCCATCCTGCCAGAGATGGCCCATTGAAACACATTAAGTTCCCATTGTGTGCGGCTGTCTGGGAGGAATACAAAAAGCCCAACTGCCAACTACATCTAGTCATGTGACCCAGAGACAGGCTGTAGGCACCAAATGGCTCTGGGAAGAAACTTCCAACTTTCGAAAAGTGGCATTTTCAAAAATCCGACTATACCATAAGTCAGGATATAAAATTCAGAATCCAGTGATACAAAACATGAAGCAGTTACCTCTTCCCATTTGGAAATTACACTTATAAAATGTAATAAGGCTTCGGGAGAGATAGGCCCTGCAGTAGTGAAAAATGAATTTCAGAGTTTTTTACTACTAGGACATGTAAAACTTAAAAGTTCATGTCCAACTTTTTAAATACACTGCACCTTGCCCTTGGGGATGACTATGGCCTACCTGTTTTAAAACGGAAGATTTAGGCTTATTTTGCAAGGTCCAAATGGCAGGTTAAAACTGCACATCTAGGCTTATCAATGGCAGGCCTGCAACATGTTTAATGGGCTACTAAAGTGTGTGGCACAATCAGTGCTATAGGCCCACTAATAACATTTAATTTACAGGCCCTTGGCACATGTAGTGCACTTTACTAGGGACTTATGAATAAATGGGGTATTGGCCAATGTTGCCATGTTTTCAGCAGAGAGCAAAAACACTTTAGCACTAGTTAGCTGTGGCAAAGAGTGCAGAGTTCTGAGGAAAACCAAAATAAAGTCAGCAAAAATAGGAGGAAAAGGGTTAGGGGAAAACCATGCCTAGGATGTCAGGTCTAATGGTAACCAAAAGCCATGAGATGAAATTGGTTTGGACTATCTACAGTCTTGAAATTTTCAGGATATTTATGATCCCTGTTTAAATGTCATTTAGAATGTTTTGAGGGACAATTTTAGGAAGATTGAATACATTGAATTCTGCCTAATGTGAATTAATGACAGGCTACAGAATGAAGATCTTGGAACGTAAAGGAGATGTTAAAGGATTATGATAAATGCTATGTACTCCATTTGGCACCAATACCTATTATATTTTGATACAATAAGTGACATCAAGATGTCAGAAAGCACGAGCTTTGCAATCTGGATCCAACAGGAGTGAGACACTCCTCTGTCTATCAACACCTCCAACAATGACCACATAGAGCAATATATAGTCCAGAAGTATAAATGAGGAGGAAGGAATGAGATGAGAGAGAAAACACAGACACTAGAAACCACCACTCTGATTCATCACTTCTGCAGAGCACAGAATGTCTCTAACAGCAATGAAAGACATCTTAGTAAACTGTCATGAGAGTTCTTCATCTAAGTGTAACTAATTATACTCTTGAATATTGAGTACAAGAATATTATTTAGCACACTAACTTTGTGGACAAACTATTGAGGGACAAAACATCGAAAGGTAAGTGCATATAGGGAAGTATAGATTTACGATTCTTAACTTCACATCTATATATATTTTCAAGTTACATAGATGTGGAGTTATGTATAGAAAATCGATACATACTTACCTTTTGATATTTTGTTCCTCAATATTCTGTCTGCTATATTAATGTCCCACGATACTCTGTAGTCAATATTCAGGATTCACACCAGTCGAATAGACATAGGATATAACTTAGCTGTATATATGTGAAGCCAACTGTCTGTGTTATGATATTAAACGTATTAGACCTGAAACTAAAACATACAAGGGATGTGTATATTAGGTATATGTTCATCAACACTTCTCCCTATCAGTATGGTAATTATCTCAAGCTTCATACCTTTATATTCTCTCTTGAAGATGAGCTTAGTACCAACTTGACTGTTTGTGACACTGGAAAAGTAATTAACAGGCATTAATATTCTGTTGAAGATGAGCTTAGTCCCTTTTTGACTGTTTGTGACACTGGATAGGTATGCTCTGCATTTTCTATCTTAGCAATTTGTATATGTTCCTTGCTAAGTCCTCTTAAAGCTTTAGGCATAATCGTATGTCCGTATCATGTGTAACATTTTGAATTCTTCCTGGTGCATCACTGGGTAGAACTCAAGTTAAATGCAACAATCTTTACAGTCTTTTTAAGTTCAGAATTAAATGCTAAAAAATAGTTCAAAGTTAATTTTCTCAAATCAATTTGATTTTCCGACTACTTCTCAATAATTCCAAAATGCCCACCAACAAGCTACAAAGGAAGCAACTGTTATTTCCGAAGGGAAATCCGGAATCCCCAATGCAAGGACTGGTCTGCAGCAAAATTGTATCATGATCATCTAGTAAAGACATAATGAAACAAGGGACGTTATACTCGTAAATTCAAGATGACCACCACTGTCTCCAAAAAAAATAGGAGTGTAAGAACTTCTGTTAAATATAGTTTGTCATTGATGCACCACCATTTATTGAGTTCTCCACACAAGTAAAGCCTCACACCAAACAACGCTGACAACCCTGTGTGGATGGCCAGCCTTTCCTTCACTGATATGGAGTTAGTGCAAGCAGGTTTAGTGTATCAATACTCCACATCTAGCCGACGCTACCAAGCCATAAACAATCCACACCTACTTACATTCTTTCTTGCATAAGCAAGCTGAAAATACTCAATGTGAATAATTTGTATTGAGGGCCTCCAAAAGTCCTGACATTTAAAGATGGGTGTGGAGGGAAATATTTATCCTCCGAAAAGTTTATTTATCATCAATGTTGGCACATTGTGTCACATGCATCATCTTAAAAAAAAGAGAATCTTGGGGCATATTAGCAAGACCCACGTTAAAATTATCGCCGTTTTAGCGGCAGTTTCCTGCCGCTAAAACGGCGATAATGGGCTTGCTAATATGCGTTATGGAATTCCAATAGAAGCCCAGGTTAGATGTCCTGCACATCTAACCTGGGCTTCTATTGGAATTCTATAACGCATATTATCAAGCCCATTATCGCCGTTTTAGCGGCAGTTTCCTGCCGCTAAAACGGCGATAATTTTAACGTGGGTCTTGCTAATATGCCCCCTTGTGTCCTAACTAAAAGGAGGTAAATTATCAGGATATTTTAGGAGTGTTTAATGAGAATGATCAGCAAGTTGCACTATTGAAAGCTTTATAAATACCAGTTAAAGTTTGGTAAAATAGAAAAATATTCTGTGCCTGGCTCCAGTGGCGTAACGAAACTTGAGGGGGCCCCCCTGCAAGGTAAGTGGAGGGGCTCTATCAGGAGCTCTCCGGCCGAAGTGCTGTACTGAGGGGGCCCCCTGGAGCTTGCCCCCCCCCCCCCGGGAGCTGCGTGGGCCTGTGTTACGCCCCTGCCTGGTTCTGCTTTAAATGCCTAATGATGGGTCTGCTTTCGAGACGTTATGCACTGGTATGGCAACCATTTGTCACGGAATTTGAACAATAAGTAAAAGAAGGAGTAAATACTTTAGAGAGTGCATTTGCAATCAATTTCTGAATATACTTTGACACATTGGCTGATCCAGTACCCCCACCTTAAAAGTATCTCAACTGTCCTAGCCCAGATATGAGTCCAGCCCACTGACTCTTCCTCCTGCAATGTACCTCATTCTGCTTGTCTGCGCCATATATTGACCCTCCACCTGCTTTCTGCCACCCTACCTAGCATTTTTTACTGATTATCGCAAGTGAATGCCTCTGTTACTCCTGGTCTTCCTTGATGTAGTCCTGAGTCTCCCGGTTTTCTTTCCTACTCCTTCTTCAGCTGAAGAAGTGACTGTGCAATCTCTTAATCTTTGCAGGGACTTGTCAGTTTATCTGGAACTTACTGCCTCCTTTTGGTAGTCAGGTTGGCTTTTTGTTACTTTTGGTCTTCCTAATAAAGGTTCTCGACCTTCTATTTCCAGCTGGATTAAGACTGCAATCATGAGAGCTTATCAGGTTTCAGGTTCTGCCTCTTCCGCGCAGGTACAAAGTTGCTCAACTAGGGAGTATCTACCTCTTGGGCAGTCTTTAGGGGAGCCTCCTTGAGGGATGTGGGTGCTGCTGCTATTTGGAAATCCCATCACACTTTTCTTTCACACTATCGTTTGCAATTACGTGGACATTTTTCTTCTTCTATTGGGGATCATATTCTTTCAGCAGTGGAAGGAACTTCTACTCATTTTGTATGATGATGATCATTACATGGGATTGATATAATAAATCCAGTTTGTTTGAGCAACTCTATGGTGCACTGTTTTTTTCTCTTTTTTGGTGTCTGTAAATAATCTTTTCTTTCTGTTGGAGAGGAGAGGCATCACAAGCGTAAGCACTGCATGCAGGAAGAAGGACATGGAGGTGATAAAGCTTTTTTCAAAGATTGCCTGCTCCCAGTACCCTTCCATTTGACATCTTTGATCAGGAAATGGTCCAGGGAGGACTGGTCAGTCGTTGTTTGCTATGCCGCGCAGAATAGGACGTTCAGGAAACTTTAGCCAACTTCATGAATGCCAACGCCTCCTGATAGCGCCCAACAGCCTAGATTTAATAAATATATGCCCTTCCACGTTTAGCACATGCACCATTTTTTCTATAAGGGAAACATATTTTCCCCTTATTAAATATGGGGATTTGCCTCCCCACTGCAACTGGAAACATACTTATTCAATCCTTTAATGGAAGCAAATTAAAGCTATTCAAAGGTGGGAAACTACCTCCAGAAAGATTGTGATTACGGACAAGTTTGTTATTTTCCTACTTCAGCAGGCGGACTAACAGAGAAATGACTACAATCTAGTTTGAATGGGCAGATTTGCTCGTTGTGCAGTGCAAAATCTATTTCCAATTTTAATAAACCCCTTCATATGTAAACAAATGTATGAAGGCAGAGATTTTGCAAATCCTGTGTACTTTACAAAAGATAAATTAGACCAAGTTAATTTTAAGTGCATCAAATTTAAATTTAAATAAGGAAGATACTTTTTGAATCTCACACTTATTGTTTTGGATTTCTTTGGCACTTTAAACCACAGCCAGTGTCCTATAAACATCTGGTTAGGTCCTGATTCGTTGTTGCAGGATACTGTGGCTGTGGTAAAAATAATATGTGATTTTACTGCTACTGCCCTGTAAAATCACCCCAGTACCATGCAATTATGAGTAAAACCCCTTGGAGTGGGGAATTTATGTGTGCGAATGTTTTTTCTGGTAGTGAAACCTCATGGAATCCACCATACATGTGGTTTTACTGCATACATTTACCACTTGATCTGAGCAGTGGGTGCAATGGGGGATGAGGACGGGGGCATGGGAGTAGGAGAGGGAAGGCTATTTTTCTTCTTACAGAGGAAAGCACTGTATGCCTCCTAGTTGGAAAAAAAACACAAAATGAAGCTTGGCTGCTGCAGTATTTATTTATCTGGAATTGTAATCAAGCGCATAGGGCCTCATTTATGGGTTTTTTGCCTTAGGACAGCGCAGCAGGCCTTGCTGCTGTGCTGCCCTATGGAAAAAGAAAAGGGCAGGAATGCGCCGTATATATTAGATGCAGCGCATTCCTGTCCTTTTCCCCTGCGCCGGCGCACAATGGGCTGCCGTGCGCCAACGCAGGCACCTTTGCACCAAGGTGCAAGGGTGTCTGCGTTGCAGGGATGATTAAACAATCAAAAGAGGCTTTTTTCCACTTTTGCACACATAGAAAAAGGAAAAACGAGGAGAAAAAAACATATTTTGTTCCTCACTGGGGAATCGTAATTTTTTAGGCGCTGCATCAGACCTACGATTTCTCATAAATCTGGGGCAGGGTCAAAAAGGCATGGATGTTGCTGGGAACACCCCCAGCAACACCCATGGAATGCCCCTTTCACGCAGTTTTCTGCTTAAAAGGGGCACATACTTATGAGGCCATAAAAAGCCACATAAGGTGGCTATATGGGACCTTATAATTATGCCAGTGGCACATTGTGCCACCGGAACGTCAAAAAAGTGATGTTCCGACTGCGCAAAAGTGCTGGTATGCAGTGTTTATTAAATATTGGCTGTTCCTCTTAAAGCTATGCAATTTTCATGATCAGCTTTGGGAATGGGAATCATAGTGTGGCCAAGCCAAATAATGTATTTTTGGTACACTTTGGCACAATAAGCACAACATCCAAAGCATGCATGTTTGAAGGAACTTTATGGGGAGTGCTGATCTGAGGGAGCAGGGAGACCCTCAGTGGAATGGTCATAAGGGATAAAAGGATACCGGAGGAATTATTGAGTGCTGAGGAATTCTTTTTGTAAAACCCGTGCGTCGTAATGGTACCATAGCGAAATAAACCTGCACGCGCACCTCCACTATATTAGACTAGGCAAGGATTTCTCCTCAAAAACATAGTTTGCCATTGAAAAGTTTTTGCTGAAAATTCAGATAAAACAATCCTTCCACACCTACCCTTTGTAATGATGAAATACATGTAGCTCCAATATTTGGTATTACAAAATATGATGCTGTCTATCTTCCAAACATTTGTATGCTTTTGTTCACAAATGAATTGCATAAAACAACTCAAATAAAAGGACCTCCCTGTAAATTGTCCATCTGTCTATTCGGATCCAGAGATCCTCTTGCGTGCTTGTATAAACATGAGTAACAACAAAAAATAATATTTATTAAGACTGCTTTATCAGCAACATTCTTCGCAAGCAGAACCACGGCAATACAAACACACTTCAAGTAAACATGTGGAGAAATTGCTTAAAAGAGATAATAGTATATTTGAACAAGTTTTGTCTTTCTTCTTTTCCTCTACTTATTGACACGGAATAAAGTGCATTTTTATCTAAGGCTTGCAGCTCGAATATGTCTCTAGCTGAAACAAATAAACAAAGCATGTGATTAGCAGACCACATCTCCAGACTTAGGGCCCGATTCTGATGCGGGTTGGAAAAGATTCCCGACCGAGGGCCTGATTCTGATGCGGTTAGGAACAAATGTTCCCATTGAAGTCAATGGGAGTTCAACCAAATCGTATCTGGAAGCATCCGGATGCATCCTACTCCGCCGGTCGGACTTTCCCGATCCGAGTGGGTCGGACACCATTTCCCAACCGATTCGGTCGGGAAGCTTTTCCAACCCGCATCAGAATCGGCCCCTAAATTCGGAGCTGCTGCTAATGATACTGGCAGGTTTCAATGCTCCTCTCTGTAGGTCGACCGCCATTTTGAACAGTCGTTGACTGGATTTCGTTTGTGTCAGTTTGGCAGTTCCTGACACATGGATCTCCAATTTTTCATCATAATTAATGTCTCTACTCATGGTGGGTCTTGTCTAGGTTTACTAGTCTTTCAAGCTGGTGCTCACCTGCTGCCCAAGCAGCAGTATCAATCAATTTGAATATGCTGGCTTTTGTGGCGAAAAGTAGATGCGAGTGCACCGCAAAACGTCTTTGCTTCACGTAGCGCTAAAACGCTGTTAATGTATGCAAAGGAGTTGTGGCAGGGCGAGAGGAGTGCTCACGCCGCTAGAGTTCTGTGCAAAATCAGATCCACTAACGTACTTCATGCACCCCGACATTGTACAGAATCCTAGCGCCTATTTAAAGTAGACAAATGGCTAAGGGAAGGTCACATTTTTTTCTTTGATGTATTTTATGTTTAATTTCTACAAAATTGCATGTATATGCAATTTACGCATGGACGGTTGTTTTGTAAGTGGGAATTTGTACTGCATGGTGTCCCTTTAGCACACATCTCACAAAAGACACCACACGCTTGCCTTTGCACCATTACACAACGTTTAGCATTGCACAAAAATGCTTTATATTAGAGCAGCTTAGAAAGACTAAAATACATCCCTACATTTCCTCCTATGAATATTAAAACAAAACATTGCACTGGTCCGTAGGAACCTAATTTATCCAAACCTCACCACACCTTAGTAACTTACTCAGACTGACGACTATTATACACAAACATACCTAAAGAGAGCTTCTTACAATATATATAAACTAAGGACATTATTATGCTATACTCAGATGAAGAATAGTGACTTCACTTGATTTAGAGAAGACACTCAGTGATGTTGAATCGGGATATCCATTCACAATACTGGTAAGGTACCTTATTAATCTGTTTTCTTTAATCACACACAAAAGGCAACTGGAATATTCAAAGAGTTCTGTGGGATAACGACTCCTTGACTATTTGTCAAAGGGGTCCCAATGTTAACCTCTCGGAAATCCAAAGATATTGGAGTAGATACTTCACTCACTTATCGTGACATGCTTCAACATCGGCACCTATCCACACCTTGGTAGGATGATACCACCAGGGCGGACTCAACCAAAGGTGGATTGGAAGTTCTTAAATTAAATCTAGCTGGATAAGCAGGGATCCAGGCAAAATTCTGCTATTAAAAATACCTTCAGGTATACCCAAACGTTTCCTTTATTTGTCGGGTACCTGAGGTATAGATACAAACGTATTTTGAGGTTTCTTATTGAATATAATCATTCAGTAAAACCTCCTATATTTGTGCCAACATGTTTTGGCCCACTCTAAGAGCCCGATCGGGTCGGGGTCTTCGTCAGGGCTGAGTGGATGTGTCCCTGCCTCTTTATGCATGCACACCATGCACATTCGTGAGGCCTAGGGTTCTCACCTGTCTTGTTGAGAAATGTCCTCTGTTTTGATGTACCACAAGTCATGCAGTCTCTGGAGGGTGGTGCTGTCTTTTAGTCACACATTCGTCAAAGATGCAGCACCACGGGAATACCTCGAGTGTCCTCTTGGGCCGTCAACAAGGTCAGACACCTATAGTACTGATAAAGTAAATAATGTTATACTGTCTTATCCGAATGTTAAGGCTGCAGCATAATTGTTAGATGCCGCCAAGGCTTTCGATTCCATTGAATGGAGTTACATGTTCTGAATACTCCAACAAATGGGGCTTCCCATCGACTTCAGAAAATGGATAGGGCTGTTATACGCCTCCCCGGTGGCCAGAGTACGCATAGATGGGCACACGTTGGGCGCACTTTCTATAAATAAGGGGCACTAGACAGGGTTGACCCTTGTCCCCGCTGTTGTTCTCATTGATGCTAGAACCAATGGCATGTGTTATATGGCAGAGGCACGGTGCATCAGCGCTGCACTTTAGACAGAAACCAATTAGCATTTCCCTTTATGCAGATGACATGGTTCTCTATGTCAGAGACCCAGAGACATATCTCACGCCAATTCTCAGCTAATACATTCGCTTTGAGCAGCATTTAGGGCTTAGTATAAATTGGAACAAATCGACGATTATTACTCTAACAAAATGCACCTCACCATATGCACTTGAATATCCCCTTGAATGGTCCACACACCCAGTGAAGTATTTGGGAATGTGGATTCACAGAGACAGAAAACTGGTGATTCGGGAAAACTACGGAAGGTCACTCACTAAATTGGAGAATCAAATCGATAGATGGATAAGAATGCCACTATCACTTGCGGACAGGATAGCTCTTATAAAAATGATAGTTCTCCCGTGTTTTCTCTACCTGTTCATAAATATACTTATTGTACTGCCCAGCTCCCTTTTTGCCAATATACGCTTTGATAAAGCTTTGATGAAGCTCATATGGGCAGGAAAACAGCCCCGGGTGAAGTGGGACATAATTACTATGCCTTATAAACAGGGAGTATTTGGTGTACCAGATCTGTATAGTCTATGCGCACATGCACAGTTTGCGCACTATTGGTGTAACCCACACATGTATACACCACACTTAGCGGTGGAAGACGGAGATGCTCACCCTATTCTGCTGCGGAAAGTGCTACTACACCATAAAAGGGGGATACCGTGCACAGAAATTAATACTATACATTGCACCATTTCTGCCCGGCAGGCCCCTAGGGGTGAGAGCTGACAAACTTCCACAATATGCACCAGCACTTCCTATAGGACACCACCCGGCCCTGTCAGTTACACATGAGCAGGGGGCACTCACGATTTTAGAAGAGGCAGGTATAGAGAGGATAAATGATGTATTTCCAGAGGAATCATTCTTAACTGCTGACAATTTACGATACATATAGAACAAAACACCACTATTCACAATCATATATCACACGCTCCAGGCGGCTATGCAGTAATTGTACCCTATGTTCCCAGAGGAACCACCAACACTCAATACGTTACAGGTGCTTCTTGCAAGCCCCACAAGATGTAAATTAGTAACCAAATTATATAAGGTGACCCTGGAGGAGAAAAAGAGCACTCCAAACAGAGCCCTTATGCGCTGGAATGAAACGAAAGCCTGGTACTTCAATTTTCACAGGAGAAATGGGAATACTGCTGTTTTCAGATAGAGTCACGAATGGCTAACTGTGATTTGTGCATTATTCATTTTAAATAAATATATACAGCAAATATACTACACACCAGCTAGGCTGCACAGGTATGGCATCAAGGAAAACAATGCATGTCAGAGATGTGGGAGGGAAAGTGGAGATGTTATGCATTTAGCATGGGAATGTACTCGGATCAAAGATTTCTGGATAGCTGTAGTTCAAAGTTTGAGAGACATGACAGCAGAAACAATACAATGTAGCCCACATGTTTGCCTCTTGGGTTTGCTTTCGAATTTGAAGGGGAGCATATGTAAATTTGAGGCAGTAGCGTCATTACTGGCTAAAAGACGAGTTGCTATGCACTGGGGGTAAAAGTCAGCTCCTAAGCACAAACATTAGCTCAAGGACTTGGTATACTGCAGGGAGAATATGGTACTCTATGCTGAAGAACTTCCAGAGACCTCAAGGCCTAAGGACTTATGGGACCCATTGTCAGAGTATCTAAGGGAAAAAGCCGTCTCAGAACCAGATGATGTTGCCTAGATGAATGCTAAATGGAGAATTGACTGTGCATAAACATAATATATGAATAACTGTTGCAGAACCGGTGTAGCTATGGTATATGTTGCCATTGTTAAAGTAATGAAAATATCAAAATAAAATAAAAAATAAATAAAAAAATGTCATGCTGTCTTCGTTGATTTTAAATTAAGAAATTCTACGCTAGTAATATTTTAAGTAGAAACAATAGAAAGTATCATTGTGGAGAATCATCATCAAAAAGAGTCAACAAACAAGTGATAGAGTGGAGATATTATTTCATTTGTAGGGGTGCATTATAATCACACGTAGAACGCACTAGCATACAATCATTTGTTGTATTGACGTGAAATTTTAAAATTTTGAAATGTATTAACATGGAAACGTGACGTATTTTAGGTCATTGAAAAGTAACTCGGAGAATCAACGTAGAAAATGAATGTAACTAGAAGAAGCCATTAAAATGAAGCACTTGTGTTGGGCAAATGACAACTATTCATGTACTAGATGCGCATATTAATCATGTCATTTTATATGTAGGTAAATACATTAATTTGAATTGCATTAATGTTATGTGAGTTCACAAAGCTTATATGGTGTTTTCCTATGTTAGCTGAATTTCGTAGGTTTGAAATGCAAGTCCCTGAAAACTCTCAGTTTAGAATTAACAGTTTGATTTTCATGTGTACTATGAAATTTGTTCTTTCTCATGTTTTGTGTTGCAGGTGAAAGAAGCGATCTCGTTAGATAGAATAATGTCTTTGTTTTATTAGTTAGTCCAGGAGAGAAAAAGTTACAATCGTGTGGCTTGAGTTGATAAAGGGAGGTTGTTGTGCGTCACTCAGGAGAAGGCCTGGGAACCAAGGACAAATTGTAACAAGGAAGGTACACCATCAACATCGTGGAAGAATACCTTCAGAACTGTACCCAGGGTGGATGGCATGATCCGAAGTGCACCATGGGAGTGCTACCTGTGGATAACTGAATGTTGGAATTAGGGATAGTGTGTCACTTCTTTCTTGCCTTCAGAGAGAGGGCATCTTAGAATAAGCTCTGTCTTTGGAAGCTTTATGCTACTTGAACCATTGATCGTGGAGAGACTTCTTAGGAAGTCTCCACATGCTGACACCTATTATCCTTCCTTCTGAAAATGCTTAGTTAGGGATGGCACCTTATTTATTTATTTATTTATTTGACGAGTTTTATATAGCGCTGGCTAGACCCGGAGGTATCAGAGCACTTTACATAAGGATCCTTGCGTTACGAGTTACAAATTACATCCGTTACAAGAGAATAGTAAAGCACGGGAAAAAAAAAAAAGTATTAGAGTAAGGACAGATTTAATGCTTTTCACTCACCAACCCTCGATGCAGGGAAACTTGGACTCATGCTTCCTGATTTTCTGTATCCTACTTCTTGAATTAATTGTATTGCTTATGCTGCACCATGTAAAGAAATTTGGCTTCATGCTAATTCCTCTGTATTTCTACACCTTAGTGTTGAGGTGTCTTTATGTCCAGTTATTTTTGGCTTTGGAATAAATTGACTAATCTTCAGTAGTTGTCCGTGGGTTATTATGTATCCAAGAGAATTATTGGCTAATTTATTGTTTTCCTAATGGCTTTTCTCCCCTTTACACTTTCATGCTGCGAAAAAGAACCATCGGAGTGTGACTCTAGAACAGGTCTAGAATTTATGAGCCCAGCCCTTTCACAAGTCTCAATCTCTAAGTGCAAAGTGTACTCATCCAATCATTGCTGCCAATGATAATTTTGATACGTAATCATGGTATGATGGGATTTGCAATTGTTAGGCCACTTGGCCATAACTCATTCTTTCTTTCCATTATTATAATTTTTTCCTTTCCATTTTCCTTATTTGCGCTATTGGTAATAATGTAGTACTGAAGGAAATGGAAGGTATCCACCAATTATAAAGACTTATAGGCCCATTTCTAGGTTACCTTTTCCAGCTAAACTATTAGAGAAGGCTTTGAATATAGACCTTATAGCTTTTATAGATAGTAACAGCCTTCTGGATCCCACCTAATATGGATTTAGAAAGGCACACAGTACAGAGACAGTGTTGATAGCCGCATCAGAGGAGCTGAGGTCCATTTTAGATGGAGGCAGCCGGGTCGCATTCAATCAATCAATCAATCAATCAATCATGTCACTTATAAAGTGCACTACATACCCGCGAGGGTCTCAAGGCGCTGGGGGAAGTGGGGGGTGGTGCTGCTACTGATCGAAGAGCCAGGTCTTGAGGAGTCTTCTGAAGGCCAGTAGGTCTTGGGTCTGCCGAAGGTTGGTGGGGAGGGTGTTCCAGGTCTTGGCGGCGAGGTGGGAGAAGGATCTGCCGCCGGCGGTCATTTTCCGGATGCGGGGGACTGTGGCGAGGGCGAGGCTGGTGGAGCGGAGCTGGCGGGTGGGGGTGTAGAAGCTGAGTCGTCTGTTGAGGTAGGCTGGTCCGGAGTTGTGGAGTGCTTTGTGTGCGTGGGTGAGGAGCTTGAAGGTTATCCTCTTGTTGACAGGGAACCAGTGCAGGTCTCTCAGGTGGGGTGTGATGTGGCTGCGTCGGGGGATGTCGAGGATAAGACGTGCAGAGGCGTTCTGGATGCGTTGCAGCCGTCTCAGGAGCTTAGCCGTCGTTCCTGCGTAGAGGGCGTTTCCGTAGTCCAGCCTGCTGGTGACGAGGGCCTGGGTGACTGTTTTTCTTGTTTCGGTGGGGATCCACTTGAAGATCCTGCGGAGCATTCGGAGGGTGTTGAAGCAGGATGAGGAAACGGCGTTGACCTGCTTAGTCATGGAGAGGGTGGGGTCGAGGATGACCCCTAGGTTGCGTGCGTGGTCGGTGGGTGTCGGGGCTGTTCCCAGTGATGTCGGCCACCAGGAGTCGTCCCATGCTGAAGGGTTGGAACCAAGGATGAGGACCTCCGTCTTGTCCGAGTTCAGCTTCAGGCGGCTGGTACTCATCCATTCGGCGATGGCCTTCATTCCTTCGTGGAGGTGGGCTTTGGCGGTGTGAGGGTCTTTGGTGAGGGAGAGGATCAACTGGGTGTCGTCGGCGTAGGAGATGATGTTGAGGTTGTGCTGTCGGGCGACGTGGGCGAGGGGTGCCATGTAGATGTTGAACAGCGTTGGGCTGAGGGAGGAGCCTTGGGGTACGCCGCAGGTGATCTTGGTGGCTTTGGATCGAAAGGGGGCGAGGCGGACGCTTTGTGTTCTGCCGGAGAGGAAGGATGTGGTCCAGTCCAGGGCCATCTCTTGGATCCCGGCGTCGTGAAGGCGTGTTCATAGTGTGTGGTGGCAGACCGTGTTGAAGGTGGCTGATAGGTCCAGGAGTATGAGGGCTGCTGTTTCTCCGTTGTCTAGCAGGGTCCTGATGTCATCGGTGGCGGCGATGAGGGCGGTTTCGGTGCTGTGGTTGTTGCGGAAGCCGGACTGGGAAGGGTCCAGGATGTTGTTCTCCTCGAGGTAGCGGGTCAGTTGTTTGTTGACGATTTTCTCTGTGACCTTCGCGGGGAACGGGAGCAGAGAGATGGGTCGGAAGTTCTTGAGGTCCTTGGGGTCTGCCTTGGGTTTCTTGAGTAAGGCGGTGATCTCGGCGTGCTTCCAGCTTTCCGGGAAGGTTGCTGTCTTGAAGGAGATGTTGATTATTTTCCGGAGATGGGGCGCGATGGCTGTACTGGCTTTGTTGAAGACGTGGTGAGGGCACGGGTCTAGCGGTGAGCCGGAGTGGATGGTGTTCATGATCTCGCTGGTGTCCTCGTCATTGATGTTGGTCCAGGAGAGCAGGCGGTTGGTGGTTGTGGGGGCAGTGGTCTCGGTGGTTGCCGGGGCGGTCGTGGTGTTGAAGCTGTCGTGGATGTCGGTGATTTTGCGGTGGAAGAAGGTGGCCAGTGAGTCGCACAGGTCTCGCGACGGCGGGATGTCGTTGGTGTTGGAGCTGGGGTTGGAGAGTTCCTTCACGATGTTGAAGAGCTCTTTGCTGTTGTGTGCATTGTTGTCTAGGCGGTCTTTGAGTGAGGCCCTTTTGGCGGATCTGATGAGGTGATGGTGACTGCGGGTGGCGCTCTTGTGGGCGGCGTAGCTGTCCGCTGTCCGTTCGTGGAGCCAGATCTTCTCCAGTTTTCGGCATGTTCGTTTGGAGGCCTGGAGGTCTTCGGTGAACCAGGTGGCTTTCTTGCTGGTGTGGCTGTTGGGCGGATTCTTGAGCGGGGCGAGGGTGTTGGCGCAGTCGTCGATCCACTGTCTGAGGTTGCGGGCGGCGGTGTCGGGGTCGGAGGGTTCGGCGGGTGGGCTCAGGGCGAGGGTTGTGGTTAGCTGGTCTTCGGTGACTCTGCTCCAGCAGCGGCGAGGCATTTGTTCGGTGCGGTGGTGCGTGGTGGGCTTCCTGTAGGTGAAGTGGATGCAGTGGTGGTCAGTCCAGTGGGGTTCGGAGGTGTGGTTGAAGGAGACGTGTGGGCTTGCGGAAAAGATGGAGTCTAGCGTGTGGCTGGCGGCGTGGGTGGGTGTAGTCACGAGCTGTCTGAGTCCGAGGGTGGCGAGGTTGTCGATCAGGGTGGTGGAGTTGGTGTCCTTGTTGTTCTCGAGGTGGAAGTTCAGGTCCCCGAGGAGGATGTAGTCCGTGGAGGCGATGGCGTGTGTGCTGACGAAGTCAGCGATAGAATCGCTGAACTGTGGTCGGGGTCCGGGGGGTCTGTAGATGATATTATTGTACCTTTCGGTGGCCTTTGATACGGTCAATCATACTATTTTGATCGACTGGCTCGCTGAATTCGGAATAAGCGGTCTTGCACTTAAGCGATAACATCTTTCCTAACGGACCGAATGTATCATGTTGCTATGGGCGAATTTATTTCGGACCAGTTTTGCCTGCCATGGGGGGTGCCTCAGGGTTCCTTCTTGAACCCTACTCTTTTCAATCTTTATGTCACCCCACTGGCAATACTTATTAAACCATTTGGATTTTTGGTGGTGTCACACACCGATGATACCTAAATAATGGTATCTATAGCCAGTAATCCTGAAGACACTGCATTAAAATGTAATTTTAAAATAATGTCTCAGACAAGCTGTTGGATGAGGCTAAATTGCTTAAAGCTCAACTCTGGGAAAACAGAGGTCCTCCTTCTAGGCAAAGGCAAGTCTTTTTGGTTGCTACACTGGTGGCCTCAGGATATGGAGGTACTTTCCTCACAATTGCGGAAAGTGAAGAACCTGGGGATTGTTTTTGATGGTAAACTTAACTATAAAGATCAGGTCAATGCTTTAGCCTCATCTGTATTTTTTACCCTAAGAATAATTAGGAAAATCTGTCCCTTCATCCCACCTGACCAGCACAAAAGGGTGATCACTACTCTAGTCTAAGCCAAATTGGATTATGGGAATGCCCTATTCATGGACATCCAGAAAAATCTCTCCATAAACTTCAGATGCTAAAGAATGCCTCATCTCAGCTTCTGTCAGGAATCCCAAAATATCAGTCGGTGCCGCAGGCCTTGATTAAGCTACATTGGCTTCCAGTGGCAAGGAGAATAGAATTTAAAGCTCTATGCATAGCTCTTATGGCACTGCACAACATTGGTCCTGGCTATCTTCAGGAGAAAATCGTCTGGTACACTCCAACCAGGAAACTCAGATCCTCGGATGGCAAGCGCTTAGTACTGCCTAAGGCCAAGTGAGTATCATGGGTAGGCAGGAGTTTCGTTTTGGGGACGGCAAAACGTTGGAACTCTCTCCTCATAAATTAAAAAACTGGCCAGACCTCTTGGGCCTGATTCACAGAACTAACTTACGTCAAAAACGTAAAGTTAGTACTTTTTGGTATTCACAGAATACACTTACTCATTTTGGTATTCACAGAATGAACTTACTCATTTCGGTATTCACAGAAGTTAGTAGTCCTAACTTTAGGACTCCTAAATGCCTTCTGTGAATACCGAAAGTCTTAAAGTTAGGATTTTTCTCAGTTTAGGAGTAGTAAGTAAGGACTCTAACTTTAGGACTCCTAAATGCCTTCTGTAAATACCGAAAGTCTTAAAGTTAGGATTTTCTCAGTTTAGAGTAGTAAAGTTAGGACTCCTAACCTTAGGACTCCTAAATGCCTTCTGTGAATATCGAAAGTCTTAAAGTTAGGATTTTTCTCAGTTAGGAGTAGTAAAGTTAGGAGTACTTTACTACTCCTAAACTGAGAAAAATCCTAACTTTAAGACTTTCGGTATTTACAGAAGGCATTTAGGAGTCCTAAAGTTAGGAGTCCTAACTTTACTACTCTTAAACTGAGAAAAATCCTAACTTTAAGACTTTCGGTATTCACAGAAGGCATTTAGGAGTCCTAAAGTTAGGACTACTAACTTCTGTGAATACCGAAATGAGTAAGTTCATTCTGTGAATACCAAAAAGTACTAACTTTATGTTTTTGACGTAAGTTAGTTCTGTGAATCAGGCCCCAAGTGTTTCTGAAAATCTCTGAAAACTTGGCTCTTCGGTCATTAGAGCCACATTCTCTTGTATTGTTTTTTTTTCTCTCATGAAAGCAGCAGCGCCAAGATGCCCCAGGGCATAAGAGCGCTATATAAATTATAAATCAAATCAAGATTAGGTCATATGACATTGCAGTAGTGAAACACTGACAATACCACTTTAAATGGTAGTAGCATAATATTTCTTAATTTAAATTCAAAAAAATGAGCATGACATTATTTGCTTCATATATTGTTAGTGAAATGTACATGTATACAGGAGTCTGTTTTCTACCCAATTGTATGATGACTTTTGTCTGATGTGCACATACACATATAGTATATGTTTTCCATGTCTATTGTTTGTCGATTTTATTTAAAGTTGGTTGTGCACGAGTAAATTCAGTTTTCTACCCAATTGTATGATGACTTTTGTCTGATGTGCACATACACATATAGTATATGTTTTCCATGTCTATTGTTTGTCGATTTTATTTAAAGTTGGTTGTGCACATGAGTAAATTCAGGACATGATGAAGACGCAAGTTTGAAATGCGTTGCCAGCAGTGGCGGCTCGCCGAGGGAGTGCTGCTGGGCAGTGGGGCAGGGCGGGTTGGCGATGCAGCGCGCGCATGGTAAATTGTTTTATTTATTTAATTACTCACCTTACTCCTGTCCGTCGTATGTCAGACTCCACTACCCCCACACCCTGCCTCTCCCCACCACCCCGCAGCACTCCCTCGGTGAGCCGCCACTGGTTGCCAGCGAGTAAAATAGCTTGAAAAAAAATCCTAGAGTGTGTGTGTGTTTTGTTTGTTTTAGAAGTTACCCTCAATCCTCCCCTATTTTTTGGGGGTTTGAACTTCCAAACCCCCTTTTTTTTTTAAATCCACGAACCTCCCTTTAAAGTTACCCTCCTGTGTACCTTAGGAATCCATTTCTCCACTTTACCACTTCCCACCCCTGTACTCTCTCTATTATCATTATGCACCTTACGCATCCCTAAACCCAATTTTTTTCCTAAATGCCATATTATTTATTTCATTAAAAAATACTTACCGGCATCATAAAGTGCAGTAGGATAAAGTACCAAAAGAGGCCTGCATGGTACTTAGCTGCTTGATTCTGACCTGCGGTGTAACGTCCTGTGGGATAAAGACTATGGGTAAAGACTACACGCCTTAAATAACCTTAGCTCCCTTTACCTCTAACCTCCCCTTAACCTCAAAAAACCCTTACTCCATTTTACCTCTACCCGCTCCATTACCCGTACACACCATACCCAGCCCTTAACCACCTTTTTAAAAAATGGTATAATATTTATGTCATTTAAAAAAAAATACTTGTGGGTAAAGTACTGAAGGGTAAAGTACTGAAAAAGGGCTGCATGGTACTTACCTGCATGGTGATTACCTGCGGGGTAACGTCCTCCGGGGTAAAGAATGTGGGGCAAAAACTACATACCCCATAAGAATATTCTGTGTCCTTCAAATGGAGGTTCAAGCAGCCGTTCAATACTGCACTGCCAACAGCATCTAGTTATAACCAGGTCTTCCAGATTATCTCATTTATTGCATCCAAAACTTTCAAAATATACCACCCAGTTGGCTCTAAGCTTCCTGCTTCATCCTACTGGACCTCATTTCACTGGCTCCCTATAGCCAAATCCTCGATCGTTAATGCAATGCACAATTGCCACCTCACTCAAGAAAAGGTTCTTTTACCTTCAGCAGCCTTCCATTTGTTATGGTTCCTCCTGAAGTTTGTGCTCTGCCTCAATAAATCTTTCATCTGTTCCTACCATCAAGAAGAGAAGATGTGCACCGGTTGGCTCTCTCATTTCTTGCTGCAGATCATTGGAATTTCCCGCCTTCTGAGCTCTGAGATGAAAATACATTTTGCAAAGAGTTGAATACCTGGGGCTATATGTACAAGAACTGGTGCATCGCTGCATTGCAGCAGAGATGCACCTAAAAATTATAGCCGCGGTACGACAGAATCCTACACCATGGATTCATCGTATTTACAATATAGCACACAATGGCATAAGAAATCTGGCTCTAATGCTGCAAAAGTGACTTTGGGCTGATTGGCGTCTAGAAAATAGACGCTAGCCTTCCTAGCATCAATTTTGTGCGCCTAGCGTAAAAAAAAAAAAAAACACTGCTACATAAAAAATAAATGTCACACTTACCTGAAGGCAGCCATGGAGGAGAAAGCAGAGAGCAGAGCCCAGGACAACAACCCCAGCAACCCCAGTACCAGCAAGGGTGTCCTGAAAGAGTCCCAGGGGAAGAAGAAGAGCATGTGCAAGTTTAATGAGGAAGAGAATGAGATCCTGATCACTGAGGTGACAAAGCACCAACAAAAGTTCTTCGTCAACTCCAAAATGTCATTGGGGAGGAAAAAGGCCATATTGCAGAACATTGTGGACAAGGTCAACAGCGCTGCAGAAGGTAAAATAACAGTGAGTGACTGCAAAAAGCACTGGCATAGTTGCAAGTGCAGGACAAAGGAGAAACTGGCAAACAATTTCAAGGCAGCCATGCAGACAGAAGGTGGAAGTCCAGCGCCCCAGGAGCAGCTGGATCCCTTGGAGTAGCGGGTGTCAGCTGTCATCTCAGAGGAGTCTGTGGCAGGAGTTGCAGGACAGGACATTGCTGACTATGATGTACCAGAACAGGATAAGTTGCAACAATGGGCAATGTGGGGGGCGTGGCCAGCAGCCGGAGGAAATGGCCGCTGCCTAGAGAGGCTCCATGACTCCACAGACATCCCCCAAGATCTGACAATTAATCCGCCGGCAAACACTCACAAAAAGTGGTGAGCAAGTTGTCAGAAGCAGTCGGGACTCGGTAACACCTACCGTAGCCTGAAAACGAAGAGGAATCAAGAGACTGCGTCGAAGTGAATGGGCGCGGCCTGCGTCACGAATTGCAGGCGGGGTCTCAAGTGCTGTGGAGACCGAGTGTTGCGGAGGTAATCGGCCCGCCCCCGAGGCAAAATCAAGTGGGGCTAGGGGCGACGGCTGCTTAGCAGGGATCTGCGACGATCCGAGAATGCCCTCGGGGCTCGGCAGAAATTAATCCTGATCTTCCTGAAACGGTGCCAGACGGCGCGGCGAAGCGGAGTCCCCCGGGCACGCGGAGAACCTGATCTGCCAGCCGGACGCCATCGCAATTGAGGTCAGCCCCGGCCCCACACGTCCTTCGACATTGCGACCCTCCCTCCCCCCTGAGCACACTTAACAAATACTGAGCACTGACTGGTACGGGGTGCACCGAGTGAAGGTGACCCAAAGGATCAGAGCAATCAAGAGGGGGTCATTGGAGGGGGCACAGGCAAAGAAGGCACGAGTGACCAGTGGGCAGCGATAATAGACTGGGCAACGAACCCACACGAGCGGTGTGACCCATATCATAGCTCACCAAACGACACCTCCCCCAACGGAGCACAGAACGATAATAAGGGTAGCGGGCCGCGCAATAAGACTTCCAAGGAAAGACAGGAATTACCCAAAACAGCAGCAAAGATAAAAGAGGCGGTGCTCCGCTTCGCCCTGGCCGTGTTGCGCTCGTGTAAGAAGAGCTCAACGCACGATTATCCACAAAGGTGTGCAGACCGTGTGGTGAGACCGGGCGAGGAGCCCCCTGGCCATTCTCCCTGACTGCAGCACGACCACGGCGTAACCAGTCGGAAGTAGGAAACCCGAAAGGCCGCGTGTGACCTTACACCACACAGGCAGCAGTGAGTACTACCACCTACCCACTTCCATTAGTGTGCCACTGGTTTGGACTTGCTGCGATGGGGGGAAGGGGCCAACGCAGCACACACCAAATGAAGCTGGACACCAAGACTCCACCAGAAATGACAGAACATGAAACCACCCAAGCGACGAGACACAAGAGGTCACGTTGCAGGACATTATGGCCACACTAAATAAAGTGCATACCTCTTTGGAATCCCGAATAGGTACGGTCTCTGTAGAACTCTCGCTAATTCGTGCTGATTTGAAAAAAATGACCACGAGAGTAACGGAGGTTGAAGCGACAACAGCAACCCTCTGCGAAGACACAACCGCTCTCAAGCGCCAAGTAAAACAACTAGAAGCTCACAACAAAGTGATGGCTGCCAAACTTGATGATCACGAAGGCCGCTCGAGGCGCAATAATGTTAGAATTATTGGTGTGCCGGAGGGGACGGGGGGACCGGCACTGAATTTGTTTGTCGAAGACCTCGTCAAGAACCAGTTGCTGCCACGGGGTCTGTCAAACTATTTTTCAGTAGAAAGAGCCCACCGTGTCCCGGGAGGCAGGCCAAGACCGGGAGCGCCCCCCCAGGCCCATACTGGCTCGCATTTTTTACTTTCGAGATCGCGACTTGATTCTCCAGATGGCCCGCCTTGCTCTACCGGTGTGCCTCGAACATAGTACAATAACGTTCTTTCCGGGACTACACGGCGGCAGTCACAAAACAATGATGCAGCTTCCTTGAAGTTAAGAAAGAGCTGAGGAACCGTGAACTCAAGTACTCCATGTTATTCCCTGCGAAATTAAGAGTAGAGGCTGAGGGAAAGGCGTGGTTTTTTACGACACCTGAGGAGGTCCAAGAATGGCTTGAGGGATGGCGCTGAGTCACTAACTCTGGAAGGACTGGTAAGAAATATAATCAACAATCACAGGAAGCGGCGCCAGCAGAGACGGAAGAGACAAGATCAGTAAACGGATCCCCGCTTGCGAGAAGCGGAGAGTAGGGGGCCCCCCTCTCATTCGCTGGGAATTAAGACTTGAAGCAAGCACTCAATGGCACACACCGCAATCACGCAAATGGAGTCCATGTAGAATTATAGTAATGGAACTATGCCTTGGAAACACAGCCCAAGAATCAGAGGAACACTCACGTCTGACAAGGTGTCCGAGGCAATAAAAGACAAGCATCGAACTAATGTATAGCTTTACCCATTTTCCTCCTTCCACACTATAAGTTAATTGTGTAAAGTTAAGATAAGATTGCCAACCTACTACACTACGGACAAGGGGATGTGCAGGAGGGGATACTGGAAAGCTCTCCCCCCCACAAAGGTACCAGGGTATGGGTAACAAGCACTCTGCGCAGTTGGGGAGGCGGGTAGTTCTAAATCCGCCATGCAGGGAGGCAGGGTGGAGGGTGGGATGGGGGGGTAGAGTTATATAGTTATTATTTACCTTACTTTAATTGTTTGCAACAGTTAATGTACGATTTCAATGCTTCCACACAACACTTCCGAGACAATATCCTACTCAACTTCCCCATGCAACTACTACATATGGCACGGACATCTGCACTCACTGATATGGCGACCGCAGCACCATTGACCCACCCCATGGATGGTCCACCTTTATCACTTTTCTCATGGAATGTGAATGGCCTCCGTGATAAAATAAAGAGAGGACTGGTCTTGCAGTACCTCAAACACCAGGCACCAGCGGTGGCCCTGATCCAAGAGACACACTTAGTGGGGTCTGCATGTAAGGCCCTAGATAGAAGGGACTTCCGGATAGTGGCACACTCCGGGTTCACCTCAGGCTCACGAGGGGTGGGCATCATGGTTCGAAAGCAATTCCCACTCATTGTTAAAAAAACATGGACGGATGACCAGGGACGGTTTGCAGCTATCTCATGCCAATGGAAGGGGCGTATGTTTAACATAGTTTCAGTATACATCCCTCCAGCACTTCACTCACTGGCACTCCCAGCACTTAGCACATTTTTACTTACACTCCCAGAAGGGGAACTTATCATAGGAGGAGACTTTAACACTACAGTAGATGACACTCTTGACCGCAAGCCCACTAGTCACCAACGCCGTACTAAGTCCCGATTTGAGGAGTTCCTGGACGCACTGGGTCTGATATACGTTTGGTGTTCCCGATTTCCGCAGGAGCAGCAGTACACTTTCCATTCAGGGCACACAACAGCCTCTCCAGAATAGACTACATACTTACATTGGCAGATAGTCTAGGGAAGCTAGAGGGGGCGACCCACCTGCCCAGAGGCATCTCTGATCACTCCCCTGTTTTTGTCAAATACACGTTGCATGCTCCAATTCAACGACGTATATTCCCAATATGTCCAGCATACCTTAAAAATCCTAAGATCTGGAAGGGTCTAACTACAACCACACAACAGTACTTCAGAGAAAATGAACATTCGGTATCCTCCCCGTTAATTCTATGGGAAGCATATGTCAGTTCTTCAGGGCCAAGCCATTTCTCTAATTGCTGGTCGCAAAAAAGAAAAAAGGAAACAAGTAGATGCTCTAGAGCAAGAAGTGAGTCAGCTGGAGGCAACACACTCTCAGAATCCCACTGGAGTCAATGCCCACAGACTAAAGTTTGAAAAGCAGGGATATAGAGAGTACATGTGGGAGGAAGCAAAAGCCAAACTAATAGCCACTCAACATAAGGTCTATGAAGTCGGGGATAAAGCAGGAAAGCTCCTGGCCTGGCTAGATAAACGAGAGCGAGCTAGTCGCTGAGTGGCACAGCTGCGATTGGACACTGGAGACACCATAACAGACCCGCAAAAGATAGTAAATGCACTTGCACTCCACTACGAAAAGATCTACACCCCGATGACCACAGCCACATTGATGAGGCGACAGCATTCCTCAAAGATATTCAGATGCCCACGCTCACACCGGCCGATACCCAATTACTTGAGGCAGATCTTACACCAGAAGAATTAGCATTGGCCATAGGTACCTTACAATCAGGGAAGGCTCTGGGGCAGAATGGCATACCTATTGAACTGTATAAAAAAGCAGCAACTAAACTTGCACCGCACTTGCTAAATATGTATGAAGCCAGTCTAGATGCAGGAGAACTCCCCAAGGACCAGCGAATGGCGACAATAGTGGCTATTCACAAACCGGGGAAGCCGACGCAAGATTGCATGTCCTACCGGCCCATATCGCTGCTCAAAGCAGAGGCCAAAATATTGGCTAAAACGCTGGCCGCCAGACTGACACCCTATCTTACCAAATTGGTGCACCCAGACCTATCGGGATTCATGCCGGGAGAAATACGGCACTTAACCTGAGATGCCTACATAGCGTTATGGCTCGCAAACCTACCATCCAGGAAGAAGCCATTATCCTATCCCTGGACGCACGTATGGCCTTCAATATGGTCGAGTGGCCTTTCCTCTTTGCCGTCCTTAAACATATGGGTTTCGGACCCAAGTTCTGCGCTTGGATTCAGTTGTTATATACAAAGCCATTAGCACACGTAGTAGTGAACGGCTGAATCTCGGCTGACTTCCCCTTAGAGCGCGGAACACGACAACGTTGTCCCCTATCGCCACTCCTATTCGCCCTAGTGCTAGAACCGCTGGCAGCCTGGATAAGGAGAGACCCGATCATCCTTGGACTATGATGGACAGAGGGATGGGAGGCCCGCAGATCCTTATATGCGGATGATGTTCTGCTATACATGGCATCCCCCAGACGTTCATTAAATAGACTCCTGGATATTTGGGGGGCGTATGGAAGGTACTCCGGATACACTATTAATTGGAATAAATCAATTCTATATGTCCTAAATGGCCCCTTCGCCGAAGCTGCCAATGGGGTGTGCGGTGCAAGTAGTAGAAGGCGGCTTCAAATATCTAGGAACTCACATTACACCACTACCTGAGGACTTTATGGAAAAAAACCTCCTAGAACCCCTGAGAAGACTCCGCCGCGATACAAAACACTGGCAATCCCTGCCATTGACGCTGCTGGGAAGAGCTGCACTCTTCAAGATGATGGCCCTCCCTAGATTTTTGTACGCCTTGCAGAATACCCCATTTCCGGTTCCCTTATCATATTTTAAGGCAATAGAAGTGGAAGTAAGCAACCTCCTTTGGGATGGAAAACCAGCCTGTATAGCCATGAATAAATGGGTAAAGGATGGTATGACGGCGGAATTGCCCTTCCGAACATACAAACATACTATTGGGCTTCCCAACAGATTGTGCTCAATCAGTGGCTCCATGCCCCTCAAACTGAACCGGCATTCCGCATGGATAGACATGTCCCGGGAGAGGGAGGAATTATGAGAGCGCTGTACAATAAAACTCGAAAGACAGCCTTAATGGGACCCACCGCACACACAGTTCAAATATGGCACATAGAGCTGAAAAAGTAGGCTGGGATAGCACTATAACACAATTGACCCCGCTCTGGGAAACCCAAAGACTGGGTAGGCTCAGCAGCAGCAAAGGATTTAAACAATGGGATTCAATAGGAATCTCAAGAGTTGGGGATCTCTGGATTAAGTGAGAGGTCATTACTTTCGATCAACTTCAAGAGCAATATGAGATGGCACCCACAGAAATATTCCGATACACCCAGATCAGACATGCACTCAAGGCGGCCATCCCATCAGGCACTATCCTCCCAGAGGCTTCCCCATTAGAGGATAGGCTCCTAACAGACTATATGGATAAAAAAGCCATTTTCCTAACTTATTGCAAGATCATTAACAATCAACCAGACCCCACAAAAAATCTCCACGAAATATAGCAGACCGATATGGGAGACTTGGATGAGACAGACTGGCAGGAGGCACTCGCGTCCCCACGAGAAGTGGCGATATCCTCAAAGCTGAGATTAGTACAGCTTAAAGTACTCCATAGAATCTACTACACGAGAGTAACCCTACATAAGATAGGGAAGACTGATAGCCAACTCTGCTTTAAGAAAATGCGGGGCAGTCGGCACATTTTATCATACGTTATGGGAATGCCCAGAGATAACGATATATTGGGGAGCAATTATGCACACAATTACACAAGTTAGCAGGGTTACCGTGTCACCGGAACCCAAGAGATGTCTCTTGAACATTTGGGAACCGACAGATCTCAATCACACGGCTCAAGACTGGGCGACACTGGGCATGGCGATAGCCAAACGCAACATTGCCAAACACTGGGGAGCACAAGCTACTCCGACGTACCGGAAGTGGTTTAATGATATGGATGGAGCTATGGTGGCGGAGAAGGCAGTATATGGACATAGAGGGTACCTTAAGAGGTGGGAACGAGTATGGGGAAAGTGGAACAACTTCAGAGGGAATATCTGTACGCTACCTCCTGATGAACCCGTAATAGACACAAGTTGGTAAAGGGTGAGGAAAAATGTTAATCAGTTAACCACATATCTATGTAATAAATGTGTATGCCTGCCGGAAGAGGTGGTTTGTAGTGTGAAGCATGGATCTGTAAGCACTTATTCTGTAACCGAACTATTGCAAGTTATGTATGTATCCAATAAAAATTTTTTTTTTTAAAACAATGGGCGATGTGGGTAACTAGGTCATGTCATGCAGTGCAGGCAGCTATGTCCCAGCGCTCCACAGGACTCTCTGCGGGACAAAGGAAAGTATGCTGGCTCATCTATGGTTAAACATAACATAAATGGAAAGCTCACTGCCCAGTTACACATTGCACAGCTCAGTCAGGTCTGTCACCTTTATCATTTGCGAAGTGCAGCACCATTCCACGTTCACCTTTCTCTGCATACTGGCACTTGTAGTTGAATGTACAACATCAGTCACTAGAACTACAAGCCCCAGAATACAAAGGAAAAAACATGGAGGCATATTTACAAGATAATGACGCAGCACTGTAAGCTAACTTTCTGCACCGAGCTGTGTTATTAGGAAATTGCAGGGAAGCGTTGTCTTTACAATAATAGGGCACATCCCTGTGCTTTCCTCTGAGCTGGCACACACTAGGCTGCCTAGCACCAATGCAGGTACCCTTGCACCATTATTCATAATGCAAATGTTTCTTTGTGATAGGCATGCACATTGAATCTGGCAATTCACACAGCATCTGACATCACACTCAATCCTTGCACTACACAATTTACATTGATGAAGGCACTCACTGGTAATATTGGGGTCCTTGAAACCCTCCACCTCACCAACTGGGTATGTGGCAGGTCCCCCTACGAGAAATAACATGTAAAACAAATCGGTTAACTTAGAGCACATATATTGTATGCAACAGAAGCATAGTACATATGTATAGCTATTGGCTGTGTAACCCTTCAGGTTGTAATTAATCTAAATGCAGAGTTGCCATGCCTGAATGATACACGTCAGTAAGGAAGGTTGAAGTGTACACACATATGATGAGCCAAAACATGCACCTGCTTGTCAATTTGCGGAACCAGTTCTTAGACATCATAACTACTATATTTCACTTTGATGGCTGACTTTGATGAGTCTCTGCACCTACATAACTCACATACCATACTCAGCAAGGTATTGCAATACCCATGCCCTCTTAATATTTACACTAGGAAATGAGTACGCAACATACATCACACATTAATGCATCCATGATCCTTAAGTTGAGTGAGTTCTGTACCTGTTAGTGCTGCAGAGTACCAGATATTGTTCAGGCATGTCCTGTGCATCCCCAATTAAGTTATTGGACAATTGAACACCAACATATATGAGATATGTTGAGATATGTAAGATTCAAGGTGGCATATCCTTGGATAGTGTGCATTTGTATGCTAAGAACACCAAGGGGCTAATTTGCAAGCCCCTTGTGCCTCTGAGGCCTCACTTTTTTACATATGAAAAGTGACACACCAGCGCCGCTAGGGACTTGTAAATTAGCACACTAGTTGGTAAGGTGGTCCAGTATAACTCAACGGACTGCCCATTCATTAATGACTCCTGTCCTCTTTGTCTTGCTGGCCAGCACAGGGCAAATCCTAGTTGAGCTGTGCAGCACCATTACTTGTGATTTGCACTCCTACAGAGTTTTGCGGACAACTTTATGTGTAACTTATGTTCTGTAATGACCAGTCACAACTATACCTGACAAATGCTTGTGGTGAAAGAAGCACCTCTGGAGATGACTTGCACTTCCTGGTTTGTCATCATATGAGTTGTCTGGATGGGGTACGGGCATGTGTGTCAGCTCTATGCTTCCCTGGGACTCAATTATTTCACCTAAAGGGACACTAACACTTGTGTGGCCCTCTCAGTGACACAGATAGAACTGGTGCACAGATAGTGCCAGTGCTATTGCTGCAGCATTTGCTTTATTTGCATGGGGGCAAAGCTATTTTGAGCAAAAAGTTATGTGAGCCTTTATTACTGTTAACACTATTCATCAATGGGTAAATGAGACACATAGGAAAACACAAATCATGTATACTAACCAACTTGTCCACCAACTTCTATGCCAATGTAGTCTAGGAAGTCTGACTCACAACCAACCACACCCGCCCATCGATGCTTCAATTGATGGATCATCTGGTCAATGACAAACAGCCTCTCAATTTGTGCCAGCACCTTCTCCCACCGTTGCCAAGAAGCTCCCAAACGCCTGGGTGTTCATGGGGCATGCTCTACCATTGCCAGGTATTACCCAACCCAAACACAACTAACACCCAAACAAAATAGAACCCCGCAAACCCCCCCCACTAGCCCTATTACATTAATACCTCAAAAGACAAACACCCGACTGAACACAGGACAATACACTACAATGCATAACAAGAAAGCTCAAAACGAACTTTAGGAACAAGACAGGGACAGCAGACACAACTAAACAACTCCAGACACATCAAACACTCTCCAGTGCAGCCAAAACCCAACCACTCAGAAGCACAGACAGAAAACTGTGATTTAAAGTTTAAAAATTAAGTAAGTTCACAGGTCCTGGATTACAGCATGCATGATCCATGACATCACTTATTTTCAGCAGATGTGTTGTTTTTTTTACGCTACCAGTATGTGCGCCGGTTTCACACAAAGCCTGACAAGGCACCATGCGGTCATTCAGACGTGTCGGCTGGGAATAGTCATTTTCGACTGACACATTGCCTACAAAATTCACACTTTAAGTTCATGCGTCTTTTTTTTACGGATTCGATCAAATGTGTATTTCTTGGTGTATTGTGATGTGCAATGCAGGTAATCATTTATGGGGATTGCTGTGTTGGGTGTGAATAGTTGAGTTGACCTGCTTACTGTCTTTGCATGTGTTTAATGTGTATGTTGACAGTGTACATATGTGTGAGTTCATGTTTTTCAGAGATCATACTATGCATAGGGCCCAATCCCTCGGGCAGTGCAAGGGCACATCTTTCAAGAGATGCCCCTTGTGCTAAATTGGTATTAGCACTCAATTACATTGCTTTAGCTTCCCTCAGGGATGCCACAAACCTGCACTGTCATGGGGTCATTGCACACACATCTATGACAGCGCAGCCTACTGCCAATCTGCACCATGTACCACAGTGCAGGTGGCAGGCTGTGGGGAAACTTTGGAGGGTTACATTTTCCTTTGCAGGCAAGTGCTGAAATTGGCTGCAATCACCTGGAAGGGGATATGACGCCATATGATTGGTTGAGTATAGGCCATTCATATTCAAGGTTTTACCACCCCCCTCGCGACATCCTTCCCGTCACAGAACAGATCATGGACATTATCTTGGCCAACGCAGACTTCCATGGCTCTCAGATCTTCCTGGGAGATTTCAACCTCCATTGGAATAATGTAAATGACGTGGTGGTCAATATCCTTAAATCCTTCCTACTTGACCTCAACCTAATCCAAATCTGTGACAGCCCCACTCATATCAAAGGAGCTACCTTAGATCTTGTCATTGGCAAGCCCAACTCCATCCTCCTGGACTCGATCCTCCCATGTGATTGGACAGACCACTATTGCATCACCTTCCGTATCCTGGAATTGGTAAGAACAAGTAAAGCCCAACCCAAGAACCCAAAACAGTTGAAAAGATGCCGACGGAACATCAACCCGCAAGATCTGACTGCTCTCTGTGATAACATCCTGCCCCCCTACCGAACATGTCTGATATCCACGACCTTACGGCCCACTATAACCACGCAATGCTGAACGTACTAGACTCGGTTGCACCACTACAGCTTAAAAGAATGTCCTCTAAAATCTCCAAACCATGGTTTACTGATAGTCTCAATTCCGAAAGAAGAAACCTAAGACTTGCCGAAAGGCTGTGGCGGTTCTATCCCTCCCTTGAGCATCTTTACCACCTAAGATCCCTGAGAAGCATTTATAATAAACGCATCAGATGCTCGAAGGCCACCTTTTTCAGAACTAAGCTAGACCAAGCAAAAAACCGTCCCAAAAAACTGTTCGAACTCATCAAGTCCCAAGCCAATAGTCATCCGAACTCCGCATCACTGGGCCAAGGGACGTTGCCTAATTGCGAAGAATTTGCAGATTTCTTCACAGATAAGACTAATAAGATTGAAACTGAATTACGATCTGCCGGTGACCACCTGTCGATCAGTCCACCGACCTCCCTCTGTCCACCTGGTGTGGATATCATTGTCCTTGTGCAACCCTACCTCCCTAAAAACAATGCATCCTGGAGTCTGTTCCAAACCTTGGATGAATGCACTATACGCAAAACGCTGTCGACTCTGAAACCTTCCAACCACTACAACGACCCGCTGCCATCGAAACTTTCCGGGAAGTTAGATCCTCCTTACTAACATTGTGGACTACGATCGTCAATGCTTCACTTCGGCAAGGTGCTATTCCAGATTGCCTAAAATCGGGTCAAGTTACCCCGATTTTAAAGAAAGCAACTGCTGATCCCATGGACCTTCATAACTTTTGCCCAATCTCCAACATCCCCACCTTGGCAAAGCTCCTGGAGAAATGTGTGCTTGCCCAACTCTGCACCACATCGACCATTTCCAACTCCTGGACCAATGCCAATCTGGTTTCCGCCCGGGCCATAGCACAGAGTCGGCTCTAACGCACATTGTCGATGATGCGTTAAGAATGCTGGACCACAATGAGTCGTGCCTACTGATCCTTCTTGACCTTTCGTCAGCATTTGATATGGTCAAACACGATAACCTAATTGACCTCCTGGAACACAGGATGGGGCTGTCTGGGCCTGTGCTTAACTGGTTCTCTTCATTCCTCCTGAATAGATCCCAAAGCTTCAAGGTGAACCAATCCCTGTCCCATCCTGCACCGGTTACGCTGGGGGTTCCCCAAGGTTCAGCACTCTCTCCCACGCTCTTTAACTTGTTCATGGAGCCTCTAACAGAAATTCTGAAATCATCCAGCATTCACTATCACATGTATGCGGACGATACTCAACTATACCTGAAGATCGCCTCCCCTGAGGACATTCAGTCCCTCAACTCAGTCCTGCTGGAAACCCAAAGCTGGCTGACACGTAACCATCTGAAACTAAGGGCCATATGTAGGTAAAAGTGAAATTCCGAATTCTTAATACCGAATTTTACCGATTCGGTATTAAGAATTCGGAATTTCCGATGTAGGTAAAAAATCGGTATTTTTTACCGAATCGGTAAAAATCGGAAAAAACAATACTGATTCCTTAATACCGATCGGTATTACCGAATCGGTAAATACCGAATTGGTATTTCAAAATAACAGCAATTGAGGAAACAGCCAATCCTGTGCATCCACCCCACCTCCCAACCAGGAAGTGGCCACACCCATGCAGGTGCACTGAATCAGAACCTTCTGGAGAGGCAGGGAGTGCAGAGGAGAACACAGGAGCAACTGTGAGAACTTTTCCTGAAAAAACTGCATAATGGCCAACAAGTAGACAGAAAAAGAAGGTGCTGAAAGGAAAAGAAAGCTAAAATTCAGCGAAAGGGAGCTGCAGGTCCTGATTGAGGAGGTGGTCAAACAACACACAAAGCTGTTTGGGAAACAGTCCTTGCAAGTGCCAGAATCAGAGAAAAGGAAAATATGGCTTGGAATACAGGCACATGTGAATGCGGTTGGAGTGACCCCCGAGAAATTGAGGTACTAAAAAAAGGTGGTACGATGTCAGGAGCCTCACAAAGAAGAAGATGGCTGAGAGGAAAAAACAAGCCAGCCTGACAGGAGGAGGAAGAAACAGGGCACCTGCACTGACTGCACTGGAACAGCTGGTGGAGTCCACCATAGAGCCTGACAGCGTCAGCGGAATCGGGGATGCAGACAGCTCAGCCAGAGCTGCCAACAAACAAGGTAAGAAGCATGCACACCAATCTGCGCCCCCACTCCCTAACCCCATTCCCCAATGAGGCAGTGTGAATCCCACTCCAGTACAGGTTTTACTAAACACCAGCAATGCATTATGGGAGATGTAGTCAGTGTAACACCTATCATGACAGTCATCCCACTGAACACAAAGGCATGTGACACACATCAGTGATAAGCAAGCAGAGGACAGAAAGATAGATTGGCAGAAATGAAAATGTATTATTGGTACGTAGTGCTGCCAGACTAGTGAGCTAATGTACAATTTGTGTCCACAGGCGAGACATCGCGCAGGTCTGCACATGACAAGGCAGGAAGGGCACCCCGGAAGGAGAGATCAGAGGAGGCCATTGCAAGTGCAGGGGACACTACACCACCACCACCGGCATCACCACCACTGCCAGCATCACCACCACTGCCAGCATCACCACCACTGCCAGCATCACCAGCAGCGTCACCACCGGCAGTGACAAGGCACGTGACGAGGCATGCAGTTGCCAGACTCCAAGAGATGGAGTTGTCCTTGGAAGACAGCAGGGGTGGAGAAATGTCGACAGTGCCAGTGGATGGCAATAATGCAGGATCGCTGTCCACCACAGAGAGATCACACACAGGTGCCAGACGCCGCAGGGCTAGGGAACCCAGTCCACCTTTGCAGGGTGAGGAGCATGGTGTGTTTGCAGGGCTGGAGGCGAACATGGTAAAGGTTCAGCGCCTGCAAGGGAAAGCAGTACAATCTGTACAGCCGGCAGATGAGACACCTGAATGCAAACATGCAGAACATTGAGAAGGGCATCAGCTCAATGACCACGACGCTGGCTGAGGGCATGAAGGAAATGGCTGAGGGCATGAGGGACATGTCCCAGTCAGTGATGCTGCTGTGCAGCAAGCTTGATGAGGACAGGATGGCACGGCGCAGGGAGAGGCAGAAGATGGAGAATCATACAAAGGCGGTGAACCGCCTCTCCACTGCCACTTCTCTGCTCTGCAGGCGCTCCGTGGCCATGCAGGAAGGGATGGCACACTGCAGCCGTGATGTTTCAAGGGGGCTTGTTAAAGTTACTACTGCACTTGAAGTGCTCCTAACTACTCAGGCTGCCAATACTGGTGCAGGTGATGTGGGGGACAGTGAGGAGACGACAAGTCGCAGCAGTATAACACCCCCTGCAACTGAGACCAGGAGGAGCAGCAGACGTCATGGGGCTGGCACTGGATCGATTGCCAGTGACGACAGTCTGCTAAGGGAATCCAGCAGTGTTGTGCGTGGCCGCAGGCGTTAATGCAAGCCACACTTTGTGTACTTAACTGGGTGACTTAACCCATGACATCCTTGTAGGGTGGTTACAAATAGGACTGGCAAGTTGAGTCCTTCGTGTAGTGTCGTAGTGCCAAAATATTAAACTACGTCATTCAAATGCAACAACTGGCTGTGTCTCCTTACTTACTCAAAAATAGTTGCATGTGATCTCAGCCCGTCTTTGTCTCCCATCTGGTGCTGACGCCACTCCTGCTGCGTTGGGCTCTGGCTGTGCAAATTCATCATCATCGTCCTCAGAGTCCGTTAATTCAACTTCTGTACCTTTCTTAGTGGCAAGGTTGTGCAGCATACCACAAGTTGCGATGATTTTGCAGCAGATGATGGGTGTGTACTGACGTGTGCCTCCGCTTTTGTGGAGGCAGCGGAACCTGCTTTTCAATAGTCCAAACGTGCGCTCCACAATGTTGCGTGTTGATTTGTGTGCCACATTGTATCGTCTCTCACTTGGGGTTGATGGGTTTAGGTAAGGAGTGAGGATGAATGACCGCACAGCATAAGCGCTATCACCTAGGTGAGAAAGAGAGTGCCATTAATTACAAACACCAACACATTCATCTGCAGTATACATCAGGGTGTGTCACAGTGATTTACCTAGCAGGTATCCTTCTCCAAATTCTCCCGCAGCCAGGCGTGTGTAGATCCCACTGTTCTGGAAAATGTATGAGTCGTGGGTGCTCCCTGGAAATTTGGCCACAATGTCGGTGATTAAGTTGGCTGCATCGCAGATTACCTGCACATTTATGGAGTGGGTGGATTTTCAGTTTCTGTAGATATACTCAGTGGCTGCAGGTGGGCAGATTGGAATGTGTGTCCCATCAATGCACCCTATAACATGCGGGAACTGTGCCATTTGGTAAAAGTCTGTCTTGGTTTTCAGCAGTTCCGCCTGTGTGTTTGGGAAGCTTATGTAGTGATGCATTCTCTGCATCATGGCATCCAGGAACTTCTTAAAGAAACAGGACAGGCAACTCTGTGACACCCCACCTACCGCAGCTATCACCCCCTGGTAACTGCCAGATGCAAGTAGGTGTAGGCTACAGAGCACCTGCACATGTGGTGGTATAGCGTGCGCCCTTGGTGTTGGATGCTCCAGAAGTGGGTGCAGGTCCCTTATCAGGTCCAGGATGGTGTGGGGGTGTAGCCTGTACCTTTCATGGATCTCTGCCTCAGTCAGTTGGAAGAGTGTGATGCACTGTCTGTAAACGCGCTCCTCCCGTCTCCAGATCCTCACTCCTGCTGCCTGTAGCCATAGCCGCCTTGCAATTACATAGAGGGCCGCCATAGTGATCACACTGTTGCATTTTGGGACTGCTTATATACACTGCACCTGATTACCACCTGCTTTCAGTCAGTGTTAATTACAGACTCCTAAATACTGATTTTTAGAAAATTCGGTATTACCGAATTTTTCTACATCTCTTTTCTCGTTTTTACCGTTTCTTATTTACCGATTCGGTATTTGGGTGTTCGGTAAATCCGATTTGGTAAATTAGAAATCGGTAATAAGGAATCGGTGTTTACCGATTCCTTGTTACCGATTCCTTCCCTACATCACGCATGCCTAAATACCGGTCGGTAACGGTGAAATTTACCGATTTTCACCGTTACCGACCGGTATTTGGGCCACCTACATCGGGCCCTAAATGCTCTAAAAACAGAATTCCTCCTAATCTCACCCCACAAGCAATCTTCGGTCATTGAACAATGGTTGAATCAGCTTACTGCTCTTAACTGCAGACCTCACCTCGTGGACTCGGCATCCTCGCTTGGTATTATATTAGACAAAAGTCTGAACATGCAAAAGCACATCAGTTCCCTCACCAAAGGAGCGAACTGTCAACTAAGCATCCTAAGGAAGTTCAAACCCTTTCTCCCTGCTCATGACCTAAAGGTTGCAGTGCAAGCATTAGTGATCGCAAAGGTGGACTATGGCAGTGCAATGCTTTGTGGCTTGCCCAGAGTGAAAACGGCTCCTCTTAGGGTGGCCCTCAATTCTGCTGCTAGGCTCTTAACTGGCACTAAAAAATACAACCACATCTCTCCGGACCTGTTGGCCCTGAAATGGCTCCCATATGAAGCTCAGATACAGCTGAAAATTGCATGTATGGCACACAAAGCCATCCACTTCAAGACCCCGATGTACCTCGCTCAGAAACTGGAGCTCTCATGTGGTTCAAGAGCCTCCAGAAGTGCCAGCACCCTCTTACTCAAACCACAAAAATTCAAGAAAAAAAAACCTATAATCGAGCATTCTCAGGTAAGGCGCCAAGGATCTGGAACTCTCTTCCCCCGAAGTCAGGGTGATCCCTTCCACTGTCCTCTTCAAAATAGAAGTTAAAGGGCTCTTGATGAAGAAATATCTGCCTCAGTCTGACTTCCCCACTTGGCTTTGGGGCTATTGATGCTGTTTTGTGGCCCAGCGGCTTGGCTCACGAGAATGTTGGACATTTTAAGACTATGTACTTTTTCGCTATGTTGAATATTTGTTTGCATGTACCCGTCCTGCTGCATAATCTGGAAAGCGCTCTGATACCCTCGGTGGTCATGTTCGCGCTATATAAAACTTTCTAAATAAATAAATACCCCCCAGGAAAGTAACAGTGTCATCATTTGTGGGCCACATGATTTTCATTCATGTTGATAGTGCTATGCTAGATCACTATGCATTCCTTGGCGTGACTTCCTACATATTGCTGGCAGTAAGGCTGTGTAAATCACACCATAGCTACACTCGGCATCAAGGGGGTGCTGCTTGTGCATTGCAGTGGGTGTTCACATGCAATACTCATGTAGTTTGACACTAAAACAGGTGATGAGACTCACATGGGCAAGGAAAAGTCCACAACTTGACAGACAAATCCAGTAGAGTCAAACAAAGGATGTATCAATTGATGTAACATTGGCTCGTTATGTTTCCATGTGTCCTGCATGCTGTTGCTCACATTGGCCATGTAGAACTATTCCATGGATGGTTTCTGTGCAGGGAAGTGTTGAGAGAACCCACCATATCATGTTGTGGTACACAAACATCAGCTGTATGGACTTGGGTCTGGAAGGATATGAAATGAAATGAAATTAAATTAAATTCGTACTTGTAAAGCGCACTTATACCCCCAAAGGGGTGTCCTGGCGCTGTACGCATACCGCTGTGGAACCCTTCCTGGCTTTTCCCTGTGAAATGTCCACTCCTGGGCACCCCCAAGGTGAAGGCAGGCATCCCAGCACTGGTGGGGCCGTTGTGGAGATTAAGCAAGCTATTGCCCAGAGTTGCAGAGTGGGACCCATGATTAGAATAGGCACCGAGGCGAGAATTATCAGGTCCGAGGAAATTGAGCCCAAGACCCGCCGAGGTGGGAATTGAACCCTGGTCCCGGGCCAGATCTCTGCATCAGGGTCTGCCGCTCTAACCATTGAGCCACACTTCTCCACCATGATATGTGTGGGCCATGCACATTGCTATTGCACATAGTCTTCACCACCAAGTGTAGCCTATGATTTGTGGATCACAAGGTCAGCTTGTCTAGCCACAACTAGCCAGGTGTAATACAGTCATAAATATGTTTGCCATTGGGACCCATCACAATATGTTTCTAGGTTTTGTGGTTACTTGAAGTTTGGTGAAGACTATGCATTCAGACATGAAGTTCCCCTGCGATTTTCTAGCCACGTTGGAACACTATATTTTGGGATGCATTGGTGCATGGCACTTTGGCTTGATTGACCTTGCTTTATGTGATTTCTGCTGCTCAATTGTTACATATTCTGAAACTGGGTGTTGAGTCTTCATATTTGCACAAGACTGTACTGATAGGAGTGAAGCCATTATTTGTATCTGAGTGCAATACACTAACTTGGTAGGCTACATCACTGCTTGTCCTATTGGCATCTTAGTCTAGTGTGGCAAGTGTGGCTACATTCTCCCTAGGTAGATACTGTTGCACTGGCAAAGTATAGTATGTAGCATTTGTATGTGTGATATGAGCTTTCCTAATAGATTTCATGTCCGGATGCTGATTTTGATGTAGCATATGTAGACTGTAGGTTTGGGCTGTGTTCCCATGCACATACTATGTGGATCACTTCACAGTTATCATACTATGAGTTTATTGCCCACAAGTATGAGGCTGTACAAATGGCTAACTGTAGGTGACACACACACACAGTCATAGCACACTATCTACTTTAGCACACCACATTCATTGTGGTTGGCAATGGAGGACTATTTGTTACAGGCAGTTGGCATGCACACTATTTAGTTTGTAGCAGATGTCCAATACTGTTTGTTACACATATCTACATACATTTTCTGTGTGACAATTAGTAGTGGGGAGCAGTGAATATTTTAATGTTTACTGTGACTATGAAGTCAAAATGCATGCACACTGGCATTGCTCATATATTTATTTACCATTATATGTATACAGTTTCATGTAGTCATCATTTTGCGGCATCATGTAAGTCACTCATGCATCTGTGAAAATGTTTTGAATGATATGGTCCCTCCACCGTGTTGCTGCTACTGATGAACAGCTTGATGTGGCTCCTCATCTTCCTCATCCTCATCGTCCAGCAGTTCATGCTCTTCATTGGCATCAGCCCATGGTACATTTGTCCATACACAAATATTGTGCAATATGCAGCAAGTTAGCATAATTTTGCATATCATTGGTGGCGAGTAGAGCAATCGGCCCCCAGACATATGCAGACTTCTGAAGTGGGATTTGAGTGCGCCAAATGTTCACTCTACTATGGGCTGGTCCTGCTTAGGGCATGATTGTACCTCTGCTGGGGTTCTGGCTGGGGTTTTTTCAGAGGAGTCAACACCCTCGGCTGCAGAGCATATCCTTGGTCAGCTGCAAAGACATGAGGGGTAAAATGAGTTAAGAGTCATGACAAGGGATGGCTCCAAACTCATGTACATTGTGTTATGTGTCCTGAATGACTTGTACACTTTACCTACTGATATAGATGTGCTATGATATTGTGTGGCATACACGCATGTAGGAATTTGATATGACTGACACTGTACTCCACAGACAGGTGTACTGTCCTCTGTGATACACTTATTATTTGCCATACTCGTGAGTGCCAATGCTATGAAGGTGATGATTTTTCATCAGTAATGAGAGTCAATTAGCCATTGAGTAGACAAATCTCTTACACTCATCTATTGTGTATATTATTGACTACTATTGCCATTTCTGAACTGATACATGTCTGATTTTACAACCTGTAGCTGGAGCAGGTGATGTTGCATACTTCAGTCACACATATTTGGCAGTGAGAGTTGGAGTCAATGTTGTTCAATATCTACTGCCATGGGGAGGGTAGTGAGTAGATATCAATGTGGGACATGATAGTGTACACATGACAGTGCACAGTGTCCACTATGTTGACAGCACACAAGGGGTTTGAGTTATGTGGGAGTCCTGCATTGCACAGTGCACCTGGTAAACTAACCACACTACACTGCCACAGTGCTTGGGGACAGTGTAGGACATAGTTCCCACATGATTCTGTGGCCAGGGTTTGGTGCCTGCACTGGCAGAAAATGTGCAGCATTTCTGCAAGACAGGCACATTATTCCCAAGATGAATCTGTTGTTGGCTGTCATGGGAGATGTAGTTTGTGCATGAGTCTGCACCTTGCTGCACAGTCTGGAGCCATGGAGGACAGGACTGATTGAGTGGTTTATGCGCCGCAAAACAGTGTTCACATAGGATGGGAAGTGTGTATATGATGAGTTAAGTAATTTAGCATGGAAGACATGATCTTGTGAGGTTAAAATGTGACTACTTTTCTCAGTTTTACATGTTTAGGATACATCACATGCCTCATGACCATGGGATTTACCTGTGGATACACAGACAAAAGAAAAGGAATTCCTTACTTCAACACGGTATGTGGTCACAGCATTTCACATACTGTTGCATTAGTGAGGCTCTTTCAAACAATTCAATGCACACACAGGGCCTCATTTAGCAGATGTTGCCACAGGACAGCACTGGATTTCACCTGGCTGCACTGAACTGCCTCCAAAGTAAAGGGCTGGAATGTGCCATTCCTAACATACAGCACATTTATGGTTCATACGCACAATCAAATATTGGTGACTAACTCCACACCCCCCCCCCCATACCATGGTGCTTGTTTGTTAGCGGTGTGTCCTCAAATAACTTAATGCTTTAAGGGACACATTCCTGCACCAAAAGCAAACAATCTATGCAATTTTCTTATTCTATGTGTCCTACAGAATGCAGAACATATAGTTATTGGACATGACTAAGAGATGTAATTATGTATCCTCATTTCACCTCCTCTTGGTAGGCACACTATTAGCAAACAGTCCCAGGGTCCCTGATCCTTGTATATGTGGAAATGTGTGAGATCCTCATTGGTGTTTGGTAAAAGCACCGCAAGGCCCATGGAACACATCCTTAATGTAGGGTGAGGCAATGCTGCACTTTACTCTGGCTTGCCTTACTGCATATCTATGAGGCCATGCAAGGACACACAGGCTGACTTTGCATTGCCTCATTGATATGAGTTAGAGACCTGCACCACCAGAGCATCATGAACAGGGATGCTACAGCAGTGCAGTTCACTTGTACATGTGGCCAAAAGTGGCATAGGTGGTCTCACCATGTGTGACTTGTAGGATTGTGTTGCGCATATTCCATGTAGTATGGTGAAAGTATGTAGGCCCCACCTACTACGTATGCACTGTCTCATTAAGCCGAACACTAATATGGCAATGTATTCCAACATAATTGACTGTCATGTGGTCTGACATGTGCTTCAGAAGTACTTACAAACCAGTAGGCCATTCCCACATGTCCCATTCTGGAAGCGCTCATTGATGGTGGAATGACTGAAGATGAAGGAATCATGAGCACGGTCCAGGTACTTTGCGAGGACATTGATGAAGAGGCCCAGATGGTCCACGATTGCCTTCACATTCAGGGAATGCATGTGCTTCCTATTGCGGTAAAGGTGTGATGTAGCCGCTGGAGGCACAAGTTGCAAATGTGGGCAGTCCATTGCCTCCAACACAAGTGGAAATCCTAAAGTGGCATAAAACCCTTGCTTGTTTTTCTGTTGTTTCTGCATTGTGTTGGGAAAGATGAGGTACTGGGGTGTGATGCTTATGATGGCATGCAGGACAAAGGGAGAAATGCTGAGAAGGATAACTGGGATACTCCTGCAACTCTGGCTGTGGTGGGTTGGAAAGTTCCAGGCATTGACGTCCTCCTCCCTAAGGTCAATGAGGGTAATCCTCTGGCAGTATGTCCGCTCCCTTCTCCTGCATTTCTCCCGTGGTGATGGTGGAGGTGTGGTGGTGGTCTTCTTGGTGTAGGAGCAGGTCCATGGAGTTGTTGAGCTTGCCAGAGTGATTTGGGTATGTTCTGCTTTCATACCAGTGGCCAATTTAGGCCTGGTTTTGCCATAGCGGTAACATTTTGCGGCTATTGGAACTCTGCGCGTCTTCTGCCAAAGTAGCGTAATTTTCCCGATTTGTTGTAAATACGGCAGTGTCAGTTTTGCATGGCTTTTTAAGAGGGAATGCCTACCTTGCATGTCACCATCGCTATCTGCCGAATCTGGATCGTGCGCTATGAAAAATAGGTGCAGGAGTGGTAAAAGTGATGCTAAAGGCCTCTAGCGTCACTTTGTATATATGGCACCAAAAAAAGTAGCTGCGGCGTTAAAAAAAATGATGCTGCAGGGGCGCTAGCTCCTTGTAAATATGCCCCCTGGTTGTTTACACTTCGGCTTCCTTCTAGATCCATCTGCCTTTCCAGCACAAGGGCACCATTGTAGGGCTTCATAAATGCTTTCTATTCATTCATTTTTTCGTTTGTTTCAGTGGCTAGTCACCGAAATGAAAGGCATGAGAGCTCTATGCTGTTAGAAGTAAAAATGCTTATGCAGTGAAGCTACTACTAACACGTGGGACACCTGAGTAATCAACATCAAAGGTGTTAGAAACGTGGTACAAATGTCTTAATTCTTCAGAGGTAACAGGAGAATAAATGCAGTACTAACACCTACAGCTTAGCGGAATTTGTGTTTTTCTTATCAAATAAACATTATACTGTGAACCACCTCTTGCTTAGCAGGTGCTAAATATTTAAGTGAAAGCATATGAAAGCTATAATTTCTTTATGTGCCTTATGGCTAAAGCATTGAGGGGTGTTAATGTTATTTAGAAAAAGAGGTGGCATTTCAAACATTGAGAATTTTGGTTGTGGAATGAAACTAACTGCTGAGCTCAGATAGCAGAGTTCAAATCCCTGGGAAGATACAGGGCACTCGATTGGAGAAAAAATAGAGCTTCATTTAGAGTTGGGTGTGAATGCAAAATTCTATGATTTCTTAAAGAACAGTTATATCTAGAAGAGAATCCACAGGGGGGACTTCTTACACCACACTATACTGTTGGTGGCAGGAATTCCTCCAAATGATTGTGATCTGGCTTTATTCCTTCCTCCTGAAACCAGAGGATTTCCCATTTGCATTAAATCAGAACCATATGGTGATATCTACATAGCCTACCATTATCTCAAAGGAGGGCATTTTTATTTTTAAATCTAGGTTAAAAGGAGTTTGTTTGGCCTAGCATAGGGGCAGATTGACTGAAAATCCATTAGAACAAACTGTTGCTCTTCTTGGCTCGGGGTGAGAGAATTCCTGGAGCACATAGTGGACAGAATTACTGAAGATTTTATGGAGAGCAAAATATAGAGCCATGTGTACTAAGGCTTATTGCAGTCACAAAGAGATTGATTCACAAAATTGGACCCTTTGCAACTGAAAAATAGTTTTATGGTTTGTGCCAAACCCAAATTGTATTCAGTAAAACGTTACCGAATCACAATTTGGGTTTGAGGCTACATGCTGAATCACTATTTGTAAGGGGCGTATTTAGGATGTGAGTTCCAAATAAGAATTCGGAATGGGACGTATTAAAATTTGAGACCTAAATACGGTTGCAAAACATAAATATCTTATCGACTACTGAAAGGTAGTGTTAACCCATTTCCAAATGGGAAAGGGGACTCTTAAAATATTTTTAAAGTATTTTTGGGAGTTTACGGCAGTGGAACTTGGGATCACTGCTTGCTCATTAAAACACTTGTAAATGATTTAATTTGTTTTCTTAAATGCATCCCGTTTTTGTTTTACGAAATCATAGTGGGTCACAATTAGTGACCTATTGCATGCATATTAATAAGAGAGGTTGGATTGCAACCTCCTACGAATGCTTATTGTGAGTGTAGGCTCTCTGGTAAAAACAAAAAAACTCAGTATATATGAAGGTTGTACTTCCTTTTTATTCTGTTTTCCAAATCAAATTATTATATAAGAGAGGTTATTTGTTTATGTCATGGCATGGTCTGTACTCTCCTTGACTTGCTCAGCTGATTTAGTCAGTATGCACATTGCCAGCGCCTTTTTGCTGGTCCTGGCACAAGAACCGCTGCCATCTCCTCTTCCCTGGGCCAACGCGCTTTGTCCTCCTTCTCTTCAATGGTTTCTGCCTCTCCTCTTTCTGCATCCCCTCCTGCTTGCCCCAATGCCTCCTCCTCTTCTGGGAAGTCCTGCAGAACAAACAGAAGCCTTTATTTCCTTTCTGGCATTTCCTGTCCTTTTTGTTCTTTTTTAGTTGTAACTATTTTTTCTTTTTCTGCAGGTCACGTCCCTGCAGCAGCTGTCATCCTGGAGTCTGGTAAGTCTAATACACTCATTCTCTCACAGTGATATTGTGAATCGACTAGTCTGTTTGCAAAATCAGAATTGATTTGGTCAGTTTTTTGGAAGTAAACAATTTGCTACACCCAAGCCAGTCAGGCTTTAGACCCCGTTATAGTACTCAGACGGCATTGGTGGAGACATCAGAATATATTAGAGGAACTCTGGATGCCCGGGAGTTGCTGCATTGATCATGCTTGACCTATCTGTAGCAATTGACACTGTCCCCCATTTGATGCTGCTGGATCGTCTTCAGGCCATTGGAGTAACAGGGCAGGCCTTGGACTGGCTAACGTCATTTCTAGCTAAAAGGAGTCAACATGTTTGGATTCCTCCATTCTCTGCCTGCCGATGTGATGTACTGATGGGAGTTCCTCGGGGCTCTGCCCTGTGCCCTACCCTTTTTAATCCATATCTTACCCCTCTGACACAACTTGCAGAAGATTTGAGAGCTAAAGTGATCTCCTATGGGGATGATATGCAACTGCTTTTCTCTTGGAACAAGGGAGTAGAGTTGCAGGACACACAGGTTAAAGTCTGCCTTGCAGCTGTTTTTCACTGGTTAGCAACTGTTCAACTTAAATGCAATGAAGAGGACACAGAAATTATCTTCTTTGGTAAGATTCCACCAGATTTCTGGTGAACCTTTTGGCCAGATGATGCATCTCCCCCAGGGCCCCAGAAAGACTCAGTGAAAAATCTGGGTATTAAATGTAATTACAGGCTATCCTTTAGGCCTCAAGCAGACACCTGTTTTGGGATTATGAGGTCCCTAAAGTCATTCCTGCCTCTTTTAGCAAAGAAATCGGTCATTCAGGTGCTAATAACATCCAGAATCTATTATGGTAATGCATTACACTTCAGTCTACCGGAGTACCTGATGGGCAGACTCCAAGTGATCCAAAATGCGGCGGCCCATCTCCTGCTAAATGACCCTTTGAGAACATGGATCTCACCTTACTTACGGACACCTCATTGGCTGCCCATCAGGGAAAGAGTCAAATTCAATTCTCTTGTGTTAGTGCATGCTGCCCTGTATCAATCGGGGGCCTCTTACCTCAGAGCCAGATTTGGTTTTTATAATCCTACGAGACAGTTGAGCTCTGGCAACAAATTGTTGGCAGAAATCCCCAGGATTCAGTGTGCAAGCACGGGAGGAAGGTCCCTATCGTATCTGTGTTCAGTAGCCTGGAATCAGCTTCATCTGGAGCTGCGGGCAATGAGCGATGCTGAAGTGTTTAAGAAGAAACTTAAAATGTGGCTTCTTGTGCAGGCCTAATGTCACTGTTCAACTTTTGATCGAGCTGATTCACGCTGGGACACTCCTTGGAGTAGGTTTGCACCCTATAAATTATCCATCATGACCATCATAAGAGGGTGCTCGGTTTGCAAGCACTTTTACCAAATCAATTCTTACTACATGTGCCCAATAGTTAGCAAGTCACCAAACTGAAAACTCCAACCTAATTAATATTTTTTCCTAAAAGAAATTAACAATGTAAAATATTAGAAATTGATTACATGCATTAATTCTATTATACAAAATAAGTAACTTAAAAATTGCAGTTTTTTCCTATGTATAATTTTTCTATTTACAAGATATTCTTATATGGAATGATTCATGTAAAACGTCTAGAGATCAACCCTAAAATTGTATGTTTATGCAATACCTAAAAATTATATTCAGAGGAGAATTCACTGGTGTGATTCTCTCCAACCATAGGCATAGTATAGTGGAGGAACGTCGGATTAGATATGTGGGCTATATCTTCAGAATATTTTGGGTAATATCACACAAAGGGCCTCATTATGAGTTTGGTGGTACGATGGACCACCAAACCCACGGTGGAGGAACAGCTACTGCCACACCGGTGGTCCGAAAGCCCTATCACCAGTAGAGTCGGCATGGGACTGCTGCTTTTGTCAGGGATCCGCAATCCCTGGCGGTCTTGCAGTGGTATGTGGCCCGTAATATGGTGGTGGTGCCGCTGCAGCACCGTCAGGCATTTTAAGAGTTTACTCACTGCCACAGTTTTCATGCCAGTTAGCCAGCCATGAAAACTGTGGCAGTGAGGAAACAAAGGGAGCCCTACAGGGACCCCTGCTGCCTCTGCACCAGGGGATGCATGCAGGGGTACACATGGTGTGCCCCCCTGCAGTCCATGCCCTGCAGGAAGTGCCTTTGATGCTCCCATTGAGGTGCCTTTTTCGTAGGCACCGCTGTGGGACTGTCAAAGAAGCGCCCGCCAGAGACAAAAAAAGTTGTCATCTGGTCGGTGGTTTCTCATGGCTTTGGCGATCATGGGGCGGCAACGTGGCGGCCCTGCTTCAAGACCATCAAAGTCATAATACGGCCTGTAGCCTATTTCTTCAGGGCTATACCTTCAGCATATTATCTCTACAAAACTCCAAAATAAATAAATAAACACAATAATAGATCACTTTCTTTCAACATGAAAACTGATGCGGTTAGTACACTTTTCTTCGCTCTTCTTTTTTTGTTCAATTTTGAAATATGTGATTTATGATGTTAATGACCGCCTGCAATGCTTTTTTCTCAAAGTCATGGACACTGTGATGATTATTAAATAAAGTACTGGAGTGGATTTATGTGAATTTAAAGCCCAAAGCAATGAAGATGGCAGCTACTGTTAGCACTTTGCTTCAACTCCTGTAATGAAATCCTTCTTCCGAGCTTCATATGAAAGGCCATCTTCAGGAGTCAATAGCACCATCTAGGTTTAGAAACAGATGTCAACTTTGGCTTCTGAACTCAATGCCTAAATCCATTTTAAGAGTTCGATGTCAAAGCAGATACCTCTCCCATGCACAGAACACCATGCCAAAATCCATGTCCAGAAGATCTCGCTAGTATACTTCTTCAGAACTTTAGGTGAAGTCTGAACTTCATGCCAAGTCGATATTTTAACTTTACGTCAAAGTCCATATTCAGAACTCCAAGCCAATTTCGATGCTTAAAATGTCATGTTAAATGCTGTACTAATAATATCATGCCAAAATCCAAATTCAGAATTCCATACCTAAAGTTATGTTCAGAACCTCACAGCAATTTTTATATTTAAGGTCAAGATTGCATGTTAAAACATGTATGTTTAATTTGGCTCCAGGCACCTATTTCCTTCCTCAAGCTAAATATTTAATTTGTAGCATAACAACAAATGAGTGTAGATTGACTTCATTTGCAGTGATACAAATTACCTCCGTTTTTAATAGCAATTTTCTTGACTTAAGTTTGCCTTTATAACCCACAATGCCAAGTACAACAAAGGGAGCATGCATCATTGCTAAAGGAACTATGAAGATAAGATGTTAGACCACTGCAATTTATTTTACTGTGTATGATAACTTAGTGTTTTGATGACTAAAATAACATGACTATAATCTGTAAAGATTGCTATAATTGAAACGTTTCTGTAAAACCATTAAAAATAAATATCGGATTAGTACTGGACTTGATATTAGGTTGTATCTAGCTACCCACATTTGCTGTGACATCACAGGTGAGGCTGTGTTCTTCGTAATGTCAGAACTCTGTTACAACCGGATATAGAAATGAACCTCTCATTTAGACCGTTCATTAACAAACAAAGAACCACACACTCAAACATACAAACATGCACGCAAAAACTCTAGTATTCACACAAATGCGAGCAAACCCAGTCAAAGATGTAACACACACATAAACACCTTAGAGATTTGTGTTCTAAAAAAGAAGCACGCTTCCTTCAAATTTCAGTACTGCTGACCAAGCAGACAACAGGCCTGATATACAGTAGGAGTAATGGGACAGTCCAAAAAATGAATGAAGTTCTCTCCGACCACCTCTGTCTTCCGCCACCTCATGTGGAGTTTAGAAAGGCTGCAGCCCTGGCTTAGGTAATGCCATTTGTGCGGATGAGGGAGCACTGAAGATGGTTGTGAACTGGCTACCCAATCTATGGCTATCGGTCTGCCACTGTAGACGCACTATCATGTTACTGTGACATTCTGTCCTTAAACTGCACACAGGTGTCCACGGCATACTGCAAGATGATTGCCAGCATTACACTTTTCATGGGATACCGAAAATGCAACTCCTGTTTTGGGGTACATTTCTAGCACCCTCATGCTGTTTCGGAACCCAGAAAATTGCAGCTGGAAAGGGGGGAGTCATAGAAGGTGGGTATTCAGTGGCAGAGTCAAGTCAGCAAACGTTTTGTGGGCATTAGTCAGGAGTGGTGAAGTTCTGCCATGGGTATAGGTGCCAGAGTCAAGGAGAGAAGACATGGATGGTGGAGTCAGGTGGACAGCTCATTAGAGCCAGATTCTGACCGGATTCATTAGAGCTAGGGTCAGGAGTGCCAGAGTCATGGAGTCCATCACCAGTTGGCAAATGTTTTTTTCCATCGATGGCTCCTTTTATTTTAGCTGGGACCGCCTCAGGAGAAAAGCTTTTTTTCGGTGTTGGAAAAGACTATACCTCCTTTTATACCCGGTGTGCCAAGTTCATGCCACTGTACCACAGGTAGGCCAGCCCAAGCCCCAAAGGCCTGATTTGAAGTCTTGCAGTAATGGAATGGTGAACTGCAAAATCCTCTATTGGAAAATCCTCATTTGTAGCAAAATGCACTGATGGAATTCTCTCCACTGATCAATCACAATGAAAAGGTAATTCTAACGGCAGATTTAGAATTCCTTCCACATACGTAAGTATTTACCATTTCAAGCCATCTATAGATAGTCTTTTATGTAGTTTGTACGGAGCACTCACTTTTTCTGCTCCCTAAAAAGGCCAGACTCTTGTTACAGCTTGTGAATTTTTCGAGGTGGGATTTGTTAAAGGTTCACCACAAATTTACCAACTACACAGACTCCCTCAATTTTTTTTCTGATAAAGTTTACCCACAGGTAGAGTAGCTGCATCGAGTTGTACAGTTTGCCATCGTCACAAAGCTCCGAGGGCAAAGTAATAAGTTTGTGAACTGCACGGTTACAGAGAGCAACAGCACACTGTAAGCCAGAGAAGAATTCCATGGTCTTCCCCTCGACCCCCTCTTCACAACAGGAAACTCCATCACTTTTAGCCACACCACCGAACTCCCGTGGACAGACCATCGATGCATCCACTTCACCTTCAGAACACCCACCATCCACAGACACCAGCACCTGCTCCCACGAAGAAACTGGACCAAAATCACCGACCACCAGCTCCTCACTCGGCAACTCCACCCCAACCACCGCGGAAGACGACGACCCCAACACCGCAGCCCGAACTCTGCACTGATAGATCTCCGACAGCGCCAACACCATAGCCCCCCTCAAGAAGAACAACAACACACACGCCAAGAAAGCCAGATGGTTTAACACTGCACTTCGAGAGTCCAGACGCACATGCCACCACCTCGAAAAGGCCTGGAGGAACTCCAAATCCACAGAAGCCCACAACAACTTCAGAGCCGCCACCAACGCCCACCATCAACTCATCAGAAATACGAGAAAAACAGCAATTGAAGACAGAATCTCCACACACGCGCACAACAGCAAAGAACTTTTCAGCATCATCAAGGAGTTCACCCAACCCACCAGCGAGGCTACTGACATTCCTCCCTCACAAGACCTTTGCAACAAACTCAGCACCTTCTTCCACCACAAAATCAAGAACATTTACGACAACTTCGATGAAGACAACCAACACACTGAACCTTCACCAGCCACCCCCGACACCCTGAAGCTAACGATTGACAGCTGGACAGCCCTCACCACCTAAAACACACTGAAGACAATGAAGACAATCCACTCCGGGGCCACCACGGACCCCTGCCCCCACCACATCTTCAACAGAGCCGCCGACACCATCGCACCCATACTTCGCCACACCATCAACCACTCCCTGGCGAACGCCTCCTTCCCCGACGACTGAAAACACGCCGAGATCAACCCCCTTCTGAAGAAGCCCTCGGTGGACCCCACCGACCTCAAAAACTACAGACCCATCTCCCTGCTCCCGTTCCCAGCAAAAGTCATCGAGAAAACCATCAACAGCCAGCTCGCCACCTCCATCGAAGAGCACAACATCCTCGACTCCTCCCAATCCGGCTTCAGAAAAAAACACAGCACAGTAACCACCCTCCTCGCCGCAATAGACGACATCCACTCCCTCCTGGACAGAGGAGATACAGTAGCCCTCATCCTCCTCGACCTCTCAGCGGCCTTCGACACAGTCTCCCACCGCACCCTAACACGCAGACTCCACGACGCAGGGATCCGGGACAAGGCCCTCGACTGGATCCACTCTTTCCTCTCCGGCAGCACGCAGAGGGTCAGACTCCCTCCTTTCCTCTCGGACCCTACACCAACCACCTGCGGAGTCCCCCAGGGGTCCTTCCTCAGCCCCACGCTCTTCAACGTCTACATGGCTCCGCTCGCCCCCATCGTCAGAACCCACGGACTCAACATTATTTCATACGCAGATGACACCCAACTCATCCTCTCCCTATCCAACGAACCCAACGCAGCCAAACACAACTTTCAAGAAGGCATGGAAGCTGTCGCCAAATGGATGAAAAGCAGCTGCCTACAACTCAACACTGACAAAACAGAAGTACTCATCATGGGCCCACACCCCGGCGCCTGGAACGACTCCTGGTGGTCCCCTGCCCTCAGAAGTCCACCCACCCCCACGGACCACGCATGCAACCTTGGAATCATCCTGGACTCCGAGCTCAAAATGGACCGCCAGATCAACTCCGTCTCATCCTCCTGCTTTCACACCCTCCGCCTCCTACGTAAGACCTTCAAATGGATCCCCCTCGAGCACAGAAAGACCGTGACTCACGCCCTCGTCACCAGCAGACTCGACTATGGCAACGCACTCTATGCCGGAATAAACAAAAACCTCACCCGCAAACTACAAAACATCCAGAACGCCGCCGCAAGATTGGTCCTCAACCTGCCAAGACACTGCCATATCTCCCAGCACCTGCGCACACTCCACTGGCTCCCCATCGAGGCTAGAATCACCTTCAAGATTCTCACCCACGCACACAAAGCCCTCCACAACACCGGACCAGCATACCTGAACAGCCAACTCGAATTCCACGCACCCCAAAGGACCCTACGATCAGCCCAGCTCTCCTACACTGTGGTCCCCCGCGCCAGAAAGACCAGATCGGGAGGCCGCTCCTTCTCCTTCCTCACGGCCAGAGCCTGGAACGCCCTACCGCTCCACCTCAGACAGACAACATCACTCCCAATCTTCACGAGAAACCTCAAAACCTGGCTCTTCGACAGACCCCCTCCTTAATGGACTGGAACCTGCACCTCCCCTCCTCCCCAGCGCCTTGAGACCCTTACTGGTGAGTAGTCGCGCTTAACAAACACAAGATTGATTGATTGGTTCCCCAAATCGACATTTTTTACTTGGACTTCATTCCAACAACACAAACAAGCATAAAGAAAAGGATTTTGGCATGGATGCTCAGCGCAAGATGCTGCGTATGTACTTAGTAATAAAACATACATTTTGATGGAGTAAATCATGAAGAGGTACTTGACTGAATTGATGGTATGTGCGTGTCTTAGCCACGATGTAGTATTACCAGAAATACTAGAACTCAATCACACATCACCTTTCCTTGGTCTGTTAACCTCACTCGGCACCTGACGCTCCAGATCCGAAGAATCCAGACATCTTCAGTCACAAGCTCTGCACACATATATTGCCTGATCTTTGCTCCACTAACTAATTTCTACTGCCATTGAACCTTCACACACCCATTATTAATCCAATCTGACTGCTTTACATTGACATATTGTCCTTTTCATATAGCAACCTGCCATCCAGGAGTGTGCTGATCATAACGAATGAAGCACACTGTTACCCACTCATGGATGTCCTGGTGCTAAACCTCATTTTAGGTGAAAACCAAATGATTCAGTTGACGTGAAAAAACAGGAGTTATCAGTAACATTTTAAAGGAGTTGTGAGAATGCATGGTACGGAGAGTAGATGGAAGAGCATTGTAGTATTTTGAAGCAAGGAATTGAAAAAAGGGCCACCTTTTGCGATGTGTCGGATCCTAGGAATGATCAGGGGGTTAAAGGCCGCCGATGTAAGTGTTCTAAAGGTTGAGTATAAAAGAAGGAGATCTTGAAGGCAAATTGAACCAGCAGCTGTTATTCAACATAAACCCAATGGAGGGTGATCCAGCGCAATATTAGCCAACTGCATTCATACACCATATACTCACTTGGGCCCATACATTCACACTACACTAATACTTACGCTGGGTTTCAGATGTACTCTTTTATCAAAGTCCCTGCTACCAATTACCTTCTGATTGAAGAGTAATAACTTACCAATGGATCCTTTGCTAATTGGGAAGTTTAAAATGAGTGACATTCATTATAGTACATAATCCTGAAATAACCACTGAGTCAGGAAGTTTTAAAATGTTTATCTAAAGTTTTGGCAGAGTAAAATACAGAAAACACGGTACTTGATTGAAATACCCAAGAAAAAGCATAGAAATGATTTTGCTAATAAATGACGGTGTTTAAGGAAGAGGAGAAGATAGAAACAGCAGCGCAACTAAAGGTTGCAGTATAATTACCTAAAATGCGAGAACCAAGCCCCTTAGCCAAGGAGTTGGAAAAAATAGGATCCAGGAAGGATGAAGAGTAAAGACTTCTTCCAAGATCAGGACAAGACCGGTGACCTCTCTACAACGACGCCTGCGCCGTTCCCCTCTCTGATACTCAACTTCTCTCGATTCTCCCGTCTAATGGACTCCGCCGCCCCTTCCTCAGGACCTCTTACGGACAGGAATTCAGTCAGCAACCGATCAGCTGGGCAGTCTGGAGTTGAGAGCGCTCTGGCAGTATGGACGCCTGTTCTTCATGAACGCATGCTCTTCTGGAATCTTGCTCTGACTAATTTACTAATACTATTTTCTATTATACCCTTCTACGCCCATGTACCTCCCCTTAATGTTGCTAAAATATGGGACCACTACTTCTGATTGGACAGGGACAGGAGGTGGATTCTCGCACCATGTCAATTTGGCCTAAATTGTAAAGCCTATTGTCTTTACGTTCCCTCCCCTTCAAATTAATACATTCGCTTTATTTCCCACCCGTCTCATGACAAATGTTATATATTTTACAGGAGAAAAGTAACAATTTGTTCCGCCGGAAACATTGGGTACATCATCTTCGGCCAATAGGTCGTGGCCTTGGGAGACGTCCAAGTTGACTTCACTTGGCAGGCATACAGGACACATGCGCAGAACCCTCTGTCTCTCGAGTTTCAAGACACCAACCCAGGCCCAAGTTTACGAATTACTAAAAGTGCAAGAAGAAAATATTAAAATCACAAATAAAAAGTTTCACTGTATACCCACTTTCCCTAACTCTATTCCCATTTAATCATAATACTATCCTGCATTAGTAGCGTTAAGAAAACGACAATTTAATAATGACATAAGAGCAAGCTTAAGCATGTGAAAACATTTAGCGGCCATTTTAATACACACTGCGCAGAAGCAGAAGTTTCCCACCAAGCAAAGAAAGACGTCACACCATGTGATCAGGTTGTGACATGCGCAATAAAGTCCTGCGCTTTTAGCGGCCATCTTGGTTTATGGACAAGTGTTATTCATTAGTAAAACACATAGGCAAGCGTCTATCCCTTTCGTGTTTGTGAATGCAAGGATTAGTATTGACAGTACAAATTTTAATATATTAATACTATGAGGAAGATTGCATATAAGCAAGTTTCAATTTTGAAACCTTGCTCCATCAATCCCCTCTCTGATGGCGTTTCTGAGCCATCAAAATACTACCTCAATCAGATGCCAACTTCTAGCAATTCGTTTCATTCTCAATTTTACTTTTTCTATTCTTACACTCTCCTTTTAATTTCTTATATAAATCACTTCTCCATTCTTCTAGTTCTATTTCATCTAGTTTTCTCTTCTTTCCTTTTCCTGTCACTTTATATGTCCCATTCTTTCTACAGCATTTGCACCATATTGTTATTGCTAAAATTATTATTGCTATCCCTGCTAAGGGTACTAATATTTGACCTATAAGTCCTTTCCCTATATTAGCAAACCAGGTTCTAATTGACGATATACTGTTTGTCAATCTTTCCCATACACTATCAACTTCCAGTGGTTTAAGTTCTTTCTCAAGTTTAGTTATGTTCTGAATGTACGTTCCAATTTCTGCACTCTTATCAGGAATGTAAGTGCAACAATGTTTCGTCTTCAATAATTTACAGACTCCTCCCTCTTTTGCCAATAGAATGTCAAGAGCAAGTCGATTTTGCATCACCATAGATCTAATCGCAACCATCTCCGTATTAATCATTAGAAAACCTCCAGCAGTATCCGTTGATAAACGATCAACCACTGTAGACAATTTACATATTTTCCTTGAGTTCAGAATTATTCCCACTGAAGGTATCAATGCACCAAATATATCACCTACAATTTCTATAAAACTAGCTCTTTTTCTACGTACTAACTCATTATTGTTTTCATTGCTTCCAGTGTTTCTTTTTACGTGGTATATCTTTGGAAAAACTATTCCAAAATAACAACTTCCATACCACCTTGCAGGAAGCCTAAAGTAAGCCTTATTCCCACATACATAATAGATTCCAGGAAAAACTGAATCTGTTCCTCCTTTGAGTCCCCAACCTCCAATAATTAAAAAATTGTGTTCACATTCACTGGTACCGATGAAAACATTGTTATAATCAGTCTTTAACCTATGAAGACAAATTTTCCCTTTCTTTACGAAATCCAGAGCCATTGCAGCTTGAGCTCTACCAGGTGTATAACTCCCTTCCTTTTTTGCCCAAGGTGGCAACTGAGCCTTATGCTCTGAAGCTTTCTTTTGAAAATCATGTCTTCTATCTTCTACTAAATTCAAAAATATCTTTTCTTCTTCTAGTAAAGAACATGTTAGATTGTGTCTATGTGCATGTGTTATGTCTATCGATTTCATTGTTAAGAAAAACTCTCCCATAAACTTGACTAGTAAGCATTGGGTTCATACTCTTGCGAATCGGAACCTCAGAAAATATCACATCTAAGTTTGAATAATAATATTGTAGCCTACCTGTTCTATAAAATAAACTTGTTAATACACTACATGAGATGCCATATGTCAGTGGTAAATGATGGTATGTTAATCCTTCCGCTACTGATTCAGGTAACTTCATACAGACATAACAATTACTAACTTCCATTGTGTCTACATACTGAAATAATAACTTTGTGAAAACATTTAAACTAGTGTCGTTATCAGCTATTTCATGATGAATTTCTGCCTCATCTTCTGCCATTAATTCTACTCTATTGCCCTTCATGTTTGCTGTCCTCCCTTTAGTTTCATTATTTATTTTCTTATCTATTATCATAAGGTAAGGAATTGCTACAATCAGGACTAACCATACTATAAGCACCAATACTAGACTACATATGCAGATTGCACAGCATCTCCTACAACAATTTCGTTTTGGTCTCCCAGTAACTCTATCATCAGGCATTTTTCGACAAGGAAGATTGCTCTTCTTATCTCTTCTTCTTTTTTTTAGATGATTCTTTTGTTTAGTCAGGGTGGTCTTGTTTCTTCTTTGTATGTTAGTTCTGCACTTGTTCCTTCGTCACCACTGTCACTTGACTCTGAGCTTTCAAAATCTTCAAGAATGATATAAGTCCAGTCCGGACCTTTGAATTTGTTATTCACAAGTCTCAGTCTTTTACTTTTTCTTTTTCCTGACTTTTTCTCTTGTTCAGTTTGACTTGTTACTTCAGGTACTTGTTCTGGATCTTCACTTCTGGTTGTTATGTGGTATTTTACTCTTTTGATGACACTTGGCCAATGATCTCCTTTTCTTTGTTGGCACTGTTTCTCTGTTTACGTCTTCAAATATCCCGTTATTTTCACTGCTCAGTACTGTTTTGTTTTCTTTGATTACTGCCTCTTTTGTTCGTTCTTTTTCAGGTCTGATTGGTTTCTTTTCAGCAGCTCCACAATGACTTTCAAAATGTTGGCTTTGTTCCTTTATGTTTATTTGTATTAACCCCTTTTTCTTTAGTGAATTCTTCTTGATCTAACTGCTTCTGATCAGGGCTTATCGCACTGTGAACTTCTGCAGCCTGACCTGATTCTTCTAAACCTGTCTTTCCCTGTGTAAAGTCAATTAAATGTTCACTGTTTTTAGTCCAATTTTCTTTCCCTATCTGATTTAGTTCAGGATCTTTTACTATCTTTTCTTCTTGATCCTGAACTTCTTCTTCTTCACCTATCTGATCTTCTTCAATTTCTTCCAATTTTGTTTGATTTCTCGTTCTGTAATATGCTTCAGGAACTTCTACCACTGGTATCCAATCCTGACTTGTGCTCGGTTGTTCTCCGTCAGCTTCTCTCGAACCTCTAGCCTGAGATTCCTCAGCTGGGCAACCTTCAGCTTCTTCAGTGAAATGAAATGAAATTTGTACTTGTAAAGCGCACTTATACCCCCAAAGAGGTGTCCTGGCGCTGTACGCATACCGCTGTGGAACCCTTCCTGGCTTTTCCCTGTGAAATGTCCACTCCTGGGCACCCCCAGGGTGAAGCCAGGCATCCCAGCGCTGTTGGGGCCGTTGTGGAGATTAAGCAAGCTATTGCCCAGAGTTGCAGAGTGGGACCCATGATTAGAATAGGCACCGAGGCGAGAATTATCAGGTCCGAGGAAATTGAGCCCAAGACCCGCCGAGGCGGGAATTGAACCCTGGTCCCGGGCCAGATCTCTGCATCAGGGTCTGCCGCTCTAACCATTGAGCCACACGTTGTCTGTGAATTCTCTTCTTCAGGTTCTGTTACTCTTTTTGTGTGGCTTACATGAATCCAATTAGGAAATCTTGCACACTTCACTGCTGTATTGGTGGTCAATATGACTTGACAAGGTCTGCTCCACCTGGGTGATAGACACGTTTCTCTGGTGTGATTCTTCACTACCACCCAATCACCAGGATTCAGATCATGTTCTAGTTCAGGCTGCCTGGAAACTGCGTCTTCTCCAACCTGATGAGAGACAGAACGCACTAGGTCAGCCAATCCTTTGCAATAATCCAAAACCATATCATCAGATATATTCACCAGTTTGTTTGTGGGAACATGTGTTTGTCTCATTGCTCTTCCCATCATTATTTCGTGGGGGCTCAATCCTGTCGTTCTGTCAGGTATACTTCTGAGTCCCATCAAGACAAGTGGCAATGCGTCTGGCCACTCTAATGATGTTGATGCACACATTTTTCCCAATCTTGACTTTATAGTGCCATTTAATTGTTCAACCACTCCAGAAGCCTCTGGGCGATATGCACAGTGCAATTTCTGCTTGATTTGAAATGCTTCACAGATTATCTGGATCACTTCGCTATTAAAGTGTTTTCCTCTATCTGATTCCAAAGATACTGGGAAACCAAACCTAGGTATGAGCTCACGTAACAACAGTTTTGCAACTGTAATACTGTCATTTCTCCTAGTAGGGTAAGCCTCCACCCACTTTGAAAACAGACACACTATTACTAGTACATATTTTAGTCCTCTGCATGGGGGTAACTGTATGAAGTCGAACTGGAGTCTTATAAATGGGCCTTCTGCCTTTCCAATTTTCCCAAACCCAATTATCGTTTTCCTGCCTGGATTATGCATTTGGCAAGTTAGACATCTCTGGCAAAGACTCTCTGCAACAGCCCTGAATTTGGGATTGTACCAATTTTGTCTGAACAGCCTAATCATTGCATCTCTCCCTATGTGTGAGTCTCCATGGTGCATTCTAGACATTTGTGAGAGTAAACAGTCTGGCATGACTGGTCTGCCACCTGCACTGATCCACACTTCATCTTCTCCTCTTTGGGAGCAACCCACTTTGATCCACAAATTCTTCTCACTTTCATCAACCTCATCTTGCAATTTCTTCACTTCATTCCAAGTTTCAGGTGGCATATACAGCATAAGTTGGCAGCTGATTCCCATTCTTTCCACCCTCTTATTGACTGACGTTCTGGTTTTGGCACAATGTTGAGCCACCAAGTCTGCATATCTATTGCCGACTACCACCCAGTCATCTCCTGACTGGTGTGCGGCACATTTCACCACAGCCAATTCTTTTGCTGATTGTATTGCTTCTAGCAATTCCCTTACAAATTGTCCATTTTTAATGGGGCATCCTGAAGAAGTCATGAAATCCCTCTGCATCCACAGTTGGCCAAAATCATGCACAACCCCGTAACCATATTGACTATCGGTAAATATGGTCACTCTCTGATTCCTCCCAATTTTGCATGCTTTTATCAAAGCAATCAATTCAGCTACTTGTGCAGATTTGACTCCTGGTAAATAGGATGCTTCAACTATTCCAGTTAATTCACATACCGCATAGGCAGTAGTTAGTTTACCATCTTCATGTCTTTGACATGAACCATCGACAAATAGCTCCCTGTCTGGCTTTTAAGAGGCTGTTCCTCTATGTCTGGGTGTGGTTTTGTACATAATTCTGTAATTTGTACACAATCATGTTCATCTTCTTCGTCATCTTTATTTGTTTCATGATATGGGTCTGGCAATAAAGTTGCTGGATTTATTATTGTACACCTTACCATGGTCACATTTTCAGCACCCATTATTATTCTCTCATATTTAGTCAGACGACTAGGAGTAAGATGCTGAGTTCGAGTTCTTGTCAATAGAATGACAACTGCATGTGGAACATACACTTTTACAGGATGTCCCATTACAATTGACTCACTTTGTTCAATGCTCAAACACGTCGCTGCTACTGCTTTTAAGCATCCTGGCAACGCGGCTGCTACTGGGTCCAATGTAGCAGAAAAATATGCTATAGGACGTCTGTCTAGTCCATGTCTCTGAGTTAGGACAGAAAGTGCACAATTTTCTCTCTCTTTACAGAATAATGCGAATTCTCTTTTATAATCAGGCATCCCTAAGGCGGGTGCTGAACAAAGTGCGTTTCTCAATTTTACAAAAGCTTCTACACTTTCATCCTCCCATTCAAAAGGGTCCTTTGCTTTCTTTTTCGTCATGTTAATTAAGGGTTTAGCCAACATGGAAAAATTTGGTATCCATTGTCGACAGTATCCTACTATTCCTAGGAACATTCTCACTTGTCTTTGAGTTACAGGCATTTGCATTCTCTTTATTAATTCTACTCTTTCAGAGGTTACTCTTCTTTTTCCCCTCTTAATTTGGTGTCCCAGATATTTAACAGCTGTCCTGCAAAACTGTAACTTTTCAGGTGAGACTTTATGCCCTTCCTCAGCCAAAAGATTTAATAATGCTATGGAATCAACAACACAATCTTCTCTGGTGGTCGACGCTACTAATAAGTCGTCGATATATTGAACTAAAACTGAGCTTCCTGGCATCACTAGTTTTTCAAGGCACTTTTTCAGTATCTGGTTGAAAATGGAAGGACTTTCTGTGTACCCTTGAGGAACACGATTCCACACATAGACTTTGTTTTCAAATTTAAATGAGAAAAGATACTGGCTGTCTGGATGCAATGGTATTGAAAAGAATGCTTGACACAAATCAATTACTGTGAACCATCCTGCATTCCAAGGGATCTGGTATAGAATTACTGCAGGATTTGGTACTATGGGACAACATGGTTCTACAATTTTATTTATTTTCCTCAGGTACTGAACAATCCTATATTTTCCACTAGGTTTCTTTAGTCCCATGATTGGTGAATTACATGGGCTACTCATTACTTCTTTTAGGATGTTTTGTTCTACCATTCTATTTATTTCTTCAATAACTCCTGCTTTTACTTCTGCACTCATTTTGTATTGTTTAGTATTTGGGAAAATTGCACCTTCTTTTACTGTAATTTGAACTGGATCTATTTTTGCCATAAGTCCTACTTCTTTTCCGGTGAAATCCCATACTATTGAGTTTACTGTACCTTTTAATTCTTCTGGCAACTCGTCTTTTGTTATCAGCGAAAACATTTCATCTTTTTCTGTACCTTGTTTTGCAACCATAATTTTATAAACATGGTCCTCATCTGGTGTCTGAACTGCCACACCATCCGGCGTGCAGAAAATTGTACAGTTCATTTTGCACAATAAATCCCTACCTAATAAATTTACTGGGCTAGAATCGCACACTACAAATTGGTGCATTTCTCTGAAGTTTCCTATTTTGACTTCCATTGGTTCTGTAAGAGGTGTTCTAATTCTTTGATTAGCTACCCCTACTACTTGGATATCTTCACCAGAGAGAGGAAGGTCTGGGATGTCTGCTGATCTCACAGTAGACCTGGTAGCACCAGTGTCCAAAAGGAAAGTAATATCATTACCTTTCACATTTCCTTCAACATATGGACCAGACTGATCTACCTGTAAGGATGCGCCAAGTATGCACTCCTTCTTCCCCTCTCCTAGGCACCGTCATGAGTCGAATTTACAATAATTGTCCTGCAAAAGAAATTGTGATGTCATATAATCATTCTTACCACTCCCTCCTGGGTATCCAATGTCTGTACCATGTTTTGCTCTGCTTACATTACCCTGAACAGGTGGAGGTGGTAATTGACTCTGGGGATTTACACCCTGTTGTGAGTCATTCTGCGTCTGTGGATTTAAGTTTTGATTTGGGCCATTATTATTCCGAATCTTTTTACATTCATCCTTCCAATGCCCCAATTTTCCGCATCCATGACAAGGAAATTTCTTTTTAGCTTCTTCTCTACTCATTCGTCCTCTAAATTTTCCACCATTTCCCGTATCACCACTCGTTCCAGAATCTTTTCCTGGATTTTCACTCGGATTTTCCAAATTAATTCCCTGCTTCTCTGCCATTTTCACCTGAGCCCACATCACTTTTTCCTGCAATTTCTTGTGTCTATCCTCAATATTGTCTCCACAATATTTTGCATACTTCAGAATCTCATCTATGGGCTTTCCCTGCCAACACAGCATATGTTGTTTAATCATCTGGCAAATCTCTGGCTTCAGACCGTAAACAAACCGATACACAAACTGACTCATGTTTTTGTCTCCAATGTCCTCGAATCCACTATACTGTTTAAACACCTGCAATAAATGCTCATAATAGGAATGTACTGTTTCACTGGCTTCTTGGGTTGTTCGATCTATTTGCACCCAATCTGTTTCTTTCAGGGGTATTTTCCCTTTCAGGTATGTTATCACCTGCTGATACTTTTTCATCACATCATTTGACGGGGCACCTGTTTTCGGATCTCTAGGATATTCATCACTAGGCCAATCGACTGTGATCTTACAATCTGTCCATAAATCGGCAGGTACCACTATGTCAAACAAACCATCTAAATCCTTCAACAATACTTTGGACACTTTCACAAACCTTTCAACCTGCTTGTACCATTCAATTGGTTTTTCTCTCAGCTTTGGAAAATCATTCGTAAATGATAAAATATCCTTTCTGCTCCATGGGACATGTACATATCCTCCTCCCGCAACTTCTCGCATTGGATACATCTGGTCTGCTTTTCCTGCTTCCTTCATCACATATTCTGATGCTGTTCTACTTGTTCGTGCTTCTTCCTTTTTCTTGGCCCATCTAGATCTCCATTTATCTAGATCTCCCCATTTTTGTAAAACTAACATTAATTCTCTTATTTGTAGTCTTCTTCCAGATGCATTCATATTTTCTAAATCTTTGTCTGCAAATTCTGCTCTATAGGGTTTCTGTAATACTTTTGATCTCCCTATTTCAATTCCCATCTGTAATGCTAAGTTGGACAATTGTTCATGGAATATCTTTACATTTCTAGTGATACTCCTGCACAAGAATAATAATTCTTCTTCATCATAGGTATTCAAGCGTTCTACTCCTACATTTCCTGCTATTATTTCTTCTAATTCAACTTTCAATTTATGAATATCCAGTACTTTTGGAGGTGTGCACTGTTTAACTGACCCTTGTACCCATCTTTCTAGATCTTCAGGTGTTACTATGGCAGCACTTTTTGCTCCTGATGAAGTTACTAAACTTACATCTTTTGAACCTCCAGGCACATCTTTTCTTGGAGTACTATTTACAGAACCTCGAATAGGCAAGTCCATAAGTGATATTGTGGATTCACAGTCACTAAATTGATCCTCAATTATAACTGGAGCTTCAGGTCTGGGATTACTCACAGGAGTAGGTGCAAGTATGGGTTGAGGACAATTTCCCTGAGTACCATATAATGGAACTACTGGACCAATTGTTACTGGTATGGTCAACGAATCAGGATGTACTTTTATCTGAGTTATTTTCTGTATTAATTCTGTTCTGGTCTTTTCTAGGGCTTCTTTTTCTTTGTCATGAAGTATTCTAGTCGGGGTGAACTCATGCATTACCTTTGGTACCATGGGAGTTTGTGGTGGTGCACTAGGAGGGCATCCACTTGTCCCTTCCTGATATGGTGAGGGATTTCTTAACATTTCTTCCATAAATTCGTCTTCTGAATCCTCATTTCTCATTAAATGTTTTGTCTTTTCTGTACATTTGCCTCCTGATTTCTCTCCTTCTGTGAATAATGGATACAGTCCCTCTGTAATCATTGTCCTTCTCCATTGTTTCATCTGACCCTCTCTTGACTCACGTAAATATCTGGGGTAAAATCCTGGGTAACTCCTATTACTTCTAGATCTATCCCGCTCAAATGCCTCGGTTTCCCATTCTTCTAGAGCTTCGTACTGGGTTAATCTAGGTCTGGGTTCTAAATCATTCATCCTCAATCTCAAGTTCTGAAGAATTCGCCCATTGAACGTGCCATTCTGGGGAAATGCTAATACTCCATCATTTTTGGTGTATTCTATCCAATTCTCCATCCATACACAGGTATGATAACGTCTCTCCATCATCATAAATGATGCTGGCGTTTTAGCTGGGGGAATAATAATTCCTTCTCTAGTTTTGATTGGTTTGTCCTTTTTAAAATAATTCTTAATCTTTTGTAAGAATGACATTTTTCTCCTTTCTCCGTACATTCTATCTAATCTTCTGTGTACAAAATTATATTCTGCAAAACCTAGGAATCTCCTATCCGGACGAGTTCCCGTTAAAGTCGGATCGCGTTTTAACATGCAATCCTTATCCACTAAGAATTTTGCTTCTATATTTTCGACCAATCAAATGTCTGCTATCTTTTATTTCCGAGCCAATCCTTGCGCAGCTTTTTTGTGACGTTTGTCTGTCAACCCCTCCTTTACAATCTGCTCTTTTCTGTCCTCGCTGGTTTAACCAATCCCAGCGCGGCACCTGTGACGTCAGTACTACTCCTGACTACTGACCCCTCCTTTACAAGGGTTTTTCCACACCCGCTGTTTCAACCTACCACAGCGCGGCGTTTTGTGACGTCAGTTCCCTCTCCGGCAACTGACCCTCCCTTTGCAAAATTTACGCAAACTTATTTTCTCTATAAATCTTAATTAAATTTCAGTAACAACATAAAACATTCGCTATCGTGCCAGTTTCCACTAATTTCGAAAAAGATAGTTTCTTCCACACTTTAGTAAAACCTTTCCGTTTACTAATACATACACTACGAGTAAAACACTTCCGTCTACTCTTCACACAAGCTCCAGAAGTACCTGTTACTTCTCCAATGTTACCCTTACTAGGTGATATAACATCAAATTTTTATCAGCATACCCTTTTTGCTATTACTCACACGCATAGAGTCCCTAACGAGTACTTGAAGTCCTGCTTAACTTCTCAGTACTATTTCTGCCTGACAGATAACCTCACTGCAGTATGGCTTCCACTTGCCACCCACTATTCTTTTTACCTACCCCGGGGTATTCTGGACAACATGTAACAAAACTCAAAAATAAGCAGATGTTAGTTCATAAAAATACAAATAAAATTCTCATTACCCAATTAACAAAGAGTAACAACAACCGTCCTCTGCTTACCAGAAAACTGATCCAGCGCAATATTAGCCAACTGCATTCATACACCATATACTCACTTGGGCCCATACATTCACACTACACTAATACTTACTCTGGGTGTCAGATGTACTCTTTTATCAAAGTCCCTGCTACCAATTACCTTCTGATTGAAGAGTAATAACTTACCAATGGATCCTTTGCTAATTGGGAAGTTTAAAATGAGTGACATTCATTATAGTACATAATCCTGAAATAACCACTGAGTCAGGAAGTTTTAAAATGTTTATTTAAAGTTTTGGCAGAGTAAAATACAGAAAACACGGTACTTGATTGAAATACCCAAGAAATAGCATAGAAATGATTTTGCTAATAAATGACGGTGTTTAAGGAAGAGGAGAAGATAGAAACAGCAGCGCAACTAAAGGTTGCAGTATAATTACCTAAAATGCGAGAACCAAGCCCCTTAGCCAAGGAGTTGGAAAAGATAGGACCCAGGAAGGATGAAGAGTAAAGACTTCTTCCAGGATTAGGACAGGACCGGTGACCTCTCTACAACGACACCTGCGCCGTTCCCCTTTCTGATACTCGACTTCTCTCGATTCTCGCGTCTAATGGACTCTGCCGCCCCTTCCTCAGGACCTCTTCCGGACAGGAATTCAGTCAGCAACCGATCAGCTGGGCAGTCTGGAGTTGAGAGCGCTCTGGCAGTATGGACGCCTGTTCTTCATGAACGCATGCTCTTCTGGAATCTTGCTCTGACTAATTTACTAATACTATTTTCTATTATACCCTTCTACGCCCATGTACCTCCCCTTAATGTTGCTAAAATATGGGACCACTACTTCTGATTGGACAGGGACAGGAGGTGGATTCTCGCACCATGTCAATTTGGCCTAAATTGTAAAGCCTATTGTCTTTACGTTCCCTCCCCTTCAAATTAATACATTCGCTTTATTTCCCACCCGTCTCATGACAAATGTTATATATTTTACAGGAGAAAAGTAACAATTTGTTCTGCCGGAAACATTGGGTACATCATCTTCGGCCAATAGGTCGTGGCCTTGGCAGACATCCAAGTTGACTTCACTTGGCAGGCATACAGGACACATGCGCAGAACCCTCTGTCTCTCGAGTTTCAAGACACCAACCCAGGCCCAAGTTTACGAATTACTAAAAGTGCAAGAAGAAAATATTAAAATCACAAATAAAAAGTTTACCCACTTTCCCTAACTCTATTCCCATTTAATCATAATACTATCCTGCATTAGTAGCGTTAAGAAAACAACAATTTAATAATGACATAAGAGCAAGCTTAAGCATGTGAAAACATTTAGCGGCCATTTTAATACACACTGCGCAGAAGCAGAAGTTTCCCACCAAGCAAAGAAAGACGTCACACCATGTGATCAGGTTGTGACATGCGCAATAAAGTCCCGCGCTTTTAGCGGCCATCTTGGTTTATGGACAAGCGTTATTCATTAGTAAAACAGATAGGCAAGCGTCTATCCCTTTCGTGTTTGTGAATGCAAGGATTAGTATTGACAGTACAAATTTTAATATATTAATACTATGAGGAAGATTGCATACAAGCAAGTTTCAATTTTGAAACCTTGCTCCATCAAGGGAGTGAAGATGAGGAGAGATAGGAATGAAATGTTCTTATGTTGAGGATGAGTCATGTAGCTGCATTATGAATGATCTGCAAATGTTGCAAAAGGTATTTTGGAAGAATGATGAGTACGAATTACAGTAATCTAATCTGGAGATTGCTGTATCTTGAACAACTGTTTTGTGGTGTACAATAGAAGGATAGGGTAAGACTCTTTAGAGAGATCAGAGGTAGAAGAAGCGGGAACAAATAGGCTTTTCTACATGAGGATCAAATTTAACATTGGTGTAAAAAAAAGTAGTGCTAATCTTTTTAGCCTGTAACGAAGCTGAAGGGGGTAACTAGTCCATGTGCCACCAGTTGGTGTTCCAAAAGGGAGGATGCCCGAAAGTCAGCATTTCAGTCTTGGATTAGTTAAATGGAAGTTGATTCAAACACAGCTAATCAGAAATTGCAAACAGACAGAGTTTGAACTGACCCTGCATCAATTGTTCCCATTCAGCATAAATATGAGTTGTGATCATCTGCATATGCAAAAAATAAATGCCAAAAGAGCTCATCAAGACAGCAAGAGGAGAGATCTAGAAAGATTAAAGTGAGAAAGGCTAAATGTGGAGCCCTGTGGGACTCTGCAGGGGAGAGTGTTGAATTCAGAGCTATATGGGGGCATGTAAACTGTTGGAGCCTGGTTGGTAAGAAAGCATGTCAACAAGCTAAGGCCTTGCCTTCTACTTCAGAGACCTTTAAAGGATCTATCAAGATGGAGTGGGAGGCAGGATCAAAAGTGGTGGAAAGATCAAGTAATATGAAGGTTGCTTTATGTCTTGCATCAAGTTGCATTAGTACGTGACTGAGGACTGAAACCAGTGCTGTTTTGGTGCCAAACTATGCTGTGAGCCCTGAGGGATTACAGTAAAGAATACCTGACGCTTCAAGAGGTATGGAAAGCTGCTTGTTAGCAAATGATGTAATAACCTTAGAAAGAGCAGGGGGAATACGAATTGGGGGTAAGTTAGGCAGAATTGAGGGGACAGCTGTAGGGTTTTTTTTATTTTTTAAAGGGGAATAATGTATACCTTTTCCAAGAAGTGGGTAGGATTCCTTGAATAAAAGAGATCAATCAAATGTGTCACCTACGGGAAGTTGAGGTGCAAGACACTTCCAAAATATTGCAGGGCAAAAATCTAGCAGCGATCTTTCCAAGGTGAAAATGTTGGGGGGGGGAGGGGACATTGTTTGGCTTGGTAGATGAGAAACCTGACAGCTATTGGATGGTGGTGGAGGAAAAATGGCCATGTGAAGATGAGGAGAAAGGACTAACATTAGTATAGGAAATTGAATGAATTGAACTACTAATACCCCAGGTTTGAATTTGAATACAATAAGAAAGGTTATCAGAAAGGTTATCATAGAGGTAATGCAATGTTAAAAGGTGCAGGAAGAAGTCTGCAGGCATCAGGAGAGGAAAGACTGTTTATAATTTTTAAAATTTCTTTTGATTCTTTGTGGACATCAACAATACGACTTCTGTATGTAGCTGTGAAGAGCCTAAAGGTTCCCAATTTTATCGGTGGCGTACTGTGACTGCCATTTATACTCTAAAGCACTGATTCTGAGTTGTTTGGAGGCATAGGTGCTATCTATTGCACCATATAAATGACAATTCTGTGTGGTATGATATTTATTTGGTGTGATAAATAGCACCTATTTTGAGTTTTATGTGGAATTACATACAGATTTTGGTACATATCACACCAAAATCTGCATAGTCCTACACTTTTGCCCTGTTAAATTTCAGCAGGTAGGACCTGTTGACATTTATCTAAAGGTGGGGTATTTACCATACCTGGAAATTACTAGGTGCAGTAAATACCACCCAACTTGGATATCTGATCCCTGGGTAGACAGGGGATTACTCAGTGTTTGGAAAATTCCAACTAACTCATAATCGGGTCCACAGTTTTCACAATGAGTCTTCACTTCTCTAAGCAAAGAGAAGACCCACAGGGAAGAGCGATGCCTTTGTGACCTCCACATGGATTTAAGAGGGAATGAGGCCCAGAAGCATGCAAGGTAGAGGATAGCTAAACATTAAAAGCTTGAGTGCAAAGCTCAATATCAGAGGACAGTGGAGGAGGGGAAGTCAAGATGACAGAAAGACATTGCCTGCCCAACTTTGTCCACTGAAAAGAACGGCCCAGCGTCTAAAGAGCTTGAGAAAACGTGCTTGTACCAACAGGAACATTGATAGTGAAGTTGAAGGCAGAATGGTCAGACCAAGCAAGCTGAAGTATATTCTGTGGTGTGATGAGGTTAATATGGACAAAAAGGAGATGAAGAGTGAGCCCTTTTTCATGAGTGTATTCCTTAATGTATTAAATGATGTCAACATTTACGGAAACCTTAATTAGATATTTAGCCATGGTATGAAAAAGCGTGTCACTTGAGATTTGAAATCCCCTAGCATTGCAAAATAGGGAGAATGCATACAAAGTGAGAGAAATACATCATGTTAATACTCAGCTGCCAAATCAGAAGAACCAGGTGGACGGTAAACTAAGTCATGGATACCGGGACTATAGTTGGGAAGGGAACGGGGGAGAGGAGCAGGGAAAGGGAAACCTAAGCTCGGACTGGCATAATGGTCGTATGTCTTAGGGGAATGTACAAAGGTTGCACAAGACTCCGATGAAATGAGGTATGATTAGACGGGAGGCATTCCCCTACTTGGAGTTTACATTTTGTATAGATAAGATAGCGCAATGTGAATTTGTTGGGATTGACTTGATTCAATGAGGTATGCTGGGGAATAGGGGACTGCGCTGCTGTTTCAACATATGACTGTAACATTGTCTTTATGGTAGTTTAAATGCCAATAAAATTAACTTAAAAAAAAAAACTAAGTCATTGATGGTGCTACTAGGATGACATTGATAGTTACATAGAGGGATTCAACTAGTCTGCAGGGTAAATAGCGATAGAATTTAAAGAAAGTATAGATTTTAAAATAATTGCAAGGTCGCTGCCCTGCTGTAATGGAAAATCGTATATCATTATAGAGTATACAATACGAACCACATGGACATGGTCGCTATTGGAGTGTTCTTTTAACCAGGTCTCAGTAACTAAGGCATATCTAGATTTTCTTTTAAAAGAAAGCCATAGAAATTCAGTATTATGTTTTACGAGGGATCTAGCATTTAGGAAGGTGCCTTTTAGAGAGGATGAGAAATAAGTCTGTGTGCTTGCGATGTGTTTGGGCAGCAAGCTAGAAGGGAGGGTCATCAGAGTAAAATCAGACCATCGCACAAACTCATGAAGATCAGGGGCTGGTTAAGAGGAGCAGCCAGAACCAAGGGTGATTCTAAGGAAGAGTAGTACATCACACTCATAAGAGACTGTGTTTGGGGAATCTTACCTTATATGGAGCAGAGTCCTGTGCTCTGACCCTGGCTAGTGGAAGGATGGGTGCAGACAGGCTTGCCTTTGGAGTGCCTTCAGCACGTGGTTGGCACTATCCTGCAAGCCTCCACGCTGGCAGGCTAGTTAAGGAGTGTTCAAAACCGCAGTGGGCGGAATGAAAGAGAGCTCAGTAAGAAAATCATAGAAATAAAAAATAACATGCCAGGAAAGAAATGAAAGATTAACAGGCAACCAGAGGTGCCTGGCTGAGTGGGGTGTGGGGGGACCCTCCCCCTCCCTTGTGACTACTTAGAAAGAAAGAAATGTTAAAATAAAAAGAATAAAACCAAACCAGAATAAAATAAGGAAACAGGAATTGTGAGGCCAAGCAACCTGAAGACGATACAACAAAATGTTAAATTGGTGGCAAAACAGACAATTCGCTCTGGTGGTCCATTTAAATAGTGTTCAGTGGGCTAATTAAATAGTGTTCAGCGCTGTAGTGGTTGGGGTGAGAGAACTCAGTGAGAAAAGCATAGAAATGAAAAATAATGAACAACTATTTGGTATCCGCCAAGACGTGTCAAAACAATATAACTTCGCTTCAGCGCCTCTTAGTAAAATGAACAAAGCAGACTAAGGTAAGGAAACAGGAATGGTGGGAGTTGGCAACCCTGAGAAGACACAAGGAAACTAGAATTTGGTGCCCAGCGTCCAGCTGAAGGCTCTTCACTCTTCCTCTGCACAACATTCACTCTATTTCATATGCATTCGACTGCAGCTCTTTGCCATTCAGACCACAGCCATTACACAACCAAATACAACACACTTTTCGTCACCAGCACCCTGGACGTCACAAATAAAAAGTTGACACAAGGATGCTGCTGGATGTGTCCAAACTTTAATATACAAAAATGACTGGAAATCCTTCTTTATGCTCCGATGTACTCTGTCCACTAGTCCTCTGGCTGGAGAGGTTTTAAAACAACTCTTTTATGTTCAGTGCAGCTACTCTATGCAAAGTATTTCATTGCAACTGAAAAAAATCTTATACAATTTTAGGTTCCTAAATTAAAATATAATCCTTCATACATAAATAACCAATCTATAATATTTTCTGATGTTAGGTTGCTAACAAATTCACACTCTAATAATTTAGGAAAATAATCCACCTGTCTATTCATATGTTTTATGTCCTCTAAAAAACATCCTTTGTGCCAACAACACCTCAAAAGCACACACCCAATCCAGTAACGCAATAAGGCACAAGACCATCTTCTGAGTACTTAAAAGAAGCCAAGATATCTAGTTGAAATACTGCCCAAAAACGAGAGAATGGGTACTGAAACACCAAAGCACCTATGGTATTGCCCCAAATCCAGTCCCTATTCCCAGGGGGAGGGGGGGGGGAGGGATAATACCAGACCGAAGTCTGCCCACATCAGAATGGAACCCTTCATTTCCACATTGTTGTCAATTCTTATAGGCTGCTGTTGAATAATTTGGCTGGATTGTATTTCCTCACCATTGTATGCACTCTATGTTCACTGTAGAGCAACCACCCGAGACTCACCCTGCATCAGATTTCACTGTCCATGGGCAGGTTGAACTGGGGCTACTGCATCTATGTATATATGTACTGGTAATTTAACATAGCGCACACCTAACTGTTAAGCAACGGAGCACTATGCATTGCACGAGGGGTTGGGAGACAATGTCAAAGATCGTGTACATCAAGTTGGAATTACACAAATACATTTTACATACATCATATTACACATTGTTAGGTACAGGGAGTTTAAGAGTTTTGCCTAGAATCACATGATGTTGAGTTTAGAGCAAAGGCCAGGATTCAAACCTGTGTCCCCAGTTCCCAAAGGCAGCAGCTTGAGCTGCTAGGCCACATCTCCTCTCTACATGTTCTAAAATTAATATGTCTGTTCCGTGCATCTGCAGTTAACCATTAATATTCACAGTGCTAAGGCCCTCATTGCAAGTGGCAAGATTTTACCCTGAAGAATAACTCCAGATGAAAATTCACCATAGCAGTTCCACTTGTTTCTAAGGCCACAGTTTTCCAGGCTTCAAACTCTGGACCCGATAATTCTGTGCCAGGCTTCCCCCAATCATTTTCTAGGCTGGATAGCAGCAGGTAGCAACTTATTCCAGACCCACGTTGACCCTTGCAGCAGTATGCAGGTAGCATGCATTGCGTACCTCAAAAGGCTGAAATCTACCCTGACCCTCACATCGACCTCGTCCCCTTACCAGCCCAGTGGTATCTTAAGGATTTTTAGGGCCAAGACATATTTAGGTCCCCCTGTTCACAATAATGTTAAATTTTACAAACGATTCACAAAAGAATGGCTGAGGCAGCTAATACCGCACCTATCACTTATTTGTACAGGAATACACAATAAAGAAGGGTGCACAAGTATGGGGGATCAGCCACCATAAACCCCCCTATCGGGAAAACGCCCTCATCAATAAGAAATGTAGTAACTCAGCACTCCAAAAAAAGGTATTTTGAACATGATAAGACTATAATTTTTATAGATCAAACGTCAATGCTTCCATGTAACACAACAAGCAAATCACATTATTGTTCATTTCTTTATTGTTGATCTTCTGATAAAAGCATTTTTGATTGTAGCCATAGCCAACACATTTCGTCCCCCTTGGGACTTCTTCAGGACTTAACCCAATTCCATTTTGCAAATGTCTGTTGCCACTTGTGGTTCTCCAATATTGTGAAGAGATTGACCTTTATGGACCCCAAATGAAATAAGTGTTTGTCCCTGGTCAATATTAATGGCGTTTGGAGGAGTCCTGTTTTCTCTCCCCACTCCAGCCAAGCACGGTGGCTCTACTGATATCGTGTCTGCCTGAAACGTGTTGGCTATGGCTACAATCACAAATGTTTTATAAGAAGATCAACAATAAAGAAGTGAACAATAACGTTACATTTTATTACCCATTTTTTGCTTATTCAAGCCTGCAAGATCTCAAACAATGCTGAATTATGCATTACATTTTCTGAAACTGGGTCAAACAAAACAGCTAAATTACACCTTGGCCGGGGTCCCAAATTTCCTACGATAACACCAGGTAGAGAGAGAGACCGAATCTTAGGTATGGGTAGGCAGACAGAATGGAGGAGGTTAAGATACAGAAATTGAGCCAATATAGAGAGAAACAATTACTTGTCCAGGGCGCCACATGGAAGATGGGGGCCCTAGGGAATCACACACTTTGCCTATACCTGAAAATGTCTCTGCACCAGCCGTCCTGCTGGCATTTTCTGTCTGCTCTGAGAAGGGGAAAAATGTCAGTGGTTTTCTTCACTGAATCAAGGAAATTCATGTAGTTCAGTGTAGTCATTCCTCGTTTCAAAGAGAAAATTCGAATTTTTCGGGAGTTTGGTTCTGAATTAAAATTCAACTTTTACCATGCAGTGTAATGTAAGCTGCACTCATACTTTTCTTCTTTACAATTGATCATGGCCAGGCCCAGTGGTGATTAAAGCTAAGAAGGCTACTTCTAACAAAGCATCCTTAAGCACCACTTCTGGACAGTTGTCTGTCGCAATACGTAGCACGCTTTGTTAATTTCGAATGCCATTAAGTGATAATCTTTGTTATACATAATAATGTCATGTTAAAAATTAAAAATATTTGTCAAATATTTCTTGTTTCCTTGTGATGAATGAACCAAATATATTGCATCAAAAGATCCAATGACCTACAGTTCAGTGTATTCTACTGTCAACTACCTTTTGACAAAAAATGCATCAGCATTGCTTAAAAATAAACAAAGGCCCACACTTACAAAGTCCTTGCGTTGCCATTGCATCGCGCAAGGCAGCACAAGGGCTTCATTGAGATTTACTAAGCCAAGTAAAGCCACCTTGCGTGGCATAGCAAATCTGGAGTAACACAATGCAGCGGAAGGAGTAACACAATGCAGCGTAAGTCATTGCCTTGTGTTACTGCGCCCTGAGAAGACACTCATGGGTGGAGCGTGGGTGTTGCCACATTCCCAGACTTACGAAGACTAGTAAACCTGGGAATGTGTCAAAATGCTACACCTTGCCAGGTGAGGTTAAACGAGGAGAAATATTTTAATTTCTCCTCGTTTTTTCTTCTTTGTACGTGTGCTGCATAGAAAGAGGAAAAAGCCTCTGAGGATTGTTTTTGTTCTGCAAAAAAAATCCTAGGCTGACTCAATGCACCAGCGCAGAGAGAGAGAGATGAAATGCGCCACATTTGAGTAGATATGGGGCCGTATTATAGAAGTGCCCTGGGGGTGCAACGGGCATTTGCACCCGCTTTGCGTGCCCCTAGGGCACTTTGGTATTAGAGAAGGGGCCGCAGATGCTTTTGTGTCCCCTTCTGTAATACTGAAAGCTGTGGTGCACATACAGCGCCTCTGTGCCTGCGCTCTATTGCAGACACGGGAACAGAGGCAAAGAGGGTCTCAGGAGGTGCACTGACAGTGTGCCACCTAAAAGGTGCCGCACTGTCAGTGCACCTCCTGATTACAGCCCTCTGGCGGGGGAAAGAGGGTCCCTTGAACCCCCCAGACATACCCTTGCAGGCGGCTGCAGTCACTCACTGCACCCACCTGCAATGGGATCTCTAATCCCCTATAAAAGTGCAGACATTTCAAAGCAGCTGCTCCGTTTTTCACATGAATGCACTGCCCCCAGGGCAGTGCGTGTTCGTGGCTGCCCTGGGGGCAGTGCATTCACCCTAATACGGTGCATTTTACTTGATTGCGCTAGGCGCACGTTTTTAAAGGTGCGCCCAGCGCAATAAAGGAAAATGTGTCATATGTATATTATGGCCCATGGTGCGTTCCTGTCCTCTCTCTGTCACACAACGATGCAAGTTGTGCTGCTGCGTTGCGTGACTTGTTAGTAAATATGACCCAATGTACCTGGCATTGAGCTAATTTACGGTAGATGTCTCCAGGACTTATTATCTTTTGAAATATTATGGACTGAAGATTTTCCTCAAATAACTTTTCCTTCTTGTATGCTTTGACTGGGGATGCTGTATTAACATTGCTCGTCTCATGTCTGGCTATCATTATAAGCGTGTTCTATTTGAGACAGGTGTCAGGATATGTTCTAAACCATGATAATAATGTTCGAAAGCAAAACTTTTGCAACCCTACATTGACACGCGCAAAAGTTAGGGACAGTGCAGCTGGACAAGTCCCCTCAACCTGATTCATATTTCATATACACTCACTGCAGAGGCTGCAAAGCTACCGAAACGGGGCTTTATGGATTTATTATTTATGGGCTGCCAGAGACAGCATAAGGCCTGTGCTTTTGCATAGCCTTTGAATTTATGTCTTGGCAGCAGTGGTTGATGGGAGACACGCTTGGAGGCTCAGATGTGTGCTTAGCCTTTATAAATAAAAGTCTGCGCAAACTGCAGCTAGTGAGCAATGTGGAACGTGTCCTGGCCAAATGTGAACGTAAAAGAAACAAAACACAAGCAGCACTACTTAACAGTGTTGTAAAGCTATGAGTTTTTGAGGTCAAACAAAAAGACTTTGGCTCGCTTACTGAAGCCCCGAGCCTGCTAACTGGAAATTAAAATGTTGCACATGGCCGTAGTACCAAAAAGAGGGCTTGTGTTATAGAAAATGAATCATTAACAAGCGCTGTCCGTCCTGGTGGTCCCATCCTCAGCACTGCTTTTTGGCAGCTTCCTTTATTTGTCGAAAACTTTAATAATCATAACACATATTCGACTGACCTACTGATGTCTGCATTTGCATCACCAAAGGCTTCAGCTCATTTATCAGACTTTTATTCCTCTGAAGTATGACATTTATGTTTTATAAGCAACAAGCATTTGGTAACTGCATTGTTCGGCCATTACCAACATGTTTCCACTGAAGAGATGACACAAACATTATCAAGGCTTTTGGGCAGGCAGACCAAGATATGTGCATTTGTCCGGAGCACGAAATGTGCTCAGCACGAATGTGCATATGTTTGAAAAATGCTGTGACCCACATGTAGTAGCAAGGTCAACAGACTTTCTTTTGAATTGGATACATATGCAGCTTATCATATGTTTTTATTTATTCATTTTTGTAAATCTTTTTTAGTCATTATTAGAGGGAACAAATACCAGGTGGATGGGTGTGTGAAAGAGTGTTCTTCACCCATTACAAAAGGGAAGTGATTTTTGAAGAAGAAAAAGGCTTTTGGTTTGGGTTCTCTGAGCTGAAATTTATGGCATGTCTCTTAGGTCATCTGGCAGTATCTAGGGCTAGGCCTTGCAAAGAAAGCATTTACATTTTCCTCATGCTTTTTTAACCATACTTTGGAAACTAGGGTGGTGCTGAGGGATAGATACCCTATAGGGCTCATTAATTTCTCTTCCCTTTAATATATACTCTTTGTTGCTTTTCTTGTTCATTTGTGGATTTCAACAATCAGTAGAACAATTATCTGTGCATAAACTATACCTGGTTTGCGACAACATTAGAAAGTCAGTCGTCATTTTAAGACAAAGTTGATACTATACTGTCCAATAACAAGAAATCAAAATAACTTTTTTCTCATAGCTCGATCTACAATACTGTTCTGGATGCTCACCAGCTGTTTATCAAAGATAAAGAAGATCAAAAAGATCAAAAGAGACGATAATGACTAAAAGAAGGGTCGAATCTTCATGTTTGCTACAAAATTTGACAACATTTCTGCTAGAAATAAGGATCAGATAACTACTGCATCAACACCAGCTAACATACTGTTTGCTGGTGAATTAGACATGTCTAGCATCACCAGCGATGTTATAGAGTATGGCAGCATAGAGGGCCAACCGCCCACTGCTTCCATTTTTATAGCGGAGGTTACATATTCAGAATCAGCAACAAAATAACCAAAAGGACAACACACCAAAAAAAAACAGTAGGCGGGAGCAAAAGAAAATACAGGAACCAAAAAACGGTTGAAGTGGTCACAAGTTCAGGTGCCAAACAGCATTAATGGAATCAACATCATTAACCCAGAGCAATTCGCAGATACATTGACTAACCAAATGTACAATGTTATTAATTTGTCTGTGAGAATTTCGACTGAAGATAAATATAGACTCCTGTGCAAAGGTCTCAGTTTCAGTCCAGGAAGTAAACTCAAGAGTTGGTGTCTGAGGTCCAATATTTATACCTGCTGCCTTCTTTGAAGTGGGAGAAACTACTAGAGGATTCTCTTTGTAGTGCTTAGGTTTCCTGCCTCTCCTTCCCTGGCTCCAGACTAACTACAGGGAGTACTCAATTATTTGTGTGAAGGCAGGACATAGCCTGTTCAGGTGTAAGTGGGACTGTGCCTAACTCTGCCCTCCCATCCTGTGGCTGTCAGAGGAATGCACAAAGATCAATTGCCAACTACAGCTAGTCATGTAATCCAGAGACAGGCTACACGCACTAAATGGCTAAGGGATCAGCCATTTAGTGCGTGTATCATTTTCAAAATTGTGATCGAAAATCAGACCACCATAAAAGAGGATTTTTCATTACAATTCCAAAGACACTAGTCATCAACTGTTTACCTGTTCTCATTTGGAAGTTACTGCTTTTAAATGTAATAAGGTAACCCCGATGTTATCCGATGGGAGAGGTAGGCATCACAGTAGTGAAAAACAAATGTAATACTTTTTCACTACCAGAACATGTAAAACTTAAAAGTACATGTCCAACCTTTTAATTACAATGCACCCTCACCTATGGGTCAATTATGGCCACCTTAGGTGACCTCTATGTAATAAAGGGGGAGTTTAAGGCATGACAAGGGGACAATATTGGCAAGTTGAACTGGCAGTTTAAAACTGCATTCAGACTGCAATAGCAGATCTGGGAAATGTTTCAAGGGACTACTTAAGTGGGTGGCACAATAAGTGCTGCAGGTACACTAGTAGCATTTCATTTATAGGCTCTGGGCATATGATATACCACTCTACAAGGAACTTTTAAGTAAATTAAATATGCCCATCCGGAGTAAGACAATTTTACCATCTTTAGGGGAGAGTGTACAAGAGTTCACAGAGTCCTAAGGCCAACAAGAACAAATTCAGCAAAAATAGGAGGGAAGGCAAAAAGTTCAAGGATGACCCTGCCGAGAGGACCAGGTCCAAAACTGACAATGCATTAGAAATTGCACCGGAAGGATACTGTCCGTACTCTGCAATGTATTTCTCAAAAGAAAGTAAATGGGGGAGGGGGGCAGGGTAGAAACCAGGCTCCTGTAAATAGATCATCAATAGCTCCCTACCTCCAGGCTCTGGCTACAAAAGATGATAATGCAAAACACAAGAAATGCTCGGGTCTGAAATGCGGGAAAAACACAGACAGGAGACTACAGCAGAGATATCTTATTGCTAGTGGGGAGTCCTTTAATTAGGACAAAATCCCATCACCCACCGAAGTGGCATGCTTCATCATCTGGGATTCTCCTCCTGGCGGAGACTCCTAGCCCCGCCAAGGGCTACAACCCCCTCACTGTGAGGGAGGAGCTCAGGGATGTTTTCAGATTCCTACTCTATGAAGGATATCCTAAAATCTTGAGATGTGAAACATAAAACAGGTTGGGTAACGGGCGCAGTGCAGAGAAAAGAATCTCAAAGTGTGAGTTACGTGATACTAAAACTAACTACTAAGTATGAAAAAAAACTTTATTGGCTCACTCCTAGTGTTAGGATTAAAAACAGTGCACCTGCAGTATGAAAAGATAGTTACTGCATGTGACAGATGAAACAGGTCTACATGTTTCGGCCAAATCGACCCGGAAAGGTGTCACGGCCTTCTTCAAGACCTATAGACAAAGTGCTACTGCGTGGGCAATGTGAGACTGTGAAAGGTAGTTGTTGGACTTGGCCCTTTTTGGCCGGTTCACCCCTAAACTTTTTGCCTTGTGTGTCAGTAGTTTTAAGTCTCTGGGCACTTTAGCACTGTGGGCCAGTGTAAAGTGCGTGCGCGCTGAGTGCGTGTGGTGAGATTGTCCTGCCCTCCCATAGGAATGCATGGGGGATATGTGTGTCCATGGTAATTCCTGGTGTGAGAGGAGTGCAGGGGCGAGTTTAGTATGTGCGAACTCGTGAGAATAAATGCTGCGCAATGGTGTGCGCAGATTTATTCTAACTGGTGTAGGAATGCCACTTTTAGAAGTTGGCATTTATGTGTGCTCTGTGTCTGCCTGCCTGATGTGAATTGCATGTCTGGCTTGTGAGTGACAGGGGCTGGGAGGTGTGAGTGGCTCCTGGAGGGGCAGGGTGAGTCAGCGCAGTGGTGAATAGAGAGATCTGCATCTAGATGGGAGGGAGAAGTTGCACCTGGGGCCTGAATAGGGCTGTGCCTTCCCTCCACAATGCTGGCTCCACCCCTGTGGTGCGTCTGATGTCCCTAGCCTGTCCTGTGAAAGGAGAGAGGAGCTGAGCAAAACAAAGTGCTCCAAAGCTCCCCCAAACCAGTTGCGTCTGGTTTTTCCCCAACCCTGTGCTGTGACACAAAGGGGATTTTGTGGATAAAAGAAGGGGCTGTGACCCCATGAATGTTCAGTCCTTGGTTGCTGTTCCTGCGGGGCGTGCTGCTGTTGGGGCCCAGGGGGGGGCTGCCATGAGGGCTTGCCTCCCTGGGCCCTGCATTGCCCCTTGATGCCTGAAAGGACTTTTGGTAATTCTAGCGCCTCTTGTGCGCTTTCTTTGAAATTTCCCCAAAGAGAGGAAAAGCGTGGGCTACGCAACGCAGTGCTGCCCGTCCTTTTGGGGGGAATCCCGACGTGAGGGATTCCCCCGTGATGCTGCTGGAAGCGGGAGCCCACCCCATGTTGGGAATTGTTTGCGGGTGCCCACCCCGCGTTTTGAGCTAATTGGCGGGTGCCCAACCCGCTTATGGGTGATTTCACGTTGGAGAGCGGGTGCCCACCCCGCTCTCATGCTATTTTGGATAGCGGGTGCCCACCCCGCGTTTCACCGCCGTGGCCCGTGCCGCGACCAGGAAGCCAGGCAGCCTTGCCTGGTTGTGGGCGGGGCATAGCGGCCGGCTGACCAATTGCAGCGCAGCCGAGAAAGGAGGTGAAGGAGCCTCGCGGGCTCCATCTCGAAGTCCCGGTCCCAGGAGGGGGCCGGGTGAAGGAAGGAGTGCGGCCGGAGCAAGCAGCGACCCCGCAGGCCGCCGCAAGAGGAGTCTGGTGAGTGGAGCTGGTGCGGAGGGGGGCACGAGGCACATTGTCGGTGCCTGCCCCTCCGCGCTGGGGAGAAGAAGCGGAAGGCACCCTGGAGCCTCGTGGGCTCCACCTTGAAGTCCCGGTCCCAGAAGAGGGACCGGGCGAAGCCAGCTGATCGGCGGGGCTCCCGTGAGTGAGGGAAGCCCCGCGCCAGGAGACCGGAGGAGTCCCCGTGCAGTCCGGTGAGTGGCCGCCGCCTGCTGGGTGTTGGTGCCTTCGAGGCACGTTGCCGGTGCTTGGGGGGACTTGGGGCATTTCTGGGCACAGTTGTAGTGCCGGGCCCCTATTTTTCTTTACAGCTGCCCCGCTTGCTAGTGGGCAGCTGCAACATTTGGGCATCTTGGTGTTTAGAGCCCTGAGGGCCACAGAGGCCCGGGGTCATATCAAGGCACATTGTCGGTCCTGGGCGGTCCCGAAAGAGAGCGGGCCGCCCCAACGATGGGGGCATGTGATTTAATGCCACTAGGAGGGTCCAGAGGGCACAGAGGTGCCGGGCCCCCCTCCTTTATGCAAAGTGCCACGAACTGGGCACAATTGAGAGAGAGTCCCTGAGAGGGACCAGAGGCACAGTGAGTGCCAGTGAGTTGCACAGCTGCCCAGCAAGTAGTGGGCAGCTGGTACGTTCAGGTATGCGCAGTTGCGCACCCTTGACTTTCGCTGCGTTGGCAGCGCGCCCTGACTCTGTGGACATAGGGCATTTGAGCCCCTCTTTGAGATGGCCAGTTGGCCAGGGGGACAGTTAGGTTTATAGGGCGCCAGGCCCTAATCTGATCTATGTGCTGATGTGATTTTGGGTGCTAGGAAATGTAATCATGTAGTATGATTTACGCACCCTGTATTATACCTCTAATGTACTGTTATGATTATGAGGTTTTGCATAATGTGTTTATGCTTGTGATTTTATTATTACCTAATGTGTTTAGGTTGTGAGTTATTCTCTACCGTGATTTACGCCCCTAATGTGAGTTATACTTAGGAGGTTAGGGTCTAATGTGTTTAGACTTATGAGAGGATTGCATAACGTATTTATGCTTGATGAGGTTGGCGCAGAATGTAATTCGCGCCTGATGTGATACTGTGCATAATGTAGTTTATGTTACAGGCTGATGCTAAGTACAGTGGTTACCAGTGATTACTGGTTGTACGTTCATGATGTGTTCTACATTTATTATAAGTACTACCTATACTAAGTTCGCTTTGTGCTGGTTCTGACAGTGGTCCAGTTGGCCCTGTCAGGTGTAAATAATTCCCTTGTAAATATGACCCCGTGCCAGGTGGGACGATGTATATTATGTGAGTACTATTCTAATGTGTTTTATGATAATACAAAGGCTATTTTTATATATAACCTTGTGTGGAGTTCCTTTTTGTGGTGTGCCTAGTATGTTGTTGCTGTGGGTGTGTTGCGCAAACGCTTTACACATTGCCTCCGGGATAAGCCTGACTGCTCGTGCCAAGCTACCAAGGGGGTGAGCAGGGGTTATCTTTGGCGTGTAACTCCCTTGCCCTGACTAGAGTGGTGGTCTCTGCCTGGCTTTGGCGCAAGCCTTAGCCAACCAGAGATCCCATTTCTAACATTGGTTGTCAGCGGTGAGGATAGGACTTGCGTTTGCGCAGTACCACAGCGACAACTGGCTGCACTACAAAACTCTGCATTTTAGATAATCACATATTGGGGATTATTTTTACTGATTTTATTTTTCTCCTCAACAGTGTCAGTTTTTAATGGTGTTTTCTGCGCTTTTATGATTGGTGGCAGAAGAGAGAAAATGACAGTGCGGGACGCCAGTAGGTTGGGAGGTTCCCATAGATAGGGAGTCCCTTGCTGGGTCCAGTGCCCAATCCCTTTTCCTGTCCCCAGAGATGTGGGTGGATAGGAGGGAAGAAAGGGAGTGTGGAGGAGAAAAAGTTAGCTCTGGAGGGTAGTTTATCCCCTGAGCTCAGTTGAGTTGTCTGGATTCACCAGTAAGGGTGGGATCCAGTGGTGGCAGCAATATGGTGTCCAGTGCAGGAAGTCCCATTCCCCGTTCCCACAGTATGGTACCTGGTTTCCAGTAAGAGGGGTACAGGTTGAGATTCAGGGGCAGTAAGGAACTGTCTCACCAGTCTTGGTTGGGGGGCGTGTCTGGATGAGTGGTGTGTTGCACTGGACGAGTGGGTGTGAGTTCTTTTGGTGATAAGGAGCTTGCACGGGAGGTGGACCTCTGACTGTGTGCTAGAGGTCCTGCAGAGGCATTGGAGAATGATTCCAACAAGAGTGGCTCGGGTATCTTCCGGTCCTGTGTGGTGGAAGAGGTTCAGTGTAGCCCAGCTAGGTCCCAGTGTAGTGGGAGGGGTGTAGGGGCTCCCGTCCTGTCTCAGAGGAGAAGGAGTGAGTGTGGGCTGTGTCCCAAGGTGCCCGAAACCCAGTCCCAGGGCCTGGATGGTTTCTTCAGGGAACACCAGTTTGGGGGCCTAAGCTGTACTTGTAGGCCATTTGAGGAGGATCTCCCATTGTCTAGAGGACGTGGAGTGTCTGTAACCAGAGCTCCAGCTGTCCTGGTGTCTGGCAGTACCACTCCAGTTGGGAGGGTGCAGAGGTCCAGAGTGAGGGGTGAGAGGGGGAAAGAGTCCTCAGTGGAAGAACCAGTGGGTCAGGGGCCAGCCAGAAGGGCTGAGTCGCCAATGAATGACCATGGTGACGCCACTTCTGTCCTGGGGGATCTGCACGCACTGTCAGATGGACAGGAGGTCGTGAGATCTGCGCCAGGCAGACTGTCACACAACACATTAGTTATGTGTCACCCTCGAGGGGGCATGCGTGCTCCCCGTGAAGTCCTGGTTCGCCGGGCATCTGACCAAAGGGTACCGTCCCTGGGTTGGGGAGCCAGGTTCAGGTGTTTCCTGACCTGGACGGCAGGGCGACTGTAATCAGTGTCCTGGCCGGGTTGCCTTCTAGGGGTACCCCTGTGAACACAGGTGGGGCCCATCTTAAGTGAAGAGACCCTGTGTTTCCCAGAAGGGGTGGTGCAGGCCTAGCCGGGATCTTTAGGGTCCCTGGCTGAATGTGGTATTACTATCCTGAGAGCAGGTGGGGCCCATCTTAAGTGAAGGGACCCTGCTCTACAGTGGGAGGGTGCAGAACTCTGGAAGGGGGTGCAGAGGGAGGGAGTCCTCGCCTCTGACCCCGGTGCATCCGGTGAATTTGGATCCCAGGTGGTAGACCAGTTGATGGAGAGAGGTCCTGAACTGGTGGGAGGGTTGTGTTCTGGTGGGTGCTTCCCCTGGGAGGGTGCGGAACCCCAGAAGTAGAGGTAGGGTGAGGAGATGCTTTGCCCGTGACCTCTGGTCAGCCTGAGGGTGCGGACCCTCGGTTGAAGGATCAGTGGTAGTTTGGAACTACACTGAGAGGGAGAGTGGAGAATGGCTATTGGATGCCAGGGGTTACTGCCCCCCACTCTGGATTGGCAAGGACCAGTGGCATCTGGGTGGCCTAGGGCCTGGTCCTGGCCGTGGACAACTAAGGAGTACCGGTGGGGTAGCCTAGTTGGTCCGGAGTTTTTTTTTCTTAGTTGGATTCCATGGGTTCCAAGTGGCGTAGAACTGGAGGGTGTCCCTGCAGTGCGGGCCCGTGTCCGTGTTCTATCGCCCCAAGCAGGGAAGCCCATCACGGTGGTGATTGGTCTGCCCTGCGTTTTGGCTGGAAGGGGGTTGTGTTGGACTTGGCCCTTTTTGGCCGGTTCACCCCTAAACTTTTTGCCTTGTGTGTCAGTAGTTTTAAGTCTCTGGGCACTTTAGCACTGTGGGCCAGTGTAAAGTGCGTGCGCGCTGAGTGCGTGTGGTGAGATTGTCCTGCCCTCCCATAGGAATGCATGGGGGATATGTGTGTCCATGGTAATTCCTGGTGTGAGAGGAGTGCAGGGGCGAGTTTAGTATGTGCGAACTCGTGAGAATAAATGCTGCGCAATGGTGTGCGCAGATTTATTCTAACTGGTGTAGGAATGCCACTTTTAGAAGTTGGCATTTATGTGTGCTCTGTGTCTGCCTGCCTGATGTGAATTGCATGTCTGGTTTGTGAGTGACAGGGGCTGGGAGGTGTGAGTGGCTCCTGGAGGGGCAGGGTGAGTCAGCGCAGTGGTGAATAGAGAGATCTGCATCTAGATGGGAGGGAGGAGTTGCACCTGGGGCCTGAATAGGGCTGTGCCTTCCCTCCACAATGCTGGCTCCACCCCCTGTGGTGCGTCTGATGTCCCTAGCCTGTCCTGTGAAAGGAGAGAGGAGCTGAGCAAAACAAAGTGCTCCAAAGCTCCCCCAAACCAGTTGCGTCTGGTTTTTCCCCAACCCTGTGCTGTGACACAAAGGGGATTTTGTGGATAAAAGAAGGGGCTGTGACCCCATGAAAGATGTTCAGTCCTTGGTTGCTGTTCCTGCGGGGCGTGCTGCTGTTGGGGCCCAGGGGGGGGCTGCCATGAGGGCTTGCCTCCCTGGGCCCTGCATTGCCCCTTGATGCCTGAAAGAACTTTTGGTAATTCTAGCGCCTCGTGTGCGCTTTCTTTGAAATTTCCCCAAAGAGAGGAAGAGCGTGGGCTACGCAGCGCTGTGCTGCCCGTCCTTTTGGGGGAATCCCGACGTGAGGGATTCCCCCGTGATGCTGCTGGAAGCGGGAGCCCACCCCGTGTTGGGAATTGTTTGCGGGTGCCCACCCCGCGTTTTGAGCTAATTGGCGGGTGCCCACCCCGCTTATGGGTGATTTCACGTTGGAGAGCGGGTGCCCACCCCGCTCTCATGCTATTTTGGATAGCGGGTGCCCACCCCGCGTTTCACCACCGCGGCCCGTGCCGCGACCAGGAAGCCAGGCAGCCTTGCCTGGTTGTGGGCGGGGCATAGCGGCCGGCTGACCAATTGCAGCGCGGCCGAGAAAGGAGGTGAAGGAGCCTCGCGGGCTCCATCTCGAAGTCCCGAACCCAGGAGGGGGCCGGGTGAAGGAAGGAGTGCGTCCGGAGCAAGCAGCGACCCCGCAGGCCGCCGCAAGAGGAGTCTGGTGAGTGGAGCTGGTGCGGAGGGGCGCGAGGCACATTGTCGGTGCCTGCCCCTCCGCGCTGGGGGAGAAGAAGCGGAAGGCACCCTGGAGCCTCGCGGGCTCCACCTTGAAGTCCCGGTCCCAGAAGAGGGACCGGGCGAAGACAGCTGATCGGCGGGGCTCCCGTGAGTGAGGGAAGCCCCGCGCCAGAGGAGACCGGAGGAGTCCCCGTGCAGTCCGGTGAGTGGCCGCCGCCTGCTGGGTGTTGGTGCCTTTCGAGGCACGTTGCCGGTGCTTGGGGGGACTTGGGGCATTTCTGGGCACAGTTGTAGTGCAGGGCCCCTATTTTTCTTTACAGCTGCCCCGCTTGCTAGTGGGCAGCTGCAACGTTTGGGCATCTTGGTGTTTAGAGCCCCTGAGGGCCACAGAGGCCCGGGGGATATCGAGGCACATTGTCGGTGCCTGGGCGGTCCCGCAAGAGAGCGGGCCGCCCCAACGATGGGGGCATGTGATTTAATGCCACTAGGAGGGTCCAGAGGGCACAGAGGTGCCGGGCCCCCTCCTTTATGCAAAGTGCCACGAACTGGGCACAATTGAGAGAGAGTCCCTGAGAGGGACCAGAGGCACAGTGAGTGCCAGTGAGTTGCACAGCTGCCCAGCAAGTAGTGGGCAGCTGCTACGTTCAGGTTTGCGCAGTTGCGCACCCTTGACTTTCGCTGCGTTGGCAGCGCGCCCTGACTCTGTGGACATAGGGCATTTGAGCCCCTCTTTGAGATGGCCAGTTGGCCAGGGGGACAGTTAGGTTTATAGGGCGCCAGGCCCTAATCTGATCTATGTGCTGATGTGATTTTGGGTGCTAGGAAATGTAATCATGTAGTATGATTTACGCACCCTGTATTATACCTCTAATGTACTGTTATGATTATGAGGTTTTGCATAATGTGTTTATGCTTGTGATTTTATTATTACCTAATGCGTTTAGGTTGTGAGTTATTCTCTACCGTGATTTACGCCCCTAATGTGAGTTATACTTAGGAGGTTAGGGTCTAATGTGTTTAGACTTATGAGAGGATTGCATAACGTATTTATGCTTATGAGGTTGGCGCAGAATGTAATTCGCGCCTGATGTGATACTGTGCATAATGTAGTTTATGTTACAGGCTGATGCTAAGTACAGTGGTTACCAGTGATTACTGGTTGTACGTTCATGATGTGTTCTACATTTATTATAAGTACTACCTATACTAAGTTCGCTTTGTGCTGGTTCTGACAGTGGTCCAGTTGGCCCTGTCAGGTGTAAATAATTCCCTTGTAAATATGACCCCGTGCCAGGTGGCACGATGTATATTATGTGAGTACTATTCTAATGTGTTTTATGATAATACAAAGGCTATTTTTATTTATAACCTTGTGTGGAGTTCCTTTTTGTGGTGTGCCTAGTATGTTGTTGCTGTGGGTGTGTTGCGCAAATGCTTTACACATTGCCTCTGGGATAAGCCTGACTGCTCGTGCCAATCCTACCAAGGGGGTGAGCAGGGGTTATCTTTGGCGTGTAACTCCCTTGCCCTGACTAAAGTGGTGGTCTCTGCCTGGCTTTGGCGCAAGCCTTAGCCAACCAGAGATCCCATTTCTAACAGTAGTCAAAGTGAAAAGTAATAGAAATAGATACAAAACCAGTAATCCACTTTTGGTGAACACGATTTACTGGTTTTACCTGTGGGGACCAGAAGCAACAACAACAATCAAATGCATGTATCTCCAAACATTAAATCAACAAAATAGTGTCAGTCGAATGTCGTATGGTGCGCACTATAGTTGTTACTTACAACTTTTTCCTTTGTTATGTGGCTCCTGTGTGATAGACACTCTTCAAGGCCGCTGTTACCACTATGCCTGGCGTAATCTACTAATGATAAAAGTTGCTATATATATAAATGCTTTAATACGCTTAAGCATGCTTTAAGGCTAATCGCATCACCTGTGGCCTTGTAATCTAACGGCCAACCAACACAACTATTTTAGAACAATTGGTTCCATTCTCCAAAGAGACCGAGTGGCATCTTGGGGTTTGGTTACCTGCCAATAACAACACTCTACTGCAAATATAGAGCGGTGCAACTTTTCTGTCCTTCCACAACCAAGTGTGCTGGCACTGATTATAGATCACATCTGCGCATTAGTAGGCTAGCACACTCCAACCACTCTTCATCGTTAGAAAGTAGACTTACTGGCACTCTGGTGCCCTGGTGTATACTATGAATAGGTTCCTCCAATGTGCATGCATGATTGGAGTTGTGTTTGACTGAATACTGTTATATTGGTCTGACACCTGTTAACTTCCTTCTTTCAGAGTGGTGCCTCTCCCCTGAGCTGTTGCCAGGCTGAGGTGAGGCTTCTTATCCGTAATCCACGGGTAAGACTAATAATTTTTTAACTCTTTCTGGATGCACTTTAATGGCAGCCCAGTGATGAGGACATTCGACTCACACTATTTTGTTGATTTAATGTTTAAAGACACATGCATTTGATTGTTCTTGTTGCTTCTGTTCCCCACAGGTAAAACCAGTAAATCGTGTTCACCAAAAGTGGATTACTGGTTTTGTATCTATTTCTATTACTTTTCACTTTGACTACCTTTCACAGCCTCACATTGCCCACGCAGTAGCACTTTGTCTATAGGTCCTGAAGAAGGCAGTGACACCTTTCCGGGTCGACTTGGCCGAAACATGTAGACCTGTTTCATCTGTCACATGCAGTAACTATCTTTTCATACTGCAGGTGCGCTGTTTTTAATCCTAACACTAGGAGTGAGCCAATAAAGTTTTTTTCATTCTTAGTAGTTTGTTTTAGTATCACGTAACTCACACTTTGAGCTTCTTTTCTCTGCACTGCGCCCGTTACCCAACCTGTTTTATGTTTCACATCTCGAGGATTTTAGGATATCCTTCATAGAGTAGGAATCTGAAAACAACCCTGAGCTCCTCCCTCACAGTGAGGGGGTTGTAGCCCTTGGCGGACTAGGAGTCTCCACCAGGAGGAGAATCACAGATGATGAAGCATGCCACCTCGGTGGGTGATGGTATTTCTTCCTAATTAAAGGACTCCCCCACTAGCAATAAGATATATCTGTTGTAGTCTCCTGTCGGTGTTTTTCCAGCATTTCAGACCCGAGGATTTCTTGTGTTTTGCATTATTGTCTGGGGAATTTATCCTCGCTGGTCTTTACATTTCCCTTGGACCCCCCCCACCCTGTTTTTCTCTTCTCCTACAAAAGAGGATATACAAACTTTATTGGTGGAGTTCCACAAGGATATAACATCACTTAGACAAGATTTTGCAAGAGTGCTATCCGATCTGGATCAATCTTTGCACAACACAGAATCTCGCCTGGGCACAATGGAGTCCACTGTAGCAGAACACGCCCAGGAGAATTGCATCCGCTCAGCACGTGCTGGAACACCATAAACACTTACTGCATGATAAGATCGATAAGCTGAAAAAGGATTTTGCCAACATAACATCCACATTCGGGACATTGCAACAACAGTAACGGCTCTAAACCTTGAAGCCCATGTCCAAGCTCTATTCTCACACCTACTCCAGCTCGTAAAGGATGCAACCATTCTCCTTGTTCGTACACACAGGCTATACTCTACATACCAACAACAATGGAATCTGGTTCCCGATGTGCTCACTTAAGTCCACTACTTCCACATGAAGGAGAAAATGTTAACAACAGCCCACCAACAAGACTCTATAACATTTCAAGGTGACTCAATTTCATTCTTTCAGGACATCTCTGCTCAAATGTTGGTGAAATGGAAAGCCTTTCGAGAAATCACGCAACACCTACAAGAAGAAAAAATCCCACATCGTTGGGACTCTCCTTTCTGTCTTTTCTTCACATACAAAGACAAACGCCTCATGGTAGGAGACTAAGAGAAAGAGATTCTGAACCTACCTTCCTCCCAGCATCAACAGCACTCGGACCTGAACCAAATCCTTCTAAATCCAACTGATCAAGGTGGAGGATGGTGCTTCCAAGCACCACAGTTGTCATGTAAAGCAGCTCAAAAACAATGACAGCAGAAGGACGAGGAAAGTTGACCGTCCTCGTCGGAAGAAGATGGACTGATTTTTCAAGCTGTCTCAGGTTCCATAATCCCAACAACAACATGTGATTGTAACTGTTAAGTATTTCATGGTCGTACAAATGTACTAGGCACCCTGTGGACAAGAGGGTGATCCCCATGGTCAATTGTGGAGCCTGCCCCACAGGATTTGGTTTGTTGCCGATTCACACCTGATGGGTTTCATCCTATTTTCACAAATTGTAGCCCTACAATGGGCCTTGTTGACCCTTTTTTGTGTTCCTAGTTTCGCCAATCTCATCCCACTAGGTTTACTCAACTCCCAGTTATAACAAGGACACTTGCAAACCCCGCCATGGTCAGATACACAACAGCCATGAGGCACCCTCTGGAAGACCCACATTCTATCAGGTACCTCATGAAGTACACTCTAGTGACCGCATTTCGTTTCCTTACACCACTCATGACACGCCTGTAAATAGTATCCTTAAATGTACAAGGCCTCAACTCCCCAATGACATGCCGAGCACTACTTAAATGGCTCAAACACCAAGAGGCCGATGTGGCTCTGCTTCAAGAAACCCATCTACTGAAAACAGATGTCAAGCACCTCTGATGCTATTGGTACCCCAACTAATTCTACTCATTTCACATGCGCAAAACTGGAGGAGAGGCCATCCTAATATGCAGAGACCTCACTTTCCACATTAAGGACTTATATTGAGACTGTGAGGTGGGCATTTGAGCCACAATTGGCCTGATACCACTTTCTATCATCTCTGTCCATGGTTCAAATGATGACGAAGAGTCCCTTTACTTGATCCTTTTCCCAAGAGTATCCCAATTTGCCACGGGACAAGTAACAATGGGAGGCGACTATAACACAACACTTGACTCCTCACTAGATAATTCCCTAGTCAGGCATGCAGACAGTCCACCACCACCTTTACTTTCCCAGGGACTTGCAGATCTTAACCTGATATAAGTATGGCACCACCATCACCCCAACGAACGAGACTACACATTCTATTCCAATGTCCACAAGACTTACACTCAGATTGATAATTTCTTAGCCACAAGGACCCTCTTACCCCCCTCAATGGACTCAGCCATCAATGTCAAGTCTCTCTCAGACCACGCATCCCTCTGGCTTAAGATGTCCTCACTAAATACAATATGTGCCCCAGTATTACTAATAAACAGAGACATCACTCTTACACATTCCGATGTGCACAACACGTTTTATCATACCTGGCAAACCTTCATATGGGATGTGCAGGCATACCAGTATAACACATTATTATGGTTCTCCATCCTAACAGTATTACGTTCCCTAAAAATAGCACCTCAGACACACCATTTTTGTACTAATATAATGGTCGAGTCGGAGTGCCAGAACCCTTTCTTCCATGCCATGCACTTTTTCCCCGCATCTGCAGCACCACCGGTCGGTGCCCACATGAAATTAACGGAACTGTGATTACCATGAATCCATGGGGTTTTGTAGTTCCGTTAAGACCAGACTGTTGCTCTGGAAGATGTTCCCGAACGTCTCAGGCCTTTGCAATAAACGTCACGATGACGTTCACATCGCCCGGCATGGGCGGGGCATGAGATCAGACTAGCGGCCGCTGCAGGTTTGTCCAGACATAAAAACACTTGCTTACCGGCACTTGGTAATCACAAGCTGGGAGCAGCGGACCCAAATAGGAATGACAGCAGGGTAAGACCCTTGATGAAGTGAGTCTCTGCATGTATGCGTATTGGTACGAGGATGTGATGTGTGTCACATGAAGTGAATGCATTAACTCGGCCTCACTTTTGGTTTGTTTCCCTACCTTAAACTCCATTGTATATACAAAGAGTGTGACTACAGGGCGACCCTCGTCTAAACGCTCTTAAACGATGGGAGAGTGGTCTATGCTATTTTTAAGAATTGTTATATTGCAGTATCAAAAAGCATTGACATGCATTAGGATATATTTGAATACAAAATAATACCCAAGCACTCATATGGTAGTCCGCAATATTAAATCCACATGGTAGGATAGGGAGAAAAAACTGATCAGTGTTATTTCTTCTAATTACAGTCTATAATAGATCCAAATTTCCATTTGCACTTTAACATCAAGGCAGCCGACACGTGTTTCATCACAACAGTGACTTTATCAAGGCTGCAAATGTATGGAGATTGCATAACAGAGTTACTTACATATTGTCATTAAAATATGATGCTATAATCATTACTAAAGAAATTAAGAGAAACAAGAAGAAAACACCAAAATACACCAGTGTCAGAGTTTCGTGCATGAATGCATAGCTGACAAAGACTCCCTAAATACATGCAGCAATCACCAAGGTGTGAAACCGTATAGAGGAGCTTATTTAGTGCAGGGCGTGGGGTTGGCTGCTTGAGGGGGGTTGGACACAGAGCCTGGCCATAGGCCTTGTGCAGTGGGGGTTGGATTTACATATGGTAGCAAAAAAACTAGAAATTCACTGAAAAAAAACAAAAGGTTAAAGCAATATTAGAGTTAGCTGAGAATTTCAGTGACAATCTTACGTTTGAAAATTTAAAACCACTGAAATTTACCAGTTATAGTTATATCAAGGAACTATGGGCCAGATGTACGACCATTGAATTTTGTGACTCGCAAATTGTGACAAATTATGAGTCGCAATTTGCGCGTCGCAAAATTCAATGTACTACAGTGTCTCAGACACTGTTTGCGATTCCCAATGGGGTCGCAAGTTGCGACCCCATTGGGAATGGCTAGCACTCCCAGGGATGGTGGCCTGCTGGCGTCAGCAGACCACCATGTCTGGGACTGCTATGTCAATAAAGCAGTTTTTCTTTTTTAAATGCAGCCTGTTTTCCTTAAAGAAAAAAGGGATGCATTTAAAAGAAAAATGAAACTTTTCATTTTCCTTTTTGAAGGTCAGGCAGTGGTCCCTGGGACCACTGCCTCCTCTTGAAAAATATTTGCGCACCCATTCACAAGGGGAAGGGGTCCCCTAGGGACCCCTTCCCGTTTGCGAATGCTTTACCACCTACTTGAAGTAGCTGGTAAACTGCGAGTTTTTTGCAACCGCAAATGCGGTTGCAAAACACTCATACATGGCATTTGCACTCGCTATTAGGAAGGGACGCCCTTGGCATGCCCCTTCCTAATAGCGAGTCTCTAACCCTATTTTGTGAGTCGCTAATAGATTAGTGACTTCCAAAATAGGGTTAGCACATTGTGCATCCGTTTTTTGTGGTTGCAAACGGGCCAAATCTGGCCCTATAACTCTTGCCCTAAGGTAACTATAACTTAGCCCTGGACATAGCTCTCTCTGCAGGGTCACCCCCAAACCTTTTGCCTTTTTCCCTACATTTGTTGCTGAATTTGTTTTTGCTGGTCTTAGGAGTCTGTGCCCTTTACCACTGCTAACCAGTGAAGAAGTGCTTAGGCTCACTCCCCTAAACATGGTTTATTTGGCTTACACCTGATTGGCATGTTTAATTTACTTGTAAGTCCCTTGTAGAGTGGTATACCACATACCCCGGGCCTGTAAAATAAATGCTAACAGTGGGCTTGCAACACTTATTGTGCCACCCACTTAAGTATCACCTTAAAACATGTTGCAGGCCTGCCGCTGCAGCCTGAATACAGTTTTAAAGCACCATGTTGATTTGGCATTAAACCCCCTTGCCAAGCTTTAAACTCCCAGTTTAATACATATACGTCACCCCTGAAGCAGGCCCTAGTTAGTCCATAGGGCAGAGTGCATTGTAATTAAAACATTGGACATGTACTTTTAAGTTGTACATGTCCTGGCAGTGAAAACTCCTAAATGTGTTTGTCAATACTATGATGCCTACCCATCCCATGGGATAACATTGGGGATTCCTTATTACATTTAATAAGCTATAATTTCCAATTGGGAGCATTACCTTTTAGCTTGTTTGGTGTCTTTGGAATTGTAATGAAAAGCCCTATTTCACAGTAATGACTGGTCTTTTATTCGGATTTTGAAAATGCTACTTTTATAAAGTTGGGATCTGTCTGCCCTTATCTTTTTTGTGCCTGCACCATGTCATGGGTCACATGAACTGGATGTAACTGACAGTTAGACTTTGTGAATTCCGCCTAGACAGTCACACAACAGAAGGATTAGGTGTGCATGAATGGACCATCTGTTGGAAGGATGGGGGGGTGAGCTGAACATAGACCCACTGTTGTGTAGTTCCCACTAATCTATAGAATCTGCATGTTTGTTGGACAATATAAAGTTTGGGTGAGGTGCCCAGACTGATTCCAAGCACCCCCACAGGATATGTTGGCCTTGAGACCAGCTAGCTCACAGTGCCACCATTAGCCCCCCCTAACCCTACTAGGGAGAGAATAGTTTCTGGCAACCACTGAACATGACAACCCTGACCCCTCAGGGATCGTGGCAACAGATCAGAACCTCTTTCTCATTCACTCCCTCTCTTTTGTTCTCAGAGAAATATACAGAGAATACACACTGGGATGTTTTCAATATATTTATTGAACCAACGTTATTCTTGTATAAAATAAATGTGCTGCGATAAACAGTAGACAGAAGCAGATGAAAGTGTTACAAGCACCACAAGATTAAACAGGAGATACAGTTCTACCATGGTGCTGAAACAGTGTATATATGCATGCCTATAAAACAAGGTAGTAATCAGGCATACTCCTACTATGCAAACCCTACTCTATGTATGTGCCTAGAGTGTGTGAAGCCAAGAATCCCACAAAGGATGATCCAACCCCAGTACCTGGCAGGAGAGAATGTAGGACGCTGTCGTGGTCACGAACTGGACACCCCTCACGGAGATGTCAGACTGCTGTGTGGTGAGTCTCAGCCTGCAGGGACCCTCGGTGTCACTGAATTGCCTCCTCTGCTAATTCTATGAGATGCTGATTATTTAATAATAAGAAGCATCCTTGCGATGTACATGTAGATTAGCATAGTTATGGATATGTAGACAGCCCTGTCGCTCCATGGATGAGGATAGAATGACATTTGTACATTCGTACATAAAGGCCTTGTACTTGGTGTTCAAGGCATTGTGATAATGTTATACAAAGTCAGATGTGTAAACAGAAGTAGTTTCAGAGAAACTAATCCAACATTGTCAGGCACACGATTATGTGCAAAAAGGTCAAAGGAGAGATATGTTACTCTGAAAAAGAGGACAATGTAAGAAATGAGCAGCTTCGCTACTAGGGCCTAACTCGGACACTAACACCACTTGCAACTGAATAGCTTATGCTCTGCCTTCACACAAAGGGCCTAACAACCGCACATTGTCACTGAAGTCAACGTGGAGCCAGGGCAGAGGAGGCAGGAAATCCCATGCACTTCAAAACCACTGTCTAGAAGCTTCTCCCACCAGGGTATAAAGTAGTACCTCAGACACCAAATCTTCAGTACACTTCTGGACCTGTGGGTACTCTGCCAGGAAGAAGGACTTCTGTGCTGTTGGATTGCTGCCCTGTTTTTGCTGCTGCTCTGCTACCTTCTGCCTGGGGATAAGGACTGGATCTTCATCTATCCCAAGACCTCCAGAGTGACTCACATGGGCTAGTTTGCGAACACCCTGTTGATCAGAGCCACAGGGACAAAAAAGGCTTCCTCCACCTTGAACCCGCTTCTGGACCCAGCTTGAGTGAGTTCTGACCCTCCAAGTGGTACCCCTCCAGCCCTGGACCCATGGAAGTGGTGCTAAAGGTGCCAAGATAGCCCAAATCCAAAAGTGGAGATTTAGAAAATGTTTGCCTGAAAACTGCCCTGAGAACCAGGAGGGGACCAGGACCAACTTGCTTGCCTATCTGCCCGAAACACACCCATGGTCAGATTAACTTTGCGGCTTCTCTCGCTACATTCTTCTCGGCTGCAGCAAATCCTTTTCAGCGGTCCTTCACCAAAGGGGTATAAGACCTCGCTGAGCTGTCTTTGGCTATAGCTGTCTGCCTCGTCCCACTGGAGATTTTCAACTTCCATTTTGATGACTAAGTCCAAATGTAAAAATCTTCAGTGCAGCCTCGACCCAAGGCCATTCGACAACAAAGCTCCCTCCTCGTACATCTCCTGCACCTTGCACCGCTGAACTTTACCTTCTCAGAAACATTTTCTCAGAAATTCTTTAAGTCCGAAGGTAAGCCCTGACGGGCTCAATCCTTTTGTTGTATCCGAACCACGCTTCATCACAGCTGGCCATATTTTTTTCCTTTGACCCTGTCTCGGGCAACTAGATGTCCGCGGTTGGAGCTTTGAACTTTTAGCAACTCATTTTTACAAAAAACTTTAAACATTCATGACTCCAGTTCTACAGATTGGACTTTTGTGGTTTTGGTGTCAAATAATGTATTAAAATGTACTCTATTTTTCTCAAATAGATTATTTTTGTGTTGTACTTTCACTTTATTACTGTCTGTGTGCTGCATAAATACCTTAGACGTTACCTCTAAGTTAAGCCTGCTGCTTATCGTGTCAAGCTACCCATGATTGAGCACAGGTTAATTGTATGACTTTTTGTGACTCACCATGCAAGGGATTGAGGCTGTTGCTTGACCAGGGCTCACACCCCAGTCAACCAGCAACCCAATTTCTAACAGTGTCCTCGCCATGCACTGCTAATTACTCCACAAATTACTTCACTCATGACATCTTCTATGACATCATACTTTGACATTTGTTTTTTTCAGTGACAATATATATATACATATATCTATATCTAAATATCTATATCTATCTATCTATTTAGCTGATGGGGACAGAGCATCCTGTTAAAGAAAATCCAAGAGAAAAAGAAGGGTGCCAAAGACAAGTCGTGTGGAGTTAACCATTTATCTGTGATAAAGGTATTTCATTTAAAATGCATCAGGATTGAAGATTATCTGCATGCAGCCATTTACATTTGAATAAAGGCCGGTTGTTCTATATATATATATATATATATATATATATATATATATATATATACTACCTAATGGCAATAGCCAATAGGTAGTTATAGTTAGGACCTAAGTATCTATAGGAAAAGCATTTTTTGTTTTACTAATAACTTTGGCACCGCTGGACGAATCTTCACAACATTTTCATAAAACTTCCCCTTTGTGGTTCAGCTGTTGTGTTGAAAGTTTCGGGGTGATCCATCAACCGGGGGCTGAGAAAAAAGGAGTGGTCCCAAAATGCGTTTTCCATGTTATGTCTGTAGGGATGTTTAATTTTTTTATTTTTTTATTTCTTTTTATTGATTTTAAATATCAAATATTCACATATATTGATTTGTGTACATTTCAATTAAAACATAACAATTACGTACAAAATAACCGTGCACAATGACTCAGTCAGTTATTATCAGTGTATGCCCAGCCTTTCTTGACATTTCCATCTCCACCGTAGGGGAAACACATAAATCCCCTCTATGTGTATTCCACCCGCTCCATTTCTTATCCCATTTCTTAGGACAGCCCCTAGATTTATACACTTCTTTTTCTGCTACCATGCATTTGTCCATTCCCGCTGCCCAAATCTTAGTCGATGGTCGTTCCGCTGCCCCCCATTTCATTGCAATTGCTCTTTTGACTAAAGTGTACCCCAAGGTGGCTAATTGTTGCTCTACTTCGGTAAGATCTGTGGCCTCCCAAATGTTAAGGAGCCCCATTGGTGGTGTTAGGGTTATATGTTTCCCCAGTGCGTCCTGCAATTGCGTTGTTGCCCTTTCCCACAGGGGCCGTATTTGGGGACAGTCCCATATTATGTGATAGAAGTTTGCCTCTTGGTGACAACCACGCAAACAGAGCGCGTCCTGTCTTGTTTCTATTTTGGCTAAGGTGACCCCAGTAAAGTATGTTCTATGTAGGATTTTTAATTGGATCAGTCTAAAATGATGATTTATGGCTGCTTCCCTTGGGGACATCAGTGCAGTTTGCCAGTCCTCATCTTCAATGTGCTCGATGTCAGCTTGCCAGTTATCTCGGAGAGTCTGAAAGGGATCTGGTAGGTTATTGCACAATTTGCGATAGGTTAGTGATATGGCTTTGTCTGGGATGGGCTCAGAAAGCAACCGATCCTCCAGGGGAGACGACTCTGGCAAATTACTTAAGTCTGGGAGTGCCGCCCTGAGTGCATGGCGGATCTGCAGGTATCGAAAAATGTCCCCTGGCGCTAAGTCATATGTCTCTTGTAGTTCACGGAATGTAAGGATTTTGCCTTTCTTGACTAGATGGCCTACTGTGGATAGTCCGATTGTGTCCCACTTATCAAATCCTAATTGATGAAACAGTAACCCCAGTTTTTGAGAGGACCACAAGGGTGTGGCTTGAGTCAACACCTCGGTCCAGACCAGACGTTTAGTCGCCTGATGCCAAATTTCAACCGTTCGAGCCATATGGCCCAAATACCTCCCTTTCCGGATCTTCGTGTATAAAGCTCCCAGGCACCCCTCATGTCCCATCTGATATCTGTCCAGCATGTATGCCGGGTATGTCGGGGAACGGTATAGCCAATGATTTATTACTACTAATTGCGAGGCCCAATAATAGAGACGTATATCTGGGAGTGCGATCCCCCCGTCATACCACCCCTTCATCAATTTGTTTAGTGCTATGCGAGGCATCCCCCCATTCCACAATAACGAGCGGACCTCGCCTTCAATGCTTTTAAAATACGAGTCGGGAATCTGGTAAGGGCAATTTTGGAGGATATATAAAAATCGCGGGAGGGCCAGCATCTTGAACAGAGCAGCTCGGCCTAGCAACGATAAAGGCAGTGATCTCCAATGCTTAACATCAGTACGGAGTCTATCTAAGGGGATAGCCAAATTTATGTCATAGAAGAGTTTGGAATCTGGAGTAACAAAAACCCCAAGGTAGCGGAATCCATTATGGGCTACCTCAATCTTGCATCCCGGGAGAAGCCTGGGAACCGGGCCCCGCAGAACATACAATACCGATTTAGTCCAGTTAATGGCATAGCGAGCGTATTTGTCGAAGTTTGTAAATATATTCAAGATTTTACATATTGAGGCGGAGGGGGACGCTAGATAGAGCAGAATGTCATCTGCATAGAGCGATATCCTGTCCTCATTCCCTTCTTCCCATTTCAGCCCTCGGAGTATTACGTCCTGTCTCACCCAGGACGCCAGCGGGTCCAGCACCAGGGCGAACAGTAGGGGGGACAGGGGGCAGCCCTGTCTAGTACCTCTGCTTAATGTGAATATTTGTGATGTACAGTTAGTGACCTTTACTTGACCCCATAATTCCGTGTAGAGTAGCCCAATCCAACCCAAGAATCGCGGGCCGAACCCTAGGCATCCCAGCACCTGAAAAAGATAAGGCCACTCAATGGAGTCAAATGCCACGGAGGCATCAAGGGAAAGCACCACCGCATCCTCATCTGTATGGTGTTGGCGCCCCAAAACATTTTGAATGCAGCGGATATTTAGTGCCGTGTTGTGCCCCGGCATAAAGCCTGTTTGGTCAGCGTGGACCAATGAAGGGATTATTGACATCAGACGGGAGGCCAAGAGCTTTGCCAGAACTTTAGCCTCAACATTAATTAGAGAAATCGGCCGATAAGAGCCGCAACTGTCAGCGGGCTCTCCGGGCTTTCGGATAACTACTATAGAAGCCAGACGTTGATCTTCCGGCAGGATGCCCTTCTCAAAGCTTTCGTTATACATGTTTTTAAGGTGGGGCGCAACTCGTAAGGCCATGGATTTGAGGAATTCAATGGGAATCCTGTTGGGCGCCATTGCCTTCCCTGATTGGATGCTATTAATTGCGTTGCAGATTTCTTCATCTGTAAGATCTGCCTCCATTACATTTGTGTCTTCCTCCGACAAGGTAGGTAGATGCATATCTATCAGCAATTGTCGGGAATCTTCAGCTGTATATGTGGTGGAGGAGGTATAAACCGCTTCTAGATGGTCTGCAAATGCCTCCGGTATGGCTTGCGGATCTGAAATCTATTCTACTCCCCTAATGGACAGTGCGGGTACCCAGCGTTCCCCCTGTTCCCTCCTCTCCAACCAAGCAAGCATTTTCCCTGCCCTGTCTCCCAGTTCGTATACCTTATGACGTGTGTGCAACAGTCTAGCTTGAGTTCTCTCTCTCATCAGGGTTTTATATTCTAGTTGCTTGATTGTTAGGTGGTGTGCGGAGGCCCTACTATGTCGGGAGTTGTGTCGTACCTCCAGCTGCAGGAGTTCACTCTCAAGTTGTGCCAGTCGCTGGTTTTGTTGTCATATATAACCCACCTTTAGTGCCAGTGCCTGCCCTTTCACCACTGCTTTGTATGCCTCCCATATCGTCTGCGCCGAGTCTACTGAGCCAACATTTTCGGTGAAGTAGTGGTCTGTCTGCCTAAGCAGGTTCTCCCTGATGCCCGGAACCATAAGGAGGCAAGGATTGAGGACGATGGAGTTGCGCTGCCTTTTATTGTGATAGGTAAACTCGATCCACACTGGGGAATGATCTGAAATGCCTCTCGGCAGCCCACGTGGATGCAAGGGCGTAGCTAGGCCTTAGGCTGCCCGTGGCGGCCCCTGCGATAGAAGAGCGGGGGTGGTAGCGGCCGATTCTTGCGGCCGCAACGGCCGCAGGTAAGAGCGGGGGAAGGGGGGCCGGCTGCCGCCCAAAAACTCGTGCCGCCTGGGGCGGTCCGCCCCATCTCCCCCCCCTAGCTACGCCACTGTGTGGATGTCTAAAATGGCCTATATCTGCCAAATGTGTAAGGAAGTAGTCTATGCAGGACATGCTATTGTGTGCATTGGAATAGTAAGTATAGTACGTCACATCTGGTTGTAGAGCTCGCCACGCGTCGGTCAAACCCATGGCCCGAGTGAATTCCCCTATCTGAGTGTTAGGGCGTAATTGTGGCCTTCGGGGATGCCTGTCTATGCGATCGTCCATGGTCATATTGAAATCCCCACCCAGGATTCAAGTGCCCACGGGGAGATCCACCAGAACCCTCCCCAAGTCACTAAGTGCCTCTTTACCCAGCGCTGGGGGAAGATATACTGAGACCACATTAAGCGGCTTCCCTTCCCAGCTGGCCTCCACAACTGCAAACCGTCCTTGAGGATCCGCCCACTTGTGGGTAGGAGTAAGTGCAAGGCATTTCCGAACTAGGATCCTGGTGCCCCTTGAACCCGAAGTAAACCCTGCGTGGACCAGGAGTTTATATCCCCACCTATTGAGGGCTTTACAGGTGTTGCCAACCAAGTGCGTTTCCTGCACCAGGACTAAATCCGGGGATTGTCTTTTTAGATACTATAGCACCACTCCTCGTTTTATTTTGTCCCTCAATCCGTTTACATTCCACGTTAATACAGATTACGATGTTTCTACTGTACCCCCCATCTGGAATTATGTAGAGAAATTGGAAGGGAGCCTGCGAAAGCCACTGGAGGGGCAACTGCTACCCCCAACAGCACCACAATCAGTTGTATGGGCATGAAATGACATCTGAGCATGTGATGCTCCAGTAACCACTTATTTGTATACCATTTACTCAAAAGGAGGACAAAAATACTAAGGACTGATAGGTGACATTGTGCGATTTGAAAACAAACAAATGAACTAACCCTGAAAACCCCTCTTCCCACCCGTTTCTCCCCCCTCCCTGCCCCCTGCCAGTGGATTTCAAACTACCCACTTCCCAACAAGGCAGAGTGCCTGTCGCCCCCCTCCCATTCGAGGTGTACTTGGTTTACAGCCTTTTCCCCCCGCCGTATATTAAGGATGGCTTCATGGTATACTAGATAACGGGGACAGGTCCCGACCCCCTCTTATGCCTTCAGCATTAAAGTGTCACAAAACAGGCTACCCAACCCTTGCTTGTTATAAGCACGTCACTAGTGTCTGCCAGGAGTCGGTGGAGAGTACCTTGTTACAATTCACTGAAGCCACAGTCTCACCTCAGAGTCCGTATGCGGAGCTAAGTGAATTCCTACCAGTACCACGAGCGCCGTCTTGTTAGCTACGTGACGTTGAGTCCGTCTCTTTCTGGACAAGTTCGCCTTGTTGTCTGGTGCTGCCGTCCGGTCTGCTAGCTCGGGGTCCTCCGTTCCGGTCTTTATTTGATTTCTCCACCCGGCGCCAGCCCTCCAACCAATCCCAAGCATCTTCTGGAGAGGAAAAAAACCACGTCTTGCCCTCGGATTCAATACGTAGTTTCGCTGGGAAGACCATGGCATACTTTATCTCCTTATCACGCAATGCCTTCTTAACTGCCATAAAACTGTGCCGTTGAGCTTGGACTTTTGTGGTAAAATCTGGAAAGAAGGTGATCATACAGTCTTCAAATTTGAGCGGCAGGTTAGCGCGCGCAGTCTGCAGTATTATGTCGCGATCCCTAAAGTTGAAGACTCGTGCTATGATCGGCCTTGGAGGGGCTCCTGGTTTAGGCCTCCCCCCGGGGACCCGATGACCGCATTCTATGGAGAAGTAGCTTGACATTCTTTTCGGTTGGAGTTGTTTCAGGATTAAGTCCTCAACAAATAAATCCGTTGCAGGGTCCTCTGCCCTCTCCGGGACTCCCAGGATGCGTATATTATTTCTACGCGCCCTTCCTTCGTATTCATCGAGCAGCCCCTCCATTTTAGTCTGTTGTTCATGTAGCTGGCACACTTGTTGCTTTAGCTGGGCAGTATCCGAGTTCAGTACTGTGGTGACGTCCTCCACCTCCTTCACTCTGGAATCCATTTTCCTAAAGTCAGCTCTTAGGAGGGAGACCTCAATATTTACAGAGTCAATACGAGTTTCTAGGGAGTTCTGCACTCCCGTGATGGCCTCCATGATATCTTGAAGTGTCAAGTCTTGATGAGGCGTCTGGTTTTGTTGGCTCTCTGATCCCCCCTGAGATGTAGCGGCATCACCATCACTTGTCTTTGACCAGGCAAATTTGGCCAGCTTGCCCTGTGCATGCGTCCTAGTCCCCTTTCCGCTTGCCATGTTGAAACTGCGGTGATTCCTGTATACTGGATAGTCTGGAGAGCAGTCCCAGTACTCGCCGCCGCCTGCTCAGGGGAAGGTAAAGGCCCCTGCCGGCCTGTCGGGTTTCCCGGTTAACTGACCGCTCTGCAATTCGGGGGAGGGAACGGGATGGAGCCCAGAACAGAGCTGTTATCCCCTGGGTGATAGTTGAGAGGTGCTGAGCCCGTCTGCAGGAGCAGACACTGTCGCTGTGTAAAAGTACTGCACTTTCTTGCCCTCTATGTCATCCAGCTTGGGAAGGTAGGCCGTAAAACTCCGGGGCCGGGCAGTAGATGTGGCGCTTCACCTGTGTAATGGGGCAGTTCACTCCCCCGCCATCTGTTGTGGTCACCAGGCGTCAAGGTCCCAGGGCTATTATGAAGCGCACTGTTACGCCCTTAAGCTCGCCGGCACCCCCAAGCAAAGAAACAGCTCACCGCCACCGTTGGCCACAGTTACACCATCAGGATTCAGGCAGAAGAAGGGGCAGGATTCACAGCCCCCACCGTCAGTCACGAGCGGCCACCGCTGTCACTTTCAGTCTCACAGCACTGAGGCCCACAAGGCCCGAGAAGCCGGGGCCTCAATTAGGAGCAAGGCCAGTCTGTTGTCTCCGCGTCCGGCGGCAGGATCCCTCCTCCCTCAGACGCTCGTCCGGAGCTTTGAAACACTGTTGACCGGGGTATAGTCTAGTCTGCTCCCCGCCTTAAGAGTTTGCCGCTGTGCGTGGTCGGCTCCCCGGAAGGTCGCACTGTTGCTGGCTCCCTCACGTCCCCTTCCAGACTAAACAGTGGAGCAATAGCGCACCGCCATCTTTCACCACACGGAGCTCCGGCCGCAGAGAAGGCACTCCGTTGCTGATTACTCCCTCCGGACAGAAGTCTCTTAACGCCGGCGCCCGTGAATGCTGGGGCCAGGACACCCCTCCGCCTGGGGGTAAATTCAGGCTTTTTGCCGGAGTGCAGCAGGATACTCGGCGAGGGGTGCGGAGCCCCGTTAGAGTGCGGTCATGCATGTCGGCTGCTAGCCACGCCCCCTCGATTTTTTATTTTTTTAACACGACTTGAGCCCGAACCACTAAATGGAATTAGACCAAATTTGGCAGAAAGCTAGATGTTTGTCCAGGAAGAGTGCTTTTTGTGATTTGGAGAAAATCCATTCAGCAGTTTTTGAGATATTTAGGTTTAAAAAGATAGATATCTGGGAATGCGAGTCCTTGCAGTGGACTAGTGGATTCTACTGAAATGTGATTGGCTGCCAATACTTCAACCAGGAAGTGTGTGCAGCCATCTTGGGACTCGGCTTGAAGCTAATTCCCACAAAAAAAGTAAAACATAAAGAAAAGGTGGCAGGCTAGGAATACCCTGCCCACCCAGATATGGTGGGGGGATCCCACAGGGACCTCGCTGGGGTTTAAAAGCAATTTTTTATTGAACTTTGCCGCAAATTTGCGGGTGGACCTGTGGATCCATGGTAAAGGTTTAAAAAAGAAGATGCACGGTTCTCACACGTCTTTTTCATGAAGCCCCCGGGTGGGCCAAATCCCGGGGGCAGCTTTTATAATAATCTGGGTGGGTGCCAGTGCGGCACCCCCGCGGCCCGGGGACCACCACCTCCCCGGGTCAAACATAAGTAAACTGATGTGGGGGGCCTTCACGGCCCCCGCACCCTCTGGGACCACCACATCCCCGGGGCTATTTGTTAAATTAGTGCGGGGAGTCCCATATGGCCTCCGCCTCAGCCTCGGGTACCGCCACCCCCGGGGCTTTCTGTATAATGAGAACGTTGGGCTGCGTGGAGCCCCCGACAGCCCTGGGGGCTGCCACCTCACCGGGGCTTTAAACATAAATAAATGCATATGCTGTGCGGCCCCTGCACAGCCCCAGGGATGACCCCCTCCCTGGGGCTTTAACTTTTATTAATGGGGGGCCGCAAGGACTCTCCCACCCCGAGGACTGCCACCTCCCCGAGGCAATTAACATAGTAATGCGGGCCCATGTGATCTCCTCCACAGCCATCCAGCAGCCCCTGAGTCTGCCACCTCACCAAGGCAATTACCACCCGTACGACCCCCCGCAGCCCCTAGGACTGCCACCACCCCGAGGATCAAACAATATAGTGGAGTGGGTCCATTTCGGTCCCCGGCCCCGGGGACCCACCCCACCATAGATCTAAATGAAGCAAAGGAGGGGGGCCACACAGCCTCCCTCCTGGAGCCAAAGATGGCCCTGGGGACGACCACCCCCAGGGTTGCTCCTGCTATGTCCCGGGGTGCCCATCCCCGGGACATAGCTGTTTGCTATGGCTTGGCAGGAGCTTTACTGCTCTCGCCAAGCCATAGCAAACTGTGCTCACTTTCAACAAGCGAGAGCATAGAAAATGCTCTAGCTTACTGAAAGTGAACTCAATTGCTTTGATAGCGAAGGAGCTGCATTTTAGCAGCTCCCTCTGTGTCAAAGCAATGCCAGCTCCCAAAGGAGGTGGGGAGCTGGAAGTCACTGTGGGGGCCTTGAGGCTCCCTCTGCGGTCCCCATAATTGGCAGTGGGTGCCCTGGGTAGGGACTAGGGCACCCACCATTGAGGCCGGGCCCCGAGGGATGGGGTCCCCGGGGCTAAACCCCCCCTGAGGGGAGGGTTCGCCCCATTATTTAACAAAATAAAAATGAAGAGGCCGGCCCTGGGGGATGGGGTCCCTGGTGCCAAAATCAGCCTTGGAGGGAGGCTGCTCGATCCCCTTCCCTTTCATCTAATAATATTTTTTATTTAAAGGCTGGGCCCCGGGGATGGGGTCTCCGGGGCCAAAATTGGCCCTGAAAAGATAAAAAATTTTTTTTTTAAAAAGACCGGTAAGTCACCAGAGGCCCGCCCTCTTTCTTCACCACTCTGCAAACGCGCCTCCTGGTGCACTAGTGGTTGGGAAATGAAGTCCCCTTAGATTCAGAGTGTCATCTGGGGCAAACAAGCCCTCCTGTTACTGCCAGTAAGTCCCACACAGTGGGATTGCTGAGAGGTCATTGGAGGCCACGCCCACTTTATCCACCACTCGGCAAACGCGCCTCCTGGTGCACTGCTGTTTGGGGGATGAAGTCCCCTTGGCTCCAGAGGGTCCTTGGGGTCAACAAGCCCTCCTGTTACCTCCAGTAAGTCCTACACAGCCTGATTGCTGAGAGGACTTCTGAGGCCTCGTCCTGTTTCTCCACCATTGTGCAAACGTGCCTCTTGGCGCACTGCTGGTTGGGGGATGAAGTCCCTTTGGCTCCAGAAGGTTCTACCTCTCCTGTTACCTCCAGTAAGTTTCACAGAGCGCGATTGGTTTGAGGACTTTGGAGACCAGGCCCCCTTTCTCCACCACTTTGCAAGCATGCCTCCTGGTGCAATGCTTGTTGGGGTATGTAGTCCGCTTGGATGCTGAGGGTCCTTGTGGGCCAAGAAGCCCTCCTGTTACCTTTAGTAAGTCCCTTAGAGTGGGATTTCTGAGAGCTGGCAGGAGGCCTCACCCCCCTTTCTCCGACATTTTCTTTTTATTAGAAGAGGGGGGCCATGTGACCCCTTCCTCTTGCCGATTTCTGTCCGGGGACCCCATCGCCCGGGCCAGGCCTTTTTAAAAAATATATTTGCTAGTATGGGAGGGGATGGTTACATAACAATGGGGTAAACCCAGTACCCAGTTGGACCTGGGCTAATAATGGTACATACATATAAAGATGGTCCAACTGAAACAATGATGATCTCAAGAGGGAAACGCAGTGAAGCAAAAAACACCCCACAATGAGATAATTAAACACTGATCAGATCCACTTGATAATCAACACGATTTATATAATACAATAATAGTAAATTGACAGTTTCAAAGATTGCTCCATGGTTAAGGTGAAATTAGTGCTCAAAAAAGTGCTTGTGACAAAGTGATGAGGTGATAACAAAAATGGATTGTCAATATTTGCAATATATACATTAGGTGAAGACCTGTCTTAAAAAAGTGTTGACATGTCTTCACCTAATGTATATATTGTATTGACAATCCATTTTTGTTATCACCTCATCACTTTGTCACAAGCACATTTTGAGCACTAATTTCACCTTCACCATGGAGCAATCTTTAAACTGTGAATTTACTATTATTGTATTATATAAATCGTGTTTAATTTTCTCATTGTGGGGTGTTTTTTGTTTCACTGCGTTTTCCTCTTGAGATCATCATTGTTTCAGTTGGACCATCCTTATATGTACCAGTATGGGAGGGGAGTCATGCAACCCACTCCCCAGACCAATTTCGCCCCTGGAGACCCTATCTCCTAGGGCCTAGCCATTTGCAAATGAGGGAGGGAGCTGCGCTGCCCCCCCCCTTAGGCCGATTTCGTCCCCGGGGACCCCATTCCTTGGGGCCTGGCCAGTAGTCCTGGGTGCCCCAGGGCACCCATTGTGCATTGAAACTGTGCAGGGAGCCTCAAGGCCCCTGCGGTCCCTGCCAGCTCCCCCACCTTTGGCCAGTGTTGCTTTCACACACAGGAAGCTGCTAAATATGCAGCTCTCTGTGTCTGAAAGTGATTAGTATTAGGGAAACAGACAAATGCTGCACTTCCAGCAATCGAGAGCATTTCTCTGTTCTCGCTTGCTGGAAGCGGAGTGTTTGCTGTGACTTGGTGGAAGAGGTAAAGCTCCTGCCAAGCCACAGCAAACAGCTATGTCCAGTGGGAGGGCACCCTGGGACCTAGCAATAGCCAGACACATATGGCTCAAGGAGGGGGCCACGTGGCCCCCCTCCCTTTATTGTAGTAGGGCCCACCCCGGGGAGGTGGCAGACCCGGGGCTGAGAATGGCCCGAGAGAGAGGGCCATAGGGTCCCCCTCCCATATAACGGGGCAGATTTACAAGCCCCTTGCGCCACTTTTGCGTCACTTTTAACATGGGAAAAGTGAGGCAAAAGTGGCGCACGGGGCTTGTAAATCGGCGCCCAACATTTTTTAATTTGGCCCCAGGGAGATGGTGGTCCTTGGAGCCTGTGGGGTCCATGAGGCCCCCATTTAAATAGCCCTAGGGAGGTGGTGGTCCCCAGGGCACAGGGGGTCCACGAGTCCCTCCCGATTTATATTACAATAGCCACAGGGAGGTGGTGGTCCTCCTGGCACAGGGGTCTGCGAGCCCCCCCCATTTATATTACAATAGCCTCAGGGAGGTAGTGTCCCCAGGGCATGGGGATTCTGCGAGGCCCCCTCATTTGTTTAAACATTAATGGCTGCATGTCCCCTGGACCTGGCCCACCCAGGGCCGTAATAATAGGGAAGTGCAGGAGCCCGTGCTTCTCTTATTTAAAGATTTTTGGTGGGAGCCGCAGCTCCAGTTTGGCTCCCACTGAACTGTTTTTAAAAAAAAACATATTTTTGCCCTCAAGAGGCTTAGGAGGTCAGGGTATTCCCACCCTGCCCCCTTCTCTTTTTGTTCAATGTTTTTTGTGGGACTCAGCTAAAGCTGAATCCCAATATAGCTGTCAACACTTCCTGGTTTGAAGTTTTGGCAGCCAATCAGATCTCAGCATGAGATCAGGAGGGATTGCTGAGCCTGCACGTCCCTATTTAGACAAATTTGGACTTTGATTAATATCTCTAAATTACTCAATGGATTTACATCAAATCAAAAAAAGTACTTCCCTGGACCAATACCTATCTTTCAGCCAAATTTGGTATAATTACGTTCTGCAGTTTGGGCTGTAGCCGTGTCTAAAGTTCCTATGGGAATTAACATGGGAAAAATGAGTTTTGGGTCCCCCCCTTTTTCTTGGCCCCCACTTGACGGATCACCACCAAACTGTCAAGACACACCCCTTTACCCACCCACACAGGCACTCAGACAACCAATCAATTACCCATACAGCCACTCATGTACACACTAACACACACATACAACCACTTAGACATCAACTGACAGACTGATAAAGACATTCACACAACCAGTCACTCACCCATACATTCACTTAGACACCTAATCACTCACTTATACAGTTAATCATGCACCCACTGAATCATCCATAAAGGCACTCATACACCCAGTCATTCACCAATACACCTTGGTATATATATTTAACACTCATAAACTTTATAAAAACACTAACAGTCACTGAATGATGTCATCAGTGATATCACTGACCATGTCATGTGTGATGTAATATGTGAGGTCATAAGCAGTGCATTGCTGGGGAACGAGTTATAGTTAGCTCAGCTAGCTATAACTGCAGAATTTCACTGGTTTTGTACAAGTGAAACCTGAGCCTAACTCTAATGTCCCTCTAACCTTTGTTTTTTTCAGTGAATTACCTACTGGCGGTCACCAGTAGGAGTAGGTAGTTATAGCTAGGACATAGTTTCCATAGGAAAATTTTTTTTTGACTTCCCTATACATTTGGCGTCGTTTGACCAATCTTCATGCAATTTCCCAAAAAAGTGTCAAAGTAGATTCTGTATGTCATGGAAAGTTTGGGGGTGATCCGTGTATTGGGGACCCAGAAATAGGGGTGCAGAAAAAGGTTGCGATTGGAATGTTAATTTCCATAGGAATGTGTTGTCGAACCTACAGCCTGAACCGCTGGATGGAATTACATTAAATTTGGCAAAAAGTAGATGTTGTTACGCAGATTGTGCTTTTTGTTATTTGGAGCAAATCCATTCAGTGGTTTTTGTGAAATTGAAACTGAACAATATAGTGATATCTCTGACCACGGATATTTCGCAATGATTTTGTGGTGATCGCGGTGAAATCACGACGTGTTCAAGCTAAATCATGGAAGCGGGCTGGATGCATCCCAAACAGAAAGTTGCGGCAGTTGCGCTGGGATCACGGTTAAATTGCGATGTGTTCGAGGTAAATCGCCAAAGTGTGCCAGCGGGAATGCTGTTATTAGCTGGACAAAACCTGAAAATAAAGTTGCGGCCGCCATTTTATTGATCGGAATAGTTCCCGGGGCTGAAAATCTCTGTGAAAGCTAAGATAAGGGGTCAGGTTGGAGGTACTCTGAGCCCATATTTGAGAAATGGGAGTGTTGGTGACACAAGTTATGTGTCCAAAATTGTTTTTTTTGATCGCACGTGATATTCGCATGAACGGCGCAACCGCCTGTGCAGCCACACGTGTACTATCACGCGGACATCATGAATATTGTGGTGACATCACAAATTTTGATGAAAATATAAAAAAATTTGAAATATTTGTACACACTCACCAGTCACTGTCATACACACATGTATGCACTCACAAACTCACTCAGACACTTATACACCCATTCCCATACCTACTCACACACTTATATATCCAGTCACATACCCACTCAGATACTTATGCACCCGCTCACATACCCATTCAGGGACTCATGCACCCACGTACAGACTCGCTAGGAGAGTGACACACCCATTTACAGACCCACTCAGAGACTCACTTACCTACTTAGAGACCCACTCATAGACTCATGCGTACAGTCTCATACCCACTTAGAGACTCTTACACCCACTCACAGACCCTCCTGGGCAGTCATGTACCGACTCACAGGCCCACTCAGATACTCATGCACCCACTTACGGACTCATTTGGAGAGTCACGCACCCATGTACAGACCCACTAGAGACTCACACACCCACTTACAGACCCACTCCCACATGCACATATGTACTCACACACCCACTGAGACACTCACACACCCACTGACAGACCCACTGAGACACTCATATACCCACTCATATGTCCACTCAGCCACTCAGACACCCACTCACACACCCATACTGTCACTCACACACTCTGTCACGGATCCTCTCAGAGAGTTATGCACTCATAGACTCACTCATATACCCAGACACTGACACACCCACTCATAGGCTCACTCACTCAGATGTACATGTACCCACTCACTCACCCACTCAAAGACTTACACATCCACTTACAGACCCACCAAGGCACTCACCCTACCAGTCACAGACTCTCTCAGACACTCATGCATGTACGTGTTCACTCACCCAGTCAGAAACGTATGCTCTCACTCACAGACCCATTGAGACACTTGTACACCCACTCACAGATTCACTCAGACACTCATGCACCCACTCACAGACCCACCCAGACACTTATGCACCCAGTCACTCATACACTCAGAGACTCATGCACCCACTCACAGTTGCACTCAGAGACTCACACACCCATTCAAAGAACCACTCAGACACTCATGCTCCCAGTCCTAGACCCACTGAGAGACTTATGCACTTAATCACAGACCCACTCAGACACTCATGCACCCACTTACTCACCCACTGAGACATGCACTCAGACACCTATGTATCCACTCACAGATTCAGTCAGAAAGTCATATACTTGCTTTCAAATGCACAAAGGTACTCATGCACCTATTCACAGATCGGCTGAGAGACTCATGCAACCAAATCACAGATCCATTGAGACACTGATGCACCCAGTTATAAGTTGCACTGAGGCAGTCACGCAGTTCATTACAGAATCATTGATAGACTGATGCACCGTTTCATGGATCCACTGAAATACTTAAACATTTGAATGAGAGACTTACTGATACAGTGATGCATTCAGTCACAGGTTCCACTGAAAGAGTTGTACTCTATATTATAGAGATATTAAGGGAGTTATATGTGCTATCATAGAGTCTTTTAGATAGTAATGTGTTTAGTGTGTTGGTTATAATGTATTTTGTAGTTATTAGTTTTGTATGTGGTGGTGGCTATTGAATGCCTCCTTTTGTTTTGTCATTTCACGTTGTATTCTCGGTGATCGCTGCTACCGATATCATCGCGGCGCCTGGCATCATCACGAAAATGGAAAATGGAAAAATCGATTTTAAAGATGGTTTTTATACAAACTCTCTAGAAAAATATGATTTTAGGCAATGCACTTATAAACCCTGAGGGGCGTATTCACAAGCCCCTATCGCCACAGGAACGTCACTTTTTTCAACGTTCCTGTGGCGATAGGGGCTTCACCTTATTCACAAGGCAGCGTTAAGCCACTTAACGTGGCTTAACGCTGCCTTGTGAATAAGGCCCCCTATCAAGCTATACTTAGCGTGAAAGGGGAGGGCAATGGGTGTTGCTGTGGGCGTTCCACCGCAACACCCATTGCTTCTGACGCTGCCTCCTACTCACAAGAGCAGCGTAAATAGGAGGCAGTGCCAGAATTAAGACCAGGGAAAACCTGGTCTTAACCTGGCGAAGCAAGGGGAAATGTTTAATTTCTCCTCGTTTTTGCTGTTTTCATGTGTGCTGTGTTGTGCAGCACACATGAAAACAGCAAAAGGCCAATGATTGTGTATGTACAGGAAGGTCTCCCTCCCTGCACATAAACAATAATTTTTTGAAAATGCCGTTTTGCAACTTCTGTGTGTGCTGCATTAAGCTGCACACATAGAAGTCACAAAATGGCATTTCAAGATTGTTTTATGTGCAGGAAGGGGGACCTTCCTGTACATACACAATCTTCCCTTGCATGCAGACACCCTTGCACCATGGTGCAAGAGTGCCTGCGTTGGCGCTAAGCTGTTACACTTAGCGCCAGCGCAGGGGGGAACACAAGGCTGCACCATATCCTTGTGAATATGGCGCAGCCTTGCGTTTCTGAAGTGGCGAAGTGAGGCGTTAAGCCATGACGGATAACACCTCACTTCGCCACTTCCTTGTGAATATGCCCCCTAGTGTCTAAAATACTGTACAATGTGCACATATATGTGTTTTACACTTTATAAAAAAAGGCGCGATCGTCGCAGTTACCGAAGTCATCGCGACTCTCGAAGTAATCACGGATATGAAAAATCAGTTTAAAAGATTGTTTTTATACAAACTCCTTATAAAAATATGACTTCAAGTAGTGCAGTAATAAACCCCTAGTGTCTAAAATACTGAAAAAATGTGTGCATATATGTGTTTTACACCTCTTAAAAAGGCGCAATAGTCACGGTTACCGAAGTCATCGCGACTCTCGGAGTAATCGCGAAGATGGAAAGTAGGGTTCAAACAGTTTTTTTTAAAACATACTAGAAAAGTATGTGTGCAAACATGTTTTTTAGGAGGGATGTAGTTAGTATTGTAATACTTAGAATGAATTTTGTGTATTAAAATTTTTGAAATTTGGTGGTGGTTGTTAGTTATTTGCTTTTGTTTTGCGATTTCACGACGTGATCATGATGATCATTTCGTCGTCGCGGATTTCGAAAATTCTACAAAAAATATTTAACAAGAAAATGAACAACATTTTATGCTCTTGGGCGGCTCTGACAAGAGCCTTTGTGTTGAGAGTGTGTATAAGACAATTACAAATACATGCAGAGTTTCAGGTTGCTTAGAAACACCCAGTTCCGTTCGTTTGTAAAGTGAACTCCATCACTTCTATAGGTTCCATGCATTTTAAAATGCAGGTTGTTGTTGTAGATAGAGCCCATGTTATGACCTCTGAAGAAAGCAGAAACAGTTTTATTAACATGTTTCCTGGCTTTGTCAATCTGTGGACACAACTGATTAGACCACTTCCATTTCTGTCTTTGGCATATATTAAATAAGACAGTGTGAGGGAAAAGCATCATCAGTTCAGCAAAGGTATCCTTCGTTAAGATGTCCAGTCCCACCACAGTTAATGTGCCTAAGTTGCCACCACAGTGCACAATCATGAGGTCAGGGGCTGGTGAATCCACAATGCTTTTAACCCAAGGTAGTAATTGATGAAACTTTAATCCTCTCTGTCCAATCCAAGTAATGTTCACATTAGCAAAACCTAAGTCCCTGTTAATACTTCTCTTTCTTGCAGCCTCAGCAGCCCATTAGACAGCTGTGGCCAACAATCCACACTCTAAGCATTTTGAAGTGAAGGAACAATAGAAGTCAGGAGAAGGCTGGAGCTGAATGAGGTAGTTTTTACAAATGAAAAGCAGTTAAAATGGAGGTTTAAAAAAAAAAAAAATGTAAGATATATTTCATTGGATGCTGTCAGCATGTAAGTGAATACAATTAGGTAGTGTGTTGGATCTATTAGCTTGAAGTCCTGTTGTGTAGTTCCTATAAACCTATATAGGATCTGCATGTTTAGACCACATACACTATAGGATTGGTGTCCAGACTGATTCTAGACACCCCCACCGGGTATGTTAGCCTGTGTACCAGCTAGCTCACAGTGCCACTAGAAAACCCTCTTACCAAGGAGAGAATAGTTATTGGCAACTATTGAACATGACAACTCTGATCCCTCAGGATCGTGGAAACAGTGCAATACTTTTTGCTCAGTCACTCGTGCTTACTTGGTCTCAGAGAGATACAGGAAATAAACAGTGGGGACGTTTTTCAATAAGCATTTATTGAACCAGCATCATTCTAGTGTAAAATAGGTGCGCTGAAACAACCATAAGACAGTAACAGATATAAATGATTATAAGCACCAACAAAGTAAAAGGATGGTAGATTTCTACCATAGTGCTAAAACAATGAATCCAGGCAGGTATTAAAATACATGACAGTAAAATGCGTACTCCTACGATGCGGCCCTAACTAGATGTACCTAAGTGTACCTAGCATGTATGTAGGTGTAAAAGCCAAGAATCCTTCTAGGATAAAGTCAACCCCATTACCTGAAGTGAGACACTGTGGGACCCCGACTTGGTCTCGAGATGGACACCCCACAAGGGATGTCAGACCACTGCAAGCTGGAGTGTTTGCGTGCAGGAACCTCAGTGTCTCGCGTCAGTGTGTCGGCATGGAAGTCCTTTTCTCCTCTGACTACCTCAGCAAGATATGGTGTTTATATACCCAAAGTGGTACCCTCAGGGGTTCTTTAGGATGATGGAAGGAATGACCCTTGTACATAGTTATTGTGCAGGAGATGGTAATCCTGCTGAGTTTCCAAGAATCCTCATGCATAATGGATGAGGCTAGTTTTCAGGGAAAACCCCACGTCCTGTATGCAGTACCGTAACTAGGTTAAATGTCAGTCCCAAGAACCGTTATGTAGTGTAATGGTAGGATAATATAGGTGAAAGGTTAGGTGACCACCTGAGCCTATATTGGGGTACCTATATGGAACATAACAGTCCTATTAGTGGCTGTTGTTTAAAAAAAGAAATGTAATACAGACATGGATATGCTTTTGAATCTGTGGAGTAAACCGCACCTGCTGTACCTCATTTGGAAGTAGCATGGTCCTTCTAGAATGTGCTGTGAACTTGTGACCTACTGGCTCCACTGGGTTGCTAGGTAGACTGAGCTAAGAGTGTATTGAGGGGAAGGGTGGTAAAGAGGCAGAACATTTTTTTTAAAGTGGAGGATCTATCACACAATTTAAGTAATAGTAAACTTTAGTTTCCAAATCCAGATTATGTAATAAACTGTTGTACAGTAGTTAAATTTTTTTAAATGAAGCTAAATATTGGTTTCGACTCCCAACTTTTGCGATTACTCCGTGGTCATCGTGAAAACATCACGAACACGCAGAGACAGGAACCTCATTTTGAAAGAGAGGGAAAGGGTTAACATATGCTAACCATTCACAAGTGGAGATACAGTAGTCTAAAATGTAAGGCATGATTTAACTTTCTGCCTTTCTCATGATCATAGAGTGGAAAGTTGAAGAGGTTGCCATTTTATAGTTGCTTGCTATGATAGTAACGTATCATTCTTGTGCTTAGTTTTTACACATTTTAACAATGTCAAAACTATCCAGAAAGAGCTAAAGCAACAATAAAATCTACAAACTCAGTTCACTGGTATGTATATAACTTTTTAATTATTTAAAAAATTACATTAGAAATGAAGATGTATATGAGATGTGAAAAAATATATCAGATAAACTGTATCTGGCAGAGGGTATGTGTTTACGATGTTAGCACTGTTGAAATTTTCCATGAGCAATGCCTTTAAATATGACAATGTTTTAAATGTCTAAGCATCATGTGCAGAACAGACAGATCTATATTATTTACATTCTCTGAAATGTAGTACTTTTAGTCACATCATTAAACAGGAGTACTGTAGTCATGAATAAAACATAAGAAAATGTGCTGTGCCTGTATATAAATTATAAGCTAGTAATACTTGTTAGGTATATATTTGGAAGTGTTTGTCAATTTGGTTTTTAACTTATATGACCATTTTGCATATGTTTAAATAGTGAAATATGTTTTTTCTGGTTGCAGATAGTAATATGTACAATGAGTCTCTTGAGTTTACTTGAAGACGTAGAGAACTATATAGTTTTGGAAAGATGGCCTGAAGGTGTATATCTATTATGAAATCACATATATGTTTACATGTTGATCTATGCCCTTTAAGGCTGTTGAAAATGTCATGTATATGGTGTGGGTGGTTCATTTCTTTAAATATGCTCTGTTTAAAATTAAGGAGGTTAATAGTACAGAATATCTCTTGAGAGTTCTTGTGCTAGCTTCACTTGGTGTGTAACTTTTCTTCGAAAAATACTTAATATATGTTTTAAAGATACAAGAAATATTTGAGAAATTATGTAGGTATGCCATTAAGAAAAGGTTTTGTGCTTTGAAAAAGTGAGAATTGTTGTTTTCAGTTTTAGAAACTTACTGATGCATGTGCACGCTGGGTAACAGAGCAATGTATGCTCCTACAGAGCCATGAATCCAATTATATATCAAGTGTGATACCTAGACTTCACTCACACACAGCTCAGTAGAAAAGGATAGATACACTAAAACAGGTAGTTTCATAGTGACAGGAGAACTTAAACAATAAGTCATAGATATAGTCACAACTGTTATGTATCTAACAACAATGGAGGTACTTTCACAGTAAGCCAGGCACTAATTAGGCACTCATCCAATCAGTCAGTCACTACTAAGGCATTCATTGAATCACTCATGCACTGTCTAGATGCTTATTCAATCACCGAGGCACTACACATACACACTTGCAATCACACATGGACTAATTATGTAGTCGTTGAACTATGCAAGCACTACCCATGCATTCATCCAATCACCCAGGCACTAACCATTCACTTATACAATTGCCAAGGCTGTACCTATGCAGTCATTCAAACACCCAAGCACAACCCATGCACTCATCCAAACACACACTTACAACCTATGCACTCATTGAAATACTGAGGAACAACCCAATTATGTAGGTAGTACCATTGCAGTGAACCTATTACCCATCCAGTACCTATGCACTCATTCAATTACTGAGGCAATACTGTTGCACTAATACAATCACCCCAGTACTGCACGCTTTCATGTAATCAGTCAAACTTTAACAAGGAAATCATGCAATCATTCAGACACTAGTCAGGCACTCTAATCAGCCAAACACTACTGATGCACTCATTCAATTATCCAGGCACTACCCATGTACTTATCTAAACACCCAGGTAATACCTGTTTACTCAATCAAAAACACATCGGCAGCAGCATTGTACTCATCCAATCACTGAAACACTACTCATGCACTCATCCAATCTGCTACGAATGCACTTAAACAATCATGTATTCACTATCCATGAACTCTATAAATCACCTATATATTATGCATGCATTTCTGCAATCATCCAGGCACTAGAGTTGCACTAATTTAATCATCCAACCACTATCTATGCATGTATTGAATTTTTGAGGCATTATTTATGCACTTATCTAATAATTCAGGCACTACTCATGCACTCATCCAAACACCCAGATAGTAGTGCTATACTTATGCAAACACCCAGGCAGTAACTATGCAGATATGGAACGACCCATGGAGTTCTCATATACTCAGTGAATCATTCAGGCACTACCTGTATCCAGGGCCGGACTGGCCATAGCGGGCACCAGGCATTTCCCCGGTAGGCCGTTGGGTGGGGGCCGGTTTTGGGCCCCTGGGGGGCCGTTTTTGTTACCGGGGGTCGGCAATATCGGTCCCCTGTAACAAAATCGTCCGAAACCGGCCCTCGTAAACTGCTCGGCTGCACTCCCCCTCACCCCAGGGGGGGCCGGCTGAGCAGTTTGCCAGGGCCGGTTTCTGTTCCCAGTCCGGCCCTGCCTGTATCCTCAGGGAATCAGTTAAGCACTACATATGTACTCATTCATTTATTCAGGGAGTATTGATGTATTCAAACACGAGTATTTACAAGTTTTAGTGAGGAATATGTAGTTTTTAAAACCATCTGGTGAATTATTTATGCAACCTATCACACACTCTTTGCATGTACTTGGAAGAATTACTGAGCTATATGCTCTGATAGAGATTAATGTGCAGATTTTTATATGCACCGTTTCCCAAAATTAAAATGTGATACATTTAAGTAGAAAAGTACTGTGATACTAAATACACTAGTGGTACAGTGGTAGAGAGACACACAAATAGCTCTTATGTTGTGTTTTCGGATTTACAGTGTTGAGACTGTATGTACGTCTACACTTTTGTTGATGTTTATTTTAAAATTTAACACAGAAGGGATAAACTGGTCTTTCACCATGTATAAGTGAGAAATGAGATATGTTGCAGCTGTGTTTTAGGAGCGGGTGGTATAATGTTAAAAGGTAACTAAAAAATAAAGTTAAATGTTTTGCTTTGGGTTTGGTATATTGAAGTAAGTGCATTTAGTTATATAGCTAGGTTCATCTGGTGATTTTAAACTGCAACATAACATAAAAACTGTTATTGTCTTATGTGTAAGCCAGTAGTGAAGTAGTTGGTACGTTGGCTAGAGTAAAAATTATAATATAATTCCTTTTTTTACAGTACAATATATACATAACTGCAGACAGTTAGAATGCCTGCAAAGGTTTGGAGGAAAAAGCAACAGAAGCAATTACAGTATCTCTGCAGAATTGACACACAAAAGGGGAAAAATGATTAAAGTGGTGAAAGAAAAAGGAACTACTGGTAAGAGGACAAAGTAATTTCTTAAAAATATATCTGGACAGCTGCAAAGATTTGAAAATAATGTAAATGAAAACCAAACTATGAGAAACAATAAGAGTGGACAAAATCTATATTCGAAGAACAGGAAAGAATGTAACAAAGATGGACACACCTTAACCAGCAGACAGAAGCAGTTTAAGGAAATCAGAGCCAAGATGTTTCGAAGTAGAGTGGTTGTAAATGTATTGAGACATATGAAGAACTATAGAAGAAGGAGAGAGGCACCAAAACAGAAAGAACAAGTTGAGGGAGTAGTTGATAAGGCCTTTGCTTTGAAGAGGAAGCTTTTCATTTTGATTATAAATTGAAGGAAAACTCTTGACAAAATAGTGTTGTACATGAGGAGACAAAACCAGAAGAAAAGATTAGGCAATAGAAGTAACTTTTGTACAGTTTTTAGTGGAGAATGGATACATACTTCAAGTACAGAGCCTTTCTTTAATGTAAAAAGCTATCTACAGGATAACACATTAGTTCATGCTATTGATGAAAGAGGACACTTTTATGAAATGAAGACTGGCACTCCTTTAGCGAAAGAGGTGATGTTGTCTAGAAATGTAGATCAAGTTATTGTAGAAGAGGTACTGGAAGGCATAGTCAGGCCCTGTATACAAATGGTATCGTAGTAGTGTTTTCTAGTATTTGACAGCAATCCATTGATATACTAAGAAAATATGTACATATCTTTCTAAGGCGAAGTTTAAAACACAAAATAAGTACTTTACAAGGGTTGGATCCTTGCAAGGTTAGAAAGCATACAAATTTGGAGGGACACTCAGCGCATAATCTGAAGACAAGACGCAAGGACCATTGCATCCAGTCCACGATGTTGCACACTAAGAATGTTAAATGATTTTATTGAGTGGTTTAAAGAAGAGATCATATATGTTCATTTAACAAGAGAGTCAAGTTTTTCTGCTTTTTAGTCCTGACATTATTTGGCATGTCGTATTGTCTTGATTGTGTTTCGCTTTCTTTTTAGAGGAGGAATTAATGTGATATGAGTGGATTTGAGTATGGGATGAGTGGTCAGAAGGTAAGATATTCTGTGTGTACCAGAGCAATATGATGTTTAAATATTTTATTATGTGTTGTTGATATATATTATAAAGACACCTTTTGATACTTTTTCTGTTTTTGATTTATATAAATTGAATGTGCTATAAAAAATATTAACAAAATAAAAAATATTAGTTATGTTAAACTCATAAGTTTAAATTGTTTGATTTGACTTCTTTAGTTGCTTATTTATGTGCATTAATGTATATATATTTTGGCTCCATTATGACTGTATAGCTATTCTCAGATATGGCGAGATATTCTGCCCATTAAATAAATTATGCAGGATGTTTGTTTGGTTGTGACCCACGTAAGTAGCACCTTAAGCCTTTCTCAGGCTGCCATTGCAACCTGTGTGTGTATGCAGCTTTAAACTGCCATTTTGACCTGCCAAAATAAACCTCTTGCCAGGCTCAAACCTTTCATTTTAATACATATAAGTCACCCCTACGGTAGGCCCTGGACAGCCAAGAGGGCAGGGTGCAATGTATTTAAAAAGTAGGGCATGTACATTTAAGTTTTCCATGTCCTAGTACTGAAAAAATCTGGCATCCTTGGCGCGTATCCCCTGACCTTTTTCCTTCTGACCTCCTGCTTTGTTGACTTCATTTTTGCTGGCTTTAGGATTCTGAGCAATTTACCACTTCTAACCAGTGCTAAAGTGAATGTGCTCTGTACTCTAAACATGGTAGCATTGGCTTATTCACAATTGGCATATTTAATTTACGTATAAGTCCCTAGTAAAGTGCACTGTAGGTGCCCAGGGCCTGTAAATTAAATGCTACTAGCGGGCCTGCAGCACTGATGGTGCCACCCACATCAGTAGCCCTTTAACATGCCTCAGACCTGGCATTGCAGAGCCTGTGTGTGCAGTTTTAAACTGCCATTTAAATCTGGCAAGTTCGCCTACGTGCTAGGCCCAAACCGTCCTTTTTACTACATGTAAGTCACCTCTAAGGTAGGCCCTACACAGCCCTGAGTGCAGGGTGCAGTGTACTTAAAACGTAGGGCATGTACTTTTAAATTGTACATGTCCTAGTAGTGAAAATCTATTAAATTCGTTTTTTACTACTGCAAGGTCTACCCCTCCTATAGGTTAGCATTGGGATTACCTAGCCACAGCCTATTAGTAGAAATTCCAATTGGGAAAAGATAGAAATTTAAAGCTTGGTGTTTCTCAACTCCAATATAAAATCACAACTTATGGTGAAGTCGGACTTTAAATTGTAAGCCTTGAAAATGCCACTTTTGGAAAGTTGGCATTTTTTCTTTAACCATTCTGTGCCTCTGCCTGTCTCTGAATACACGTATGGGTTGTGTGACAGCTGGGTTCTTTGCTTTCCCTCTAGACAGTTAGACACAAAGGGAGCTGGGGTGTGACCTTCACATCCTGATGGCCCATCATCAGGGTAATGAGCCTTCCTGAGACAGATTAGGAGGGAGGAGCTGACACTTGCACCTGAATAGGGCTGTGCCTGTCCCCACACAAAGAGCTGCATTCCCCCTCCCCCTAGTGTGTCTTGGGCCAGGGCAGGAAAGGCTCCCTCACTGCAAAAGCACAACTGGGTATAAGTAGTGGACCCCTGACACCACCAAATCAGTACACTTCTGGATCTAAAGACATTCTGCCAGGAAGAAGAACTGCTGTCTTGTAGGAGGGACTGCCACTTTGCTAACTGCTTTATTGTGTTGACCTTCTCCCTGCTGATTGATGTGCTGTAGGAGGGACTGCCACTTTGCTACTTGCTTTGCTGTTTTAGCCTGCTACCTGCAGTTTCTTGCCTAGGAGTGAGAAGGACTGGACCTGCATCTCTTCACCCACAAGAACTTAAGTGACTCCAAGGGCTTGCTGGTTTGCCTCCTGTTTTGAAGTCTCAGGGCCATCAAGTACTTCCTTCAACTCTGCTTCAGCTGCTGGACTCTGCCAACTGTGAGTCCTGCCCTACTAAGAGGTGCCAATCCAGTCCTGGGCTGGGTTCTGCAGCTGTTTTTCTACAAAAGTAGATGCAGTGACTACTTTGCGCCAATCTGAACCGACACAGTGCTCTTCGACGCCTAAGCAGCACCGATTCGAGGACACCCCTACGTGGCTCAATTACGATATGGGAACCGACTGCGAGGCTCGACGAATAACAGCACCTGCATCATAATGTGTTTGACGATGATGTGGGACCCGACTGCGAGGCTCAACAATGAAACATCTACCCAACTGCGTGGACTGGAACCGACGCATCAAGTCTTTAATGCTGATACTTGCTCCATACAAGGTACTTTTTCAGTGGGCCCTGCGTGGTACTTGTAGCTAGTCTGCCCTCCATCACGATTGGCCTGAACTTTGTATTTACCCCAGTCCAGCATGACCACTTAGCGCTATCAACTTCTAAGCGCTATATTGCAGTTTATAATTTAACAATTCATATCTCAAGTTCTACTTATTGGAGTTTTGTCATTTTGGTCTTGCTGTATTCATAAAAATATTCTTTATTTTTCTAAACTGCTGTGGGGTCATTTTGTGGTGTTTTCACTGTGTTACTGTAATTGAAGTGTTGCACAAATACTTTACACATTGCCTCTTAAGTTAAGCCTGATTGCTCTGTGCCAAGCTACCAGAGGGGGATCACAGGTTAATTTAGGTAGTCTATCTGACTTACCCTGACTAGGATTGTGGTCCCTACTTGGACAGGGTGCAAACCTCTGCCAACTAGATACCCAATATTTAAGAATTTGTTTTTCACTACTGCAAGGTTTACCTTTCACATTGGATAACATTGGAGTTACCTTATTACATTTTATGAGTGTAATTTCCAAATGGGAATAGGTTACCAGTTCATGTTTGGTATCTCTGGAATCACAATTTCAAATTCTAACGTATGGATTTTAAATTGCAATTCTGAAAATGCAACTTCTAGTAAGTAGCATATTTTTGCCTTAGCCATTTGATGCCTGCAGTCTGTCTCTGGGTCACATGACTATTGTAGCTGACAATTGGGCTTTGTGTATTCCTCCTAGACAACCACACACAATGGCGAGCTTAGGTGTGATTGGATGGGCCATCACTGGCAGGATAGGTGGGAGAAGCTGGGCCCAGCCCCATTTTCACTTGAATAGGCTGTGTCCTGTCTCTACACAAAAGACTGCATATCCCCTGTAGTTAGTCTGGGGCCAGGACCAGGAAGACAGGGCATCTGTGCACTTCCAAGGCATGCCTCTAGAAGCTTCTCCTCACCTCAAACGCACAACTGTGTGTAAATACTGGACCTCAGACACATGCTCTTCAGTACACTTCTGGACCTGTGGATACTCAGCTAGAAGGAAGACCTCTGTGCTGCTATAATGACTGCCACTCTGCTGGACTGCTGTTTTAATGGAACTGCTGCCTTGCTGTGCTGACCTGCTGCCTTCAGGCCTCTTGCCTGGGGAAGGAGAACTGGACCTGCAAATTCATCTTGAACCCAGGATGCCAGAGGGACTTGAAGGTCTAGTCTACTGGTCTCCTGATCTGAGCCTCAAGGACATAAAAGGCTGCCCAACATCCTGAACCAGCCCCTGGACCCAGCTGCAGTGAGTTCATGGCCCCCAAGTGGTGGCACTCAGATCAAACACCTTTGGTGTGGTTCACAGGTGCTGTAATTAAGCTTTTCAGCTGTTCACGTTCGCACCGATACCTAGTCGGTTGCACTACAAATCAGTGTGAAGCTCCGTCAGCCTGACTCTTCATGCTACAGCATCCACCGTTCAAGGGGACCGCCACCACGAAGCTCCAGCAATGCCCGTACGCAACGCTGACCAGCTCCCACTTCACCAAAAGCATCGTGTGTCACTCTCCCTGATCCTCGCAGTCCATAAACGGGTTTCTTGCATGAACTTTAGGAGGTAAACTTTCAGCAAGACTAACCTGAGACTGTATCTGTCCTGCACTCCATCATGGTTGGCCTAAACCTTTGAATTTGACCCGGCCCAGTGTGCCAGATATCCTGAGTTGGTGCTTTGTGGTTTTTGGCGTTATATTCATTAAATTATTTAAAGATTCATTTCTCCGGTTCTGCTGATTGGATTTTTGTCATTTGTTTTTGTTTTATTTATTTGAATCAGCTCTATATTTCTAACCTGGTGTGGGATCTTTTTGTGTGTGGTTTTCACTGTTTTACTGTTTAAGTTGTTGCACAAATACTTTACAAATTGCCTCTAAGTGAAGCCTGACTGCTCTGTGCCAAGCTACCAGGGGATGAGCACAGGTTAATTAGGGGTTTGCTTGTGGCTTACTCTGACAAGGATTGTGGTTGTTGCTTGACCAGGGCTCACCCCAGAGTCAATCAGTAACCCAATTTCTCTCAGGGCCATGAAAACATTGAATCATTTCAGGCTCTGGGAGGATGCTTGAGGCACACTGCAATGAAGAGTAAAAGCGGATAAGCGGATAGGAGGCCTGTGTATTAACTGAATATGTTCTATTGGTGAGAAAAGAGCAGACCCCATCTCGGATCCTGAGATATTAGGAGGACTCACACATGCAGGCATTTACTTCTCATCTGAGCTGCATGAAATCTTTTACCAAACAATGGTAAAGACAGATTTTTCCAGAAGTGTAACCTTCATATATGGAGTTCTGTTACAGGATGCTGGTTTGAGATGCAATTTGTTTTTGGATCTGTGAGAAAGTGAATTATTAGTCGGGGTGAATTGCAGTCCACCATAACTAACATAGTCACTAATGTCTTAGGTTCAGTCAAACGTTTCAGTAATTTAGACCTGAGATCAACCTCTGGTAGCTGTGGTGTACAGCTCTGTGCCACAGAGCATTTAGAAGTACCAACACATCAATAAAACAGCACAATAAAAATACCACTCCAATTTAGAAAATAGAGTAAAATGTAGTAAGCAAAATGACACATAATAACAAAATATAAGAGAACTGAAGATATGAATTTAAACTATTTAAGTGACAATAGCAAGAAAAAACACAAAATGACATTGGTAGTCAATAGTCGCTGTATTTTGGGATCTGTGCTCGATTTGAGGCTGAGCATGACGGAGCATGGGTCAGATACACCAAGTAGATTGGCCCCGCAAGGGTCTGAATGTAGGGAAGATTGAAAAAGTTCCAAACTGAAAAGAAACTGTGTCGGTCCCCTTGAAGCTTTGGGCCAAAAGTTTTGAAAAAGTTCATAAACGTCATATGCCCAAACAACCACAAGAGTATACTTACAAGGCTCCTGGGACCTCAGACGGAAAACTTACAGACTCCAGTGTGTCAAGCAGAGGGCAACTGCCAATTCCAAGCAATGTCAAGTGCCACTGGTTAGCTGGGATTCTTCACAGGAATGCCCTCTTCAACTATTCAGATTGTTAGGCTTATGACAGTCCCCACCCTGTATATTCTATTGAGCTCAAAGAAGTAATCTCTGCCCAATCAAGACACCCTGTTGTGTACTCTTGCGAAGAATTTCACGTCACATTTAAACCTAATTTCGGCTGAGCACTGTCTGGGAGTAGTTTCACTGCTAATGCAAATTAGTCACCTAAAAGCTCAGACAGGTAAAGAATAACTTTCTACAAGTTAATCTTCCCTACTGTCTATTAGAAATCCTACCTCACAATTGAATTGGATTTTAAATAATTATTAAAAATAGTGGTTTAATAATTTTTGTAGCTAGTCCATTCCCAAGACAGTATTGTTTTTTTTAATCTGCACTCTGGTTTTCTTCATAGGACAGCTATGCCTCCCGCAGTGAAAATAACTTTTTGGGCCTTGTTACTTTAGTACCATGTTAACATTAATTGTTTGCATGTCCAACTTTGAATTACAATGCATCCTACCTTGTGGGCTACAAGGCCTACACAGGGGTGTCTTAATAATAATTAAAAGGAAGAATTTTGACAGTCAAATAGAGTTATGTTAACAGGTCGCACTGTAGAATTAAACTGCAGTAGTCAGGCTACAATGGCAAGCCTAATGCCATGTTTTCCATTTCACACAAGTGGAAGGCACAGTAAATGATGCAGTTCATAGGTGAAATTTAGCCTTCCATGCCACGGTGACCATTTCTACACCATATACTATCGGCCTTGTAGGGCACTTAAATGCACCAATTAGGGATTAGCCAAATTCTACCCTTTATAGGGGTCAGAGCTCATACATTGGGCACTGACAGCACTTTTAGAAACAGCAATAAAATTCATTAAAAACATTGAGGGTGACGATGCAAAAAGGATAATTTTCTCACAGGAGCAGACATTGGGCCAGATGTACGACCATGTCCTTTAGGGACTTACAAATTGCGCTCAATTACGAGTCCCAATTTGCGAATCGCTAAATGCCATGTGCAACAGTGTCTGAGATACTCTTAGAGATTCCTAATGGGGTCGCAAATTGCATGCCTCATTCATATTAATGAGGCACTCGCAATTTGCGACCCCATTAGGAATGGCTGGCCCTCCCAGGTATGGTGGCTTGATGGGCTCAGCAGGCCTCCATGTCTGCGACTGCTTTTAAATAAAGCAGCTTTTTTTTAAAATGCAGCCCGTTTTCCTTAAAGGAAAATGGGATGCATTTAAAAAAGAAAAATGAAACATTTTCGTTTCATTTTTTAAGGGCAGGTAGTGGTCCATGGGAGCACTGCCTGCCCCTAAAAAATATTTTCCCTTGCATTCACAAAGGGGAAGGGGTCCCCTGGAGACCCCTTCCCATTTGCGAGTGCTTTAGCACCCTCTTGAAGAGGGCGGTAAATTGTGAGTGTTTTGCGACCGCAATGGCGGTCGCAAAACATTCTTACATAGGCCTCTGACTCGCTATTAGGAAGGGACGCCCTTGGAACGCCCCTTCCTAATAGCGACTTGCAATTCCTATTAAGCTAGTTGCAAACAAATTGCGACTCACTTAATAGGGATTGTACATGGCCCTATTAGTTTTTGCATGCGCAAACGGGTCGCAAACCCGTTTGCACATGCAAAATAGGGTCGTACATCTGGCCCCTTATGATTTAATTGATTGGTAGAATGGCCAATGTTTTATCAGATGCCAATGTGCAAGTCCATCAAAACTTTCACTAAACAGAGACTTCTTTAGTTTCATGGCTTTATGGAGAGTGTCACGAATCCAGGTTGGAGGGTTTCAGGGAAGACAGGGGATGAGTGTCAGTTAGTGAGACTCACAGCAGAGATCCAAATTCCAGGAAGTCAAAAACCATAAAATCTAAGAGGGTTAAATGGGTAAGAACCCCATTCTTCACAGGAACCCGGGAGAGTGCTGTGTGACATGTTCTGATCATTTCAGGCCAAAGTTGAGCTTTGCATTGTGATTTTCCAATCTATGCAACTTGGAAGGGATATATGTCTAGATGCAGGCATATGAAAGGTCAATATTATCAGCTTCAATACAATGTAGCATCATAGAACCAACATGTAGTAGAGAGCCTGGATTGTATTGAAATAGCTTAGGGAAAAACTGATTTAGCAGCATTAATAGATGAACGATGTTTTGCAGAAGGTATGAGTGTTAGAACATATTATTTGAAATGCTAAAGTTTACCCTGGGAGAAAGTTATGTCCACATGATTGGTGACCAATCAAAAGGGCTGGGGAGGGTTCTTATGCTCATGAGCCGGATTTTAGTCTTAGCACTAGTTAAGAAGTGCCCCTTATGATGCCTCCATTTCTCTACTGTGAAAAAGCTGTAATTGATTTGCTGGCATCCCCCAGTGCCATTTACCACTTTATCACAGATACGTTTTAAACAGAATTATACTCCTGTGGCATCCTCACTGGTGGAGTCAGACAGAAACTGCAAAAGATCCGAGACAAGGATAAGCTTAATGAAATATCATAGGTAATGATTATGACTTCTAATGGTAGGCTTGCAATTTTACCAACTATATATGAACAATATCAAACAACTCGATTAAAATTGAGGTATGAAATCATTGTGGTCCATAGTATTCAAAGCTGTGGACAGGTCTAGTGTAATTGAGATTGTGTTTTGGCCTTGATCCATAGTTGAATGAGCTCTTCCATCTCACATATAGGGTGGTTTGTACTCCCCAGTGTAACACAATTCCTATTGTTCCAAGCAGGAGGCTAACTGGGTGGTGGATACACCTTTAAGAGCCTTTGACAAGGGAATTCAGCCAAAATGTGGGCCTATAATTTGCTGAGTTTAGCGTCCCATGATTTCGGTATGTATTTGGTTAATTAATTTGATTTAACAAGTACCTCTAAAACACAATGTAGGATGACACAAGAACACCAACAAATGCCATCGGTACTTCGGACTGACTTTGAAATTGAGCATATGGACTCAAAACTTTTACAGTAAGGAAATGTGGTGGATGCGGCAGGAGCTATTCATGCTCATGCTGCTATATTGCTATTCACAAGTATAAATTATCGGGCATATTTGAAGACTTTTTCTTAATCAAATGTCTCTTACATATGCTTATCGGCATTAACCATTTTTAGAAATTGGGCCTCTAGTTGGCAGATGTATGCACCCTGTCCATGTTGGGATCACAATCCTAGTTGGGCTAAGTCAGAAACACACCATAAATTAACCTGTGCTCACCCTCTGGTAGCATGGGACAGAGCAGTTAGGCTTAACTTAAGAGGCAATGTGTAAAGTATTTGTGCAACACTCCAAACAGTAGCACAGTGAAAAGACCACAAAAAGACTCAACACAGTTTAGAAAAATAGATTATAATTTTATAAATAAATCAAGACCATAACAATAAAATTCCAACCAGTAGAAGTCGAGATATACATTTTTAAAGATTTAATGCAAAAATAGCTCTTAGAAGCAACTAGCGCTCAAAGAGTTGATTGGTCGTGCTGGACCGGGAAAAAGCCAAGAGATCAGGCTGCCTACAATTGAGCGTAGGACCCACTGACCAAACGTACCTTAATCCTTGCTGCAGCATTAGATGTGTTGATGATCCCCACGCAGTGGCGATCCTCGGGTCCGTTGAGCGAAGCACCGGTTCTGAAGGCGATATGCCGGGTTCTGAAGGCGATATGCCGGGTTAATCCATGTTGGAGGGGCGATGCGTCGATGTTCTCCACGTAGTGGCAGCGATGCGCTGGTGCGAAAGCAATGGATCAGGATACGATGTGGCGGTTCCAAATGCAATGTGCCGATTCTGCTCCTGCAATAGCAACAATGCATCGGTTCTGCTTCAAGCAGACAAAAGAAGTGTTGGTTCGACTTGAGCAAGCACATGGGTCCACTTCCAACGGATCAGGCACAGGAGCAGGTGGTGAGACTTTGATATCCCTGAGATTCAAGCAAAAGGAGGCAAGCCAACAAGGCCTTGGAGATCATTCTGAGTTGAAGGCAAAGTCCAGCTCTCCATCAGCAGGGTCAGAGAGCAGCAGTCAGCAGAGCAGTACACCAGAAAAGCAGTCCTTCCATAGCAGCAGTCCAGCAGAGTGACAGTCCTTGTAGCAGCATAGCAGTTCTTCTGACAGAGTTTCTTTACAGATCCAGAGGTGTCTGATTTGTTCGGGTCAGAGCCCCAGTATTTATACCCAGGTGTGCCTTTGAAGTGGGGGTGACTAAAAAGAAGGGTCTTTGAAGTGGACAGACGTCTTTTCTTCCAAGCCCTGGCTCCTGACTCACTACAGGGGAGTAATCAACCCTGTGTGTGGGGACAGAACACTGCCTATTCGGGTGTCAGCTACTCCCTCCCATCCTGCCCAGGATGAGCCATTAGGATGTAGATAGGCACTCAGACACACCTAACCTTCCTTTGTGTGTGGCTGTCTAGAAAGAATGCACAAAGTCAAGCTGTCACCTACCTGAGATGTGTATTGGAGACAGGCTGCAGGCACACATATCTTTAAGAGCTGAGAAATGCCCACTTTCTAAAAGTGGCATTTCAAAAATGGTAATGTTAAATGCAACTTTACCATTAAAGAGGATTTATCATTACCATTCCAATGATATCAAACATGACAGAACACACAAGATGATGGACGGAATGCTGCACATTGGCAAACATTCACCCCCAGTCACAGATCTGGGTTTAATCCATCGTTATTTTGCTTCACTTCACCACGCCACCCCAGTTCAGACATAGCCATATGCAAATCAGTCTTGACCCTGTGCCTCATGGGAACAGTGCAGACCGAACCGCCAAGCCATGTCTTCTATGGACCGGAATCAAGCATCCTAGGACCGGTTTCAGGCTATCAGCCTTCATCAGCCAGGATAGCTTGACTCCAGTGGCGTAGTGAGCACGGGACCCACGTCTGGGCATACCCTTCCCACTTAGTGCGAAATGCAAAACACACAAGATGATGGACGGAATGCTGCCCATGAGGCACAGGGTCAAGACTGATTTGAATATGGCTATGTCTGAACTGGGGTGGCATGGTGAAGCAAAATAACGATGGATTAAACCCAGATCTGTGACTGGGGGTGAATGTTTGCCAATGTGCAGCATTCCATCCATCATCTTGTGTGTTTTGCATTTCGCCCTAAGTGGGAAGGGTATGCCCAGACGTGGGTCCCGTGCTCACTACGCCACTGGAGTCAAGCTATCCTGGCTGATGAAGGCTGATAGCCTGAAACCGGTCCTAGGATGCTTGATTCCGGTCCAGGGAAGACATGGCTTGGCGGTTCGGTCTGCACTGTTCCCATGAGGCACAGGGTCAAGACTGATTTGCATATGGCTATGTCTGAACTGCGGTGGCGTGGTGAAGCAAAATAACGATGGATTAAACCCAGATCTGTGACTGGGGGTGAATGTTTGCCAATGTGCAGCATTCCGTCCATCATCTTGTGTGTTTTGCATTTCGCCCTAAGTGGGAAGGGTATGCCCAGACGTGGGTCCCGTGCTCACTACGCCACTGGAGTCAAGCTATCCTGGCTGATGAAGGCTGATAGCCTGAAACCGGTCCTAGGATGCTTGATTCCGGTCCAGGGAAGACATGGCTTGGCGGTTCGGTCTGCACTGTTCCCATGAGGCACAGGGTCAAGACTGATTTGCATATGGCTATGTCTGAACTGGGGTGGCGTGGTGAAGCAAAATAACGATGGATTAAACCCAGATCTGTGACTGGGGGTGAATGTTTGCCAATGTGCAGCATTCCGTCCATCATCTTGTGTGTTTTGCATCAAACATGACAGAGCCACTCCTTCTCACTGGGAATTACAACTTAAAGTGTAATAAGGAATTCCCAAAGTTAGCCTATGAGAGGAGTAGGTCTCACAGTAGTGAAAAACGAAATGGGGTGTTTTTCACCACAAGGACATGCAAAACGTAAAAGTACATGTCCTACATTTTACATACACAGCACCCTGTCCTATGGGCTACCCAGGGCCTACCTTAGGGGTTGACGTATGTGTAATTAAAGGGGAGGTTAAGGCTTTGCAAGGGGTTTCTAAATGCCAAGTCGACATGGCATGCAAACTGCACACACCGATTCAGCTATGGCAGTCCTGAGGCACGTTTAAAGGACTACTTGTATGGGAGGCACAATCAGTGCTGCAGGCCCACTAGTAGCATTTAACTTACAGGCCCTGGGCCCAGGTAGTGCATTGTACTAGGGGCTTACAAGTGAATTAAATATACCAATTATGGATAAGTCCATGTAAACATGTTCAGGGGAGAGGCAAAATGCATGTTAGCACTGGTTAGCAGTGGTAAAGTGCTCAGAGTCTTAAATTCTACAAAACGAGGTCAGAAAAAGAGGAGGAGGAAGGTAAAAGGTTGGGGGTGACCCTTCAGAGAGGGCAATTTTCCAACAAGCTTGTAATAAACTATGATGGTTAAATATTTTAGAACGACCTTTAATTCCAATTTGAACATGTTTTTCATTTTTCCGGTAACTTGACCCATGTGTAAATGCTCAAGTTTGTGTTTTGTTAAATTAGTTTGAAGGTTATGGAAAGAAACCCAAGTCTCCCTTCACTATTTAGGCCCCAGAAGGATGTTGCGGTACTTACCAGAGCCAGCAAGCACCTGACTCTAGGCAGAGTTATTTACTGGTTCAGGGAAGTATATCATATTTCACGTTTCCACCAGAAAAAAATGAAAATGCCTGTAGAATTGGTGATTTTAGTCAAAATTTCCCTGTGGAGAAATGTGGGGGTAGCAATAATGTCCACAGCTCTTAAAACTTCAATATGCTTTGCAACGTCTGCGCTGCATATATAAGAATTTAACAGGGCACTTGTAATTGAGGACCTGCTGTGAACTGCATGCTCACTAAACCTAAGTAAGAATTTGCTTGTGCTCTTCACTTGGTTTAATAGGAGTTGAGTTACATAGGTGCTAGTCACATAAGTTGAATTCCAGCAACTACTGCTCTCTAGAACATCGATCTCATTTTCTTAAAATTCATGATCAGAATTTCTAGTACATTTAAGATAATTTCCAAGTAGGTGATCATTCTCTACAGTATTATACAAATTTAGTGTTTTATTACTTAGTTTTGGTGGACTGCCAGTAAAGGCTGGAGAACATGGTGTGCTTCAAAGCACACGAGAAGCCACTAAACACTATTGCAAAAGCTATAAATCTTCATCCTTGGACTAAAATCAAGAAAATGTGGGGTGACATATTTCTATTGACTGCATATGTTATCTTATTCTAATTTAAAAACTTTTACCAGCAGCTAAAACTGTAGGATGTTTTATTGAGCTTAGTTTCATTGTAAATAATGACAGGTAATCTGGGTAGATCAATGTCTATAATATTCAAAACAACATTTTCTGTTATAAACGTCTAAAAATTTCTTTTTTAGTTTTCAGCCACTGGGATGTAATTAAATCTATGCTGTCCAGTGAGGTTGTTTGTTTTCATAGCTAATCCTTAAAGCATAATGGTCAGGTGTTACAGCCCAGGACTCCTTACCTTCTGCTCTTCAACAATCACAATTCCCGATAGAATTCCTCTCCCCTAGTCATCCAAGTAACACAAAACACAGACAGTCCTGCTCAAGCAGACCAAGAGCACATGACCTTCCAGTCTACTTCACCAATCAGCATGCCAGGAAGAATTATTTTCCTCCTTGCTAGATGTACGAAACGTTACTGAATCGGTAGCCAGCCGCAAACTGGTTACTGACCACAAAAGTAGCATCTTTGAATATAACAAAAGCATTTGTTGCGTTATTTTTCGGAACCGACTAGTTACCGAATCAGTATTCTAGTGACCAGAGTTTGCGAGTCGCTGTTACTGATTCCCAAATACCGATTAGCAAATAGGATGTATCAACCATTCGCAAATACCGACTAATTGCAAAATGGGGATTTCACACCATCAAATTATCACCAACTCTGATCATGTGGTAACCAGGCGCAACACATATAAAATGCCCCAAAATGCAACAAGGTATTCCACAATGGCAGTACTGTATGTGATTGCGAGGAGGATGCGGATTCTCGATGCCCTTCAGAGAAGGAGGAGGAGACAGGAATGGATATTCAGAGTGAGGGTAACTTTTTTCCAACAAACAGAGGAGGAAATATTTAATGAATACTGGCTGAGTAGCACAGTTATTTTAGACCGAATTCCAGAAATAAGCCTCAGCTTGAGAGAAACGCTCTCAGAAGCAATGCCATACCCACCAATGTGCAGGTACTATGCTCACTCCATTTTTTTACAGTTAGCCAAATTAACTTTTTACCTCATTGCCAAATTTCGGCATGTAATTGGATGGATTGATGGTACCCATTTTCCCATATGTTCTCTGTCTCACAATGACAGTCATTCGCTCAATATGCAAGTGGTGTGTGATGCAAAATATATCATAAGGATTTCGTAGCAAAGTGCCCTGGCAGCATACATGACTCTTTTATTTTCAGGCATAGCAGCATTTACTCTCGTCTTCTCAGAGGAGAGTTTGAGATGGATATCTACTTGGTAAATATGGCCTATGTATATGACATAAATGTCCTAAATGTATATATTGTAACAACATTTCCCAAATGTTTTGTAGGTGACTGTGAATATGCCATGGGATCGTGGATATTAACACCATATCTACATCCATCCAAACAAAGTGAGGTACGCTATAGTGCAGCACACAAATGGACCCGATCTGCCATTGAAACGACATTTGGTCTACTGAAGAGTAGATTTCGCTGTCTACATAAAAGTGGGAGTGCCCTCCAATATTCCTCAGAGACAAGTTGCAAGATAATCGCTACTTGTGCAATTCTCCACAATGTTGCAATGTGGAAAGAAGTGCCAGAAACCATGTTTAATTCAGAATCTGATGATGATGAACCTCAAAACCCATCAGCACAGGCAACACAGGATGGTACATTAGCAGCAGAAATAAGATCCAGATGTACGGTCATTGCAAACAATTACTTTTAAGGTGTGTAAAAGATGCTGGGTGTTACATTTTGAACAGAGCTAAGCACAAGAAGTGCAGTGTTAAACAAATTAACCTTTATTTTTCAGGTTGGTAAAGGGAGTTGTAAAATCATTTTCACTCCCCAGAATGTTCAAATTAAAGTAAATCATCAGTATACGTGGTACAGAAATAGCAAAAATGATAAAACAATACGTGGTGCAAATGTAATACTTATTACTGTTTGCGTCAACTATGAACTGGACTTTGTCGCATGGGTGTAGTGGAGCCTTCAGTACCAATAACACCACCTCATGATCTACTGTGCTGCATATGCACTGCCTCATTCACAGAGACACTGCTAATACTGGATAGGTCTTCACTTTTGGCATGCCCAGCTGCTCCACTTTCTGCTATTTGAGTGATCTGTAAGCTCTCTACTGCAGTGGTTATTTGCACAAGGCTCCATGCGACATCACCACTATTGTGACCCATTTCAACCTGCAGCCCTACAGTACGGCGCAAGAGTTTTTGATGTAGCCTGTGCAAGGGGATTTATTGACCGACTCAACACATCCATGCGTGAGAATAAATTATGTTGAATACATCTGTGTGTTGCACTGTCCTGTTGCATTAGGAAACATAGACACAATGGACACATAGATTGTTCATAGCCCCTGTCATAGGGTCCACTTTTGCCTGCAAAGACCTGTGGGAATCTTAAGTGGCTGTTGCTACATTGTTAGAAGCCAGTTGTGATGCTTCTTTCTAAGCCAAATAACATTTTGGTTTTAATGTGCAGTTGCTTGTGTTGTAGGTGTTGTACCTTCAACATAGAGGCTTCAAGACCGCCAAACACCTGTGTGTTATCGCCTATATCTTGTGTGGACCCTGATGTGGGATAAGGCTGCCTGACAACAATGCGATGTCGGATACGAGTACCCCTGTGCAGGTGCCTGCACCTCACTGCAGGTTCCTCCATGACATTTGAACTCCCTACATCATCCACTTCATCAATGGGCTATGTGTGACTGCCATGTTCAGGACTGCTACTTTGCCTCTGGGTTTATGTGTGTGGCCTAATAGACTCATTGCCTTCTTCACTGCACATCTTTGTACCTTCCTGACCCTTCCCTTCAGACTCACATTCTGTTTGTGCTGGAACATCTGCATAGAGATGCAATGTGTAAATATTTGTAAATAAATGTAATGTGCACTTTTGTTTGTATCATTTACAGTACGATAGACTTGGTTTGTGCGGTAGGTGTTTATAATGTAGTACTACATATCCCATACCCCACTATCTCAGGGATAGTGCCTTCTGCATGGAAAAAGCAAACTTGATTCCACTCTTACATAAACATAATGCAGACCCCAATAATCTAACTAACTTCCGTACCATTTCTCTGCTTCCATGGGCAACTAAAACTATTGAAAAAGTGGTGAATCTTCAACGTACTCAATTCCTTGACAGTAACAATCTCCTACATCCATCTCAATCCGGCTTTGGAGCACTTCACAGCACAGAGTCTGCTATGATGGAAATCACTGATTCCTTTAAATTCACTCTGAATGCATGTCAAAATGCGGCATTAATTTTATTAGACCTCTTGGCGGCATTTGACACGATGTCTCATGAGACTCTACTTCATCATCTCTCTCATATTGGAGTCGAGAGGAAGGCATAGGCTTGGCTGAGGTCCTTTCTGGAAGATAGGGAGCAAACAGTTTGGCATAAGCCATACTATTCTGATGCCAAAAAACTTAAGTTTGGAGTGCCTCAGGACTCAGCCCTGAGCCCCACACTTTTTAATGTTTATATGACACTGATTGCACATCTTATGGACTCCTTTGACATCTGTGTCGTCTCATAGGCTGATGACACACAATTGTTACTGACCTACAGCAATAATGAGCCTAAAAAATCGATCGACTTCACAGCATGCCTATCAGCTGTGATGATATGGATGACGGATAATGCTCTACAGTGCAACCCTGACAAAACAGAGGTTCTACTGTTTGGTAATAATACCCTGCCTAGTTGGTCCACTGCTTGGCCGGTCCACTGCACGCCCCCCATAAAAACTGCCAGGAACTGCCAGACATTTCTCTTTGCTGGACTGCCTTATCTCTTTCTCCCCCTCAGGTCCCCCTCTCGCCAATCTCAGCCTCCGACTCTTCTCCCCCTCCCACCCCCACCGCTCTCTACCCCTTTGATGTTTCATTTCGCCGTTCACTCTGTAAATATGTAATTTTGAGTTGCCCAAGCCTAATCGCTGGTAAAATGTAATCATGAGTAAAGTCACTTTTTGTGTATATATGCTTAGATATAACTCTAACCACTAGTATATGTAGTAGACCTTTGTACTTACTACCATTCCTAGGAGTTTAGCGTTTATCCGTTTGTATCTCTTCCTTGAGTGACTTTGCAACTTGTACATTTGCAATTTTTTTCTGCTTGTATTTCTTTTGTAACGCATGTAATCCAAAGTCCTTATGTAACACTACTGGTTCTTTTGTAAAGCGCTCTGACACCTTTGGGTAATGTTCGCTATGTTCGCATTTCTTTTGTAACTCATGTAATTCAAAGTCCTTATGTAACGCAACTGGTTCTTTTGTAAAGCGCTCTGACACCTTTGGGTAATGTTTGCGCTATATAAAATCGCATTAAATAAAATAAAATAAATTAAAAAAAATAAAAAAAAATTCTCGTAGACACCAAATTCTCCCTCAAGCCCCAGATCACGGCTATAACTAAAACCTCATTGTTGCTTAAGAAATTTATGAAATGTTGAAACTTCTGCCCTGGGATGCCCAGAAAACTGTGGTTCAAGCCCTTATTCTGTCAAGGACTATGCTAATGTCTTATACCTTGGTATACCGTATTACTTGATACTATTCTGTCAAGGACTATGCTAATGTCTTATACCTTGGTATACCGTATTACTTGATACTAAAACTTCAAAAGGTACAGAACATGGCCATATGTCTTCTGTTTAACCTTCCTAAATGCAACTCACTTTCTCACTACCGTAACCAGCTTCATTGGCTGCAAGTAAAGAAGAGAGTTATCTTTAAAGGACTGACAGTAGCACATGCAGCGTTTCCATAGGACTAGCCACAAATATACCTGGGAAAGACTGATTCCTTACTGTCCTAATAGATCCCTGAGATCTCAATCATCCCTTTTGCTGTCTTTTCCTCCTACCAAATAAAAAAAAAATGGGGCGCCAGATACTGGAATGCCCTCCCGGTAGCACTGAGAAGCATCCAGAATCTTCCATAGGCACCTAAAAACCCACTTGTTCAAAGACTAAGTTAGTCCGCCTGCCTTAGGTCTAGTGCTGGGACACTCTAGTAGTAGCTGTGCGCTCTACAAGTCTGCTTATTCATTCATTCATTCATTATGCACTACTAGGGTAGGTCTAACAATCTAACACTTTTAATAGTGTTTTGCTTGTATTTATCGTAGCTATACATTTCCCAACCTAACATGGTTACAATGTTGCCTCACACATTGCTGCACACATGTTATTGTGACACTGTAAGTGTATGTATCACTCTTACATTTTGAAGTAGCAGGAGCCTCTGGAGTGTCAAGGTTGTTGAGTCCAGACACAGTGTCTGGCTCCAGGGTGGAATCGATCATTTCCTTAAGAGGATTTGGTGGTGGCTGAGTTGGAGGTGCTCTTCCTGTTGCACAGGCCTCAGTTCTATGGGTTGCCAACTTCTCTTTGGTCCTGGCTCGGAGAAGGTAGCACCATTTGTGAATCTCTTCTTTAGATCTCTCTGTGACCCCCACAGAGTTGATACACTGCTGGATTTTTTGCCAAATTTTGTTCTTCTGTGCCTCTGGCGCCAAGAGGGATATTTTCCCAAACAAGGCATCACAACGCACTCTTCTGTGAGTATTTCCAACTCTTTCTCAGAAAATTAAAGTTTCCTTTTCCTCCCTCCAAGGTCCTTCTTCTCAGGATTCTGCCAAGACATTTTCCTGCTTTCCATGGGTGGATGACTGTGATTGCTGCTGATCCCGATTGTATTGTATTCGCTATCGCCTGTCTTAAGACTCCCCAGTGTTCTTTCAGGCCTGCTGTTACTCTACTTCCTGTTTGTGATGCCATCACTCACTGGCTAGTAAAAATTAGATATTTGCGACTCGATTCACTATTAATGAATTGCTATTTGTGATTCCATAAATAGCAAATGCAACTCCAACCGAATCGGTAATGGCCATTCACTCACATGCGTACATATCAAATACCGATTCGTAAATTGCAATTCGTTAATTATCGCAATTTACAAATCGGTATTCATTTGCTTTGTACATCTAGCCCTAAATGAATAACCATTGGCAAAACCAACATGTCATACTTTTTAAAACATGCAATGCCAAATCCAACCGTGCAGTGTGAGAGGAGGCAATTACCTGAAAAGAGAATTCTGCCCCATGACGGCTTGTAAGAAAGTCCAACAGGAGCCCTAGAATGAAAAGAAGGACAAAGTCTGGAGGGAAGGAAGTGGAGGAAATACAAAAAAATGCATGTAGGATACAGAGAGAGAGAAGAGACAGAGAGAAAGGTGTAATGGACAAGACTTTCCCAAGGCAAGCTGGGAGGATGTAGAACAGAGTTGAAGAGGAGAAGCAAGGAAAGAGAGGTACAGAGAGGAAGAGAGGGCTGGAAACACCACAGATGGCAAGCAAAAGCAACAAAGTACTAAGGAGCCTTCAAATGTGCAGAGAGAAGTGTGATGCCACAGGCGAGGAAAGCCTGGAGGACAGCAATGACCAGACTGAGGAATCATAAATGCTGCCTCCTGGGACTAGTGAATTTTGAAAACTCACCACAGTCCATGAGGTCTGTGGTCTTGCCAGGTAGGTGCCAGGGCAGTGACATCTTCAGGATTTGTCTGGCCCCCAACAAGATATGTTTTAGGGCCCCCTGTTTGGAGAATTGTTTACCCTTTTTGGCTTATTCAAGTCCTATTGAACTAAACCTTCAGAAATGAAGGCATGTAAAAACAGCTGAAACCTCAAGCTGCTTGGTGTTGCCAGCATACAGTACCAAGCACTGATAATGCCATTGTTTTTTAAGTTTGGATGTAGATTTTAATACTTCAAATAGCATTTTATGTGGAATTCAGTGTCTAACCAACCTGTTCCTCCATATCGGACAAACATGATAAGGGTCACTTGTTAGGTGTTTAATTAGATATTAAGTGGACTAGTGCATAATATTAAAGTAAAACACATGCACATATCGATTCAAATTGTAGTAGAGAGAGAAGGCAGTACAGATAGAAATGGCATAGAAAGATGTATCAGATAGAGAGAGAAGTAAAGTAAATAAAGAAATATGTGGCAGCCAGAAGGAAAGATAAGGAGAAGTAGAAAGAGGAAGATCTAGGGCGAGAAAGAGGGACAGAGAAAAAGCTAAGGGCATGGAATGTGGTAGCGACAGCTAGAGATAGGAAGATGGACATGTAGAGAGGCAGTGGAGAACAGTACTCCAATGGTTGAGGTAGAGAGAGAGGTGTTATACAAAAAGAGGCAAACTAGTGAGAGCTAAAGTCAGCGAGAGGTAGCAGTAGGCAGACAGACTTGAGGAAGAACAAAGAACTACATGGTAGATAGATGGCAAAATAAGTAGAGGTATGGAAAGATGGGTCTGGTAAATTGCAGTGGGGAAGACAGAAAGGTACAGAGGGTGAAGGGCAAAAACAGAAATGGGCTAGAGTCAAAAGAATACGCTCAGAGGCATATGTGAAATAGAAAAAAGAGGGGTAGGGTTTATATAGAGGTATAGAGTTGTTAGGCAGAAAAAGAGGAAAATATGGTGACGTAAAGAGACCTATAAAGAGAAAGGTTGAGAGAGCTAGTTGAGGTGGAAGGGGTGAGCTGAAGCTCAGATGACAGCATAGAGGTAGATATGTTTGTATGACAGAGAGAGATGATTTAATGATAGCAAAAATGTGTTTAAAAAGGTAGCTGTTGAGAAATAGAGGTAGCCAGCAAAGAGTAAGATATTTAGAGAGGAGAAGGAAAGGGAATAGGCTAGAGCGAGAGAAGTGAGAGGAAAGGTGAGATAGCTAACCAATCATGAGGTAAATTGAGAAGTTAGGTAGCGTGAGAGAGAGAGGTGTGTGGTCAAGAGGGATGAGGTAGTGAAGAACATGTGAGTTAAAAAGAAATGAGCTCGCCAATTCAGGCCGGTGCTCTAGTGGCTGACTCGACTGGAATAAAAGATGAGGGGCAGCAGGCATGCAGCGGGTAAGAGATTGGCATTGTGAAACAGCCCATGATTGTGCATTTACTGTGGTTTTTAAAAGAAACTGGTTTGTTGTACGTTTTTTAAAAGTTCACTTTTTTTAATCCTATTTATAAACCTTTTTAACCTATTTTGAGGCGGTATTATTAGGGAACTGAATTTTCAAAAGGGGGATTGCTATAAGTTTTCCGACCAACTATAGAGTCGCAAATTCAGGTTGGTGCTCTAGTGGTTGACTCAGCTGGAATAAAAGATGGAGGGGGAGCGGGCGCATAGTGGGTAAGAGATCAGCATTGTGGAATGGCCCATGATTGTGCATTTAGTGTGGTTTTTAAAAAAAACTGATTTGCTGTACGTTTTGCAAAAGTTTGCTTTTTTAATCCTTTTTGAAACCTTTTTAACCTGTTTTGAGGTGGTGTTATTAGGGAACTGTATTTTCAGAAGTGGTATTGCTATAGTTTTCTGATCAACCATACAGTCGCCAATTCACGTTGGCGCTCTAGTGGTGGACTCAACTGGAATTACAGATGGAGGGGCAGCGGGCATGCCGCTTGCATGCCGAAGGCATGCCAAATGCAAGCCCCCGACCAGGACCAGGGGCCAGGGATCCTGCCTCATCACCCACAGAAACAAGAATGTACTCTAGAAATACCTTACTTGAGTGGAGGAGTGCTGAGAAAAGGCTGCAGTCACGCAATGAACATGCAAAAGGGGGATGGCAGTTGTAAGTACTGCAACTGTAAACTGTCTTCTGAAGCTCCAGTTAGGAAGGAAAGCTTCATACAAACTGGGAGGGAATATGTACCTGTTGAATTGTAGGTCCCTCCTGTGTCATAAGCTTGATATCTTTTCATTTCGGGAAGATGCTAAACCAAACACGGCATTCCTTACTCCTTGGGGGATCAGGACCTGACACTGTGCAGGCTCTGTCCCCGGACTATCACATAATACACAAGGATAGAGAAAATAAAAAAAGGGGAGGTCTGGGCATTATATTGACATCTAGCCTCAAATGTCGATCTGACTCTCTTGCAATTCCTGACTGTGAAAGCCTTAGGTTCGCTGTTTCAATGTGCTATACATCTACATTTGCAGGAATTTTAATTTATCATCCACCAGGTCCTTCTGGTCAATTTATTTAATGTTTTCCAGAAGCTGTCTCAAATCTGGCCATTAAGCATGATCATTTTATGATTCTGGGGGATTTGAACCTACATTTAGATGAAGTCAGTGATACCAGAGTTAAAAGCTTTGAGTGTGATTTAGCAGCCATCCAATTAGAGCAAAGAGTCCAGGGTCCTCCGCACATAGGGGGCCATTTGTTGGACCACATATTTACCGACAATCCTTTGTTACAAGTTTTAGACCCTGTACCATTTGTTTGGACAGACAACTATCTAATTCCTATGATTCTTGAACCATTGGATCCCACTCCACTTCAGAAATCTAAGGTAGTTAAAGATCGGCACTGGTGCAATCTAAACCGGGATAGCTGGAGAAGTATTTTAAGTTCAACCTCACCCTGCCTGGACTCAGACCCTCAGATTGCCAAAAATACGATTTCAGAATGGTTCACTTAGTCCCTAGATCAAACTATTCCTAAAACGATTATGGCTCAAAAACCTAAAAATAAATCTGCACTGTGGCACTCTCCTCACCTCAGAACATTGAAAAATAATTATAAAATCGCAGAGAGGATATGGAGGAAGGATTACAATGATAATAAAAAAATATTGTGTCAAGAGAAGGTGAGGATATATCACATTGAAATCCGACAAGCTCAGGCCTCCTTTTTTAAACTAAAATTAACAATGCAGCAAACTCCCCCAGAGAGATGTTCAGAATTACAAAGTCCCTGTTGAACTCTAACATGGATGTTCCTGTGGTTGAGCCTTCCACTGACAGGAGTAATGCCTTGGCTAATTATTTTAATACTAAAATTCTGAACATCTACCAATCATTTCAAAAGACCAGGGCAATACCTCTATTTTGGCAAAAACTAAAAGAATGGATGCTCGCCCGTTCTCTCTTGTTTCCCCCCTCTTGCTACAAGAGTTTATTGCCCTGTCTGGGAAAATCAAGTCTGGGTCCCCTCTCAATCCGACACCTTTGAGAGGTGTCACTCTTGAGCCGTTAATCGTTTTTCCCATCCTACTAGAATTGGCCAATCTGTCCTTGGAAAAAGGCATAGTGCCTCTTCCATGGAAGCATACAATGGTCAGAGCTGACCTAAAGAAACCGAATCTTGTCCCGCCTTGTTTAAATTATTTTCTCCCAATTCTCTTGCTCTAGGTCTGTGTAAAGTGGTAGAAAAGTTTGTAAATAAATGTCTGTTAAACTTTTTGGAAGCTAACACAATTCTGCATCCTACACAAACTGGCTTCTGACCTAAGCATAGCACTGAGACCGCCTTATTGGTGGTGGTAATAAGGAGATTGGATCAGGGGGCAATGGTTTCTATTGAGCTCCTGGACTTCAGCGCAGCTTTTGACATGGTTGACCCCTCTATACTTTTAATTAGAGTTCGTAGGGCCGGAGTCACAGGAAAAGCCATTGAATGAGTGGGCTCCTTTTTAATGGAGTGGACTTTCCAAGTCTTTGACTGAGACTGTTCATCAGACATTCTGTCTGCATCCTGTGGGGTCCCGCAGGGGTCCTCACTTAGTCCTGCACATGTGCTATCTTAAGTGTATTTCTATAGCATATTGCCAGCATCAAAACTTGGCTTTCCTGTTTTCGCTCATGTCTCTCCCTATCTCTCTACCTGCAGTGAAAACACCAGCTCATACTTTCAAACCACACACAAAAGGGTGGCTAGGACGAGGCTGTGCAATTACCCCATGCATTTTCTTCGCATTTGGGTCATTTCATATCCTCCACCTCCACTCCCCCCTCTCCACCTCCGCTCCCACCACCACCTCCGCTCCCACCTCCACCTCCACTCCCTCCTCCCTCCCTACACCTCCTCTCCCCCTCCCTCCATTTACACACCCACCTCCACTCCCTCCTCCACTCCCTCCTCCCTCCACCTCCACCTCCACTCTCCCACCTTCACTCCCCCCTCACTCCCTCACCTCCCTCACTCACCCCCTCCCTCCACCTCCACTCCCCCCTCCCCCCACCCCACCCCTTCCTCCATGCACCTCCACTCCCCTTCCTCCCATCCCCTCCCTCCCTGCACCTCCACTCCACTCCTCCCCTCCCCCACCCCCTCCCTCCCTACACCTCCACTCCCCCACCTCCACTCCCCCTCCCCCTCTGCCCCCTTCTTTGCATAAACAACAAAACTAGAACACATTTTTGGTGTTAATTCTGGTTTTTATTAGGATACTTCAATTGTATATAATGTTTTCTAGGTTATATATAAAGTGACAAATGGTTATAACACTTTCTTAATTATAACTTATAACTTTTAAACATGCTGCACAACATTCACAATGCTCTGCAACACATATTAAAAACGTTAACAAAGCCAATAGCTCTCTCTAAACACTTATACGGGCCCAAAGGCAAGACCTATTGGCTATGCCAATGCTTGTTTTTTTAAAGCAATTGCATGCTTACTCCCATTCAACTATTAGCCCTGAAAAATAATTGCTATGGGTGGGTGTTAATGTTTATTTGTGCGGTTTGCATTGTGCCCGCTCTAAGGAGCATATTCACAAGGACTTATCTCCGAGTTATCGCCACCTTAACGCATCAAAAGTGGAGATAGATTTAACGCCCCATTCACAAGCGGGTGCAAACTGCAGACATCGCCAGTATTCCCGCGGTAACTGCCTCAAAATTTATCTCCACGGGTGACACCACCAACTAACCCTAATGAGATGCAGAGTAGGCGTCCCCGTGCAAAAACTCACGAAAGCACCACTACACCACTTTCACAACGAACTGCCAGATCTGCGATGCGAACCAAAAACAGGCGATAAGTCACGGTAGCAGCAGGGAATTAACACCTGCCTTTTGCTGGTGTTAAGCAGGACGATTACCTGCAGCATGAAAGGGAGCCCAGCCAAGAGCCACATCTGAAGACCCACAGATGCCATGGAGACAATGATCATGCAGCTCTGAGACCCATGAGGGCCACAACACCCACCGCCACCCCCCCCAGGCCCGCCACCACCCCCTGGACCCATCCCTCCCCCCCCCGGACCACCACAGAGGCAGCGTACACAAAGACAGCGGACCCACCTTAAACGCACCAGCCGCACAGACCGAACGCCAGAGGAGGACATTGCCCACTACCGGCCCAAAAGGACAACCATCCTGAACCACATCGGCCACCTGCTGACGGTACCAACACAGCGGACAACCAACATCCCTCCGCAGACAAAGCTGCCGGCTGTGCTGCACATGTTGGCCTCTGGTACCTTCCAACCCACAACTGCCAGAGTCGGAGGAGTCTCACAGCCAGCCCCATCCAAGTTCATCACACCTGTCCTGGATGCCATCATCAGCCTGGTACCCCAGCACCTCCACTTCACCCACACTGCGCTGGAGACCAAGCAAGGCTCCTACGCCATAGCTGGATACCCTCACGTGTCGGGGGCAATCGACTGTACACATGTACCCCTCGTGCCCCCTGCCGACACTGCACACAACTACCGCAACAGAAAGCACACGCATCCCATCAATGTGCAGGCAATAGTGGACCACCCGGGACTCCTCAACAATGTTGTGGCCAACTCCCCAGGCAGAGTGCATGATTCCTACATCGCCCGACAGTCCATCATCAACCAGCGCTCCCAGGATGGCACCTATGGAAATGCAGTGCTCGTTGGTAAGTACCAAATGAACACACCACACACCTCCACCCCACAGTCATGCAACTCACGACACTGGCAATGGGCACGCAGCAGAACTACACGCAACATGCCACACAACATGCCAACCGACCAGACACAACAAAACGACTCCATTGGGAACCTGGTCTTGCAATGCACACAACCCAGCCATGGCATGGCACCACAGCCACACAATAGCAGAATGTGAGGAGAGGCTTGGACCAGGCATGTGCGAGAGCGGCAAGTGACTAATGAATGAGAACCTACCCAATGCCAGGTGTGGCGTGGAGGTGCCGGACAGACTCCAATGTGCAAACCACAGAAATAGCCATGTGGACATTAACTGCTGGTGCATGGAGTATAGTGGCCAGTGGACGCTACCATGTCCCCACAGGCTGTGGGGCAGAACGCAGAAATGTCGCACGTTACGTCCCCCCCTGTATGTGCGGGCGGAGTGGGTTGGCCCTGCGTACTTCAGGCCTGCGTAGGGGTGTGAATAAAAACCCTGTCGCACTGGGCGTGGTTCTCTTTTGGATTGGCCAATGTGTCTGCCAGGACGGCGCCTCTCAGCCCGCCACGAGGCCGGCGCGGTGGGGCCTGCGTCCCTGTGTGCCTGCTGCACCCCGGTCCGCTGGTCCCCAGACCCGTCATGCCTGCCCCAGCGCACCAAGGAGGCTCCGCTCACCTGCCGACACCAGCGTGTGTCAAAGAGGGCCCACCACGTGCCGGTGCAAGCTCCAAGCCCCAGCCTCACGACCTTTGCAGCCTCCGCAGACCATCGCTGGCCTCCACGACGCTGGCCCACAGTACTCCTTTTTAATTGACATACTCCACCGGCGTACTCTTCGGCCCAGTTGTTGGCACATGTTGTACTGAGTCGTGAGTCTTGAATGGCAGTGACCCCAAGTCCGTGGCAGCGTCCACATCACTGAAATCCCTCCGATCAGTGAGGCGAATGTCTGCATCGCAAGCCGGCAACACGTGGTGCCACTAACCCTGTTCAACGCAAGCCTGCGACACGTGGTGCCACTAACCCTGTTCAACGCAAGCCGGTGACACGTGGTGCCACTAACCCTGTTCAACGCAAGCCGGCGACACGTGGTGCCACTAACCCTGTTCAATGCAAGCCAGCGACACTTGGATGAGGGCCCAGGCCTACACTGCGGCCCAGTAGGTCCCACATGTGGAACTGTGTCCTGAGTCTTGAATAGCAGTGACCCCAAGTCCGTGGCAGCGTCCACATCACTAAACTCCCTCCGATCAGTGAAGCTAATGTCTGCATCGCAAGCACACAACACATGTCTGTGGGCCCGTGCTGACCGCTGCCCCCGGCCTACACTGCGGTCCAGTAGGTCCCACATCCAGCACTTAGTCATGATTCATGAATGGCAGAGTGCATACCAGTGAACGCATGGAGAGGAGTAAGAAGAAGATGCGGTTCAGTCCGGATGAAAGCCGGATCCTCGTCACGGAGGTGACCGAACGCTAGCAACAACTGACCTGGTGCCACTAACTCTGTGCGCAATGAGTCATGGGCACTTTCTGGTTGGACTTTGGGGGCATCTGAGTCCATGGCCTGGGGGTTGTCTGCATCATCATCTGGCTGGGACGGACTTGGTGTTCGACATGTGTCTGTTCCATTCATCTCCACCATGGTGACTGTTTCTGCATGGTTCTGCCCTCTGCATCATGCACTGGGAGTACACCTTCCACTGTCCACCGGGAAACTCCGTGACAACCCCCTTTGTCATCTACGAGAACCTGCTCTGCTCACGTGACTCTGCCCCAGTGCACCGCAAGTCAGCGGCCCGTGGCGGTAGGCCCGTGCAGGACGCTGTGCATCCGGGGCCACTAACTCTGTGCAGCTCATGTCATGGAGCCTTTATGGTTGAATGGTTGTGTCCTTAACGATGTACACTGTTGTCGTTGTTTTGACTGCACCAGGCACTCCATGACGGCTGGTGTACACACACCCCACACACAACACAACACAGGTGTCACTCGACATGTGAGCCTGCTAATAAACGTGGCCGGGCACAAGTGCCCGTAGCCATTCACACCATCTAAGCAAGTGTGTCCGTGTGGTCATTATGTCAGCATGATGGGCCCGAGCCCTTCAACATCACAGTGTGCTGTCTTCAGCGGACGATACCATGTCACCTCAGCAGTGGCCAAGACCTTGGACATGTAGCTTCGCCCGCCCCCCCTGCATGCACAAGCGGCGAGTGCTGGTCCGGCGTACGTCAGGTCAGCGCCGGGGTGTGCTGATTCGGCAAGGGGGTTCAGGGCGTGGCTCTGGTCTGGCCTTGAGCAGGAAGTGCGGTAAGCGTGTCTCTGTGTTGGAGTGTTGTCGCCACCATGGCCACAGTAGTCAATGTTGCAGTGTAGCATGCACCCGGAGGGCGGGCCCGCACGTACGGGGAAATGTAGGAGCGCAAGACCGCTCAGGGTCTTGGCTCATGCATGCCAAGCGTTATGTGTATCAGTCCTGCGGCTGCATAAGTCAGATGTCTAGCCTCAATCGCAGTGCGATCACAGCCAGCCATGGACTGTGCACCTGTGTCTGCCCTGTCCAGACCATTGGCCTACACTCACGTGGCCACACACCCTCAACGGCCAGCTTCATGGTGTTGTTGGCATGCCGCTGGACATGCGCAGACAGCCATGACAATGGTGTGCCGTAGGAGTGCACGTGATACAACCGCGCAGCGCACACAAGTGTGGGGGCTCGTGGGAGGGAGGAGCAGCTGTGAGGCAGCGTAACACACAGTGAGGCCGCTCATGTGCCACGTGCTCGGCATATCATCCATGATTCCCTGGGTCGCAGACATCCCACCCCACCCACGACAGGCCTCTGTACATCTCCTGTATGCAAGCAGATGGTGAAGTTACTGTAGGGATGAAAGGTCCTTTGTCTGAACTATCAGGCGGTAGCACATCTGCAGCTCCGAGCTGGGACTTGCATGTTCCCAGCACCCCCTGACAGATACGATAGCATTTGCTGGCGACTCCCACACTACGCACTGCCCGACGTGAGACCAACTTGTACACATCCCACACGCAGTAGTCCTTGGTCGTAGTTAGTGTGTGTGAAATGGCCTTCACACGTACTCTCACCCCACCCCAGGCCTGCACCCGTTGCACACAGACACTGCTCATTGCTCCGAGATGTGCCATTTCATCCACAGGACTGGCACGGGTCAGCCAGTGGCGCTTCAAGCAGAGCCACTGACGCAATGGCAGACCATCCCGGACACATGCACAACTCCAGTCTCGTGGACCTGTATCGTGCGCGTCTGCTGCATGTACTGGGGGCACTGCCATTGGCAGTGCTGCGGATCAGTTACCGGCTAAGCTTCCGCCTTGCCAACGTCACCTGCGTTCAGCCTGTGTTGCATTGTCGCTCGTGCATATTCGAGTGGACCATGGATGTCTGCCTCTCCAACGTAACGGTAGCTGACCTGGATTTCGACGTGTGTGTGCGCCCCCTGTTGGCCCACGACTAGGAGTGTCACCGTGATGCCCGTTTATGGCATGCCTGGATGATTGGCATGCATGCTGGCAACTGGACCTGGGAGATTGCACGAGTCGTCGTGTGCAGTGACCACATTGAGCCGCTCCCCTATTGGGGTTTAGTGCCAATTGGGCCCAGGGGTTGGAGTCAGCATATCTGTCTGGGACAGCTGATGGGTTACGTCGCCAACATGTTAGATGTGGTGGACAACAAGCTCTCATTGGAAATGTTGGCCTACGCTGCTGCACTCACGTTCATGGACGAGTGACAACGTACCTGCAGCCACAACTGAATGTGACCCATTGCACGTGCCCCGATGCCTGGTTGCATGTTGGGGATCTGGTCACATGTCCCAAGACGACAGTGGACATGGCTGCATTATGCTGGACTCCGGATCCATGCGCGGACAACCAACGCGGGTTGGCACTGACTTTTGTGGGTGATGGACTCCCCTGGGGTGGACATGGGCGCTTTCCAACGTTCCTCATTCAGACATGCTGCTGCATTGGTCTGCATGTCATGGCACTTCTCTTGGCCGTACTGACAAGCAATTGTTGATAAAGTTTCCGCACCTTCACTTGTCTCCAACTGTGATGAGTGTTGATTTGTATGCCAATGTGTGTGTCACGGCCTATCTGGGTCCCTGCCATACATGCATTGCTACCCCATCAGGGATGTGGGTTTGTACTTGTGCATTACCATGTCCCTGTTTCGTGCTTTGCCAGATGCGTATGGCCATTTACCGGCCACAAGCGGGTGCACTTGTGTCCTGTGTTCGGTTGTGCAAATGTTGCTGTTTGTGCCACATTGTGTTCGATGTTGGGGTGCTCTGCTTCCTATGTGTGTGTGTTGCATTGTGTGTGAGATGTCCCTTCAGCTCTGATTTGGCTCACCCTTCTCCCTTTCAGGCAATGTGGTTTTCACTTCTGTGCTTGTTCAGTGGTGTGATATTGCCGAGTTGTGTGACTTGTGCTCTTGGTTGGTGTTGTTACTCTTGGGCATGGTTTCTCTGCAGTTGTGCTGTGCTTAATTGTGCATGTGTGCCATTGTGCCCATCTCCCCTCGTCCCCCCAGTCCCTGGTCGTTCCTCTCCCTGTTGCTGTTGTGTCTGTTGATTTTGAACAGTTTCCGGTACCCGACTCCTGCCACCATCTCCAGACTGATGTGGTGGACACCATTTCTTCCATGTCATCCAGCTCCTGGTGTGGCGCTGGACTTCCACCTCCGGTGTGCATTGCTGCCTTCTGGTAGTTGGGGTGTTTCTGCTTGTTTGTGCGTTTCGCATCATTCCAGCTGTTCTGGTTTTCTTCCATTGTCCTCCTCCACTCTCCGGCTGCATTTACCTTGTCCAAGATGGACTACCATGTACAATGTTTTGTTGCCAATGGGGCTTGTGGGGTTGTGTACTAGCTCCGGCTGCCTCCATTGTGCTTCGCTGTTGTTTTCTGTTTGGTTTGTCTTCCTTTTTCCTGCTTTTGTTGTGCTTATTCCTGCCTGCCGTGTGTATGTCGCGGGCCTGGCGCTGCTTATCGCTGCTTTCCTCATCGCGAATGGGCTCATCGCACGTTTTTTGGTGTTGGGGTTTGTGTTTTTATCTCCGTCGAGGTGGTTGTATCGCGAACATTGGCCGCGTTTTCGGCAGACTATCGCATGGTACCACTGTGTTGTGAATTCCACGTTAACACAGGGTTATTTTCCCGCGATAGACTGCGATGTGTAAAGCTGCGTTAACATTTTTTAGAGATGTTTAGCGCACGTTCTTGTGAATATCCCCCTAAAAGTGATCCTGTCGTTGACTATATGATTGGATGGAAATAAATGCTAGCCCTGGAACTTCATGTAATCACCAGCCGACATGTTTTCCACTTCAGGATCAATAGTAAGTAATCAAAAGAAACCTGGTAGTGGGGTGGTTCAGATAGTTCTTTATCCCCAAGAGTGCACTGCAGCTCCCTGGGACCTTGGACACTGCTACTGTGCACTTGCCGCTTGCATCATCCTGTGTGAGTGTCACAAGTTGCTGCCATTACAGACTGCACACACCAAGTTTAACCACGAATATTCTTCTTCAGGCGCAGCGCCTGGAGCTCTCTCCACTGCCTTGAGCCGCTCTGCGTCTACGGATGTCCTGCTCTGCTTTCCGTGCCTGGTGCGAGACTAAATCATTGCTGCAATCAAGACTGTTTTTTTTCTTGGGTATGGTGTGCACACCATTTATCAATGTGTTTTAAGAAAACTAAATTAGAGGCAAATTAGTACTAACGTGTACTTGTTCTCTAGGACTCCAAGCAGTCACAAAGTGATGCATTATGTGTGATCTCTGAAGGCCATTCCTCGCAGCACTAACCTGCTAAATCAATCAGCGGGTGACAGCCACCTTGTGACAATAGACTCCTGCGTTTTGAACAATAATGTGATTTATTTTATTTAGTGCTTGCTCATGTGCTGTAATAAAAAAAGATGCCACTATCACCCAATTGATGCTATTCATCTCAGACTATCTGCTAGGGCAGAGCGGTACTCCACGGAATTCCACAGACATTTTATGCAACTATGCAGTATTCCACATAGTGCAACTCCGCGAACTCCGCCCACCCTAAAAATGACACAAAGATTATTTTTCTATTTATTGCCACAAACTGCCTGAGAGTGAGAGGGGTAAGACTTGGCAGGTCAGGCATACACAATAAGGGGCAGATTAATTATTTTTTTGAGCTTAATGAGAGCAGAAAACAAAGTTGTTGTGCTGTGCAGGGGGAGAAAGCAGAGCAGAGCCATATTTCTTCAAAACGGGCTAATGCTTACTCCCCATGCACTAGCGCCCTAATAGGTTGCCCAGCGTCATGCACAAACTTTCCACCATGTTGCAGAGGTATGTGCATGCTGTCTAACATCGTGTTTGTACGGAAAGCAAACCCTTCCAGTTTAAAATTCTATGCCTAGAAAATGTCTGAAACATTACACACATTGGGGCAGATTTACAAGAAAGTGACGCATCTGTAGAGATGCGTCACTTTCCCTGCGCCACTCTGAGAAACCCTTGCGCCGCCATGGATGCGCCGTATTTACAATACGGCACACCATGGCGCAAGGATAGACAGATGCGTCAGAAATTCTGACGCATCTGTTGGGGCAAAAGTCACGCATTGCTGGAGTTGTGTCGCAAGCACAGCGCAACTCCAGCAATGCATTTTGAGGCCTATTCCCAGTACACTGCGTCACTACTTACGCCTGCTTCAAGCAGGCGTAAGGTTTTGAAGCAGTGGTGTCCTAAAAGTGGCGCAGTGAAATCTTGTAGATTTCACTGCGTCACTTTTACGAGGCCTTCTTGCGTGGGAACGCCCACCCTGCATACATTATACCTGACGCAGGTATAATGTGACGCAGGGCTTTACAACGTGACGCATCTCCCTAGATGCGTCACGTTGTAAATAGGCCGCATTTTTTGCACCGCCATTGCATCAAAAAAAGTGACGCAATGGCGGGGCAAGAAAGCGCAAGGGGCTTGTAAATCTGCCCCATTGTATGTATGCTGTACAGTGCTCCACACATGCAATGTGTGGAACGTTTGGAGAAATTATAACCGTTCTCAATGTTAGCGGCTGTTTCAAGGAGGCTTTATTTTTTTACCACAAAGAACTGTTTGGCTATCAAAGTACTTTGGCCTTGCGTCAGAAATTAAGGGTACTTGCACAAATTCACCCAAGTTAAACCCAGGTTACACCCACTTGATGCAAATGGCACAAAGTGGAGCAAAGCAGCGAAAAGCGCTATTTGCTGAAAGAAAAGGGCACCTTTCTGAGCTAAATACCTTTTTGCTCTGTAAAGTAAATCTCTTGCACGCGTTTGCGCTGCTTTGAGTCACTTTGCCCCAGTTTAAGTTCTAAATAAATCTGGCCCTAAGTTTCGATTTATCAAGCTCAGCTGTAAACTTAGAAAAGAAGCTGTTCTTTATGAGCAACGCTATTAAACCAAGAATTTCGAATGTCTCATTCACTTTACCATGGGCCCCTTGGAAAGTGGGGGCCCTCGTCAATTGCCCACTTTGCCCATGACTTTAAGGTCGGGAGACAGATCCTAATCAAGTAGGGTATTTGGGAAGAGAGCAAGCAAAGGGAAAAACACAAAGCAAATGTGGGAATAAGGTTTTGAGTATTGGGAAACACTACCCGCCAATTCTCCCATAACAAGAGCGAGGGAGGAAAAGACAGTAAGCCATGAAATACACACAGAGAGGGCATACTCTGTTTAGGAATCAGGTAAATTAACAAGGACCTTGCAGGTGAAAATACCAAAACCGAGTCTGCGAAAGTGCAGGCAAAAGGTAGCAAGAAATGTATCAAAGGTTTGCTTACTTCTCATATTGAATTTAGATATATATTTGTTTCTCTAGTGTTATTTTCTCTGGAATCACTACAAGAAGAGAGACCAATAGTAGGTCCAAAAGTCTCAAGAAAAGCAAAGGACATACAACCCTAAGGACGAAAGAGGGCAAGAAGATTCTCTGATATTCCTTCTTTTACATATGGCATATATTTACCTGGATATTTTTAAAATGTATTTATTTAGCTATTTTTGAACAACCTCTGGCCCACAGGTGGAAGACAATGTCACACTTATGAGGAAAAGAAATCCTGGTGTTAGGATCTCTGTGGGGACATTGAAGTATAAATTTGAGCAACAAATAGCATTAATAATATAGACAATAAAAACACTATTTGCATATGACAACTAGCATAGGTCTATTTTAACACCCACACTCATAAAATGTTGTGTTAAGGGTGGGATAATATGACATTTGAAATCTGAAAATATAATTCGCCTGTTGGTAGAAGGACATAAGACCTTTGAATGGGCTTTAGAACGTTTTATTAGAATAGCCCTACGAGAGAGAGCGAGAGCGAACATTCATCAAAATGCAATGTACAAACAATTAGTCTGGTTCCGCAGGGTCAGGATACTGCTATGGGAAATTTGGAAGATATATTATCCCAACAAAGAGGACAGGGAAAAATGCCTTCAATAGTGGGGAAGATTGCAATTTTTTTCCACAAACTTTGAAAGAATTGATCAAATTCAACCTTGCCAGTAGAAAAAAGGGGTATCTTTTCTTAGTTAACATCTTAGGATACATGTTCCTCAAAGAGTGGAGGGACTGTTAAGCCCGGTCACTAAACCACCTTCCTTGCCACCTCAAGAGCCACAATGCCTTTGTGGTGAATGGGTACGTTGTGGTGGTCGGCAATAAAGATGCGAGAACGATAGAAGTACTGGGCAAAACGGTAAGTTTATTAAACATAAAGAGCTACCACCATCACGTTGTGTCAGTGCCACTGCTCCCAGGAACTAACATCAAATTCAGGACATCACCTATTACATAGGCACATTCCAACCTATTAAATAGACACATTCCAAATACCCACATTCGGTTACATGGCTCATGCCTGAACATCGCTTTACTTTCCCCTTTCGTAAAAAAAAGAAATGCAAGGGAAAAAACCCACAAAAAAGCCCTAACATTATAACATACTAACTTAGAACTGAAGAAAATTTACATCAAGTAAGGCTAAAGAACCATATAGAACATGCGGAATTCTGTGCAAAGGATTAATGGGTCATTTCCAATCGTAAACCACTGCTTACTTCCTGAATCGAAAAGAAACCTGCCTGGCATGGCTGCTCCTGCGGACAGTGGGATTGACATGATTCAGGTACAGGGGACGATACAGAGACATGGTCAACCATTCTGCTACATTTGACGACCCATCAGATGGAACCGTTGATTCTGACAGCATTACCACACACTTTGTCCACAACAACAGGATCACAAAACATTTTACTTTTCCCCTCTTTTTGACATAGGCCCTCTTCCCGTTGCAGGCCATATCCTCAACTTCAACTTTAACTTTGTTGACCTGGTTACGTTCAGCAAAGAACTTCATTTGTCTAACTTTGGCTTCAGCAACATTTATCTTGACTTTATCATCATACTCATACAACTGAACCTCAAATTTGACCCATCTGCTCATCCAACTAGGACAGGCCTTGGTGGCTGGTTTTCTTCCACTCAAAATTTCAAACGGGGACACCTGTGTGGTTAAGAGAGGACTTGTTCAATGAAAACATAGCACTGAGCGAACGGCATTCAAAACAACACTCCTGTTAGCAATAGCCCATTAGACACACTGAGCCAACACCTTGTTCATACACTCAACCTGCCCATTGGTTTGGAGATGGTAAAGTGAAGTCCTGAGATGCTTAACATCATCTGCTTTAAGAAACGCATCCACCTCTCCACTCACAAATTAAACTCCATTATCTGAGATAAGGAATCTGGGAAAACACTCCCTGAGAACATCTTTTCGAAACTCTATAACAGCCTTAGCACTTGGTTCTGTCACAAATGTTACCTCAGGCTATTTTGAATAGAGGTCCACAACCAGTGCATAGCATAGATGGCTTGGTAAACAATTAAATGGGCCAAGCAAATCAAGCCAATCATCTCCCAGGACTTAGAAAGAGCAGTCAATTGGCTGCATTGGAGGCTTCTTCACAACCAAACCTGTTTCAGCACCAGCACATAAGACACATGTTCCCACAAAAAGGTTGGCCTCTTTTTCAATTGATGGCCACCACAACATCTGGTGAATTCTGCATTTGGTGAAGGTCTTCCATAAATGTCCTTCATAAGCCATTGTGATTAACCTATGTCTGATACCTTCCAGTGGCACTAACTTACTCCCCTCATCAGCAGCCCATCTTCAATAGTAAGTTAATCACGAATTTTCCAAAAAGGCTGACAAGGAATCTCCGGGGACTTCTCTGTGGGCCAACCTCTGCTCACATAACAGACCACTAGTTTTAACACCTCATCCTGGTTCATTTCTGACTTCCACTCATACTCAGAAACAGCACACATCTCTTCTAAATCCATCACCAAGAAGGCCACCGAGTAGGAGCTCACTGCGATCGCTCCCGGGTTTGGGATCACACTTCTGTGCATATCCCTGGTTTAACCCTGCCATCCACCACTTCACCAAACATCACTGAAACGAAGACTAGATTTTGGAATTCTTGACGAATTCCCACCGATTGAGACTGTTCGTTATTCACGTGCGAGCTGCCCTGCCTTCATATAGATGCCTGCGGTGCTCACGAGTCGTCGCCCTGCTGGCCCTGCTGACCCCGCTGGCTTGACTGCGGCTCAAGTGGAAGATGCATGGTGAGCGCTTCGGGTACTCGGTGAGTGCCCCTCCCTCCTGATATTTAGCCCTCGCTGACCGACTTGGACAGGCTGCCTCTCGCTCTAGACGTCCCTCGTCTGTGCCGCTCCTCTTCCTCCCTGGCCCGCTGAGCGCCTATGCTCAGGGAGGAATCATGATGTCTTGGTGGGGAGCAGTGGAGCGCAGGAGACTCTTGGTGGCTGGCAGCCGTGTTCCCCACAGCCGCTGCAAAACATGCTTTGTGTGCTTTTGGATTCAGGAGCCCTGAATTTGACTGGATTGAATCGGACTGGATTTTCCGCTTCCCGCGGACCTGCCTTATGCTGCGGCTGCTGAGCCTCTTTGGCTGAGCCTGCTGTCGCCCTACCAATATCTGGCTGCTACCAATCCTCCATTTTGTGGGTCCCTCTTTCACCTCCACCACTCGAGGCATCATCCCAAGATGGCACCCCCCCACCCCTCTGGAATGGAAATGGTCAAAGGACTCAACTCAAGTGGGCATGCATGGAAATTGAAGAAGGACTAATGCTCACCTACCTCTTAGAAACCCTGAACTCAAAATGGTGCGGCCATCTTTGAATGGCTACTGGATATGATTTCTACTACAATTGGAAGCCCTTCAGCTCGCTCTCAAGGCAGAGCTGATCTCATTTATTGCTTGTTAGTATCATGGGGCAGATCTAGCGGGGTCGTCCTCCCTCTGCACCTCCGACCAGATAGGTCTCAGCCTCGGTTGTTACCACTTCCGCTGGCTGAGGAGGTTTTCCTTCCAGTGGGTTCCTTTCCCCCATCCAAACAGAAGGGCCTGTTCTCAAGATGGCGGTCTTTGGCTCTCTTGCAGTGTATCTGTAATAGGACTGTTATCTGGCAGTTTTAAGAAAAAGTGAAGAAGGACTACTTAGCCATCCACTAGATTGAGCTATATCCACTATAGCTAGGCAGCGGTCATCTTGGAATGTTACAGGGCTGATACCTGCTTTCTTGACTATTTTCTTCTCGCCCGTACATAGCAGCCTCTCAAAGGCATTTTCTTTGTAACCTTTGTGAGGTATACCCTGAGTTTTGCTCCCCGTCCATCGCAGATCCAGCGTCACCCTCCACTCAAGGTACTAGGCCTGAAACTCTGGTAGAACTGTTCTCCTCCCCTTAGAGGCAGTTCACCGAAACGTTGGAAAGACTCATATCCTTCCTTTTAAGGCTGGTCAATTAAACTTTGGAAAAGCTACTCTCCTTCTAGTTATTGAAGTTAGTGAAACTATTGAATCTAAAGGTGGGATATTCCACTACTCTCTGGTGACATCTCCTCATCGAGCAAGAGTAGCATTATTCAGTGCACCAAATGGACTGGAATATATAGGTGGGATATTCCACTGCTTTCTGGTGACACCTCAACATCGATCCAAGATCCTCTCACAACCATTATAGCTGGTCGCTATCCCCACCATGGCACAATCTATCACTAACTCGTTTGACAACCTGGCACAGGTAGGTCTTAATGCTTTTAAGATTGCCTACCCCCTTAACCTTTCTAAGCAAGCGGCAAAGATCTTCAAACACAATCTGCTCAAACGATTACCTAAAACAATCATCTCTGATACCTATTTCTGCTTGTCAAAAGGTGTTGTGGTTACCGACCTAATTTTCTACACTACCAGAAGAGCCCAGTGGAGAAGAGTATTAACATCAACGCTTCGTTCCAAACTGATGAGTAAAACCCCTCATGGTTTCTGAGTAACCATAATACCCTCACCTGTCTTTAATGCTGATCTTGCCATATCCTTCTACAATAATGGAAACATCCTTATACAAGCTTCTGACCGAAATCTTGAATGTTTTACAGAATCTGTATGAGGATTAAAAACATTTTGGATAATAGAGTCCCTGCTAGTCTACCTAATCAAAGTCTCACTTCAGCTGCGAAACCCCAGGTATCATCCTCCGTCTCCACCTAATCCGCCTCCCTCTCACTCCCCCTGAGTCGGTTTGACAAATCTCCTGACGGTGAATGCAATGCCAACAAACCTAACCCTGGTATATCAACTCAAGTCTGCCTGAATACCAAAATGAGTGCTCTACCCACCACTCACCCAGTCTCACACTCCAGTACTCCACCCTCTAACCGTCAACTTCCAGTCTCCTCCCCAATACTTACCTCCTCACCCAGGATAAAGCCACTTAGCCTCTCCTCTCCAAGGGGTGTCTCATCAACTAGTACCCCTAGACCTGCCATCTACAATGCCAACCTCCCCAATTGAGGATAAGATGGTGGACCTCAAGCTGGATCCAGTTCTCTCCCTCAATACGTACCTTTGCACTTTTGAGGAAACCATTCTACCTTCCAACACCCCTTTCCCTGTAGGGTCTCATCCACTATCGATTCTTAGACCTGCTGCTGACAGTATTAGCCTGCCCTACATTGAGGATAAGTTGGCTGACCTCATGCGGGATCTCCAAGCTGTTAAGGATAGCCTGCAGACACTCTTACACTTCTCTTTGAAGATGGAGAAATTGTGGAACTTCTATCCTACCCTTGAGACTAATCAACCCAGCCTTCCAGCAAGGGATAAACACAGCAGGGGAAATATTTCTTTCTCCAAAAACCAGCTCAGTCCACTGTTTAAAACACAGCCTCTTCTTAATCACCACTCCAGGCCCCATAGGTCTACTCACCATCCGTCTGATGATGACACTCTCTCCTTACTTCTAACTTACAATGCCTCTTGCAGTGTCTCCTCACACTCACCACTCAACATCCAAACTATTTCCTCCAACCCGTTTAGATAACCAACTGTTAATCTGAGAAATGTGAACAAGAATAACCTACTAATGGTTGCCACTTCTCACCTAGAAGTGGTAGTAACTAACTCGCACATCAAATCGATGCTTCTCAACTGCAGGTCAGCAGTGAAACATGCAGCGGATATTTCTGACCTCATCCTCACGCAAGAACTGGACCTCCTGTTCCTAACTGAAACCTGGCTTAATGACATCTCCTCTCCAATTCTGGACATTTTAGTCCCTCCTGAATATGACATCATCAAACTCGATAGACCTGTTAAAGTTGGGGGTGGCATTGCTGCATCTATCACTCCATCCTCACATTAAGACAGGTACAAACTTCTATGATGTCCTCCTGTGAACACCTAGACATTGAAATCTGGAACAATGGCAAGATTGTCTGTTTGCTCCACATTATATATAATCTCCTGGGGACAATCTGCTCTTCATCGAACAAATCCTGGAGTCCAATGCCTCTAACTGTGACCAACACCCAAACCATATCTTCCTCAGGGATTTTAACCTACACAGGAACAACACAAATGATCCCTTATTGTGCTCCTTCAAGGTTTTCCTCTCCGACCTCAACTTTACCCAGGCCTACAATGGACCTACCCACAACAAGGGCTCCACCCTTGATCTAATCATAGCTAAAGATAACATCATACAACTTGATAACATATCGCCTTGTGACTAGTCGGATCATTACCAAATCTCTTTTCACATCCTGGAAAAGGTTCTGGTCAGACAAGGTTAACCGCACAAAACCAAACAGCTGGCTTGAAATCTGAGAGACATCAACATTAATGATCTAACATCCTTTAGTAATAATCTACTTCCTCCACCCTCAAAAAAACTAACCTGGATGACCTTACGGATCATTACATCCACACCATGACAAATATTTTCGACACAATTGCACCGAACCAACTAAGAAGGATACCGATCAAACATTCCAAACCCTGGTTCTATGGCTCACTAAATGAGGAATGTCACAAACTTAGGCTTACAGAGAGACTATGGAGAAACTCACCCTCCATTACAAACCTCAATCATTTAAGAATGACTAGAAGTTCATATAACAAGCATATCCGTAGTGTGAAAACTGATCACCTCAGGGCACAGCCTGACAACACCAAAAACAGACCAAAAATACTATTTGAAATCATCAAACAACAAGCTAACCACTCAACCAACCAACTCTCTCCACCCAAGATCTCTTGCCCCAGTGGGAAGGACTTCTCAGCACACTTCAATGAAAAGGCAAGAAAAATTGAACTTGAACTACAACGCGCTTCACCAAATCTGCTGCTTCAGACCTCTCCCTCACCATCTCCTTGGCCAACCGCAGTGAGAGCACCTACTTCCTACTCCACAGATTACCCTCCAAAAAACAATGGATCATGGAACTCCTTTTTACTTCCAGATGATGCAGAGCTACTCAAATCTATGGCTTCTTTTAAACCCTCCAACCACTTCAACGATCCGCTTCCCGCCAAGTTTTTCAATCAACTCAAATCGGCCATTCTTCCACTCTGGTACTTGATTATCCATGAATCTGTCATTCAGGGCAGGGTTCCGAATTGCCTCAAGATGGGTCAAGTCACCCCCATCCCATAAAAGCCAAATGCAGACTTAGCGGATCCCAACAATTTCCATCCAATTACTAACATCATGACTTTGGCCAAACTGCTTGAGAAATGTGTTCACACTCAGCTCTGCAGCCACATTGAAAAGTTTCAGCTCCTTGACCTTTACCAGTCGGTTCATAGTATTGAAATGTCCCTAACACACATCGTTGATGACGCCTTGAGATCTCTTGACCAGAATGTACCCTGCCTACTGATCCGTCTTCATCTGTCCTCAGCGTTTGACACGGTCAAACATGAAAACCTGATTGTTCTGCATCAAAGAAGGATGGGGCTATCGGGCCCTGTCTTAAATTGGTTAACCTCATTCCTACGAAACAGAACACAAAGAATCAAAGTTAACCACTCCCTTGCAACCAGCACCCCTCTCAATTGGAGTGCCTCAAGGTTCCACACTCTCGCCCACGCTTTTCAACATTTTCATGGAACCACTCTCCGAAATTCTGAACCGTTCTAACATTCAATATCATATGTATGCCGATGACACACAATTGTATTTGAAAATCTCATCTCCAGATGACATCAAAACTGTGCGCTGCTAAAAACTCAACAATGGTTAACTCATAATCATCTTTTGCTAAATGCTTTCAAAACAGAATTCCTCCTGATTGCCCCCCACAATCCTTCTGCACCCACTCAAGACTGGCTCAAACAACTTTACAGCTCGCAACTGCACCCCTCATGTTGTTGACTCTGCAAAATCTTTAGGCATAACTCTTGACCAATACCTGAATATGCAAGATCACATCAGTGCAACTACAAGGGGAGTCAATCATAAGCTTAACAAATTAAGGAAAATCAAGCCATTCTTGCCTACTGAAGACACTCAATCTGCAGTCCAATCCCTAGTTATATCATGCTTCTAGTATGGAATGGTGACCCTAGCTGGGTTACCAAAAGCTAGATTGGCACCTCTAAGAGCCACACTGAACTCTGTGGTCAGACTCCTCACTGGCTCTAGAAAACATGACCACATCACACCAGACCTAATTCAACTCAACTGGCTGTCTATCGAAGCAAGGATTCGTTTCAAGATAGCTTGCCTGACACACAAAGCTATTCACTACAGCACCCCTATTTAATTGACAAGGAAACTTGAACTATCTGGTTTGAATCGGACCCTAAGAAGCTCTAACACCCTCCTGTTGAAACCTCCCAAAGTCAAAAAGAAAAGAACCTACAACCGTGCCTTCTCTGGTCTTGCACCAAGAATATGGAACGCTCTTCCTCCTGAGATCAGATCTAACCCCTCTACCACTTCATTCAAAAAGCAAGTTAAATGGTTACTCCTGAATGACAATCTACAGCAATAGTCCCAAGGCCACCTTAACTAACTTTTATTGGATACTCTTTGATACCTATGCTCATAGTTGTAATTTTGTCCCTCCACGTGCTCCATATGATTTGTTGCTCTCCTGATACTTTACATGTCCCACAAGATGGGTTGTTGCTCTTGTTTCTTTTGTATTTGTGCTTGTTAAGGTCCTTTATGGTGTTGTATTTCATGCCCTTACCTCCTTTTGCATCCGCTCCTCTGTACAGCGCTCTGATACCCGTACGGGTCATGTTCGCGCTTTATAAAACTTTTCAAATAAATCACAGCAATGAGATAATCCTCATCCAAACCTTTGTCCCCATCATCCATACCATCATCAGAGGCTGCAAACCTAGACAGAAAATCAGCTAGAACATTCTTGGCTCCCTTAATGTGTTCTATGCCGAATTGATATTGTAATAGTTTTTTGGAGAACCTAGAAATTCTAGGGGTCTGCTTCTTGGTTTTTTTACCGGCCAAAATAGCAACTAGTGGTTTATGATTGGTAACAATAGAGAATTCTGTTCCCCAAACATAAGCTTTGAACTTTTGTATAACCAATCAGCATGCCAACAGTTTGTTTTCAACTATGGATTAATGTGTCTCTGACTGTCTATGAACTCTTGAAGCATAACAAATGGTATTCTCAACTTTACCATAAAATTGGGTGAGAACAGCCCCCAGACCTTGATTGGATGCATCCACTGTAATATAACACTGGAGACTCGGGTCAAATGGCCTTAACACCCTTGAACTAGCTAACTGCTTTTAAACCCATTCAAAGAAATTCATGGTATGCAGTGTCCCACTTGAAGGCCACATTCTTCTTCAGAAGAACAGCCAGGGGTTTTATGTGAGCTGCATAATCAGGGATGAAGCAGGAATAAAACTCGCATATGCCCATGAATGACTTCAATCAGGTCTTATCAAAGGGTGGTTGAGCATCAATGATAGCATTAACCAATCCTGCTCTTGGTTGAATTGCCTTCACCTGAGACCTCATGCCCAAGATACTCAACCCTGTCCTTGCAGATCTCGTATTTCTCCATCTTCAACACAACCTCTCTTTCATGAAGAAAGGACAATACCTGATCTAGAATAGGCATCATGTTTCTCAGTCAGAAAATAATCCCCTTTGGGTAACTTAGAACATCATATATCAAACAACCAACCAAATAAACGTATCACCAGAACATAACACCACCACCATCAAAGGGCCAAGTGCTCAAAAATTGTAAGTACAACGGTTTTATTAAAAACTAACCAAACATGTGGTCACACATAGAAAATATTTCATACAATATTAAAAACATTCCATCAGAATAAAAACTTAATACATAACATGAATCACAAAACACCAAACAATTCAGTGCAATGTTGGGAGAACCTGCAAGAAAGAGGCCAAATCATCGGACAAAGATCATTTGTCTAAAAATTCATTCTCTAAGCAATTAATTTATTATTTGCGACACATGTCCTCACAATCTCAATGTGCCTCTTTAAATGAGCATCAACGCGTTTCGGTGGCTGCTAATGTTTGACCGCCACCTTCTTCAGGACAAGAGACGATATCTCCCAAATCTAAAAACAAATCTTTTCTATAATCCTAGTATCCTTCACTGTGGTGGGCAGGTATAGCCGTACATAAAAAATCTCGGGGGTTCAAACACACTCCCCTCTTAGTTGGGCACCGAAGGTGCCTAAAGAGTATACTCCAGCTTCTATGATTTCAGCACCCAATGTATACACGAAATGGGGACCCTAAACTTACAAAATGGTTTCTCAAAATTTAGTGTAGGGCCTCTTCTCTTCTCTTTTCTTTCTCAATAATCAGGTATAGACAATCCTTATCTAGTCTTCCATGGACCTCTCACGGTTATTTTTAAAAATTCATTCTTCAATCTCAGATCCGTGATCAGACGGGGTGAAAAACGCCTCCGTTCGAGCAGGAAATTCAGCTGAAAGGCGACAACCCCCTTTATGTCCTTGAGTAGTTGATTCATTATCCTTTAGAATACGGATGCCGCAGAGCCTAATCAGAAAGGCATCCGGCACTACTAGAAAGTTCCTATAGGTGACACGAAGGCTGTATAATGCCTCGACTCAGGCTCAAAAGCCACTTGGCGATAGGCGGAAGCTAAATCAAGCTTAGAGAACCAACTTGCACCTGCCACCAAAGCCAAGAGATCGATAATCCTTGGGAGAGGGTGGGAGTCAGCCCAAATGGCCTTGTTGAGACTTCGCAAGTCAACACAGACCCTCAATTTACCTTATTTCTTCCGAGCAACCTCAAGTGGAGATAACCAGAAAGAGGATTCAATGAGTTTGATTATGCTATTATCACATAATTTCAACAATTGTATCTCAAGGTCCTCCCTTATCAAAAATGACATACTCTGCATTTTTTGCTTTATGAGTACCGAAACATCTTTGACCTTAATCTTATTCAGGAGACCCTTTATGGTACCCAGCTTGTCAGAAAAGACAGTAGGGAATTTGGAAGCGATATCACAAACCATATTTTCTCTGACTACTGACACTTGGTCTTTAGTGCAAGGTCTCAGCATGATTCCAAAAAGGCCTTGGTAGAACCAACCCAAGATACACAGTCCTTTAATTGCCACATAATCTTTCCCAAAAATCTTCCTGTTCTTGAAGACCAAAATCTCCTCAAAGTACCCTGATAACTCAACACGCCTCCCTTCATAAGAGACTGGTGCACAGTCTGGTGGTTCAAGTTTTTCTCCCAGGCCACAGCTCATTGAACACTTCCTTGGTTGCCATTGTAATTCTGGCCCCGGAGTCCACTAGTACATACAAAATAGCTAATAGATGGCATTACTGTTAAGCAGATATGCATAGAACACTCAAAATGGCCGCACAACATGATGCGCTGACATCATTGAAATGCAGAACTGCTTTGCTCTGACATGACAGAACTGCCGTTTTTTTAACTCCCCGGGCCAGCAACAAATCACCCAATATGCGCATCCATGGGCTTGATCTGACTGAACATACACCATCACCGTTGGCAGAATAGTAGTGCAAATAATATAAATATTGACTTGCGGTTTTAGATAGATGTAAATGACAGTCTGCCGGCCTGGGATCATTGTGGTAGCTACTGCTCCTCCTTGTCACCAAAAGAACATTGTGGTGGTTGGCAATAAAGATGCAGGAACAACGGAAGTACTGGGAAAAACGGTTATGTTTATTAAACATAAAGAGCTATTGTGTCAGCGCCACCGCTCTCAGCAGCGGACATCGAATGTGGGACATCACTTATTACATAGGCATATTACAACCTCTTACATAGGCACATTCCAAACCCCCACATCCTGTGACTTGCCTCATGCCTGAATATCACAGACTTATAGTCCGGTTTTGCCCAAGAAGACATGAGGAGGAAGCCATGGATATCAGGCTTGCCTCAAATCCCATTTTTTTTATGGAAAAGAAAAACTCCTCTGTAAAGTCTGTCTCAATCTCTGTATATATTAAAGTGTTGACAGCAATAGGTCTGACAGACAGAAAGTTGTCAGGAGTAGACATAAAACAATTGTATTGAATTATCAAACAATATGACCAATGTTCTGCAAAGGAAGGAATAGAGGATAATTAGAAAAGCAACCCCAAGAGCACCATAAATTATTGTACAATAAAACCTGCAGTTCACAAAACTATTAGTATGTTGTGCAGTAGTTTATTTTATCAGAACTGTCTTTGTGGAGCTTTCTCTAGAACAAACAAAATATATCCAGCCAGCAATGGAACCACTGGCTATTACTTCAGCCATTTTGCCAACTCTGCTTACAGACACTATTCTGACAAATGACTGGCAGTGCATCAGTACCATTTTCAAACCATGAAGAGCCACCAAAAAAGGCTCACAACAAGTGGCATGAGTCATTTTGGTCCACATTTTGATCCAAGTTTTATGCTTCAGAATTACTAGAACTTACATGCCAAGAGACAGTGAGGTCAGTAGCCACCTTCCACATGAAAACAGTGACATGGTTCAATTTCTAGACCTAAAAAGCATTTTTGGCATTTATAGCCTCAGTTAGAATCTCCCACTTAATCATGTCACCATGAGAAAAGTTTGCTTCTTTACCAAAGTTTTAAGAAAGGTGATGACATGATAGCTTAGACTTAACAATGTCATTTAAAAGAGCTGTGATTTCTTTAAGCAACTCGGGCTGTTTGAATTTTTTTTTTCCATTTTAGAATGAAATAACAGGGATGGTGGGCTGCTGTTTCTTGCTGGCAACAATCTCTCTGACCTTAGGCACTCACAGGAATCGCAAATCGCAACCTGTCCAATGAATATTGGGCCAGATGTACGACCCTTACATTTTGCGAGTTGCAAATTGCGTCACTTTGCGACTCGCAAAATGCAATGTACAACAGTGTCACAGACACTGTTAGCGATTCCCAATGGGGTCGCAAATTGAATGCCTCATCAATATTCATGAGGCAAGCGCAATTTGCAACCCCATTGGGAATGGCCGGCACTCCCAGAGATGGTGGTCTGCTGGGGTCAGCAGACCACCATGTCTGGGACTGCTTTTTAAATAAAGCAGTTTTTTTTAAAATGCAGCCCGTTTTCCTTAAAGGAAAATGGGCTGCATTTAAAAAAGAAAAATTAAACTTTTCAGTTTAATTTTTTAAGGGCAGGCAGTGGTACCTGGGACCACTGCCTGCCCTTAAAAAATATTTTCTCACACACTCACAAAGCCCTTCCCGATTGCCAGTGGTTTACCACCTTCATGAAGTAGGTGGTAAACTGCAGATTTTTTCCGGCCGCAAATGCGGTTGCAAAACAATAGTACATGGTGATGAGTCTGGCTATTAGGAAGGGATGCCCCATCCTAATAGTGAGAGTCGCAAACGCAATTTTGCGAGTCAGTGACTCGCAAAATAGCATTTGTACATGCCATTACCCTTTTTTGCGGTCGCAAACGGGCCGATCTCCCGTTTCTGAGCACAAAAAAGGGTCGCACTTCTGGCCCGTTAATTGTTAAATCTGTTTATTCTTGTATTAAGAATGCATTTATTGTTTTATTTTTGTATTTATTTATCTGAATGTTTTATGGAGATTTATTTCCGAAATAAACATAACATTAATTACAAAAAATTAGACAGGCCAATTAGCTCCCCTTTCGGATTAGTTATTTTGTGAACTGACCTACTAGTATATAGTTTGTTTAGTCAAATAAAATACTAGTTGAAAAAAGTCACTGTGTAATTTGCAACCATTTTGTACGTAAATCTGGCCCTAAAGGTTCTAGTTATCATGTATGGATGATGTAATAAATGACAAAATGAAGAAATATCTACCTCCCTGGAGGTTGAAAAATACCCACCACACACAGACTTTAAGTCTAAGATGTAAGATGCTATAAGATGCTAATTGCTATGGTTGGAAAATATTTCCCACCTCAGGAGTGAACAAATCATATCCTATAAATGATTTCACAGACGTTTTACAGAGTGCTGATGTCTCTTTTCAATTCTTGCAGACCACTTGTTAGGTGGGTGAACAGTGGATGGGAATTAATTGTGTTTAACATTTCTCAGTAGCCATCATATTCTGTGTTGAGTTCAGCTGAAAGCAAGTTTGCACAGTTCCGTTTTCAAAGTTTTCTGAATGACATATCATTGACTTTCGATCTCCTTGTACATTAGGTGATCTTCCATGTTTCAGCCTCAGGAAAGAATACTGATTCATACAGTGTGCTTTTACTTTCACTCAGCATGCATTACGAATATCTCCCCAAGACCCTAAATTTGATCATGCAACTACAAATAGCCAGTAAAGGGCATTAAGGGTGGATCTGATGTGGGTCCTTTGTCTACGTTAAGACGAAGTCTGTTAGCCTGAATTGGAAGTGTTCGGTGTCTGGTAATGTGTTTTTAAGAGGTCAGAATAGATGAGATTGCAGTTGTTAAAATGTGTCAAGGACGAGAGCAAGCCTCAGTTTGACTCTGGGGCAGTGTGGATAGATGGGAGGAGTTTGTCAAGGGGAGATGGCTGCATGTTTACACACTTTGCCTGCATACTGAGCAAAAGAGAGGTTATTATCAAAGTAGATCACCTGGTTCTTTACGTTTGACGAGGTATTTGAGGTGAGGGCCAAGCCTAGAGGACCAGGCAAAAGGTTATGACTTGGGCTTAGTGACTCCCGTCAGCAAGATTTTGTCTTGATACCAATGCAGAGCTATCTCTCCTTAATGGAGTGGAACACGTTGTTGAGGCAAGAAATAGTATTGACTTGGTTCTCTTGTGCTTTACATAGTGTGTCATGAAGATATATTTGTAGTTCATCTGGTGCTTGAGTAGCTGAGTCAAGGGCATAAAAATATGTTGAAGAGACAAGACACTGAATGGGTGTATGATTCCCAAAAATTTACTCTGGCTTTGTGGCTGTGATTGTAGAGCAATGAATGAACCCACTGCATTGTGTGTCTGGATATGCCTGGCCACTGTTTGGACCTCTCTATGAGGATTATGTGGTCTTCAGTGTCATAGGTGATGGACAAGTCATGTAGTGAGATGACTATTTGCCCTCAACATCAAAATCAACAGCTTTTCTGCTGTTAATAGATTTAATTGGTTCTTGCAAATTTCTGCCACCTGAAGCCAGTCGTCGGATGAGGAAATTTCAATATATTCTCAGATTACAGTGGAACTGACACAATAGAGATTCACAGGAGACAAATTAGGAGCACATTTTAGTGGTGAGGAAACTTGTGTAACCTGTTATAGGAAAAATCACTGCACGCAGAATGGCTGAAGGAAATCATTGTCACACATGCGTCCCTAATACAACAGGAAGAACTGCTATTAGGGGGCATTTTTATCAGTGGGATCGGGGCCTCAGAAAAAGCTTCTATGCAGACATGTTAAAATAATAAGCATGACTCTGAGAGTATGCCTTCTTTAGGAATTGATATTTGACTACAAGAGACCTAAGAAATAATACTACAGCCATCTATCAGGTAAAGAAACAACAGGCCTTGGCTCCAAGCTATAGTTTTACGTCAGAGATGAGACGTGTTAGCAGTTCACTTAGGGATAGTGACAAATATGAGACTTGGCATTGTCAGCAGGATGCAAACAAACATGCATGAGAAAGAAGTGATGGATTTACCTTATGTATACCTCTCTTATTCCCATGTAGATGAAAAGTACACTTTTTACTATCCTCTACAATTCCCTCTGGAACATTTGCAGGGAAAGTTTTTAGTTTGAAACATGGTCCCCATATTTTACGTTCACCAAGCCCTACTGTCCTGATTCTCATGCACTGAAGCTCCATTTGGTAACCTATTTTGCAAATTTGGTTGCTGTAAGAAGTAAACACCCAGACCTCTCTTAAACCCTTCACTTCTCCATAGCTATTATTGGAATCTTCCATGATGAGGAATGTGCTGGAAGATGTTCCCATTCATAAATATGCTACATATACTCAGTAAAGGGTTTTGATGGATACCAATCGTTCTGCAGATTCTGTATTGCCACTCTCAGATAATTTTTTTTTTTATCATTGCATTTTAATATCAGGTCTGCCTTTTTTATTTTGGTCTCTGTGAATCATGGAAAATCAAACAAAATTGTTATCACTGCCTCCTTTGTGGACCTGGTTTCACACATCCAAGGTTATCATCAGTCAGTGCATGTTTGATGCAAAAGCTGTGCAACCCTAGTTTTAGGTGAATGAGTTATTGGAACACATTGTCTGCTGTTGGAAGTAATTAGTTTTCCCTTTTCCTTTGCTAGTTGAGAAACCTAGAGGGAACGTTGGTCTACGGGTTGAGGATGTCTACCAGGGATATTGGTCATCTGTCCTTTTAGGGTATGGTTAACGTTTTAGAGTTTCTTTGTATTGTTTTTAATGTTTCATACACTTTTGTTGATTAAGGTTCCTCTTGTAATTTGCCTTGTTTAATGTACCTGACATTTTTTAGATAAGTGCCTGTTTTTCCAGTAACCTTGCCAAAGGTACTGAGATACTGCTTTGGTGTGGGTCAATAAGCCATTCTCTAAGTCCAGAGTCTGCTTTAACCTCTGCAGCCGACTGCCACACCACTCACCCCACATCAAACTCTGTTTCACAATCAGTCATTGTTAGAAATGGGAGTCGCTCGTTGGCAATGGTGTGCACCTTTGTCCAAGTAGGGACCCTTCTTCCTAGTCAGGGTAAGGGGGATACACTTCTAAAATAACCCCTGCTCACCCCTTGGTAGCTTGGCACGAGCAGACAGACTTATCTCAGACACAGTGTGTAAAGCATTTGTGCACACATACAGTAATACAGTGAAAATACTACAAACGGACACCACACCAGTTTAGAAAAATAAGTAATCTTTATCCAAACCAAACAAGATCAAAACAACAAAAATCCACAATAAGAAATCAAAATGTAATTCTTAGAAGGTAAAAACAGTTCTGTCCATAGCAAACTATAGATGCGACACCTTCAACACAAAGTACCTTGGATGCGTCAAAATCATAAACAAAAACAGCTGCAGCGAAGGTGATGTGTCGGTTCCTTATGTGTAGGGGAGGTGATGCGTAGGTTCCTTACTGAAGGGGAGGTGATGCGTTGGTTTCTTATTGTGCGGGGAAGTGATGCGTCAGTTTCTTACTGCGACCACGTTGTCCTTGTAGACTTGGCGCCCCAATATGATGCGTGGAGATCGGGGATGCATTGGTTCTCGATGCGGCAACGGCGCTGTGTTGATCTCTCCAGCTGTGGTCCCATGATGTGTTGGTTCTTGCAGCCACACAGCAGGGCCTGCTTCGGAATCGGTGCAGTGATCTTGTACTTCGTAGATAGATGTTACAGTAGGGACCTCATTCCAAGTGCCTATGTGATTCCAGTGGAGCAAATAAAGTGAGTTGTCAGGTCAATTGAAATTATGAGATCTGTGATAACTCCACGGGTCCCGTGGTTTTCAACTGGACGTTTTAGCCACTAAAAGCAACTGAAATGCCTGAGTGAAACTCTGCAGAGAAATGAGGAATAAACCGGGGAATAGGGTGCAGTGTTACTGATTTCTCTGGTAATTATGAGGCACACCTTCTTACAACCATTCATCCACCATAGCCTGTATTACAGATAGGGCGCACTTTCCATTGTTTGCGCCACGGCGCACCCTAAAGCAGATGGGTTGGGTGTAAATGTGGAAAGAGCGCCCTATCAGGAAGAATGCGCTTCCATCAGGGCAGCTGCGAACTTTCAAGAGAAATACGGCGCAGCTGTTAAAAAGCAGTGAGTGACTGCACTCACCTGCAAAAGGTTGTCTGGCAGGTCCATGGGACCCCATTTCATCCCTTTAGAAAGCCTGCATTTAAAAGGCGCACTGAAAGAGTGCCACCTTTTTGTGGTGCACTTTCAGTGTGCCTTTTAAAGGCATGTTTGCCTCTGCGCCCACGCCGGTAATATGGCGCAGGCGCAGAGGCAAACTCCTCCATGCCAATGAGGGAACGCCGTTTAATGATTGCACTGGCACTGTATGTGTGCCAGCGGTATCTCCATATTACAAAAGGGACCGCACAAGCATCTGCAGCCCCTTTTGTAACAACAAAGTGCCCTGGGGGCGCATGAAGCAGATGCAAATGCCCGTTGCGCCCCGGGGGCGCTTGTGTAATAAAGCCCCTGATGGTAAATGAGGAAAATGTAACAGCACTGAGACACTTTTTATTTCAGAAGTCGAAAATACTGCCTACTGACAAAAACAACTCAGCTTGATTAAACCAGAATGACCACCAGAATACCCCTGGTGACTAAATAACTGCCCATGTTAATTGCATTACCAATAACTTTCCAATTACAGGAAATATGACTATCTAAAATCAGTTGTACGTATTACTTTAAATAGTATCAGCTTTTAGCTGTTCTAAAATAGTCAGCAGCCACTACCTGTAGTATACCCAGAAGTTATTCCTGAAAGTAGAGACTAGCTATAATCACAACTCAGTCAGATACAACACGTGGAATGGAATTTAAAGATAAATATATCAGAATGACCCAGTGTGCAAATGAACACAAATCACTAGAGACAAACCTGGAAGATTATATCAAAAGAAAATACCTAATCTGCAACAAGACTGCTGTACGACCTATTAAAGAGATGCAATCTTTTGTAGCATAAGGAAATCATACAGAAAAGAAACTGATGTCTATCCACAAGTATGCGTCGCAGAACATGAACCACACCCCTTTAAGGGGGATCCACACTCAGAATTCAGGGAAGAGAGGAATAGTCAGTATCAGAGTTACTACTTGGAGTGGTAAGGGACTATTTCTGGGCATTTTATAGTAACTTAAGGTCATCATGGGGAGATTTTAATTTAAATTCTTGCCCTTTATATTATATAGAGTGTGACAAATGGAATTCACCCCGAGCAATGCGTATATCGTGCTAATAAACACCAAATGGGGTCAGAACCTAGCTACTTAGCGACTAGTGTGTATGAGTGCACTAAATATGCCAGCACCTCTCTCACATTTGCAATGAATTATTATGAAATCTATACTTGCAGTGCATCGTACCAATCCACGAAAGCACATGTTTATGCATGCCCATGTGTTGTTTTGTTCTGTGATTCCTAGGTTTTTATGTCTCTTGCAGCACACAGCATGAAATAGTGTAGACGTCGAACCAAATGATGGTTATGTGTATACCTGTCTGTCATATGTGTACCTTCTGTTAGCTAACTTGTACTAATGAAACTACCCTTTTCATATAAAGTATTTCTCCTATTTATTAAACTACACCTGATTGGATGACAGCAGGCATTAGTAAGCGCCCTTCCGAGCAGGAGACAGGAAAGTAGGCCTGCCTCGAAATAATTTTATGTTACATGTGTGTCCATTGTTTGACATAGGATACTTCGAAGTGACAATGACGACAGTAGGACCCAATATTAATATGGGGTATCAAGATACAAACAATACTGATGAAAGCCCAGGAAATTCTGATAGGCCATTTATGGGGCTGAAACATGCCAACAAGTAATTAGGGTGCAGGAGTAGTAACCCCCCAATAAACACCCGAACTACATAGAATTTAACTATACCAAAGGCATCCAATAATAAAGCGAAACTTGGGTGTTCTTTAGATATTTTTATCTACAAACCACGTTAGGAATACTATTCAAAGTGCTGCTCCCTGGAATATGGTTAAGCCCACCCTGGTTTATAGCTACCAGGGTGAGACCCGATAATGAAGCAATAGGGACTGAGGGTCCAAAAAACAATCTTTTGAGATTAATCTGCTTCCTGGAGCCACAAGTCTAAAATGAACCTAGGCTTAGTCATATGAGTGGTAGGATACCCAATTGTGAGATGAATGAGATAGGGAGGCAGTATCCTGCAATTCCCCCATGCACATAGGAAATCTCTCTCCCCTTCCCACATTAGTTTGTGGGTGTTGGACCAAGGCCCAAAACTACCTTTTTCCTGCTTCAAAGGAAAATAACAATGAATGTCCAGAACCAAGCAAAGAGCCTGGATGAAGACAATCAAGAATTTATGATATGCCATACCATTTCCAAGAAATAAAGGGGCATTTTTACAAGCCCCTTGCGCTGCCGGTGCATCACTTTTTTTGACGCACCAGTGGTACAGTGTGGTGCTCCATATTTACAAGGCCACGTAAATCCACCCTGCGTGGTTTTTCGTGTCCTTATAAATACGTCCCCTTTTCACGCAGAACTTTCCCACGCAACACCCATGGATTGTGCCGCATTCCCAGATTTACAACGTTTTGTAAACCTGGGAATGTGTCAGGATCCTACGCCTCCCCAGGGAAGGTGTAAGGAGGCACAACGAGGAGAAATACTTTTATTTCTACACATTTTTTCCTCTTTCTATGCGTGCTGCATTCAGCGAAGGAACGTTGCCCCACTGCTCAAAAGGAAAAATAAAATGATAACGTATCGTTATTATCGCTTTATTTTCCCTATTGGAGTTAGTGGTGGGGTGGGGCGGGGTTGGCCACAGCAGGTGCATGTTCCTACCAGGCTGCATTACACAGCCTGGTCAGGAACATGCACAGGCTCCCTGTTCCAGTCTGAGTGCTGATCCACAGCGCTCAGATCAATCACAACGCTGTCTGCCGAGGTGCTTCCTGCTGCCGTCGGCCGGGACAGGAAAATGAAGAGGACGAGGACGGAGGAGAGGCGGCGGCCGGCCGTTAAACAAAAGTCCTTTTTTTTGTTACATTCCTCCCCTGCCTCACCACGCCCGTCCGGTAGCAGCCGCTACTGAACACAACAGTGTAGAAGAGAAAAAGCCTCAAAGAGTTGGCACACTAAATTGAGCATCGCCCTAAAAAACATGCTACTATCCCTTCTAGCTGTCTGCCGAAGACAAGCTGTACACAAATATACTGTGAATACTAGCACTTTTTAATCACACCCTAAAATCCTACCCATCTTAGTAAACCTTAGCTGATCTTGATTCAACCCTTTAACCTATCACTTAACCCCTTCAAAATCTAAGAAGCTTCCTGGGTCCTCTGTTTATGTTATTTACTAATAAAACCGGTGTATTATTGTTGTGCAACCAACCCATTTCCATTCTCTTACTGGAAGTGACTGGAGGAGCTCGACCCACCTATCCAGAAATGCCATCTAGTACCTCATCGAAAACAACAGGGACCAAAGGCATTGAAGACTATCGAAACAGATACCAATGTAAGGCTTTGACTTTTTTTTTATTTGAATCTGAGAGCATGTCAGTTATAACCACAGAAATGTTTATCTAAATTTAGAGTAAAAAGCTTAATAACGGATGTATAAAATCATCAGCAGATATGGTTATGCAGCTAACTATACAACATTTGTATTTGTAAACAAAAAAAACAACAACAAAAACACAAGTGCAGGGGCCCAAATATTTTCCCCACCATCAGCACTGCCAAATCCAGAGTAGTTGAATACCACGGCTGCCTAGTCTTCGTTCCATCTCATGCTTCTTTCTTTCACCACTCTATACTTCCAGTCTGTTTATCTGTTACGAATTTTGGTTTTGCAAGAGGGTTAGTACTACTCACAAACTTAAAGTAGTTAACTCTAGTCTTGCTTTGAAGGGTCATATTCTTCTATGGGGTCTCTTACCATCTAGAATAGTGTTCTGGTGGAAATGACCATCTTTTGAGTGGTGTACCTCCAGAGTTTTGCCTTGACTATTTTTGCTGACTGTACAACTCTGTGTACTTTACTCCTGATAACCAGTGGTAAAGTGTCTGTATCCTCCTTTCAACATGATTAAATTGCAATACCCCTTGGTGACATATTTAATTTACTAAAAAGTCTCTACTATATGGTACAAAAGTGTACTCAGGGCCTGAAGTTAAATGTGACAAGTGGACTGAAGCACCCATCATGCCATTCACTACAGTGACACTGCCATCTGAAGCCTGACTGTGCAGGTTTAAACTGTAAATTTGGACTGTCAAAATAACCAATTTTGACAAGCTTAAGCCTTCCTTTTAATTATGAATGTCACCCCTAAATAGGCCTAACTGCTGATATGTAAGTTTCATGGCATTTAAATGTAGGCCATGTTAAAGATAATGTTAAACATGTCCTTACAGTACAAAGGCCCAATTATCATCTTTTACGTAGCATTCCTGCAGATTTTTGTCAACCTGTTTTTGTTGATCATTGGGCTCTGCACACTTTACTCCTAATAACCTATGGTAAAGTGATTTTGCTCTCCCTTTTAAGCATGGTAAAATTGGCATATACCTAATTGGCACAGTTAATTAACGTATCACTCCCTAGCATATGGTACTACATCTATCCAGGGCCCGTAAATTAAATGCTGCTAGTCGGCTACAGCACACATCGTGCCAACCACTAAAGTACCACTGTAAAACATCTCCATGTCATTTCAGCCTGAGTGTGCAGAGTTAATACTGCCATTTCCACCTGGCAAAGCAAACCTTTTTTCCGGGCCTAAACCTTCCTTTTTTGCTACTTTTGAGTAAGGAAAGCCCAAAATGCCCATAGGGCAGGGTGCATGGCATTTAAAAAGTAGGACATCTATAAGTTATGTTTTACAAGTTCTGGCAGTGAAAACCCTACAAAGTAGTTTTTCCTCTGGAAGGGCTGACTCTCCCATAGCTTAACACTGGTTTACACTATTACCTTTAATAGGTAGCATATTCGATTAGGGAGTAGCTATTAAAATGGTTCAAGGACTCAGTTTAATAGCAATTTAAAATCCAACTTAATGGTCAAGTCAGATTTGGTATTACTACTTTGGAAACTGCACTTTAAAAAGTTGTCATTTTTGTGGCTAAAACCAAAAGGCTTTCATGCCAGTGTCAAGCTGTCACCTGACCCCCATTGGCTCGCCTATGATGAGATTGTATTGCTCCCAGACAGTGGACAAAGGGCTCTGGGAGTGGTAAGGAGGACTCCTCCCTTGACAGAATGGCCTGGAGGGCTGTGGCCAGCCTCTTCCTGAGCTTCAACTGAAGCCTAGCTTGTCACTTGCAGATGAAGCTCACACCTAGACTTGCCTCCCATTTTTTCTCCCTAGTTAGGCTGCAACCAAAACCAGTGGGGGAACTGCCCAGAACTGGTTTGAGGAGGTGGGAAAAGGCTTACCATACACCCACAGGCTGGCACTTGGCATAAAAGTGGACCCATCAGAACACTCCTGGACATGTGAAGGATCAGAAGAAGAATTGCATGCTGTCTATAGAACCTGAACAAAGACTGGACCTGCTTGCCTTGAGCTCAGCACCCGAGATGTGACTCCAAGGGTTAGTTGGCTGACCTGTGTTTGAGCTACAAGAGCACAATAGGCCTCTCTCCCTGCAACAGTCCAGCTAATCAGTATCAACTAGATCTGCCCTGGACCCAGCTGCTGACGTTTGCTAGAGTGAATCCTAACCCCCAAGTGATGCCCCCCAGATCCTGGACACCTGGCAGGTGTTAGAGTGTACTCCTCTTGTCTGCAAATTGCAAGAGGTGTGATATAAAAACTTTTTGCCACCTTTCTGCTTGGATAACAGACAGAGAACTAGACCATTGTCGAAGCTGCAGCCATTGAGGTCGGATCGTTGGTTTTCCTCAGCTTGCTTGTTTACCCTGCTGAAGGAGATCTGATTTCAACAAACATTTCTAAGTCCCAACACAGAAGGCTTCACCAAGACCGACGTTGACCCAAAGTCGATCAGTGTCAAGGCTTTCCAAGGCACAGACTCAGGACTTCACCCTCTCGGAGCCTTCCCGCTTTGATCGATGACTGCACAGAGACCCCATGCTTCAGCAACCCACCATCATAGAACTTTGCTTCAGACCCAGCTTGCCCCGCCGACGACTCACCAACGAACATTGGTGTAGGAGAGTAGGATCTGCCTCTTATGGTTACCCCCACTTTTTGCTGATGTCTCACTGTTTTTCGACTTTAGTCTGGCTGGGGCCCTGCTATCCAGGACCCCAGCCTAGCTGCTTCCTCTCTAAATTGATTCCCTGTACCTTAAGTACACTTCAGATTGGATTCTGGGGTGCCCTTATAAGTCCCTAGCATATGGTATACTATGTACCCAGGGCATAGGTACCCCAGAGGCCTACCAGGGGCTGAAGCATGTATTGTGCCACCCCTGGAAAGCCATCCACAATTACACCACAGGACTGCTAATGCAGCCTGAGTGAGGTGGTGCATGCACCCCTTACAGAGATATAGGTTCACTATATCTCACCTATCACTGCACATAGAAACCTATCAGTCACCCCTATGGCAGGCCTTATCAATCCTGAAGGCAGGGTGCTTGGTTATATGTGAGAGGGTGCCCATGCATGAGCAGAGCCCCTCTGCAGCCCTCGGAATCTCCTCTCCCCGGGTTGTCTGTGGTGCAGCCTGACCATATACTCTTAAGTGCATTATATCCTCGCGGTAAATGCTAACTTTGGGATGGCTGCACGGAAACATGTCGTGTTTGGTGTCAAACACCTTGGAATCATACCCCCACACCAGTAACTGGTGTGGGAGTATGATTCCACCCTTCTAGAGGGAAAGACATGACCGCACCGGTATACCCGGTACCAGCTAAACAGAGCCCTGGCATCACAAAATGGATGCTGCAGCCACAGACACGAGTCTGGCCTCCTGCTGCTGACCGAAACTCCGGCAGGGGAGGCCTGGACAATAGGTTTCCTGTCACAGGGAGGTGTTACCACCTCCTAGACAGGCCTTAGTGGATTGGGGCTGGGTGGGTGCACTCCAAGAGTGCTTTGAAGTCCTGCACTGGGGGCACATTTGGTGTCCTCGTGCATACCCCAGTTCAAACCGGTTGCAGGGGCTGCCAGCCCCTGCTCTGGCGCGAAACTGGACAAAGGAAATGGGTGTAGCCACCCCTCTTTCCAAACCCTCCCCTAGGTGGGTCCACAGAGTTAGTCCAACCCCTTCCTTAGGTATAAGTAAGGAACCCCTGGGAACAGGACTTTAGATATCCCTGGACGAAACTCTGTAAGTGAATCCTGGAACTTCGACACTCTACTCAAGACTAGAGGACTGAAGAAATCTCCCTTGGGGTCAAGGAGTGACTCCCCTGCTTGACAGGCACCAACAAAGCATTTGCCAGTCTGCATCTCCGAAGCTCCCGCCGGACTCCGAAGTAATTGCAGCCCAGGAAGAGGATTTCCTGACTTCTCAGAGGCCGACACAAGTCCCCAGCAAAGCTGAGACCCGCAGCCCTCACGAGTGACGTGGAACCGGAACTCCTGGACACCGTGCACATTTGCAAGTGCATTGACTTCTCAATGTCTCTTGAAGTCCTGCTTTAGGTTACTTGTAGCCCAGGCCCCGAGCACCATTTGCACCGAAGATTGTGAGCCTACACTCCACGAGTGTCCCGTGGGCCTGCTCCTTGCACTTCCGCTCGAGGCTCCTTCGCGATCCCTGGTCCATCAACTGGTGGGTCCCTGTGAAGGCAACTCTGTTTTTCCTTGGGCTTTCCTGGGTGCCCCAGAGATGCCGTGACTCCCCACCGAGTGGTGAGTCCCTCAGACCTTGCTGGTCTGCCCCGAAGCATCTTTCTTTTTTCTGCGCGGGTTGCTGTTGCCAAGGCTTGTTGTGTTCAATCTGGACACCTACACTGCAGCACTCGACATCCTTTGTGGGACAGCTCGAATCCAGCTCCTGGTTTTCGTCGACACCTCCTGGTCCTCGTGGCTGAAGAGTCAAGCTTCACCTCTTTCACCTGAAACACCCGACATCGGCGGGCATTCGACTATCGTGCCCCTGATCACTGGTAAGTGACCCAGACTCTGTCCCCTCTGCTTTCAGGTTCTTCTCATCTTCGATCCAGGCTTGGATCTCTTCGGACACTTTGCATCTTCCCGGCAGCAGCACTTCTCTGCAGACTGCCATTGAAAACGACGACACGACCCGACACCATTTGACACCTATGCACCCGGCTTCCCTGGGTGAGGTAACTCGAGTACTCCGGTGCTCCCGTGGGGGTTGACCCTAGAACTGTCCAAGTCCAAGATGGTTTGGTCCTAGTCCATTTCTAAGTGTCCTTAAACTTTGAAACTCTAACCGCGACTTTCCCATAAACGATAACGGAGCTCGCGGCTGTGTTCAAACACTGCACGCAGCCCCCGTGGGTCCCCTGTGTCACTACCTTGGGTGGTTCCTTGGGGTCCCAGCGATTCTACAGGCTCTAGGCCTTGTGTCTACTTAAGTCGTGGTTCATATACCACTTTCTTAATATATGGTTTGGTACGCCCCTAGGGCTAATGGTATATTGTGCTACTTTACTGTGCTATTTGACTTGTAACTTGTGTACTTTGACCTCTAGCCTCAAAAAGAGACTATTGGGTAGTGTTTAGTAATAAATACATATATTTTATATATATACCTGGTGTGGTTCTCCTTTCATTTGGTCATTCATGAGATTATAGACTGGTAAAACAAACAGCTTAACACTCCTTCAAGACTTAGCCTGAAGGATGCTCTCCATAGCTACCACTAGGATAGCTTTCAATAAAGGTTGTCGTTAAACCTATCATCAATAAAGGTCGTTTGGACTAGTGCAAGGTGCCCACTATAACTAGTGGACAGCATATACCAGGCCAACTTCTCACATTGGTGTGCAGCGGTGGGATTCAAGCTTGCCTTGTTTTACCAGATAATCTCAAGTGTGTGACTAACTGAAAACCACTAAAGGTACCTGAGGTACATATAAATTCAAGCTTAGAAATACAGTAAGTTCTACTGAACTTAGAGTTGTGTGTTAAGGGCCTAGCACACCCTTTCTACAACTCAAGAGAGTTTATTAGGCCACACTAGAGTAGGTAGTGCATACACAACACCTCACTAGTGATGTCTTCAAGGCCAGGAACCAGTGGGTCCCTGCCAGAAGCCAATGGGCTTCTACCATCCAAGTATGACAACCTCCCATTCTTGGAATTGAGAGCATTGTGCAGTACTAGGAAGCTGAAGACAGGCAAAAGTGCAAACACCCAACGCCTCATAGAGGTACTTCTGTTGGATGATCTCAGAAGGCCCACAGGGTCTGAAGGGGTAGGCAGAGAGGGTGGGACAGCAAATGAGGAAGGGCCCCGGGGTGAAGAAACCCAGGACCTGACCTCTGAAGCTGACCAGGAAGATGACAATGATCTTACCCTGGAAAATCCAGCTCCTCCTGCAGATGAGGAGGAGGACCAGAATGGCCTCCCCTTTGTCCCACCAGGAAGAGTTGCGAGTGTGCCTAGAAGGTCAAGATCTCCTTCTCAGGAGTCTAACCATTCTGACACCTCAGTAGGGACCTCTGTTTCCTCTCATAGGAGGGAATCCTCTCATGAAAGGAAAGAGAGACTGCTCAAGTATGAAGAAGCTCAGCTTAGGATCAGAAGAGAGCAGTTGGCTATAGACAGGGAGTCCCTAGAGCTTCATAGACAAAGAAGAAAGTTGTGACTAGAGTCCCATGGTGGCAGCAACTTCCCTAGTGGTAGGGAAAGGTCTCATGACCATAGAAACCTAAGCAAGCTTGTCCCTCCCTACCAGAGTGGGGATGACATCCACAAATGGATTACTGCACTGGAGAGGGCCTGTAAAGTTCAGAGGGTCCCCCAGGAGCAGTGGGCAGCAATCCTGTGGCTCTCCTTTGCAGACAAAGGTAGAGATAAGCTCCTCACTGTTAGAGAGGAGGATGCTGATGATTACAAGGTCTTGAAAAGTGCATTAATTGATGGGTTTGGCCTAACCACTGAACAATACAGGTTAAAGTTCAGAGATACCCAAAAAGCACAGAACCAAGACTGGGTGGACTTTGTAGATTGTGCTACTAAGGCTCTGGAAGGCTGGTTACTTGGCAGTAAGGTGTGTGACTTCAAAGGATTGTATAATTTAATCATGAGGGAGCAGATTCTTAATAACTGTCAAAATCAGTTGCTACATCAGTACCTGGTTGACTCTGATCTGACCTCTCCCCAAGAATTGGGAAAGAAGGCAGACAAATGGGTCAGAACCAGGGTGAGGCAGAAGGTCCAGAACCAAGGTGGTGACCAGAAGAAGCAAGATTCCAAAAACTCTGACAAGGGTGGGGAAAAGGGTAAAGACCAGAAGTCTTCTCAAGGTCCCCAAAAATCTGCATCTGGTGGGGAATCCCAATCTACTAAAGGAAAAGGCCAAAAGAAACCATGGTGCAAAATCTGTAAGCAGAAAACTCACTGGACAAGTGACTGCGCCAAGTCCAAAGACTCTAATCCAGCCACCATTGCCCCTAAGGCAACTGTTCCCCCTAGTCCAGCTACAATTGGTGGTGGAAGTACTCAGAATAAGGGTGTAGTAGGGTTGACCCTGGGTACTGAGGTGGGCTCTGGCCTAGTCAGAGTGCCAACTCAGGCTGTCCTAGTCTGTGATGGGGGCATGGATATGTCCCCCTTAGTGAGTCCCAATAATTTGGGCAAATACAGACAGCAGCCTTTAATTAATGGAAAAGAGGCTTGGGCATTCAGGGACACAGGAGCAAGTGTCACAATGGTGACACAAGATCTTGTGGATCCTGGGCAGATTATACTTGGTGAAATGTACCAGGTGACCAATGCTAGCCATGTCAGAACAGACCATTCTCTGGCAGTTGTTAACTTCTCCTGGGGAGGAGTAACTGGCCTTAAGAAGGTTGTGGTGAGTGCAGACCTACCAGTTGAATGCTTGCTTGGCAATGATCTTGAAACCTCAGCTTGGGCAGAGGTGGAGCTCAGGACACATGCAGAAATGCTAGGGATCCCTGCACATGTCTTTGCTGTGACTAGGTCACAGGCCAAAATGTCAAAAGCTGAACAGGCCCTGGATTCTGGAGCAATGGATCAAGTGCCTCCTAAGAGGAGGAGCAGTAGGGTTAAGGCAGTGCCTTCCCCCTTGGCTCAGGAAGCAGATCAGTCTCTTGAGGAAGATGATCTCAGGCCTGAAGAAGGAACTGTCCCAGAGGAGCTTGAACCTGATCAGGTTGAGTTCTTGGGGACAGGGGCCCTTCCAGGGCAGATCTGAGCCAGGAGCAGCTGAACTGCCCCTCTCTTGAACCCCTCAGACAGCAAGCTGCTGCTGAGGCTGCTGGGAATGCTAGTGGCACCCATAAGATATATTGGGATGATGGACTCCTGTACTCAGAGAGTAGAGACCCCCAGCCTGGAACAGCCAGGAGGTTGGTTATACCTCTGAAGTTCAGGGGCTTCCTATTGACACTAGCCCATGATATTCCTTTAGCAGGTCACCTGGGCCAGAACAAGACTTGGGACAGAATTGTCCCTCACTTTCACTGGCCCCACATGTCTGAAGACACCAAGGAGTTTTGTCGCTCCTGTGTAACCTGCCAAGCCAGTGGGAAGGCAGGTGGCACGACAAAGGCCCCTCTGATACCACTACCTGTGGTGGGGGTTCCCTTTAAGAGGGTGAGGATTGACATAGTCGGTCCCATGGATCCCCAAACAGCCTCTGGGCACAGATTCATCCTGGTGGTGGTGGACCATGCCACCAGGTACCCAGAAGCCATTCCCCTTAGGACCTCTACAGCACCTGTGGTGGCAAGGGCCCTCCTGTGAATTTTCTCAAGAGTGGGCTTTCCTAAGGAGGTAGTAGCAAACTTTATGTCCAGTTACTTGACTGCAATGTGGAAAGAGTGTGGAGTGACTTATAAATTCACCACACCCTATCACCCACAATGCAATGGTTTAGTTGAAAGGTTCAACAAAACCTTGAAGGGCATGATTAAAGGGCTCCCAGAAAAGCTTAGGCAAAGATGGGACATACTCTTGCCCTGCCTTTTATTTGCATACAGGGAGGTGCCTCAGAAGAGGGTTGGCTACAGCCCTTTTGAACTTTTGTTTGGCCATCCTGTCAGGGGTCCATTGTGTCTGGTGAAGGAAGGTTGGGAGTTACCTCTCAAACCCCTAAACAGGACATAGTGGACTATGTACTTGGTCTCCGCTCCAGGATGGCTGAGTATATGAAAAAGGCAACCAAAAACCTTGAGGCTAGCCAGGAATTACAGAAAGCCTGGCATGACCAAAGGCTGTGCTGACTGTTTACCAGCCAGGGCAGAAGGTGTGGGTGTTGGAGCCAGTGGCCCCAGCAGCCCTCCAAGACAAGTGGAGTGGCCCCCATATAATTTTTGAACAGAAGGGAGAGGTTACCTATCTGGTAGACCTGGGAACTCCCAGGAGCCCCCACAGGGTGCTCCATGTCAACAGGCTGAAGCCATATGTGGACAGGGCTGACATGGGCTTGCTCATGGCAACTGATGAGGGACAGGAAGAGGAGAGTGACCCACTCCCTGACCTGCTCTCACAGAACCCTGATGATGGGTCAGTAGATGGTGTAGCCTTGGCAGGCAGCCTCACTGCCCAGCAGCAAACTGATTGTAGACAGGTGCTCAATCAGTTCAGACACATGTTTTCTATGACTCCAAGTCAGACCACCTGGTGCACTCATGAAGTGGACACTGGGGACAGTCTGCCTGTTAAAAGTAAGATTTACAGGCAACCTGACCAAGTCAGGGACTGTATCAGGACAGAAGTCCAGAAAATGTTGGAACTGGGTGTCATTGAGCCTTCAGATAGCCCTTGGGCTAGTCCAGTAGTCCTGGTGCCTAAACCTCACACCAAAGATGGCAAGAGAGAGATGAGGTTTTGTGTGGACTACAGGGGCCTCAATGCAGTCACTAGGACTGATGCCCATCCAATCCCCAGGGCAGATGAGCTAATAGACACGTTGGCCTCAGCCAAGTATCTAAGCACATTTGACCTGACAGCTGGCTACTGGCAGATCAGACTAGCTGATGATGCAAAGCCAAAAACTGCCTTTTCTACCCCTAGTGGGCTTTACAAATTTGTGGTGATGCCCTTTGGGTTGAAGAATGCACCTGCCACTTTTCAGAGGTTGGTGAACACAGTCCTTACAGGTCTGGAAGCCTATAGTGCAGCATATCTAGATGATATTGCTGTCTTTAGCTCCACCTGGGAGGATCACCTGGTCCACCTCAGAAATGTTTTGGAGGCCCTGCAGAAGGCAGGCCTCACTATCAAGGCCACTAAGTGCCAGATAGGGCAGAGTCAGGTTGTGTACCTGGGCCACCTTGTGGGTGGAGGCCAGGTTCAACCATTGCAGAGCAAAATCCAGACCATCATGGACTGGGTTGCTCCAACTACTCAGACTCAGGTGAGAGCCTTTTTAGGCCTGACTGGGTATTACAGAAGATTTGTCAAGGGGTATGGATCAATAGTGACACCCCTGAATGACTTAACCTCTAAGAAAATGCCCAAAAGGTTCAGTGGACAGTTAGCTGTCAAAAGGCATTTGATGAACTGAAGCAGGCCATGTGCACTGCTCCCATTCTGCAGAGTCCTGATTACTCCAAAAAGTTCATTGTGCAGACAGATGCATCTGAGTTGGGGGTAGGGGCTGTACTGTCACAGTTGAATGATGAAGGTCAGGATCAGCCAGTAGCTTTTATTAGCAGAAGGCTGACCCCCAGAGAGAAACGTTGGTCAGCCATTGAGAGGGAGGCCTTTGCTGTGGTTTGGGCTCTGAAGAAGCTGAGGCCATACTTGTTTGGCACTCACTTCATTGTTCAGACAGACCATAAGCCCTCTTGTGGCTAAAACAGATGAAGGGTGAAAACCCCAAACTTTTGAGGTGGTCCATTTCCCAACAGGGGATGGACTATACAGTGGAACATAGACCTGGGAGTAACCATGCCAATGCAGATGGACTCTCCAGATATTTCCACTTAGAACATGAAGACTCAACTGGTCAAGGTTAGTTTAATGTCCCTGCATTTGGGGGGGGGGTTGTATAGGAGAGTAGGATCTGCCTCTTATGGTTACCCCCACTTTTTGCTGATGTCTCACTGTTTTTCGACTTTAATCTGGCTGGGGCCCTGCTATCCAGGACCCCAGCCTAGCTGCTTCCTCTCTAAATTGATTCCCTGTACCTTAAGTACACTTCAGATTGGATTCTGGGGTGCCCTTATAAGTCCCTAGCATATGGTATACTATGTACCCAGGGCATAGGTACCCCAGAGGCCTACCAGGGGCTGAAGCATGTATTGTGCCACCCCTGGAAAGCCATCCACAATTACACCACAGGACTGCTACTGCAGCCTGAGTGAGGTGGTGCATGCACCCCTTACAGAGATATAGGTTCACTATATCTCACCTATGACTGCACATAGAAACCTATCAGTCACCCCTATGGCAGGCCTTATCAATCCTGAAGGCAGGGTGCTTGGTTATATGTGAGAGGGTACCCATGCATGAGCAGAGCCCCTCTGCAGCCCTCGGAATCTCCTCTCCGGGGTTGTCTGTGGTGCAGCCTGACCATATACTCTTAAGTGCATTATATCCTCGCGGTAAATGCTAACTTTGGGATGGCTGCACGGAAACATGTCGTGTTTGGTGTCAAACACCTTGGAATCATACTCCCACACCAGTTGATCCCACCCTTCTAGAGGGAAAGACATGACAGCACCGGTATACCCGGTACCAGCTAAACAGAGCCCTGGCATCACAAAATGGATGCTGCAGCCACAGACACGAGTCTGGCCTCCTGCTGTTGACCGAAACTCCGGCAGGGGAGGCCTGGACAATAGGTTTCCTGTCACAGGGAGGTGTTACCACCTCCCAGACAGGCCTTAGTGGATTGGGGCTGGGTGGGTGCACTCCAAGAGTGCTTTGAAGTCCTGCACTGGGGGCACATTTGGTGTCCTCATGCATACCCCAGTTCAAACCGGTTGCAGGGGCTGCCAGCCCCTGCTCTGGCACGAAACTGGACAAAGGAAATGGGTGTAGCCACCCCTCTTTCCAAACCCTCCCCTAGGTGGGTCCACAGAGTTAGTCCAACCCCTTCCTTAGGTATAAGTAAGGAACCCCTGGCAACAGGACTTTAGATATCCCTGGACGAAACTCTGTAAGTGAATCCTGGAACTTCGATGCTCTACTCAAGACTAGAGGACTGAAGAAATCTCCCTTGATGTCAAGGAGTGACTCCCCTGCTTGGCAGGCACCAACAAAGCATTTGCCGGTCTGCATCTCCGAAGCTCCAGCCGGACTCCGAAGTAATTGCAGCCCAGGATGAGGATTTCCAGACTTCTCAGAGGCCGACCCGAGTCCCCAGCAAAGCTGAGACCCGCAGCCCTCACGAGTGATGTGGAACTGGAACTCCTGGACACTGTGCACATTTGCTAGTGCATTGACTTCTCTACGTCTCTTGAAGTCCTGCTTTGGGTTACTTGTAGCCCAGGCCCCGAACACCATTTGCACTGAAGATTGTGAGCCTACACTCCACGAGTGTTCCGTGGGCCCGCTCCTTGCATTTCTGCTTGAGGCTCCTTTGCGATCCCTGGTCTGTCGACTGGTGGGTCCCTGTGAAGGCAACTCTGTTTTTCCTTGGGCTCTCCTGGGTGCTTCAGACGTGCCCTGACTCCCCACTGAGTGGTGAGTCCCTCAGACCTTGCTGGTCTGCCCCGAAGCATCTTTCTCCTTTCTGCGTGGGTTGCTGTTGCCAAGGCTTGTTGTGTTCAATCCGGACACCAATACTGCAGCACTCGACAGCCTTTGTGGGACAACTCGAATCCAGCTCCTGGTTGTCGTCAACACCTCCCGGTCCTCGTGGCTGAAGAGTCAAGCTTCACCTCTTTCACCTGAAACACCCGACATCGGCGGGCATTCGACTATCGTGCCCCTGGTCACTGGTAAGTGACTCAGACTCTGTCCCCTCTGCTTTCAGGTTCTTCTCATCTTCGATCCAGGCTTGGATCTCTTCGGACACTTCGCATCTTCCCGGCAGCAGCACTTCTCTGCAGACTGCCATTGAAAACGACGACGCGACCCAACACCATTTGACACCTATGCACCCGGCTTCCCTGGGTGAGGTAACTCGAGTACTCCAGTGCTACCGTGGGGGTTGACCCTAGAACTGTCCAAGTCCAAGAGGGTTTGGTCCTAGTCCATTTCTAAGTGTCCTTAAACTTTAAAACTCTAACCGCGACTTTCCCATAGACGATAACGGAGCTCGCGGCAGTGTTCACACACTGCACACAGCCCCCGTGGGTCCCCTATGTCATTACCTTGGGTAGTTCCTTGGGGTCCCAGCGATTCTACAGGCTCTAGGCCTTGTGTCTACTTAAGTCGTGGTTCTTATACCACTTTCTTAATATATGGTTTGGTACGCCCCTAGGGCTAATCGTATATTGTGCTACTTTACTGTGCTATTTGACTTGTAACTTGTGTACTTTGACCTCTAGCCTCATAAAGAGACTATTGGGTAGTGTTTAGTAATAAATACATATATTTTATATATATACCTGGTGTGGTTCTCCTTTCATTTGGTCATTCATGAGATTATAGACTGGTAAAACAAACAGCTTAACACTCCTTCAAGACTTAGCCTGAAGGCTGCTCTCCATAGCTACCACTAGGATAGCTTTCAATAAAGGTTGTCTTTAATCCTATCATCAATAAAGGTCGTTTGGACTGGTGCAAGGTGCCCACTATAACTAGTGGACAGCATATACCAGGCCAACTTCTCACAATTGGTAGCTGTGGCACAGAGCAGACAGGCTTAACTTAGAGAAAATGTGTATAGCATTTAGAAGTACCAAAACAATGAACTAGTCAAAAACATAACACAATAAAAATCCCACTCCTATTAATAAAAATAGAGAACAAATAGGTATAATGATAAGTTAACGAGTAAAATCCAATAAGGGACACCAGAGATATGAATTTTGTGAAAGTTTTAATTGACTAGAGTGCCAAAAAGCGTAACGCACTAATGGTAATCAATGGTGAGAGTCGACTGGGATCTAAGTCTGATTTGTGGCCAAAAGCGGTGGAGCGCGGGCTGACTAAACCAAGTAGATTGGCCACACTAGGGCCTGGAGGTAATGAAGTTTGAAAAAGTTTCTACATCTCAATCTAAAAAGGCACTTTGTCATTTTCTGAGGAAAAACTGTGTTCCATGATGGACAAATGTGACATTTAATCCAACGCTATGGACTGCCAGTCAGATACTTTTCGCAGTCGGTCCCCTTGGAGCTCTGGATCAAACATTATGAAAAAAGTTCCCAAACTTCTTTTGGTACCCAAACAGTGTTCACTACAAAGGACCTCATGACATCAGGGGGAGCACTTCGAGACTTTCAGGGTAAAAGGCAGAGGGTAAAGGCAAAGTCCAGTCCAGATCCAGTTGAAACTACGATTCTTCACAGGAAGTCATCTTCAACATTTTTCTGCTCCTGGAGCCACACAAGGGACCAGCCTTATCTTCCTTGGAGATCTTTTGGCATGTGGATTTCAAGTGGAATGGGGTCCAACCTCCTCAGGTCCTACCAGACCACAGATACCAAGTGCAGCAGGTTCAGTCCATCTGATATTCTTTTGCAAGTACAGCAGTGATCTGAGGAATGCTGGGTTTTAGGGTTCACCAGACTGTGGGTGGGGACACTCTAAGACACCCTTAGTTCCTCTTTGACCATTTAGAGTAGTTCCTGTTTGCTTTACTGCAAACAGCCCCAAAAATGCAATATGAGAGGGCAAATTCACGATAGCCAAATTCTTAGAGCCCAAATTCAATGTAACAAAAACACGGTCCCCAGCACACGCTAGAATTATAGTTCACATGTATGTAAAAACCCAAGTACACAAAAAATCAATCTTCTTTAGTTTCTCTTTTCTTTCATTATTTTTTTCTTTTTTCGTTCTGATAAATACTTAGCCAACACATGTTTTGTCGCCCCCAGGGCACACTGTCCCGCAACTTTTACAAGGCTCAATCTTTTATTTCTGACACTTCTCTTTTGGTGATAATTCCATTCCAAACGATACTCAAATGCAAATAGCGTCCATGTATTTTAAGTTAATCCTCAAAAAGTTTTCCGCTTGCATACTCGGAGAAGAACAGAGAGGGACTAAATCAATTCCCTGCTTCCCGATACGGAACTCACACACTTCCCCTTACTGGGGGCAGTGTTGGGCCACAGCTTATCGGCCGAGGGTCCATAGGGATTTTTACAACGCTCACGATCGACAGCCGTTTCGGATTTGACCCTGGAGATTTCTGTATACTACTTTTAGACTGGGCAGATGTTGATATGTAGAGATGACCAGCGGAAAACTTATTGAGGATTAACTTACAATAGATGGACGCTATTTGCATTTGATTATCGTTTGGGATGGAATTATCACCAAAAGAAAAGTGTCACAAATAAAAGATTGACCCTTGAAAAAGTCGCGGGAGAGTGTCCCCACCAGGCGACAAAACACGTGTTGGCTAAGTATTCATCAGAACGAAAAAAGAAAAAAAGAAATAAAGAAAGAGAAACTAAAGAAGATTGATTTATTGTGTACTTGGGTTTTTACATACATGTGAACTATAATTCTAGAGTGTGCTGGGGTCCGTGTTTTTGTTATTGTTCTGTTTGCCTAGGCCACACCATAGGGAGAAAGGTGGTTCTTCCTACCTTGCAGCACTGCTAATGATACTGGGACAGGGCTTATCAGCTTGTGGATATTCCCTGGGGCACCAATTACCTATAGAAATATCAGCAACTCTCAACCAAATTCAATGTAGTCAGAGACTGGGGGTGTGAGTGGGGAGTGTACAATGTAAATCCTAAACACTAAAATTTGGTTTGATGCAGGCACTATACCCACAACAAACTCAGAGACAGAACAAAAGCAGGGCCCCTCATCAACCAGATAGGGGATACACAAAAGGGGATACACAAAAAAAATTCCTGATTTCCTTTTGTCTCCCATTTACGGGCACCAAAGTTGTGTTGTGGCTTAACAGAGCTGTAAGGTAGGATTTGACTCTGTTTTGCAATAGAATGTTCCCACCCTGCATATTCTATGGAGCTCAAAGGAGTCATCTACTCCTATTCACGTCAGCCTATTGTGTGCTCCTGGGAGGAATTTCATGCCTCTTTCACACCTCTTTCCAGGCTGAGCACAGGCTGTAAGTTGCTGGAGAGTTAATGCAATTAGTCTCCAAGATCTTCAGACAGGGAGAAGGTAATTTTTAAAAGTTATTTTTTTGTCTTACTATTTATTAAAAATCCAACTTCATCATTGCATTGGATTTTTAATCATTTTTAGGTCGAGCATTCAAGACCTCTTATATATACTTTAGTATATTACCTACTGGTGGTCGCCAGTAGGTAGTTATAGTTAGGACCTTGTTTGTATTCAAAAAGCGTTTTTTTTTGTCAATATCTTTGGCACCATTTGACGAATCTTCGCGAGATTTTCAAAACTAATGGTTTGCTCAGGTCAGCTCCTGTCTTAAAAGTTTCGGGGTGATTTGTCAAGCGGGGGCCGAGAAAAAATGGGGGTCCCAAAACGTGTTTTCCCCATGTTAATTTCCATAGGAACTTTAGACAGAGCTACAGCCCGAACTGCTGAACGGAATTACACCAAATTTGGCAAAAAGGTAGGTCTTGGTCCAGAAAGCGTGCTTTTTTTTGAATGGTGTAAATCCGTTCAGTAGTTGCTGAGAAACTCAAAAAATAAAAATGTATATATCTGAGCACCGAGGAGGATTCGCGAACCCTCCCGAGCACGAGCTTCATTCTGATTGGCTGCCAACACTCCAAACCAGAATGTGTTGGCAGCCATCTTGTGACTCGGTAACCGAGTCACAAGAAAACAGTTAAAAAAATGATAATAAAGAAGAAAAGGGGGCAGGGTAGAAACACCCTGACCCCCTAGGCCTGCTCAGGGGGTCCCACAAGAACCCCCAGGGCCAAAAAAAGCATTTTTTTTTTAAATCGCCAAATTCGCGCTGGGTGCGCAAATCCGGCCGTGAACTTTTTTAAAAAATGAAGCGCGGGCTCACGCACTTTGTTTTCCTTAAGCCACCTCCCTGGGGCTTGTGTAATTAGGGGTGGGGTAGCCTCCTAGGCCCCCCCACGCCCCGGGGAGCACCACCTCCCCGGGGCTTTATTTAATTATGCAAGAGGGGCACGCAGCCCCCCGCAGCCCCAGGGACTGCCACCTCCCCGGGGCTTTGTTTAATTGTGGGTGAGGGAGCCTCATGGGCCCCCCAAGCCCCGGGGACCGCCACCTCCCGGGGCATTATGTAATTATGAGGGGGGGCGTCGCGGGCCCCCCCAAGCCCCAGGGACTGCCACCTCCCCGGGGCTTAAATATTATTAAATGAAGTGTGGGGAGGCTCCTGCCCCTCCCCACACTGCCCCGGGGACCACCACCTCCCCCGGGCAAACTTTAAATTAAGAGTGGGGGTCCATTGCGGACCCCCGGCCCTGGGGACCACCACCTCCCTGGGGCTTCAATCATGATGGGAGCCCTCCTGGAGCCCTCGATGGCCCTGGGGACCGCCACGCCCTGGGCCACCCCCCCAGGGCCGGCTCCTGCAGTGTCCCGTGGTGCCTACCCCCGGGACATTGCCGTTTGCTATGGCAGGGCGGGAGCACGGCTCCCGCCCTGCCATAGCAAACACTGCTTTGCTTCTTGGAAGCGAAGCAGAATTGCTTTTGGGCAAGGGGAGCTGCATGTTAGCAGCTCCCCTTGCCCAAAAGCAATGCCGGTTCTTGCAGGAGGCGGGAAGCCAGCAGGGACCGTGGGGGTATTGGGGCTCCCCCCACGGTCCCCAACTTGAGGACCGGCCCCAGGGGATGGGGTCCCTGGGCCAGAAGTGGCCCAGGATGGGGGCCACTTGGCCCCCTCCCCTTTATTTTATTTCTTTATTTATTTATTTTTAAAAGAAGGCTGGTTCCGGGGGATGGGGTCCTCGGGCCATAATTGGCCTTAGGAGGGGGGCCACGCAACCCCCCTCTCCTAAAAAACTCCAGGCTGGCCAAGCCCCGGGGATGGGGTCCCCAGGGCCAGAAGTGGCCAAGGAAAGGGAGGCCACGCGGCCCCCCTCCCGTACTTAAAAAAATAAAAAAGAGGCAATGCCCCAGGGGATGGGGTCCCTGGGGCCATTATTGGCCTCAGTAGGGGGGCCACGCGGCCTCCCTCCAAAATTTAAAAAAAACAAAATGCTGGTCAGGCCTCGGGGATGGGGTACCCGCGGCAAATAGTGGCCCAGGGAAGGGAGGCCACGCAGCCCTTTCCTGTTTTTTTATTTTAAAAACAAATGCCCAGGCTCTAGGGGATGGGGTCCCCAGGGCCCAAAAAAATACTAAAAGAAGGGAGCCCCCCTTCTAAAAATATTTTAAAAAACAGAAAAGCCGGCATCTCGCCGGAGGCCCCGCCCCCTCCCTGCACCACTCTGCAAACACGCCCCCTGGCGCGTTCTAAGTTGGGGGATTAAGTCTCCTTCATTCATGAGGGTCTCTGGGGGCCAACTAGCCCACCAGGTACCTCCAGTAAGCCCCACACAGTGGGATTGCTGAGAGGTGGTCCGAGGCCACGCCCCTTTTTACACCACTCTGCAAACGCGCCTCTTGGCGTACTGCTGGTGGGGCGATGAGGTCCTCTTATGCCCTGAGGACCTCAGTACACAAGTGGACTTCATCCCCCGAGCAGCAGTGCACCAGGAGCTGCGTTTGCTGAGTGGTGTAAAAAGGGGGCATGGCCTTTAAGCACTCTCAGCAAACCAGCTGTATGGGGCTTACTGAAGGTAACAGGAGGGCTAGTTGGCCCCCAGGGACCCTCAGGAGGAAAGGGGACTTCATCCCCCAACCAAGAGCGCGCCAGGAGGCGCGTTTGCTGAGTGGTGGAGAAAGGGGGCGTGGCCTGTGTCCACCTCTCAGCAATCCCACTGTGTGGGGCTTACTGGAGGTAAGAGGTAGGCTAGTTGGCCCCTAAAGACCCCCAGCAGCGAAGGGGACTTCAATCCCCATCCAAGAGCATGCCAGGGAGCGCATTTGCAGAGTGGTGGGCAAAGGGGGCATGGCCTGCTATGAGAACTTAGCAATCCTGCTGTGTGGAACTTACTGGAGGTAATAGAAGGGGTAGTTGGCCCCCAAGGATGTCCTTGGGGGCCAACTATCCCTCTTGTTACCTCCAGTAAGTCCCACACAGTGGGATTGCTAAGACGTCTTCGGAGGCCACGCTCCCTTTCTCCACCACTCTGCAAACGCGCCCCCTGGCAGACTATGGGATGGAGGATGAAGTCCACTTTACTCCTGGGGGACTTTGGGGGCCAAGAAGCCCTCCTGGTACCTCCTGTAAGTCCTACGCAGCGGAATTCCTGAGCGCAGTTCAGAGGCCCAGCCCCCTTTCTCCACCACTCTGCAAACGCGACTACTAGTTAAAGAAACATTTGCAATGTAATAGGTTTCGCATTTGCGAGAGTTAGAGCTATTGGCGTTGTAAATGTAAAAGTTTTTTACTAATGTTTTTTGGTGTAGAGTGGTTGTACATTGTGTGTAGTGAAATTATGTGGTATGTTGTGCAGTGAAATTATGTGAATAGAAAGTATGTGGTATTTAGTGTACAGGAATTATGTGGAGTGGGATTATGTGTTTTGGAGAGTAATTATGTGGTATTGTAATCTGTGTTGCGGAGTGGTAACCTCAGGTTTAGTCTTCCTCGTTTCCATAGACGCTAAACTATAAACTCAATGAGACACAAAAAAAGAAGGAACCACTGAGGAGCACTTCTGGACCTAGTCGGAGGTATGAGCAGGGCCACTGGAATTATGTGACTGTTCGGCTGCACAAATTTTCACATAATTAAACATTTTCCGTATTTGCCAAATATTCCATCATCTGCTGCCTAATCTGCAGATTTGAACAAAAAAAGCCTTGTTTCTAGCTCAAACGCTCAAATGTTCCCAAAAATGCAGCTTCAGGTATTACAGCGTGGTGGAAGGCCCTTTGCAAAGCTGGAATGGTCACGTGTTACTTATTGCTAAATGTGGGTGTTAAATTGGTACTAATGGTGCACAAACCTCTCTTCTTTCTGTGCCTCTCTTACCTCTTTCTGCATTTCTCTTGCATCTTTCTGCACCTTTCTTCCTCTTTCTGCACCTCACTGTCTTCTTTCTGCACTTCACTTGCCTCTTCTGCACTTCTCTTGCCCCTTTCTGCACCTCACTTGCATCTTTCTGCACATCTGTTGCTTTTTTCTGCAGATCTCTTGCCACTTTCTGCACCTCTCTTGCCTCTTTCTGCACCTCTCTTGCCTAATTCTACACCTCACTTGCCTCTTTCTGCACTTCTCTTGCTTCTTTCTACACCTCTCTTGCCTCTTTCTGCTCCTCTCTTGCCTCTTTGTGCATTTCTCTTGCCTGTTTCTGCACTTCCCTTCCCTCTTTCTGTATCTCTCTTGCCTCTTTCTGCACCTCACTTGCCTCTTTCTGCACCTCACTCTCTTCCTTCTGCACCACTCTTGTCTCTTTCTGCACTTCTCTTGCCTCTTTCTGCACTTCTTGAGCCTCTTTCTGTACCTCTCTTCCCTCTTTCTGCACCTCAAGTGCCTCTTTCTACACTTATCTTGCCTCTTTCTATACCTCTCTTGCCTCTTTCTGCACCTCACTTGCCACTTTCTGCTCTTCTCTTGCTTCTTTCTGAACCTCTCTCTTCTTTCTGCACCTCTCTTGCCTCTTCATGCACCTCACTTGCTTCTTTCTGCATCTCTCTTGCCTCTTTCTGCACCTCTATTGCCTCTTTCTGCACCTCACTTGCTTCTTTCTGCACTTCTATTGCCTCTTTCTTCACCCTTCTTGTCTCTTTCTGCACCTCTGTTGCTTCTTTCTGCACTTCTCGTCCTTCTTTCTGCACCCCTCGTGCCTCTTTCTGTACTTGTCTTGCGTCTTTGTGCACCTCTCCTACCTTTTTCTGCACCCCTCTTGCCTCTTTTTGCACCTTTCTGCACTGCTCTTGCTTCTTTCTGCACCTTACTTGCCTCTTTTTGCACCTGTTGGTTCTTTCTGCACCCCTTTTGCCTGTTTCTGCAACTCTCTTGCCTCTTTCTGCAGTTCTCTTGCCTCCTTCTGCACCTCACTTGCCTCTTTCTGCACTTCTATTGCCTCTTTCTGCACCTCTCTTGCCTCTTTCTGAACCTCACTCTATTCTTTCTGTATCCCTTTTCCCTCTTTCTGCACCTCTCTTGCCTGTTTCTGCAACTCTCTTGCCTCTTTCTGCAGTTCTCTTGCCTCCTTCTGCACCTCACTTGCCTCTTTCTGCACTTCTATTGCCTCTTTCTGCACCTCTCTTGCTTCTTTCTGCACCCTTGTTGTTTCTTTCTGCACCCCTCTTGCCTCTTTCTGCACTTGTCTTCCCTCTTTCTGCACCTCTCTTGCTTCTTTCTGCACTTCTCTTGCTTCTTTCTGCACCTCTCTTGCTTCTTTCTGCACCCTTCTTCCCTTTTTTGCATCCCTCTTGCCTCTTTCTGCTGTTCTCTTGCCATTTTCTGCACCTCTCTTGCCTCTTTCTGCACCTCACTTGCCTCTTTCTGCACTTCTCTTGCTTCTTTCCACACCTCTGTTGCTTTTTTCAACAATTCTCTTGCCTCTTTCTGCACTTCTCTTGCTTGTTTCTGCACTTCTCTTGCGTCTTTCTGCACCTCTGTTGCCTCTTTCTGCACCTCACTTGCTTTTTTCTGCACCCCTATTGCCTATTTTTGCACCCTTTTTTTTCTCTTTCTGCACCTCTCTTGCGTCTTTCTGCACCCCTGTTCCCTCTTTCTGCACCTTTCCTGCCTGTTTCTGCACCTCTCTTGCCTCTTCCTCTACCTCTGTTGCTTCTTTCTGCATTTCTCTTGCTCTTTCTGCACCCTTCGCGCCTCTTTCAGCACCTGTTGCTTCTTTCTGCATCCCTCCTGCCTCTTTCTGTACTTGTCTTGCCTATTTGTGCACCTCTCCTACCTTTTTCTGCACCCCTCTTGCCTCTTTTTGCACCTCTGTTGGTTCTTTCTGCACTGCTCTTGCTTCTTTCTGCACCTTACTTGCCTCTTTCTGCACTTCTCTTGCTTCTTTCTATACCTCTGTTGCTTCTTTCAGCAATTCTCTTTCCTCTTTCTGCACTTCTCTGGCATCTTTCTGCACCTCTGTTGCCTCTTTCTGCACCTCACTTGCTTCTTTTTGCACCCCTCTTGCCTCTTTTTGCACCCTTGTTCCCTCTTTCTGCACCTTTCCTGCCTGTTTCTGCTCCTCTCTTGCCTCTTTCGGCACCTCTGTTGCTTCTTTCTGCACTTCTCTTGCCTCTTTCCGCACCCCTCTTGCCTCTTAAGCACCTCTGTTGCTTCTTTCTGCACTTCTCTTGCTTCTTTCTGCACCTCTGACTTAGAGGTAGTTTTAATCCCCAAGCCCTATTATGTACTAGGTCCTACAGGGGAGGTCATGCCAATCACAGGGGTACCCCAACCCATAGTGTACCCTAGTGTATGTAGGTGTTTTCACTGTATTCTAAGTGTCTTTTAGCATAGCACTGGCTCCAGGCCGGTTAGTCAGAGTCAGTTACCACCAGTACCCATCAGCAAAAAGTTGGGGACACAGGAAGACTTTGCAACAAGGCCTCTTTCTGCACCTCTGTTGGTTCTTTCTGTATATCTCTTGCTTCTTTCTGTGCCTTTCTTCCTCTTTCTGCATATGTCCTACCTATGTAGGCATAGTTTGAAATTAGCATTTAAAAACCTTAGAAATTCACTGAAAAAACCATAGGTTTCAGGGACGTTATAGTTAGAAATTAGCATTTAAAAAACCTTTAAAATTCACTGAAAAAACCATAGGTTTCAGGGACGTTATAGTTAGAAATTAGCATTTAAAAACCTTTGAAATTCACTGAAAAACCATAGGTTTCTGGGACTTTATAGTTAGAAATTAGCATTTAAAAAAACCTTAGAAATTCACTGAAAAAACCACAGGTTTCAGGGACGTTATAGTTAGTTGGACATTTCACTCATACAAAACCAGAGAAATTTGGCCGTTATAGTTAGTTGCGGTAACTTTAACTCGCGCCCCCGCAATGCACTGCTGATGACGTCACATATTGCATCACTCATGACATGGTCAGTGACAACACTGATGACATCTCAAATGACATCACTGATGACATCACTGATGACATCATCCAGTGACTGTGTGTTTCTGTAAAGTTTAAATATGTTTTTATATATATATGCCAAGGTGTATTGAAGAATGAGTGGGTGTATGAGTGTCTGAATGGATGATTTGGTAGGTGCGTGACGGGACTGAAACGCAACATTTCTCTCCATATGCTCCCATACCTGGCGTGTCACACAGTTTGATGCTTACTTTCCCTCCATGTTAAAGACCTTTAGATTTTTCAGCACCCAGGCTAATGTGCTGCATAGCTAAATACATGTAAGGTCCGAAAGGCGAGACCGATTGCATTGCAAATGCTTGTTAAAAATAGTTGTTAATTATTTTTCTAGCAGGTCCGATTCCCAAAATACAGTATTAGTATTTTAAGCTGTACTCTGATTTTCTACATAGGACAGCCATGCATACCACAGGAAAAATTGCTTTTAGGATCTTGTCACTGCAGGGACATGTTAACAGTAATTTTCTACACGCCCCACTTTTAAATACCATGCACCCTACCTTGTGGGGTACAAGTTCTACATAGGGGTGACTTACTAATATTTAAAAAGGAAGTTTTAAACAGCCAAAGAGGACTATTTCAACAGGTTGCACTACAAGCTTAACCTGCAGCAGTTGGGCTACAATGGTAGGCCTGAAGCCATGTTTTCTTTATCACACTAGAGGATGTCATCGTAAATACTGCAGTCCAACAGGTGACCTTTAACTTTCCATGCCATGGATGCAGTTTCTACTATATATGCTATGGCCTTCTAGGAAAGGTAAATATGCCAATCAGGGTTTAGCCAATTTCTATGTTTTAGTGGTCACAGCACATACACTGGGCACTGGAAAACAGCAATGGAATTCAGCAAAAAAAAAGAGGATGACCACCCAATGAGGGGCATTTTCTCACACTCATTTTTGGTTAGACAACACTGAAGCTTAGTTTAGATTTTGTTAAAAATCAAGATCCTTTCCTCTTAGATTAGTTATGTTCCAGGTCAGATATTTCCTTGGAAGGCTAGTTAATTGATCATGTTTCTATTGTGACCTTCCCAATCTATTTTGGTGAGACATTACTTTCTGTTCTTTCTCTGTTTTCTGTTCCAGCTCAGCTCCATCACAGAAATAAGAGGGAGCTGGTCAGTCTGCCTGGTGCATCACAACGGGGCTGTGAATTAGCTGCACACTGCAGAATGCTGACCGTTTTGTTCCAGAATCTGCTGCAAGGCTAGTTTTCTTACAGCTCCTGCTACAAAGATTCTGACCGCTGTCTTCCTCTGCCTATATTTTTGGACGTTTTTGATCATGTGTTATTTTTTTTCTAAGAGGTGAAATTTTCCTCAGTTTGCCACCATTTGTACTCCTCATCCGGTTACCAATCTACACTCAGAAGTGGAAGTAGGAGGCAGCAGGCCTTATCTTTGAACTTAAAGGCATCAAGAAACGTCTAAGAAGACCTATGCGTGACAATTTCTCATTTTTACACGTTCTTTAACATACCTGTTTTTTTGTTATATGACTGTTTTCCTATCTTTATCTTAATCTTTCTTTCTTCGTTTTTGAACTTTCTCTCTCTCTCTCTAGGGTCTACATCCTACAACCATCGGCACAAAATAAGCATTAGTTTTAAAATACACAATACTTTTACTGCATTTTTAGGAACTACGTAGAACACTATGGTTACGAAAAGCATTTGTTTTACTAGTTAAGAATATGTAAGAAGGCACATGGATTCTATACTCATATTAAGTTTCTCAATGAAGCCACGCAGAAGGGCGACCATGCTGCCATGTTTAGAGAGCAGCTGTAGAATTTGTTGCCTTAACTCTTGTTTAGCTACAACAACTCCCGAATATTACCAACTGTTTCAGGTAGTGTCTAGGGTAAAGTGGTGTATAAATGCTAAACGCATTATCCGTCAAAGCCTACTTCCCTTTCACACAAATATTATCACTAAAACTGCTGGTGTTGAAGCCATTGAAGTTGTGGGGCTTTTTGAGCATCAACAACATGTTCTTGAGAAGCTGGAATAAATATACACATCTTGTAAACACGTGTTGTATTTTCCACACTGAAGCATCAATGTTCCGTAAACTGTAATGCCCCACTGTGGCGCATGCCATGGATTCCTCGAGGTGCCTTCGAGTGAGTATGGTGCCTGGTCCAGCGGGCGTGGAAGTTTAAGAGAGCACAGGCATCTGCTTACAATTCTGTCCGGTTTAGATGAGCAGAGGAAACTCCTCAGTTTCCTGATTCCCAGTCATCTGCTCCTTTCTGGCGGATTAGGGTTGTTTTTAATACTAAGAACAGCGTCAGTCTAGTGGCAGCTTATAAATCACTTTATTTGTACCGAACCACGTGAATTTTGTGCCCGGCCGAATGCAGCAGCATGGACACGTGAAACGTGCAATTACACTAGTAACTCATATAGTATTTATGCAAAGACTGTGCATGTACTTTACCACTGTTCTAAAAGAAAACACGATTATAAAGCAGCACCTATGTGGATGTCGAATATGCTGCAGTGATGTTCTTAGTTTTACGTATTTACTCTAGTGTAGAGTTTAACTCGAGGGAGCAATAGAGTTCTTTACGGAAAATATTTTCATTGTAGCAAGAGAAATTTAAAGATCAGGCTTACATTGAACAATGCCCCTAGCACTCTTCCACAACGTGTCCTTACCAGTGACGATCCGCAATGTGAGGTAGTGGTGGGGTGGGCACACACACACACGCACGCACGCACACACACACACACACACACACACACATATATATTACATTCATCCACATGCACACTCACTCCCCCATCCATTCACAAGCACACAAACACCCACTATTCACACATTATACACACACCCATTTATTGCACGCACGCATACAATACACCTGCATACATGCATGCACACATGCACCCAAACAGTTAAAAACGTACTTACCGGGTGGCTGCAGGCCCAGTAGGTGGCGGGAGGGGAAGCAGAAGGCACCAGAAGGAGCTGGATGCTTCGGAGATGGAAGGGAAACAGGATGACCCTGCCTTCTCCACTCATTGGCTGTCCTTGTCATGGGTTAGCCAATTATAAGAGGACTTTCCCAAACTCCTCACAGAGTGAGATGAGGTCAGTGAAAGTTGCTGACCCCACCCACTCTGTGACGAGGTGTCATTATAGATATTCAGACTTGGGCACTTCAGGGCTTAAAACTGAAGCGTCCAGGTCCTAGGGTATTAGTGATATTGCTCCTCATCGTGAGGGGGAGGCTCTTAAAGGGATTTGCAGGGCGGATGAGGTCACGTTTATGGGCTGTGAAATCTTCAGCCCGGCAAAGAGCTTGACGCAGGCTGCCAGGCGCCTGCGCATTTAGTGAATGTACAGCGCGTGGCCCGACCATGAAGGGTGTCAGTCAGGTTGACCTTTGCTCAGCCTGACAGACACTCCTCATGCTGTGCAAAAGGTGGAGGGCGAGCCCCTCCAGCGTTAATGAAGGCCCCCCTCTGGCCTCCTTACTAGATCAGTAAAATCATATCTGTAGAATGGAAAACTATGTGACATTATTACTTCATTCTAAATAATAATGCATTTAAATAATGTATCTTTTTTCAAAACCTCACCAAAGGTGGAGTATGTAAGCTGTGGCCTCAAAAATGGGATCTGGCTCATAAAACCCGAAGTAGGGGCAACTAGCACTCTTCTGACTCCTGCACTGTAGCCTCACTCAGCAAGGGAATTGTTCAGTGCTTTATTTGTAATAGAATGAGTGTCAGTGCCCAAAGCTCTGCTCAGAAGCCCACAGTCAGTGCTATTAAATGGCAGCATGCCCAATACCAAGGCTGCTAGTCTTGAATCCACCTCATGCCTCTTTAATCCAGTGCCAGACTCTCTCTGCCCCTTCATCTCAATTTTGCAGGTTCCTGCAGCATTATTTCTCATCCTTGTGCTACTTGTATCCACTCAGAAGGGAAGCGTACCGTTTACGTTTAACGTTTTGGTTACAGTAACACAGTTGGGTGGTGGACATGTAGAAATCTATGTAGCAGTTACACATCCCGTTGGTCGTTTGTGTCTATTATGAAAGAGGAATTAGGTTCCCGATCTGAGGAATGTCTTGCTTACTGACCACAGAGGAGAGAGATTGTATTATGTGGGCAATAAAGTGCAAGCAAAATGAAGGAGCAGTGGGTTGTTGGATGTGTAAATAGGAAAACGTTGAGTATTTAAGGAGAGGCTAGTGGTCAGTTTCTCTTTCCAAATAATACATGGTAAACTCGGTCCCTGGGGAGGAAATACACAGTGATACTGTCAAGGAAAGAAGAATGGAGAACCACAAGCACACCTCCCAGGCTAAACATATTCATTTAAATTCAATCTCAAAGCACAGAAGAGAACAAGCTAAGCATCACGTAAGAGGGTGCTCTGAAAAGGTGCATAAACTGGTTACGATTTTCCTGAAATGCCACATAAATTACACAAAATTATCATAAAATTAAGCTGTATGAGAAAAACTGAATGCAAGGGCATACCTCACCTTCACACGTCAGGGCACTGGTTCGAGTAGAAAATACCTCATGTGACAAATGTTCTCCTAGAACATGTCTCAAACCAGTCCCGTGCAACAAAAAAGCAAGCAACATTTTGCACTGGCTAATTACCTTACATTTTACGTTAACCTGTGGAAAGTGAATTTTTCGTGGATTACTCAAATTACATGAGTATAATGGAACATTTTGCTTGAGCCTTCTTACCTTCCACTCCATCAGTGGTGCCTTTAAATCCTGTTAGAACAACAGCACAAGCCATTCGAGTCCTTAATGTCCTCAAGTACTGCGCAAATCAGTTGTGGTTGACCATGCACCAACAGATCTTCAACTGGTCACTAAGCTTCAAGGGAAAATCTATAATAAATGCCTTGCTGAAAATGAAATTGATGGGCAACCTATTATTTCACCACTGTTGTGGAAGGGATAGCCAGAACTGTGTCAAAAATAACAGCAATTAGTCAAGCATGAATACAATTATAAAAGTGTCACCTTTAGGCAATGGATAGACTCAATTATGTAAATAACGTTTACAATATCAAGGAATGACCACTAGTAAGCCAAGAATAACTAGAATGCTGCCAAATGAAAAGGCTTGGTCATCACTATATCATGGATAACCTGAAGGCTGCCAGCAATGCCCATAACATTGATCACTCCTATGCAAGGGTTAACTATAACGTTGTTAACAATGCTCCTAACATAGCAAGGAAAGGCCACTCTTATGTAAGGAATAACCTAACATTGTCAAGAACAACCACAATATATAATGGAAAGACCATGATAATGCCAGGTATAACCAAATGTCTAGATTATGCCAAGGGTATGACCTACCTGAAACACAACTGAGCTGAGCCACTAGCCCTCACTAGCTCCCCTTTGCACCACAGTCAAACGCGCACACGCACAAGGACAGGTTATTCAAAGACGCTCCCTCACACATTTACAAACCTTCACAGAGGAACACACACACTCAGAAGCATCCCCGCCATCCCTCCGCTCTTTTATTATTATATTTTTATGCTGGATCTGGTGGCTTAGTGGACTAATGCGTTCACTGCAGGGGCCTGTGTTTGACCTCATTGTTACAGGTTCAAATCCCAGCAGGTCCAGCTTCTGAGGTCAATAAAATTAGTAACATTGAGATGGGTAACAATAGACATCTGTTATACTGCGCCAAGATACCCTTCTGGGTGAAAGTGCGTTTTACAAATACACATCTTATGTTATTTACAGGAGTGGTGATATTGGCTCCAAACTCCATGGCAAACACACCTTCTGTGCCAGCTTGCATTGTCTTCGAGTGGGAGTGCCAGTAGGTGGTGGCAGCAGGAAGCTGTGGGCCTTTGCACTAAGCAGCAGCATAGTGCGAGGCCTCTGATGGGATTAAGAGCAAAGCTCTGATGGCTGCAGCTCTGCACCTTCAGAGCTGCAGGCAGCAGTAACTGTTTCATCCTCTGGCGCACCCAGATCCTGACCTCTCTTATTGGCTGAGCTACTCAAGGGTGAACCAAGGAGAACCACAGGTAGATATCATGGGCTGTGCAGAGTTACCATCATGGCACCTGGCACAACACTTCCTTACTGTGAGTCTGGAAAATCCTCTGCTTCTGTCTGTGCCTCTATAATTTGATCACTGTGTCAAGGACATACAGTGGCTATGTGAGGACGAAATTAAGGTGCCCAACCTTGTATGAGTACCTACACTGTTCTGCTGCACATCTCATGCCAAAGTCAGAAGTGGGAGAGACGCAGACCATTATTCTTCCCCTCTCCTTTTGCCAGGGGGGTCTTTACCCAAAATACCCTCTAGTAAGCCACCACTGGTTTTGTGAAAGGGTCAGAGTGAGAATAGCTCAGTGGTTGGACAAATGCATGAAAGGGTAGGGGATTGAGTGTATTGATGAATGAATTTGTGAGTGAGTGCATGATTAGATGTCTGCATAAATGATTGAGTACACGAATAATAAATCGATTGAAAAATGAATGAGTGCATGAATGGGTGAATGCCTAAGTTGTGGAGTGGATAGACATATGGATGAATGGGACTTGTAGAAATGTTCAGATATCCTGAAGGTATGGCTTGCCATCAATAAAGTAAGATGGAAAGGGCTTCTGCTGCTAAATGTATCACAGTTTTTCAGTCCCAGTCAAATCAGATGGGTCTTATGGTGGGACATAATACCCATGTAGAATTGTTTGAGGATGGTGTCCCAGTTTAATTGAAAGAACACAGGGAGTTGATAGTTCATCCAATGCAGGTAATGGATAAATGTAGCACTATATCATACTTGACAATTAAGAAGAACCAGTCAATATTGTTTCTTATGAGTCCCTTACAGCCATTTCTAAGTAAGGACTTACAAGAATCGCTACTCCCTCAGAAACATTTTAAGGCATGGGCAAAGTGGGAATTACCCTGGGCCTCCACCTCTCAATAAAAAGTGAGTGGACATATCTAAGGATATGTTTGTGGCAGGACAGAAGATCGGGGTAACCAAGAGATTTTCGTATCTCGGAATTCTCTTTGACCAAAACGATACTTGGGCACAAGCAGTCTCAGCAAAAAACGAGTGTTATTAAGATCAATAAATGCCCTGACCAACTTTGCAAAAATATTAGGCAGGAGACCACCAGTAGAACTGATCAAAATCTATAAAGCAAAGTGTGTCTCCATTGTGGTCTATGGGGCAGGGGTCTGGGGACTTGCTGGTTTGCTTCCAATTCAACGGGCGGAAAATTATTTTCTAAGATATATTTTATCCGTCCCGAAGAGTACATCATCGTATATCTGTCACGCAGAGCTGGGTCTCCCCTTTATTTCTGACTTAATAAAATTAGAGCCAGTTCTTTTATGGCACAGGCTCTGGACTAGAGAAGAAACACAGTTAAATCGAGAGATCCTGACAGACACCTTGAAACTAGAAGGGGCCCTAAAGATCCCATGGCTGCGATATGTTAGGAACTTCCTACAAGACTTAGGTCACTTAGAATATTTTACTAATCCAAGAACCATTGACATAACAAGGAAGGACTTAAAAAGGAGGCTCTGAGGCTATTGGACACTATTAGAGTATCCTCTGAGATTACAAAGCCGACTCGTTATGTACAATCAGTTGATTTTAACCACTTTTAATATCCAACCCTATTTAACTCTTGTACCAGGTGTCTTTGATAGATTTTTATTGACTAGATTCAGGCTGGGGTCTTTCACAGACTTGTCACCATTCCCAAAATGAATGACTGGGCACAAGATCTTGATATGTGTACTTGTGATAATCGATCGGCACAGTCCACGATACATGTTGTTCTTTTTTGTAGATTCTATCTTGATGCGAGGAAAGTTTGTGTATTACCGATACTGAAATCGATGGGGCTCCGGCAATGCCGACCGGCTCGCCTCACATTACAACTTTTGGACAATACGCACAATGTTTTTAGGATTGTAACTTTTTTAAAGTGAGTTTTGAGTCAAAGGAAATGTATGTTTCTTTAATCTCTTTTATCTGTGACTTGAAATATGATCAATTTTATAATGTTTAATACCTGCCATCATTTATGGATGACATTCTGTACTTTTGTTTGGTATTTTAATCTATGAAATAATTGTTGTTATACTTTATGTGCTTTTATGATTGTTTACATGGCAATCGAATAAAGCTTTCCTTGACCTTGAGTGGACAGTCAAAATGGCTGCCATAATAACATTGCTCATAAAAATGGCTTCTGTAGGAAGGTGGAATCTGACTATATGGTTGCCCCCACTTTTTTTATGGTGTTTTGCTGGTTTATGACTTAGTTGGACTGGGACCCTGCTATTCAGGGCCCCAGTCTATCTGCTCTCTCTAAACGACATGGAGTGCACTCTAGGTGCACTAGTGATTGGATACTGTGGTGCCTTATGAGTCCCTAGTATATGGTACCTTAGGTGCCAAGGGCATAGGTACTTCACAGGCCTACCAGGGGCTGCAGCATATATTATGCCACCCCTGGGAAGCAGTCTAAATCTGACACCACAGGCCTGCTACTGCAGCCTGGGTGAGGTGGTGTTAGCACCCCTCACTGAGATATAGGTTTCCTATATCTCTCCTGCACACACATATAAACCTATCAGTCACCCCTAAGGCAGGCCCTATCAATCCTGAGGGCAGGGTGCTTGGCTCTATGTGAGGGGGTGCCTCTGCCTGAGCAGGGCCCCTCTGCAGCTCTCAGAGTCTATTCCCTGGTGCTGTTTGTGGATGCGGTTAAACCATATACTATTTAAGTGCATTATATCCTCGCGGTAAATGCTAACTTTGGAATGGCTGCATCAAAACATGTCGTGTTTGGTGTCAAACATCTTGGAATACTACCCCCGCCAATCTTGGCGGCGGGGTAGCATTCCACCCTTCTAGAGGGATAAGACATGTACCTGCTGTGGAAACGCGGTAGAATCCTAAAGAGCCCTGGCATCACAAAATGGATGCCACCAGTCACAGACACTGGGCTGCCCTCCTGCTGATGACCGAAACTCACAGTGGAGGAAGCCCAACAATAGGCATCCTGTCACAGGGAGGTGTAACCACCTCCCAGACAGGGTTTAGTGTATTGGGGCTGGGTGGGTGCACTCTTAGAGTGCTTTGAAGTCCTGCACTGGGGGAGCAGAAGGCTCCTCTGTGCATATGCCAGTTCAAACCAGCTCAGGGGCTACCTGCCCCTGCTCTGGCGCGAAACTGGACAAAGGGAAGTGGGTGTAGCCACCCCTCCCTTGACCCTCCCATAGGTGGGGTCATAGAGCTAGTCCATCCCCTCTTTTAGTATAAGAGGGGGAACCTTGCCATTGCAAAGCAGATAACCCCTGGACGACGCTCTACAGAAGAATCCTGGCCCTTCGACGTTCCACTACCTTTGGAAGACAGAAGAATCTCCCTTGGAGTCAAGGAGTGACTCCCTGCTTGGCAGGCACCTAAAACGACAACGACGGTCGCAAACTACGCCGCTCCGCCGGAGTCCGAAGTCCCTGCAGCCCAAGAAGTGGATTTCCTGACCTCTCCCAGGCCATCGTGAGTCCCCAGCGAAGCTGAGGCAAGTGGACCCCACGAGTAACGAGGAACCGCGACCCCTGGGTACCGTGCACTATTGTCGAGTGCAACTCCTTCACAACGTTCTACGAACTTGTGCTTTGGACCACGTGTGGTCCCGACCTCCAGCAGGAATTCCTCCGAAGATCAGAGGCCTACACCGTCCCGAGTGACCGTGGGCCCCTGTTGAGTGATTCCGCCCGAGGTGTCTTCGCGATCCCTTGCCCGCTGGCTTGTGGGTCCCCAGAAGACTTCTTAAAGAAACCAAAGGGCTCCCCTGGTTGCTCCAGGCCTGCCCTAACTTACCCTCGCTGGGTGAGTCCCTCAGACCTTGCTGGTCTGCGCCATCGACTTTTCTTCATCTCCCCGAGACTTGCGGTTGCCAAGGCTTGTTGGCTCCGATCGAGTTGCCGACACCGCAGTCAGCTGCAGACGTCGAGGGACACACCGAATCCAGCTCCTGGGCGTCGTCAACGCCTCCTGGACCACGTGGCTGAAGAGTCAAGGCACCTGCAACTGACCTGAAGCGACCGACGACGGTGGGCATCCATCTTCCTTGCCCCGGGTCACTGCCAAGTGACTTTGAACACTGTCCCCTCTGCTTTCAGGTCATCCTTCTTCAGAATCCAGGCTTGGATTCCACCGGACACTTCTTCAGCTCCCGCAAGCAGCAAGTCTTCTTTGTTCGCCATTGAAAACGACGCCGCGACCCGACACCAAAGGACACCTGTGCACCCGGCTTCCCTGGGTGAGGTAACTCCAGCACTACGGTGCTCCTGTGGGTGTGGGCCCTAGAACTACTTACCCTGTAAGTGACTTGCTTGTAGGTTCTCCCGAAGTATCCTAAAACTCTTTATTTCCAACCGCGACTTGCCCCATTGAAGTTAACGGCGATTCGCGCCTGTGTATCCACACTGCACGCGTCCCCCGTGGGTCCTTTACTTACCTGCCTTGGGTGGTTTCGTGAGGCCCCAGCACTTCTGAAGGCCTTAGGCCTTGTCTCCTTGCAAGTCGTTGTTTCTAAGTCTCTTACTTAGTATATGGTCTGGTACGCCCCTAGGGCCCCAGCCATATTTTGTGCTTAACTTATTGTGAAACGTTGATTTGTGCATATGTTTGTCTTCTAATCTCATAAAGAGATTAGTAGAGAGTTATTTAGAAATAAATACATATATATTTGATATATATACCTGTGTGGTGTCTTTTCATTTGGTGATTCAAGAGATTATATGGTAAAACAAGCTGCTTTACATTCCTCCGAGACTTAGCCTGAAGGCTGCTCTCCACAGCTACCACTAGGATAGCTTTCTTTAAAAGGTTGTCTTAAACCTATCTACCATAAGAGTCGATTTGCCCTGGTGCAAGGTGTCCACTTTAATTAGTGAACAGCATATACCAGGCCAACTTCTCACAGCTTCTCTTTTCAATTTCACATCCGAGCATGCTTAACAGAGAGAGGCAAGTCTTTATTGCAGATTAATCAAAATAATTGCAAAAGTACAACACAAAAATACAAATTTGCATGTTAGCATAAATTTTTAAAAAGCTGCAGTAAGTTCAATGAAATATACATTAAAAAAAACTATGTAAATCAAACAAGTGCTAACGGCGATGGCCAAATGGCAAAAATGCTGTGTAATGCCAAAAGTCATATTTCATGAAAATACACAGTTCACCCTTTGAGTTAAGAGCCCCGTACGTGGATTATCCACCCGAAACAATAACAGCAGGAAGCAAACTTTAATGAACAAATGTAAAAAAAGATTGCATTGCAAAAGGATCGCACTATACAGTAGTGGCAGTGGTGACTGAACGCGTTAATTACGATGTAATGCAGAAAGTCATGTTGCACCAGAAAGTTTTGGAACAATGAGCAAATTATGCTGCGCTGGGAGTGGCCAACTGCAATAGAAGCAGCCTTTTTACTTGCAGTAGACACTTTGCGGCCCTGCAGGAAAGTTGGATGTTATGCCCATTTAGAAGCTCCTTCACTGCGGGATAGCAGGATCTGATCTGAAGAGCCCTCAGGACAGGACATAACAGTTTCCTTCTGAGGTGGGTGACTGCAGGACAAATGCACCAAAATTGTAATACACTTCCTTGTGAGGGACCGTATTGGCGGCAGTGGGGATCCGGCAAGGTTTGCTTCTAGACTGGAACCAGATCTTTCGATGGTAAGACACCCATACGGATTAAAAGAAGAGAGTGTTGAATGGGCTGTGAAATGTGATTTGTGCGATATGGTTGTGGGCTCCAGTTGGTATTAGAGTGAAGAACTGACCATCCGTGCCTCTTACGGGCCATCTCCGCATTGTCGAGTGTCCAAGAATATAGTTTAACTGCCTTATTGGTAATTTTTTTAAAAGCGGTAGAGCCGATGTTTGAATCGCATACTTTGGCCAAGTTTAAGTTTGTTAGTGCTTGCTGAAGAACTGTTGGCCAGCAATTTTTGTATATGGACTGCTTCTCCATTTCTGACCAGCGCAGAGCAGCAAGTGAATCAGGTAGAGCTGATCTGAGCTTCCAACATTATTTGATGATTGCACCAATTTTTACCGATGCTTGATGAAATAAACTAAACTCCAGTCTCACATGTGCTTGTGAGATGTGTTGCGGAAGTTGGAAAATACGTTTGAACAAGAGAGATTGGAGTTGGTTTAGAGTGGTTGCATCGCTCTCCTTTAATAATTCTGAGCCATAGGTGAGTGAAGGGAGGAACTTTGTCCCGATGACCTGTAGTAGGTAGTGCTGTAAATGTGCTTCCCATCTTTTTTTGCAACAAGTTGAAAGTGAATCATAGCTTATTAGCCAGGGCTCTCCTTTGAAGTATGTGCTCCTTGAAAGATAATTTGATATCCATTACCGCTCTCAGATATTTGTAAGATTTGGCCATGTCTACGTTTTTTCCAGCTGCTTTACACTGAAACGTGGTGTGGTAGGAACTGGGGTTTGCCTCAGAAGCAGATTAACTTTGTGTTATAGTAGTTGAGTTCCAGGCCCAGCATTTCGATGTACACAACAAGATTTGTAATTAGTCGCTGGAGGCCAATTGGTGTCTGACTAAGTAAAACAATCTCATCCACATATTGTAGACACCGAAGTGGTTCATTCACTAGTTTGGGAGGGTCGCCTACTACTTCAATAGTCACACGCCGAGGTCCGCCATGAAGATGTTGAATAAGCAGGGGGCAAGAACGCACCCCTGCTTTAAGTCAATGTGTGTGACGATCTTACAGGTTGTTCTGTCCCTGTTGCCTATTTTTACTTGAACCAAGGTATCTGAGTACAGATTAATTATAGCCTCCAATATTTTCGATGGTACACCCTAGATGGCCATCTTTGCCCAAAGACAATCTCTCTGCACTCTGTTGAATGCTGCTTTCAGCTCAACGAAGCAGGTGTATAATTTTGAACGCTTGCGTTTAGCTTTTCCGACAAGGAGGCTAAGTTCGAGGAGGTTGGTCATTGTACTCATGTCGGCTCTAAAGCCTGTCTGTGTTTATGGGATGATGTTTGCTGATGAAGCCCAAGTTTCCAGATCTAGTAGTAAATTGGAGGCAACAAAATTGGCTTCAACATCAATAAGGGCAATTCATCTTTAATTCGCTGGGTCGGACCGGGAGCCACATTTAAAAATAGGGTGTAGAATACTACTTCCCCAGCCAGGATGCTGGGATGGAGTTGGTAATAAAAGATTGGTGTAAGATCCGTGGCTGATGGGTCATCAATAATTACAGGAGACACTTTGTAGACATAAGCTGGGTTTATTCCATAGGAAGAGAATTCCATCCATCTCCCAAAAGCATCACTGGGCAACTGCTGATTTCCTTTCAACAACAGCATTCCATGCACTGTAATGACATCTATGCCATTCCAGTGACTACCATTCTAATGCCCCTTGAGGAATGACATCACTATCCACAGCCCAGATACGACACACCTCCCTCCTAACACAAACAAAAACCTCTAACATATGTACGGAAGAAAAACATAGCACAGGTTGAATCTTGAGAAACCAAGAAACTCAAGTAGCATTTCACAGAAAAGAATGAGACCAGAAATGCTGCATACGAAAATAATAAAGAAATCATTGAACAAAATCTCTCTAATAAGACAGTCTTCTCATCACCTTGAGGACATCCTTGGCCCAAACCTTATACCAGCATTGACCACTCCCCCATCAAGTTCCATTTCTCTACCCGTCCTCCCCTTCCCAAAGAAAATTAAGGGAACCATTGTACGCCCCTATCCTGCCAAGGTTCCAAATGCTGTGATCCTGCATCTTTACAGCTTTATCAAAAACTTTGATAACCCGAATAGGTGCCAAACATTTGGACCCACTTCCACACCATCCATGGCGCTTGATCATTACCATGTCACCCACTGCAACCAGTTTTTTTACAGCCTTCCTACAATCACAAAATTCATCTTCCTGGTATGCACTCTTTTAGCCTCCCTTTCACGCCAGTTTTTTGCAAACTCATCCTTCTTCACCACCTCTTCCAAGTTTCTCACCCATGAGGGCTCTACCATGGTGATTGGAGACCTTCCCCTAAATAGTTCAAAAGGAGAATTTCCTGTAGTGCTGTGAGGGGTTAATCTGTACATTTCGATTTTCTTCTCCACCTCTTCCTTCCAATTCAAGGAATTAGACCGCCAGCGCAATAGTTTCCTTGCGGACTTTATTAAATCTCTCCACCATACCATTTGTTTCTGGATGATAGAGAGCACACCTCTTGTGCATTATTCCACACATCCTCAAAAATTCCTCCATCTCCCGGGAGACAAGTTGAACTCCATTATCAGTTAGGAGTGTCTTTGGGTTACCTCCCCTTGCCATTAGACTCTTCAGGAACGCAATAACATGTTTGGTTTTGACTCCCAGTGTCAAGCACACCTCAGGCCACTGTGAAAACATATCCACAACCACCATCACATAGATTTGCTGACCCTCTCCATTAATAGGACCAAGAATGTCTAGAGCAATTTCCTTCCATGGCCCAGAAGGACGAGCTCTGACCACCATGGGCTGTACCCTTGTTTTCTTAGACTTCTCACTCAGGGAGCATGAAAAACAATCTTGTACAACCCTTTCAATCTATAAATCTATCCCCAGCCACCAATAAGAGGAACGCAATCTCTCCTTTGTTTTAGACATACCCAGATGGGAAACGTGCTAAATCGATTAACTTCTCACGAAGCCTGACAGGAGGTACTAGGAGAGTACCCCGAAACAAAAGATCACTGCATGTGCTCAACTCATCTTTCACTCCCCAAAATGCCTAACATTCATCAGAGCCGTGCCTTTAAGCATGCCAACCATTCCTCACAAGAGACAACACCTTACCAAGTACCGAATTCGCATCCAACTCTTCACACCACTGCTCCTCTGAAATAACACCATTTTCCACCACACACACAAAATCATCTTGTCTGTCATGCTCTTCTGAAACCAATCTTGACAACATGTCAGCAATACCATTCTCTTCTCCTGGTATATATCTCATGTTAAAATCGAATTCATGCAGAGCTATCACCCATTTATCCTTCCTGACACTAAGTCAATTCCTTTCTTCCTAAATATTTCATAGAGGAGTTTGTGGTCAGTTCTCACTTCAAATTTCACACCCCAAAGAAAGGTTTTCAACTTTCGAATCACCCAGAATACTGCAAGAGCTTTGCGCTCAATCACTGAATATCTAGATTCAGCATCCTTTAACCCACGTGAAACAAACACGATCATATTCATGCTATCGCTCCCTCTCTGCTGTAGCACTGCACCTAAGCCCTTAAGACTAGCATTAGTAGTGATTACGGATATTTTCTGAGGGTCAAAGGGGCATATCAGCAAGCGGCAGCGATAATTATCGCTGGCCGCTCTTAGCGAGAACTTTTTTATCGCTGTCTATCGCTGGCAATTATTGCCATGCTATCGCTGTATCAACAACGTATAGCGCAATGGCGATAATTTTCCAGCGATAGCGGTGTTTTCCATGGAACATCGCTGGTTTTCCAGCGATGTTCCATGGAAAACGGCGATAACCTTGCTGATACGACCCTGTGGTCGTATCAGCATAATCCACCCCCATTGTCAGGTATAGGTAAGTCTGCATTTTTGCAGACGTTAGTTTTTGGCGAAAAACGTGGGTTTCGCCAAAAACTAACGTCTGCAAAAATGCGTGGGCCTCCTTGTAAATATCGCAATGTACATTTCGCGATATTTTACAAGGTAGTCCGTCAGGGGGACGCCCAGTGACGCCCACTTTGCATCTCATTAGAGATGCGAAGTTAGGCGTGCTGGAAACGGGCGCTACGTCAAGGATACACGTGCTAGCATGTCCTTGATGATATTGCGATAACATTATCGCCGCTTTTCGCCCGAAAATGGACGCTAAAGCGGCGATAATGTTATCGCCACCCCTTATTAATATGCCCCAAAATTCTTTAGCTTGGAAGCCGCATTGAGCTTCTCCTTCAAAAGCGTAAACTCCTTCTCAGATGCTTCATACCATACAAATGCCACACCCTTACTCAACAACAGCCTCATATTCACAGTCAACTTAGCAAAATTTTCAACAAACTTGTAATACTCAATAATCCCCAAAAATGTCATCAGCTCCTCCCGTGAAGAGGGAGAGAACATGCATGAGATGGTGTTCACCAAATCAGCTTTAGGCATTAAGCCATCACCGGTAATCATAATGCCCTAAATAATTGATGGTGGTAGTGGCAAATTGGCATTTCTCTGCTCTGATAGTGAGATTCGATTCCTCAAATTTTTTCAAGACAGTTCTAAGATAAACACTGTGCTCCTCCATGTCCTTTCCAAACACAAGACTATCATATTGGTACACACACAAACTCGCAACCCCCTTCAAAACTCTCTCAATGGCACGTTGAAAGACTGACGTTGTTGAAACTAAGCCAAACAGCATACTAATGTATCTAAACGTACCAAAAGGAGTGACAAATGCAGTGTAGTCTTTGTAGGATTCCTTTAACTTCACCTGGTGGTACGCTGAGGTGAGATTGATCGTAATAAACACCCTTGCCCCGCTAAGCAACAACAACAGTTCTGAGATATTAGGAACTATAACATTCTTGTGTAGGTGCCTTAAATCAACACAGAGGCATAAACTGCGATTGGACTTGCGAGCTGCAACTACCGGGGCAAGCCACTCTGTTCCTTAGACTTCCTCAATTATTCCCCCCTCTTTGAGCTTCTCAATTTCCTTTTGCATTTCTTCTCTAAGAGCTAATGGTACATTCCTCACCTTGCAACATACTGGTTGGGCCCCAGGACATAGATGTATTTCATGTTGAAAGCCTCTTAAGCAACCTAGTTTCTCCCGGAACACATTGGGAAATTCCATCTTTATGCTATCCCCAATACCACTGCTAGGTGAAACACTGTCCACAATAAGATTCACTCTCTCCTTTAATTGAATGGGAGGATTTCCATTGGGGTTTAACATAACACTCAGACCACCTTGATGTATTCAGCTTATAATGCTGTCCTCTTTTTCTGAAACATAGATTTTTCCCGACACATATCTTTCCTTGTATCCTATTAACCCTGTAAAATATCCTCTCAGCTGTATCAGTTCGCCACCATAAGCATAGGGATTGGTATCAGGTTTAAGAAGGGAAACTTTATTCTCTAACTTATTTTGAAAGAATCTCTTTGAAATAATCGTGATCTTGGCCCCTGAATCAAATAGAACCTAGGTGGATTCCGCTTCTACTAAAATGGCATCAATGAGACTGGTTTTAGGCTTACCATCCTCACTCTCAACTTGCAAGACAATTTGACCAAATTTAAAGTCTTCACTCTCCTGATCATCCTCCATTTCCACACGTTTAACACTTAGGGTCCGATCACGATGTCGGACGGACCTGAGTCCGTCTGACATCGTTTGGGAACTGGGGCCGAATGACCTCATGTCGTCGGTCCCAACCCACGAATTAGGATGCAACCGAACACTGTTCGGTTGCATTCCTATTCTTTACAATGGGAGCATGCATTTTGACCAGAATGCATGCTCTCATTGCAAAGAGCTGAGGTGCAGTTCATCCCTGCACCCGGTGGCAGGCACCTTAAGGTGCCTGCCACCGGGTGCAGGGATCACCTAGGCCACCATCCGGAGGCCTTGCACCCATGGGGGTGCTGCTGGGAGCCCCCAAAGTTGGATTTCCACAGCCTTTCTGTGTCGGAAAGGCCGGCACAGCAAGGCTGTGGGAATCTGCCATCATAATCCTTCGGGCAGAAAGAGCCACCTGAGGGAGTACTGGAGGCTTTTTGAATGGCAGACGGGCTTTCCGAGCCCATTGAAAGCCATTCGGAAAGCCCGTTTGGATTCCTTTTCGACCGACCACATCATAATTGGTCGGTCGGAAAGGAATCCAAATGGGCTATTTCAATGCAGTCGGAGCCGTTTCCGACTGCATCGAAATCAGCCCATAGGTGTGAGACTGTTTGCTTTACACACAATTGCAATGTGCCCTTTTTTATTACACTTCGTACAGGTCGCTCTTAAGGCTGGACACCCCTTATCATTGGCCAAATTACCTGTCCTGTCACACCTATTACATTTGTGCAGGGTTACTTTACTTTTCACTCCACTCTCCTCACTCTTAACAGTACGTTTCTTCTGCTTTTCTTTCACTACTTGTATACTCTGCTCTTTCTCCTTCTTTATTGTGGCAACTCATTTCATAGAATGTTCCACCCTCTTAGCAACTTGCAGAACCTTATCCAAAGAGGGTTCATCTCTCATCCACAATTCTTCCCTCACCTTTTCCATGACGCACCCTAGCATGAATTGATCTCTAATTCGCTCATCAAGAAGAGCAGCAAACTTGCAGGAGGAGGCAAGTTTCCTTAATTCTTTCTGTAACATAGCATTCCACAGATTCACCTTCTTTCTGCACCCTTCTTGAAAGATGATATCTCTCCAGTATTGTGCTCACCTTCAGCAAAAAATGTTTATCTAATTTCTTAACACAAATTTCATACTCATTCAAATCCTCTGATTCTGCAACAGGAAGTTCCGGCAAGTGATCAAAAATCTCCTGCCCCTCAGACCCCAACCAATGAGGCAGGAGGGTTGACCTCCGCTCAGCATTCCACAAAGCACCACACACCTTTGCATATCTTTCAAAAACTTTCTTCCATTTCTGCCACCTGATGGGAGGTGCACCATGAGTTGTAAGAAAGAAAGGTGGTGCAGTAACATTTTGCATGGTGCCAGTCAGAACCTTGAAAATCACAGTGGAACCGAAGAGAGTTTGAGTCAAAACACAAAATGCACAATAAAAACTGTGTGAACTTAAAGCAAGCTAAAGTGAAAATACCCCAATAAAATTTAAAATGTCAATGAAGACGATCAAACTTATAAACAAACTCATAGTTCCCCAACTTCGCCTTGTGCATAATTATCAAAACCCAGTATATTTTTTAAAGAGAATGTGCACATCACTCAACCACTAATTATGTCAGGGTTTTCAAAGACCATCCAGAACGAATATATAAAGATGACTGTGAGGGATAACACACAAGAGTGTGCCTGTCACTGAGCAGGCAATGGAAAGGGAAACAAAGTCACAAAGAGTACTGCAGTGTCTAGACTCACCAACAAAGTGTTCCCATCACTGAAAAGGCAGTTCATACTGCAATGCCTTGATTCACCAAGACAGTGTGCCCGTTACTGACAGGCAAGTTCCATGAAGACAAGAAACTCTGTTTTTTCTCCATTCGCAGACTAAGTGTGCCTGTTACTGAACAGGCACGGTGAACGCTCCAGGTTACCGCTATTGTTGGGATGTCACATCCTGTACATGGACTTCAGGACTGCGCATAGACTGCAAGGTGAGCGCTCCAACCTTACTGCTCCTGCTGCGAGTTGATGTCACAGTGCATGCGCGAACTCCAAAGGTCAGAGTGGTCTGGCAGGCAGACGGACAATTGGAACTTACTATGGAGTCGCCACGCACCCTGCTTGAGATCAAGAGTGAACAGTGGAAAGCACCCTGATTGAGGCAGGTGAGGACCAAGTGCGAGCACATAAAATGGCACTCACAAGACTGCACAGTGGGTATTCCAGCCATAACAGCTTTTCCAGATGTATAGCAAGGTTACACCGAGGGACAAACAAGCGGCTAGGTGAAATGACCAAAGCAACATGCTAAATATTTCCAGTGCGCACACCACTTGAAGAGTGAAGGCACATAGAAATAACACTTCTTTCTCTTTCAAATTAACTTGTCTTTAAGTATATTCCCTTAATTTTTGACTGTCAAAACAATTACAAAAGGACTCAGGAACTCCAATGAGAAAGAATTGAAGATAGCAGTCCATTGAAAGAATATCCAGCAGAACGGTGGTTTGTTGGGATCCTCTCCTCTCTGTTCCTAATCAGTTAAGCTGCTGACTACGCCAGTGTAAGATCCGTTGGTGATGGGTCATCAATAATTACAGGAGACACGTTGTAGGCATAAGCTGGGTTTATTCCATAGGAAGAGAATCCCATTCATCTCCCAACAGCATCACTGGGCAACTGCTGATTTCCTTTCAACAACAACATTCCATGCACTGTAAAGACATCAATGCCATTCCAGTGACTACCATTCTAATTCCTCTTGAGGATTGACATCACTATCCACAGCCCAGATACCTCAGCTGGTTAAATAGCAGAGTGAGGTAGGAGGCCCAAAAAGGCTGATCATGCTTGAACAAGACATTTTGGAGCCCATTTGGTCCGGGGGCCCGGTCTGGTCTCAATTTCTTAAGGGTGATTCGAACTTGCGAATCTTTCAGCCATGGGCCTTCTGGAGGTTTGAACAATGAACTTTCTGGGAGAGTGGTTTTCGAGATTGATGGAGTGATCTGCATAGCATTATCGGCATCTTGTGCAGGAAATGCAGCTGTTATATGAGATATCCGATATTCTGAGAGGCCGGTGTTGTGATGGCAAAATCTGCCATTTGCAAGAGTGTTGATTTTGGCCGAAAATTGTTTGCTATTTTTCATTTTACTTGTGTTCAGGAGCTTTAGCCATACATTCATCTGGTATGTTTTTTTAGCTGTCCGGGTGGCCTTTCTGTGGGTTAGCCCTAGAAATGCAATTTGGTTCCTGGAGACTTGGCTGATCTTTGGATCCAGCTTCCAGAGTTTTCTGATCTCCCTGTTTAGTTCCCTTTTTTTCAGTGAGAAATGTGGTAAATCAGGCTGTGCCTTTCCTAAAAATGTTAGAGCATTGTGTGGAATTGAATGAAAAGGTAGCAGCGAGCACCACTATCAAAGTCTCCCATAATTGCCAAGATGATAACCTTTGTGTAAAATTCGGTTGAGTTAAAAATGCGGTTATATAGTCCATGAATGAGGCGGCAACAGTTCCATTCCAAGTGAGTAGTTTCAGATTATAGGAACTGGGTGCCATGAGCAGATCTTTAGCTCGAGGGGCTCTGGATGGACATGTCAAAAACTCCACATGCTGGGGGAGGTGGTCACTCTCCACTCTGACTGTTACACTGTAACGATTGATTGTGAAGAGCAGCTCTGTATCTACAAATATGTAATTCAGCATGGAGTTGATTGTATTTGATGTTCTGGTACAAGCTGCTGGTTGATCTTGGGGAAGACGGCTGTTGAGTGTAAACAGGCCGATGTTCTCAAGAGTCGTGGCACACACTTTACCATGTTGGTCAATTCTGAAATGGGTTGGAATTACTGGCATTGTTTGAGGGACACCAATTGAACGCTGTTGGCACAGATGAGTGTTGATTTGCAGTAAATACATGTTAAAGTCTCCTGACAGAATCATGCAATCTTGAGGGAAAGTGTATTTATGGATTTAAGTAATGCTGTTATTGATTCTATCTTTCCCACCTTACTCTTTGGACTACGGTGAATGTATACATACATTGTAAATTAAGAGACTAAAGTGACTGACGTTACTTTGTGATGTTAGTAATGTTGGGGCTGAAAGCTTGACACATTATGCCCATGTTAGTCCTAAGTCTATTAGTTCCTGGTGCCACTGAAGGTGAGTTTCTAGTTACGTGGACAGGCCGCCTGTCTACCTGCCTTAGTTCTTTTTTTGCTTCTAAATGGAATTCCTTAAAACCTGTGATTGGAGTCGGTTGTTCAGCCCAGGTTTCCTGTAAAAGCAGAATGATGAACATTTGGAGGTAAGTGGTAAAATCGTTTTCCCCCACCTTACTACTGAGGCCATTCACGTTCCAAGAGCACAATGTTAGGGGATAGTGGTCATTGGTTCTTTCCATATGTTTTTGCATTCATGCTTCCCTCTTGCCTCCCTGGACAGGGCCTTGCAGTGTTCATAAGGAAACTTGCCGCATGTAGCTGGAAGCTCCTGGGACAGAGGTTTGCTGAATGCCTAGTTTCTGCAACCTATAAATAGATCGGTCCGTGGGGCCAATTAATCCCCTCAGCACCCCGCTAGTAGGTATGTCACCCTTCTGGAGTTGTTTCTGCTGTGGGTGAGGGGGGGTGGGGTAAAGCTCTGAAACTGACATTCTTAGTTCAATGCCCCATTTGGAAAAGCGCTCCCTGTGTTGCCATACTTCTGTAGCTGTCCTTGAATTAATCCATGTAACAATTGTTATTTCGCTGCCAGCCACTACTGGGTTAGGTTTAAACTCTACTCCTTCGATGTGGTGTGTTGGTAGGTGGTTAGGATTGACTAAGACCCTTGCCAGTTTTAAAATTGCGCTCCTGTTTAGAATGTCATGCCGTCATCTGGATCTTTAGCGTGGAATCATTTCAAGTGTCGCTAGGTCTTTTTGGAGTCAGCTTCAGTTTGTGGAGGAGCCCCATGGCTAGGCTGGGTCACTTACCATTTTTGTTCTCCTAGATGTTGCTGGAGCTGATTTGACCCTGCAGTAGGTAAAAACGGTGGAATGGATTCGGCTGAAGTCATGTGATCTTGTTGGCTTGCAGGTTCACCTTGACTTGGGTGAATCAAGGATGACATGGTAATAAGTCTTGTTAAGACTGGTCGATTAAATTTGTGCTAGAAAACTTTGGCCATATGTCGGTGACCTGGACGGATGAAGTTGTTCAGACTCTGTGGAGGCTGGTTGATTGGATTGTGCTGAAATGTTTTGGCCCTATGTTGGTGACCTGGACGGATGCAGTTGCTCTGACTCTGTGGAGGCTGTTATAGGAGTTTGAAAAGATGGGCTTGAGATCGTGCACGGGGGAGGGGTAACTTGAAAAATGTGGCCATATGTAGGTGACCTGGATTGATGCAGTGTTCAGACTCTGTGGAGGCTGGTCGATTGGATTGTGCTTGAAAGTTTTGGCCATATGTTGACCTGGACGGATGCATTTGCTCAGACTCTGTGGAGGCTGTTATAGGAGCGTTGAAAAGATGGGCTTTAGATCGTGCACGGGGAGGGGTAACTTGACTTGACCCAACCCGAGTGGTGACTGCAGGGTAAATTGTGTCCTGTTGTTCTCGAACCTTAATTAGAGGGTGAGCAACCTGAGGATGTTGTGTCTCAGAGCAGTTGGACATGGGAGGTGACTTGGCTGCCCACCTCATGGAGGAGGATGTGAGCTTTTCTTGGCCATGGGATACATGTCCCCTTGTTTCGTGGTTGGAGTGATGGGCTCTATCAGTTTGGAGTCGTTAAGAGGCTCTTCTTTATTTTTTTTAAACAGTGGATGAAGGGGAACTGTCCCCTACTGGGGTTCACTTTTCTTTGAGGTCTGGTGGCTGTCTAGTCTCATTTGAGTGTAATTATTGTGAAGTGGACTTTGTGCTTGTGCTACTTGTCTTTTCTGCTTTATTGTTCCTTACTTTCCTAAAGGATTTGCGTTCTCTTTTAGTTAGGAGAGTCTTTGGTACTCCAACAGTTTAAGGTCATCTCCCTTAACTATGTCTGCCAACCTCACTCTCTCTATCCCCACTTCTCTATGCGCCATGATCTTCTCTCTACTGCACCTTTGTCTAGCTCACGTCTCTTTCAATATAGCCAAAATACCTCATTCAACTTCATCTCTACCTCTCTCTCATGACCTCGATCATTTCTCTATCACTCTCTGTGCCTCTATCTATATACATCACTCTTGATCTCCTCTCTGTTCCTCAACTCTCTCCACCTCATTCCTTCTCTCGTCCTCATGGCACATTTTCCTCCATATCTCCCCAAACTCTCATCCATCTACTTCACTTCTCGCACAACCTCATTTCTACTTTTACCTCAACTATCACTCTCCCCTTGTCTCTGCTACATTATCTTTGCCTACTTCTCTCTCAACCTTTCTCTACCTCACCACTTTGTTCACTTTTCTATCTTATTTCTCACTTTAATTCAGATCTCTCACACTACATCATCTCTCTATGCCCCAGTATGCCATCTCTCACTATCTAACATCTCAGTTTACTTCACTGTTAGTTAACTACCTCGCCTCTCCTTCTCCCCTTTCTCTCATTTACTTCTGTTCCCTTTCCTTCACCTCTCTAAATATTTACCAATGGAATGGTGAAAAACCTCAGAGCAGTGCTTTGATTTTAACTGTTGTAGCAAGAACATCATTGGTGAAGGGGGATATATTTGTGATTACAAATATTTGTCAATTAAATATCACAGTTTCACTTACTACATGCATATTTCTTACTTTAATTTTATGCACTAATCCTGTAAACTTCCAACAAGTCACCCTTGGAGTGTTTTATCTCAATGGGAGTAACAAGAGGGCTAGACACTGAATTCCACAAAAAATGTTGTTGTTGCAAGTAGAGAACATCTAGATCTAAACAAAAAAAAATGCTTTCAAGCTTTCTTTTGATACTGTTGGGCGGGCGGGCACCAAGCAGCTTGAGATTTTGGCTGTTTTTCTGCACCATCACTTCTGAGGGTTTAGTGTATAACTGAATATTGTTTGGAATCACAGCAGCTTGAGTGAGTTGAAATGGGGTAATAAACTCAAAGTTACTCCAAATATGGGTCATCGAAATATATTGTGCCCAGGGCCCCTCAAATCCTTACGATGTCCCCGGCTCCACTGGTAATTACACAGCTTCAGAAATCTAAGAGATAAATGTTAATCACATAGAAGGGCAATGGCATGCAATTAATACTTACGAAATAATTCAGAACTGAAATAAATCTCTACAGTTTTGGTTAACTTTAGTAATATTGTTATCAGGCTAAGTAGCCTTATCAAAAATAGTGATTCTCCCTTGATCATATCATAATCAAAAAAGGGAGGGGGAGAAATATAATAGCCCAACACACATCCTCCCAGAATAATCTCTCTGCAGTAAACAGACACTCCTTAAAACAATGTACTCATGACAAGGTACAAGCCGGCATGGTCAAAAACACTTGTATGCCACTTACTTCATCAACCAAGTGGCCCGGCAATCCCCATGTAAATTCATACAATCACTTTTGCCCTTCCTAAAAAGAACCCCACCAACAAAATGACAGTCATCTTGTGATCATAGATAAGGGCCCAAAAACGGGCTCCTTTTATGAAGCTCGTTGGGATTTACACACTCTTCCTAATGTGGAGCATGACCACATGATGAAGCAAGCCACATAGGTAGCTGAGGGACTGTGTACCCTACAAAGGATTCTCTTCGGGTTAGTGATATTGAGCCTGTGATACTGAACATCACATGTGTTGCCTGGGTTTTCCTTCGAAGAGGATATCTCTTTTCTAATGTACCATGTATTCAACCCCTCTCCAGCCCCTCAAGATATTCAATAGTTTATTGATGTTGTTACTATAGGGAAGCAAAAGAAGCAGGATACAAATGGATACAGTTAAAATGAACTCTGCTGCTGGATAGGTACTGAGCCCAGATTTTAAGAATTATTATTTAGCAGCACACTACAATTCATTGTATCTTGGTTCAGTGATGACGAGATGTCATAAAGCTCCCAAAGCCAAACTCCATTTTGAGCATGTTAAATTAGCTTGTCTGCCTATGGTCCATATGGCGCAAGACATTATAATCCGCAGAACTTGTGAATGTGCCAGTTCATTCAAACAGTCACTTTGCTAAAACCTAAGGTAACATAAGTCTGCTACAATGTCCCTGATATCTGCATTTCAAGGTTTCAAGATTAATGTGCATTATAAACATGCAGCCCGAGTTGACATATTTTTGTTACGCTGGTTCTGTTTCAGATTAATGGAAAGTTCCACAGTGTAGGGTAAAAGTCAGTGGTCAACCATATTTAAAATCCATAAATTGACTACTGGAGCAAAGAGGCCTTTGCCTCAGGTTATCGTAAGCGGTCCTGCCAGACTGCTGCAATATTCATTGCTATGCTGAAAGTAGAAACAGAGAGGAGCAGAGCTGAGCCCAGTTATGTTTTTTCCTTCCGAGGAAATACCTGAGGAAATATTCTCTCCCGGCCAAAGTCTGATAACTACACCTTCTCTTCGGTGGCAAGTATGAAGTGAACTGTATCCTAAAACACTCTAAAGGCAAGTTAGCTATTCCATGCTCTCATAGAGTAGTGCATAGAAGTGGCCGTTAGGGTGTTAGGCTACTAGGAACATTTCAATCATGTTAGAAATGTTCATTTTATTCTCACTGCCAGCAACATGTATTAGTGTTGTTCAAATTATATTATGTGCAGTTATTATTCATGTACTAACTAATAGGATGTTGAAATAAATTTTTTAAAGCATATATAGTGTCTTTTTTAGTACAGTACTTGGGTGTGCTATACTAAAGAACAAATTTGGGTTTGAATTACCACTGCATCCCTGATCCCTTTACAGGACTGTTGGCAACCCAGAAAGCACAAACAACACATCGGCAGGTTTGTCAAGTGGGGTTGTGTGTGACTACAATAAACTGGACTTTCATGCTCACGAGCTGGTGCACTGAACTAAGTCCAGGCACCCTTTGGGTGGGACGCCAATCCTTATAGAGGTAGGCCAGATTTGTAGTTCCCGTAGCAGTGATAATTGCCACTAATTTGCTGAGGAGGCAATACCCAAATCAAGCCTTGCGTTCTGCACTGTTTAAGTGCAATTGTGCCCCAAAAGGGACTCTCTACACTTATGAAAATGGCAATAACACCAGACATTATTGATAAAATACAGAAAATAAGCCATATGTATGCCAGGCCTGAATATAGTACAATAATCTGTGGCCTGAACTTCACAATGTTAAACCGGGAAGGGTGTTTAGTGATGGTTGGCCTATATGATGAAAACAACTTTCTGTCATTTAGCTCTGTTCCAAAATGTTAACACATTGAGAGAGGGACAGCTCCCTCATTACAACAGATTTCAGAATCCAAATAAAGATGCATAGTTCACACTTTATGTGGGTTCTCAGATAATCTAATCAGTAGAGGATGGATTACTATGCTATATGGAGCAATCAGTAATAATTCTACAAAGAAATTCTTGTCTCTTAATGAAAAATTAGTGAAAGACTGAGGAGCAGAGATCACACCATATGAATGGGACAAATCACTTATACTAGCACAGAAGGCATGCTCCACTCAAACTGATTAATGCTCATACATTTTAATTGGCATTACCCACAATAAGAGCTACCCCTCTAGATGTGAAGGGGAAGGTTAAAGTACTGTATAACAAAATTAGCTACCCTCAACCAAACCTATTCTCCTCAGTGGATGGCCTACAAGTCTATATGCACAGGAATAGATAATTGTATCATTGGGGGTGGCCGCTGCAGGGAAGAGCCGTAGGGCGGTGAGGCCAGGTGAGGGGGGATTTCGAGAGACGACCACGAGGGGAAATTATTTATTTATTTAATTTTCCCTTGTGTTCGTCTCTCGAAATCCCGCCTACCCGGCCCCACCGCTCTTACCTGCAGCGGCCGCGGCTGTATGCCCAACAATTATTTATTATTGTTCTGAATGTTCAATAAAAATGTCGCATAGAAATGTTTTCATATATTTGATAGCATTACATACAAAATCATCATACCCTTATCTGCACGTTCTATCATTAAAACCCACATTCTTCCTATAGATTCTGTTCACCAACATCCTTGTCTCCTTTGAGAAGTGATTTGTCAGCAAAACTGGATGCACAGTGTTAACATTCATCCTTAGTTCTGTAGTTCTTACAGCATTCCAGTGGCTATCAAATTATTTGTTCTACCTTGTTCAAGACAAACATATATTCTCATACAAACAGGTCAAGCAGCTTCAATAAGCATCCAGTGGGTGAATTCCTCTGCTCCAAAATAATTACAAAACTATAGGACTCAATCATAACCCAGTGCTCTTCTATTTGTGCATATATAAATATATATCCATCCCACTTTAAAAACATATATCATGTTCAATTTTCATGTTCTCCATGTTTTGTAAATCTATTTATGAGAATTTTAGCAAAGTAGTGTTTCAATAAAACGCAAATACAGCACCAAATGATCTTATATTATTGTTACTTTATTCTTTATGATCCATTTGTAAGGCCCTGAATATCACATTCACTCCAGTTTCTGTCTATATTACACATCTCTTTACCGTTTTTTAAATCACCTTAATATGTTTCTACATATATATTCAGTTTAGGATTGTAGGAAAATGCCTCTTTTGCAAGATTAACCCCATGAACTGCAGATGCTGATTACTTGACTCTGTACACTCTGGCCCATAAAACATATCAAAATTAGCTACACTCCTAATTGTCATCCTTAACCCGTTGCGTGCGTCTGTCGGCCAACAGCCATCGCGAGCACTACCTCTGTATGGCTGTGAACGTCCGTTGGCCGACGCGGCCCCGCCCACTCCGCTAAACCGCCGCACCGCGGCGGAATTGCCGCCGCGGTTAAGCGGTTAACTTACATATAAGTCTCTAGTATATGGAACAAAAGTGTACCAGGGCCTGCAAGTTAAATGTCACTAGTGGACATCAGCACATATTGTGCAACCACTAAATTAACAATGCAGAGTGGGCGTGGTCTGGCCATGAGAAAAGATGGCCGCCTGATCCGGGAGCTCCGCTGAGGGACGGGCTCCGGACGGAGGCGGCGACCTTCTGAGTGCGGCTGGAGAAATTTTTCCTCATAAGGGGGTATAAACTTCGGATCCCGACGGCCCAGGCTCCAAAGCTGCCATCGGGCATCCAGAGGAAAAAATAACTTGAGGCACGGGTGAGTGAATGGGGCCTAGAGGTGCGCTTACAGCCTTGGTCCTTGCGTAGCCCGTTAACCCCGCCTCCAACTCCTCACGCCCTATACCCATTGCCCCGGTTGCATAGGCCCGCTGACCGGAGCAGGTGTAATTACATCGGCGGCAATTTCACTGACAATATTTCATTCAGGAACATTAATACCTCACATTTTCATCATGAGAGCCCTTGACCCGGATGCCTAAGGAGACTCTTAGCTGACTAAAATGTGAGTGAGGAGGGTCTGGGGAGACTTACCCACAGCCTCGGTCCTCGCGTATCTGCTGGCATCAACAACTCCTGACGTCTGCGGCGCTCCCCCCCCCCTCTTCGGATCTGTGATGGGCGGAATCGATCTCTACCCCGGCTACAATTTATTGAGAGTGGAGCGCAGCCCTGACTACTTCACAACTTTGACTTCCTATCTGGCACCACCCACCCTCTGAAAATTCCGGAGTGTTGGCGCGATAGGTGCGCCCCAGGACTCTGCCAGAACTAAGCAGCTGCAGAGGGGCGCTCTGAGTGGGTGAGTGTGACCCCCCACACCCCATATACATAGTCTGGAGGCAGCACCGAGGCACAGCAGGCCTTACATTTATACCAGGACCACGTCGCACCAAACACGCCATAGAGCGCCCACGGCCGGCATCACGATTGGGGGAGGGAGAGTTATGGACATGACTTCTCCCCCCATGCAGGCAGGAGGGGGAGAGAGTCATGGCTCCCTAAATTAAGCACCTAGATCCCCAGCTTCTCCCCCCCACGGCGCCAACAAAACTACAACGCAGCAAGCACTCCACTGAGTATTACCAAGGCCCCCAACAGGGCAAAAGATAGCAGAAGTGTCCACGGTGAAGAGGATTAACACGAGAGAGGACCTCCTGCATGCGACATAGCATCTAAGTTCCTCTGTCACCATCTAGGCTACCACACGACGCAGTGGAAACGGAGAGAGAGAGCGCAGGTTTATACACACGCTCCCAGCAAGGAGTGCACCCAAGGAATACTGATCCACTGCACGTGGTTCACGCAATAGTCCCCAATGGGAGAATCGGCCGTTGCGGTGCTTACAGGCATAATGGAGAACATCTTGGCAAGACGGAAGAGCCCTGTGGAAACCGGGCACGAACCTCAATACACTCCAACTACTCGATATAAGCCGAGATCAAGCGGGAGTCCGACATCCATGTCTGGGTAATCAGAGGAGAGCAGTTACTGCAGGTCTATAACTGGACCACATATAACCTGGCCTTTACCCATCCCTGCTACCTATTTGCCCTCCCATAGTACATCCTCCTAGTACTGAAGCCGAATGTACGCGAACAAGCACGGGAACAAGTCCTCCAAGCATCTTCTCTTTGCAGACGCGCTAAAACAACCCAGGAATATGTCTGCGAAGGGCACCGCATCCCCTACAAGCGGTCCTCCTAGGACCCCCTCACCACCACAAAATGGGACCATGGACCGTATCCTACTAGAAATTTCAACCATCAGTCGCCGTCTTGAAGGAATGGACACTAATATTTCCTCTCTGGCAGCGGAAGCAAAATCGATTCGAACAGACATTGCGGGGTTCCACACAAAGGTTGAAGGGCTGGACCAAAGACTGACGACAGTGGAGGGACGCCTCGAATCCGTCCACAGCAGGGACCAGGAGCTGTTAGTTCTCCGTAGCAAACTAATAGACCTGGAAGATCGCAGCCGGAGTGACAATGTCCGTTTCTTCGGATTTCCAGAGAAAATTGAAGGTCAGAATGCCAGAGCGTTCCTATGTGACGTCCTCCCGAAGCTGCTGGATATCATCTTCGACCCGCCACTGGAGATACAACGTGCCCATTGCATCGGTCCCCCACGCAAGGACTCCACCACACAGCCACGTCCCCTCATTGCTTGCTTCCTCAGGCACGAACAGGCGGGGCAGTTGTTGACCAAGGCCCGCAACAGTGGATCTTTCTCATATGATGGTCACGATATACGTTTGGCTGCTGACATTTCCAGGGAAACCAACGATCGCCGCAAGGCATTTCTCTCCATGAGACCCCAGCTGCGCCAGTCGTACATCTAGTACGGCCTCTTTGAGCCTGCCCGCTTCAGTGTCACTAAAGATGGAGTCTCCAAAGTCTTCTATGAACCGGAGTACCTGCATCTCTTCCTAGACCGCATAGATTCGCACGAAATGGACACTGATCATGCTAACCCGGAGCAGGTACAATCTTACCATTCCCTCCAGCCCCCGACAACAGAAGACGAAACTTCAGCGGATCCTGGAACCGCGTTAGAGAACGGGAGAGAGCCGCTCGCACCCATGATGACAAAGCTTCGGCATTACAAACTGTGGCCACCTTTATCCAGGAACAACATAGAGACAAGTCCTGTTCACCACTAAAGCCTGCCCTGCATGCAGACTGAGATTGAAGGGAGGCCTAGTTCGGGCCTCTCATTCCAGACAGAATCGATGATGGACTCAGTTCCAAGAAGAACCCGGACAGCTGAGTATTGCTTTCATAGTGTTAAGAATAATAACAATATTAACTGTTTGCTCTTTTGCTTAGTTGTATTTACACTATATGTTGCCTGCAAAAATGATTTTATTGCTCTGCTCTCAGTTGTTGAAACTATAAATTGCATTGCTGCCTTCGCCCTAATTTAACACTATATGCCTTTTCCTCCTTAATGCTCTCCCCGGATCTGACCACCCAGCATATTATCACATCATATTTGGATATCATTTGGGCCGCAGCGAAAGCTACAATTCGGGGCCAGCTCATGCGAGATGCGGCACAGGCCAATAGGCAAACAATACTCGGCAGAAAGAACTAGAAAAAGACATTGCATCCTATACCCGCCTTTACACAGACAAACCGACTCTGCAGCACCGTAACTCCTTAGAACAGGCCTGCATTGCACTAAATAGCCTGTTTACTTCAAAAGTTGAATACGCCTTACAAAGGATGAAAGGAAGGCATTACGAGCAGGGAGAAAAGGCAGGGAGGCTGCTGGCGGCGCAGCTACGCCAAAGGGAAGCTGCCATGGCCATACCGGTAATACAGTCAGTCAATGGGACAACACTCACTCGCCCCCAAGATATTGTGAACGAATTTGCTCAGTTCTATCAGACCCTTTACACCCCTGGGGCACAGACCGATACAGCTAAAATCACCACTTTTATTTCAGAGGGGACTCTCCCCCGCTTATCGGACAAGGGCAGAGAACTTCTTGAGGGAGAGATCAGCAAGGAGGAAATAGCGCAAGCGATAGCGAACCTCCCCTATCACAAGGCCCCCGGAGAGGATGGATTCCCGGCGGAATTCTATAGATGGGTCGGGAATGGGGTAGTCGACACTCTCCAGGCGGCATTCCAAGAAGCAGAGCTCAAATCCTCTTTAGGTCCCCTCTCTAATAAAGCAGTGATTGCTGTTTAACCTAAGCCTGGTAAAGACCCCACATTTGCGGTAGTTACCACCCCATTTCACTGCTAAACTGTGATATAGAAATTTTGGCCAGTTTTCAGGCCACCCGCCTCCGCAAAGTCCTCCCCTCCCTGGTCCACCACACACAAGTAGGATTCGTTCCCGGCCGCTCCTCCAGAAATCATATGCGAACCCTGGCACATACTCTATGGTCCGCTAAAAACCTTCATTCCGATGCACTGGCATTGTCACTTGATGCGGAGAAAGCATTTGATCGCATCGAGTGGGACTATCTTTTTAAAGTAATGGCGCAATTCTGTTTGGGGGATCAGTTCATCTCCAAAGTACGACTGCTATACGACAACCCCACCACCCAGGTAAATTGTGGGGGTTTCATCTCTGACCCGTTTCCGATCCGTCGGGGGACGCTCCAGGGTTGCCCCCTCTCCCCCTCCTTTTCCTCTTGGCTATGGAACCCCTGGCAGCTAACTTACGCCAATCGACCAAAGTCATGGGCGTGCCTCTTCCGGTGGGGGAATCCAAACTCTATCTGTATGCGGACAGTATCCTACTTACCCTCACGGACCTACATAGTTCCCTACCATCTCTGCATCAAATAATAAACGACTTTTCATCCTTCTCGGGTTACAAAATAAATTGGGACAAAAGTGAAGCCTTACCCATCTCGGACGGAACCACAAAGGCGGCCATACATGGATTCCCCTTCCACTGGCAACCATCGCGCCTCAAATACTTGGGCGTTTTAGTAAATAAAGGAATGGAGGGGATGATCGCGGATAATATGGGCCCCTTGCTCAACAAATTGCAGCGCGACTTTGACAAGTGGAAGGCGCTGGGGCTCTCCATGTGGGGTAGGGTTCAAGCAGTACGTATGGTCACACTCCTGCATTTCATTTACACTTTGGGCATGCTTCCCTTACAGGTACCTCTGGCCACACTGCGTTTAATTGACTCCAAAATAAAATCCTTTCTCTCGGGCTCCTTGAGGCCAGGTCTGGGCGCTCTGAAATTTAAGGCACGCCGTTCTTGCAGGGGACTAAGCCTCCCATCAATAGAACACTTTGCACTTGCACTACAGCTCTCTCAAATGGCTCTCTCAGAGAGCTGTAGTGCAAGTGCAAAGTGTACCCCTGATATACCAGAAATATGCCAGATACCCCTGATATACCGCAATGGGTGCAAATAGAGAGACACCTACTATCTACAGGGTTACGCCTCTCTGCTTTATATGGTCAGGGGGCTAGCCATCAAGACCCCTCAAACCCAGTACTATTAGCTATGCACAAGGCTTGGCAACATGTGCATTGGCTGATGGGCTCACACCCATGATTACATGAGAAAGCCCCTCTTTGGGGAAATTCTGGCATACGCATCAATAGACAGCCACTGTCATGGCCACTATGGGAGGAGGCGGGCATCCACACTCTGGGTCAGCTCCTCCACAATGGGGACCTTAAGACATTTGCGCAACTCCAGGAGGAATTTGGTCTTCCCACGTCGCAGTCCCGTAAACATATGCAGCTATGCCGATGTCTACAGAAATGTCTGGGACAGCGCCCTTGGTCACTTCCAATCTCGCCGGTATTATCATACCTCCGCACGTGGGGTTTGCACAAAGGAGTTACATCCGGCCTCTACGGTGTACTCACCTCTCATCTCTTCTCACAACCCCTGTTACAAACTCTTCGCACCAGATGGCAAGCCCGGCTCTCGGTCTTTTATGGATCAGAGGAGTGGGCAGAACTCTTAGACGACTTGGACAGGGGTGCCCGAGAGGCAAGACTGACATTTTGTCTGTTTAAAATCCTACACGAGTGGCACTGGTCACCGATGAAGTTGCATAAAGCAGGCCTTCTTCCGCATGCAAACTGCTGGAGATGTGAAAATACAGCTTGTGATACAACCCACATCATATGCGAGTGTCCCTCGGTACAACCCTTTTGGGCCTACGTGGGCAAGACCTTTAGCACCACTATGCCCTTGCGCCTGCCGCTTACTTCCGCTGCTATCCTTCTGCATGACCTACGGTGCTCCCCAGAATTGTCAAAGCCACAACGCCGACTCTATCATACAGCACTTGCCACAGCTAAGCTATGTATCCTGCGTCAGTGGAGATCGCCGACTCCTCCATCTCAGGAGGCTTGGTTAGTAGCCATGATTCACACGGTCTCACACGAACGAGTTATTTACAACCTTCAGGACCAATCTGAACTGTTCGTTCATGTGTGGGCGCCTTTCCTACGTACAGAGAGCAACAGCGAGCGATGCATCACAACAGAAAGTCCACCTCGGACATCAACATGACAACATTAAGTCGTCATAACGACTTACTCTACTTTACTCTACTCCTCCCCGTGCACATGAGCCCCATCCCTCCCCCCCACTCCCCTGCCTACCCGCCTCACACCCTCCTCCCCCTTCTGTCTCTTCCCCCTCTTGCCTTTCCCACTCCCAGTGACAACTTCACCCCCGTAATCCTTGATATTCCTCCTTCCTTTCCTCCTCCCAATACACCCAATATTTTCCCTCCCCTCCCCATCCCCCTCCCTGATTTCCTGGCACCGTGGCTCCACAAGCTAATATTAGTTAAGTCACATCAAGACATTATTATATGTCTCACCATTAACTGACGTAGTCTCACACCCTCCCCTATCTGTGCTCCTATTATGCCCTTGATATGGTCAATGTAACTTTAAACCAGAGCACCCACTCTTCTCACACCTCATATTGTAGTTGACACACGCCTGAGGCGTTTCCTTTTCTTGCATCACCTCACCACACCTCCCTACGGACTTATGCGTTCCGCGTATTGTCCCCCCCCCTCTATGCCTAGGAACCAATACGGTCCCAGCATGATCAGTCTAGACATGGCCCCCTATACTATGTTATCGCCGATACGTCAATCCTTCCCCTCCCCCCTCCCTCGTTCACATTTCAATGCAGCATATTTAACAATTTCTTATGGAAATAGACATCCCCCCTTTTTTCCTTTCCTCTTGTCCCTTCTTTCCGTCCTATCATCTTCGTTCTAAATACTTTCTTCAATCTTCAAGAGGCATGCACCACACAATTTTTCTTTGCTGTAATATTTAATGTGGTCATTGTATTGGTGTGGTCGACGCTGATGTTCCTATGATGTTATTTTACTTTAAAATTGATAATAAAATTATAACACAAAAATAAATTGACAATGCAAAGCATGTCTCCAGGCTTGCCAATGCAGCCTGGGTGTGCAGATTTGCTAAGCTTAAACCTTCCTTTTAAATATTTCTAAGTTACCTTTAAGGTAGGGCCTAAATGACTGTAGGACAGTGTGTGTGGTATTCAAAAAAATGTACATCTCCTGGCAGTGAAAATAACTCCAAAGTCGTTTTTCACTGTAGCAAGGCTGGCTCTCCCACAGGAAAATACTGGGTTACATTAAAACAACTTATATAAGTTAGTTTTAGCTTGGGAGCGGCTACAGAAATTATTCAAGGACTCGTTTAATAGTAATTTGAAATCCAACTTAATGGTCAAAGCAAATTTTATACTATTATTTTAGAAATGGCACTTTTAAAAAGTTGTCATTTTCCTGCCTTAGCCAAAATGACCTTTTTACCAGTGCCCAGTGTCGCATGGCTGCTGATGGCTCCCCAGTGGTGAAATGTGGATTGTTCCCAGACAGTGGACAACTGGCTCTGGTTGTGGGGGTGGCTCCTCCCTTGGCAGGATGCGCTGAGTCTGTGCCCGGCTCCTTCCTGAGCTTCAAAGGATGCCTACCCTGTCAGTGGAAAATGGAGGTCACATTGAAGCCTGCCCCCTCTATTGTCCTCCTACCCAGCCATGCACCAGAGGAGAGGGCTTGCTCATATTCCAGGCCCAGCTCTAGGGTGGGCACAGGGGCTCTGCACCGGGGAGGAAAGCTGCCGCCATCTTAGTTTTAGGTAGAGAGGGGCACTGTTACCCCTGGAAACATTTACCTATTGGTCAGGGAGGAGTAAGGAGTAACCCCCACCCAGAGGTTAGTACCAGGCATAAACGTGGCAATTAAGGGCACCCTCTGGAGAACACTACAGCAGTAGCGGCTCCTGGTGGGAGTGCTGCCGGGCAGTGACGTGGGGTGGGGGAAGGGCAGGGTGGGGGTAGTAAACTCTGGAATACGGCCCAAAAGAGGTAAGTAAACAAATAAATAAATAAAATGAAATTTGTTGCGCGCGCTGCATCGCATTTGGCGATGCAGCGCGCGCAACAAATTTTTATTTGTTTACTTACCTCTTTTGGGCCGTATTCCAGAGTTTACTACCCCGACCCTGCCCCTCCCCCGCCCCACTTCACCGCCCGGCAGCACTCCCACCAGGAGCCGCTACTGCACTACAGTACCTGTGGAAGACAGAAGAAGGACTGCCTCTGCTGTTGTGACCTGTGAGGATAAAACCAAAGTCTGTACCTGTTCCCACTTGCACCCAGGGCAAACAAGTGGACTTCTAGGGTCAGTTGGATGACCTCGTGTTAAGCTACAGGGACACAAAATCTGCAATAAGCCAATTTTCATGGAAGCTGACCAGTTTCAATAGGACCTGTCCTGGACACTGCTGGTGGTTTCCGTTGGAGTGAGTCCTGATGCCCAAGTTCTGTTCCTGAGGTCCTGGAACTCTTGGATGGTGTCAGAGAGTAGTCCTCCTGCCCAAAACCTAAAAGCTTCTCCAGAGGGTGCCCTTAATTGCCACGTTTATGCCTGGTACTAACCTCTGGGCGGGGGTTAATCCTTACTCCTCCCTGACCAATAGGTAAATGATTCCAGGGGTAACTCTACCCACTTTTGCAGCAGTTCCTCTCAGCCCCATTGCAAATAATGCCACAGTGCCCCTCCCTACCTAAAACTAAGATGGCGGAAACTTTCCTCCCTGGTGCAGAGCCCCTGTGCCCACCCTAGAGCTGGGCCTGGAATATGAGCAAGCCCTCTCCTCTGGTGCCTGGCTGGGTAGGAGGACAATAGAGGGGGCAGGCTTCAATGTGACCTCCATTTTCCACTGACAGGGTAGGCATCCTTTGAAGCTCAGGAAGGAGCTGGGCACAGACTCCCCCACAACCAGAGTCAGTTGTCCACTGTCTGGGAACAATCCACATTTCCCCACAGGGGAGCCATCAGCAGCCAAGCTTTGGACACTGGGCACTGGTAGAAAGGTCATTTTGGCTTAGGAAGGTAAATGACAACTTTTTAAAAGTGCCATTTCTAAAATAATATTATAAAATTTGCTTTGACCATTAAGTTGGATTTCAAATTACTATTAAACCAGTCCTTGAATAATTTCTGTAGCTCCTCCAAAGCTAAAACTAACTTGTATACATTGTTTTAATGTAAACCAGTATTTTCCTGTAGGAGAGCCAGCCTTGCTACAGTGAAAAATGAGCAAGGGAAATGTCGGGGTGCGTCCTTGTCCCCAATACGATAGTTAACTCAACAATGTGGACGAACCCACTGAAAAAGAGGGGGAAAAACTTAATATAAACTCACTGTGTGGTGAGCTGTCTCTGGGACCCATTAGGTTTTCTTAAAGACCCTCACACACCAACCTAGTTGGTGTCATGCTCATCATTGGGGTCCCAACCGGGTGGCGAATGCCCCGGTTGTGCTACGACGCCTGATTACAGCAGAGCGGGTGTCGTGTGTAATGTGATAGGTGAGGGTTTTAAAAATATATATCTCTGGGAATCCTTGTCTACTAAGTTTATTAATGACGCCCAGGATATCGCTAAAAACAAGTGTGGCAACAAATGGAGAAATTTGCTCCTAGTTGTCAAGTGGAGGTCTACATGTTTGAGCCCAACAGAACAAAGTGAAAGGGCTTTCTTCAGGACTGAGTGAGTGGTTGTGAGTGGCAAAAAATCACCCCACGTGTAAATAATATCCTACACACAACCACTCACGCGGTCCTGAAGAAAGCCCTTTCACTTTGTTCTGTTGGGCTGAAACATGTAGACCTCCACTTGACAACTAGGAGAAAATGTCTCCATTTGTTGCCACACTTGTTTTTAGTGATATCCTGGGCTGTCATTAATAAACTTAGTAGACAAGGATTCCCAGAGATAAATATTTTTTAAAACCCTCACCCCACATTACACACGACACCCGCTCCGCTGTAATCAGGCGTCGTAACACAACCGGGGGGCATTCGGCCACCCGGTTGGGACCCCAATGATGAAGCATGACACCAACTAGGTTGGTGTGTGAGGGGTCTTTTAAGAAAACCTAATGGGTCCCAGAGACAGCTCACCACACAGTGAGTTCATTTTTTTTTAATACCACACACCCTGTCCTACAGTCATTTAGGGCCTTTCCTTCCTCCATTCCCTGGCTTGTCTGGGGACACAAAAGACTAGTGTGGCCCCCTTTGTGAGTGTGCTGATACATAGCCTTTGTGATGTGCAAGTGTGGTAGGCAACAGCTCCTCCCCCTCATCAAGTCAGAGACTGTCCATCCTGCCAACAACTATTCTCATTTTGTCTCACTGTCTGGGACCAATTCACAAAGACCAACTTCCAGATACACCTAGTCATGTTATCCAGGACAGAGTCTGCAGGCACCAAATGGTTGGAACAACACAATGCCAGCTTTCTACAAGTGAGATTTTCAGAATTGTGAATTAAAATCTAACATTACCATTAAAGAGGGCTTTAAATTACAATTCTTTTGACACCAAACTCGACATTTCCCATCTTCTCCCAATTGAAAGTTATCACTTATCAAATTTAATAAGGTAACCCAATGTTATCCTATGGGAGAGGCAGGCCTAGCAGTAGTGGAAACAAATTTTATAGTTTTTCACTATCAGGACATGTGCAAGTTAAAAGTACATGTCCAACTTTTTAAATACCTTGCACCCTGCCTAATGGGCTGTTTAGGTCCTACCCTAGAGATGACTCATATGTATTAAAGAGGAATGTTTAGGCCTGGCAAAAGGTTGATTTTGCCAGGTCGACATGGCAGTTTAAACTTCCCACAAAGGGTGCAATGGCAGGCCTGAGGCATGATTAAAGGGCCACTTAAGTCGTTGGCACAATCATTGCTGCAGGCCTACGAGTAGCATTTAATTTACAAGTCCTGGGTACATGTAGTGCCACTTGACTAGCGACTTACAAGTAAATTAAATGTGTCAATTGGGTGTGAGCCAATTTCACAATGTTTAAAGGTGAAAGCACAAGCCCTTTAGCACTGGTCAGCAGTCGTAAAGTAAGAAAAGTACGCAAGAGTCCTAAAAGGCAAACAAAATGGGTTCTGAAAACAGGAGGATGAAGGTAAAAAGTTTGGGTAAGACCCTGCAAAGAGGGCCAAGTCCAACACAACCCCTTCCAGCCAAAAGCCACGGAAGACTAATCAATACATTGATGGGCTTCTCTCCTTAGTCAAGAGAACATGTACAATGGCCCTCTACTACAGAGGCCCTTACCAGTTCTATGCTCCTCTAAACTCAGTCCTTCGGAGATCCCTCTGTCTACACTCTCCTGAGCCACTGACCTGCCCCATGAGAAACCCTTCTTCTCACTTGTGGACCCTATCTGTACAGCTCCTAACCTTAATCTATTCACAGATGCATCCCAGTAGGCAGACAGTACCACCATTGCTAGCAACGTGATATGGCCTCTGCCACCCCTTGGATCAGACTTCTGTCCTCATCCCAAGTAAAATTCTTCCCACAAGTTCAGTAACCAACAGAGGCCACTGATCGCTCTCAGTGTCAAGAGCCAGGCCCCGGGCCATCCGCTGCTAAGTGGAAGCTCCAAACGGGGACTTTGGATAGGCCTCTTTTCAAGTCGGGAAACCGGCAAGGTGCTCCCTATGGGCTCCTGAGGATTCTCAGTGTAGGGGGCAACAGACCTGGGTTTTAGGCACCCTTCTTTGACTTTCCTTTCCATCAGTCCAGGGGTGGTATCCTGAGGCTGCTTCTCCAGCTCAGGGGCGGTACCGGGAGGCTGACCAGAAGTCAGGGGCGAGCCTCTCCTTCCCCTGCCCCTCCATCTGGGCCTCTATATCCTCAGTTTGAAAGTGGTACCCTCAGACATTTGAGCATTCAGGGAGCCCTGGCAGCCATCCCTCCTGCTCTTCCAACACTGGGGCAACTAATTCCCCAGAATGCAGTCTATGGGCATCTGGGAACTACCTGTGACCCTCCTCTGGGTCACCTCTCCACCCCACTACAGGGATACTAGGGTTGTGGAGCGTAAATAAAGTCCTTCCCCTGGGCCTCAGTTACTCTACACACCTATTCGGTGTACTGCTCTGGGGAAACCACCCTTTCCACTACCATGGTCTGGCTGGCCCCTGTGTCCCTCAGAGCAGTCCCAGAGACCCCATTCACTTTCACCTTGTGGAAGTGATGACAACCACCCTCAGGGATCACAAGTTCATATGCTGAGCTCACCTCCCAACTAAGGGAGACTAGGCCATTCTCTATTACCTGGGGACAACTTGCCCCTAAGGCCACATTGGCCACCCCTGTATCATTCCCACCAAGGGGGGTTTCTTAGGGCGCACTCAAAGCAGCAGGGTTGGAAATGGGGCGCCCTGGGCCACTGCCCACCAGAACCTCCCCCCTGTTTCTCAGAAGGGGCATGGGAACCCTTTCCCCACCTTACTCTGGGACTTGTCTGTGCTTTCCTTGAACTCCCCATCACTCGGCTGGGGGGAACCTGTACCACTCTTCTTGGGGTCATGTCAAGTAACTTCTTAGTCACTCTGGTACTAATCCAGGGGTCTGTCTCCTTAGCAAGCTCCCTGGGTTAAATGAGCTTACTATGCACTAGGTGTTGGTGCAGCTCTGTAAACAGGTATTGAGCATGGGCTCCCTCAAAATTAGATTGTGCAGCCCAATATAGTCACTGACCTTGCTGCCCCTCACCCACCCACTCAGTGTATTGCTGGAATTGCCAGGAAAGTCCACCCAAGACTGGTTTCTGAGCTTGGCTTGTGACTGTCCCTGAACTCAAGGCGGTATCTTTCAAGGGTCAGTCCAAACTTGGAAGCAAGAATAGCCTTCATAGGGGTGGACTGCATCTGGTCCCCCACCTCTAGTTTAAGAAAGGCATTCCTCCCCACTGTTGGCATGTGTTTCCATAAACTATCACCCCAATACTCATCTTGGACCCTGTGCATCCTCAAGGCTACCTTACAGGCAGAAAAAATACTTGACTATATCTCCCACCACATAGTTGGGCACCAGGTCATGTGGAATTCTGACTTTCACCTCTTCAGTGGACATTTGGGGTATGCTGCTACCACTGTTACTGAACTCCACTTTTTTGGCTTCGATGTCCAGACATAGCTCATTGGACATTTTCCTTTTCTCCATGGACAATTTATTTTGCTTTAGGGCTTTCTTTGTAGTGGCCTCTCTCTCTCCTTCATTTGTACTTTGGTCATCTGCAGCCTGAATTTCCTTTCAGTCCTCCTGACCACCAACTCCTTAGTGTACAGGTCTTTGATAGATACACTGCTCCTTGCTGGGGCGGGGGCTCCATTTCAGCCCCCAAGGTATCCTCCACAACCTCAGGGTACTGCAGCTTAGGGTCTGAGGTGAGACCTTCCTCCTCCTCTAAGTCCACTTCTTGCTTCTCTGGGGTGCACTGCATCCTTTGAAACTCACAATAGACACTGAGAGCTACCTGAAGATCCACTTTTGTGGCCTTCTTCCCCATATTCAGTCTCCTCTCCTTGCAAATCTTCTGTAGCTTGCTCTGCTGAGGATATCAACGTTGAGCAGCTCCATCTCCACTGTAGGAAAAAGGAGGCGGGGAAACAAGGCACTGCACAAATACAAGTACTGTATCCCACCACGGAGTACCAATGTGAGAAATCGAGTTATTGGTTGAAGTGAGTGTTAGACCTTCTCAAGCAACAACCACAATTTCACTCAGGGTGAAACACAAAAAGTCGCTAAATGAACCTGCACTTAACCCTCTGTTAGCTTGGCACAAAATCAGTCAGGCTTAACGTAGAGGTGAGTGTAAAGTACATATGCAGCATGCAAACAGTAATAAAGTAAAATCACAACACAAGAAAAATCCCACACCACTTTCGAAAAACAAGGTAAATTTTAATAAATTATTTGACACCAAAACAACAAATATCCAATTCGTAGAACTGGAGATGTGCAATTTTAAAGGTTAAGGTAACAATAATACTTAAAAGCACAAAGCGGCAACTGTGGTTATCTGGTCGTCCCTGACTGGGACTGGACCGGGGCAAAGTCACAAGTTCAGGCCAACCGTGATGGAGTACAGGCCTAATACAGGGACTATGTTGGACCCATTGAGAATTGTACATTATGTCCTTGATGGGGGAGATGTGCTGCGCAACAGTGGTTCCAAGGAGCGACGTGACGTCCTGTGTCGAGTTTCATTTCATCGGTTCTGATGAGGGCTGTGATGCGTGGCCCACATCTAGTTGCATCACCCTGTGTCGGTTCCAATGAGGAACTGTGAGGGCTGCAATGTGAGGTCCGCATAGAACTGTGTTTGTCCCATTGAGGAGCTGTGAGGGCTGCATCTGGTTGCATCACACTGTCTCGGCTATGTCTAGTCCCACTTCTTAGGGTCCAGGACTGGGAAGACATCACTTGGGGGGTCAGGGTCACAGCATGCAAAGTCCAGGTGCAGGGCTCAAGATGGTTGGAGCCTTTCTGTCCCAGAGGCTCTGATCAGGAGGCCAGCCAACTTACCCTGGGAGTCATTGTGGTAGACCTGGGTTCAAGGTGCAGGTCCAGTCCTCCTTACTCAGGCAGCAGGGCATCAGGGCAGCAGGTCAGCAGGGTAGCAGGGTAGCAGGGCAGTCCTTCCAGCATCAGAGCAGCAGAACAATCCTTCTTGTGAGTCTTCCACAGATCCAGAAGTGATCTGAAGAGTTGTGTCTGAGGGTCCAATATTTATACCTGGTACCAACTTTGAAGTGGAAGAGGCTTCTAGAGTTTTCCCAAGTTTCTGGAATTTCCTGCCTCCCGGCCCTGGTCCCATTCTGCCTTGGGGCACAATAGGCTAGTCTGAAATCCTTCATGAATGTGCTGGGCCTGTGCCTTTGAAGTGAAAGTGTGGTAGGTGATAGCTCCACCCCTTCATTAAGCTAGAATGGCCCATCCTGCCAACACTCAGACCCTCTGGGAGGAATATACAAAGGCCAAATGCTGACTACACCTAGTCATGTGACCCAGGAACAGGCACCAAATGTTAGGCAAGAAAATACCAACTTTCTTAAAGTAGCATTGACTTAAAAATACTACTTTATCATTAAGGAGGATTCTAAATCACAAACACCAAACTTGACTTTCCTACCTGCTCCAAATCAAAAGTTAGCACTTATTAAATGCAATAAGGTAACCCAATGTTATCCTATGGACTGTGTAGGGCCTATCTTAGGGGTGACCTATATGTAATAAAAAAGGAAATTTAGACTTGGTATGGGGGTGATATTACCAAGTCGAATTGGCAGTTTAAAACTGCTGGTAGGCTGCAATGGAGGGCTGACACATGGTTTACAGGGCTACTTAAGTGGGTGGCACAATAAGTGCTTCAGGTACACTAGTAGCATTTAATTTACAGACCCTGGGTATATGGTATACAACTTTGCTAGGGAACTTACAAACAAATTAAACATGCTGATCAGGTCTAAGCCAATTGCACCATCTTTTAGGGAGTGAACACAAGTACATTAGCACTTGTAAGCAGCGATCAAGGGCACAGTGTCCTAATACCAATAAAAACTAATTAAAAAAATAGGAGGGCTGATGGAAAAAATCTTGGGGGTGACACTGCAGACGAGGCCAAGTCCAACACATGAGATCTCTGCAGTAACCCTTTTTTTTTTTATGTGACATTGGCCAGATTTTAAAGATCATTGGAAGGCTGTGATTGATCAAGGGGATTTCGTAACTAATGCCAGAATTCTGCCAAAGTGCAGAAGAAAGCAACACATTTCTCACTGCTGTTAGCTAAAAGCAAAACAGCTACTCATCAGCTATTGAAAAAGTAGCTGTAGAATAGGACTGAATTATAGATACAATGGTGTGGTGTTTACCTGGGGAATAACTCAAGAATGTTTCCCACACAGGCACACAATTAACAGATTATTTAGCAGATTATTACGCCTTTATTATGGATTTATTATATCCCCCTGCCGAACATCCACTCTGAAGTATAAGTATGATACATTAAAAATAAAATGAGGTTGTTTTCTACTGTTGTTCAGTTGTCTTACAAGCATGATAACTATTGTGTGGAAACGTTTTGTATAGAAATACTTGGTATGTCTGACTTTCTCTTGCTGTTCATCTCACAAGTGAATGACGTATGAGCATTTTCTTTTATTGTTTTCTATATTGAAAAGCATAAAAATATATTTTAAAATACCGTTAAACACGATTTATATATTAGACCATGATTTGGCCAAGTACTCCGATAGTGTCCCCGTATTGGTGGCAGGTGATTTTAATTGTACCTTCGAACCCCTTGCTTCTGCCCCTCCAGACCTAACTGAGGATTGGGATTGTGAGTGGTCAATCCCATCCTTAGATCTACCAAAAGTAAGGTGGATGAAGAGAGGAGGACAGGTGTTTGCCCTTACTTTACAGCACGATCTAAGAGCAACAAATGGTAGAACTAGGTTGGACCCAAATGGGGAACACACTTTTAATAGACCCGATCACACCAGTAGAATCGCTTATTGTTTAATTACCCCTAAACTTTGGCCCTTAGTGGAAGATATGGCAGTGGTGAAAAGATCAGAGAGTGACCACAATGCCCTTGCTCTTGTCCTTACAAAACTTGGTCCCCCACAGACAGTCGTAACGGGGTGCCCTGATTTGGGAGTGCTGTCGGTCACGAATAATCAAAGAGCTGTTAAGTGGGGCTGGGTGGAGGATCATCCGGTAGCATTAGAAGCGGTGAAGATAAAAGTAAGGCAGTTGATTAAGGAGCTGGTCAAACTGTCTCCCAAGGATGCAGTGGAAAGCTTGGGGCCCCGCCATGAGCTGTTCTTTAGCGAGATGAGGGACACACTTAGTCGGCCACCAACAGTACGAGGGAAGGGGGCACAACGTAAAGACCCGTTGCAAGACACCAAGAGCCCCTGGTATAATCAGGATTTCAGGAAAGCTAAGGGGGCGCTTATTGGTGCACTAAAATGTAGGGCACGGGCAGAGATTGCATCCTGTAGAGCTGAGTATAAAATGGCCATCGGCAGAGCTAAAAAGGAGTGGGAGGGTTCTCTCTGGGCTTCCTTGCATACTGCACTAATAGATAAAAACCCCAAGGCCTTCTGGAGACAGGCAGCATACTGGCTAAATGGGACAAGGCAAACCCTGGAATATACTGTCCAACCTGAAGACTGGGTTGCCCATTTTGGTTCTCCTTATGGCAATGGTTCAATTGAAGATAGTGAGATTAGTGAGATGAGGGAAGAGTTTTTGGGAGGGGAAGGGGAAACTTTGGTCATCACGATGGAGGAAACTCAACTAGCAATTTCATCCTGTGTGCCAGCTCGAGCCCCTGGCACAGACAGAATACCTAATGACTTATACAGAGAGGATAAAATGCTCTGGGGCTCGTATATAAATCTGGTATCGAATTTGATCCTGTCTGGTGCCCCTATTCCACTATCATGGCAGATTGCTGAAATAGTGCCTATTTTAAAAAAAAAGGGGACAGAGCCAAGCCGATGAGTTATAGGCCGATAAGCCTTATAGACTCCCTCCCAGAAATCTTCTGTAAACAGGTTTTAGGAAGGTTACAGGACTGGATGATGAATCCTGAGTGACTTTCTGGCAGGGTTTCATTCGAAAGTTAGTACTTTGGATCAGGCTTTTTGTCTTATCTGCATCTATTGGAAGGAAGTAGTAGTTAAGGGGGGCAAACTATACGTGGCCTTTGTCGATTTGTGTACTGCATTCGATTTAGTCCCCCGGGTCAGGCTCTGGAGGGTTTTAAAAGAGATGGGCCTCCCTGCCAAACTTTTAAACATTTTAATTAGACTTCATTCATCCAACACAGCACAGGTCAGGTGGGGCGTGAACAACCAATTAACAGAAACGTTCCCTGTCCAACGTGGAGTGAGGCAGGGTTGTGTGTTGGCGCCCACACTTTTTACTCTTTTTATCAATGGAGTTGTCGATTAAGTAGACAGGGACGGCTGTTATGCCCCTAAAATTGGTGCAAGAAGAGTGCCTGCATTGTTGTTCGCAGACGACACACTTCTAATATCTAAATCGCTGCAGGGCCTTCAACAACTCCTGAACGATTTTATAAGGTTTTGTGATGACAGGGGCCTGATTTTAAATGAGACAAAAACCAAGTTTATGATTTTTAATAGAGGAAAAAACAAACCAAAAACTAGATCTGTGTGGGCTGGTAGCAGCAAGTTGGAGCAAGTAGAAATTTTTGATTACCTGGGCATTCGCCTGACTCCATCGATCGACTGGGGGGCACATATGGAAAAAGCAAAGCTACAACTAATTTACCAATGTGCCCACATCAACAAAATACATAGGAAGATGGTATCTCATCAAATTGCCCCAGCCCTTGAAATTTATAACGCCAAGGTTTTGGGAGGAGTACTTTATGGCGCTGAGCTATGGGGCACGGGCAATCAATCCCCCCTCACAATTGTTGAAAAACACTTCCTAAGATCACTGGTCGATCTCCCTGCTAGCTCCCCTCTGAAGCCATTGTACCTGGACCTTGCCCAAAGGCAGCTGCAACATAAGTTGAATTGTAAATTGCTAATGTTTTGGTTTAGGCTATGGACAGTGGAAGAGCTGGAAACTTACCGAGAGTCTTTGAAGGATCTCCTGAAATCCCCCAAGGTAACATCTATTAGGTAGTTCATCTCCTTACGTGAATTATTGGGGAGGTTGGGGATGGAGACCTTCTGGACTAATCTGGAAAGTATGGTGCAAATCTCAAGGGTGAAGCTGAAAGAATTGTATTGGGAAAAGACATTGGCAATGGTTTTGGCAGAATCAGCGAACAGTTTAACAAAAGACTTTCTGCTTTTTAAATCTGTCCCACTGTTTGAGTCAACTATAGATGAAATCACCCCAATGATGGCACGCAAACGTTTTTTACAGTTCCGCTATAAGACTCTGCCCACCTGACAATTTTGTTTTAAGTGGCGCTCTAGTGCTTCTTCTTCTGATGTTTTGGGCCCAGCATGTAAAGCCTTTCCCGAATCAATTGTCCATTTACTTTTCTTCTGCCCCCATTATTTAACGCTGAGGAAAAAATTGATTTTTCCATTGTGTAGACTTGTTGGTCCAGGACATTACCTTGAGGTAATGAGAACATTGTGCATTGATACTCGTAGATCAATGGTCTTCGGCATTTCAAGATTTTGGTACGCACTGTGGATCAAGCGTGGGAAGCTACCTGCATGAAGCACTTTATCACTTCAAGAACCGCTGCACTTTCCTCTTTGTATATCTATTTAATTAAATTGTTCTTAATATATTTATTTTTAAATGTTTACATTCCTGCTTTTATACTTGTGCTGTGTACTTTTTAGGATCCTGGTGATCGTAACAAAGTTTTTTGATGATGATGATGAATACCATTATGCTTCAACCCCATGGGCAGATTTACTTAAATGTATCTAGTAATGCATGCAAATTAATGGACTCAGTAGTCCATGACTTTCCTAATCATTTTAGTTATACAATTTTAATTGCACCGTCATAATTCTCAATATTTCTTGAAATTTCACATCGCTCAGTTTTGCATGTTTGTTTAAACAAGTGTGTGGTAATTGCCTGATGTGCTGCTGTGTATCAGCTGGCTGCTTCCATGTGGAACACCCATCTACTGTAACTCTAGAATGTAGAGTGCTGAGTCCCTGTTGCCAAGTGCTCAGAATCAGTTGCTGTTGGGTGCCCTGTGGATAGGACGTTGCTGTACCTGAAGCTGAATAAACAAGTTAACCTCCAGCATCACCCTGCCACCTGTACTTCTTTATACTGGCGACGAGCGAAGAACATTGAACCCAAGCAGGAATAACTCTCCACTTCAAGAAGAAGTCTCTTACGTGGTCAACAGCAAACGTCCTAACACAGCTAAGTTTCTCTACGAAACTCTAAGGTACTGTGCGCGCTGTGTTTACTTAGGACTAAGTCCGCTAACTGCCTCCCTGCCGAGCCGAGCAGCCCGCTTTGCACTTTACCCCTTGGCCTGGACGCACACTTCTACTTGGCAGGCCTTTTCACGGCTCAATTGACTTTCTTTTCGTCTCTAAACCCACCAGCGCCGCACAAATCTCTCAAGCACCCATCAACCAGCACGTCATCAATTTTCATCATACCGCACTTTCAAAACACTTTGGGATTACAACTCGAATTAGAGACCTGTATTATCTTGACTACCTGCGTCCTCCCACAGAGTCAAAGCAACTCAGCACTCATCATTGTGCGCGCCTACTACTAAACCTTGGTAGGCGTACATTTCTTTTACTTGGGTTTACAAGCGCTTAAAGCTTTTCTCATTGTTATCTACGTTTGAGCCCCCGCTCAGAGCATCTTTCAAACGCGCTCCGTTACCTGCACGTGCCGAATGCTGCCTTTGTTCCTGTGAGCGCCTCCATTCCTCACCGACATCACCGCTTCATGCTTCAGCAAGTTCCTGACGCCTGACGTTCAAAGCGCTCTGACGTAGGGCTGTGTCGCCGTTGCTTGGCAACCAGACCTGTTCACGGAGCCTCACTGCTTCCACGACTACGCTCTTGTTTTCTATTCAGCCTGCCCGGCTGCTCCATGTCAGTGACCCTTGCTACTCCGTTCTCTTTCTTATAACTGTCTTCGTAGTACACACAGCGACTCTGCGGTCTCTTCTTCAACTTCAATTCCTGTTCTTAAAATAAGAAGGAGAAAAAGGAGTTCCTCACAAGTTGACAATCTACTTCTTCTGTGAGGGTCACGTGAAAACTCTCATCTCTTCTTCGGTGACAAGCACACCTGCTTGTCAAACTACTGCTATGGTTACAAACACACCAAATCTTCGTTTGCTATGGTGACAAGCACACCTTCTACGGTGCCAAGCACACCTGCTTGTCAAATTGTTCATTGCTTGTCAGACTTCTGCTACAGTGAAAAGCACACCAAGGGGCATATTACCAAGGATTTGCAATAATTATTGCAAAGCGTGCTTAGCGCTGTTTTTTTTATCGCCGGCTATCGCTGGATTTCATCGCGGAGATAACGCGTTATTATCAACGCTTATCTCCAAGGCGATAAAAAATCCAGCGATAGCGGCGAAACCCAGCAATAGTGCGAGAAATCCAGCGATAAATTCACTGCGCTAATGAAAAGCTTGCTAATAGGCAGGTGAGGACTTAACCTTACAATCCACCTCCCATTGACAAGATGGTTAAGTCAAGTTTTTAGCAGGTGTTAGATTCCAGCGATAATCGTGGTTAGCGCAACTTTTTTTCTCGCTTCGCGGGCATTGGTAATAGGGGGAAGTTGTGTTTGCGACTGTTTGCAGTTGCTTTTAGTTGGGAACGCCTACTTTGCATGTCATTAGCGATAATTATCGCTGACATGCAAATCGGCAACTAAACGGCCGCTATCGCCATTAAGCTGTCGCTAACAGCTGTTAGCGACAGCTTGCTAATAGGGCAATAAAAATATCGCCGCTTTATCGGCAAAAAGTGCCACTAAAGCGGCGATAACGCCCTTGCTAATATGCCCCTAAATCTTCTTTTGCTACGGTGACAAGCACACCTATTTCTTGATTACTTAGATTATACCTTGACGAGGGAGTCGTACATTTCTTCAGCATCTTCCTGGGTGCTAACTGCCATGTGTTAGTTTTGGTAAAGTGACATACTCTTCTACTCCTGTGACATTTGTTTTAAGTTCTTGTTTACAAAATGCAAAATATTACTCCTCTCCTACCCTGGTGATCCCGTTATACGTTGGTCAAAATGGAAAAAGGTTTTCCTAAATTATGGAAGAGTTTGCAGAGTATCACTTAGCGCAGAGAGAAAATCGGCGTTACTGTTGCACTGTCTAGGTTCCGAAGGACATGAAGTGTTCGAACATCTTCCTGATATGGGTGCGAATCCGATAGCCTCAATGAATTCGAGATTTCCCTTAAAAAACTCGATAAGCACTACCTTCCGAAGGTTAGCACCATCCTAGAGCGGTACCATTTCGGAAGGCGAGTGCAAAAGCCTGAAGAATCTGTTGAGGCATATATCACCGCTCTTCGTAAGTTAGGTGCTACTTGCAAATTTGATGGGTCTCTAGAAGAGCGCATTCGCGATCAGTTCATGCTAGGATGCAATGTTGAGAAAATTAAAGATGAACTTTGGCAGAAAGATGACCCAAAATTAGATGAGGTTGTCTCGATAGCCAAAAGGATAGAACACTCTCTCACCTACGTTGAGGTCATCAAAAAGGAAAATGGTGTCTTGGAGGAAAAGGTACACTCCGTTACAAAGAATCCCATAAAACCTACTTGGAAACAGCGTGAACCTACTCATTCCTCCTCTGTCCCCAAACTCAAGGGAAACTTAAAGATGAAGTGTTACCGATGTGACATGATCGGTCATCTTGCCAACGACAAGTCGTGCCCCGCTCTCTCTTCTAAGTGTAACAATTGTGGAAAAATGGTCACTTAGCCAAAGCTTGTAGAGCTCAAAAGAACAAGAAGGGCAGGCAGGTCAAAGAGGTTTCCCTTGAAGATGCAAGGGATTCCGACTATGATGAGTTACACTGTGGGGAAGTTTTAGTACAGAATGGTCAGAATAAGAGTACGGGGCCCGTGGATGATGTGCAAGTGAATGATTGCAACATTAGAATGCTTTTTGACTCAGGGGCAAAGATTTCTCTCATCCCCAAAGAGTTCTTTGACTTTAAACTGCATGGGAAGGTGAGAGTCTACAAACCTGACATTAAGCCTCTGGCTTATGGTGGCCAACCTATAAAATTGTTTGGCTATTTCATAGGCAGCATTGAATATAAAGGGAGACTAACCGCTGGGAAAATATATATTTCCTGCAGAGGCGACAGCATAATTAGTTGGTTCCACCAGGCTGATCTGGGTGTGTCTTTAGTTCCTGTTGGTGATCCCTGCATTATCCTCAGAGACATCTCTCTCCACATGCAGTTCCTTTGAATGTTGTTTCTAGTGAGGTTGTTCCAAATGCTGTTTCGGGTGAGGTTGGTTCTAACTGCACCTTACATACTGAGTTTAAAGAGGTTTTCAGCGAGACGTTGGGTTGCCTTTCAGGTTACACTCACAAAATCACACTGAAGCCTGAAGCCTGAAGCCTGATGCTGTTCCCGTAACATGTAAAGTTCGCAGTATACCATTAACCATGAGGGAGTCTATGTGCTCCGAACTCGAGAAATTAAAGAAAGAGGGGATTATTGTTGAGACAGAAGCGAGTGAGTGGTTGGCTCCGGTTGTTCTTGCACGCAAGGCCTCTGGAGAGGTATGCTTGTGTGTGGACCTCCGTGCCCTCAACCGCGCAGTTGTCTCTGACAGGTACCCTCTTCCCAACATCATGGAGATGCTAGCTCAACTAAGAGATGGCCGCGTTTTCTCCACTCTAGTTCTCAGGGCAGCCTACCATCAGGTTAAAATTGGTGATGAGTCCATGAACTTGACGGCCTTTATAACCCCTTTTGGAACTTACTAATTCACTCGTCTTCCTTTTGGCTTGAACTCCGCAGCCTCCGTATTCCAAAGAGTTATGGAAGACGTGTTGGATGGTGTGGAGAGAGTTAAAATATACCAAGACGACGTCCTGGTTCATGGCTCATCTCAACAGGAACATGATGTAAGGCTTAGGGCCGTTCTCGAGCGATTTGGTGCGAGAGGTTTGACTTTGCGTGAGAACAAATGAAAGTTCAACCTCTCTGAAATCAATTACCTGGGCCACAGCTTGACTGAGGGTGGAGTTAGACCTAGGGATCACCTTGTGAGGACTATTGAGGAGCTCCCCGTTCCGCCATCCAGAGACGAACTAGTTACCTTTTTAGGGATGGCGGAGTACTACAATAAATTCGTTCCCCGGTTCGCATCCCACACCTTCACATTAAGATCCCTCTTAAAAAAGGGCGTGACATTTTCTTGGTCTCCCCAATGCCAGTTGGAATTCGAGGGTATCAAGAAGGCCCTGGGTTCAGCTCCCTCTCTTCAGAGCTTTGACACTTCTTCTAGCTCAATTCTAATCACTGACGCCAGTTCAAAGGGTTTGGGCGCCGTCCTTAAGCAAGCGAGAGACGGCAAGGAAGTACCCATCATGTTTCTCTCCAGAGCTCTTGTTGGTCCTGAGCTTCAATATTCTGTAATAGAGAAAGAAGCACTATGTATCTTCTGGGCCATCAAGAAATTAAAAAAAATTCTCTGGGGTAGCCCTTTTGTTGTCCATTCAGATCACAAACCATTAAAGGATGTGTTCTGCAAAAAGGGCCTAGATGCCATCTCCTCCAGAATATGTAAGTGGGTGATTGCCCTGCAAGACTTTGACTTCGTCGTAAAGTACATACCTGGGGTGGCTAACAAGGTTGCTGACTGCCTCTCTCGCTTGGTGCCCAAACAGTGTGGGGAAGTCCCGCTTGACCCTGAAGATTTTTGGGAAATTGACGACTACAAGGTGTGCGAAATTGTGGAAGGAGTAGTTTCCGAGGCAGAATGGAAAGCCGCCATGAAGACTGATGTGGACATGCATGAAGTGTGCAGGTTGGTGTCTGAGGGTTGGTCAGGCATCAAGACTTTGAGCAAAAGTGTCCGGAAGTTCTGGAACGTGCGAAATGAACTCTCCGGCGGTGAAGGCTTGCTTTGGAGGGGCACCAGGCTCGTTCCTCCATCACCAGTTAGAACTAAAATTGTCCACTTGGCTCACCAGGGGCACCAAGGCATCTCCAAAACTAAGGAAAGGGTTCGTTTACACTTCTGGTGGCCAGGCATCGATATCCTTGTGGAGCGTATGTAAGAGACTGCACAGAGTGCAAAGCCTGTGATAAGGTTTACAAAACTAGGGTATAACCCATGGCCATATGAGAAGCACCCACACGATGTTGGCAACATGTAGCTTTGGATCTCTTGGGGCCTGTCTCTAGCAATCCTACGTCCTTGTGTTAATTGACATGTACTCAAGATGGCCTGAGGTCAAGATGACACAGAGTATTGAAACTAGGGACATTACCAAATTCTTGAAAGACATTTTCTGCAGGGAAGGCCTTCCAGAATCTCTTTTGACTGACAACGGTGTTTAGCTCGTCTCGAGAGAGATGGAGAACCTTTTGGCCAGAAAGGGGGTCAAACACAAGCGTTGTTCTCTCTACCATCCCGAGTGCAACGGAATGGTAGAAAGGTTCAACCGCGTCCTGAAGGAGTCTATTCAAAAGGCTAAAGAACAAGGCAGGGACTGGAGATCTAGAATACTTGAGAGAGTTATGGTCTACCGCTTGACTCCCCACTTTACCACTGGGAAAATCCCCTTTGAGTTGTTTAGGGGCCGCACCCCCAACACTTATATGTTCCAGTCTTGGTTGAGAGGGAAAGGTGCTGACATTGAGGAATGTGAGGGTGCCCAATTGCAGGCACTCCAGGATCTCAAGTCAGCCAAGAGAAAAACAAACTTCGATGCCAGGCATGCTGTCTCTCGCACGATAGTGCGTGTGGGTGACCGTGTGAAAGTACGTTTTCCCCAGAAATCTGCTGGTGCGAAATTCTCTCCTCCCTTTAAGGTGACCAAATTATTTCGCAATTCTGTGAAGCTCGACGATGGGCGCATTTGGAATTTGGGTAGGATTGCTCCCATACGCCCCAATACCTCCTCTGAACAAGACTACCTGCCAGTTCCCTCCAAGGTTGTCTCTCCTCTACGCAGGAGTCCTCGCACGCTTAAAGCTCCTGAGACTCTACGCGATTTAGTTTTGAACTGATTGTGGTTTCGTGTTCTTGTAACTCGCTAGCTTTAAGGTTGTTGGAGCTCACTTATGTCTGCTTGTTTCTTCGTGTTGATATGCTCTTACTTTATGCTCTTACTTTATGTTTGGGGGGAAGGTGTGTGGTAATTGCCTGATGTGCTGCTGTGTATCGCCCGGCTGCTTCCATGTGGAACACCCATCTACTGTAACTCTAGAATGTAGAGTGCTGAGTCCCTGTTGCCAAGTGCTCAGAATCAGTTGCTGTTGGGTGCCCTGTGGACGCTGCTGTACCTGAAGCTGAATAAACAAGTTAACCTCCAGCATCACCCTGCCTCCTGTACTTCTTCACAAAGTGTCCACCTCCTTCAACAAGTCTTCTTTCTTCAGGCTTTTTCGCGTGAGGTGCGCACTCACTTAAAGTCACAAATGAGACTGCCAAACTGTGAGAAGTTGGGGTATAGTTTGAGAGGAGTGCGTAATAATCACCTGGCCAAGTAATAACCACAGCCCTTGTCAGGGTAGACCTTTAAAGTACAGAAATAAACTTGGGCTCATCCCCTTGGTAGCTATGGTACAAAGCAGACAGGCTTAGCTTAGAAGCATTGTGTAAAGTATTTATGGAGTACAAAAACAGTAATAAAGTCAAAACACAACACAAGAAAAATCTGAAACCAATTTAGAAAAAGTAAGTACATTTTGATAAATAAATACTGAAACCCTTTGTGTCAGCTCTGGAGCAAGTTCATCAACAGGGCTATTCAACTACTGGGTGACAGTTGGAGGTCAAGCTAATGGGGCTCCTGAGGCTTTAGGCAGGGAAAAGTTAACTTTATAAAGTATGTTTTCCAAATTATTTACTACAAATTCGACTTCACCAAGGATTTAGTCTTGTACTATATATATATTAAAAAGTACAAAAATGAAATTTGTAGCTGTTTCCTAGCCAGAGATAATTTAATATTGTATCCCATTGTTTTCCTTTGTAACAGCCAACCCTGCTACAGTGAAAAATAGCTTTTGGGCTTTTTCACTGCAAGGAACTGTTTAATCTTAAACATTTACATGTCCTACCTTTAACTACCATGCACACTGCCTTATGGACAGTAAGGCCTATGTAGGGGTTACTTATTATTTATAAGGACAGCTTAGGCCTGTCAAAAGGGGTTATTTTGACAGGTTAAATTTGCAGTTTAACACATAGTAGGACTGCAGTCATGTTTAGACGGTCACTGTAGTGAATGGCATAATGGGTATTGTAGTTCATTTGTGACGTTTGACTTATAGGCCCTGCATATACTTTTGTACTATATTCTAGGGGCTTATAGGAAAGATAAAATGTCAATCAGGGGTATGCCAATGTCATCATGTTGAAAGGGGAGCACATGCACTTTACTACTGGTTGGCAGGGGAAAAGTGCACAGAGTTCTACAGTCAGCAAGAACAGTCAAGGCAAAACTGTGAGGGTACACCATGCAAACCGATGGTCATTTTCAAAACAAACCATTTAGCTCTGAAAGGGTAATTTAATTCAACCTCCAGATATTTTCATGGAATTTGTCAGTTTCTTTTCCTGAATGGACTCAATTTGACTAGGGGGTATGGTTTTGTAGGAAGTAGGTAAACCGCAGCCCTGATCCTACTCGACCTCTCTGCAGCGTTCGACACCGTCTCCCACGCACACTGACCACCAAACTCCACGACGCCGGCATACAGGGAACCGCCCACGACTGGCTTCGCTCCTTCCTCATTGGCAGAAACCAAAGAATCAGACTGCCGCCCTTCCTCTCCAAACCCACGGAAATCAACTGCGGAGTACCCCAACGTTCGCCGCTCAGCCCCACGCTCTTCAACATCTATATGGCCCCCCTCGCCGCCATCTTCAGACAGCACGGACTCAGCATAGTATCCTACACCAACGATACCCAGCTCATCCTCTCCCTCACCAAAGACCACATCACCACCAGACTCAACTTCCAGGAAGGAATGAAAGACGTTGCATCCTGGATGAGCAGCAGCTGCCTGAAACTCAACTCGGAGAAGACAGAGGTCCTCGGACCCTCCCCCTCTGCATGGGAGAACACCTGGTGGCCTACTGCTCTCGGCAGCCCCCCACCACTACAGACCACGCCCAAAACCTCGTCATCGTACTCGACTCCTCCCTCTCCATGGCCCGACAGGTCAACGCCGTCACCTCCACCTGCTTCAACACCCTCCGCATCCTCCGCAAGACCTTCAAATGGATCTCCCCGAATCTAGGAAGACCGTCACCTACACACTCATAACCAGCAGACTGGACTATGGAAACGCCCTCTACGCCGGGATCAACAAGTCTCTGCTCTGCAAACTCCAGACCATACAAAACACCGCAGCCAGACTCGTCCTCAGCATCCCTCGACACGAACACATCACCCAACACCTGCGTAACCTCTACTGGCTCCCCGTTGAGAAGAGAGTAACTTTCAAGATACTCACCCACGCCTACAAATGCCTCCACAGCACCGGACCTCAATATCTCAATGACAGAATCTCCTTCCACGTACCCAAGAGGAACCTCTGATCTGCCGACCTCGCCCTCGCAAGAAAAGGTGGAAGAACCTTCTCCTACATCGTGGCCAAGACCTGGAACGAGCTGCTGATCAACATCAGACGAGCCCCTAACCTGCACATCTTCAGGAAGACCCTCAAGACCTAGCTCTTCGACTGACCGGAGCTGCTCCCCCTCCCCCAGCGCCTTGAGACCCTCACGGGTGAGTAGCGCACTTAATGATTCCATGATTGATTGATTGATTGAATAAAGCACTGTACCACAGATCGCTGCTGAGCATATCAGGATGTTGAGAAGCACAGGTAGCTAATATTGTCAAATGTGGCCAAGAGATCAAGGGGAATAAGATAAAATGGGGCGAAAGTGTTAATGAATGTTATGTAGTTCTTCTCTGATATGTAGTAGCACTGATTCTGTGCCCCAATGAGATCTGAATCTCAATTGAGAGTCACTGAAGAAGATGTTTTATTCCAAAGAAGAGGCGAGTTGATGGGTGGCAATTGGTTCCAGAGCATTAGCAGCACATTGTAGGGTGGAAATAAATCTTTGGTTGGAAAAACTAGCTCAGTCCAAGGAAGGTTACTTAAGGTTGAGTTGATGATGGCATGCCGAGAGAATGAGGAATTGATCGCCTGAACAGGTAGTGGTTTATTAGCCTGGTGATGAGTGGAAGCAGTTCAGGGAATTTTAAGTATTTAATGCTAGCCAACTCATTCTGACAGTTTGATAGTGGTTTGGCCAATCTTTAAAATGTTTACCTAACTACATTGACTTCTTTAATTCATAAAACAAGGGAAGTTAAAGTTTTTTTGTCAAGCTACGATCTAAAAAATACAACACATAAAAGATACAGGGCCACAATTTACAAAATCAGACACTGCATAACAGCAAAATAGTCTGATGCATTGGTAGAAATAAGGGTTTTTACTGATTGATGATAGTCCCTGTAAAAGTGTTCAAGCAGGCTATTTTGATGCCTGAGCCTGCACATTAACCAATTTCCATTTTTTTAAACATGGGAGCTTTATGTAGTGCAAAGCTCGTGGACGTTCTTCTTTTTAAAAAAGAGGGGCAGTTTTGGCAGCACAACGTGACTGTCAGAAAATATTCCAATGGCTGCAAAGAGCAGTATGTGCATTGTCACTGCTTTCCGGCTGTCTTTTGCCAGAGCCCCCATACAAAGCATGTCCCTGTCTCACCCCGCAATCATTACATTATCCCCTGCAAAACTGACCTCTCCCTATGTACAAAGCTCGCCAAGGGCCAGTACCTCCCTCATGCATATGTGCATGGTCCTGGTGCTGCACCCCTTGCACCACTATACCCAAGCCCCAATCACCATCGCCACATTCAAGAAGCACTTTATGCTCCACTTTATTACCAGCAAATCAGTCCATACCCAACACTTGCTTTCCTGGGGGGCCTCACCCATATGCATATTGTATGCATGTTGTGGTACTTACACAGCAGAGGCATAACTGGGAAGCAATGCAGTTACAATGCTTTTCAATGCTAGTACATCGCCTCCATCACACATCTCCTTTTGAAGTCTATCACTGATCTCAACTATTCAGAAACCTACGGACCACTGGCCCACAGACTTGCCTGGGTGAATGTTGTGTTCATCCGACTAAGTGACTTCTTTGATTTCCTAGCTTATACCCAGATGGACTTCCACCTCTATCACAGAAAAATAGACTAGACTAGAGCTGCTGCAGTGATACTGCGGAACCTCTTAGCTACACTAAAAACGGTTCATCGCCCAAGTTATTTATTATGTGGCATGTAGGGATCAATGTATAGCCGTAGCTCAGAATAGGTGTTCAAGAGGAGATGCAATGATTTAAAGTGGTATATATTGGTATTTAAGCCCTAGACCACTATACCTCCCAACTGACTCCCTCGATTTTATGTACCATAGGGATTTTGTAAAATTGTCCCATTTTAACACACCACAACAGGAAACTGGATGTAAAATGAAAATCCGAATGTAGTAGTAATTGTTTATTTCGGGCATGAAAACCCGAATGTTTCTCTTTTGCAAAACTTTCAAAACTTTGAACTACATGTGCAGCTATTCCAGCTGTTAAATGACAAACATGATTAACCCGACAAGCACATTTAATTTGAAGTAAATCTATACAATTGACAAACTGGGTGTTGTACATGTGGTTTTTATTTAGTACAATGTACACAGTAGTTCAGCTAATGCAAACAGTGTTTTAATCCTAAAGAGACATCATACATGCATCTTTTTCCACTTAGCTCCCTTTATTCAGTCAAAAGAGTGTGTATACCTTGGTAATTTTATAGACACCAACATTTTCAAAATAGAAAATGATTGTATGTGTGGATGTTTAAATCTAAATTCATATCATATTTTTTCAGCTGCTCGGAAACAAATCGATACTACTAATACATGCTTCATTCCACAGGATCTCCAAGGACCACCCAAGAGAATAAATAGGATGCTGTGGTTATGTTGACGGAAGCAGTATGTTTTTGCTAGTTTTGTGCACTGATACACAATCAACCTGGAACAGATGGTCCCTACAAGAGCTGTTAGACAGTCAGATCTCCTGTGGAGCAGAGTGTGACACTCAGTTAAAAAGAGGCAACAGAATGTGATTGACACAAATATCTAATGAGTGGAAACTAGTTCTGATTCCACACACAAACATTTGATCTGCTACACGGAAGTTGAGTTTGTTTTGTAATGCTCAAATTACTTACTGTTACGCTTTAGTACGGTAAGGGCTTAGTTAAGGAGAGAACAGCAATTGATAATTAGCCTGTAACGTGTAGCTTTTCCATCTGTATCTATTTACATTGAGGTTTATGACAAATATTCCACAGGAAGAAGGTAGCCATGCTTACGTGGGGATGAAACTGTGGCAGGAAATGGTGGAGGTTCAACTGCTCAAGCCAGCTTGGCAAATCACTACACTAACCACTAGAGCTACCACTACAAATGCCTGCCATGCAAAGGGCGGCCATTTTTCAAGGCATGGTGCACATAGTTTTATTAAAATTAGGCCTGGGTAGAATTTTGATTATGCTGGAGTAATTTTAGTAATTCTGTGTTACTCTTTGACACAGAATCACCGATAATTACGCAATTACTCCTCCTTGCTTAATTAAGTGTAATTTAGAGGGGAAGATTCTACCACAAGAGCACATTTAGCGAGAGGCTCGTGTATTAACACATTTAGTGGTGTTTCTTAACTCAAAATGCATCCTTGCATGCATTTTGTGCTATGAAAATATCAATAAGTGCCAGCAGTAATTTAGGGAAAAATCCTACTACATGAGCACATTTAGAGAGGGTGAGGAGCTGCTCACACTTGCTATTCGTGTTCTGTTTTATTTAGAGCTATTTCTTAGTGCAAAATGCATCCTTGCATTCATTTTGGATATTTTTGAGCTAAACAAATAGCACTAAATGCAGAATTACTCTTCTTGCGTAATTCATTCATAATCTAGTTACACCCACCCCTTATCAAAATATGCTGGGACACTTACACATGCATACTATGGAGGTTATTTATGTGCCATTGACAGTGTAACCTCGAAGTGCATATTTAGCACCCACATATGCTGTTGGAATTTTCTCTAGTAGTTGTGAATATTGGTGAATTTTCGCCACCAGGTTTCTTAAAGGAGGGTTTAGCAGGATACAGAGACTGTCAGACTGATAAACCTTGGGTAAGACTCTGATGTTGCAATCCTATTTATTCAACGTCCAAGCCGAGAAATAAATTGTGTGAGCTAAGGCTCCTGCAGGTAAAGGCAAGAGAGGATAGCAGCTGATGAAAAGTTAGTACTCTAGCCAGAGTGCCACTAGACAAAGAAATAGAAATGACCCTATCCTCATTCATTAGTGAATGATCATGACTTTATCTAAAGCTCCAGAAAATAGGTAACCGTTCCCTTCAATAGGAGGAATTAACCAGTTCCTTTAGAAAGCCCTGCACCTGAACGGCCTGCTCCAGCCTGCTCCAGCCTTGCACAGCAACAGCAATTTGACAGCCTTTAAACCAAGCTGTTGGGTAACTGTACATTGGGATAAAACCTATTCATGGGGGCTTCACTGTTATAAGGGGGGTCTTTTTTGTAAAGAAAAAAGGTATAGCCTTCATCTACTGTGGAGACAAGCAGAGTGCCCATATCAGGCGTGAGGAAACATATCAAGACTAAGAACCTGATTTAGAGTTGAGCAGACATGGAATTTTCTAAGTTCTCTATCAAGTATTACATTTGGAGGAGAATCCAACAGTGGGAATTTGCCACGAAACACCCGATGGTGGGGGAAATTCCACGGAATAATTAGTATCAAAATTGAGCAGTCTTTCCAGACACTGGAGGGTTTCCGAGTACTACCAAACTCTAAATCACTAAGTCAGAATATGATAAGGAAGAGGATGGATTCCTAGTTCTGGGACTGATAGTTTGCTTTGATGGTGACTGAGACAGTAAAGACATTAGCAGCAGTAGTACTGGTGACTCTGCTGATGAAAAGAAGAATCTCAGACGCAGTTCTGTGCTTGTGGAAGTCCGCATAGAAAGTTATCTTCACTGTCTTTTACTCTAACTCCACTAAGTCTCTTTGTCAGCCAGTACCTTAACCTGGCTTTGGAAACTAGCTATGACAGCAAACGATATGGAATAACCTGGTTTTCCCTCTTTTGTGTTCTTCCATCACCAATGCAGATATGACTCTTGAGTATCTTCCAAGCAGACCAAAAGGGTTGGTTTAAATCAGGCTGAGCCCATCTTCACCAGACTGTCCTCTTCTGTGCCAGGATGAAGAAATGGCCCAGCCATTATATTCACTTCACTGAAACTAGCAGCACTCTGTACCTTCAAATCTCTTGAAGATAAAGTCAGCAGTCAACCGCCGCGTAGAGTTTCATGATATGCTGTTACCTGCCTTTTGAAAATGTTGTCCATTACCAAGCTATAGCTGATGAGTGATCGTCACCTTATCTCGAAAGAAACACTGTTAAAATATGTATATGTATATATATATATATATATATATATCTGTCTTCCTTTGGCGTTCTTCCTCCTGAACACCCAATCCGGCGGCACCCGGCCGACAAACTCCACTATTCCAAGGTGAGTTTTTTTTTACAAAATTCATGTTTATTTGGCTTTCACATGGCAAAAAATGCACAGTCCCTTGTCTCAACAATCTCGGACCGACGCGTTTCAGCGAATTGCCTTCTATATATATATATATAAAAGGCGCGAAGCCGAAACGCGTCCTGTTCTGTTTGTTTTCTCGGAAATAAACGAACCGAGTTTCATCCCCTGTTCGAGTGTGGTCTCTTCACTTCCTTGTGTCGTGAGGGTTGGAGCTGATATATATATATATATATATATATATATATATATATATATATATATATATATTCACTGAGAGTGCTCCGAGGCCACGCCCCCTTTTTACACCACTCTGCAATTGCGGCCCCTGGAGCACTGCTGCTCGGGGGATGAGGTCCTCTTGTGTCCTGTCCTCAGGACACAAGAGGACCTCATCGCCCCACCAGCAGTGTGGCAAGAGGCGCATTTGGTGTAAAAAGGGGCGTGGCCTCGGACCACCTCTCTGCAATCCAGCTGTGTGGCGCTTACTGGAGGTACCTGGTGGGCTAGTTGGCCCCCAGGAACCCTCAGTATTCAAGGGGACTTAATTCCCCAAGTTTGAACACGCTAGGGGTCGCGTTTGCAGAGTGGTGCAGGGAGGGGGACGTGGAACTCCCTACCCATCCACCTCCGCCTGACCCAAGACCACCTCTCCTTCAGGAAGCAACTCAAGACCTGGCTGTTCGAACAGTAGCGGACCCCCCTCCCCCTAGCGCCTTGAGACCCTCCGGGTGAGTAGCGCGCTATACAAATGATTGATTGATTGAGGGGGGGGTCCTTCTGCGAGATACCGGCTTTTTTTTTTTTATTTCTTTGAAGGGGGCCTGTGTGGCCCCCTTCTTTCAATATGTTTTGGGCCCTGGGGACCCCATCCCCCAGGGACTGCACATTTACAACAAAAAAACGGGAAGGGGGCCGCGCGGCCCCCCTCCTGAGGCCAATTTTGGCCCCGGGGACCCCATCCCCCAAGGCATGGCCAGACTTGTTTTTTTTTTTAATATATATTTTGGAGGGGGGCCACGTGGCCCCCCCTCCCGGGCCACTTCTGGCCTCGGGGACACCATACCCCAGGGCCGGCCCTTAGCATTGGGGATCGTGGGGGGAGCCCCAATGCCCCCACGGTCCCTGCCAGCTCCCCGCCTCCTGTGGGAGCCGGCATTGCTTTTGCACAAGGGGAGCTGCTGACATGCAGCTCCCCTTGTCCAAAAGCCATCTGCTTTGCTTTTTGGAAGCGAGAGCAGGTTTCCTGCTCTTGCTTCCAAAAAGCAAAGCAGGGTTTGCTATGACAGGGCGGGAGCCGTGCTCCCGCCCTACCATAGCAAACAGCAATGCCCCGGGGGTGGGCACCCCGGGACATTGCAGGAGGCGACCCTGGGGGGTGGTGGTCCCCAGGGCCATCAAGTGTTCCAGGAGGGGGGCCGTGCGGCCCCCTTCCCAAGGTTAAGATAGCCCCGGGGAGGTGGTGGTCCCCGGGGCCTGGGGGTCTGCAACGGACCCCGTATTTAAATAAACAGTGCCCCGGGGATGTGGTGGTCCCCGGGGCTGTGTGGGGGGGCTTGAGCCCCCCACACTAATTTTTTAGCAAAGCCCCAGGAAGGTGGTGGTCCCCGGGGCTTGGGGGGGCCCACGAGGCCCCCCCACCTTATTACAATAAAGCCCCAGGGAGGTGGCGGTCCCCGGGGCTTGGGGGGGCCCGCAAGTCCCCCCGCCCATATTTACAGATTGCTCCGGGGAGGTGGCGGTCCCCGGGGCTGTGGGGGCCCCCGGGGGCCCCCGCTCTATAATTCCCCATTGCCCCCGGGACCTGGCCCACCCTGGGGCTTAACTATAACAAAGCGCACCCAGCGCGAATTCGGCCGATTTTTTTTTTTTTTGTAAATGCTTTTTTGGGTCCTGGGGGTTTTTGTGGGACCCCCTGAGCAGGCCTAGGGGGTCAGGGTGTTTGTACCCTGCCCCCTTTTCTTGTTTTTAATGTTTTTTCACCCTTTTTCTTGTGACTCGGTTACCGAGTCACAAGATGGCTGCCAACACATTCTGGTTTGGAGTGTTGACAGCCAATCAGAAGTCAGCTCGTGCTCGGGAGGAGTCGCGACTCCTCCTCAGTGCTCAGATATATAAATTTTTTATTTCTTGAATTTCTCTGTAACTATTGAACGGATTTACAACATTTAAACAAAAGGGCGCTTTCTGAACCAAGAGCTACCTTTTTGCCAAATGTGGTGTAATTCCGTTCAGCAGTTTGGGCTGTAGCCGTGTCTAAAATTTCCTATGGAAATTAACACGGGGAAAACGTGTTTGGGTAACCCCCTTTTTTCTCGGCCCCCGCTTGACGAATCACCCCAAAACTTTCAAGACAGGAGCTGACCGCAGCGGGCCATTAGTTTTGAAAATTTCGCAAAGATTCGTCAAACTGCGCCAAAGATATTGGCAAAAGAAAAACGCTTTTGAATAGAAACAAGGTCCTAATTATAACTACGTACTGGCGACCGCCAGTAGGTAACATATATATATATATATATATATATATATATATATATACAACACACTGATGTCATTTTATAATGCTATAAATTAAATTTGTTACTTTCATCCAATTTAATGGTGTTTAATTTGCCAACCTATTAAGAATGGGAGGATGAGTCCATAGTTGAGTCAGCCTTACTATGATACTTTGAACTGCATCCAATGCATATTTCAGTAGCGAATGTTCAACTCGCTTGGCCTTCCTGCCAGTGTATGCTAGGACACAAGTGATGGTAAAATGGCCAACCTTCCATGTACTGTTTAGGGAGTACTTTCCCTCGAACCTGTTGCCAAGTACCTAGCAGGCGGCCACAACGGGGAGCAGTTGCTGCACACTGGAGTAAATCCTAGCATCCCCTTGGGAACCTCTGCAGAACGTCCCTATTTTGTGTCTCTTAGCTCCAGCCTCATAGCACATTATGGGAGCATGGCAAACCACAGTTTTCCCAGAATCCTTTCTGTAGTGGGAGGACGTCACATACTCCAACTGGTGGGATTTTGAACATCAACACATACCTGTGTGGACTCTGCTGCGGAGAATCCTAAACACATAGGGGCAGATTTACAAGCCCCTTGCGCCACTTTTGCGTCACTTTTCCCATGTTAAAAGTGACGCAAAAGTGGCGCAAGGGGTTTGTAAATCTGCCCCATAGCTGCGGTCTACCTGTTGCTCTAAGGTATCAGTCAGCCTGATGCGCTGCTAAGTGTCCGTATTGAAAGGTTTTTCACCTTAAGAACAGGAGGGGTGGAGTCTTCGGGTCCCATCCGATCCAAGATAGCTGATATTTTTGTTACAAATAGGAAAACTACACTCCAATATTGCTGATTTGCTTCCTGTAATAAAGTTTCCTTTTTCTGTAGATCACATTCTGTTGCTTTTTTTTGTTCAGGGAATCAGTTCAATTCCTCCTTGCGTTACGATACAGCCGAGCAATATTTTTTCATGAGTTCGCCACACCATATTTACTATTTTTGACCCTTTTTTGTCTCATTATGGATTCATCTTCTGCAAGAGTTTACTTCTTCAGTGACAGCTCTAATTCGTGTTTGGATCCTCTTCAGCTCCACTGTTCCCCTCAGTGGTGGACGATTTAGAGTCTGGCCCAGCTTAAACCTACGTTCAGCAATAACATCCTTCTTTCGTTCTTTATGTCACTTGTCTTCGCACATGATTTGACTCTAGCTGCATTTGGGAGTTGTCCTCACCTTTGACAAGCGAAATCAAAAGCCACGACCAGTCCAGGCGTACTCTTGTTGGACGTAACGCTCGGAAGAACCACAGAAAAACATTTCCCATAGCTAAACCCATCACCGACTTAACTTTGGAAGACTACGGTGTATCAAAATGCACACATTATTGTGTTTTCTTTACACACGGAAATTAGAGTAACAATATGTCACTTATTTTTTTTAATTCATGCCTTTACAATTTCTTTCTATAAACCATTAGACGCTTTATTATTGGAGAGGATGTCGAGATGCAAAGTCGCTGAAAAGCTAATGATAAGCATTCACAAATACGATCGATCTAGAGTGAAGACACAACCAATCAAAATCCACCCGAGTGGCACTTAGATCAAAACTAGAAAGAAAAGAAGGGTTTTGGGGCAATCTAAATCAGGACATGGGCAGGCGACCAATGTATTCCCTTTCAATGAGGAGGCTAGTCGAAATTGTTAAAAAATAAATTTTCTCCCATACATATTTTATCCTTTTCAGCACCTTTCTCTGGCCATTTCTAGAAGTAACCCTTCAAAAGGGAAATACATTTATGTGTGGGAGAATGAGCTCAAGAGTAGCCATTCATTTCCTGTGTAATAAAGCAAAAAAAAAGGCAGAGGCCTAGAACTCGCTGGTGTTCCATCAAAAGGATATTTGACGTCACTCTTCTAGATTGGAAAAATGCTACAAGAAGTTAGTATTAAAGACTGAGTACTAGAGCAAAGCAACCACAACGATCCACTCCCCTTTATAAAAATATAATTATATTACATCTCTTAAGCCCTACAATAGTAGAATGGAAGTATTAGCTAAGTGAAGATGGGTTAAGGTGAACAAAATAAATGGCATTGCACCTATCCATGAAAACACAGCCCTGCGGGCTCTGGAAAAGCTAATAGAAGCAATACGGCTATAATTGTAAGACAATGGTCTCCAATATCTTGCACAATTTTGGGTTAAAGGGGCAACATAAAAGAGGTAAGGAGGCTTATTTTTCATCATCAGGCTGTGACCCAGAATACTAGAGTGGAAGACATGGAGGAAGAAGAGGAAAAGAAAAAGAAGAACTGCAGGAGTGAGTTAAAGAGACAGGAAGTGTACTGGAAAAAAGTGCATGATGTGGAACAAGGCAAAAGCAACCCCATCGTTCGGCAGCATCAGCAGAAGGCTACTAAAAAAATGTGTTTGGGCTCCTACGTTTATTTTTTAATTTATTTTTTACAAATTACGCTACTGAAGTGAGGGGCGTAATAGGAATAAAGGGCCTGATTACGAGTTTGGCGGTCTCACTGCTGTACCACTGTGGCGGCGGTCTTCCGCCCACCGTATTAGATGTAACTGTTGGGTCCCTGCCGATGTTTCTGACAGGGGAAATATTTTCAAATATGTTTTGATGCATGTGTAAATATTTTGACTGCACAAGTGTTAAATGCACACATATGCATGATACATGTGAAAAAATACCTACTACCAGTACTTTCCCATTGCTGGAGTCTGGACACTATGTGCCATGTCCAGTCAACGGGTAAATATTGCAAAAATGACTTACCTGGATTTTGGCATCAACAAGGTTGTTTTCTTCGGGGTGAAGATACTGCTGTGAATAGCGGCCCTGGAGGGAGGGATCCACATGGGAAACTGAAGGGAAGAAAAGAAAATGGGTGAGTATGCACCCCAATTCCTTCGATTCCGCAAACTAAAAGCAGGTGGCATTCCCCCTACGGTCGGCTCAACGAAAAGTCAACTCATAATTCCGGCGGCGGTGAACTTGTCTGTACTGCCCTCTGACAGCTGATTACCCCATGCTGCAGTCGAAGTGGTCGGCGAATAGCTGGTGGTGGCGGCAGTGCTCTGGCGGTCTTTCGTTCTACAAACCGCCAACACCATAATACGGCGGGCGGGTGGACTGCCAGCTAGTCGGTGGGGTTTCCGACAACATTTCGACAGAGGTTCCCTTACTGCCAAACTCATAATCAGGCCCTAAATCTGGATAAACAATTCACAGAGGAAAAATGGAAGTGTGCATTGAAAACAACCTCTATTTACTGATATGGAGAGAAATACAATTGAAATTCGCCTACTAACGTAAATATCCTACTATGCTCAAAACAAGGCAAAGAGATTTTGTAGAGAATGCAGATGGAGGGAGACTCAGGGTCATATATTCTGGACTTCCTCCTGAAGTAAAACCTTAAGATGCTTTCACTGTTTCCCTTCTTGTCTGCAAACCAAGATCAAAATCGAAAAAAATATTCAGACATTTCCACTTGTCACATTAAACAAATGAATAATCCTAATGAGTCAGAGACTAGACCATCCCTATCTTTGGGCTGTAGGGAGGGAGAGTCAAGAAAATGCTGGCAAACGAGAGACTGAAATATTGTAAAATAACAAATGTCCCTGTCCTGGAAGAGATGGTGGGACAATAATTTCATGGCTGAAGTTATTCATGTTGGTAAAATGGAATTCCGTACCCAGTGCTAATTTCAGGCAAAGCGCCATATCACATAAAGTGAGCATTGCAAGTGCTAATTTAGCACTAGAGACCATATCACAAAGTGAGCACTTGTAGTGCTTAGATAACACACAGTCTCTGCCAAATTTGTGGTCTTACAGGGGTCTTAAATAGTTAAATAGCTGGAACTGTGCTATGTTACCACCCTAGAGAGTGGTAAATGGTTGCTTGACACAGGGACCTTCAATGCATGTGCTACTTTCTTCTGGAACATAGCAGCATTTGCTGACATATCTAAAGTAAGCAATAAAACATAGCACAGTACCATGTGCAACACAACATAACAGCATGATTAAAACATAATATAGCATATCACAACAAAATAGTCAAAACAGAACAGTCAGTCAAAGATTCTTTTTTCGGCCACTAAAAGCCATAAAAGAACACAGATAAAAACACATTATAAGTACAATTGCTAAGAAGATTGCCATACATACATGAAGAATCCAAATAGCCCAGTTAATTTTATCTAGGACTATATGTACAAAAAGGTAGGAGTAAAAAACATTATTAAAAACGAGTACAGAATGCCACTCTGGATATAAAATTCAATATATAAAGTGCAAAAGTGACAAAACATTGGCAAAGCAAACAGGCTACGAATCAAACCGTACCGTACACAAAGAATAAACACATGTTTGTCCCAGGAAGCATTAGACGAGGTTCAGCCTAACTATACCATGAGCATCTTCTTCTTATGTCTTAGGGTACCTAAAAGTAATTTGTGACACCAAAACAGACCATGGGGTAGAAAAGCATTTGTAGGTAAAATAGTGCAAGCCTTACTTGGGCAAAATGGTGAAATGTAAGGTGTCCTCATCAGAAAAAATGTCACATGGACATGGCTTTAGAGCACCAGGCTTTGTGGAGCCTTTGTAAAAGGCTAATAACCAGTGAATGAAGCTCAGTTAGAGTCTGGTTAACACAAAGCGATGCTGCACATTGGTGACCAGTGACAAGTAAGGCTGCACCTGTGGATTCAAACTCAATGTGATGTAGTTTCTCACCGTAGGCTTAGCTAGTTCCCTGGCCTCCCTATCCCCCTGCCGCCTGGCCTGAAACAGATGTTTGATGCCCTAATATCTCTTGGAAATATAGGCCTGGGGTTGGTATACAAGTCAGGGCAGCCTAGCCACCTCATCTGCTCCATAATGTACTTTAACCAGGGGATGCGCAGCGCCCCCTCAAGGGCAGTGCAATCTGCTATAACAAGTTGGTTTAAAGTGGGAGCTGGGCAAGACCAGATTCTCATCCAATGCAGTAGAGATGCAACAGCAATAAGATCAGAGATGTATCCCATGCTTAGCTCTTCAAGCAACACGAAGGCTGGGGTGCAGGGGGGGGACAGCGAGAAGCCTACACATACATTTATTCTCCACCACCTGCATGTCTCTCACGTCCTTATACCCTGACACATCACATCCGTAAGTGGCCGTAGGGAAAAATAATTCTCTGTACACCTTTCGCAAAGCGGGTAAGGGCTTTGTCCCTAGTCTTTTTGCAAAGTCCATGGTTGCCCCCACTGCCCTTGCCAAGACATTCTTTTTGTGTATTCTTTGCGCAACCCATGACCCACGATCATCAAAAGACACACCTAGGTAAGGGAAGGGAAGATTGAAACTTTGATTAGCTCTACCGCCCTGCAGAAAAACTTACGCCTGGCAGCCTTCTGGGTGCCAATCGTCATGGTATGGGATTTTGAAAAATTAGTAGCAAGATCAAGTGAGTCCATAAAATCTATAAAAGCATTTAAAAGTTTTTGGAGACCTACAGCAGTCCTGGCGAACATCTGCATATAAAAGTGCAGGAATGAGTTTAGAGTCAGCTCTCTGGATATCTTTGCTGGTAGCCGAGAGAAGGTCTTCTAACTTGTTAATATAAAGCATAAACAGCAAGGGGGCCAAAATACATCCCTGCAGGACCCCTCTCTTGACTTCCCAGGTAGCTGACACACAGCCAACCTTGTGATATCTCACCGCCGCAGTGGTGTTATTATGGGCGGAATGTAGAAAGGCCACCAGATCTACGTCCAGTCCCAGATCCAAAAGAATCGCCCACAGTTAGGATCTTTTAACACGGTTGAACGCCGATGTTAGGGCTATAAATGCCATATGCAAGGATCCCTTCTTCCCTATTGTATATTTCTCCCCCACCAAGTGTAGGTTAATACATTGATCTATCATCCCCTTACCTTGTCTAAAACCATACTGTAGGTCATAAATAACATCAAAATGATCTAACCAAGAGGTGTGAAGGGTCCAGGATCACTATCCCCATTATTTTAGCGCCCAAATCTAATAGTGAAATAGGTTGATAACATGCTGGGCCATCCCTCGAGCCCTTTTTAAAAATGAGTAAAATGAGGGCCTTTGCCCATGAGGAGGTAAAACCACACAGACATGCCGCATTTAAGACCTATGTCAATATCCTGGCCCAAGCCAGTGGGTCAGCTTTGTACAAGTCCGAGGGAACCCCATCTGGACCTGGCGCTTCCCCACCGGCTGTGGCCAGGATAGCTTTATGTACCCCGTCTGTATTGAAGTGCAATGGCAAAGTAGCTGCCCCAATGTCCCGATGAACATCAGATCTTCCCAATTTGTTGCCACTGTTCATCCCTTCCAAATAGTGGAATCATCTTTCTGTGGCTATGATACAATCTGTTCTGTAATTTGTTGAGTCAGAAAAAAAGGGGTGTTAACCACTTCCCAGAACTTTGTGCTATCTGACAGTACGCTTGCCTGACCGAGAGCCTCCCAAGCATGTTCCCTGATGGACATTTTCCTCTGTTGGATTGCGAGTTTGTAGGCCCTCCTAGAAGACCTAACCCCAGCCACATCCTTCGGAGTATGTTTTAATGCCAACATTAAATTCCTGTGAGCCTTGGAACAGGTACCATCAAACCACCTTTTCTCCTTAGCTCTTTTGGACCTTCTCTTGGTGCTTAGACTATTGGCTATCTGCTTGGATATTTTTTGAAACGCATCTAGAACTATTCTGTCCTGCGTTCTCATATCCAGACAGAGTGAAATCTCAACTGCACACTCTGTATAGAGATTACCAAGAAAGGTCACCAGTATCATCTTCTCCCACTTCAACCTACGTACTTAATCTTTTGTGCTGATGGCAGTATTTGGAATGCTCTGGGCCTCCCCTCCATGTGGGTCAAAGGTGTAAATCAATTCAAGCAATAAGGGATTGTGGTCGCTGTGAATACTCCAGGAGACAGTCAGCTTGTGGACTGCAGAAGCTAAAGGTGCAGAGAGCATTATAAAATCAATGATGATGGAAAAAACCCTGCCCATGTAAGTGGGAACAGGAGCATTCACTCCTGTTTGTTCTAAGCAGGACAGATTGTTAACTGCAAGGAGCTCTTCTATAAGATGGGCTGATTCTGAGTGCTCAAAATGGGCTGCCAGTGGTAAGAAGTACACATGTCCCTTTACAGGAATACATTCCAGGAGACATTGATGAGTATTAAAATCACCTAAAATTATAACCTCGTAATAAGAATGTTGCCTCTCCCTATAATATTCAAGAAACCCCTCTAAAGGTTTATGACCAACAGAGGGGGATGGTTCTTAAACAGCAGCTCAACTGCTAACAAGTGGGATGAGTCACAGTCTACCATTCTGGATTTGCAGGTTAATTTGAGTGAAACCAGAAGCAGAGGGCCTCCCTGTGCTCTGCCCACTGTTGATGGAGTAGCCCATTTAAAAAACGAGGTAAAACCATCCCAAAAAAACCTCTCACTCTTGTCCCATGTTTCCTGTAAAGCAATTAGATGACAGCATAAAAACGACCTCTGCCAGAGCACATCATCTCTTTTAGACCTCAGTCCTGCTATGTTCCAGGACAGAATCTTCAGACAAAATGGGTCTGAGATAATAGGAGCTGGCTTAGGGGGTAAAATAGGTACCGGCTTGGGGGTAAGATGGGTGCATTACCCACCTGACCTGCGGGCCTTGGACACTGCAACTCATCCAGAACGGATAATAGTCAATCATTGCCATCTAACCCATCTTTGCTTAGCAGGGGCTCGAATCTATTAGCTAGCTAAGTGCAAATTTACCAAAATCATCCCGAGCAGACCTTGCAGGCCTAAATACGTGGTGTCTGAGACGGTCAAAAGAGAAAAAGTTGGTGGGATAGAAATGCTGAAGGGGGATGACCTTAATCGATGTTTTGGGGCTTCGCATAAAGTGGCACTCAATAAGCGCTTTAGCAAAAGCAAAATGTCTTACATTAACTACAGCGCAGTCCCTCACTACATTTTTCTTTACCTTGTCACCCACCCAACCCACTCTTCTGGCCATAATAATGTGGGGAGACAAATGATGCCTGTTTACTACATTAGTGTCACACCAGTGAGTGACCTTATGCATGAGATCCACTGTAGATTCTTTAGTTCCTTGTTGTTGGAAAGTGGATTATTGGTAGGGGCAAATGTAGGTCTGCCACTGGCAATAAGGCCACTAACACATGATAGGACTCAGCATAGGTCTTAGAAAATTATTCCCATGCTCAACCCTTGGTAGCTTGGCTGCGAGCAGGCAGGCTTAACTTCAAAGACAGGTATGTAAAGCATTTGAAAACACCAATTCAGTAAATAATTAAGACACAATGCATAATAAAAATCCAACACCAATTTATAAAAATAGGAAATATTTTTATCTTTAAAATGACACCAAAACGACAAAAATCCAATGTTGGGAACCGGAGATATGAATTTTTAAAGATTTATAACTTTATAGCACTTAGAAACATATAGCACCATGTTGGGATATCTGGTCGCGATAGACCAGCTCAAAGTCAAAGTTTCAGGCCGACCGCGATGGAGCCCTGAGCGGCTACCCCTCGCGGTAGGTCCTGGTCACAGTTTTTACCTTCGGACTTAGAAACTTTTCTGGAGCTTTTTCTAGTGGGGTCCCTCGATGCTCTTCACCAGTCCGGATTCGGTGAGGGCTCGCCGGCCTCGGATTTCTTCTACTCCCGGTCAAACTCTGGAAGTCGGACCTACGGAGCTTTTAGCGGGACGAACCTGGATGGCTTGGCCGGCTCGCGGTTGAAGGCAGGCGGCTTGGCTGACCAGGTTGAGTCGGTCCGGCTATGGAGCTTTTTTTCAAAGTTGCTCCAAAGTTCTCCAAACTCCTGGAACTTCTTCCTGAAGTTCCCCCAAAGGGTCCCAAAGTGTCTCAAACTCACTCCAAGGGTCTGGAAGCTCCAAGATGGTCCTTGAAAGTTGAGGACTTCAGTTCCCACAATCTACTTGGACAAAACCCTTACAAATCCACTGGTGGTCTTCCAGGCTGCGGATTCTTGGTGGTGATGATCCAGGTGAGCTCTGTTAACCTGTAGCTTGCAGGGAGTCCACTCTTTACTCTTTTTCACAGCAAGGTAGTCCACAGGGCTGTAGTTCCTGATGGCGCAGTCCACAGAGGGCAGGCCTTAGCAATTGCACATCCAACTTCTCAGCATGGCACAACGTCTTGCTTTCTTAAGTTTCAAGCAGCAGATCTGAGGGGCTCTGCCCTTCTCAGATACTTGTTCCAAGTTCTCTGGGTCAAGTAGGAGGTCACTCCTGACCAATGGGAGCTGGGCAACTCCCCAAGGATATGACCACATCCTGTAGAGTGTGGAATTATTTTGTCCCAGAGTGCATCAAATCTTCCAAATTCATAATGGCTGATTTTCCAGCAGAGAGGTAAGAGCTGGCTAAACACACCCCTAGGATGGCTACTTTCCATAGCCTCTCCCCCTTGCATCTGCTCATACCTTCCTTAAGCCTAGCATCTGGCTGAGGTGAAGAGTTTAGAGTTGTAAATGACACTGGTTTCTTCTCTCCTCTTTGAAGACCATGGTTTACGACTCCTCCCCCTGCTCTGGCATTCCTGTGTAGCAGCACACTGCCCTCCCAGCTGAGCTGGTTAACCCCAGGGTCTCTTTATCACATCTTCAAGGCAGCCTGGCTAATCCACTTAACTCTGACCAATCAGGACAGACCACTGGAAGGCTGAATCTGGACCTACAAACAAGAAAGTCTTATAACTTCTTGTCTGTACATTTTAGGAGAAATTCAACAATATGATATTGTTGGATTTATCACTACCATTCTGGGAAGTCTTTGAATGGAAGTTCTATCACTCTCCTATCAGGAGTTATTAGTTAATAACTTCTTGCCATGTTAACCTATGTGGCATGGGATTTGCAATGGGGAAAATGACTTGGGCCATTTTTCCAGCACTAGGGCTTATAAAAACATATTTTATAAGTACTTCGCTTATATCTACAGGACCCCCACCCCATGGATCACCTAGGGGACATTTTAGGGGTTCTGAATCTGTAGAAATATTGCAGATCCTCCGTCCACAATGCTCCCAGCATCAAAGTCGAATTTGGGCAGCACTTTATCACAATGTGGGGAGTGAAATGTGAAATTTCACTTAACCCAGGGCATATAAAACTCATTTTATAAGGGTCCACCTTATAAATACCTGACCCCCCACCCCTGGGACACCTAGGGGAGACCCTGGGGGTTCCTAATATGCCATATCATTGTAGGTTATCCATTTTTAAGTGCCCCAAACACCAAAGTCGAGTTTGGGCACAATTTACTTTTTAAAAGCAGTCATGGAACCCAGGGCTGCTTTTAAACTGACCTCAGGCTTCAGCAGTGCACACATGCAAGTGCAGAAAAGGCTGCTGGCCTCTAAACTGCCATGCCCTACTATATACTAGGGACTGATAGGTAGTTTCACTCCCCCTGCCCTATTATGTACTAGGTTCTTATAGGGTAGGTCATGCCAATCACAGGGGTACCCCAACCCATAGTGTACCCTAGTGTATGTAGGTGTTTTAACTGTATTCTAAATGTGTCTCTTTCAGCATAGCACTGGCCCTGGGCCTGGTTAGACAGAGCCCAGGGTCAGTCAGAGTCAGTTACCACCAGTACCAGTCAGCAAAAGTTGGGGGTGCCCAGGGCACAGGATGACTTTGCAACATAGCCCCCCCAAACGAAAGGTGATGGGTTACTAACCTACACCCTGGTAGTCCTCATCAGCTAAGTGGAAAAACCTGGAAAGTCCATCTGCATTTGCATGGGCAACCCCAGGTCTGTGTTCCACTGTAAAGTCCATTCCCTGTAGGGAAATGGACCACCTTAACAGCTTTGGATTCTCCCCTCTCATCTGCATGAGCCATCTGAGAGCAAAGGCAAAAAAGGGGGTACCCCCTCTAATGATAATTCAAGGTCAGGGAGAAGAGGGGAAAGAACCAAACATGTAATGAGAAACCTCCCTCAGGACCTATATTTCTTTTCTATTTAGATACTTTTATATATAAGATGGGCTTAACAAAGGTGCAATCAAATGAGCAATACTTACAACATTAATTTATTCATTATTATTTATTTTCTTATTAATGCATTTTTCTGTAAGTATCAAATATAAATTCATTGCTTTTCTCTTTTTAAAAAGTTTTTGAAACATTTCAAAATGTAAACAATTTTATCACAAGTACAAAAAATATACACACCAATAATTATTAAACAAATAACCCCCAAAAGGACGAATCTTTACATATATCAAAACCATACAAAACACAACTCATACAATCTCAGACAGATTCATACATCATTCACATTAAAACCCATCTGAAAGGAAAGGAGACTAAAGGTTACAACATCTCCACGACCAAGAATGTATTATATGTTCACGGGACTGAACATGGGGTCGACGCGCGTTTTGGTGGCATACAAGGGATGAAACGACCACCTTCTTCAGGACCTTTTCAGATACCCACTCAAATCACAAAACACAGAGGGGGAATAGCGGATTGGAATAGCCAGTAAGTTGCTGGCAGTCTATATGTACATGTCTCGTTCAGGTGATATATATATATCTAGACTACTGTGATATGGTGTTCAAGGAGGAGAGACATCGTATTTGCGAAGAAACAGTGTCTCAGTCAAACTCAGGGACAAGATCCCAGTCCGACCCGGAATCCAGACACGGCGAACGAGGGACTCAGCATATTGATATCTTCCTGATACAACTCGAAAATGCATGGGTAGTAGTGTACAATCGACACTCTACTTAGTAGAGACCTTTTGGATCCGGTTCTCTGTCAACTACTTGCACTTCCTAATAATTAATCACTCTGTGCAAGTATTTCTCAATGGCCTAGAACTCTGAGCCCTACTGGGATCTTGTCCCTGAGTTTGACTGAGACACTGTTTCTTCGCAAATACGATGCCTCTCCTCCTTGAACACCATATCACAGTAGTCTAGATATATATATATCACCTGAACGAGACACGTACATATAGACTGCCAGCAACTTACTGGCTATTCCAATCCGCTAATCCCCCTCTGTGTTTTGTGATTTGAGTGGGTATCTGAAAGGGTCCTGAAGAAGGTGGTCGTTTCATCCCTTGTATGCCACCGAAACGCGCGTCGACCCCATGTTCAGTCCCGTGAACATATAATACATTCTTGGTCGTGGAGATGTTGTAACCTTTAGTCTCCTTTCCTTTCAGATGGGTTTTAATGTGAATGATGTATGAGTCTGCCTGAGATTGTATGAGTTGTGTTTTGTATGGTTTTGATATATGTAAAGATTCGTCCTTTTGGGGGTTATTTGTTTAATAATTATTGGTGTGTATATTTTTTGTACTTGTTGTGATAAAATTGTTTACATTTTGAAATGTTTCAAAAAAACTTTTAAAAAAAAGAAAAAAGAGAAAAGCAATGAATTTATATTTGATACTTACAGAAAAAATGTATTAATAAGAAAATAAATAATAATGAATAAATTAATGTTGTAAGTATTGCTCATTTGATTGCACCTTTGTTAAGCCCATCCTATATATAAAAGTATCTAAATAGAAAAGAAATATAGGTCCTGAGGAGGTTTCTCATTACATGAGCTATCTAAGAGGTCTGTGGTCAGTTTGAACACGAAAGTGAGTCCCAAACAAATATGGTCTCAACTTTTTCAGGGACCAAACCACAGCAAAAGCCTCTCTCTCAATGGCACTCCACCTCTGCTCTCTGGGAAGAAGTCTCCTGCTAATAAAGGCAACTGGCTGATCAAGGCCCCAACACTGCCCCAATCCCTTGCTCTGAAGCATCTGTCTGAAGCACAAATTATTTTGTGTAGTCAGGAGCCAGCAACACTGGTGCTGAACACATAGCAGCTTTCAGAGTGTCAAAAGCTTTCTGACATGCTGGGGTCCAATACACCTTTTTGGGCCTCTTCTTAGAAGTGAGTTCTGTTAGGGGCCCCACATTGGTCCCATAATTTTGAACAAACCTTCTATAATACCCTGTCAGTCCAAGGAATGCCCTGACCTGAGTCTGGGTAACAGGAGCTGTCCAATCCAAAATAGTGTGGATTTTAGCTTGGAGAGGCTGTACATGGCCCTCACCTACCAGGTGGCCCAGGTACACCACAGAACTCTGCCCTATTTGGCACTTACGTGCCTTGATAGTCAGGCCTGCCTGCTGCATGGCCTGAAGCACTTCCCTTAGGTGGCTTAAGTGATCCCCCCAGGTAGAACTGTATACAGCTATATCATCCAGAAAAGCTGCACTGAACTGTTCCAACCCAGACAAGACCCTGTTCACCAACCTTTGGAAGGTGGCAGGTGCATTATTTAAGCCAAAGGGCATTACCTTGAACTGATAATGTCCCTCTTGTGTGGAAAATGCTGACCTCTCCTTTGCTCCATCAGTGAGGGCAATCTGCTAGTAACCTGAAGTCAAATCAAATGTACTCAGGTACTTAGCAGCCCCTAACCTGTCAATGAACTCATCTGCTCTAGGTATAGGGTGAGCGTCAGTCTTTGTGACTGCATTCAATCCTCTGTAGTCCACACAAAACCTTAACTCCTTGGGTCCCCCCTGAGGATTAGGTTTAGGTACCTGCACCGCTGGACTGGCCCATGGACTCTCAGACGGTTCAATTACCCCCAATTCCAGCATCTTAGCAACCTCAGCTTTAATGCTGGCTCTGACATGGTCAGACAACCTGTACAGTTTATTTTTGAAAGGTAGGCTGTCACCAGTGTCAATGTAGTGCACACACCACTCAGTGATGCCTGGGGTCAAAGAGAACAGGCCAGCAAACTGCTCCAGCACTAGCTTACAGTCTCTGTGCTGCTGGTCTGTCAACTTGGGAGAGAGTACAACCCCCTCCACTGACCCATCTTGCACATTAGTGGAGAGGAGGTCGGGCACAGGCTCAGTTTCCTCCTCCACACCCTCATCAGTGACCAGTAACATGGTCATGTCTGCCCTGTCATGGTGGGGTTTCAATCTATTCACATGCAGGACCCTATGAGGGTTCCTGGGGGTGCCAAGGTCACCCAAATAGGTAACCTCACCCTTCTTTTCTAAGATTGGATAGGGCCCACTCCACTTGTCATGGAGGGCCCTGGGAGCCACAGGCTCCAACACCCACACTAATTGTCCTGGAGTATACTTAGGCATAGTAGCCTTCTGATCATACCAGTGCTTCATGAGCTCCTGGCTGGCCTCCAGTTTCCTATTTGCCTTGTACATGTACTCTGCCATTCTAGATCTCAGGCCTAGCACATAGTCAAGCACATTGTCCTTTGCTTCTTTAAGAGGCTTCTCTAAAGACTCTCTCAGCAGGCTCAATGGCCCCCTCACAGGGTGTCCAAACAACAACTCAAAGGGACTGAAACCAACCCCTTTCTGTGGCACCTCCCTGTAGGCAAACAGTAAGCATGGGAGGAGAACATCCCATCTCCTCCTGAGTTTCTCTGACAACCCATTTATCATGCCCTTCAGGGTTTTGTTGAATCTCTCAACAAGACAATTTGCTTGTGGGTGATAGGGGTGGTGAACTTGTAGTTGACACCACACTCATCCCACATAGCAGTCAGATAGCTGGACAGGAAGTTCGTGCCCCTATCTGATACCACCTCTTTTGGAAAACCCACTCTGGTGAACACACCAAGCAGTGCTCTAGCCACTGCAGGAGCATCAATGGTTCTAAGAGGGATTGCTTCAGGGTACCTAGTGGCATGGTCCACTACCACTAAGATATACCTATTCCCTGATGCAGTAGGTGGGTCCAAGGGACCAACAATATCCATCCCCACCCTTTCAAAAGGAACCCCAACCACTAGCAGTGGTATTATGGGAGCCATTGTCTTTCCCCCTGCCTTGCCACTGGCCTGACAGGTGACACAGGAGCTGCAAAACTCCTTTACCTTTTCAGACATATGGGGCCAGTAGAAATGGTTCACCAACCGGTTCCATGTCTTTGTCTGTCCCAAATGTCCTGCCAAGGGGATATCATGACCCAAAGTCAGGATGAACTCTCTGTACTTCTGGGGTACCACCAACCTCCTGGTGGCCCCTCCTTGAGGTTTCTGGCCTCAGTATAAAGCAGTCCATCTTCCCAGTATATTCTATGAAACCCACTGTCATCCCCTCCTCTTGCTTAGAGGCAATCCGCCTCAAGCTCTCAATGGTGGGACAGTCTCTCTGTCCCTTACTGAACTCCTCTCTGGAGGGTCCACCTGCTCTTGTCAGTTCTGCCAAATCCGATAACTCTGGCAGGGATGGAGTCTTTCCCTCAGAGGCTAGGTCCTCCCCATCAGGGTTAGATTCTTCCTGCACCTCTGGAGTTCCCTGGGCTGGCTCACCAGGCCCAGTACCCTTGTCCTTGGATGCTTGGCCCTTTGTTCCAGGGTCCAAGTGTCCAGCCCCTCCCTTCTGGCTAGTCTGTGACCTAGTCACAGTGGCTAGTCTGTGACCTAGTCACAGCACATACCCACTCAGGGAGCTCCAATATTTTCATATGGAGTCCTCTCTCCACCTCTGACCACACAGAGGCTTCAAGATAATTGCCCAGTAAACACTGGACTGGGAGCACCTTTGACACAGCTACCTTCATAGGGCCTATCACACCTCCCCATTCCAAATCCACCACAGCCACAGGATGGAGTTTGGTAGTGCTGTCTGCATAAGTCACCTGGTGAAACTCACCAGGTAACAACCTCTCTGGAGGCACCAGCTCATCCAGGACCATAGTTACACTAGCCTCAGTGTCTCTGATAGCCTCAACCTCAGTCCCATTCACTCTAGGCCTCTGCCTGTACTTGTCAATGTTTGGAGGTAAGGCAGCAAGGGTTGCAATATTCACGCCACCCAGGGACACTAAGGTTGCTTCCACCACCTGACTACCCTTCTCTGGGGCACCACTCTCCACCCCTACACTTACACTGGCAATCCCTGTGGATGGCCCCTTAGGGGGGAGTTTCTTGGCACAGACAGCATCTCCCTGTTTATGCCCTGGCTGGTTACAGTCAAAGCACTTACCCACCTTTGAGGGATCAAAGAACCTACCATTCTTTCCCTGATACCCCCTCCCTTTGAATTTGGGTTGGCTCGGGCCCCCCTCCTTGTGCAGGTTTTTGTGGGTCTTTGGAGGACTCCTTCTGGTTTTGACCTTCTTTCCCTTGGGCTTTCCCTTGGGGAGGGACCTGTCCTCCTTTCTTCTGGTCACCCCCCTGGTGCTGAATGGAAACCCGGGTTCTTACACACTCATCAGCTGCTTCCCCCAGCTCTCTGGGGTCTGTCAGCTTAGAGTCCACTAGATACTGGCGTAACTTCTCTTCTGCACAATGAGTCAAAATATGTTCTTTCAAAAACAAATTATACAATCCCTCATATGTGTCAACTTTGTTACCAACAATCCAGCCTTCCAGTGCCTTCACTGAAACGTCCACAAAGTCTACCCAAGACTTTGAACTCAATTTATGGGTGCCTCTAAACTTCACCCTGTACTGCTCTGGAGTCAGACCAAATCTCTTGACTAAGCATGCCTTCATCTGCTGGTATGATTCTGCATCCTCTCCCTTCAGGGTCAGGAGCCTATCCCTCCCAGCTACTGGAATCAACTCCCACATGAGTGCACCCCAATACTTAGAGTGGACCCTACTCATTCTAAGGGCCCTCTCAAAAGCTGCTAGCCACTTGTCAATGTCATCCCCCTCTGTGTACTTGGGCACTATACCCTTGGGAAGTTTGGGATCAAATCCACCACCCCTGGACATCTCAAAATCTTCATCATTTTCACAGCCACCATTTCTTTTGAACGCCTCCTCCCTCTCCCATTTCTTCTTAGCCAATTCCAATTTCTACTTCTCCAAGGCAATCAAAGCTAATTGAGCCTCAAGCTGTCTCTCTGCAAGGGACAGTGGTGGTTCCTGAGTAAGGGACCCTTCCCCACTCCCACCATCTGGAATCATATGGCTAACACTAGATAAAATGGAAGAGGCATCATCCTCACCCTCCTCTTTGATGAGGTTGGGGGACACACCCTCTATCCCCCATTGACTCTCCTCAGCTACCCCAGCCCAGGCCTTTAGGGATTCAAGCAACCCTGCCTTCCTAAGCTTCTTGGAAGCAGGCAGCCCCCTAAGCCTACACTGTTCCCTAAGATCAGCCATCTTGAACTGGGACAGTTTAGCCAGGTCCAGCTACATGGTTCCCTAGTTTTGGGTTACAACAACTAGGCACAACAGACTTAGAACAATTTGGAAAAATCAAAACAATGGATTAAAAACAGTTTAGTCCAAATTCCAAAAATCAAACTCAAAAGTTTTGTTCTAAGGCAATTTAGAGGATTTTTATAATCTTAATTCACTTTACTGAAAGGTGTATTTTTTAAACACAAGTCCTCATCCACAGCGCTGAGCACCAAATGTTGGAAAGTGGATTATTTGTAGGGGCAAATGTAGGTCTGCCACTGGCAATAAGGCCACTAACACATGATAGGACTCAGCATAGGTCTTAGAAAATTATTCCCATGCTCAACGCTTGGTAGCTTGGCTGCGAGCAGGCAGGCTTAACTTCAAAGACAGGTATGTAAAGCATTTAAAAACACCTATTCAGTAAATAATTAAGACACAATGCATAATAAAAATCCAACACCAATTTATAATAATAGGAAATATTTTTATCTTTAAAATGACACCAAAACGACAAAAATCCAATGTAAGGAACTGGAGATATGAATTTTTAAAGATTTATCACTTTATAGCACTTAGAAACATATAGCACCATGTTGGGATATCTGGTCGCAATAGACCGGCTCAAAGTCAAAGTTTCAGGCCGACCATGATGGAGCCCTGAGCGGCTACCCCTCGCGGTAGGTCCCGGTCACAGTTTTTACCTTCGGACTTAGAAACTTTTCTGGAGCTTTTTCTCGTGGGGTCCCTTGATGCTCTTCGCCAGGCCGGATTCGGTGAGGGTTCGCCAGCCTCGGATTTCTTCTACTCCCGGTCAAACTCTGGAAGTCGGACCTACGGAGCTTTTAGCGGAACGAACCTGGATGGCTTGGCCGGCTCGCGGTTGAAGGCAGGCGGCTTGGCTGACCAGGTTGAGTCGGTCCCCCTATGGAGCTTTTTTTCAATGTTGCTCCAAAGTTCTGAAAACTCCTGGAACTTCTTCCTGAAGTTCCCCAAAGGGTCCCAAAGTGTCTCAAACTCACTCCAAGGGTCTGGAAGCTCCAAGATGGTACTTGAAAGTTGAGGACTTCAGTTTCCACAATCCACTTGGACAAAACCCTTACAAATCCACTGGTGGTCTTCCAGGATGCGGATTCTTGGTGGTGATGATCCAGGTGAGCTCTGTTAACCTGTAGCTTGCAGGGAGTCCAATCTTTACTCCTTTTCACAGCAAGGTAGTCCACAGGGCTGTAGTTCCTGATGGTGCAGTCCACAGAGGGTAGGCCTTAGCAATTGCTCATCCAACTTCTCAGCATGGCACAACGTCTTGCTTTCTTAAGTTTCAAGCAGCAGATCTGAGGGGCTCTGCCCTTCTCAGATACTTATTCCAAGTTCTCTGGGTCAAGCAGGAGGTCACTCTTGACCAATGGGAGCAGGGCAACTCCCCAAGGATATGACCACATCCTGTAGAGTGTGGCATTATTTTGTCCCAGAGTGCATCAAATCTTCCAAATTCATAATGGCTGATTTTCCAGCAGAGAGGTAAGAGCTGGCTAAACACACCCCTAGGATGGCTACTTTCCATAGACTCTCCCCCTTGCATCTGCTCATACCTTCCTTAAGCCTAGCATCTGGCTGAGGTGAAGAGTTTAGAGTTGTAAATGACACTGGTTTCTTCTCTCCTCTTTGAAGACCATGGTTTACGCCTGCTCTGGCATTCCTGTGTAGCAGCACACTTCCCTCCCAGCAGAGCTGGTTAACCCCAGGGACTCTTTGTCACCTCTTCAAGGCAGCCTGGCTAATCCACTTAACTCTGACCAATCAGGACAGACCACTGGAAGGCTGAATCTGGACTTACAAACAAGAAAGTCTTATAACTTCTTGTCTGTACATTTTAGGAGAAATTCAACAATATGATATTGTTGGATTTTCACTACCATTCTGGGAAGTCTTTGAATGGAAGTTCTATCATTCTCCTATCAGGAGTTATTTGTTAATAACTTCTTGCCATGTTAACCTATGTGGCATGGGATTTGCAATGGGGAAAAGGACTTGGGCCATTTTTCTAGCACTAGGGCTTATAAAAACATATTTTATAAGTACTTCGCTTATATCTACAGGACCCCCACCCCATGGATCACCTAGGGGACATTTTAGGGGTTCTGAATCTGTAGAAATATTGCAGATCCTCCCTCCACAGTGCTCCTAGCATCAAAGTCGAATTTGGGCAGCACTTTATCGCAATGTGGGGAGTGAAATGTGAAATTTCACTTAACCCAGGGCACATAAAACTCATTTTATAAGGGTCCACCTTATAAATACCTGACCCCCACCCCTGGGATACCTAGGGGAGACCCTGGGGGTTCCTAATATGCCAAAACATTGTAGGCTATCCATTTGTAAGTGCCCCAAACACCAAAGTCGAGTTTGGGCACAATTTACTTTTTAAAAGCAGTCATGGAACCCAGGGCTGCTTTTAAACTGACCTCAGGCTTCAGCAGTGCACACATGCAAGTGCAGAAAAGGCTGCTGGCCTCTAAACTGCCATGCCCTACTATATACTAGGGACTGATAGGTAGTTTCACTCCCCCTGCCCTATTATGTACTAGGGTCTTATAGGGTAGGTCATGCCAATCACAAGGGTACCCAACCCATAGTGTACCCTAGTGTATGTAGGTGTTTTCTAAATGTGTCTCTTTCAGCATAGCACTGGCCCTGGGCCTGGTTAGGCAGAGCCCAGGGTCAGTCAGAGTCAGTTACCACCAGTACCAGTCAGCAAAACGTTGGGGGGTGCCCAGGGCACAGGATGACTTTGCAACACTTGTGTAATTGAAGTTACTCCCAGTAGGATTGCAACTAGCAGTGCTGATTCTGGGGGTAGCTCTAGGGAGCTCAAGGTTCCTACTTGAGGCATTAAGGATCTATTCATAGTAGTTCCGTGGTTTATGCTCCCCTGTAGTGATGGTGCTCCTTGCATGTGAGCCACCTGAACGGTGGTGGCTAGTTGTTGGAGGCACGAGTAATCCCGGACTCTTGGGCCTCCCCCTGCATCAGTGGCATAATATTTTGGGTCACCTGCTTTGAACTACTGAGCACAACATGAGGCACGCCTGTGCTAATCAAGCCCAAGGGTGTGAGCCCAACCAAACGACTAGTCCCCTCAACCCAGGTTCCATGCGAGGGGAGTAAGTCCTAGATACTGACAGGGAGAAGGAATTAAGCTTCGCCTCTATGCCTTTCAACCGTAGCAAAATGGGGGCTATTAGCATGTTAAACAGGGATTCCAGCCTTGGAAAGAGAATGTCTGACAGTTGTTCAGAGTCAGTATTAGCTGATGGGGGGGCCTTATTCTGCGGTAGAGTCCGAGGAGCTCTTTTACCTCCGGACCTCTTCCTTTTAATTGGGGGTCCATCCAGGCCTGTGTCATCTTCCGTCATTGACTGACAAGACTTAGCATTAAAAACCTCAGTAGATGATATTACTGACAGTGATGAAACGGGACCAGATGATACCACTTCAGCCTCATGATTGTCTGTTAGAATCAAGTCCTGTGTGATTTTCCTGGTTTCCAGGGAGAGCCTCCTGTCCGTCAGGGCTATCTCCTTTGAAATTGCATTAGCTGCCCAAATTAGAAGGGAGTCAATAGTGGTTACAATATCACCGTTTGTTGCCACAACAGTCATTTTTCTTACCCATAATTTCGGGCCTTATGCACTTGCAATAAAAGATATCACAGAGATATAGTGAGTATATACTACCTCACAGTACGTCTTGTTCACTTGAATCAACTGGATAACGTGTCCCAGCAGCAAGTTATGCATGCTCTTAATACAAACAAGAGAAGGTGGGGCACGCACTCAGCTTGTAAGAGGCCACCATCAGGGTACATCAAGCAAAACAGGAGGTTAAAAAAAGGGACAGTACCTCAGTCCTTGCAGGAAACCAAGAGACCTGACCCAGCCCAGCCTCTGCCGGCCGCGGACGGCACTGGGGCTTGTAGTCCTGCCCCTGGTCCTAGTCCCTGTCCTGCAATAATGGGTGTCCCGTGCTGCGGGAGCCTACAGCGGCCTATGTGGGTGCTTCCTGGCATGGGAGAACTGACGTCGGTGGCGTCTGCTGCGAGCTGCACTGGGGCTTGTAGTCCTGCCCCTGGTCCTAGTCCTGGTCCTGGAATAAGGGGCATCCCCCCAGAACACCAACTGCAGTACAATACAACAAAATGATGTTGCAATAAGGCATTACAAAAGCACACCAACATGAAAAACAACAGAACACAATGCCACCATATGTTCCATACAGCAAATGTGCACATTCTCATAACGTATTAACACTTCAAGAATCCTGTTTGCATATTAGAGTGTTAAAAGTTGTTTGGAGTAAGCACTACCTTAATTTGACATAGCAAATGTCAAAAAACGTTTTGTGATCTGACCCAAGCCTCAACAGAACAAAGCAGAATGCAACAAACCAGCCACGATACAGGAAACACCCTCAATTACCAGTAATGCAGCACAAAAACCCAGCAGCATAAAAACAACAGAAACCATCACAACAAAATCCAGAACAAAAAAATGTGCACAAACATTCTTGTCACACCTTACCACCTCCAGAAACCAGCTTGCCTAAAATGGTAGCAAAATGTGTTTGCACTAGGCCTCGGTCTCAATTAAATTATGCTGGAGTAATTCGCATAATTTAGCATTACACTTATTACATGTAGGGGGATATTCTGAAGGACTTATCGCCAAGTTAGCGGCACTTTATCGCAGCCAAAGTGGCGATAAATTTATCGCCCTATTCACAAGCTGGTGCTAACAGCAGACACCGCGAGTTTCCCCGCGATAGCAGCCGCAAAAAACATCGCCACGGATGACACCGGCAACTAACGCTAATGAGATGCAGAGTAGGCGTTCCCGTGCAAAAAGCCGCGAAAACACCACTTCACAACATTCTCAGCGACCAGCCAGATCGGCGATAAGATCACAAAACATGCGATAAGGCGCATTAGCAGCAGGGAATCAATACCTGCTCCTTCCTGGTATTAAGTCGGACGATAACCTGCACCAGAAATGGGAGCCCAGCCCACAGCCACACCAGAAGAACAACCGATGCCATGGAGCTACTGATCACGCAGCCGGACACCCAAGAGGGCCACAACACCCACCGCCCCCCCCCCCAGTACCCCCTTCCCCGGGGCCCTACCCTGGACAAAGATATTTTACATCAACTCTATGAAATCATGAACAAAACATTTCGCCTGATGTCGCACAAGTACAACAGTCAACATTCATGTGTGGTCAGAAAAAGGAGAATTATTCATTCAACTTTGAATTTCCAAACAAATTATTTTATTCAAATGTAACTCAAAACAACTATTCGGAAGAGCCATGGCGGGTCTTCCCTGGACAATCTGTAAGACACAGCCTGCAAGACAAAATACAAGATAAGAAGGTGTGTCATGCGCTCATCAAAGGACAGAGAGAGAGAGAAAGAGAGAGAGAAAGAACGGGAGAGAGAGAGAGAGAGAGAGTGAAAGGGGGAGAGGGGGAGAGAGGGAGAAGGAGAGAGACAGAGTAACAGAGGAAGAGAGAGAGACAGTGAAAGGAAGAGAGGGAGAAGGAGAGAGAGAGCAACAGAGGAAGAGAGAGAGACAGTCAAAGGAAGAGAGGGAGAAGGAGAGAGAGAGTAACAGAGGAAGAGAGAGAGTCAGTGAAAGGAAGAGAGGGAGAGGGAGAGAGATTGCCGACACTGTGGACCCAGGCCTCACTGCTCACCTGCTGCCACCGGTGTTTCTCCAACCATGTGCCGGTATACACTGCAGTCCACCAGGTCCCTTATCTGAAACAGAGTCCAGATTCATGAATGGCAGAGTTCATATCATTGCACACGCCATCATCGCTTGGCTGCCTCTGCGCACACAGGCTGCTGGACCCCAGCCCCTCCCGCCACCCAGCGGTGTATGCCCGCCCCTGCGCACCCAGGCCTCACTGCTCACCTGCTGCCACCGGTGTGTCTCCAACCACGTGCCAGTTTACACTGCAGTCCACCAGGTCCCTGATCTGAAACAGAGTCCAGATTCATGAATGGCAGAGTTCATATCATTGCACACGCCATCATTGCTTGGCCGCCCCTGCGCACACAGCCTGCTGCACCCCAGCCCTTCCCGCCGCCCAGCGGTGTTTGCCCGCCCCTGTGCACCCAGGCCTCACTGCTCACCTTCCACCACCAGCGTGTCTCCAACAGGGCCCACCACGTGCCGGTGCAAGCTCCTAGCCTGGGGTCCACGACCTTGGCAGCCTCCACATCATGCAGCCCCACCCCGTGGGCCACTAGGTCACACATGTGATTCTGGGTCTTGATTTCGCAATGGCAGAGATCATATCATTGCACACGGCATCATCGCAGGCTGCACACCCGCTCAGCACTATAGATGCCACTAACTCTGTGACCCGCGAGGCAACGCCACGTGGCGGTAGGCCCGCGCTGCCCGCTGACTCAGACCTGCACTGCGGTCAAGCAGGGCTCACACAAATCCCTGCCAGGACGGCGCATCATCGCAGGCTGCACACCCGCTCAGCACCTAAGGTGGCCCTACCTCAGTGCACCGTAAGTCACCGTCCCGTGGCGGTAGGCCCGAGCCGGCCGCAGTGTTTCCGGTGCCACCAACTCTGTGCAACGTAAGTCATGGACCCTTTCTGATTGAGTCTCGTGATATGCCAGGCGGACGCAGCCATGTCACCTCCGGCAGTGGGGAAGAACTGGGACACGTAGCGTCGTCGTCGTCCCCTTTATACGTAAGCCGAGTGGGCTGGCTCGGCGTACGCCAGGCCAGCGTAGGGGTGTGAACAATTATCCCTGGGCTCTGGGCGTGGTTCATATCTGGGCTGGACAGGAAACCAACTGATGCGTGTGTCTCTGTTGCAGTGTCTGCGCCACACAACCCGCAATCGACAATGTTGCAATGTTGCATGCACCCGGAGGGTGGCCGCGCACGAAGGGATTGTACAAGGAGCGCAAGGCCGCTCGGGCTCTTGGCTCATGCATGCCAACTGTTGTGTGTGTATCGCTATTGGTGCACCATAAGCCTAAGGCCTAGCCTCAATTGCAGCGCAAAAGCCACATCACATTTCCAGAATGCAAGCAGTAGTCAGACTAACATTAGGGATGAAAGATCCTTTGTCTCAATACATGAGGCGGAAGGACACCTGCACCTCTGACCTTGGTCTTGCATGCGGCAGGCACCCCCTGAGAGAGATACCATAGCAGATGATGACGACTCCCACACTACGCACAGCGCCAATGAAGGACCAACGTATCCACACCCCACACACAAAAGTTCTTGTTCGAGGTACTCTTGCATGGAATGCCCTTGACACTTATGTACACAACAACCCATACGTCCAAACGTTGCACACACATACCACTCATTGCTCCGAGCTGTGGCATATCATCCACATAACTGCCGCAGGTCAGAAGAGTGCTGGTTCTACGAGAGTCACCAACGCAATGGCAGAACATCCCGGGCGCATGCACAACGCCTGTTACGTGGAACTGTACCGTGACCGAATGCTGCCTGTTAGTGTCTGATGCATTGGCCTGCATGTTGTGGCCCTTGTCTTGCCCATACTGACACGCACATGGCAATAAAGTCTACGCAACTTCACTAGTGTTCAACTGTGATGAGTGTTGATTAGAATGACAAATCGTGTGCCTCAATGAGCATTGTCCGTACACAGGGAGGAACTGACTGATGCATTTCACTTAGGGGTGAGTCCCTATTGCCAGCTCCACCTCTGTGAGCCAGACATAGTGGTTGGGATAGTTGCTGATAGACCTGTGCTCTTACGTGTCATCAGCAATGTGAGTATGGTGTCCATATTCTTGCCATGTGGATCAGTGTGATCCATCACTACAGGCTGTGTCCACCCAGTTCAGTGTGAATAGGTATGCGAAGAGATGTTCTGTTGTCCAATGTGATGTGGGACACTACTTTAGGCCTGCCAACGACTTTGACATTTCATACCCAGCCATATTTCTAACATTGCGTGGGGCATAGATGAGGAATTGCGCGATTGTTGTCTCAGAGCAATGAGGCCACAGCTAGTGCACACATTCCCAGTCATCTCACTTCCTATGTGTGTCACGGTCACACATGCGCATTGCTTTCATTTCCCAGGGTGTACCTTTTTGGGCAATCAATGTCCATACATTCATCCATACTTTCATACTTGATCGATTATGGACACGACACATATGTGTGAATTTGAATGATTTATTCACATTCGGTGGAGTGTCGGAGCTGGAGCAGTACATGGCCATGCAAACCCCACATCACATTGTAGCCCAGTGGAGGGCCAGCCAGAGACATTTAGGGATTGACAAGTACATCGGAAGAGGAAGAGTACAGTCCACAGTCCGATTGCTGTGTCATTGGTAAGCAAACAAGATATGGCAGTCCATGTCGAGGTCCAAGGTGAGTGTCGCAGAGTGTTTCGGGGGACAGTGGGAGGTGTTGTTACAGGGCATGATGCAGAGGGCAGAACCAAGCTGAAACAGGGCATATGGCGGAGAAGAATGCTACTGGCTCCTTCTTACTACAGAGGTGGAATCGCCCGCATCTTCGTCCTCTATGTCATCTGTCTGACATGTGGGTGCTGATGTTTGGTCTGCAGCACTGTGTGCCACTGACACATCAGGGGCCGGAGATGTGTGTGTAGAAGTACCAGCAGCATTCATCAGCGACTGCCTTAGTGGCAGCAATGCGATGATGAGTACCTGCAGGGCATGGAAGATCCCAACAACCTTTCGCTGGTGTGCATCCGTGGCAGTCATTCTTTCCGCATGCATCCGCTCCATGTTCTCCATTATCCTCAGCATCTGTGCCAACTCTCGGCTGACATCGCTGAGGCCACTCTGACTATTCAGTTGTTCTTGTCTCTGAGTCATGACTCCAGCGAGGTCGGGCATGGATTGTTGGACATCATGTAGCGAACTGTGGGTGTCCGTTAGGGAGTGTAAGTGGTCCCTGATGGGACTCAGACACCCACGTATGTCATCTAGTTTGGCTGCCATGAGGTCGAACCCCACCCGCACTTGTTCAGCCACCTCCTTCTGGCAGTCGAACACCTGACCTTGGAATGTGATGTGTTCTTCGGTGAGGTGCTGGGAGCCAGTTGTGCTGGTGGGTGTTTCCTGCTGTGTGGTCAGTGCAGGGGGTGGGGTCTCCTCGATGCAGCTGGGCTGCCCTGCTCCTGGAGGTGGGTTGCCGTAGCTGTCCATGAGCTGTTGTAGGGCATCGGTGTCAAAGGTGTGGAGGTCCTATTCATCATCACTGATGAGTTGTCTGGTCTGCTTTGCAGGAGGTGTTGATTGTCCCTCTGCAATGTGAAGGGGAGATGCATTTTAACATTGTGTTGACATGTATGTTGACGCATTGCTCAAGTTAACATACAGACTGCATGACAATGTACATTGTGACTGTTTGGGAGGAGCTGACTATTTGATGCGGGACAGTGGACATTTGTACTACATCACGGATGTGAGGTTGTACACGTACATTATCGTCTCACAGTTTCCTGCTATGCCAGATGTGATTGGCCAGTTTCTACGCACAAGCGGAACCAGTTGTGTCCTCTGTTCTGTAGTGAGAGTGTTGCACTTTGTACCACATTGTCGTCAATGAGGATGTGCTGTTATTGCTATGTGTGTGTGTGCTGCATTGTGGGAGAGTCGCCCCTGCAGCTGTGATTTTGCTGCCCCTTATCCCTTTGAGGCATTGTGCCTTTGACTTCTGTGCTTCTACAGTGCTGAGGTGTTGCAGACTTGGCTGATTTTGGCTCTAGTTCGGATTTTGGACTCTTGGGCATGGTTTATCCGCAGATGTGTTGTTGACGTCAGGGGTTGTTTGTGCACGTGGATGTGTCAGAGTGTGACCTGCTCCTTTACGGATGTGTTCCACACTCAGCCACCTCAGTGTCGTGGCGTGTACCATGTCATGATAATTGGACTGCAGCCATGCTGTTCGTCATGCAGTGTCACTTGCATTGTCAGTGTGGCTCACAGACACGCAGCTTTGCTGGTTTTCACAAGTGTGCATGGGTTGATTGTGAGATTGGTGCTGTGTGGGGAGGGACCCCTTAGTGCCCATAGTGGATGGGGGCCTACTTGCTGTTTGTATGTGTGCTGCAGAGTGCCAAGGGGATCCGGGACATGTTCCAGAGTCATTGTGGGTGTGCAGTGTGCTGTACTTAATTGTTCATGTGTGCCATTGTGCCCATCTCCCCCCGTCTCCCCAGTCCTGTTCGGTACTCACCCTGGTGCTGTTGTGTCAGGTCATGTCGAGCAGTGTCCGGACCCCCAACTCCTGCCACCGTCTCCCCACTGATGACTGTGGCCACCATTTCCTCCATCTCATCCAGCTCCTGGTGTTCTGCTGAACTGCCACCTCCAGTCTGCATTGCTGCCTGATGGTTGTCAGCGAGTTTCTACTTGGTTTTGCCCTTTGCATCATTCCAGCGCCTCTTGACCTCTCCAATTGTCCTCCTCCTCACTCCGACTGCATTTACCTTGTCCAGGATGGGCTGCCATATTGCATTTTTATTTGCCAATGACACGTTGGAGGTGACGAACAGTTGTTGGTGGTGTTCTATCACCTCCGTGATGATGATCCTGTTTTCCGGCAGACTGAACTTCATCTTCCTCGTCTTCTTCTCCTTGCCCTTCCGTGACCCCGAGGTCCCAGGCTGATCCTTCTGGGGGCTTGTGGGGTTTTGGTCGTCCTCTGTACTTGCTCCGGCTTCCTCCATGGTGCTACGCTGTTTGAATTGTTTTGTTTGTGTATTTCGGTGCTTTTATAGTGCATTTTCCCACATGACGCGTGGGAATTGCAGGCCTGTCGCTGGTTATCACAAATTTTTTTATCGCGGTTGGCCACGTTGCAACTTTTTTCGCGTTCGTGTTTCGCGTTTTTTTGCTGTCACGGTAATTTTATCGCGGTCATTTGACGTGTTAGCGTGAGACTATCGCATGGTGCCGCCGGGTTGAGAATACAGCGTTAACACGGTGTTATTTTCCCGCGATGGACTGCGATGTACAAAGTTGCGTTAATCGAATTTTGCGATAATTATCACACGTTCTTGAGAATATCCCCCGAAATTTCCGAAATCACGATATTATGCCACTTTGCGTGGTTATGCACTGTTAGCTGTAAAAATTTATAATCTTGCAATTCCCTGTAAAAATTTACCATGAATGCACAGTAACAACAGAATCTGTGAGGCTGTTGTTCGCGATGCTCTTGTTCAAATGCATTCCCGAGTCAAAAATGTATGTGAGGATGCATTTCCTGCTAAAATATACGTGAAATGCTGAACTGCGTTTCACATAATAATGTGCAATTTAACATAATTTTGCCACAAATTTCGCACAGACCTAGTTTGGACCAAGGACCACCTTAACTTACCACCAGGGACATTAAATCTTTCATGATCTCACCCAGAATAGTAGTGAAGGGACTGGACCATGGCAAGCAGTCATTTACAGCTAATGAATGGTAAGAAATTGGAGAGACTGAGGACTGGTTACAGCGATGGTTAGATGAACCCGTAGAAATTCTGAATGGTTTACAGCCCTACCTAGCTCTGCAATGATTCATTTCCTCTTTTTGTTTAAGATTATTTAGGTCTGGTTTGACGGTGCAACTGTTTCATGATGTATTGTTACCAATTCTTTAAAATATACACAAAGTGGTATTTGGCTCCACCCACAAGAATATTACCTTCTCCACACATGCAATTAATGGACCGGTGCATTTTCTTTGAAGTATTTACACTGCCATGTGGTTTACATCTCAAAAGCGCGCTGAAAAATCACAAATTATATTCCTTAGCTCACAGACTAATTAATTGCACACAGAAAATCAAGGGTTTCTTGTTTTTCCTTTTCACTGCTGCAGGCTTTTTACTTCTTTAAGTCAGGACCCAATATGCAAGCTACACCGGATTAGCTCTGCCAATGCTTGTCTTTTACGCATATGACTAACCAGGCATATTTAGAAAGCTTTTTTAAGGAAGACAATGACATCGATCGTAATGAATGTATGATCGAACTCCACAAGTCGCCCTTAAAAATGTGCTTGTAATTAGCTTCTTTTTGAACATGTGCAATTTGAATAATTTTAAGTGGAAAAAGAGAGATGTTTTTCCTCTGGAGTACAATGCAGGATTGGGACAGGAAAGAAAATAACTGACTTTTGGCCTGCCCACTTCCTGATTTCCTCACTAAAAATATTTTTCAGATCTTTGTGGTTTGGTGATAGTGAAAATGGAAAGGAAGATGAATTCCTGAACTCCATAACAAAATCAGCTTTTCAAGCAAGATTTCGCTTTCCTTTCATAAACAAAACGTTTGATTTACAAAGGCGGTTTCTACACTTAAATCTGTCTTGGATTTGCAAAAATTACACTGTATTCATGAAAATCAAGAAGTAGCGCAAATCGATGAAATAAGTGTGCATAACTCATGATTGCACTTTCCAAGCGATGACGGGAACTGTAGCGGTAAATACATGGATGGCATTTAGGCTTCACCAGGAGTCGCTCCTGCGACCCCTATCTTGCCACTTGCAACCCGACACTGCATTTGTGACCCCTGACCTCAGAGGTAGCAAAGTAAGGTGCTTTGGAGCTCCAATCTCCTTGTTTGTGTCAATTTCTTAATCACTAACAGTGAATATCAATATATTATTCACTTTTAGTGTAATGAAACATGGAATACAATTAGCTGGAATATGACCCTCCCTGGCAGCAGAGGTAAGTTAAAAATGCTTTTAAATGTTTGTAGTGGGCATGAGTGCAGGTGAAAGTGTGTTTATGTGAGAGAGAGCGTGTGTATATATGATTGCGTGTGTACGTGTAAGAATGTGTGTTAGTAAACATAAAGGTCAAATGGATATGATGTCACTTCAGCTACCCCAGGCCTTTTGATGAATTGACGTTCATGGGTGAATTCTCTGAAAATATAGAGAACACCACTTTTGTATAACTTTGTGGGCATATACATGTATTTGTAATTGTTAGTCCATATCACACACTTATCTTACAGTATTGGGTAACTTCTGCACAAACTGTGAGAACAAACAGAAAACACTACCGTTTTCACGAGAGGGCAAGATAATTTAGGTACAACAATTTAACTGAGAAAAGAAACGATTTGTAATGCTAATTTAAACGTTTTACCATTTTCTAAACCAAATCTAGCATATTGTATGTAGTCAACTTAGGTTAAGAAAAACAGGCTTAACATATTCTTTTAGATCCTATGCATTTAAAACTATTCCTTTACAAAAGTCACCAGTTTAGGTAGGGATGTATAGTATATGCCCTCCACGTGTGTAATTTATAGTGATCGACAAACATTACCCTTGTGGCAAATGCTTAATAGCTATTCCCACACATCATTTTACAAAACTAAACCCTGAACCTAAACTCATTTCATTATTAAAATGTGCTTTCAATGCATGTTGTCTACAAACAAAGGTACATATAGTGATACAGAATGGGGGTGACCCACGTCACAGGTTTTCCTGGATGGCACCTTCTGTCACAGCACATTTAGCACATATCCTGGTTTTCAGAGAGGATGGACTGAAAACAGAGGGAGATAGGCTTCCAGGGGTTTCAGGGCAAGACTCATAGTGCGCGCTGAAGTAACCACTTTCAGACGCAGTATGTGTTGTAGGTAGATTTATTGGAAGAGAAGACAGCTTAACAACCACTCCAGTCGGATGTCGCACACCACTCTGACAACCGCCTAATGTGGAACCTAAGTGGCCAAGAATGCAAGGAACATTCCGAGGCCATGTAACAACAACAGAACACTACACACCTTTCCCCCTTAAAAAAACAACAACAAAAACAAAAAAACTTAAAGAGAGAAGAAAAAAAATGATATGTACAGTAAATACTTAAATAACATTTAGAATCGAACACAGTCTTTCATTTTAACAGGTGAGTTTCTGATACGAGAACTTTTCCTTAGTTCAACCACCTGTCTGTTATGTTCAGATACATATTCTTCAGAAACATCCCCATGGTTCATAATTGGAACCGGACTAAGCTCAACACAGGCATCATTGGAACATGAGTCAGGTACATTGGAATCAGAATCAAAGCAGCCCAGTGTGTCCCAAAAATTTTGAAAATCTTCCTCCTCAACATTAGACTTCTTACCAGAAATTTGTGGAACTATTTGTGATTTTTCTCCATACTCTTGGATCTACAAATAGATATGCGTCTGAAATTCCAAATCTTACCAGCTTCTACTCTCACTGCCTTACTAAACACTTCCAACACTTTAACTGGATCTGACCATCTGGACCATCTTCTATTAGTAGATCCTCCAAACTTAACACGCACAAAATCTCCCACTTGGACTTTAGGGTTTAAAAACTGATGCTTGGGACCACTTTTCCTCATTCTCTCCTGATATCTTAGAACACGCTCCCTAACCTGAGAAAAGTCCAAGGCAGAACCATAAGAATTATTTACTTTTGACCACCATGGCATGAGCTTTGAGCCAGGTTTTCTGCCTCTTAACATTTCAAAAGGGGAACAACCAGTGACCGAATTAGGAGATGTGCGATAAGTGAGTAAGGTGGCTCGTAAAGCCTTTCTCCACTCAATACCATTCTTGACAGCTAGTTGAATGGACTCTTTTACAACTCTATTAAAGCGCTCAACTTGACCATTTGCCTGGGGATTATAATTAGATACCCTTTTATGCACAATACCACATTTGCTTAGAAATAATTCCAATTCTTTACTTATAAATTGCGGGCCATTATCCAAAATAAGTTCTGCAGGTAAGCCTTCACGACAGAAGATGTTATCCAAAAATTCTATTACTTGGGCTGAGGTAATTTTGTCTACAATCTTTAATTCAGGCCATTTAGAAAAGTAGTCCACTAGGACTAAAGCAAACACTTCTTTGGCAGAAGGAAGACACAAAGGACCAATAATGTCAATGCCAAGTTTCTTCCAAGGTCCTTGAGTATACTCGATGGGAGTTACATCCACAGACAAAGGCTTGACTGACTTGTCACTTCTAGAGCATGGAACGCATTCTCTAACCCACCTATCGATCATGCTATCGATACTTGGCCACCAATAAAACTCCCTCAAACGCCTCTTAGTACTGGACATGCCCATATGTCCCACATGGGCCATGGCTATTAGCTTCTCCCTAATCTTATGTGGAGGAACAATCTTATCTCCTCTAGTGATGATACCATGTAAACACATAAGTTAATCTTTAATTTTAAAAAATGAACCCAACTCACCACTCAACGTCCTCTCTTCAGGCCAACCATTTTGCAGATATTTCAAAACAGTAGACAAATCACAGTCTTCAGACATAGCCTCTTTCCAAGCATCTTCAGAAATAATTTCAGAACCTGTGTCTGCACCATTGTTGACATCATCAATAGTGTAGGCTACATCACACTCCACAAAGTCATTGTTAAATTCAGGTACATTTGGCAAAGGTAGTCGTGACATACAATCAGCATGTACATTCAAACGTCCAGGAATGTATTCTACAATGCATTGGTATTCTTGCAACTTTGCAGCCAGTCTCGCCAGACGAGCTGTGAGAGTTCTGCCGCCCCCTGCTGCCAGCATGTTAATTAGAGGCTTGTGATCTGTTCTTAGCCGAAACTTGGTACACCACAAAAATTGACGGAAATGTTGAGCAGCCCAAGTGCATGCTAGCAATTCTCTCTCAATAGTGGAATAATTATATTCCGCGCCACGTAGTGACCTGGAAGCATAAGATACTATATATTCATTCCCACTGTTCTTTTGCATTAGCACAGCACCTAGACCTGTGCTGTTAGCATCTACGGCTACAATACATTCCTTCCCAATAACAAAAGGTCTTAAAAAAGAACAGAAATGATCTCTTTTTTCCATATCTCAAAAGCTGATTGATGGTCATCACCCCACGTAAACTTGACATTTTTCTTTAATAACATTCGTAAAGGAAATACTTTGGAAGAGTAATTTTGTACGAACTTACTGTAAAATTCTGTTAAACCTAAAAAGAGAACAATTGCTCTTTGGTTGTAGGTGCAGGAGCATTGGAAATGCTAACTACATGGTCGAGTTTAGGTCTAATACCCTCACTAGATATTTCATGTCCCAAGTATTCAACTTTATTTTGTCTGAACTTGCATTTTGAAAATGTAAGTGTCAAACCTTTCTTCTGTATACAATTCAACACTGCTTTTAAGTTACAATCATGTTCCTCAAAATCTTTTCCAAAAATCAGGATATCATCCTGAAAGGCGATTGCCCCGGAACAACCCTCTAAAACCTCCTTCATGAGTCTTTGAAATACTGACGCAGCACTCGCTAAACCGAACGGCATGCGTGAAAATTGGAACATGCCCTCAGGTGTTATAAATGCAGTTAAACATTTAGACTCATCATGTAACATTATCTGGTGGTAAGCACTGGCTAGATCTACCGTAGAAAAAACACAGGCCCCAGAAAGAGTAGAGATTAGTTCATGTATGTTTGGTAAAGGATGCCTGTCGATCCAGATTTCTTTGTTTAGACTACGGAGATCAACACATAAACGAAGTTCCCCATTACTTTTGAGTGAAAGAACCACCGGAGAAACCCAAGGAGAGGATTCTATGGGTTCAATAATGTTTCGTACAACTAAATCCGCTAACATGTCCTTCAGTTTGTTATGGTATGCTAATGGTACATTGCGTACCCTGTGTCTAACAGGAATTGCAGTGTCTTTAAGAATTATTTTGTGTTTGAAATCAGCATATTTTCCAAGAGAATCATCAAATACTCTTGGGTACATGTTTTTGATACTTGCAACAAATTCCTCATTATTTGAGGAGACAATGTATACAGATGGTGAGGCATTGGGATCTAACTTTATACCCATCTCTTGTTGATGAGGCCAAACTAATATGGATACCCCCCTGGTAGCTATATACACTTTACCCCTAGTTCTCCTGCCTTTAAAATCCAGATCTGCCCATATAAAACCTTCTAAATCAATCTTGTGCCCAGAATAATCACCAGGCTTGATGTCTGGGGGTAGTAATTCTTTCGTTCCCCACAATTCAGTAAATACATTTTTGCCAATAATGGTGTACCAGGCACATGAATCAACCATCATTGGTACTTCTTTCCCATCAATCAGCACCACACAAGATGGAAAACCTTTACAATTACTGTTGCAAACACACAAAATGGAATTAAATTCACTAAATTCTGCAGAGATCTGTTCCTCTTCACATGTAACATAGTTGACTCTCTGGGAAGATCTGCACATTTTTCCAAAATGGCCTGTTCTCTTGCATTTGACGCAAATTTTGTCCCACGCTGGACATCCTTTGTAGTTTCCTACGTGATCAAAACCACCGCACCTGTAACAAATTATTTGATTTCTTCTACTGACAAATTTATTGTCCTTTACTCCAAAATCTTTCTTATGAGAAAATGGAACTCTAATAGGGGTGGATTGGTTTCTTACAAGAGATACCTCTGATACGGCATCGTGTATTTTTATAGTTTGACTTTGTGGTTGACCTCTAATTTCACTGACAAATTTTTCGGATTGCTCGATACCTTTGGCAATATTAACCACAGCACTTAAAGAAGACTCTATGCCTAACCATAGTCTCTCTTGTATTTTTTTACTTTTGGTTTTCATCATAATCTGGTCTCTGAGTACTTGTTCATAGTTGATAGTCTCAAACGCACAAGAACCAGCAAGTGAACGTAAAGCAGAGACATAGTTTTCAATTGATTCATCTTCTTTCTGAGCACGTGAATAAAATTGAAACCTCTCCATTACAATATTGATTTTCTTTCCAAACCTGGTGCTAAATTGTTTAATAGCTATTTCAAAAACATTAGTTTCCTCAGAACCATCAATGGGAGGTAAATTTTCAAATTCTTTGAGGCCTGCGCCACCCAAACAGTGTTTTAGCAGATCAAGTTTTCTCTTAGAGGAGCAGCCATCCTCCTCTAAAACTTCAACATAAGCCAAGAACATGGGATACCATAAATCCCACTCCATTTTAGGTTCACCAGCAACAGGTAGAAAATGTGGTGGTGCTAAAATGTTAGACATTGTAATGTTTATTAATAATGTATGTTATAATAAATAAAAGCAAAGAAAGGTTGAAAAATAAATTTGATTAACTCCTGTGTGGTGAAATACAATGGTCACAAAGATGCTTGGCTTACTTGAAATAAAAGTGTGCGAGTCACCGATGATAAGATCGCACTCAAAATGTTGGAATTTGAAACGTTGAGGCTGTTTACAATGAATCCTCACACAGAATGCTTGAAAAACGGCAAAATCGGTAAATAGGCTCACTAAAGATGGCCGCCGCCGTGCGTATGACGTCACGACGCTCCCACAATGCTTAGCGGCATATAGGACGTCATGAGAACTACCACGGAGCACCAGGCACAGAAAAGAATCTCAGTATAGCGGCGATCTGAATGACGAAATGGAACAAAGATAATGCGTGAGTGTTTTCTTTTGAATGATTGACGACAACTGATACTTGACTTTTGAAGTGCGATAGTTCCGTTCACAAGTAACACAAAATTAATTCAAAATATTCCTGTGGGTAGATGTACACCTAAAACTGCCGCTGGTGCGATCAGAGCACAAAGGCAATGCAACACAAGCCGCGGGTGCAATCAAAGCACTGAAAGTCAGCAAAAACAACTCTCAACCCGAGAAACATTTCACAGCGAACATTTCACAAAGCTGTGAATTTTACTTGTAGCGCTCTGATTCTCCCGCAGGTGCAATCAAGAGCACATTCAATATCAAACAGCCGCTGGTGCATTCACGCACAATTGAGATAAAAACAAACTGGATACCTGCTGATGTCCATATGAAAGGGTGAACGCTTTCTTCCTCGACTCCCGCTCGTCGCCAAACGTGAAGTAACCACTTTCAGATGCAGTATGTGTTGTAGGTAGATTTATTGGAAGAGAAGACAGCTTAACAACCACTCCAGTCGGATGTCGCACCCCACTCTGACAACCGCCTAATGTGGAACCTAAGTGGCCAAGAATGCAAGGAACATTCCGAGGCCACGTAACAACAACAGAACACTACACACGCACAACATGACACTCTCTCCTCCCCACTTCCATCATCCTTCTCCGCCCCCTGCTGTGCCCATGAACTCTCAGAATCAGGTTATATTGTCCAAGGCGTAGATTTTATTCACATCAAATCAGATAATTCACCACAAACCATTACGAGAGTAAAAGTATACTACTTGGATATATATATCATTATTCATGGCATCACACTCAAGCAACATCCACATGTCAAAGGCAGTAAGAAATTAAAATTGACATTACAGTTAAGCTTTAACTTGGCCATACTCTTGAACACTCTGTTGCGCACATTGTGCCAGCAGGCCCCAATGCGCTACAGCAAACAGTTGCACTACTTGAAATCCAGGGCACCGGCCCACCGGGGTACCTGAACACAGGCAGCATACCCCAAGATTCATCTCAGTCCATAAGTTGCGGGTTAGGGCAGTAGAGTCGAGGACCACCAGAGGTCAGTCCCCCCTCCCCGCCTACCCTCTGCACACTTCAATCCTACCCCCTCCTGGGGTCCATTCAGTCGCTGAACCTCCATTGTTGTGCATGCCCCTTTGTTGTTAACGGTCAGAGCTCTGCCGCTCCGCCTTACTCTGTTGCCGGGTGGGTGGGTGGTTGCCAACGCTCCTGCAGCTTCATCTGGGTACAAGAGGACATAGAGGACGAGACCCTTAAGGCGCCGCCTTAAATAACCTACTATTAGGATTCGTTTAGTTTCTCTCTTCTGCACATCCCAATCCAGTATCGTCACCAGTCCCCCTCCTCATCCAGCCCCTTTTCCCGACCCCGGGGGATTCTCGGTCCCGTGGCGCTACTAAGGGCGCCCCTCCTCTAGGCGCGGGGGGCGCCTGCTCATAGTGCTCGCACAACATGACACTCTCTCCTCCCCACTTTCATCATCCTTCTCCGCCCCCTGCTGTGCCCATGAACTCTCAGAATCAGGTTATATTGTCCAAGGCGTAGATTTTATTCACATCAAATCAGATAATTCACCACAAACTACTACGAGAGGCAAAGTATCCTACTTGGATATATATATCATTATTCATGGCATCACACTCAAGCGACATCCACATGTCAAAGGCAGTAAGAAATAAAAATTGACATTACAGTTAAGCTTTAACTTGGCCATACTCTTGAACACTCTGTTGCGCACATTGTGCCAGCAGGCCCCAACGCGCTACAGCAAACAGTTGCACTACTTGAAATCCAGGGCACCACATAGCGCACCAGCCCACCGGCGTACCTGAACACAGGCAGCCTCCCCAAGATTCATCTCAGTCCATAAGTTGCGGGTTAGGGCAGTAGAGTCGAGGACCACCAGCAGGTCAGTCCCCCCTCCCCGCCTACTCTCTGCACACTTCAATCCTACCCCCTCCTGGGGTCCATTCAGTCGCTGAACCTCCATTGTTGTGCATGCCCCTTTGTTGTTAACTGTCAGCGCTCCGCCACAGGGTGAGAAGCTCCCTGGCGCACTCGCCCTCCCCCCCCGGTGCTGACTGTGCTCTAGAATGGCCCCTAGTATAGTGTGGATAAAGATCTCTGTCCCTTTTGCCGACAGATGCACCCCCCCCTGATGGAACAACTCTGTTTTCCCAGGATGGAGCAACATGTGCCGAATTGTACCCATTGTAGAACCATCTACGATTCTTTTTATCGAATAGTTCAGCTTCTGTAGAGATCTATTCATGGCCTTCACCGGAGCCCCACCAGCCCATACCGCCCGCGGTATCACCTCTGACCACAATATTGATGTCGTCGGTAAGTATTGTCTAATCCTAGACATGACTGAAAACAAGGCCTCTCTTACCCCTCACCTGCCTAGTGGCATCATATCATTCCCGCCAGCATGAATAACTAGAATGACAGGGCGAGGCACTGCTTTAGATTCTATCGCTTGTTCAAGCCGACCAAACAGATCCTGCAATTTTAGCCCCCGCACCCCAATCCAATGGTGCGCAAACCCAGCAGCCCCTTGCGTTTCCTCCAGACTGGACCCGCGGAATTGCTGCTCCGCTCTGCGAATCAAGGAATGCCCACACCAACATACATGCACTGGGTTGCGGGAATCAACTGAAAGAGAGAAAGAAGTGCCGTTAAGACCCTGACTGGTGGGCTCCCTGGGCATCATTCTCCCCCTACACGAGACTTGGCCGGACATACCGTTGAAAACATGCTGACTGCCATCGACCCACCCTTTTGATTGCGCCTGCTGGCAGGCCCATCGCCGCAGCTGTGGTGGCCGCCGCTATGCGAAAGGAATGGGAACTAAACGGCATTGAATCCTCGCCCAGGCAGGCCAACGCCCTCCTACACACCTGAGTGAACTGGTATCGCGTCATTGGCATCCCATCCTTGTGCCCTAGAAGCCTAGTTGAGGCCACCACGGGGCGTCCCTTAAGGTACTTCCAGGCCATTACCACTGGACAGTATGCAGCGTGATGCGTCGCGTGCAATTTCACCCATATGCCCTTCTCGAGCGAGTCTGTTTTTGACCGCCGGATCCTAAGATGGATCGCCCCTACCTCCAGAAGGACATCCGCCAGGCCTAACCCCCCTTCACCCTTCCTGGATGAGGCCACCAACTCGGAGATGCGCAAAGCCCCCAAAAAGGCAAGCACGTATGCAAGACTGAATAGCTCTACTTCATATTGGGACCGGCACACCTGCGGTAAGACCCCCAATAGCCTTTCCAGCCTCTCCACGTTTATAGGTCGCCTATTGTCCTGCACTCCAGGTACCAAGCATTCCCAACCCCTGATGGCCTTTCGTACCCTAAAGTCCTTGGTGGGATCCCTGACTCCTTGCAACCCAGCAAAAAAGGCAATGGCGGACAATTGCCTGCGCACTAGCGACAGCGATTTTCCCTTATCTTTCTGCCCCACAAGAAAGCCCAGTACTCCTTCTGGTGTGAATCTGTCCTGCTCTGCGCCTGATCTGAACGTTGCGCTGTACACCCCCCAAGCCCTCTTGTACATACTTTTTGTCTGGGGTACCAGCGCTGCTGCAATTAGGTCCGTGGCAATGGGGCACCAAGCCTCCACAACTCCTCTGGGAACTCCGCCATCAGTTCGTCCGCTTGCGGCCATCGTGCCCTGAACTCTGCCAACTTAGATCGAGACAGAGCATCAGCCACTGTATTATCCACACCGGGTACATGTTTGGCAGAAAAATGCACGTTATGCAAGAGACATAGGCGAGTCAGAGTCTTCAGCAGCCGCAGCACCAAAAGACATTTCGCGCTCTGGTTATTGATGGCCATGACCGCGGACATGCTGTCTTACCAAAAAATTACTCTGGTGTTCGCTAATGATGCCCCCCAAATGTGTAGGGCGACAATGATGGGAAACAATTCTAGAAAGGTAACATTGCGTGTGAGCCCAGACGCAACCCATTCCCCTGGCCAATGCTTCATGCACCACCTAGAGCCCAACACTGCTCCAAAACCAATGCTGCCCGCTGCGTCTGTGTAGAGGGCTAACTCTCTGTTGCTCTGCGCTGGTTGCTGCCACAATAGTGTTCCATTGAAATTATCTAGGAACCCCCTCCAAGTCTCCAAGTCCTCTCTGACCTCTGTAGACAATGTTGTGTGGTGGTGCTTTGCCCGTAGGCCGGACATTGCTCTTGCTATGTTCTTTGAAAAAACTCTCCCCATGGGAATCACTCTCAAGGTGAAATTTAATTGGCCCACCAAGGCCTGCAGCTGATGTAGGGTAACCTTCCTGGCAGTTATACAGGCATTAACCGCATCCCTGAATGCCCTCACCTTCTCCTGGGGCAACCTACACTCCCCTGCCACCGAGTCTATCTCAATACCCAGGAAACACAAACAGGTTGTGGGGCCTTCTGTCTTTTCCTCAGCTAATGGAACCCCTAATGTCTGAGCCAGCTGTCGGAAACCTTGCAGGGCCCTCCCGCATGCCCAGTCACCTGGGGGACCCATGAACAGGAAGTCGTCTAGGTAATGCACCACATCGTACGATGACACCAAGTCCTTCACCGCCCACTCCAGGAATCTGCTGAATGACTCAAATACTGAGCACGCTATGGAACACCCCATGGGCATACACAAGTCAAGGAAGTACTGACCCTCAAAAGTGAAACCCAGCAAGCGAGTATCGTCCGGGTGGACGGGTAGAAGGCGGAAAGCGGACTCTATGTCTGACTTAGCCATTAAAGCCCCCTTGCCTAATCTCTGTAATTTTGCAATGGCCCGTCAAAGATGGTGTATCGCACTGTGCATAGTGCCTGGTCCAATCCATCATTTACTGATAACCCAGTGGGGTGAGATAGGTTGTGAATCAAACAAAATTTGTCTGGCTCTTTCTTTGGAACCAACCCCAGGGGCGAACACACCAAGGATGCACATGGTGGAGAACTAAAAGGACCCGCCACCATCCCCGCATGCACCTCCCTCACAATCTTTTCCCGGACCAACTCCTGTTGTTGCAGAACTGACTGTTGATTCTTTGGTGGGACTGATGAATGGGGTGCGCGGGAAGGAATGCGGAACCCGTCCTTGAAACCGTAGAACAGCAAGTGAGCATCCTTGTTGTTATTGTATTTACTGAGCAGGTGCGTGAGAATGTGCATGCGAATTGGGGAAGGGGGCTTCACATTATTACTTGGGCAATAGACTTTTAAAGGTTGTCTGATCTCTCTGCTTGCCCTGCTTTTTAAAACACTTAAACTCTGGATGTCCTTGGCCCCCGCAGAAAGAGCAAATGTGTTTAAACTTACATGCTGCCCCCTTGCTACATTCCTTCCTGTTGTACTGCCAGCAGGACAGTTTTTTGTCTCCCAAACTTTTGTTGAATCGAAAGGACTGAGCCGCCCTCCCAAGAGCATGAGACATATTGAACTCTGCATGCCAAATATTGATCTCCCTCTGGTCCCATGCTATCTCAGGCCTAACCGCTTTCATCTGCCTAAACTTAGTGGCGTACTGCATCCATGCAGACCCTTGGCACTCGGATGCCGCCCCGTGTATGATGGACATGTACCCAAATAACTGTGAGGCTAGCGATGGTGTTTTCTCAGTCAGAATTGCTGCATAAATGGAAAACCCTGTTACCCAGTTCCTCAAGGACCACTCAACCCACACCGTTTTTGGCTTTAACTCACTCTCCTTAGCTGTTCTGGGCCTACTTGGGACCACCCCCGCATTGATTAAGTCAAAAACATTCACAAATTCCCCTCTGTGAATCTTGTCACGTGTCTCTGACGGAACGTGCCATGTAATTGCTGAAGGAGGGGCCAGCATCAAAGATGTAGACCCAAATATTAATGGGGTCACCACTGGAGGCGATTGGACTACGCTCGCCCCCATCGTTGCCAGTGTGGTAGAAGGCTGCGCTATTCCCAGCCCCACTGTCGCCGGCGTCCCACCAGTTTGCGCCCACACTTGTGCCACCCCCCCTTGCGCTCCTGTCACCAAAACTGGTCCGGGTGGTGGTGGAACTGACGCCCCCCCAACACTACGGGGGCCTGGTGGGCGGCCGCACTCCCTGCCGCTTGCAACCCCCCTTGTGCTCCTGACGGCACGCCTGGGCCGTGCGGTGGTGGCACCATTACCCCCGCCATACTCCCCGGAGGCTGGAGGGTCGCCGCGCTACCTGCCGCTTGTGTCACTACTGGTGCTCCCCCTACCTGTGGTGGCCCCACAGATGCCGTTGTTGTGGAGATCACCATAATGCTCTGCCCCACCGCGCCCACACTCATGTTAAGTACAGGCCCCTGCGCCGCCTGGTCCGAGCTGCGAGTGACCATGCCCTGAGCAATTGACTCACCCCCCACAGCGGCTACTGATTCAGGCTGCGTGCGCGGCTTGTCCTGTTGCCGCTCCCTATATCGGTACCATGGCCTTCCTCTGCCGCTTTGGTGCCCTGCTGTCTGGTTGTTGCTCTGGTTCACCAGCCAACTTCTGCAGCGCTGCCTCCATTCCATGCCGCTTTGCCGCCTTCCAGAGCTCGTTCAGGGCGTGGAAAATCTCCTGGGTCACGGACTTTCCGGAATTTGTGCGTGCGCACTTAGGCGCCATGCCTGGAACCTACTAGCCAGAAACAAAAGACCTCATGTTAAACACCTAATCTCACAACACTTTGCAAACCCCAGTATGGCCGCTACCGCCGCCCACCCTGTGGGATCAGCCTCCTTATAAACATGGAAATGTTGTGAGCCACCTAAGAGTCCTCAATACATGAAGTGCCTTCCCTTCATTATATGTGCAGTTCACCACATATGGCGGTTATGAGGGAAAAGGCGGGAACGGGGCAGCCCCCCTTCATATAACTGCAATGACCCACATCAATGCTTATAATGAAAACCACCGATGCCCAACATCTCCCGGTGTCAATTTCCATTGATGAGTATGTTCATAAGCATCACCCAACCGCCTATAGCACCACTGTATGCCCCCACCAAAGCCAGGTATAGAGTGCTAATTTTGCCTTGTATTTAAACAGATTGAAAAGCCACACCGCACTGGAATTAACCCCACATGCTGTGCCTAATTAAATTAAATAATGCCGCTTGTTCTCCCCAGCCTGTTCCAAATGAAATCACATAACACCGCATGCCTTCACCGGTATTCACACCACGAGGTGTGGTGCAGCGGCCAGGGCAGCTGACTTCGTAGCACAGGGTTCACGGTTCAATCCCCGGCTCCGGCGGCAGCTCAGCTCAGCACCATGTGACTCTGGGCAATAGCTCACTTAATTTCCACTCCGGCCCCCAGCGCCTTGAGACCCGTAAGGGTGAGTAGCTGCGCTATATAAAAACTGACTTACTTACATGGCGTGCCAACTGGAAATAAATAAGGCCGCAAGCGTTCCTGTAGCCACACGGCATATTTCACACCCGCCTACCATGAGACTCGAACCCCCGGCCTCTGGAATCAACATCGACCGTCCTAACCACTGGGCCACACCCCTATTTCCCAACCGGGCGTGTCCTTGCTCCCATGTGGGCTTTAACCTCGAGCAAAGCCATCACCAATGCAATTGCTGCCGCCTGTTCACCCTCGCACGTGCACGGCCTCAGAACTCGGACCGGAAAAGAGGACGGAAGAAGGACTGCCCTACTGCACCTAGGACCAGGCGAAGAGACGCTGCACCGACATGGACTGTGCCTGCTGCATCTGTTGGCTAGCAAAGGAAAGGACTGTGCCTGCTGCATTCTGCTTGTGAAGAAGTTGACTCCTGTTCCCAGCAGAAGCAAGAGACTGCAAGGGTCAGTAGTCTGACCTCCTGTGTGCAGCACAGGGCCACAACAGCTATAGAAGCCTGCTGCGAAGCGTTGGTAGCCCAGATCATAGGATTGCCCCTCCTCACCTCCTTGTAGCACCAGGGACCAGGTCCCGATGTTCAAAATTTGCCCCCAAGTCTGCTGGACCCAGGTGAGTCGTCGGACTGCAGCTTGGTCACCCAGAAGGCAAGTTACAGTCAAGAGAAGAGAACCGCTGAAACCACTGTACAGGGCACCTGGTAGTCCTGTGGTGACCGGATTTCTGCCAAGCTTGAAAGGACTTTGAGAAACAGCGACTGCTGTGACCTGGATCGCCTCACCAAGACCATGGACCGAGGAGTAGCCGCAGGAAGACCCCTTCAATTGCACAGCATCTCCATCATCCTTGAGCATCTTTCAGCATCCTGTATCCCTTGTGTCAGGACCACTCCAGAGACGTCATTGGCAAGGGGCCACCGATGCTGGAACTGGGCTGGGGACTGCTTTGCTTGCCAAGGTAACTGTTTTTGTGGACAATGCAGGTCCCCCTGACTGGCTCCCTACTAGAGTTGGTTGCCAAAAGTAACTCTAAGTTACCACATTGGTACTTACCCAAGTTCATCCTGAAAAAGTTTCTAAGTGTCAAATTTGTTGAATTTGCAGATGCTTGTTTGTGGTTCAGTAAAAAGTGCTGATTTACTATACCTTGTCAATTGTGTATCTCTGGAAACTTTGGGTACATCTTTTTCATTTTGGTGTCAGAAATGATATAAAAATGTAAACTATTTTTATAAATTTGTGTTGGATTTCACGAGTGTCTCATTTATTTCTTCTGCAATTGTTTTGGTGCTGTTTAAATGCTTTAGACTTCTTCCTTTGTGTAAGGCTTACTGCTCAGAGCCACAACTACCCAGGGTGAGCTAAAGTTTAACAGGCAAAACCTAACTAGTCCTAAAGAAGTTGGTAGTATTTTATATGGTGAAGTCACACTGCCACCCCATATAATACACCCCATTTCCTCACATTGGTGCCTAGTGGTGGAATGCAGAACTTTTGTTTAGCAGTACCATACAATTGTTGGCACTTGAGACCACTGAGAATCCTTCAAGAGTGACACTTAGAGTTCTTGTGCCTCCTAAGCAGTAGTCAAATTTTGTCATCTCTAAAAGCGTGGTTTCCAGGAGTTTGATAACTTTTCAAGGTGTTGAGAAAAGTTATGCCAAAGTTCCCACAAAGTTTAAAAAGTTGGAAAAAGTTGGACAAACCACTTTTGCAGCAAGGAAAAATTGAGTTCGAAATGGCAAGTCTGTCAAACCTCAAAAGGAATGAGTTCATGACACTTTGCAGGGACAGAAGGATAAACATGGAGGCCAAGGTCATGAAGAATGACCTGATCAAAACCCTCAAGGCTTAAGAAGAGTCCCACAAAGCTCCTCCAGTACTGGAGAAGGAACTACCCCAAGGCAGTGGGAAAGAAGATGAACATGACAGGAGTACCATCGAGGAAACAGAAGAGGCAGGAGAGAACCTAGCCCCAATACCGGGCCAATGGTGGGCTCCAGACCCAGCAGCCTAAAAGACTCCACCAGGAGAACATGGGAGCTCTAGAGCTGGAGGAGAGAGCCATAGACTTAGAAGAGCGAATACTGGCACTTGAGGAAAGGAAGGTCAAGTTGGGCATGGGGCCAAGAGAGGATGGTGGCATCAGAAGAGTAACTGAGTTATCTGACAGGGGTGTGCATGAGATCAGATTGCCCAAAGGGATTATGCCTATCTGTGTGCAAGGGGATGGCATTGAAAAGTGGTCGGCCTCATATGAGAGAGATCTCAAAATGAGGAAGGTGGGTACACAACATTAAAGGACACTACTTTGGGGGGTTTGTGCCAGTAGATGGTAGGGAACGACAACGCACTTTTGAGGATGAGATAGCAGAATCCTACCCATACATAAAGGCAGCACTTGTTGAGCTATATTGACTCACATCTGAAGAAAACAGGCAGAAGCTTAGGTCAGCACAAAAAGGATGGGGCAACACATCAATGGGTAGACTTTGTAGACATCTCAGTTAAGGCACTGGCTGGCTGGATTAAGGGCAACAAATTTGACACTTATGAAGGGATCTATAATCTAATTGTTAAGGACCAAATTATCACTAATTGTTCATCAGAGAAGTTGGACCAGCATCTGGTGGACTCCCAGCTGTCCAGACCCAGGCAAATGGGCTAGGCAGCTGATGAGTGGGTTCATACTAAAGTCCCCAAGATGTCCCTTGGTGGTGACCAAAAGAAATGAGTTGAGGAGAAAGAAGGTGGCAAAGACAAAATGAAGGCAACTCCCAAAGAGTCCCCACAAGATGCCAAAGTGGGGGAGCTCAGAGCCACATCCCATTCAAAAGGAAGTGGTACCTGGGAAAGAAGTTTGACCCTACAAAGGCTGAGGTGTGCTTTCTTTGTAATCAACCAGGGCACAAGAGGGGAGATGCAGTGTGCACCAAAAAGGCACCCATTGGTGACCAGTCCAAGGGTATGACTAGTGTAGGGATGGAGATGTAAGTTGCACAAGAGATCCCAAAGGTTACAGGGATGGTCATCTTAATGTCCATGTGTGTCGAAAACATTGAACCTTTGACCCACTAGCCTCCCAGTATGGAGAAGTATATGAAGTGGCAAAGCAATCGATGGGGTGAGGGTGAGATGTGACACCAGGTTTCTCTATATTTATAGGTTTGAATGGCATGGTGGCTGATGTCCTGACACTGATCCCTCTTCTAGATGGCATTTGCCTGCATTCAGGCCACACACTGGGGTGGGAAGGAATGGAGGAAGCCCCCCCATGGAAACTCAATGAAGCCCTTGTAAGGAAGTGGCTGCTAATTTCTTATTCTTCCTGTGCACGGCTGGTTTGGCAAATGGGAAGTTTGAAGAGTGTGACTGCAGTTTCTATTGCTCAGGTGAGGACGATTCTAAACAAAGCCTTTCCTTTACTGTGTTTGATTACTGCTACATTAAGGCCGACATCCAGATGCAGAATCTCACACATTGTATCTATGATGTGGGTGCTCCAGGTTAGACACAGCTCCAGTGCCACCTGCCCTGAAAAACATTACTTTACACAAATCCACTGAAAAAGATTCTGTCCTCTTTCATTCCATTTGATCATTCAAGGGAAAGGGGAGGCACATCTCCAGCACAAATATTTAAAGTACAACAATCCTATTTTGTGTTATCCTTCCATATGATTTTATGGGAAATGAAGACATAGTTATTTAAATTTTGTTTACCCGCAGGTGATGGTGATGTGCCTGCACAGTGCTGTTCTCATGACCTACAATGATATTTCAACACATGCAAATAATGATATTTCTTTCTACAGGTTTGTATACCATCTCAAAAAGCCTTCACAATATTCCTAGTAACTCTGCATGTAAACTGATTTTAACTTAAAGCTTCCAACCCTTCACTTCCCTTTTCTTTCAAATGCCTTTCTCTTTCCTTTCCATCCTCTACATGCCTCCGCTCTCTGAGTACAGCCTACTATAAATCACATGCATGGTTGCCTTAATCCTTACTATTGTATCTCAGCAAATTGCCCACACCTTATTTCAAAGATTACAACCCCTCATTTAAAAATCATACTGGGCAACACAACAATACCTAATCTCCTGTATCTCATCTATTAATGCCACTAATTAATGCATGAAATCCCCCTATCCCTCTCTCCCACTAAAGATCAGAACTAATTCCTGCTAATGTAATTTACCACATAGAAACTGGAGTAAAGGCATGGAATGATTTCTGTAGGCACAAGACTAATCCCAATAGCTATTAAAAAACACTAACCCTGGGACCTGGTGCAGCATGATGCCCAGTGTAAAAGCACAACGATGCATCGTCAAGGGTAGTGTGTGCTATATAATGCAATTACATCCCCAACTGAACAGGCAACGGTTAACTGAAGATATCCACCACTTACCGTTGCCCAACAGAGGGCTCAAATTTAGTCCAACACTGCAGGTCCCAGCTAGCAACATACTATGGCCACTTCTTGACGTCTCACAATGACAAATCTGATTTGAGATGATATTAACAAAGTCCATCCCAGAAGATCTCCTCACCACTTCTCCCTTCAACATATGCCTGCTCAATACCATAAACTTTAAACAAATTATCTCAGAATGACAACACAGTGAAGGAATCGGATAAGTGGGCTATGTTCGTAAGAAATACAATAAAGGGTCCTGCAGACCTGCAAAACGCTGCCTGCTTACAGAAAAACATAAATTGCACACCTCGTTCTTACACTTCTTCATTCATCACAGTGCTATGCATTGTGTCTTCTAACACCATAACCGCAAATCTGCGGTCATCAGGCATGGCATGGAAAAACCTCTCACAGAGGTTCAAAACAAAGACAACCGACTTCCAACCAAACACCCTACCCGGTGTAGCATGTTGCCCATGAAGGCAAGCACTTCAGTGCCTCACATAGAGGTAGTAAGTGCAATATAAATGTTTCAGTACAATACAACACCAATCTAGCAGCATGGTTTTGAATAGGCTGAAATAATAGCAGACTCTGCTCATAGTTGTTAAAAGGGTAAGATGGGATACAGTTGACCAAAAAGAAAATTGCATGTTGAAACTGCTGACAATTCTTGCTGGTCTATCTTTAGGACTGGATTGATTTTAACTCATAACCACTTTAAAAGCCAAAGGATATGAGCCACAAGTGACTGGTTAGTACGTAGTTTAATCTCTCCGATTAACATCGGAGTAAAATCTTGGTTTAGTGCATGTTGAGCTTGGGTCAATGTTGACTCATCCAAGAATGGACTCAATGAGGCAATTCTGTACTCATGATGAATCCATAGCATTAGAGCTTACTTTAAACAGACGCTGTGTGTCCAACACATAGGTGTATAAATTAAAGCCTAATGAGTGGACTGTGTCTGCTAACAGCATCACATAAATGTTAAACAAATATGATCACAGGGGAGATTTGCAGGGAACTCAGCATATTAGCTGTTTTGAGGATGATAAACATGCATACATATTCTCATACAAGCTATCTCCTTATCTTCCCTAACTTTCATCCTACCTCTGTCATCTCAAGACATCCATATTCATCCTCTTCAAACCCTCTATTCATCTGAACCACTTTATTCTCCTACAATCACTCCATGCAATCTATCCCTTTCTACACCTCACTACCACAACCTCACCACCAAATATTTACTCTCTATACTTGCCCTCACAACTCTCCGCTACACTACTCCCACCCCTTCTGTTCTCTCCATCCATCTTTACCCATCAACCTCTTACCCACCACAACATACCAAGTCTAACCCTAAATCACTACATCCTCCCTTCATACTTATCTCCCTCAACTATCTCAATACCTGACTGCCATTTTCTCTTACCCTCTCACTACACATATGCCACAAAACTATGCTCAACCCTAACTATTTAGCGCCTCTTGGCTATCCCTCCCTTTCAAAAACATAACCTCTCAGTCTCCCTCCCACACACCCTCCACACTCTACTAGTCTCCAACAGTCTTCTGCTACAACAATCGCTCCAGCCATTCAGCACACTGCAGCGGATCCTCATGCCAAAAATCCACATTTTACATCAACTGTAGAATTTAGAGCTCTAAAACTTGACCTTTTGCTCCCCCACACCTCTTACTCACACCCCATCATCATTCAACAAACCCAAAGGAAACAGAAACATCAACTCATCCACAAAATTTGCATCACCCTTCCTAAAACATAAGACACAATTTGATTTCAATCCAACACCAAAACACAAGAATGCATCAATACCAACCTTGTGCACACACTCTGTTTCACAATCAACCTCCTACAGAGATCCTACCAAATCTCTAATAAACGTATTTGAAGACTACTGTGACTTTCAAGATAACTACATTATTAATACCAGTTGTTCATCCATGCTATCTACCTCCTCATGTCTCCATGTCCATGAGGAAGGAACATCAACCAACAATAGTAAGAGAGCTACGAAAAAGCTCAAACTTCATAACATACTACAGCTGGGACACAGTACCTTTATTTAGCAAATGAAAACTACCTTGTCTAAACTGTTTACTGATAAATGCCTGTTCACTAAGCAAGCACAGGCACAGAACTGGATATGTTGTTCATTACATAAATTTGGTAGGGGACATCAATGACCCCAGTACTCCATGAGGTTGTACCACCAGTCTATTGAGCCATTACCCACAACCAACAAGAAAGCAAAGGAGGTAGGTGGCTAATATTTGAAAGCTATCAGAATAATCATTAAGATGGAAGAGTCCAAGCTTTCAAAGTTCTTCTAAACATAATTCAATTCGAACCCCACTTTCACCAGCAACTTCCTACCGCTCTATAGATCCCCATCCAACAACCGCACAATTACAGACTGACTCTTCTAAAAAAGAGTCCAAAGATATGCTTCTAAAGAGTTATTTTAAAGTTAAAGTTCTATTGTAGTACACACTACATAAATTGTAACTATAATAAAAACAAACAAAATTGTAGCAGCAACGTTTACGAGCAAGGCGAATAGTTAAACATAATCTAGCATAATGAATTCTTGTTTAATATCAATCTCACCCTCATAAATTTGTCTTACTAAACTAAACTCAGAACCAAAACAGAAAAGCCTAATTTGAGTTTAAAGATGATTCTCACACTCATACAGGTTTCAAATAATGAAGTTATTGTTCAGTAAAGTAGCTTAGTCTGCTATTCTCATCTCTGCTCGAGAGAAGGCTGATAAACCCTCACCAAGTGAAGGCGAAATATGCCTCCGTTAGCCTTGAGGAATAGTTGGTGAAGGGATTCTGCATGCCTGTCCATCTCCTGGCACAAAGTTTCTCTCTAGTAATCAATACTCTGTTCCTAACTTATATAACATTATCAGGCATTTGTTGGATCTTTTAGGAAAAACAGATAGCAGAAAGTAGCTTGATGCTCTTTCATTTATTTTCATTCAGCAAAACCATACTCTTTGAGCAATAATAATAAACAAACAATTAAATTATCAGTTTTCATGAAATTTTGTTCACAACTGAGCATTAATTATATTTAGAACAGAGAATGAAGCTCAGATTAAATTCCATGAATGTATTCAAGCAGACTTGATTATCATATTGCAATGAAGAGCCACATTACACAAGCATACACTCTATATTCGTCTATCATACATATATAATTAACATGTGTAATTTAAAAAGGGGAATACCTTGAATAAAAAAATGAAATAATTATAACTAGTCCTCTGGAGGTGGAAATAACAACTGCTGGCAAAGTTTCTCCAGGTCAGTGCTGCAGCGCATACATACTCAGGTGAGGCACCTAGGCACTAGGTATTTCTCCAGCCTATTCACCTACAGAATCTAGCCACAGAAATATCAGTACACTCTACTGCCAACACACTACGATACTAGTAGAAGACTGCAAACATTTATGGAACCACTAACATTCTGAATCTCTTCCTCAAACAGGTCTCTTAATGAACCGTTTACTAAAGATGAATTGATTGTTGCTCACGATGTATTTAAGAGTTATTGTTGAGGTGGGAGTTACCTAGAGCCTTACTCTGGAATGCTTCCGCACTTTTTGTTCTTTCGATCTCACAATTATGCAAATAGCTAAAGAGCCAAAGAGGGTTACCATAATCTCCACTGAGAGAATCATCCTCTCCATTGACTTGTGAGTCACAGAGGATAATCTGTCCCATGCTAGCATAATACAACTCTAACATAGGTGGCTGTCCCATGGGCTAGTGCAGCTGTTTGTTTGGCTAGTTCTGAAAGCAAAGGTCAGCAAGGTAGTGTAAATTAAATATTGTATGATGTGAAATGCTGACTTCATTTTAATTAGCTTGTGTCTTTGTCTGATTTAGTTGCACTACTCATTAATTAGTCGGTGTTTCCTGCTGTATGCTGCTTTCTGGGCAGTCAAGTAGCTGTTTTTTTAACTCTATTTTGCAATACTTTATGATCTTTTGCGGATAGTTGTTGATTGCATACTTCTCATTTATAGATTTACAATTTTTTGGGGAATCATTTTAAATATGCATATTATTCACTTCCAACTTGTCTGTTACAAAAGAACTGCTGTATCAAGTAATTGACAAAAACATTGTGTTAGTCTGTCATAACAAATTGAGATGCTCAAAAAGATACGTTCAGTGAATCTTCTCAATTTTATATTGAACCAAATTGGTTTATTTTCAATGAAAGATGTTGGAGATAGCAAATACTTATTAAAACATCCCATCTACAGAATACAATCTACTTCTGGTGATGTTCCAGAGCACAAAACTGAAAAATGAATCTTTTCTGGGCTCTCTGAGAAAGAAAGAATATTCAGGTTTAACATATGGATACAGACAGCTTTTTGTGTCTGACAGACCTCATGTCACTGACATTAACTTATCATACATGTAGAGGGATTTTGGGTCTGTCCCTTTTAGCTATTGTTTGCTTCAGGTCAATTCCATTTGGGCATCGATTGATTGAAATATATGTCATATTTCGAACAGCTCACAGCTAGATAGTGGAGTTTTACATTTTGCAGCATTGACTGAAAAAAAGAGGCTGTCACAGAAGGGCATTCTCAGCCAGACTGTATACGAGGTGGCTATCTGTGGTGGTCGGGCAGATTCTCTGATGCTACATCAACTGCCCACAACCGGTGCTTTGAATTCTATTCATATCTGTTTAAACGTGGGTGGGGCGTTCATATTCTGTGGCACTGACAGCACTCAGACCTACACAAATATGCATTCACAGTGAGAGGTGAAACAACCAAGAACCTCACTCTTCGCCTCAACTTCTGTTCAGCTACTGTACTCCTGCTCTTCATTGTTGCACGCAGCTCCGTGGCTGAATTCTCACACAGTTTCCTTCTGAGGCTGCGATCTCACATGCAGCTCACTTTAAATATAATCTTTTGGAAGAGCTCCCACAGCTTTCCTATTCTTTGACATTGACAGTGCTTAGACATGAAGGAGCATGCATAAATAATATCTGGTGTTATGAGCACAGTAAGACTAGACTTCTGACCTTGTGTGTTGACTTATTTTGTGCATGCTCAGTGAGAGAAGTGGTTGGTCTTGTTCATCAGCATGCATAGCTGTTTGTGCTTGGTCAGTGTGTAATAGGGTTCAGCCATTGACTACTAATCTGGTGGATAATGCAATTTCACGCAAGGTACAAGATACATTGGCTAACATTATACATAGTCTCTTGTGAGCCAACTGAGGGTGATGCATGTGTTCTGTTTTTATTGATGCGTCCAGTTCTAAAATCATTGTTAACAGTGCAATCCAAACAAACTGAGGGTGAGATGTGAACTTGCAGAGATAAAAATTATCTAGTATTCAGTAGCTCTCCACGTGCACCTGTGCATTGCACAGACCCCTGCATTAGACACTTGTTCATTGAAACTGTATGCTTTTGCACATGCTCACTGTGACTAAGCCCTGTGGTGTATGCACAATCTGATACAAAACATACTAATAATGTTAATAGGCTGTTATTATATGACCTAAATCTGCATACATCATTAAATTTATTTGGATTATGTTTAGGTGGCATGTTTCCTAATCCCAGTGCCAGATATGCTGTACATTTTTTCACAAAGCATTGATTACATTATTCAAATCAATTTTCCATAGCTGCTTTTTAATATATCCAGAATGTTATTTTCCCCATTCATCGAAGTCATTGATGCAATCTAGTAACTGATGCCCATAAGCACAGTCAAGAAATAAAGGGAACTAAGAAAAGGATTCTATTAATAATTCTGAATGTTTTGTGTCTTATGGCATTTTACAGTAAGGCTCATCTAAAGGTATATCTCAATATATATCTGGAGTAAACAAAACTTCTCTAAAACATTTTTAGAAATACTGGATACGTATCAATTATTTGCCCACTGAAAGTTTTTTGTCTTATATTGAAGTAAAGGCTTACGTCTTTCCAAAGCCCAAGCCGTCAAGTGCAGTCAGAGCATGGACCAAGATGGACGCGCCACAGAGGAGCACTGATGTGAGAACCCACGGGAAACAGGATAAGGGTGCGGTTGTTGGTGAATAACACAGTCCCGGCACAACAGCGTATGCTGAGATCACCAACACTTGTATTTGGTCCAGTGGGCAACTAGATGGTGCACCGGAGCGAATGTGGTTAGCCGCGGCCGCTCAGGTTTCGACTAGTGCCCGGGACAGGAGAGAAGGACATGCAGCTCGGTGAGGCGCTTCTGTCTACGGGGACATTCAGCGCTTGAAAGTGAAGACAGGCTGCCACCCACATTGCTGTTGTTTCACGCAAGAGGCAGAGGCATGAAAGTTGGAGGAGCAGGGCAAACGATATAGCAGTGCTTACCCCTTCCCACTCACCGGTAAGATAGAGATGTGAAACTTGCTTACTTTTTTGTACTGCCAGAGCATATATACATAATGGGGCATCTCTTTGACTTACTCGAGTCACCTGGTCAACACCCATGTTGGGGGCCTGCTGAGGCTGGCTGGGGCAGAGTGCGAAGAATAGCAGCTTACCATTTTGGCAAAAGAAATACCTGTCGCTGTGTCAGAAGTTCTAGACCGGCCCATTAGATATCTTGGGGCTTGCTCTTGGCTACCTCGGATCGGTGGCAGCTTCTGTGACCTGGCCCTGTTCCTGGTGTGCCTGCTTTGATGTTTCTTCAGCTCTTTGTAGAGCTGATCCCTTGCTTGGTGAACTTGAGGGGTGAGGGACGCTCAGGGGTGTGTATGACGCTGGGTAGATGGGGTGTGTATGTCGCTGGGTTGGTGGAGCCTCCTACAGCTGATGTTCCATAAGCTCTTGTGTTGATCCTACTCTGCCCATGGGCACCTAAGCGGGAGATCCTGAGGAAAGTCACAGTCTTCTTTGCTATCACTCAATCTTCATAAAGAGAGACCCCCTTGGAGATCAAGTTACAGAAGGAAAGACTGAACTGGTCTTAACGAAGGTAGATATCCTGGCAAGCTTGCAATTGTTACAGAGTGAACTTCATGAAGATGTTAAGGCAGATATATCCTGAGAACTTTCACTCCTGAGATCCGCCCTGGGGGAGGAGATTGAAGCACTCAGATCTGATGTGGACTCTGCAGGCTCTAGTGTGACAGAAGCAGAAAATTAACTGGCAGACTTGGAGGCCCAAAACTCAACCTTAATCTCATAGACAAATGCACATCTCAACACAAGCAAAAGACACAATGGCGCCGAAAAACCAAGATTTGGAAAATGGATCCAGAAGAGACAAATCTGCGCATTAGAGGCCTTGCACAGGGAGTTGCATGAGCAGGCATAGAAACCTTCATTAAATAGCTCTTTGCATCCATCGCAGGTATTGATCATGCAAAAATCCAGCTGGACCATGTCCACAGATTAGGCCTACAATGCCCTGAAGAAAGGAAGAGACCCCAAGACATCCTGGCCAAGTTCCACAAGTATCAATGTAAAGATGCGGTTTTGAAAGTGGCTAGAGCTAAAGACTCGATTGAGTATGAGAGGCATAATTGCACAGTCTTACAGGGCATCTCCCCAGCTATACTCCTCTGTAGCTAGCAGTTTCACCCAATAGTGGATTATTTGAGACATAATAAAGTATGCTATAGATCACTTTTCCCCTTTCTTCTTGCCTTTGAAGAGGGAAATTGCTCCATGTTCACGGAGTTGGAGTCTGCTGCTTGTGCACTCGGAGTGAATCTTGGGAATCATTCGTCATCTCATGGAGCGTCACTTAAGGCTCTTGATGCTCTTGATTCCACTTCGTCACTCTAGACATCTCCATGGTTACTTCCTTGATCACAGAGGAAGAGAGGATCACAGTGCATCAGACATCCAAAGAGGACTGAGGCGGGGGGCATGAAGGTAGCCCTGAAGAATGATATACTCCACCTTTATGACTAGACATTCCTTTATAAGACAATCCTTTATTGTGACAGTTCTTTATGTAACATTTGAAGTTTCAGTGGAAATTCTGCCCCTTAGCCTTTCTCCCCGGTTACAGGCTGTTAGGATCACTAAATGATGTTGGTGCATGAATTACCCCTGAAGAAGGGGGGCGGGAGACCATGTGGGAGGGACAGTGGCCTCCAGAGCACCATGAGACTGTTCTAGTTTTAATATTCAACTGTTTGATTTGTTTTTTTACAGTTGTGGGAATCTGGGAAGGGAGAGCATAAGGAAGATGCTTTGCTTCATGTCATTGTATGTAAGATCACTGTGACACACACACACCCCATGTAACTCTGGAGGCACAGCTATGATAGATGTTGGAGGAGGTCTACTTGGGAAAAAGTACACACACCCCTGTCCACATGGTTATGATCTTATCCCTGAATGTAAAGGGAATCAATCCTCCTACAAAGTGTACTAAGACTTGGCAATTTGTGGCATTTGAAAATTACGATACTGTTGCCTTTCAAAAAACACACTTGAAACACACAGAAGAAACTACATTTAAACACAAATTCTACTCCCTTGGGATTTACTCCTCGAATCAATCTATGCTTTATGGAATAGTTCTCTTCTTTCACAAAAGGCTACCTTTTATAAACGTAGACAGTAAAAAAGATGGAAAGGGCAGATACATTTTTGTCAAGGGTTTCTCACTTTGGCAGTCATTTATGCCCCAAATCAGAGGATGGATAATTTAATTAATAAAATGTTAGACTGTAAGGATCAGCAGAAGGGGGCATTATCCTGCCAGGAGACTTCAATGCTGTATGGAATCCAGTACTCGACAGAACAGGTGGTGGGACCCCTCATTCAAGGGGATTCACAAGGAATCCTAAAAACAAATTCAAAGAATTAGGCCTCCACGACATTTGGAGGGGAGCACCATGATGAGGAGAGAGAGAAAACAGATTATATTCAAAAGAACATAGAACATTTTCAAGAATAGATTATATATTTCTTTCTGTTCCTCTCACACAGTTAGTCTCTCACTCCGACGTTGGAGTAATTGCCATCTCCAACCATGTCCTAATACACGTGGACTTGAATTGGCACAAACATTCCAGAGGAGATGGACTTTCCATCCATTTCTTGTCCGGGATATAATCCTACGGGAACAAATGAAAGCTCATATTACTAATTATTTCCAAGATAATGATCTACAGGAAACTCCAGTGGGTTTCCTCTGGAATGCCTTTGAGGCAGTCATCTGGTGGATCTGCATCAGTAAAGTACTGTATCATAAAATCATTAAAAAAATTCCTAAAACATAGGGAAGAACTAGAGCTCACCCTGAGGATGAAAGAGGAGGACTATAGGGCTTCCCCGCACATAGAAATCTGAGGGTACTTACCACACTTCAGTGGCAAATTAGAACCCTGGACATTAACAAAGCTGAGCGCTCCATATTGAAATTTAAACAAGGATACTTTGTCCAGGCAGGCATGCATTTGGATCGGCTCCTTAATACAAAACAGGAGAGGGTGTGTATCAAGGACATTGCCCTTGAAGACTGCACAAATGTTTCTAAAGAAGGTGTGCATAACGACTCAGCAGTGAGCCATGCTGCCAGGCACTCGCCTGTGTCTGCTGTGCATCGAATTGCTAGGCTAACCACACGAGCCTGAGCAAACAGACTCACAAGTGAACGTGACACATCCTCACACACACTCCTCAACACGAGCACTCACAAATTGTGGTCTGGAAAATTCATCTCCAAAGGATCGACACAAACTCTACTAAGTCACAATGCCTCACAAGTTGGAGCCAAGCCCAACAAAGAATCGACACAGACTACACTCCATCACAGCGCCTCAGAAGTTGATTGCCGAAACTGCTGACAGCTCCTAAACCCGGTGCCTCGATCGGTCATAACAGCTCTTCCCACTCGTCACCACTGAAAGGAAGACCACTGGAGGCAGGTACATTTCCATGCTTTAATGAATACATGCAGTTAGGTATATGACAGACAAGGTGGGAAAACCACAGCCAACTCCCTGATCAATTTGAACAATAACATTCCAGGCATCACTGGATTCCAGACCAAGATTCAAGTCCCCACAAAAAGGTAGTTAGAGTCAGTACATTAAGCAAATTTTTGATGTCTCTTTTTACACCTAAACACTGTTGAAGCTTCAAGGTGTAAAATATATTTGTAATAAAGATAGTAGAACACTTTCCAAAAAACAGTGAGGGGCAGATTTACAAGAAACTGACGCATCTAAAAAGATGCGTCAGTTTCCCTGTGCCAGCCTGCGATGCCCTTGTGCCACCATGGATGCACCGTATTTATAATATGGCGCACCAGGGCGCAAGGATGGACAGAAGCGTCAGAAATTCTGATGCATCTGTTGGCCCAAAAGTCATGCATTGCTGGAGTCATGTCGCAAGCACGATGCCACACAATTTCACTCCACTACTGGCCACAAAATGCTACACAATTCCACTCCATAGAATGCCACACAATTCAACTCCACTTCATGCAATTCCATTCAATTCCACACAATGCCACGCAAATTCACTCCAAGCGACACAGTGACTCACAATTCCACACCACACAATGGCACACAATTCCAATCCACACAATGCCTACACAATTCCACTTCACTCCACACATTGCCATACAATTCCGCTTCTCTCCACACATTGCCACACATTTCTACTTCAATCCATGCTACACAGTAACAGTGTGCACAGGACCCACATCTGGGCATATCCATCCCACTTAAGGTGACACACTATACAAAAAAGGGATGAATGGAATGCTTGAATTAATCTCAGCCACTGGTAATTACTCGGGCCGCATCCCAATCCATTGTTACTGGAACCAAGGTGTGCCCGGCTGATGAGCCCACAACTAGGACAAAACTGGTCCTGGGTTGCTTGTGTTCCAGTCAGGGAGGACCTGGTTTTGCAGTTCGGGCTGGACTGTTCCTACTGGAGCAGAGTCAAGACTTAATTGCATATAGCTGGGTCCAAATTGAGGTGGCATGATGTGCAAAATAACAATGGATTAGGATGCGGCCCTGAGTGATTACCAGTGGCTGAGATTAATTCAAGCATTCAAACTATCACTGTTTTGTATACGTATTGTGCCACCCTAAGTGGGACGGCTATGCCCAGACGTGGGCCCTGTGCACACTGTGCCACTGGAACTAAGCTGTACCCAGCTGATGAGCCCATAACTAGAACAAAGCTGGTCCTGGGTTGCTAGTGCTCTGTTTCAGGGAGAACCTGGGTTGGCAATTCAGGCTGGACTGTTCCAATTGGAGCAGAGTAAAGATTGATTTGCATATAGCTGGATCCAAACTGAGGTAGACTCATGTGCAAAATAACGAGGGATTGGGATGCGGCCCGAATGATTACCAATGGCTGAGATTATTCAAGCATTCCATCCAACACTGTTTTGTATACTTATTGGGCCACTCCACACAGTGCCACACAATTCCACACCCTGGAACACAATGTAGCTCCACTCCACAGAATGCCACTCCAATCCATGCCACACAATTCCACTCCACACCACGCAATGCCACACAATTCCACTCCACACTACACAGTGCCACGCCACTCAATGCCACACAATGCCAATCAACTCGACTTAATTCCTCTCCAGTCCACTGTTATATGGCCGTTAGGGTCATTGTCGACATTGCTAAGTTGGCCTGAGCTCTGCAGCCAGGATGGTGCTTTTGCGCACGTTACTACATGACTTTATTTTGCAAGACTCTGTTCATGCCTTTCACATGAGAACTGTCTGCTTTTTCGCGTTCTCTGCTAATTCCTGAAGTTTAGTCTAAACACGATGTGCAAGGTCGATAAACAATGCCCCTTGATATTTTGTTCTGGTCAGTCCCTAGCACCTAGAAAAAACATGCTAACAGCTGCACTGCTGGAAACTCGTGCTTTAATATTACGGGGATGCATGTTGTTCAAACACACACTTGGGGAGAGACCTTTCCAGGGAGAAGAGCTATGCTGTTCCTATGATGTAAAACTTCCATCTAGGCACTAAGGTATGGGGTCTGCTGACAAAGCCCAGAGATCTTCCTTTATATAATAAACTTGACCTTACCAAGGGGAGGGTGGTTAGGCCTTATAGTCCTTTTTCCACTGTCTGTATATGATGACATCCCCCTTTATATTCTATGGAATTGTAACAATGCTAACTGTGTTAGGTTTATGCATTTCACTGCTGGTAGTGGCCCGTATACTGCATTATAGAGCACGCTAGTTAAAATAAACATTTTGAACTATAACAATGACAATTCTTATTGTGGACAAGTACGAGTGAGTGAGCGAAAGGGTATGTCTTGCTACCGCGATTCCTGAGAGAGTCGGGATTATTGTGTTCTGGGTTGTCTAATCATTTGTAGCTTCGTGATTATGTAGGAGAACGAATGAGACACTATAGCTAGTCGGTTTTGGTATTTTGGGTACTAAGGTGGTAGGAAGGTACAACCCCTGCCCTCCTGTTTTCCTGCGCATAGTTCTGTGTATGTGCAGAATCCCCGCAACATGGCGCCGCCAACGTTTGGTCTGGTTCTTATCTGCGAGACTCCTGAGTAGTGCTTGTGCTTGTCCACAAGACCCTTCTGTTTCCGGAGACGGTAGTGATGGTGTTGCCTCCTATATTGTGATATTTTATAGGTTTTTCAAGCTTGAATTTTAAAAGGTTTTTCTCTTTCTTGTTACCCGTTGTTGCGCTGCAACACATAGGTTGTTATTCTCTAACTATTGATTATGGCGGTTGTCATTGCACAGCCTAACCGAGCAGCAGTCACAGCTTATTTGACTCAACATGGGGTCCCTAATGCTGGTGTTGCGCTCATTTTTGTTGTGGAAGCGGATGCAGCTTACCGCTTCGAGGTGTTTTATTCTTGGGCCACCTTTCCGGCAGTCGATGAGACAGACAATTTGTTCACGAATATACTGCCATGGCCCTTCCTCAGAATTATCGTCCTTATAGGTCTCTTGAAGTTCTGCTAATGGCTTGGCAACATCAAATATGGTTTAATGGTGCCCTTCCTCACCCGATAACACCGGTCCGTTTAGGCCCCTTATCGATAGATGGGGCCACATGGCCCGTTTTGGCTGGGTATACCCCGCACCCAAATTATCTCAATGCTACAGTCGTAGAGCTCCGTGTATTACATACTTCGTTGATACATGTACATAGAGCTGTTATACAGTTCATGTTACGCAACATCCAGGTGGGACCACCTGGCGTTGCTGCGCAACCACCTGCACCTGGTGGTGTAATCATACATCCATTAATGATTAATTCTGTGATGGGCAAGCGTCCGCAAAATAAGGATGAACTTCCTTATTGACTTGCTGAAAAGTTTGGACAACTCGAAGCTGTTTTTCCAAATACCACGCCTGTGGAGAAACACAGGATCCTGACCATGAGTCTGCCTAAAGGCCTAGTTCCCGAATTAGCTGATTGTAACTCTTGTGGTAAAGTGTTTGCAGCGGTATATTCGATGTGCTTCGGCACCCCCTCAATGACCGTTCTCCCTTCTGTGATTAAACGTGTTCAAGATGAACATAGGGCCGAAGCGGCCCTTGAGTTCGGAATGAGGCTGGTGGGAGTGTTCGACATTGTTTGCGATATGATCCTTGCTAATGTTAAGGGTGATGCTGTGAGCTTACAAGTAGCGCAACGCTTGGAGGCTGTGGCTGACGCAGACAAACAGCGCGAATTGCCGAAGATTATTGCTAAAGCTTATAAAACCTTAGGGCGCAATAGTCTGGGAATTAAGCCTTTTACTCAACCGCAAACTCAGGCTCAGACTCAACAAAAAGCCCAGACTGATAAAGATGGGCGCCCGTTCTTTCCTAAAAAGAACTGGAGAAATAAAAAATAGGGGCAGCAACAACAGAAGCTGGGTTCGCGTGCTGGTTCACCAACACCTGAGTCTTCTGAGCGTACTTATGCCTTGCGCGACCGCGCGAAAATTAAGACTCCTGATAGATTTCAAGTCCCTGATCAGCGCTCTCCTCGTTCGTTACAGGACACATCGGACTCTCAAGTCGGTGGTGGGGAACGCCAGGATCGTGGCAAAGGTCTGACCACACAACAGGGACGGGATCAACCTCGACAGTTTGACGTTAAAGCCAAACAAGTGGATCTGCCTCGTTTTAGACCCCGTATCAGAAGAAAAAAGTTGCAGCTTTAACAGCGAAGTATGCCTCAGACGGTGAGAACACGGCTTCTAGATTGTACATGGGCGGTGACTCTGCTCGACAGCGCAGCGGAGGTTACCATACTGCGGGAAACAGCAGATACACGAGTTGCCCCCCTGGATAGACTCTATGAAATGGTCTTCCAAATTGAAGGTGATATACAGCGTACAATCACAGCGTTTTTTGGGGAAAATGTCACCTCTTTATATGACATTTTGTTGGCAGAGGCAGATTGGCCTCCACCATTTGTGCTAGCCGCTCCTAGAGGGGAGGACGTGATTCTTAAGAGTTTTTCGCGTTACGTCCCTGAAGAACATGTAAAGGCTTACGCATCTTTGCGGACTTTGGCCCTTGTCCCGGCGGTGTACCGTAATCAAGAGGGCTGTGATAGAGATTCACCGGCACCTGAGATACCGTTACGGTCTATGCCACAGCCACAGCTGCAATATCCAATCAGACGAGAGGCTAAGGCTCCCATTTGTGACATTCTAACTCAGTTGGAGTATCAAGGAGTGATTGAATCCTGCGTAGCACCGATGAATAATCCTCTTTTTCCAGTATCAAAACCTGATGGATCATATCGCATTGTATTAGATTATCGAATTTTGAATAGTCATTGTCGTACATTTGCGGTACAGAACACACATAGCTCTGCGCTAGTGACAGCCTTATTCATGGAAATACAAAACTACACTGGATATTTCCAATGGTTTATATAGTCACAACTTGGCTCCTGAGAGCCGTGACTTGACAGCATTTACCACCGTTGGAAATCAGAAAACATTTACGCGTTTGCCTATGGGGTATAAGAATAGCCCCGGGGCTTTCGCTGCACGTGTAGTGTCTTTATTAGACAGCATAGACCCTGATGCGTTCTCGTACGTTGATGATATTTATCTGACGGACGATGAACTGATGCCTCATCTTGTCCGAGTCGACCAAATTATTCTGTCGTTTGCTGACTATGGATACAAATTCAATTTTGCAAAGTCACACATCGCTTGTTTGGCGGTGCTCTTTTTGGGCTATGTGCTCAATAATGAAGGTAGGGGCTTGGCCCCCCACTTTCTGGAGAAGTTTGCACAATTGCAACCTCAGTCTACACTGAAGAAACTTCAGTCTTTGCTGGGATTTTTGAATTTCGGGCGGACTTATTTCCCCGATTATGCCCAGCGTATCAAACCGCTCTATGCATTGATACATCCAACATATTCTTCTGCCAGCTGGCTTCCGGAACATACCACTATTCTGCAATCTTTGCAATCAGATCTGCTTGCGACTAACTTCTTGACGCGTGATAATACCACAAACCTGGTGATGCGTATAGTACCGGGGACGGTGGGTTTCACTTATTTGACGTTCAATGAGGGAGACACAGTACCCATTGCATACAAATCACATTTGTACACTGCGGCTGAAATGCGATTTTTCGAATGTTGAAAAAGTTTTGACGGCGGTCCAAATGGCGTTTCTGAAAGAACGCTCGCTGGCGCAGGGAAAACGCATTCTTATGGTCACACCTCTCCCTGCTTTAGAAGCAGTGACTAAGGCGAGTGTGCCCAACGCTAAGGCACTACATCCCCGTTGGATACAATGGGCTACTTCTTTGACATCGGCAGATGTCACGTTTATCTTTGATCCTGCTCTTCAGACACAGGAGTTTTTACAGTATGAACATGTTCATCCTCCTCCACTGTCGTTGCTTCCTTTGGATGAGTACAAATGTATCATTTATACCGATGACTTGGCTCAACCGGCCATCGGTTCCAAACACGCTTATTCAACGGCTTGCGCTATTGTGGCTGGTACGATTGTTAATGGAGAATTTAAGTCTTCCATAGTGCATAGACAAGTACTTGGGGACTGTACAGCACAATTAGCGGAGCTGCGTGCTCTTGTTCTTGATCTCGAGTTTGCTGATCCTAACGTGAATAATATTATTCTATGCGATTCTTACTACTGTGTAACCCTGGGCAAAGCACTACGCTACGCTCGCGTAGTTTGCGAAGTTTGCGCTACTTCGCACAACGCGAATTGCACGTAGCACAGTGCAAACACGCGTAGCGTAGCGTAGTGCAGCGGTCATTTTTTGCTTGCTCGCGGTCCTCAACGTCAAGTTGGCGACCGCGAGCAAGCAAAATGACATCCCGGCGAGACTTTTTCCTCGTTCGCGATCAGCAACATCAAGTTGCCGATCGCGAGCGTGGAAAATAAACCTCCCGGCGAGATTCTCAACGCGGGGAGGTCAGGTTTCTCATTGCGAGTGGTCGCGTATGCTCGCGACCGCTCGCGATGAGAAACTACCAGTCCGCGTTGAGAAAGCTGCCGCTCGAGTAAAAATCTACTCGAGCGGCAGTAAAAGACAGCTCGCACTGTGCAAGATGCCGTTTTCAATGATTGCACAGTGCGGACAAGCATCCGGCACTGTGCAATCATTGCGAACAGTGCACTACGCAGTTCGCGTAGTGCTACGCGTAGCTCGCGTAGTGCGAACTGCACTTTGCGTAGCTTCGCGTAGCGCTACTTCGCGAACTACGCCCAGGCTTACTACTGTGTTCAGTCTTTTAATGACAACTTATTCTTTTGGTCTCAGAATGACTATCAAGACTCTAAAGGCAGCACAATAAAGCATAAAATGCTTTGGGTTCGAGTGGCGGAGCTTAAACAACATCTGCCACTCACACATGTTATACACACTCTTGGCCATCAGCGTGTGGGAGCATATGCTGTTGGTAATTCTTTGGCTGACAAGGCAGCCAAATCTGCAGTAGCCACGTGTTCCATTGCAGCAGTTACAAGGTCCATGATTAAGATAGATAATGACATTTTGGCAGCTATAGCTGCTATGAAGGACAGAACTGCTTATCCGCAGGGCTTCCCTTCGAAGTACTCTTATCATTTATCTCCCGAACAAGTTCCTTATGCTAAAATACCATCAGTTGGGGATCAGCTGATTCCCAACATGGACCGCAGACTTGCTTTGATCATTGCCGCACACAAAGGCATGGCTTCTGCCCATGCCGGGGTGTCTGCGACAGTCTCTATTTTACAGCAACGTTACTGGTGGCGTGGTTTATATAAACCGACCCGTAATTATGTACTTTCGTGTGAAATTTGTCAGCAAATCAAACCGTCTACGGTCTCACGCCCACCTCAAACACAACTATGTATTTCCAATCAGTCGTTTGGCTGTGTATATCTTGTTCACTGCGGTCCATTCTCTTCTGATACTGCATATAAATACATTTTTGTTGCAGTTGATTCGTGCACTAGATTCCTGTGGGTTTGGCCACAACGTAGTGCTGACGCTCGAAATGTCATTAGAGATTTGCATGTCTTTGTCGGTATGTTTGCCTGTGGCACCTTCCATTCAGACCAAGGTCCAGCGTTCGCCTCTAAGGCATACAAGGACGCGATGAAGTCGATGGAGGTGCTGGTGCAGTTTTCGTCTCCATACAGGCCTGAGGGCAATCCTATAGTGGAGTGAATGAACCGTGACTTAAAGCAATCTTTGACAGCTACGGTCTTAGGTACTGGCAGGAACTGGCTGACCCATTTGTATGGAGTTCATAGTGCACTCAATAATCTCCCTAGAAGATCTCTGGGTGGGCGGACTCCATACGAAATGCTCTTTGGCATTAAAATGTTTGTGCCAGACCTTGATGGTCTGGACGTTGTGGTGGCAGCCGCAACCTTTGACGTAGATAATCATTCTGCTATGTTACAGGATCTACAAAAGACCCGTGACAGCTATGCAACGGAACATTTACCCTCTTCCAATGATGCAGCACTGCTGATTCTGGTTGCCGGCTGGCTTCCTAAGATTGGAGATCTGGTACGAGAAAAGCTGGAGAACAAAAAATAATTTGGTCCCTCTTATCGTACTCCGGTTCCAGTACTTGCATTGAAGGGTACTCGTACAGTCATTTTACCACCTTTACCTGGTCGCAAAGACAACAGATACATCTCAGTGGACAATGTCAAGCTACACCGTCTGGCCGATTCTGGATAGTGTAACACCTGCAGTTTCATGCAATGCTATCTCTTTGAATCCAGTAACTTCATCCTCTTCAACTAATCACCGTATCGCTGGGGGTGAGATGGAAACTACTGTTGACCTTTTGCCTGTTCTGCCTCCGTCCTCTTCCAACGCAGAAGTCGAGTATCCTGCGGATGAGTCCCACAGTGAGATGCCGAACAGTCCTCGACAACATCAAGCTGCTGATGCCCTACCACCTTTAATGAACATGGTTGCTTGCGGTTATTTTGGGGACCGTCCGAGCTTCTCTTATGACTCATCTTCCTCGTCTTCCACTTTGACACTTCCACCGACAAAATTAAGTATTTTCATCTCTTGGTTAAAAAAGACTTACCTGGTCCCCCCATGGACCTACATCTGGTTGGTACTTATCCTGATTTTTCTCTTCATGTCGATTGGATTTTTGACAGTATTTTTCTTACTCATCAATGGTCATTATTTGCCAGAACGCTCCGCTGTGAACTTGGTAGATGGAATTCTGGCCCCTCATACATCATCCCATATCATAAAACGCAATCAAACTCTTGTGAACATTTCGGCTTTCCCGGTTGAAGATGGCATCATTGGGGATAAACTAGCTTTCAAAATTCTCGGCCCGACGGAAGTCCTCAAGATACCATACGTGTTTCGCGTCTCATTAGGAGATCTGGTAACACAGGACATACATTCTGATGATTGGGATGTACAAGCAGTACATTCGTTGTTTTCTGATTTAAAGTATTATGCTGCTTTTGATGAGGAAGATTTATATTTAAATTCTGCCAATTATGCTGATTTATTCTGTTATCAACATTATGGACATCATTTCTTAGACAAAACAAACACGTTAAGACCAATTTTTTATTATACGCAATGGGAACATTGTCCGACTCCCATACAGGGAAGTTCTAAAACCCTTAGGGATAAGTTCAACTATTTCACGGATTATAACACGTCAGTCCGGAATCCTATTTCTTTAAATTGCGGTTGTCATCTCAGCCGAAGTTTATTCTAACTCACACTAAATTAATCTATTCCAATTGCTTTAGAACTGAATTGGCCACACAGGGTTAAGATCACTGGAGAGATACCGTTGATTTGAAATCAGTTTGGGGCACTAAGGCTTGGCAGGTTCAGGGAACTGAAGCTCTGCATCGTGCCTGCCTAATCCTGTCTCAAATATTATTTTTAAATGATACAGTGCGCCAAACTACTTGCTTTGGCTTGGCAACTGCCAAAAATTTGAATATCCCATCCATTCCATCTTTAGCAGAATATGACAATTGGCGTGCACAAACGAATTATACTATCGATGTATTACAAGCCTTGTTTCAAAATGACACTTTCAATTTCTCAGATGTTGACCCGTCCGGATGGTTGGTGTGGAAAACTAATTCAAATGCATGCCAACTGCGTTTTTTTTAATGTAACGCCTGGTTTCACACAGACAAGACCGGACCCTCGTTTTCCACATTCACATTCGGTCACCACATACTCGGTGGGTAAATTGTGCCAACAATGGTTAGAACATTCCACCTTGTCGTCAGTAAAACAACACCTGTCACTCTTGTCGAGCGACATCAATTTGGCTGATTTTATCTTAGGTCCTAGGATTCCGATATCTAAAAGGTTTATCTATGCAGCTTACAATGAAGTATAGACTTTCGCAGATTGAGTCAGCGCTTTGTCTGCGCCAAATCGACAAAGCTAATTTAGAAAAAGTCCTTGCAGTGGTCGACAATAGTATTAATGCACTGTCTTCACGCATTTATACCTTGGATAATATTGTTTCATCTGTTATTGATATTGTTCAGAATGATGTATCTGTGTTATATCATGGTCAAAATCAATTAAGATCAGTGTTGCAGTTTGCATGGACGTTACAGACTCTCAAAATGGGAAAGGTCCCTTGGGATTATTTGAATGCATATGCTTTGTTTTTACTGTTTAATCTAACTGATAAACAGAGATTTATGTCCATGAAAGATGCTACATACACGCTGTTACATACTGAACATTTAGAACACTTGCCATTTTCCGTGGCTGAGACAGATTCAGCTGTATGGTTAATTCATGGGGTTATCTCTCTCCCATTTTCGCTGTTTCAATTTAAAACATGTATGAAACATTTCCCGATAGGCCGCTTTGAACGCCTAGGTAGTGCATTTCTCCATGAATTATGGTCCCTTCCTTTCACTTACAGATGTCAACGGGAGGATAAGGAAGTTTTCCTAACTGGGGAGGACTGCGATTCCACAGTAGGACATTCCCTAGTTTGTAAACTTGTTAAATTGCACGGCGCTTGTAATGTATCCGCGCCTAATCTAGCTTGTTTTTTTAAAGGAACTCCCGTCCCAGCAATAATTCCTGCTTTTACCTTTCTTACAAACGGCAGTTATCTTATTTTGAACAACAACGACTGCTGTGGTTTAAGGCAGGAATCCTGTATATAGTAACAGTTTCACAATGTGTTACTTGTTGTAGCAATGTGCTTTTTCCGCCCCCGCCTGGGAAAGTAGTTAGTTCCATTTGGCCTTCCATTCCGACTTTGAAAACAGATTTCAACAAATTAAGCAGACTCAAAGCGCTATTGTTTCAACAAGAAGTGGCTCTCACTTCGGCACGAGAGACCTTCGAATTGCAGGTGGCTAGAACGTCTAGCGAGATTCAGCCACTTCTAAACACGAACCTCCCACTTCATTTTGGGGAGCTTATACATCAAATATTTAATGCGTCTGACACGTGGGATCCGGCCTTGTGACTTCTTTTCAGACGATATTTGGAGTAATACCGGCTTTTATTCATTCTATTTTTTCTAGCGTCTTCGGAGGGTTTCCTTTGTTGCTGGCGCTAGCTGGTGGAATCCTGATTCTTCTGTTCCTGCTACGCAATGGCTGCTCATCTTGTGGTAATGCACAGACCAGGCCAATTGCAACTGTACCGTGACCGAATGCAACAACTTTTTGGATGCTTGCCATTAGCAATGCTTAGCGTGAGTTATGGACTAACTTTTCGCTTTGCCTACTTCACTTGCGTGCAACCTGTGTTCTACTGTCAGCGGTGCCCCTTCTATTGGGCTTTGGATTTATGTCTCTCCAATACATCATGTTCAGACCCGGATTATGGCCAGTTAATGGGTCCCTTAATGGCCCATGAGCAGGCTTGTTCTGGGAATGGCCGTATGGCGCGTGCGACTGCACTTGGAGTCTTGGCTGAGTGGAATATCTGTGCGGTGGCGCAGCACCTCTTGCTCGGGAGTTTCATCGAATATCACGCAAGTTGCCCGGAAATGCTCTTAGAAGCATCGGATTACGAGGAACACGTTTGTTCCTTCGGCCTACTTGATTGGATGGCATCCCTTTTTTCTACTAACGATATGGATGGCCTTTTGGACCAAATTGCATTCTTAGGTTCACGTACTTTGATGGATTTGCCACCTCCTTCTTAAACCCGTTTGTCATAAAATGACAAAAATTTAAACAAGCATAACAATTGTTTTGTTTTTTTATTGAATTTTTCCCAATTTGGTTTTTTCAAGCGCTTCTGAACTCTGCTTGGCTTTTGAACTCTGTTTTCATCTTTTGTCTATATACTATGACATTACCAAGGGGGTTGTTATATGGCCGTTAGGGTCATTGTCGACATTGCTAAGTTGGCCTGAGCTCTGCAGCCAGAATGCTGCTTTTGCGCACGTTGCTACATGACTTTATTTTGCAAGACTCTGTTTATGCCTTTCACATGAGAACTGTCTGCTTTTGGCATTCTCTGCTAATTGCTGAAGTTTAGTCTGAACACGATGTGCAAGGTCGATAAACAATGCCCCTTGTTATTCTGTTCTGGTCAGTCCCTAGCACCTAGGCAAAACATGCTAACAGCTGCACTGCTGGAAACTCATGCTTTAATATTACGGGGATGTATGATGTTCAAACACACACTTGGAGAAAGACCTTTCCAGGGAGAAGAGCTTTGCTGTTCCTATGATGTAAAGCTTCCATCTAGGCACTAAGGTATGGGGTCTGCTGACAAAGCCCAGAGATCTTCCTTTATGTAATAAACTTGACCTTACCAAGGGGAGGGTGGTTAGGCCTTATAGTCCTTTTTCCACTGTCTGTATATGATGACACCCCCCTTTATATTCTATGGAATTGTAACAATGCTAACTGTGTTAGGTTTATGCATTTCGCTGCTGGTAGTGGCCCATATACTGCATTATAGAGCACGATAGTTAAAATAAAAATTTTGAACTATAACAGTGACTCTGACAATTCTTATTGTGGACAAGTACGAGTGAGTGAGCGAAAGGGTATGACTTGCTACCGCGATTCCTGAGAGAGTCTGGAGTGTTGTGTTCTGGGTTGTCTAATCATTTGTAGCTTCATGATTATGTAGGAGAACGAATGAGACACTATAGCTAGTTGGTTTTGGGATTTTGGGTTCTAAGGTGGTTGGAAGGTACAAACCCTATACACCGAGGTCCTGTTTTCCTGCGCATAGTTCTGTGTATGTGCAGAATTCCCGCAACACCACACAGTTCCACTCAACCCCACACAATGCCACTCCACCCCACACAATACCACTCCACACACTGCCAAACCACGCCAGCCAATGCCACTCCATGCCACACAATGCTACTTCACTCAATACAACTCCACCCCACTCAATGCCACCCCACTCAATACCACACAATACCATTCCACTCCTCACAATGCCACTCCACTCAATGCCACTCCACAAAATGCTATTCCACTCCACTCAATGCCACTCCACGCAATGCCAACCCACACAATCCCACTCCACTCAATGCCACTCCACTCAATTGTAAATGTATTTTTATATAAAATTCTTACTACCTCATACAAGGCATTGAAGCACTTTATGGCATGCCACTCCACTCGACTCCTCTCAGTGCTGCTTCACTCCACTCGATGCCAATCAACTGCACTTCATGCCACACAATACTTCTCCACTCCATGTCACACAATGCCACTCAAAATCATGCCACACAATACCACTCTTCACCACTCCACACAGTGCCACTCCACACAGTCACTCCAATCCATGCCTCAAAATGCCACTCCACACCACATGATGCCACTCCATTCCACACCAGAGAATACCAGTCCACTCCACATAACGCCGCACAATGCCACTCCATGCCACACAATGCTACTCCACTCACGCCACACAGTGCCATGCCACACCACTCCCCTCAAACCAATAGACCTCTCATATAGGCAAGACCTGTTTGTCTTGCCAATCAATGTTTTTCTATTTGTCACTTTCCATTCCTTTAAAAGGGTGGAAATTGAACTTTTTTTGACCCAGAATTATCGCAGCTACACAGTGGTGCAGCTGTCAACCGGTGGTGGGACACACGGGAGGGGGCCCTGGTCAGTTACAGGTGGGGCACAGGCCCCACCTGCCCTCTTACCCACTCCAGTGAAACTACTATGGGTGTACAAGGAGGGAGAGTGAGCGCAGCACTTGCTCTCACGTGCCTCTGTCCTTGGGGAGGCAAGGGGATGCCTATTGTGGCTCGTGATTGCAAGGCTTTGATGCAGTGTGAGTGCGTGGCAGCTTGCGGTCAAGGCCTTGGTGTACATAAAATAAGTCCTTTCTTGAAAGAATAACATGCACATGATTCAATTAAATACTTTCAGTAAGGTTTAACAGAACTAGAAAGAAAGTCAGAAATTGTAGAAATGAGCATTGCACTTAAAGGATGTATGTTTAAAGAAATGTAAACAAAAATAAATTGGTAATAAAGAAATGAGATTTTTGGAACATGCTTTCCCTTATTGCAAGCAAGAGGCTTTTCAAAATTCAAAGTTGCTCGCATTTGGGATTTTGTTCTTGATAAGGTTTCAATCTAAACACATCCACACACACTTTTGTTTAAAATAAATTAATACACCCTCAGGCTGCTGCTCAACTAGAGTTTTCTTTCCAGATTTTCCAAGTTGAAGTGAAGAAATCACTTTTAATTTTTACAAACTGTATGTTTTAAATCAATGTAGCAGAGACATTGCTTTCTGGCAAGACAATTTATCGTTTGTTGTTGCGCCGATGTTAATCTGAGAGAGAGTCGTGTTCATAAGAAAATACACTCTGGAATGTATTTCTTTTATTCTTGCCTTGTCCACTCTTCCTGTTCACTTAATACTTTCATTGCATTCCTCAAGCATGAAGACTAAAGTCTGGCGTGCATAAATCTTCCCAACCTCACTATTGCATTTCAGATCTTCTTCTAAGAATTAGGGTACGTTTAAACGACTTTAAAGACACAGAGGTAAGACTACATTTCTGCATGGACTCGAGCACAGAATGATCTAGATGACAGCACTGAGAAAGACAGACAATGAGAAACTAAAGGGAATTAATGGCACTTTCATCCACAGTATCATCTGTGTCAATTAAATTCTTTTTTGCTTGGGGCTGCAAAGGAATGAGCAGGCGCCCCCTGCGCCTAGAGGAGGGGCGCCCTTAGTAGCGCCATGGGACCAAGCATCCCCCGGGGCCGGGAAAAGGGGCTGGATGAGGAGGGGGACTGGTGACGATACTGGATTGGGATGTGCAGAAGAGAGAAACAAAACCGAATCCTAATAGTAGGTTATTTAAGGCGGCGCCTTAAGGGTCTCGTCCTCTTTGTCCTCTTGTACCCAGACGAAGCTGCAGGAGCGTTGGCAACGAGAGCCGGTTGACGCGGGAGGAGTGTAGCAAGGTGGGTTCGAGGGGGCCGTGGCGTAGGGTTAAAGAGTATCATCATCGTGACTTTACCTGGTTTTGAGGTTAATTAGAGTAAGTATGATTATGGTACCTTTACCTGATTTTGAGGCCTTTTGTCGACACCGGAAGGCTAGTGAGGGCGGCTAGGGTCAAAAAGCAATTGAAAGGGGGAAAAAAGGTAAGCGATAATAAGGCCCGGGACCGCAGCGTGGCATTGCACTGATCCTAGGGGCCTCCGCGGTGTGCAGGGGCGCGCCCGATGTGCGGTCGGATTCCCGGTTGGAGCCGCAGCCTAGTGGTGATAACATTAGGCATTTAAAAGAAGTTCAGTAATGTAGGGGACCCGCTCTATTGTAGAGGCTGAGTGGGGTTGAGGACGAGATGTGTCTGGACGGGGTGTGGCTCACCTGGTAGGGGGCTCGCATTAGGTCCGGGGCCCCGGGTTCGAGCCTCAGAGTAGGCTTAAACATCACATTTTCTTGCATTGATATTAATTAATTAATTCTTACATTAATGTTTCAGAGATGCTGAAGTCCCTTTGAACTTTTTCTTACATTAAGGTTACGGCCGTGCGAGTGCGACGCCTCTGGTGCCTACTGCAGAACTCGTCACGGCCGTGGCTGGGAGATCTGTGCAAAGTGTGATTGATGATTACTTGCACTCAGGGCTTCGCTTTTACAATTATGTTTGCCGTAACCATTTTGAATACTTGTGAGTTTTAAAACGATTTAATGGGAAAGTGCTTGAATTTTTATTGAGGCCGTGTGCGTACGAGGAAGCACCTTTGCGTGGCTGTCCATTATAATCCGGGTGACCCGGGGTTCTAGCCCCAGCATGGGCGCATGGGTGAACAGGCGGCAGCAATTGCATCTCAAAACTGTTTAAAAGAGAAGTTACTTGAATTTTATTGAGCTCTGGATGTCAGTGGTCTCCATTTTATGTTCAGAAAATATTCAGAGGTCAGAGTCACTAGTCAGTGGGCTATTAGGTTCCTTACTCCTGATGACTACTTCCTGTGAAGTGTGGCTTCTACCTATCCCAAGAGTCTCTGTTCTGCCCACTTTCAACATGGCAGAACCCCTCTCTCGGCATGCAGAACTCCATAGCCCAACCCAGAGGTGTGACTACCCAGGGGGCTACACGACCCTGGAAAACAGGATTAATAACTAGTTTCCCCTCTCTGTCCCTAGTGCCAGCCTGCCTGCCTAAACAATAGAGCAATCCCTCTCAAAATTGTTTCCCCTTTGCCCTTCAAAGGTGGCTTCTCCATTGCAGCTTGCCTTTTAGGCTAACATCCGTGTGGCATCCTGCCAGGGAGAGGTAACACCTCTCCCCCACACAGGTTTCTATTGCATACTTTCCTGGCAGTCATTTGCACAACTCCCCAGGAGGGCAGAGAACTGTCTTGCGACGGACCTCATGTGAACGGGCACAGGAGACTTTGGGCGGCAAAGTGGCAACTTTGTAAAAGTTGCACATTGTAACAAGTTACTTTAATTTGACTTGAGTATCAAGCCAGGCTTAATGCAACGAGTTGTCTGACACTTTACAATGCCAACTTCAGTAGTCAAAGTCAAAAGTAAGCAAGGCTGAGGTGCCACAGTAAAAACAAAGTTGTGGCTTTTTACTGTTAGAACATGCAAAAGTATATGTTCTACTTTGTAATACAGCACCCTGATTTAGGGCTTAATGGGCCTACCTTATTGGTGACTTACATATATTGAAAAGGGAGGATGGGGCTGTGCCATTACTTTAAAAAGGAAAACTGCCCTTCCAGTCTGCATTAGCACAACCAGTGCTGCAGTCTCGGGGGCGACCCTCTAACTTACAGGCCCTGGGCACCAAATACTAGGGGCTTACAAGTAAATTAGCTTATGCCAATTGGGTATAAGCCAATCCGACATTCATATTTTCAAGGACAGAACACTGGCACTGAGTTCTGGTTAGCAGGCCTCAGTGCACTCTCAGTATTGAAAATCCTTCATCAGTCCAAAACTTTGAGGGTGGCCATACCATAAAAGGCATTATCTTACAGGTATACACTCCAGCATGATCAGAAATGCTTTGGATGTGTACAGAGACAATGCTATTACACCTTAGTTGGTGCAAGCAGAGGAAAAACAAAAGAAATGGCGAGTCAAACGTCAAACTCAGTTATTCTGCAGTGAACCAGTCAATCCATGCTATTTGAACTCAGTTGGTTGAGGAAGTGGGTGTGGTGCACCTGAAACAGTACTTCTAAATAAGGCACAGTTGTTTAGCAATAAAACAGAGAAAATACTATTACTCCTCAGTTAGTTTAGCATCAAAGTGGAAAGGACCCAAATGAAGTATTTCAGCCCAAAAGCATTGGAAGCTGCCCGGCCAAAAACTAGGCTTCCCTAGGTTCCTGATACATGAGTACTAGAAGCCATGCATGTACAATCTAGAGTTCGCAACATCCTGAGAGATAGACTGGGAAAGTGTTAAGTCAGGGTCAAGGAAGACAGTGAGATTTGCTGTATGTATGTTGCATACTTCCTTGATTTACATTTGGCTAACGCAGGGTGTCGCTTCCAGACACACTCTTTAAATGATAGTTTATTGTCCAGATCTCAATTTTCCATTCACTGAACAAGCAATACCCTGTACATGATAGATGTTCCTAATTCTTATACGTTTTCTGCTATTTTTTGAGAAGTTAAACATATGGGTATACGCATCTTAAAAGAAGAATGAGCGCTTAACTCCTCTTTCCCTTGAGCCCCGTTTAGTAGTCTTTCATGAATTCACACTGAAATATATAAATCATATTGTGTATCAAGTACTTCAAGTCCTGTGGGATGCTTCTCTGAAGTTGCTGGGGCACTGAGAAACCGAGAACTTAAGGTGCACATCCATCGAAATCCCAACCTGAAGTGCATGGTCGAGGGAGTTATGGTCACACTTATGATCCACTGAGATATATTGGGCCTGATTCGCAGAACTAACTTACGTCAAAAACGTAAACGTAAACGTAAACATAAAGTTAGTACTTTTTAGGTATTCACAGAATACACTTACTCATTTTGGTATTCACAGAATGAACTTACTCATTTCGGTATTCACAGAAGTTAGTAGTCCTAAAGTTAGGACTACTAACTTCTGTGAATACCGAAATGAGTAAGTTCATTCTGTGAATACCAAAATGAGTAAGTGTATTCTGTGAATACCTAAAAAGTACTAAGTTTACGTTTACGTTTACATTTACGTTTTTGGTGTAAGTTAGTTCTGTGAATCAGGCCCCATTGTTCTTTGTTTAGTGAAGCAGGTGGACCAAGAATGTAGACATGATTATTTCCATGACCATTCACACTAAGAAACTGGCAAACTTTTGGAACACTTCTGGATAGAGGCTGAAAGCAAGCAGTACCTAACCTAAAGTTTCTACCTTTTATGACATTAAAATTTCAAGTGCCTTGTATAATTATTGATTTTAGAATAGTACAGCGTTATCAGCAGTTTTTTTCTGATGGACTTCAGGACCCATTTTGAGGTTTTAGGCCATCTGCCTAAAACCATTGGATGATCCGTCTGCCAACAGGGACATCTTAAGGATTTTGGGGGCCCTGGGCCAAATGTATTTTGGGGGCACCTGTTTGAATTTATGAACCAATTTCAGCTCTTTCATACCCTCTCTGGCCAGGTCACAGACAGTGCACAGTTGCACTTGTCCAAATTTTAAATTAATTTACATCTAATATTCAGGGATACAGCAGCAGCTCACTAATATTACTGCAAATAATTACTGTGAAATAAAATCTGTGACTTCCTCCCATTTCTCATATGTGAGGTCCTGTTTTGATCTCAAAGAAACTTGTTTTATGGATGTTGCATGAAACATAAATAACATATCTCTGCAAACTGTCTGCATCAGCCTCTCACACATCACCCACATTAAAATAAATTAAATAAAAATGATATTTAAAATAATCTAAGAATTATTAAAGGCCATCAGGGTGAGACTCTCTGCAGAACCGAGCTGCCTCTATCAGGGCGCCCCCTTATAGCCTGGCCATGCCTTAAAACATCTCTGTCTTTCAATCTGCAGTGTCGCCTGCTCTGGTTAGAGTCATGGAAGTGCAATGTTTCCAACTGCCCTCCATTGGTCAATGTATTGTGGAATGTTCATCTTGCTCAGGGTAGAAGTTCTGACGTAAATTATTCCTGTTTGAGAGCATCATGAAAAGCACTGTGGTCCTGAACAGGAAACAAAAGAAAGGACCCCCACGGCCTGGGATAGAGCTCGCAGTGCATAAGGGCCAATTCTTTTTTCTTTTTAAATAACAAACACTTGCTTTCTCTTTCCGTTTAAAAAAAATCTTTGCTGAACAGGGGCATTCAACATGGATCCTGCTCTGCTAAGCGTCAGTGCCTTCAAAGGACCTACTGCAGGCATGCATATTCCGCCTGTTTGGCAGGGATCTCTAAGTATTGTGGTCAGTCTCCCTCTATGAGTGATGCAACCCCGCGAGCTGACTTGACGTGCCCCCAATCCATCTGACATTCTCTAAATAAGCCCCTTTGTTTGGTTACTGCAGTTTGTGGCATACTACTGGTAAGAGGATGCCTCTATTTGCATGATCACCCCCAGTTTTATTTGGACAGATGTTGTTGTTTTTTGGACTCTGTGTACTGGGACCCTGCTAGCCAGATCACAGTACATGTGCTCTGACCCCTCAAACTTGTCAAATTGGTTGAAAGGCCTAAGTGGGACATTTAACTCACCTGTAAGGCCCTAGTACAGTGGTCTTCAAACTTTTTGATGCTGAGACCCCCGTCAAAATCTTTCAGGCATAAGGACCCCCTCCTGACAAAAATTTCTAGAACATAGTACTCCTTATCATTGACATCCATAAATGTTCTCCAGAGAAATGGTTAATCTGTGGTTGCACCTCATGAGTACCAGTTTAACACCCAAATATAGCAATAAGCAACAAAAAGGTGACCAGTACACCTTTACAAAGGGCTTCTACTGAGCTCCAACAGCTGTTGCTGCTTTTTCGTAACTTTTGAACCTTTTGAGTAAAATATTTTTTTTGTTAAAATCAGCAGATTATGGGGCAGATGATGGATTATGTGGCAAATGCAGTAAATCTATAATTATGCTAAAATCGATGTGGCAGCACAATCACATAATCCCAGTGGCCTTTAGTATATTATCTGTAATGCATGGGCTGTAACTTTATTGCACAGCATCAGAGGAAAACCATACTATATTTCATGGGATGCTGATGGCTTGGCATTTACAGCTGCATGATGTAACTAGAGGTAGCTGAACATCATTCACCATAATTAAAGCATACCATTTACAATCATTAATGATGAACGGTAAGGTCCAGGTAGTATGCTTTAACTCCAGTGTAGGAAGTGGTCCCTTAATCTTCCTTCATACTGTTTTTCTAAAAAGGTTTTTATTTTTTAAGATTGTGAAAATAAATGCTTCTATTTTAGCAAAAATGACTCCTGGTTATATTAGTTTGCTGCTGTTGTTGACTTCAGTCATGTTTTGGGGGCTGGAAGGCTTTGAGAGTCTGAACAAGGGGGCTGGATCAAAGGTGTGGCTAAAAACAAAATATTCTGTATGTTTTTTAGGTCTTTCACCGTCAGGTAGCTACATATAAAATAACGGGCAGCTTCAATGAATAATAAATAAATAAATAAAAGTTATTACTCAGTGGGAAATGCACTATAGTACATTATGAAACCTCTATTAGTTAATGCACTCTAAAGGTCTGTGTGAAACCAGAGAGCCACAGAATTAAATAGTGGTTGGTGCAGTGGAGAAAAGGGACTTGTGTATTTTTAGTGCTTTGAGGTCACAGCCTGTGAGAGAAAGCACTGTGAAAATGTAAGTCTAGGATTTGCAGATTAACTCATTGTGCACATTTGCATTTCTTTCAGGACAGCAGCACACTGGCAGAAAGGCGTGTTTAGCTGCCTCCCTGGCTTGGATTTCACAGCACAGGAGAGTTCCTAATAACACTCCAGCCGAAGCAGTTTAACTACCAGAATTAACCTTCTGGGACGTTGTCATTGCAGAATGAAGCGTGCGACCCCCTTCCCATGACTCCACGGCCCCCCCTGAGGGTCGCGCCACACAGATTGAAGACCTCTGCCTTAGTGTATGGTACCCAGTGTCCCCTGGGCCTGTAACTTGAATGTCATTAGTGGACTGCAGCACTTATTGTGCCACCACTATAGTGACCATATAAAACAGGAATCGACCTGCCACAGCAGCCTAGCATGGCAGTTCTAAAACCGGCATTTCAACCTTTTAAAATACCCTTTTAATAGGCCTAACTAGAGGCGGCTCCTCCACTAGGGCGGAGGAGCGTCGCCCTACTGCTTTCTCGCATTGCGAGAAGCAGAAACATAAAATGGTAAAACTACCATTTTATGTTTCTGCTTCTCGCACTGCGAGAAAGCAGAAGTGTTTGGTTGGGGCGGGCGGGTGGGCGGGTCTGCTCTAGGGCACGGGAGGAGTGGCTTGTCCATTCCTGAGGGCGCTGACGGTTTGGTCGGCCCTGTGGGGCCGACCAAACCAGTCATGCGCACTCTGCCTGTTCTCCATGTAGGCTGCATGCAACCTACATGGAGAAAATGGCCTCCCCATAGACGCCTGGCTGGTCGGCGTCCTGAAAATAACAACGCTGCCATTGTAGCATTGTGATTGGCTTAGAGGACGGGAGGGAGGCCGACTGCTTCCTGTTCCTGCCGGAGGCAGGACAGTAGGAGAGCAGGTCAGGATCAGAGACGACACGGGAACCTGGAAGGTAAGTTTATTTTATTTTTAAATTAACCCCCCCACGCACGAACCCCCGCAAGAACCCACCGCACGACCCCTCCTACACCCGCGAGTCATGCCGGCCGAGACTGGGCATAACTCTTCCTTGTTAAGACTTATATCACTCCTGAAGAAGGCCCTTAATGCCCACAGGGTAGGGTGCATTGGTTTTTAAACATGGTGACATCTGTACTTAAGTCTTACATGTCTCTTGGCAGTGAAAAATCTCCAAAGTAGTTTTTTACTGTGGCAAGGCTGCCTCACCCGTAGAAAAGCACTAGGTTACATTATAACACCTTATAATACATAACTTCATTTTGGGAATTGCTACAACCATGGTTCCAGGACTCAGATTACTAGTAATTTAAAATCAATCTGCTGATGAAGTTGGATTTTAAGTTGCTTTTGTGAAAATGCAACTTTTAAAAAGTTACTTTTTTTTTGTTTAAATCCTCTGGTAACCATTTCAGAGTTAATCACTATCACCTGTAGTCTACAGGGAGGTGAAAATGTGTTTTCCCATTTTTAGGTCGAGCCTAGTGGCAGCGCGCATGCACTGCTCGCTCTGCGAGACTGCTGTAGTAGAGTATGGGAGAGAAGCTGTGCCCACTCTCCTCCCATATTTTTCAATGGCTTGTGTCATTGTCTTTCGTAAATGCTGCCTTCGGATTCGTTAATAGGCTTGTTAGTCCCTCCCAAGTACGGCCTAGTCTTCATTTGTAACCTCCCATGGCTACTGGCCCCTTTACTTCGGTTGTTACACGGGACCTGTTATTTAGTCTGTAAGCACTATTTACTTTATTGAGTTTCTCTTACTGCAGGCCGGACATGCGCTGCTTCAGCTGAAACCGCTTGTGTTTTTTTAAGCAGGACGGCCGTCCGGTATCACGGGCACCTGCTTTCAATCACTTTAACCCGGCATTATCTCATGTCTGTTTCAACCCCCCACACCCCCAAGAAAAATGGATTTGGAAATGATTAGCGAATTAAGTCATGTGAATTCCTGGTAGCACATAATCCTGTGCTAATGGGCTGAAGCTGACAATAGCACATCTGTGTTACATGTCATCTGTACTAAAGCCACCTGACGGGTTGTTTTCAAAAGCCTGTTTTATTAACAAGAACACCACCAATACCATCACCACCAATACCACCACCACAACCAATACCACCACCACCAATACCACCACCAACACCACCACCACCGCCAATACCACCACCACCAATAACACCACCACCAATACCACCACTACCACCAACACCACCACCAACACCACCAATACCACTACCACCACCACAACCAATACCACCAACACAACCAATACCACCACCACCAATACCACCACCACCACCACCAATATCACCACCAGCAATACCACCACCACCACCAATACCACCACCAATACCACCACCACCAATACCACCACCAATACCACCAATACCACCACCATCAATACCACCACCAATACCACCACCACCAACACCCCCACCAATACCACCACAAAATATCACCACTAATACTACCACCACCAATACCACCACCACCAATGCCACCTCCTCCATCAATACCACCACCACCAGTACCACCACCACCAGTACCACCACCAACACCATCTCCAATACCACCAGCAATACCACCACTACCAATACCACCACCACCAATACCACCACCACCACCAATGCCACCACCACCAATATCACCACCAATACCTACACTACCAATTCCACCACCAATACCATTATCACCACCAATACCACCACCAATACCACCACCACTACAAATACCACCACCACCAATACCACCACCAATACCACCACCACCAATCCAATACCACCACCACCAATACCACCACCAATACCAATACCACCACCAATACCACCACCAGCACTACCACTACCACCAATACCAATACCACCACCTCCAATACCAATACTACCACCACCAATACAAGCAATACCACCACCACTAATACCACCACCACCAATGCCACCACCACCAATACCACAACCACCAATTCTACCACCAATTCCACCACCAATACCATTATCACCACCAATACCACCACCAATACCACCACCACTACAAATACCACCACCACCAATTCAACACCACCACCACCAATACCACCACCACCAATACCACCAACAATACCACCAATACAACCACCACCAATACCACCACCACCACCAATACCAATACTACCACCACCAATACAAGCAATACCACCACCACTAATACCACCACCACCAATGCCACCACCACCAATACCACCAATACCACGACCACCAATTCTACCACCAATACCACCACCACCAATACCACGACCACCAGAAATACCAATACCATGACCACCAGCAATACCAATACCACCACCACCAATACCACCACCACCACCACCAATACCACCACCACCACCAATACCACTACCACCAATACCAACACCACCAATGCCACCACCAATACCACCACCACCACCACCAATACCACCACCACCACCAATGCCAATACCACCGCCAATGCCAATACCACCACCAATACCACATATACCAGCAATAACAATACCACCACTACCAACACCACCACCACTAATACCACCACCACCAATGCCACCATCACCAATCTCACCACCAATACCACAAACACCAATACGACTACCACCACCAATACCACCACCACCAATACCACCACCAGTACCACCACCACCACCAATACCACCACTAATACCACCACCACCAATACCACCACCACCACCAATATCACCAGCACCAATACCACCACAACCACCAATACTACCAAAACCACCACCACCAATCCCACCACCAAAACTACCAATACCACCACCACCACAAATACCACCCCCACCAATACCACTACCACCACCAACAATACCACCAATAACAATGCCACCACCAGCACCAATACCACCACCACCATCACCAATACCACCACCACCATCAATACCACCACCTCCACCACCACCAATACCACCACCACCAGTACCACCACCACCAGTACCACCACCAACACCACCACCAATACCACCGCCACCAATACCACCAGCAATACCACCACTACCAATACCACCACCACTGTTAGGTTTCAAATTCCCATCCCTGCAATGCACTCCTTTCACGTTATATTAGGTTAGCAATGTGTGGCTACATAGATGCCAGTTGTATTCACGTTATGCAACCCACTGAGTTATCCCTGTAATGTGCAGGCTTCAGTTAGCGACTGTGACTCCATTTTGCATTTCGTAATCCTTATTAGGCTGCTTAGACTGTGCCTGGGTTAGGCCTCATTGCTCGTATTGCTTGCCTCAGCAGAACACTGTATTTAATTTAATTATTATTTTTCTTTCTGTCCAAGGCTGTTTCTCGACTTGCTAATGAGGAGGCCATTCTGCTCTCGCATACCTATCTAAGTGTGTCGTTCTGCTCCCACGTTAGGAGACGCTGAGACCCAGCGCAGTGGCCTTGGGTCTCTGATAACATGTACCCATCTGGCAGGTGGTAGCTCATCTCCCTGTGCCTCCTTTGTTCATGTTCGGCCCAGGCTGGCAGTTTTTCATGGTGGGCGGGGTTGGAGGCTCTTGGGGAAGAATGATTACTCACTGTAAACTGTTGGGGAGTCAGTCCCTCGGCAGACATCTTAGGGTGCAAGTCATGATGGACTCCTCTGCAGAGCATTGCTAATAAAAAGTAAGTTTGCATTCTCTACTGTCTGACCGACTCTTCATTCTTGGGAAGGCATAGTAGGTGGTTGTGAGAAAACCCGAGTGGCCCTAGAGGGCCACTTCCTTCAGTTGGTGCACTGAACAGGGACCCCGCAAGGTGATCCGACTCGCCCATTATCGGGTTGTAGGGTCGGGGGTGCGTTTGCTCGGCTGGGCGGATCGGGGTACCCCACACAAGACCGAGCTTGGTTCTCGCAGCTGCCCCGCCCGGCTGATCGGGAGCCCCCTCATCTTGTGGTCACCAGCTGGGGTCCTGCGAAGGCGAAACCTTGGAGTTGACTGTTTGGTCCGAAGAGTCAGCAGTGGAGAATAACTGGACTCGACCTGTGTGCACCAGGTGAGTGATTTGATTCTTGGAAAAATGGCGCCATTCTTGGACGACACGAGCATGCGGGCTGTGTCTTGATACAGTCTCCGGACTGTCTTGTCTGCAGTTTTTGAACTGCCTTGCTTGAACGACACGAGTCGAAGGGCTGTGTCTTGGTACGGTCTCCGGACCGTCTTGTCTTGAACTTGGTGGGTTTGCGGACCCTTGAAAAGGCACCGAGTGTTTGCGAGCAGTTCACCGAACTGCCTGGAAATTTGGCCCACGCTTGAAAAGGCCCGGTGTCTTAGGGTTTCTGCACATACACAGAGCTATGCACAGGATAATAGGACCCCGGATTACAGTGGTTTGCCTACCATATACCGTAGCACCCAAAACCCCAACCCAACTAGCTTAGCATCCCATTAGTACCAAAGCACCAATGATTGGACAACCCAGAACACGGTATCTTTATCTCAGGACTCGCAGAAGCAAGAACACTCTTTCGTCACTCACTCGTACTTGTCCACAATGCGCGTATGAAGAGACACAGGGTAGATTAAAATATTTATTTCAACTTACGTGCTCTAAGGTACAGTACACGTGTCAGCACTAATAGCATAATGCATATGAATAATATAAGCAGCATGGTTACAATTCCATAGAATACAAACGGGGAAAGCATTTCATAACTCAGTGGATAAATGTCTAAATAACATTACCACCCTCCCCGTGCAGTAAGATAGTTTATTATAAAAATAGAAGACCTCTGGGCTTTGACTAGCGAACCCTCATACCTCGGTCTCTAGATGCAGAACTACATCGGCAGACAATCACAGCTCTTCTCCCTGGAAAGGATTCCTCCAAGTGTCTTAAGCGCCAGTAAAACCGCAGTATTAAAGGCACACAAAGTTTCATGTCATTTGCGCCTAATGTTATGTCTGGGTGCGCGAGACTGGCCATATCAGGAAGAACCGAAATACATTGTTATGCGACCTTGTACATGTTGTGCAGTCTGAGCCCAAATCGAACAAGAGAAAAGGTGAAAGACAGAAAATGCAGACAGCGCAAAAGAACTTAGCAAGAGCAAAGGGCGAGGGAGCCCTGGCTCAATGTAACGTGCGCAAAGAAAAGCAGCATGGCAGCTAGGCCTAGGCCAACATAACAAGGCAGGCAACAAACCACAAGACACCCTCCCCTGGTCAGTCCGGCGGCCAAGACAGAGGTCCAATAGAGCAAACACATCCAGTCGAGCACAGGGAGCGCCCACACGGCGAAGGACAGGTCAATCCATGAAAGTGTAAGTGCAGAAAAAAGCCATACCCTCCAAGAGGACATCATTGGAATCGTCAAAAAACATAGATGCCATCCAATCCATGAGATCAAAAGAGCAGGAATGCTCCTCAGCAGAGGGAGCATCCAAAAGCAATGCGGGACAACTTGCGTGATAAACGAAACAGCTTTGTTGTAGGAGATCCTGGGCAGCCGCCCAGATATCCCATTGCGCCAAAATCCCCAGTGCAGCCGCACGCGCCATACAGCCGGCAACGGAACAGTCCTGCTCATGGGCCTCTAAGGGACCCATCAACTGAACAAAATCCGGAACAGACAATGACGAATTGGAGAGGCAATAATCCAAAGTCCAGGTGAAAGGACAGCGGACACAAGTCATTACAGGTTGCACGCAAGTGAAATACGCAAAGCGAAAAGAAAGAGTATATGACACACTCAGTGTCGCCAATGGCAAGACACCAAAACCAGCCAAAAGGCGCTCACGGAGCAGCTGGAGGCGGTCCGGATCGAGCAGGTCCCATCGGGGAGCAGCCATTGCGCAGAAAACAAATTAATAGCAGGACACCAGCCGCCAAAGCGATGATCAACGGGAAACCGCCAAAGACGCTAGAAAAAATAGAATGAATAAATGCCGGGATGACACCAAAAATAGTTTGGAAGGAGGACACCAAACCAGACCCCACGACCTTAAAAAAGTGTACCAGACCCTCAGTGTTAGATGCGTTAAAAATGCGATGAATAAACTCCCCAAAATGTTGGGGGAGATTAGTGTTCAAAAGGGCCTGTATTTCACTGTGGGTACTCGCCACCTGGAGAATGAATGTCTCCCGGGCGGACGTGAGCATAACTTCCTCGTTCAATAATAGTGCCTTTATTCTGCTCAGTCTATTGAAATCTGCCTCCATGGTAGGGATGGAAGGCCAAATAGAGATATCAACCTTGCCATGAGGGGGAGGAAAAAGCACATTTTTGCAGTAGACAACCCTGTGGAAACTGTTACAATGTAAGGAATGCCAGCCTGCAGGCCACAACAGTTTTCGTTATTTAAAAGTAAATAGCTACCATTGGAAAGGAGAGTGAAAGTAGGAGGAATAACAGGAGCAGGAATACCTTTCAGCACACAAGCAAGATTAGGAGCGGAAACGCTACATGAGCCATGCAATTTAATGTGTTTACAAATAAGCGAATGACCCATAGTCGAGTCGCAGGACTCCCCCGTGAGAAAAACCTCCTTGCCGTCCCGAAGGCATTTATACATGAAAGGCAAGGACCAGAGTTCATGCAGGAAAGCACTGCCCAAGGGCTGGTAACGGCCCACAGGATAATGTTTCATGCACGAGTCAAATTCAAACAAGGAAAAAGGTAAAGCGATAACCCCATGAACTAGCCACACAGCAGAATCGAGTTCTGCAACAGAGAACGGCAAAGGATCCATCTTTTCGATATGTAATAAGGTGTAAGTTGCATCTTTCATGGACATGAATTGCTGTTTGTCAGTTAAATTAAAAGGTAGAAACAAGGCAGAGGTGTTCAAAAAATGCCAAGGAACTTTACCTAACTTGAGCGTTTGTAAAGTCCATGCAAACTGCATAACTGAACGCAATTGATTCTGACCATGATATAACACAGAAACATCATCTTGTACAATATCAACAACAGAGGACACAATATTCTCTAAAGTATAAATGCGAGAAGACAGGGTATTAATACTATTGTCAACAACAGCAAGCACCTTTTCCAAATTTGCTTGATCTATTTCCCGAAGACGGGAAGCAGCTTCAATTTGTGACAGCTTCCAGAGTTCATTATACGTTTCATAAATGAATCTCTTAGGTCGGGGACCACTAGGTCCCAAAACAAAGTCGGACAGATCAATAGTGCCTGAAAGGAGGGACAAATGTTGTTTAACAGAATCAAGGGACGAATGTTGTAGCCATTGTTTGCATAATTTACCAACAGAATATGTAGTGACAGTACGGGAAGCAGTAAATCTCGGATCAGGCCTATCCTGTGTGTAGCCAGTACCTGAGTCGTGAAAACGCATTTGGCATGCATTAGATGATATAGGCCATACCAACCAGGGTGACAGATCGATTTCGGAAACATTAAACGAATTATTCTGTAACAGAGCCTGTAGGGTCGCCAGGGACAGGTTAAGACGTGAGCTATCATTGGGAAAACTCGACAGGGATGGAATTGAGGGCGTGTTTAATTGTTTAGTGGTAGCTAAGCCCCAACACGTAGTCTGATAAATAGAATCATTTAGGAACATTATTTGGGTAGGGATAAGGCAAGCACGGTGCAATGCCTCGGTTCCTTGTACCTGCCATGGCTTGGAACCCCAAATAGATTTCAAATCTACTGTATCCTCCCAGTACTCATAACCACCCACTGCTAGGGCACTTAAAAAGGAACCCGAATAAAGCAATTTGGTGTGTGTTAACATAACTTTCTGAGTTGACGTGGTATTTAGTCTAAAATAATAGGTTGCGGGGTTTGACCGATTAAAATCAGTAAAATAGGTAAACTTATTTCGAAGAGTTTGTGAGCTACCTGGCAAGGGGTTTGGACAATGTTCCCATTGGGTGTAGTTAACAGAACTACGCAGGGCACTTGGCTTATGGAGAAAATGATTACCCCAATGTTGGTAACAATACAAATCGGCATAATTCGCAGAATTCATATATAAATCTTCAGCATTAAAAGATGCATAATATTTTAAATCGGCAAACAATGCTTCAACGGCATGCACATCCCAATCATCAGAATGAATGTTATTTTTTACTACATCACCCATTGAAACACGAAGGACATTAGGTACATTAATAATTTCCGTCGGACCATGGATTTGATAGTTCACTGCATCCCATACGATGCCATCAGCAACTGGAAAAGCTGAAATGTTCACAAATGTGTGGTCACGCTTCATGATGTGAGACGAGGAATGAGGAGCTAAAGTTCCAGAAACATAGTCTACAGCAGAGCGTTCAGGTAAATAGTGACCATTGATTAGTAGAAAAAACACTGTGACAAAGCCAATGGACATGAACAAAAAAATCAAGAAAAGTACCAACCAGATGTATGTCCAGGGTGGAATCAAAAAATTGTCTCTAAACCAGGATACAAAAATACTGAACTTGGATGGGACTTTTGAAGAGGTGGAATCCGAATCAAAGGAATAACGAGTCGGGCCAAGTGGCGTTGTTGGTTGATGCGCCACCGATTCAGATGCAGGATAGGTATACTCGTCCTCGTCGATGTTGGTGGAGAGTTGGGGATCAATTATAGTTTCAGGCAAAGGAGAGGATTCAGGCAAATTAACCATCTCAATTACAGCATCAGCGACCGTTCGTGTAGATGGGCCACGAACATATGTCCGATAAATGGCAGGACAAGAGACCGCTGGTGTGACACTATTCAGGATCGGCCAGGCGCTGTAGCTTGACATTTTCTACTGAGATGTATCTGTTCTCCTTGCGACCAGGAAGCGGTGGTAAAATGACTGTACGTGTTCCCTTCAAGCCCAGAACTGGAACCGGTGCACGAAAAGAGGGGCCGAATTCTTTTTGTTTTCAACCTTCTCTCGAACCAGTTCTCCAACCTTTGGAAGCCAGCCGGCTACCGGAATCTGCAACGCAGGATCTGTGGCTGAAGGCAAATGTGTAGTTGCAAGTTTGTCTCGGGCTTCTTGTAAGTCCTGTAACATAGCAGAATGATTATCTACATCAAACTTGGCGGATTGCGCCGCGATGTCTGGACCCTCAAGGTCAGGCACAAACATTCTTATGCCAAAGAGCATTTCGTATGGGGTCCGCCCACCCAGAGGTCTTCTAGGGAGATTATTAAGTGCACGCTGAACGGTATACAAGTGGGCCAGCCAGTTCCTGCCAGTACCTATAACTCTAGCTGTTAAGGATTGCTTTAAGTCACGGTTCATTCGTTCAACGATAGAGTTGCCCTCAGGCCTATACGGAGACGAAAATTTCACCCGCACCCCAAGCGAAGCCATTGCATCCTTGTAAGCCCTAGAGGCAAACGCCGGACCTTGGTCCGAATGGAAGGTGCCGCATGCGAAAATTCCCACAAAGACACGCAAATCCCTGATTACATTTCGAGCGTCAGCACTACGTTGTGGCCAGACCCAGAGGAACCGTGTGCACGAGTCCACTGCTACTAAGATGTATTTATAGGCAGTGTCTGATGAGAATGGACCGCAGTGATCCAAGTAAACACACCCAAAGGGTCTGTTAGCAATGCAGAGCGGGGTCTGTGGAGGGCGTGTTACTGTGGAAGGCTTAATCTGTTGACAAACGTCGCAGGAAAGCACAAAAGCACGGGTGTCTTTATACAATCCACGCCACCAATAACGCTGCTGCAAGATGGAAACTGTAGCTGACACACCTGCATGAGCAGAAGCCATGCCTTCGTGTGCAGCTGATATCAAGGCACTCCTGCGGTCCGCGTTGGGGATCAGCCGATCTCCAACGTCAGGTATTGTCACATAAGGAACCTGTTCGGGACTTAACTTGTAAGAATACTTGGAAGGAAAACCTGTAGGGTAATTAACACCTTCCTTTGTTGCAGCAATAGCTGATAGAATAACAGAGTCAATTTTAGACATGGACCTGGTAACCGCTGCTACTGAACACGTGACTACTGCCGAACGGGCAGCTTCATCTGCCAGATCGTTACCAATAGAGTGTGCGCCCACCCGCTGATGGCCTAAGGTGTGAACCACCTGTGTGAGGGGCAGACGTTGTTGCAATTCTGCCACTCGAACCCAAAGCATTTTATGCTTAATTGTGCTCCCTTTTGCGTCCTTGTAGTCATTTTTCGACCAGAAAAATAGATTGTCATTGTAAGACTGTACACAGTAGAATGAATCACATACAATAAGAGTTGTCTCATCCTGAGAAGCGAACTCAAGTGCAAGTAGCAATGCATGCAGCTCGGCCAATTGTGCGGTACTATCTCCAAGTGTGCGAGTGTGCACTACAGAGGATTTGAACGTTCCATTTACAAAGGAACCCGCAACAATAGCACATGCAGCTGAATAAGCGTGCTTGGACCCAGTGGCCGGTTGCGCCGAACCATCTGTGTAGATCACACATTTGTAATCCTCAAGCGGCAATATAAACAGAGGAGGAGGATGAACGAATTCATACTGTAAGAACTCCTGAGTCTGAAGAGAAGAATCGAAAATAATGATGACGTCAAGGATGTAGCCCATTGTATCCAACGGGGATGCATTGCTTTTGAGTTCGGTATACTTGCCTTTGTTACTGCCTCTAGGGCAGGACAGGGTGTTACCACCAGAATTCGCTTTCCCTGTGCCAGTGCGCGTTCTTTTAGAATCGCCATTTGCACTGCAGTTAGAACTTTTTCAACAGATGTAAAGCGCAATTCAGCGGAAGTGTACAGATGCGACTTGTATGCGATGGGCACCGTATCACCTTCATTAAAGGTTAAGTACGTGAATCCCACCGCCCCCGGAATTATTCTAATCACCAGGTTTGTGTGGTTATCACGAGTCAAAAGATATTTAGACTCCAATAGGTCTGTCTGCAAAGACTGCAGAATCAAGGTATGCTCAGGCAGCCAGCAAGACCTTGAATAAGTAGGTTGTATCAAAGCATACAAAGGCTTGATACGCTGGGCATATTCGGGAATGTAAGTACGCCCGAAATTCAGAAAACCCAGCAAAGACTGAAGTTTCTTCAGAGTATTTGGGGGCACAAATGTGCACATTTTTCCAAGAAATGGGGGCTAAGCCCTTACCTTCGTTGTTGAGCTCATAGCCCAAGAACAGAACGGTAAATTCAGCAATGTGTGACTTAGCAAAGTTAAATTTGTAACCCTGCTCCGCAAATTCAAGAATAATGCGGTCCACACGGGACAGATGCGGAAATAATTCGTCGTCCGTCAGATAAATGTCATCAACGTACGAACATGCATCTTGGTCTATGCTGTCTAGCAAAGAGACAACACGGGCGGCGAATACACCCGGACTATTTTTGTAGCCCATGGGTAAACGCCGGAACTGGAATAATTTACCACCGGATGTGAATGCGGTCCATTGACCACTCTCCGGGGCTAGGTTGTGCGTGTAGAAACCGTTTGAAAGGTCAAGTGTCGTTTTATATTTCTTACGAACAAGACTGTCTACAAGCGCAGAACTGTGTGTATTCTGCACCGCAAAGTTCCGACAATGAGAATTTAAATGCCGGTAATCCAAAACTAAGCGGTACGATCCATCGGGTTTAGAAACCACGAATAGGGGATTGTTCATAGGTGATACGCATGGTTCGATTACTCCCTGATATTCCAACTGTGTCAGAATTTCGGAGACGGGGCCTTTTGCCTGCCGTTTGATGGGATATTGGGGTTGTGGCTGCGGTAGTGACCGCAAAGGTATTGCATGGGGAGGTGATTCTACATCCCATCCCACATGGTTGCGGTATAACGCTGGTGCCAGGTACACAGCCCACTCAGCTGCAAGTGCTTCAGCTTTGTCTTTTGGGACATGCCGTGAAAAGCTTGGAAGGATTACCTCCTCTCCTTTATGTGCAACGAGAACGAATGGGGGTGGCCAATCCACCTCTGCTAACAAAATGTCATATGAAGAGGTTAGATTTTCCCAAAAAATCCCTGTTATTTCACGCGGTATATCACCTTCAATTTGGATGACTATGTTGTAAAGTCTGTCAGGGGGTGCCACTCTGGTGTCAGCTGTCTCTACAGTAACGAATGTTTCAGTTGCTGTCGCCTCCATATGAGGACGTAGCGCCTCCCGCACTATGGTAACTTCCGCGGCGCTGTCTAGGAGGGTCACTGCCCACGTCCAATTCAGGAGTCTCGTTCTCACGGTCTGTGGCATATTTCGCTGTTACAGCGGCAACTTTTTTCTTCTGAAATTGCGGTCGAGAAAGGTGAAAGTCTTCTGCTTTCCCTCTGACTTGTTGTCGAGGTTGGTCTCGCTCCTGGGGAGCCTCTCGGCCCCTTCCTCTATCTTGCCGTCCTCCTCCACCAGCCTGTGACGACGTCTGGGCCTGTGAAGAACGAGGAGAACGCGTATCAGAGCTCTGAAACCTTTCTGGTGATTTAATTCTCGACCTATCACGTAAATCATAAGTACGTTCAGAAGAAACCGAAACTGGGGAAGCGCCTCTCGACCCCGGCTTCTTTTGTTGCTTACCCTGTTTTTTCTGTCTCCAACTCTTTTTAGTGAAGACTGGTCTATCATCTTTCTCAGATGTACTTTTTGTTTGTGTAATTTGTGGTTGCGATTGAGTTTGCATTTTTACAAAAGACTTGTTGCCTAGGCTATTTCTTCCAATTGTTTTATAAGCCCGGGCAATAATTTTCGGTAATTCGCGAGGCCTGTCCAACTCTGGGACCAAAGCCAAAGCATTCGCTACTTGAAAGTTCATAGCATCGCCCTTGACATTTCCAAGGATCAGTTCAGCTACTACATCAAACACTCCCACTAGTCTCATCCCTAATTCCACAGCCGCTTCAGGGCCATGCTCGTCCTGTACTTTTTTAATTACAGAGGGTAGAACCGTCATGGAAGGAGTACCAAAACATTTTGAATAAACTGCTGCGAATACCTTACCCCAGTTTTCACATGATGTCAAATCGGGGATTAAGTCTTTTGGCAAACTTATCGTAAGGATGCGGTGTTTATCCACTGGGGATGTATGTGGAAACACCGCTTCTATCTGATCGAACTTTTCTGCAAGCCAGTAAGGATAATCGTCCTTATTTTGTGGACGTTTGCCCATCACAGAATTTACCATGACAGGACTTATGGTCACTCCAGCTGCAACAGCTGGTTGGCCAGCGACTACAGGAGCAGCTCCATGGAGACTACCTGTAACGTATGTCACTAAGGCTCTATGCACTCGCACCAGTTCGGTATGCATAGTGCGCAGATCCGCAATCGATAATGCCAGATAATTTGGATGCGGGGTATACCCGGCCAATACAGGCCAAGTGGCCCCCTCAATGGATAAGGGGCCTAAACGAACTGCGGTAGTTGGTTGTGGGAGGGCGCCATTAAACCAAACACGGTGCTGCCAAGCCGTGAGAGGCACTTCAAGATTAGTATAGGGTCGATAGGCAGCAGGAATAGCGGTGGGTTTATATTCATGAAACAGCTTATCACCTGCATCCACCGCCTCAAAAGTGATCCAAGTGTAAAACACTTCAAAGTGATAAGCCGGATCGGCTTGAACCACAAAGACCAACTCGACCCCAGCATCGGGCACTCCGTATACACCTAGGTGTTCTCGGAGTGGTCCTCGGCTATGTGCAGCTATCGCCACACCAGCCATAACTAAACAATTGTATTCGACAACCTAACAGGGAGCACAAAATGGGTTATTTATGTAACCTTTTTTAATAACTTCAAGCTTGAAAGAACCTATAAAACGTTCAATATAGGAGGTATCACCGTCACTTACGCCTCCGGAAGCGTACGTGAGGGTTTTGTGGACAAGCACAAGTACTACTCAAGCATCTCGCAGATAAGCTTCCCCACGTTGGCCGCGCCATGTCTTAGGGTTTCTGCACATACACAGAGCTATGCACAGGATAATAGGACCCCGGAATACAGTGGTTTGCCTACCATATAGCGTAGCACCCAAAACCCCAACCCAACTAGCTTAGCATCCCATTAGTACCAAAGCACCAATGATTGGACAACCCAGAACACGGTATCTTTATCTCAGGACTCGCAGAAGCAAGAACACTCTTTCGTCACTCACTCGTACTTGTCCACAATGCGCGTATGAAGAGACACAGGGTAGATTAAAATATTTATTTCAACTTACGTGCTCTAAGGTACAGTACACGTGTCAGCACTAATAGCATAATGCATATGAATAATATAAGCAGCATGGTTACAATTCCATAGAATACAAACGGGGAAAGCATTTCATAACTCAGTGGATAAATGTCTAAATAACATTACCACCCTCCCCGTGCAGTAAGATAGTTTATTATAAAAATAGAAGACCTCTGGGCTTTGACTAGCGAACCCTCATACCTCGGTCTCTAGATGCAGAACTACATCGGCAGACAATCACAGCTCTTCTCCCTGGAAAGGATTCCTCCAAGTGTCTTAAGCGCCAGTAAAACCGCAGTATTAAAGGCACACAAAGTTTCATGTCATTTGCGCCTAATGTTATGTCTGGGTGCGCGAGACTGGCCATATCAGGAAGAACCGAAATACATTGTTATGCGACCTTGTACATGTTGTGCAGTCTTAGCCCAAATCGAACAAGAGAAAAGGTGAAAGACAGAAAATGCAGACAGCGCAAAAGAACTTAGCAAGAGCAAAGGGCGAGGGAGCCCTGGCTCAATGTAACGTGCGCAAAGAAAAGCAGCATGGCAGCTAGGCCTAGGCCAACATAACAAGGCAGGCAACAAACCACAAGACACCGGGACTGCCTGCGAACAATCTGCCAGACCAACTGGTAATTTGGCTAATGCTTGAAAAGGTCTGGGGCTGGAGCCTGTCTTCTTGAATTTGATACAGTCCCTGGACTGTAGGGAGTGGTCCCTGGACCGTTTCGGTTTGGTTCGTGACTAATATTGGTTACTTTATCTTGTCTTGGTTTGTCGATTGTTGGTGTTATACTTGTCCGTTAGGGACAGTGCATGTGTCTTATATTTAGGCCTGGGCGGAAAACTACGCTACGCTCGCGTAGTTTGCGCAACTACGCGCTACGCGAATTGCACGTAGCACAGTGCAAAAACGCGTAGCGTAGTGGGCATTTTTTGCTTGCTCGCGGTCCTCAACGTCAAGTTGGCAACCGCGAGCGAGCAAAATGACATCCCGGCGAGACTTTTTCCTCGTTCGCGATCAGCAACATCAAGTTGCCGATCGCGAGCATGGAAAATAAACCTCCTGGCGAGATTCTCAACGCGGGGAGGTCAGGTTTCTCATTGCGAGTGGTCGCGTATGCTCGCGACCGCTCGCGATGAGAAACTACCAGTCCGCGTTGAGAAAACTGCCGCTCGAGTACAAATCTACTCAAGCGGCAGAAAACGACCGCTTGCACTGTGCAAGATGCCGTTTGCAATGATTGCACAGTGCGGACAAGCATCCGGCACTGTGCAATCATTGCGAACAGCATTTCCTACCGCACTACGCAGTTTGCGTAGTGCTACGCGTAGCTTGCGAAGTGCTACTACGCGAACTACGCCCAGGGTTACTTATATTAAGATGCCTTGTTTCAGCAAATTGGGGTGTTTTGGATGTCGATGTTGTTCTACTGATGCTCGATTGGAAGAGAGCCAGCCTGCACCTCCAGAGGGTTCTCCAAATTTCGACGTATACATTAAACATGGTTTTGGCCCTGTTATATTTAGCACATTGTGGCATAAATATACAAGGGACAATGCTGAGTTACAGTGGCGACTTACTGGCTCATTTGATGAACAGAAATTGGACTTCTGCAGGACAAGTTGTTCGCTAGGAGGAGCAGACAGTCGATGTTTGATTCTCTGAGAGTATGGCAGAAAGAAGCAAAGCAGCGATGATTGAGAGCAGAGAAAGAGGCCCGGAAGAGGCAGGCGCAGACTATAACACAGAAAGCAGTAGCCTATGAAAGAGGAAAGATAGAGAAGGGTATAGAATGTGCAGATAGAAAGTTTTGGTTACAGACAGATAAGTGCTATGTTAGTAGAGAGGAAGGTGATGATTTCGTCGAAGAGCTATTGGATTCTCGTCCTCCTCCTCATGCCCCTGAACGGATATACCCGGCAGTCCCGACCTCTCAGTCCTTGGCCTCTAGTGCCGCCTCTTCTAGCATTCCTGTTTCTAGCGCTACCGCTACCGCTTCAGCCCCGGCCCCTCTTGCTTCTCTTCTACTCACACCAGTCATCGGGGCGGGTGCTGTTATCTCCCCTGCCCAGTCTATCAGTTCTGTGTCGACTGCTACTCCCCCTTTCACCCCTACCAACCTGTCTCCCTACATGATGGTACCTGTCTCTGCGTCTGCTCCTTCCCCCGTGAGTGTGACACACCAGGCACAGTTGAATGTCAAAACTCCTGCGCGTGGAGTGCATGATGTGAACTGGGCAGCAGCGCGAGATCGAATGGATAAAGTGTTGGTGCGTTCTGCAGTGGGTGATGAGGAAAAGAAAATGGTGGCGAATCAAGCAGCTCAGTGGGCTCGTCACCCGATCTATAGCGTGGAGGATTTGTGGAGTGTGATGAAAGATTACGAGCCATTTATACAGCAGCATGCCCTTAAACACGTCAGCGATGCTGATAGAGTTGTGGGAACAGTGTTTTCAAGGTGTTGCACCGCAAATAATCTATGACATACGGGATAGGGTGTATGATGCAGGTATGGCTCCCAATGAGGTTTTTAGCAATATAACGACACTAGTGGGTTACCGAGGTTGATTGTTCCAGAAGGGTCCGACAATGGGGACACAGCATCCCATGAGGGAAGTTCATCCCATTTACCACCCTTAAATTCAAGACCTGCTCGATTCCACCGATGCTGTGATTAGACCACGGGTCGACCCTCGGTTTCAGGAACAATGGATCTATACTCCTTGGAAGAGGAGTGAGGTCCTATCCTTAAAGAGCCAGCTGCTGGACCCCCGGAAAAACCCCACTGCATATTATAAAGAATTGACGGAGGCAGCCTCCTCCACAGTAATGACGCTAGCTGACATAGAGTTGTTTTTCGGCCTGTTGGTACCGGTGGATATATGGAGGCAGGTCCATACGCAGGATCATGCATTCGAGTTGGGGGGAACGTGGGATGAGATCAGGGCTTGGGATAAGGAGCGTAAGCCCGGCGACAAGCCGAAAGCGGTGCTCCTCGCTTTGCCAGGGCGTATTATCACCTACATGCACTCACTTATCCCGCCAAAGAGAGTGGATTGGGATAAGTTGACTGCGTGTCGCCAGAAGAAGGATGATAGTGTGCCGGATTTCTTTACCAGATTTGAAGGGGTGTTTTTAGATTTTAGTGGACAGGACCTGTCACAGGAGGGTGGTGTTCGTTTATTTGTCAACAGATTTGTCACTAACTTGCTTCCCGAGATTGCAACACGGTTGCAGGCTTCGGAAAGTACTTGGACGACATCATCCCCGTCAGTGATATTGAGTATGGCACAATATTATGAACATAGAGAGAATGAGGACAAGGAAAGGGTGGAGAAAAAGTCAAAGGATCTGAAGACGAGGATATTGATGCAGCAAGTTGAGAGGGGAAATGGACGAGGTAGAGGTTCAGGTTCGGCCCAACGGCCACCCCGGTCTGGCAGGTGTGGTGCTTCAAACGCGCCCCTCGGGCTCAATCAATGTGCGTACTGCAAGCAGGAGGGACATTGGCGGAATGAGTGTCCGGAGTTGTTACAGAAAGGTGAGGCCCCGAGGGGTCGGGGTTTTCGAGGACGCGGATGAGGAACAGGAGGTAGAGGGGGGATGCAGTCAGAGGATATATCACACAATAGGCAGAGCGGGAATTATTTTGATGACCCCCGAGGATGACAGTACTATCATGACGATTATGACATGGATGAAGTGACAGGGTTGTCTCACAGCTAGGACAGCCGAGGACAGGGCGAGGGACCAGTTCCTGTGCCTATAGATCAGCATAGACCTTATGTCACTGCTGATTTACAGGGTACTACTGAAAAATCTTTAGTTGATACAGGGGCTACGAATAGCTCTGTTTCCCGTTCACTGGTCCCGGGGGCAGCTCTGTCTGGCCAAAACAATGTGTCGGTGGGTTTCTCAGGCGTGCCGGTCATTAGCCCAATTTCCAAGCCTATTGCTTTGACTATTGGCCCCTTTACGGCCGATTCACCATTTTTACTGACGTCAAATTGCGGGGAAAATTTGCTAGGACTCTATTTGTTAAAAAGGCTGCATGCGACAATTTTTTGTTCTCCAGACTGTGTTTACATGACTATTGGACTGAAGGTAGCCCGTGCCAAACAGTGCTTTGCAAAGAATGCCCCCCTTCCAGCTGAGTTCAGGGATGTGCCACGTATGTTATGGGCTACAGGAGACACGGATGTGGGGTTGCTCAAAATCCTGCCAGTATCTATACAGATTAGAGACAATGCTAAATTGCCACGTATTCCACAGTACAAGATATCCTAGGCAGGAGAAAAGGCCTTATTGCAAATAATAATGAGTCTGGTGTGGTTGAGGAGACGGTGGCGAATGTGTGTAACAGCCCTATTCTTCCTATACTTAAACAGGCACCTTTGGATTCTTCTGATGATCACCCTGATGTTTACTGCTTTGTCATAGACCTTAGAGAGGTGAACAAGATTGTGGTTCCCCAGTATCCTGTAGTCCCAGACATTACAGCGATCTTAACAATGATTCCCCCATCAGCAAAATGTTTCTCTGTAATTGACTTAAAAAATGCTTTCTTCAGCATACCAATCCATACAGATAGCAGATATCTGTTTGGATTTGCAATAGCCGGTCGGAGCTTTAGATTCTGCCGTGCTCCACAAGGCTATACTGAAAGTCCTAGCATCTATAGCCAAGCCTTGAAAGCTCAATTGGATTCTTTGGAGCTTCCCCCTGGTAATGTGTTGTTGCAGTATGTTGACGAACTCCTTGTGGCCTCGGACAATGAGGATGGTTGTAAAGACGCCACAGTTAAATTATTGTTGCATCTGATGCATCATGGACACAAGGTGTCCCTTTTCAAATTCCAATATTGTCGACAGGAGGTCACCTATTTAGGTCACCTACTGTCGAAGGAGGGTCGCAGACTAACAGCTGAGCGCATAGCTGCCATTACTAATATTTCTGTCCCTAAAACCCAATGCGAGGTACGCGCGTTTATAGGGATAACATCGTATTGTCGGCACTAGATCCCTAACTATTCCCTACTAACAAAACCCCTTCTTTACCTGACCACCAAAGATGTGCATGAACCCCTGCCTTGGACACCTGCATGCCAGCAAGCTTTTGAGCAATTAAAGACTGCGCTTTGTTCTGCTCCTGCGCTTGGTACTCCTGATTACCAGAAGCCTTTTGTGCTCTATGTGCATGAAGTGGACGGTTGCGCGCTTTCTGTTTTAACACAGGGTTTTGGTGGTAAGCAGAGACCCTGCGCCTACTTCTCTGCCATGCTTGATAATGTCGCCAGAGCGCTCCCGAGCTGTCTGAGAGCTGCTGCGGTGATGGCAGTTTCTATCAGGCAATCGGAAGGGCTCGTCCTTGGTACTGCTCTCACAGTAATGGTACCCCATGCTGTGGATATGCTATTGAATAAGACAAAGACGCAACACCTTACTAGTGCGCGTCTAACAGGCTATGAACTGACTCTGTTTGCTCCGCACATTACCATCAAAAGATGTGCTACTCTGATTCCAGCCACGTTACTACCCCTCCCTTCGGAAGAAAAGGACAATGATGTCCATGATTGTTTATTTCGGACTGAGGAAGAAACAAAGGGACGGGTAGACGTGACTGTCGTTCCCTTATCTGACCCCCAAGGGGAACTATATGTCGATCGCTCTTGTTTCAAATTACCAGATGGCACCACCACTGCAGCCTATGCAATCACAACGTTACATGCTGTAGTTGAAACATCACATATCCCACACCAATCGGCCCAAGCTGCAGAGTTGGTTGCCCTCCTCAGGGCATGTGAGTTGAGTGAGGGACTGGCTGTTAATATCTACACCGACAGCCAGTACGCCTTTGGGGTGGCCCATAATTTTGGGCGCCTCTGGGCAGAGAGAGGGTTCTTGACTTCGCACGGACTGCGGATTCAGAACGGGCCATTGATACATAGATTGCTGTCCGCACTGACACTTCCCAGTAAGTTAGCAATAGTGAAATGGAGCGCTCATAAGGCTATTACAGATGATGTTGGGAGGGGAAATGCTTTCGCAGACCAGACAGCTAAGGAGACAGCTCGATCAAAGATGACAAAGATGTTGGTGGCAGGTCCCGCTAGGTGGGTCCCATCAATGGAATGTTCGAGGTCACATTGGAGAATGTCAGGGAAATCCAGGGTGAGGCGACTTTAGATGAATGAGCGATGTGGGAGGAGAGAACAGGTCGTTTGGATGAGGATGGGTGTTGGACTGACTTGTCAGGGAAGCAAAGATGGTTGCTGCCTAATTCATATGTGCTCCCTGTTGTTACCATGGCCCACGGCCCGGGGCACATTAGTGCCAAAGGAATATGCAAGTTGCTGGACCCAGTATGGCAGAATGATAATATCGCTAAGACAGCCACACACCTAGTGAAGCATTGCATCATTTGTCTGAAGCATAACCCTGGGAAAGGTACCCCTACACCTGCTGGTAACTTTGCACCGCCTTCCTTCCCTTTCAAAGTTCTCAAGATGGATTTCATCAAAATGGAGCGAGTTAATAACCTAAAGAATGTGCTAGTAGTGATCTGCGCATTCAGTAAATGGATTGATGTTTACACCACTAAAGAGAATACAACTATGGCGACGGCTAAGGCACTTCTAAAAGAGTACTTCCCGCGCTATGGGTTGCCACGCGTGATCTGGAGTGACAACGGAAGTCCCTTCAATGCAAAAGTCATTGAATTGGTGTGCACAGGTTTGCATATTAAGCAGAAGTTTCATGCAGCGAATCATCCCCAGTCAGCAGGTCTGGTTGAGAAGTACAATGGTACTCTCAAACTGAAGCTAGCAAAGATTCAGGAAAGCACAGGACTGCGATGGCCAGTTGCGTTACCCTTGACTTTATTATCTACCAGAGCAACAGCGCATTCGAGAACAGGGTTGTCCCCGTATGAGGTGGTCTTCGGACGCCCTGCTAATGTTTGGGGCGTCCCAAGACCCAATCGCTTCTCCGAGATAGAGTACCCCCTGCTTGTAGACTACCTGTATGAATTGTCTAAAGATTTTCGTTCTCTTCATCCACAGACACAAGCCACATTGTGGCCAGTACCAGAAGGCCCGGGCATTGCATACAGCCAGGCGCCTATGTGATGATTAAGAACTTCCAACGAAAAAGCAGCTTGGAGCCGAGGTGGAAGGAGCCTGTCATCGTCCTTCTCGCCACTAGAACGGCTGTAAAGGTAGACGGCAGAAATCACTGGGCCCATACATCTCATGTGAAACGGGTGCCTCTCCCACTCCCGTACGACCGTTGGGTCAACTAAGGCTTCGGTGATCAGGAGTGTGAGAAGGTGCCACGCTTCGTTCCCTTCTCTGACGCCCGGGTGAGGTGGGCGCAGATGGACGAAGAAAGTGATGCAGTTATGTCTGAGGTGATCCCACCAGAGATAAGGGCTGCCCCGGATAACACCGTCTCTAACCCACCGGAATCTGAGTCTCAATGCCCATCTGATCCTGAGTTTCTGCCCCTTTTTGTTGATGAAACAGTGCCTGGAGTAACGAGGTATAATCTGAGGCCCCGAAAGGACGGTGCACCAGCCGAACAGCCTGGGAGTTAGGGAAGGACTTGAGCTTAGGGCGCAGGTGCTGTGCCTAAGGTGCCTGTATTAGACTAGGGTGAACTACACTGGTGCACTGCCTTGGACACTGGACAGGATAGTTGAGGGCATTTGCCCAGGAGGGAGGGTGCCCTATCATGAAAGAAGAAGGATTTGTTTTGCTGCAAGGGCTGCGATTGTGCAGCTCTTCCGTGGGAGTGCTTCATAGCACTGTCGTTGATGAACAATAGGAGCCTGCCAGCGAGGCTCTAAACGGACGCTGGGTGATTTGTGCCCTCTGGTACTGTTGTTGCAATAGTGGCTCAAGCCCGTGAATTTTTCTTTCCCTTTTGACACCTATAAGTTGCTCTTGAAGTTTTCCAAATGTATCCCTTTGGTCGTCCTATCCCTGATGAGGAGCAGCCCTTTGCGGCTCCGCGTCCCACTCCAGATGGTCCTGTTTGGTCCTCTTGGTCTACTAAGAGTAAAATAGTGTTTGTTGTAATAATTTTGCTTTCTCTGATGGTCGTATTTGGGTTGGTCTGGTACTAAGAGGAACAACATCCCGTGCACACCTTGATAGGGACTACCCCGGTTCCAGCAGAGCACTCGTTTGTCACATTGGCCCCACATAAGGAGAGACATAGACAGACTTATGCACAAAATGCTTTTGTTCAGATGCTTCATCAGGTACACAGTACTGCTAATGCCACGAATTGCTGGGTGTGTGGGCTACTTCCCTCAGTTATGCATAAAAATGATTTGCTAGTGTCATTGCCCCTGTCATTTTTGGGTAGCTGTGAAGCCTGGTTCCAACTGCTCTCCATGGTATACATGCATTATCATGCTGACGTTATGAAAATGGTACAGGCAGACTACGAAGCAGTATTGGAGTATATAGTGGTACCCCAGGGATATATACCCAGGGCAGATGGCAAGGAGGGTACCCTGCACCCAGATGCTTGTATGAATGTATTTGAAGCTCACGAAAATGTCACCTGGTTACGAAATGAAATGCTAGATTTCCAAGGATTTAATGTCACTGAATACTTTAAATGTTTCCAGGAGAGCAATATCACTGAAGACAAAGCCATGCCTGTCCCTGTGATCATTGTCACAGCTAGTTTCTGTGTTGAAGGAATAGGGAACATTTCAGTAGGACAAAGTCATTGTAACTACACATACCGATTGAACACTACTAGCAGCTCACATTTGCTTACAACTCCAAATGTATACTTCATCTGTGGGGAACAGGCTTATACATGGCTTCCGAGAGGGTGGTCTGGCCGGTGTTATGTTTCCTTTCTCTTGCCTCCCGTTTACATTGCACCGTCCAATTACCACAAGGATCATAGACTACAGCGTTGGGATCTCCAGGTACACCGAGTTAGGAGAGTTGTCAATCCAGACGATATTGATCAGACAGATACATCCTTGCAGCAATTTACTGACATAATGAAGGGCATTCTGCCGTTCTGGGGTCCCATGTTCAATAGTCGTAATATTCGTCGCCTTGCTAGAGTAGTTGAGGGAGTTATTAATACTACTGCGGGTATACTGACTAATATTACAGTCGAGCTTCAGGCTACGAGGCTCGTTTCTCTTCAAAATCGGATGGTCTTAGACGTCATTCTGGCTGATAGGGGTGGAGCCTGTCGCGTCATCGGCAGCAGCTGCTGTGTGTACATCCCTGATAGTGCCCTTACTGTGTATTCCGCAATACAGAAATTACACAGACTTGCCTCAGATATCCATCAGGATAATGGTTCATGGTCCCTCACAGGGTGGCTCTGGGGTCTGGTGACATCGTGGGGTTGGAATATATTACTTGTCCTAATAGCCATCGCAGGAGTTATCTTTACCTGTTGCTTATGCATTAATTGCCTTTCAGCCTGTTGCACCTATTGTATGAGTAAACTTACCCCTACCCCTACATTGCCAAGAAGTGATAACAAAATTTCTGTTATGATGATGAAGGAAATTCAGGATATGATGCTCTCTTTTAGAAACCGCCATCAATTTAGCTAGCACCACTGCAAATTTTACCTTTCTCGGCGATTTTAATCTGCACTTTGATGATCCCAGATCTACAGTAGCAGTTGAACTAGCAAATGATCTTGCGTCACTCCAGTTGCTGCAAAAAGTTCAACTCCCTACACATGCGCAGGGACACTGTCTTGACACTGTTTTCTAATCTGGAGAATTGTCAGGGAAACAACCCTATTCCAATCCCCTGGTCCGACCACCATTTGGTGCCCCTTTCTTGGCGTCCCCAAATTTCTAACCCCCCAGTCTATCCTTCTCGAACACTTATCCGTCCCTGGTCTAAGCTCTCCTGGGAGAACTGGACCCATGAACTGGAAAATAATAGACCTCAGTTGGTTCCCTGCCCAGTCACAATGTATAATAATTTTTGCAGTTGGATAGATGACTCGTTGAACCAGGTCCTCCCAAAAATCCGGATTATGAAAAAGAATGGCTCAATTAGATCGCCCTGGTACTCTGTTGAACTGCGCATCTTGAAACAGAACTGCAAAATATTAGAAAGAAGCTGGAGGAAAGACTTTGCAGTTGAGAGTAAGCTCACCTACAGAAGGGCATATGTATATACAGAGCGGAAATGAGGAAAGCTCAGGCAGCCTACTACGAGGAAAAAATTCGGCTAGCCGCCAATTCCCCTAGAGAGACCTTCTCTATTATAAAAAGGCTCCTTAAAAGCCCAGTTCCTCCTGTCCCTATTGACCCTCATGGAACTCGTTGCGAAAATCAGGCTGAGTTCTTCGATAACAAAATTCAGAACATTATAAAAATGCTCCCTCAAATTGATCCCGTATGGATGAGCTCTCTACCCGACTGCCCTCCCATCACTCATCGTCTGGAGGGTTTTCCCCCTCTCCTTCTGGAAACACTCCTGACCCTTATGCCCACAGTAAAAAGTGGATCACCAAGAGACCCAGCTCCCATGAACATCCTAACTAAAGCTGCATCCATTATCGGCCCCACAATCACCCATGCCATCAACGCCTCACTTTGTACAGGAGTAGTCCCCGACTTTGGAAAGAAGCTATGGTTAAGACCCTTCTTAAGAAGTCGCACCTTGATCCCGCAGACTTGGGCAACTATCGCCCTATTTCCCTTCTGCCTGGGATCTCTAAAATCGCCGAAAAATATGTTAACCATGCCCTCTCTAATTTTTGGGAAACTTCCAACCTTCTACACCCATCCCAAACAGGCTTCCGGCCTCGGCAGAGTACGGAAACTGCCCTGCTGGCGGTTGTGGAGGAAAGTAGGAAAATCCTCGATGCAGGAGGTGCTGCAGCCATTATCCTATTGGATTTCAGCGCAGCATTCGACACGGTGAATCACCAGGTCTTGATTCACCGCCTCGGCAATCTGGGAGTAGGTGGAATCGCTCTGAGCTGGATTCGTTCCTTCCTGAAAGGACGTTCATTCCAGGTTTTTGAAGAGGGCATGAGTTCTAAACCTCGGCCTCTCCAGTGTGGTGTACCGCAGGGCTCGTCATTGAGCCCTACACTCTTTAATGTGTACATGCCCCTTTGGCTTCAATCGTGGCTCCGTTTGGGATACATATGGTCACCTACGCCGACGACACTCAACTGGTCGTAGCTCTAAACCAATCCACACAATACTCCACGACCCTGAAAGCATGTCTTACGGAAGTCGTAAAATGGATGGGGTCTTCCCACCTGAAATTAAATGGAGAAAAGACCGAGGTCATGACTCTGGGCAATTTTGACAATACGTCACTCAGAACCATCTGGCCAGTTTGCATGGGCCCAGTCCCAATCCCTAAGCCTGAGATAAAGAGCCTGGGCATCTGGCTAGATCAGAATCTTACATTCCAAGTGCAAGCCAGTAAGACAGTAGCAATCTGTTTTGGCTTGATCAGAATGGCGAGGAAAGTGCTTCCTCTGCTCCTCCTCAAGCCAAGAAAATCATGGTCCAGTCTATTCTACTCTCTAGATTGGACTATGGTAATGCGCTCTATCTGGGAGCTCCTACCTCAGTGATCAATAGATTGCAGATCATTCAGAATTGTGCAGCCAGATTGTTGACGGGAACACCTAGATCCCTTTCTGCAAAACCTGCTCTCCGATCTCTACACTGGCTTCCAGTAAAAGAAAGAATCAGCTTTAAATCATTGTGCATTGTTCACAAATCCCTTTTAGGGATAGGCCCTCCCCTGATCTCGGCCATAATCCATCCATATAAAGCAAGGAGAAAGCTTCACTCAGATGATCTCCACCTAATCGACATCCCCAGAATCAAATGAGCCAGAAGTGGCGGCAGGCTCTTCTCTCTGAATGCAGGCAGACTCTGGAACGCCCTCCACCTCCGAAAAGAGTCTAGCCATCTTGCCTTCAGGAAACAACTCAAAACCCTTTTATTCCCTTAAACTAATCGTTCTGTCCCTCCCCCCGTCTACTAGTCATGCCAAGCGCTGGGAGGCCTTCTGGTAGCCATGCGCTCTATAAATGCCCTTTTCATTTCATTTCATTTCATTTCATAGACGAGGGCATCTTTGAGTATTAGATGATTTCAATGCTCATGTGTTGCTTGTTTTTCCCTTGTTACCTGAGTGACTATGTAATTCCTTCCTCCCCCTTAGAATTGTAAAGACCCTACCGGATAGCGAATGAAGCATTTAGCCCCTCATGCTAAAAGGAGGGTCTGTTAGGTTTCGAATTCCCATCCCTGCAACGCACTCCTTTCACGATATATTAGGTTAGCAATGTGTGGCTAAATAGATGCCAGTTGTATTCACGTTATGCAATCCACTGAGTTATCCCCGTAATGTGAAGGCTTCAGTTAGCGAGTGCGACTCCATTTTGCATTTCGTAATCCTTATTAGGCTGCTTAGACTGTGCCTGGGTTAGGCCTCATTGCTCGTATTGCTTGCCTCAGCAGAACACTGTATTTCATTATTATTTTTCTTTCTGTCCAAGGCTGTTTCCCGACTTGCTAATGAGGAGGCCATTCTGCTCTCGCATACCTATCTAAGTGTGTAGTTCTGCTCCCAAGTTAGGAGACGCTGAGACCCAGCGCAGTGGCTTTGGGTCTCTGATAACATGTACCCATCTGGCAGGTGGTAGCTCATCTCCATGTGCCTCCTTTGTTCATGTTCGGCCCAGGCCGGTAGTTTTCGATGGTGGGCGGGGTTGGAGGCTCTTGGGGAAGAATGATTACTCACTGTAGACTGTTGGGGAGTCAGTCCCTCGGCAGACATCTTAGGGTGCAAGTCATGATGGACTCCTCTGCAGAGCATTGTTAATAAAATGTAAGTTTGCATTCTCTACTGTCTGACCGACTCTTCATTCTTGGGAAGGCATAGTAGGTGGTTGTGAGAAAACCCGAGTGGCCCTAGAGGGCCACTTCCTTCACCACCAATACCACCAGCACCACCAATACCACCAATACCACCACCACCAGTACCACCACCAACAATACCACCACCAACACCACCAATTCCACAACCAATACCACTATCACCACCAATACCACCACCAATTCCATCACTAATACCACCACCACCACCAATACCACCACCACCAATACCACCACCACCAATCCAACACCACCACCACCAATACCTCCACCACCAATACCACCACCACCAGTACCACCAACACCAATACCAATACCAATACCACCACCACCAATACCAATTACACCACCAACAATACCACCAATACAACCACCACCAATACCAATACTACCACCACCAATACAACCAATACCACCACCACCACTAATACCACCACCACCAATGCCACCACCACCAATACCACCACCACCAATTCCACCACCTATACCAATACCACCACTAATACCACAACCAATACCACCAGCACCACCACCACCAATATCAGCACCACCAATGCCACCACCAATACCACAACCATTACCACCAATACCACCACCACCAATATCACCACCACCAATACCACCACCACCAAAACCAGCACCACCAATACCACCACCACCACTACCACCACCACCAATACAACCACCACCAATAACACCACCACGAATACCACCACCAGTACCACTACCACCACCAATACCACCAATACCACCAATACCAGTACCAACAACACCAATACCATCACCAACACCAATACCACCACCAATACCACCACCACCAATACCACCACCACTACCATCAATACCATCACCAATACCACCACCACCAATACCACCACCACCAATACCACCACCAATACCACCACCAATACCACCACCACCAATAACAACACCAATGCCAATGCCAATACCACCACCACCAATACCACCACCACCACCAATACCACCACCACCACCACCACCAATACCACCACCACCAATACCACCACCAATCTAATACCCCACCACCAATACCAATACCACAGCCAATACTAATATCACCACCAATACCACCACCACCAATAGCAACACAACCACCAATACCAATACCACCACCACCAATACCAATACCACCGCCACCAATACCACCACCACCACCACCAATACCACCACCAATACCACCACCACCATCAATACCACCATCACCAATACCACCACCAATACCACCACCACCAATACCACCACCACCAACACCCCCACCAATACCACCACCACCAATACCACCACCACCAATACCACCACCACCACCAATACCACTGCCACCACCAATACCACCACCACCACCACCAATACCACCACAAATACCACCACCAATACCACGACCACTACCAATACCACCACCAATACCACCACCAATACCACCACCACCACCACTACCAATACCACCACCAATACCACCACCAATTCACCACTACCACCACCACCACCACCACCACCAATACCACCGCCAATGCCAATACCACCACCAATACCACATATACCACCACCACCAATAACAATACCACCACTACCAATACCACCACCACCACCACTAATACCACCACCACCAATGCCACCACCACCAATCCCACCACCAATACCACCAACACTAATATGACTTCCACCACCAATACCACCACCACCAATACCGCCACCAATACCACCACCACCAGCAATACCACACCAATACCACCACCACCAATACCACCACCAATACCACCACCACCACCACCAATATCACCAGCACCATTACCACCACCACCACTAATACTACCAAAACCACCACCACCAATACCACCACCATCAACACCCCCACCACCACCAATACCACCACCACCAATTCCACCACCTATACCAATACCACCACCAATGTTATATCCCGTATAGAGTCCCTAATGTTTATCCGTTCGTACATGCCCTAAAATGGACGTATTCATAGTTGCCCTAATATGGTCATATTCGTACTTGCCCTATTACGGTCATAGCCGCATATGCCCAATTATGGTCATAACTGTACATGTCCTATTATAGTCATGATTCCTTATATAGGCATGATCTTTCACCTACATTGGTCCTCGCTAGTACACAACGAGCTCTGAGGGGTGAACGTTATCTATCCTGTGGTTTTGAATACAGCAGGGTTTTTCCCAAACACAGGCCCACACTGTACTCATCAATTATGCATGGCTCTCTAGGAATACACCACCTGCATAATATGTATGTACAAAGTTCACCCCTGACGTCTTCCTCATATCTAACGACAGACCAATACAAACCATACTGAGCACCGAGACTCTTTAGGGTATAAATACACCACATTTTGCCCCGGTAAGACAGAGGGAACCGAGACTTCCATGCTGACACACTGACCAGAGATGCTGAGGCTCCTGCATGCAGTTGCTCCAGCTGACAGCGGTCTAACACAGCGGGGTGTCCAACTCGAGATCAGGACGGTGTCCCACACTCTCTCTATTCAGGTATGGGGGTTCGACTAAATCCTAGAGGGATTCTTGGCTCTTAGGCTTTTAGACCTACACATATGCTAGGTACACTCAGGTACATCTAGTTAGGCATCGTAGGAGTACGCGCACTTGCATAATGCTTTTTATATTCATGTATGTATTCATGATTATTGCAATATGGTAGAACTGTTCTATCCTTTCACTTTGATCGTACTGCTGATAATATATCTCTGCTACTGTCTGCTGATTACTGCAGCACATATATTTTACACTAGAATAACAACTGTTCAATAAATACTTATTGAAACGACCCGACTGTTTATTCTGTGTAACTCTCTAAGACAAACCGAATAAGTAAGCACGAGTGACTGAGCGAAAGGTAGTACATTGTTTCCACGATTCTGAGGAATTTGGGTTGTCATGATCTAAGGTTGCCAGGAACTACACGACATGGCGCCCCCAACATTGGTTGGGTACTTATTTAACAGTAGAATCTGAGTAGTTCAGTCGTGCTATTCTCAGAGAGCCTACTCTCAAAACCCCAGAGACGTCTGGAGTGGGTGGGCACAAAATCTGCCACAGCTGAGTAGTACGAGAACACTATTTATTGGCTGTTGGTTAATCAAGCTTGAAGGATATTTAGTTCCTAAATTGTGCATCACACCTCATCTTAGTTCCCTGTCAACACTTCTTCCTCTAAACATGCCTGGTTCAGGGGATGAGAGAGTTGACCTGAACGTTTTAGAGGGAGAAGAAGATCCTGAGGATGCAATACAGATTGCACCAAAATTCAGAAGGACAGTCACCATAAGACTATTAGAAAATGGCTTACCAGCCACGGGTGGCATTGTAGTGTTCGTGATTGAGGCACACGAATCAAACAAAACAGAGGTATTCTGTTCATGGGTTACACTCCCAGCAGCAAATGCCACAACAAAGACATTTCACTACTATTTGAGAGGAAATGCACCAAGGGAATATGCCCCGTTTGAGGACATAGAGATTCCACTCACTTACCAGGAACATTATTACTGGTTTAATGGTGCCCTACCCCACGTACGAGGAAGAGTAAGATTAGGCCCGCTCGGAGGAGATGGGGCCACATGGCCAATACTAGCGGCTTACACACCGCATCCTGACATTGGAACAATGCCACAGCCAGAATTACTGGTACAACACACAGATTTAATTAAAATCTACAGAAACCTGACACAATTCGTCATGAGGACTTTAACAATCCAACCTGCACCAGGTGCAGCAAATAGTACTCCAGTCCAGGGTACAGGAAATAAAATTACTCCACAAACATTACACGCGGTAATGGGCAAAATGCCAGCAAAACGCAAACAAATCCCATTCTGGATAGCTCAGAAAATAACTCAGCTTGAGGCAGTATTTCCAAATACTACCACTTATGAAAAACACAGAATTCTAACAATCTGCTTGCCCATGGGTATCACACCACAGGTAGAGGATTGCACCTCTTGGGGTTCAGTCTTTGCTGCCATATATACCAGAACACATGGTATCCTGTCCTTAGCAGTAGTACCAAAACGTAATGAGACAGATACAAAATGAGTACGGAGCAGAACCTGCCCTTAACTTAGGGATGAAGTTACTAAACAACTTCGAGCAGGTATCAGCCATAATACTAGCTAACTTTAAGGGGGAAGCAGCTTCAGTGGCGATCCCCCAACGCCTAAGGGACTTCGGTCCAGTAGATCAACAACACGAACTACCCAAAATAATTGAAACTGCATATGCAGAATTAGGCAGAGACAGTCTAGGTGGGAAAGCATTAAAACCACAACTGGTGGGCAGTCCTGAAAAGGACACTACAAAGCAGACACCTAGTTCTTCTAAAAAGAAGTGGGAAAATAAAAAACAACAAAAGTCTAAAGACAGCAGATCTCAATCCAGAGGTAGGTCTCCTCAACAGGAGCCCTCTGAAAGCAGGTATAACCTCAGGAATAGGGATAATATTAGGAAACCTGGCAGGTATCAGGATACTGATACACGTTCCTCTCGTTCCTTTCAGGGTTTGTCAAGAAACTCCGAGAGGGAAGGACGGTCAGAACAAAGACAAGAGGAGCGTACAAAGTCCAGAGACACGCAACGCGCTGCGGACTATGCACCTAAAAAAGAGGATAAACAAAAACCTCAGTCCAAAAAGAAGAAGGTAGCAGGTCTCAAGATCAGACATGCCCAGAATTCTGAGGACACAGCTTCTGAACGGGGAATGGGCTCTGACGATGCTAGACAGAGCGGCAGAAGTAACGATAGCTCGCCAGAACCTGAAGGAGTTTCTGGTGACAGCAGAGTTGAGTGAGTATATCACGGTGGAAACACCTGATACTCGGGTAAGTGTCCCACATAAGCTACATGAGATAACACTCCGGATGGAGGGGGATAAGCCCAGAAAGGTTAAAGGTCTATTTTGGGAAAATTTGTCATCTGGATATGACATCCTATTAGCAGAGCAAGACCGGCCGCCAGCATTCATCATGGAGTGCCCAAAGGGAAAAAAGGTAATTTTTTCAGCATTTTCCGACCTCGTTCCCATACATCTTAAACATGCATATACGCAGGAGTGGGCGGTTGGCCTATCTCCAGCATTGTACAAAAATCATGCTGGTTGGGATGAGGATTCAACCCACCATGTAATCCCGTTAAAAGTTTCCCCAAATGCTCAAAGGCAATACCCTATAAAGCAGGAAGCTAAAAAACAAGTCAGGGAGATCCTAGATCAACTTGAATACCAGGGGGTGATAGAAAATTGCGCTTCACCTATGAACAATTCTTTGTTCCCCGTAGCCAAACCTGACAACACGTATCGTCTAGTTTTAGATTACAGACATTTAAACACTTGCACAAAGACATTTGCAGTTCAAAATGCACACAGTGCCACATTAATGAATAACATTGTGCGACAAAAATACAAAACAACACTTGATATCTCAAATGGATTTTTCTGCCGAAATATAGCACCTGAAAGCAGGTATCTGACCACATTCAGTGCGTTAGGGTCACAACAGCAATTTTGTCGATTCCCCCAAGGGTATAAGAATAGCCCGGGTTGTTTTCAGCCAGGGTAACAGAGTTACTCCAAAATCTGGATGAAGAAGCATTGTCCTATGTGGATGATATTTATCTGATGGACGATGACTTACCGAGGCACTTGACCAGGGTAAGCACCATTATTATGGGTTTCGCCTCTGAGGGCTACAAATTTAACTTTAAAAAATCAAAAATTGTCCACCTCAGTGTCCTGTTTTTAGGATACGAGCTGTCAAGTGAGGGAAAAGCCTGGCAGCTAACTTTTTAGAAAAGTGTGCGCTGCTCCAACCTCCAAGATCATTAAAGAATTTGCAATCAATTCTGGGATTCCTAAATTTTGGTCGAACATACATTTTGGATTACGCTGAAAGAGTAAAACCTTTCTACGATTTAATAAAACCTGATTTTTCAGTCAGACAATGGACACAGGAACATACAAATATCCTGCGTTCCCTACAGGAAGACATGATAGCTTCTAAACATTTACAGACAGGCGTAAACGCACAGAACTTAGTGATCCGAGTAATAGCGGGTCAATGCGGGTACACTTATTTAACTTTTAATGAAGGTGAAACAGTACCAATCGCATACAAATCACACCAGTACACAAACGCAGAAATGCGTTTCACTTCAACAGAAAAAATCCTGACAGCAGTGCAGACCGCTGTAGCAAGAGAAAGAGCTCTGGCTCAGGGTAAACGCATAATTGTCGTGACCCCAGTACCAGCTTTAGAAGCTGTTACAAAAGCTAGCATTCCAAATGCGAAAGCCTTACATCCCAGATGGATACAATGGGCTAATTCTCTTACTGCAACGGATGTTGAATACAGATTTGATCCAAGTTTAAAAACACAGGCATTCCTGCAATACGAACAAGAATATCCTCTACCAAATGAAATTTTGCCTCTAGATCAGTATGAATACATTATTTACACTGACGGGTCTGCTCAACCGGCCGTAGGGAGTAAGCAAGCTTACAGCGCGGCATGTGCAATCGTTAAAGGTCGCATGCGTGATGGCAAGTTCCATCCAAGCTGCACTAAAACGCAATCTCTAGGAGGCTGCACAGCTCAGTTGGCAGAACTCAAAGCACTGATACAGATCACGAATTCCCCACACTGATTGTGTGTGATTCCTTTTACTGTGTACAGTCGTACAATGAATATCTACATCATTGGGAACAAAACGGGTTCAAAGATGCAAAGCACAATTAAGCATAAAATGCTATGGGAACAGGTAGTGGAGTTGAGAAACAAACTACCAAGGGCTCCCGTGATACATACACTGAGTCATCAGCGTGATGGCGTTCACATTGAAGGGAATTCATTGGCTGATGAAGCCGCAAAGGGGGCTGTACGCACAGCGTCCGTAGCTGCAATCACTCGTTCAAGAATGAGAATAGAAGGCGCGATAATGGTAGTTGTCAATGCTTCACGCAAAGGCAGCAAAGGCAGCACAGCAGTACCTAAAAACTTTCCACTCAAGTACTCCTACAAGTTAGATTTGTACAAAACATTCCATATGCTCAGATTCCTGGAGTGGGGGATAGAGTAATACCAAATATGGATCGTAGGCGAGGCTTAATTGTGGCAGCACACGAAGGGAAAGGTTCTGTACATAAGGGACTTAGGGAGACTGTTTCTTTGTTGAAAGAACGCTACTGGTGGCCCGTGATGAGAAGGCAGATTAGAGACTATGTCTGGAACTGTGACATCTGCAAGCAGATGGAAGGGTCCACCACAACACGTCCAGTACAGATACCATTATTAGACAGCATTAGGCTGTCTGTTCGTGTATGTCCAGCTCAAGTTTCCTCAAGATCTGGCCTCAGCGCTCGGCTGACGCTCGAACTGTTATAAAACATTTGTGAGTCTTTATCGGCACATACGCAGTTGGCACGTTACATTCTGACCGTGGTCCGGTGTTTAGCTCTCGGGCTTACAAAGATGCCATGGAAGGAATGGGCGTAGCATTGTGGTACTCCTCTCCGTATCATCCCGAGGGAAATTCTGTTGTGGAGAGGAAAAACCGGGACTTAAAGCAATCTTTTACAGCTAGGGTATTAGGCAAGGGCAGTAGATGGGTTGATCACCTTTATGGGGTCCAGCGAGCGATCAATAATCAGCCAAGAAGCTCTCTAGGGGGTGTCACTCCTTACGAGGTCCTATTTGGGACAAGAATGTGGGTACCTGATATTGATTGTGAAGGCACAGTGGCGGATGAAAAACCATTTGATATCCATGATCGTTTGGCTGTTTTACAGGATCTAAATGAATCCAGTACACAACAGAGTAACGTGCTCCAGAAACAGGCCGCCACTGAGGAAGTCAAGGCAGTAACGGCAAGACCTGTCTGGATCCCAAAAGTCGGGGATCTGGTCAGAGAGAATATTGCTGACAAGAAAAAATTTGGGCCATCCTATAGAAAGCCTGTACCTGTCCTAGCAATCCAAGGCACAAGAACTGTACTTCTGCCGCCTCTTGCCGGGGAAAAAGGAGAAAAGATTTGTCTCAATTGACTTAATCAAACCACACTATGTGGCCGATACTAAACAGTAGGCCTTGTGGACTCCACAGTAGCAGACGCCCTCCTCTCGCTACAATCCAAGAAGTTCAAACAGAAAGACTCATCACGTTTGAAGAGCCACCTGTACGGAATGAAGGACTAAGCAACAATGCTATGGAACTTGTTCCACTTCAACAAGAAATTCATCTTCAAAATGAAAATCAACTTAACAACCAAGTTGCAATCAGACCGACTACAGACATTTACGTCAACGTGCCTCGTCAAGAGCAAAATACGATTTCAACAAATCCCGATGCAATTCCAACAATTGATCGAACTGCTTCTGGCTATTTCATGAACTTCGATACGTTTTCACTGGATCCAAGCGAGCCGGAAAATACGCCAGCCAAAAAATCACTCAAACAGAAACTCACTGACTTTTTGAACTTTTTTAGAAAGACTTACCTGGTGTCACCTTGGATTGAACTACGGTATATCACTAGGATTTTCTTTCTTCTTTTCTGGGTAGGCTTAATAATAACTTTTAGCATGCTTATTAATGGACGATACCTCCAGCAAAACTCTACAGCCCAAAGAGTCAATTTGATTTTAAAACCACACCAGTCTTCACATCGTGAACCAAGAGACTTGTCTTCAGTGAACATCACAGCAGTTCCTATACCGGACGGTATAGTATGGGACAAGATTGATTATGATGTATTCGGTCCGACTGAATTTTTAAAGCTTAAACATGTATTTAAAATTTCTTTAAGTAATATCATTACCTCCAGTACATTTTCTGATGATTGGGACACTGATACTGTAAACAATTTGATGTCTGATTTAGAAAAAACTGCAGCATTTCCGAACAATGAAATGTTAGAAGGTACTTCAGACTATGATACATTGTACTGTTACCAACATTATGGTCATCATTTCTTGCACAAATCTATAACACCTAGAAATGTATTTGAATACCACCAGTGGGAACACTGCCCAACTCCCCCAAAAGGTAGTTCGCAAACTTTTTCACAGAAATTCACATACTTTTCAGGGTTCAACACATCTGACCCAAAGTCATTTTATTACAAAGTGGCAACAACATCAGCACAGAAAATTATGTTGACTAACACCGAACAGATTTACTCTGCTTCCTTCATGGCCCAGTTGTCTGCACAGGGTTTCGACCTATGGAAGGACACTATAGATTCAAAATCAATCTGGGGTTCTAGGGACTGGCAAGTCCAGGGAACAGAAGCGCTATTTAGAGCATGCCTCATTCCACAGCAGATAATATTTCTGAATGAAACTGTGCAACAGACATCCTGTCTTGGACTAGCCAAGAATAAGGAAATGAACACACCTGGGTTTCCTACACCATCACAGATGGGTGGGGGGGCAGAATTCAACTACACATGGGATAAGATTAGATGATATTCAACAGTACAACAGATCAGATCCTGATTGGACGAAATGGCTGATTTGGCCCATTGACACAAAAACCTGTCAACAGAGATTTATGAATACAACCGAAGGGTTTAGTATCCATAGGCCAGATCCACGCTATGTACAGAGACAACACCCAGGGGTAGTGACATCCTATAGTGTTGGGAAGTTGTGCCTTGATTGGCTAGAGACCTCAACACTCACAGAAGTAAAACATCACTTGACCTTACTCACACCTGATGTAGATCTTAGGGATTTCATACTAGGCCCAAGGAAAACACGTCAGAAACGTTTCATATATGCAGGCCTTTATGCCTACTATAATGAAAACTGGAAAATATCCCAACAAGAGGCTGCAGAAAGAATACAGGAAATAGACCGTATTAACTTAGAGAAGGCATTAGCTGTAGTGGATAATGGGTTAACAACTTTGACCTCCAGGATTTACTCCTTAGGCAACATTGTGTCTTTGGCAATCGACATATTAGAACAAGATCTGGCCTTGTTACAACACGGGCAATCTCAGCTACGTTCTATTATGATGTTAAGCTGGACACTGCAATCTTTGCGTGCAGGCTATGTGCCCTGGCGTTTTATAAACACCACGTCTCTGTTCTCAGAATACAATCTAGCTGATAAACAGACAGAAATGGCACAAAGGGGAGCCAAATATACAATGCTGCGTATTGAAAAACTGGAAAGGTTACCATTAACTGTAACCGAATCACCATCAACAGAATGGCTAATTCATGACCAAATCACTCTGCCGGTCACTACGTTTCAGTTTGAATATTGCCTTGAGCGAAGGCAGGCAGGCAAATATGAAAAAATGGGAAAGGGATACATCAAGGAAACTTGGGAGTTACCATATAGATATCGATGCCGGATTGGGGATCGAGAAGTGTATCTGAGTGGTACAAACTGCAAGAACGCTTTAAGTGGTTCTCTCATGTGTCAAGATATTTCTCTGCATGGAGCCTGTAGCGGTTCAGTAGCGAACTTATCTTGTCACATGTCAGGGACCCCAGCGGCCAAGATCACGCCGGTTTTCCAGCTGCTCTCGAATGCGAGTTACTTAATGCTAAATGATCAAGGTTGCTGTGGGATGCTTCCGGGCGTCGCCTATCTGGTCACTGTTAACTCTAGGGTTACTTGCTGTATGCAAGTATTGTTTCCACCACTGAACATAGTCAGGGAGGCGCCGTTATGGCCTTCACTGAACGTTTCTTTCATACAATTTGATACTCTGAGCAGATTGAAAGCCATGCTTTTACAGCAACCCGTGCCCTTAACCTCCGCTCGAGAAACCTATGAACTTCAAGTTGCAAGGACCTCGACTGAGATACAGGCGCTTATACGTACAAACTGCCCCTTTCATTTTGTAGAAATGGTGGGACGTATCTTTAATATGTCTGATACGAGCTGTATTGCACACCTATTTAAGACCATAGGGTCAGGACTGTTAAGCACCTTTCAGACAGTCCTCGGAGTAATCCCAAATTTTATACACTCCGTATTGGGAAGCGTGTTTGGAGGACTCCCGCCTATCCTATTGCTGGTTGCAGGGGTCCTATTCATAATACTACTGCTACGTAATAGACGGCCCAATTCCTGAGGGAATGGCGAACACGCTCCTGGAGCGGACATACTGTGAACGCATGGTACAACTTCTGGGCATTCCTTGCCTGCAAGAACTCAATGACTCCTGGTTTCTATCATTTAGACCAGTCCGGGTAGACTGCATCTTACCTGTTCTTCGATGCCTGTTCTGCGGAGAAGAATGCACGTTGGATCTCTGTCTAACGTTTCCATCAGATGCGCCTCCGGACACTGATGCAATGCTGGACCCCATAAAGGCCCATACTCTGCATTGTCCCCAGCGGCTTCTGATTCTGATAAACTCATTCCTGGAGAATCCGCAGGTGCCGTTTGCTCCTGCTGGGTTAGGTGACTCCTCCACAGGCACCCAGGTAACAGCTGCCGCACAAGCTGCCGCAGCACCGACTGTTGGCAGTGCTACATTCCATCTATGTGCGATTGACGTTCTCTGTGAGGCGTTGGATTTGTCGTCTGCAGCAGCAAACACCGATAATATTGTGCTTCCCAGCCAGGATGCTTAATCTTGAATTGGCTCATCGTGTCCTGGGAAAGAATTCGGCTTATTCACTCGTTTCAAAACAAACAAACTAAATTTGGAACTTTTTCCTAAATTGACACTTTCACTTGAGAAAAGCATGGCCTTCTCCTGCTTATGGTAAAGCAACTTTTGTAGAGAAACAATATGGACTTTTTCATGTGGCAACTAGAAATAGCTGAATTTTAACATTTTTCTTTTAAACACTTTTTTAACGATTTTTTAAAGCCGTGTTTTACTTGCTTTTAAAAATATTTTTAAATTGTCCAGATTTTAAGTATGGTCATTGTTATCCAATTCGGAAGAGGAGTGGGTGTTATATCCCGTAGATCCGTAGATGTAGATCCGTTCGTACATGCCCTAAATTGGACGTATTCATATTTGCCCTAATATGGTCATATTCGTACTTGCCCTATTACGGTCATAGCCGCAAATGCCCAAGTATGGTCATTACTGTACATGTCCTATTATGGTCATGATTCCTTATATAGGCATGATCTTTCACCTACATTGGTCCTCGCTAGTACACAACGAGCTCTGAGGGCTGAACGTTATCTGTCCTGTGGTTTTGAATACAGCAGGGTTTTTCCCAAACACAGGCCCACACTGTACTCATCAATTATGCATGGCTCTCTAGGAATACACCACCTGCATAATATGTATGTACAAAGTTCACCCCTGACGTCTTCCTCATGTCTAACGACAGACCAATACAAACCATACTGAGGACCGAGACTCTTTAGGGTATAAATACACCACATCTTGCCCCGGTAAGACAGAGGGAACCGAGACTTCATGCTGACACACTGACCAGAGACGCTGAGGCTCCTGCATGCAGTCGCTCCAGCTGACAGCGGTCTAACACAGCCCTTATTTATTTTATTTTATTTATTATTAGATTTATATGGCGCACAGCTACCCGGAGGTTTCCCGACGCCTACGGACATACAAGGCGAGAGAAAAGGTCAAAGCTATTAATAAAGGTTCTACTGATTAAAAAGCCACGTTTTCAGTTCTTTGCGGAATTTGAGGTAGTGTTTTTCAAGGCGGAGATGTGTTGGAAGGGAGTTCCAAAGGGAAGGAGCTAGGTAGGCAAAGGAACGTCCTCCCATTCTGGCTCATTTGATCCTGACCACTGACTCATTGTCAGTGAAATTGCTCTCCCACCCTCGCAGCTCCACCATTAAGTGAGGCCTGCCCCTGCACTCTCGAGTGTTGGTGATCGAGGCCCTTCCTCCACCCGCGCAGGTTTCCTGCGTCTCATCCCCTGGTGGTCCAGTGGACCTCTGTCTCCTTCCTCTAACTCTGCTCTTTCACTCGTTTTTTTACCCTTTTTATCTTTCACCTTTCTGCACTTTTCTGCATCTCTGCTCTTTTGTGCCTTATTTCTGCTCATTTTCCCTTCCTCTCGCTCTGCCCTTTCACTTGTTTTCACTGCGTTTTTCTACCCTCTTTTATCTTTCACCTTTCTGCACTTTTCTGCATCTCTGCTCTTTTGTGTGGGTAGGTCGCCCCCCATCCGCACAGCGCCACCTGTGCGTCCAGCTCCCTGCTGCTGCTGATCTGAGGCCCTCATCCACCCGCAGGCTACCACCTGCGCCTCATCCCTGATGGCCAGTGGTAGGCCGTAGGTAGGTTCTTGTCGTTGTGAGCGTCACTGTTACTGTCTCTCCCCTCTATATTTGTGCCCCCACTGTTTTTCCACAGTTTTTGCCCTTCCGTTCTGTGCCCCCACTGCTGTGACTTTTTTTCGTTCTGTGCCCCCACTGTTTTTCCACTGTTTTTGCCCTTCCGTTCTGTGCCCCCACTGCTGTGACTTTTTTTCCGTTCTGTGCCTCACTGTTTTTCCACTGTTTTGCCCTTCCGTTCTGTGCCCCCACTGCTGTGACTGTTTTTGTTCTGTGCCCCCATTGTTTTTCCACTGTTTTTGCCCCTTCCGTTCTGTGACCCCACTGCTGTGACTGTTTTTCTGTTCTGTGCCCCCACTGTTTTTCCACTGTTTTTGCCCCTTCCGTTCTGTGCCCCCACTGCTGTGACTTTTTTCGTTCTGTGCCCCCACTGTTTTTCCACTGTTTTTGCCCTTCCGTTCTGTGCCCCCACTGCTGTGACTGTTTTTTCGTTCTGTGCCCCCACTGTTTTTCCACTGTTTTTGCCCTTCCGTTCTGTGCCCCCACTGCTGTGACTGTTTTTCGTTCTGTGCCCCCACTGTTTTTCCACTGTTTTTGCCCTTCCGTTCTGTGCCCCCACTGCTGTGACTGTTTTCGCTCTGTGCCCCCACTGTTTTTCCACTGTTTTTGCCCTTCCGTTCTGTGCCCCACTGCTGTGACTGTTTTTCGCTTCTGTGCCCCCACTGTTTTTCCACTGTTTTTGCCCTTCCGTTCTGTGCCCCCACTGCTGTGACTGTTTTTTCTGCTTCTGTGCCCCCACTGTTTTTCCACTGTTTTTGCCCTTCCGTTCTGTGCCCCCACTGCTGTGACTGTTTTTCGCTCTGTGCCCCCACTGTTTTTCCACTGTTTTTGCCCTTCCGTTCTGTGCCCCCACTGCTGTGCACTGTTTTTTCGTTCTGTGCCCCCTGTGCCCTTTTGATTTCTGTACCCCCTCGCCCTCCTATATCCCGCCGCTGTGTCCCCTGCGGCCCCCGCCTCGCTGACCACTCGCTGCCCCTGCCTCCCGCCTCCCAGCTGCTCCTCCCACCCACCTCCCCATATATGGCGGCCGCAGCGCGGCCGCGCCGCTGGTGCGCCGAAGGTGCGCCTAAGGCAAGCCCGTCTGCGCCTGTCCGCGCCTGGACCGCGCCCAGCGCCAGAACCCCTGGCCCCCGCATCCGCCACGAAGACCACCTCTGATACGACGCCAGCACCCTCATCGCTCTCAACCCAGGACGGACCTCCACCTGCTTCAAGGCCACCCCGAAACGCACCCATGGTCCCTTCACCTGCCAGAACTGCAGCTTCACCTGCCTCGGAGAGCCCAAGACTCCCGCCAAGAAGGACTCTCAACCATCTCCGGTGCATCCTACTAAACACCCGCTCTGCAGGCAAACACGCCGTCGAGCTCTGGGACCTACTCGACACCTCATCACCGGACGTCGCCTTCCTGACAGAGACCTGGATGAACGAATCCTCCGCACCCGACATCGCCATAGCCATCCCCGACGGCTACAAGATCACCCGCAGAGACCGCACCAACGGAATCGGAGGAGGAATCGCCATCGTCCACAAAGACACCATCAAGGTCTCGAACAGCACCGACGACACTCTCAGCACCACCGAACACATGCACTTCCAGATCCACACGGATCCCAACACCACCGTAAGAGGCACCCTCATCTACAGACCCCGGACCCCGACCCCAGTTCAGCGACTCCATCGCCGACTTCATCAGCACGCACGCCCTGACCTCCACCGACTACATCCTCCTCGGAGACCTGAACTTTCACCTGGAGAACAACAACAACAGCAACTCCTCCACCCTGATCGACAACCTCGCCAACCTCGGACTGAAACAGCTCGTCACGACGCCGACCCACATCGCCGGACACACGCTCGACGCTATTTTCTCCTCAAGCTCCCACGCCTCCTTCAGCCACACCTCCAAACTCACCTGGACCGACCACCACTGCATCCACTTCACCTTCCGGAAACCCGCCGCACACCACCGCACTCTACAGATCCCCGCAGATGCTGGAGCAAAGTCACCGAAGACCAACTCCAGACAAACCTCGCACTCAGCCCACCCACCGACCCTTCCAACCCCGGACGCCGCCGCCCGCAATCTCAGACGATGGATGGACGACTGCGCCAACACCTTAGCCCCGCTGAAAAAAACAACCTACAAAGACACCAGCAAGAGAGCCAGCTGGTTCACCCCGGAACTCCTAGCATCCAAGCGCACCTGCCGGAAACTGGAGAACAAATGGCACAGCGAGAAGACGCCAGACAGCCGCGCAGCCCACAAAGACGCCATCCGCAACCACCATCACCTCATCAGGTCCGCCAAGAGGACCTCCTTCAAAGACCGCCTCGACAACAACGCACACAACAGCAAGGAGCTCTTTCAGCATCGTGAAGGAACTCTCCAACCCCAGCTCCAACGCCAACGACATCCCGCCGTCGCAAGCCCTGTGTGATTCCCTCGCCACCTTCTTCTACCGCAAGATCGCCGACATCCACGACAGCTTCGACTCCCGGACGACCCCAACAGGCCCCGGCACATCAGACCCGCCGCACCCCATCGACCACGACCCCCTGACAGCCTGGGTCAACGTGGAACACCGAGGACACAATCAAGACCATGGGCACAATCCACTCCGGCTCCCCATCAGACCCTTTTCCACACCACATCTTCAACAAAGCCGGCAGCTCCATCGCACCCCACCTGCGCAACGTCATCAACCTCTCCTTCGAGACCGCGACCTTCCCAGAGAGCTGGAAACACGCCGAGATCAACGCCCTACTCAAAAACCCAAGGCGGACCCAAGCGACCTCAAGAACTTCCGGCCCATCTCCCTGCTTCCATTCCCAGCTAAGGTCATCGAGAAGATCGTCAACAGACAGCTCACCCGCTACCTCGAAGATAACAGCATCCTGGACCCCTCCCAGTCAGGATTCCGCAGCAACCACAGCACCGAGACCGCCCTCATCACCGCCACAGACGACATCAGGATCCTGCTGGACAACGGCGAGACGGCGGCCTCCTGGACCTCTCCGCCGCCTTCGACACTGTTTGCCACCGCACACTACGCACACGCCTCCACGACGCAGGGATCCGAGACAAGGCCCTGGATTGACCACCTCCTTCCTTTCCGGCAGAACCCAGAGCGTCCGCCTCCCCCATTCCGATCCGAAGCCTCCGAGATCATCTGTGGCGTACCCCAGGGATCTTCCCTCAGCCCGACACTGTTCAACATCTACATGGCTCCACTCGCACGCATCGCCCGACAGCACGACCTCAACATAATCTCCTACGCCGACGACACTCAACTGATCCTCTCCCTCACCAAGGACCCCTCACCGCCAAATCCAACCTCCACGAAGGAATGAAAGTCGTCGCCGACTGGATGAAGTGCAGCCGACTTAAGCTGAACACAGACAAGACGGAGATCCTCATCCTCGGCTCCAACCCATCAGCCTGGGACGACTCCTGGTGGCCCTCGTCACTAGGGGCCCCCCAACACCAACCGACCACGCACGCAACCTGGGAGTCATCCTCGACTCAACGCTCACCATGACCAAGCAAGTCAACGCAGTCTCCTCCTCCTGCTTCAACACCCTCCGCATGCTCCGCAAGATCTACAGGTGGATCCCGACAGACACGAGAAGAACAGTCACCCAGGCCCTCGTCAGCAGCAGACTCGACTACGGAAACACCCTCTACGCAGGAGCCCCGACCAAGCTCATCAAACGACTGCAAAGAATCCAAACGCCTCTGCACGCCTGATCCTGACATTCCACGCCTCAGCCACATCACCCCTCACCTGAAAAACCTGCACTGGCTCCCCGTCGACAAGAGAATCTCCTTCAAACTCCTGATCCACGCACACAAGGCACTCCACAAAACCGGCCCAGCCTACCTCAACAGTCGACTCTCCTTCTACGTTCCCAAACGCCAACTCCGCTCCGCCGACCTCTCCCTGGCCACCGTCCCGCGCATCCGGAGAACCACCACCGGAGGAAGATCCTTCTCTCACCGCACCGCCAAGATCTGGAACACCCTTCCCCTCAACCTACGACAGACCCAAGACCTTCTGACCTTCAGGAGACGACTCAAGACCTGGCTATTCGACCAGTAGCGGCAACACCCCCCCTCCTCTCCCTCAGCGCCTTGAGACCCTCGCGGGTAAGTAGTGCGCTTTACAAATCTTGTGATTGATTGATTGATTGATTGATTGATTGGGTACCTGGAATTTTAATTGATTGGAGGAACGTAGTAAGCGTTAGGGATGATAATGGTGCACCAAGGCACTTAGATAGTGGGGAGCTGAGCCTATGTTTATTTTGTGCATATAGCAAAGGGCTTTAAATTTGGCGCGATTGTCAATTCTCAGCCAGTGTAGTTTTCGAAGAGCCCCTGAAGTGGAGGCCATTCTGGGTAGTTGGCAAAGCAGTCTTGCCGCGGAATTTTGGACTACCTGCAGCTTACGGAGTACTTCCTTACTAGCACCCAGGTAGAGTACGTTGACCTAGTCCAACCTGGACACTATCAAGGCCTGGATGACAGTTTTTTGTGTAGCGGAGGGAAGCATCCAGAGAATTTTCCTAAGCCACTCCAGGATAGCAAAGCAAGTGGAGGCGACTTGCGGGGTGTCCAACTTGAGACCAGGACGGTGTCCCACACTCTCTCTATTCAGGTATGGGGGTTCGACTAAATCCTACAAGTATTCTTGGCTTTTAGGCTTTTAGACCTACACATATGCTTGGTACACTCAGTAGGCATCGTAGGAGTACAGCGCACTTGCATAATGCTTTTTATATTCATGTATGTATTCATGATTATTGCAATATGGTAGAACTGTTCTATGCTTTCACTTTGATCGTACTGCTGATAATATATCTCTGCTATTGTCTGCTGATTACTGCAGCACATATATATTTTACACTAGAACAACAACTGTTCAATAAATACTTATTGAAACTCCCGACTGTTTATTCTGTGTAACTTTCCGAGACAAACTGAATAAGTAAGCATGAGTGACTGAGCGAAAGGTAGTACATTGTTTCCACGATTCTGAGGAATTTGGGTTGTCATGATCTAAGGTTGCCAGAAACTAATCTCTCCCAGAGAGGAGGAGATTCTAGTGGCACTGTGAGCTAGCTAATGCAAACCAGGCTAACATATGCGGTGGGGGTGCTCAGAGTTAGTCTGCCACCAAGCCCACAGTATATGTTATCCAAACACGCAGGTCCTGCAGGGGTACTATAGGAACTACACAACACCAACACCACAACCAATACCACCACCACGACCACCAATATCACCACCACCAATGCCACCACCATCACCAATACCACAACCAATACCACCACCACCAAAACCACCACCACCAATAACACCACTACCACCAATACCACCACCAGTACCACCACCACTACCAATACCACCACCACCAATACCACCACCACCAATAACACAACCACCACCAATGCCACCACCAGTACCACCACCATCACTGATACCACCACCACCAGTACCACTACCACCACCACCACCAATACCACCACCACCAATACCACCACCAATACCACCACCCCCAATACCACCACCAATATCACCACCACCAATAACACCACCAACAAAACCACCACCAACACCAATACCACCACCAACACCAAAACCACCACCAACACCAGTACCACCGCCAATACTACCACCAATACCACCACCACCACCATCAATACCACCACCTCCACCACCACCAATACCACCACCAGCAATACCACCACCAATACCACCATCAATACCAACACCACCAATACCACCACCACCAATACCACCACCATGAACAATACCACTAATACCACCACCACCACCAATACCACCACCACCACCAATACCACCACCACCAATACTACCACCACCAATACCACCACCACCAATACCACCACCAATCTAATACCACCACCACCAATACCAATACCAACGCCAATACTAGTACCACCACCAATACCACCACCACCAATACCAACACCACCACCAATATCAATACCACCACCACCAATACCACCACCACCACTAATACCACTACACCCAATACCACCACCAATACCACCACCACCATCCATACCACCACTAATACCACCACCACCAGCACCATCACCAATACCAATACCACCACCACCACCAATACCACCACCACCAATGCCAACAACACCACCACCACCAATTCACCACCACCAATTACAACACCACCAATACCACCACCAATTCACCACCACCAATACTACCACCACCACCAATACCACCACCACCAATAGCAATACCAATGCCAATACTTGTACAACCACCAATACCACCAATACCACCACCACCAATACCACCACCACTAATACCACTACCACCACCAATACCACCACCACCATCAATACCACCACCAATGCCACCACCACCAATACCACCACCACCAATACCATGACCACCACCAATACCACCACTAATACCAGCACCACCAGCACTACCACCAATAACAATACCACCACCACCACCGATACCACCACCACCGATACCAACACCACCACCACCACCAATTCACCACCACCAATAACAACACCACCAATACCACCACCAATTCATAACCACCAATACTACCACCACCACCAATACCACCACCACCAATACCACCACCACCAATACCACCACCAATACCACCACCAATACCACCACCACCAATACCACCACCACCCACACCCCCACCAATACCACCACCAAAACCACCACCAGCAATACCACCATCACCAATACCACCACCACCAATACCACCCCCACGAATACCACCACCAATACCACCACCACCAATACCACCACCACCAATACCACCACCAATACCACCACCACCAATACCACCACCACCACCAATGCCACAACCACCTCCAATACCACCACCAATACCATCACCACCACCACCAATACCACCACCACCACCAATACCACCACCACCACCAATACCAACACCACCAATACCACCACCAATACCACCACCACCACCAATACCACCACCAATACCACATATACCCCCACCACCAATAACAATATCACCACTACCACCACCACCACCACTAATACCACCACCACCACCAATCCCACCACCAATACCACCAACACTCATGCGACTACCACCACCAATACCACCACCACCAATACCACCACCAAAGGGGATGTGGTCCGTCAGCTAGACTGCCGACTTTGGTGCTGGAAACCAGGGTTCGAGCCTCGGGGTCGCGTCCACATCCTGTGATTCTGGGCAAATCACTTAATCTCCCTGTGCCTGAATGTGTAATGTAAATACGGTGCTCGTGTAAAGTGCTCCAATACCTTCAAGTCGAGTTCGCGCTACGCAACAAAAAAAAAACAAAAAACTAAAATACCAGCACCAATACCACCACCAATGCCACCACCACCACCATTATCACCAGCACCATTACCACCACCACCACCACCAATACTACCAAAACCACCACCACCAATACCACCAATACCACCACCATCACCAATACCACCACCGCCAATACCACTACCACCACTACCACCACCAATACCACCACCACCAATACCACCACCACCAATACCACCACCACCACCAATACCACCACCACCAATACTACCACCACCAATACCACCACCACCAATACCACCACCAATCTAATACCACCACCACCAATACCAATACCAACGCCAATACTAGTACCACCACCAATACCACCACCACCAACACCACCACCAATATCAATACCACCACCACCAATACCACCACCACCACTAATACCACTACACCCAATACCACCACCAATACCACCACCACCATCCATACCACCACTAATACCACCACCACCAGCACCATCACCAATACCAATACCACCACCACCACCAATACCACCACCACCAATGCCAACAACACCACCACCACCAATTCACCACCACCAATTACAACACCACCAATACCACCACCAATTCACCACCACCAATACTACCACCACCACCAATACCACCACCACCAATACCAATACCAATGCCAATACTTGTACAACCACCAATACCACCAATACCACCACCACCAGTACCACCACCACTAATACCACTACCACCACCAATACCACCACCACCATCAATACCACCACCAATACCACCACCACCAATACCATGACCACCACCAATACCACCACTAATACCAGCACCACCAGCACTACCACCAATAACAATACCACCACCACCACCAATACCACCACCACCAATACCAACACCACCACCACCACCAATTCACCACCACCAATAACAACACCACCAATACCACCACCAATTCATAACCACCAATACTACCACCAACACCAATACCACCACCACCAATACCACCACAACCAATACCACCACCAATACCACCACCAATACCACCAACACCAATACCACCACCACCCACACCCCCACCAATACCACCACCAAAACCACCACCAGCAATACCACCACCACCAATACCACCACCACCAATACCACCCCACGAATACCACCACCAATACCACCACCACCAATACCACCACCACCAATACCACCACCAATACCACCACCACCAATACCACCACCACCACCAATGCCACAACCACCTCCAATACCACCACCAATACCATCACCACCACCACCAATACCAATACCACCACCACCACCAATACCACCACCACCACCAATACCAACACCACCAATACCACCACCAATACCACCACCACCACCAATACCACCACCAATACCACATATACCCCACCACCAATAACAATATCACCACTACCACCACCACCACCACTAATACCACCACCACCACCAATCCCACCACCAATACCACCAACACTCATGCGACTACCACCACCAATACCACCACCACCAATACCACCACCAAAGGGGATGTGGTCCGTCGGCTAGACTGCCGACTTTGGTGCTGGAAACCAGGGTTCGAGCCTCGGGGTCGCGTCCACATCCTGTGATTCTGGGCAAATCACTTAATCTCCCTGTGCCTGAATGTGTAATGTAAATACGGTGCTCGTGTAAAGTGCTCCAATACCTTCAAGTCGAGTTCGCGCTACGCAACAAAAAAAAACAAAAAACTAAAATACCAGCACCAATACCACCACCAATGCCACCACCACCACCATTATCACCAGCACCATTACCACCACCACCACCACCAATACTACCAAAACCACCACCACCAATACCACCAATACCACCACCATCACCAATACCACCACCGCCAATACCACTACCACCACTACCACCACCAATACCACCACCACCAATACCACCACCACCAATACCACCACACCACCAATACCACCATCACCATCAATACCACCACCTCCACCACCACCAATACCACCACCACCAGTACCACCACCAACACCACCACCAATACCACCACCAATACCACCACAACCACCAGTACCACCACCACGAATACCACCACCATGAATACTAGCACCCAGGTAGAGTACGTTGACGTAGTCCAACCTGGACACTATCAAGGCCTGGATGACAGTTTTTTGTGTAGCGGAGGGAAGCATCCAGAGAATTTTCCTAAGCCACTTCAGGATAGCAAAGCAAGTGGAGGCGACTTGCGGGGTGTACAACTTGAGACCAGGACGGTGTCCCACACTCTCTCTATTCAGGTATGGGGGTTCGACTAAATCCTACAAGTATTCTTGGCTTTTAGGCTTTTAGACCTACACATATGCTTGGTACACTCAGTAGGCATCGTAGGAGTACGCGCACTTGCATAATGCTTTTTATATTCATGTATGTATTCATGATTATTGCAATATGGTAGAACTGTTCTATGCTTTCACTTTGATCGTACTGCTGATAATATATCTCTGCTATTGTCTGCTGATTACTGCAGCACATATATTTTACACTAGAACAACAACTGTTCAATAAATACTTATTGAAACTCCCGACTGTTTATTCTGTGTAACTTTCCGAGACAAACTGAATAAGTAAGCATGAGTGACTGAGCGAAAGGTAGTACATTGTTTCCACGATTCTGAGGAATTTGGGTTGTCATGATCTAAGGTTGCCAGAAACTAATCTCTCCCAGAGAGGAGGAGATTCTAGTGGCACTGTGAGCTAGCTAATGCAAACCAGGCTAACATATGCGGTGGGGGTGCTCAGAGTTAGTCTGCCACCAAGCCCACAGTATATGTTATCCAAACGCGAAGGTCCTGCAGGGGTACTATAGGAACTACACAACACCAACACCACAACCAATACCACCACCACGACCACCAATATCACCACCACCAATGCCACCACCATCACCAATACCACAACCAATACCACCAATACCACCACCACCATCAATACCACCACCAATGCCACCACCACCAATACCACCACCACCAATACCATGACCACCACCAATACCACCACTAATACCAGCACCACCAGCACTACCACCAATAACAATGCCACCACCACCACCGATACCACCACCACCAATACCAACACCACCACCACCACCAATTCACCACCACCAATAACAACACCACCAATACCACCACCAATTCATAACCACCAATACTACCACCAACACCAATACCACCACCACCAATACCACCACCACCAATACCACCACCAATACCACCACCAATACCACCACCACCAATACCACCACCACCCACACCCCCACCAATACCACCACCAAAACCACCACCAGCAATACCACCACCACCAATACCACCACCACCAATACCACCACCAATACCACCACCACCAATACCACCACCAATGCCACAACCACCTCCAATACCACCACCAATACAATCACCACCACCACCAATACCAATACCACCACCACCACCAATACCACCACCACCACCAATACCAACACCACCAATACCACCACCAATACCACCACCACCACCAATACCACCACCAATACCACATATACCCCCACCACCAATAACAATATCACCACTACCACCACCACCACCACTAATACCACCACCACCACCAATCCCACCACCAATACCACCAACACTCATGCGACTACCACCACCAATACCACCACCACCAATACCACCACCAAAGGGGATGTGGTCCGTCGGCTAGACTGCCGACTTTGGTGCTGGAAACCAGGGTTCGAGCCTCGGGGTCGCGTCCACATCCTGTGATTCTGGGCAAATCACTTAATCTCCCTGTGCCTGAATGTGTAATGTAAATACGGTGCTCGTGTAAAGTGCTCCAATACCTTCAAGTCGAGTTCGCGCTACGCAACAAAAAAAAACAAAAAACTAAAATACCAGCACCAATACCACCACCAATGCCACCACCACCACCATTATCACCAGCACCATTACCACCACCACCACCACCAATACTACCAAAACCACCACCACCAATACCACCACCATCACCAATACCACCACCGCCAATACCACTACCACCACTACCACCACCAATACCACCACCACCAATACCACCACCACCAATACCACCACACCACCAATACCACCATCACCATCAATACCACCACCTCCACCACCACCAATACCACCACCACCAGTACCACCACCAACACCACCACCAATACCACCACCAATACCACCACAACCACCAGTACCACCACCACGATTACCACCACCATGAATACTAGCACCCAGGTAGAGTACGTTGACGTAGTCCAACCTGGACACTATCAAGGCCTGGATGACAGTTTTTTGTGTAGCGGAGGGAAGCATCCAGAGAATTTTCCTAAGCCACTTCAGGATAGCAAAGCAAGTGGAGGCGACTTGCGGGGTGTCCAACTTGAGACCAGGACGGTGTCCCACACTCTCTCTATTCAGGTATGGGGGTTCGACTAAATCCTATAAGTATTCTTGGCTTTTAGGCTTTTAGACCTACACATATGCTTGGTACACTCAGTAGGCATCGTAGGAGTACGCGCACTTGCATAATGCTTTTTATATTCATGTATGTATTCATGATTATTGCAATATGGTAGAACTGTTCTATGCTTTCACTTTGATCGTACTGCTGATAATATATCTCTGCTATTGTCTGCTGATTACTGCAGCACATATATTTTACACTAGAACAACAACTGTTCAATAAATACTTATTGAAACTCCCGACTGTTTATTCTGTGTAACTTTCCGAGACAAACTGAATAAGTAAGTATGAGTGACTGAGCGAAAGGTAGTACATTGTTTCCACGATTCTGAGGAATTTGGGTTGTCATGATCTAAGGTTGCCAGAAACTAATCTCTCCCAGAGAGGAGGAGATTCTAGTGGCACTGTGAGCTAGCTAATGCAAACCAGGCTAACATATGCGGTGGGGGTGCTCAGAGTTAGTCTGCCACCAAGCCCACAGTATATGTTATCCAAACGCGCAGGTCCTGCAGGGCTACTATAGGAACTACACAACACCAACACCACAACCAATACCACCACCACCACCACCAATATCACCACCACCAATGCCACCACCATCACCAATACCACAACCAATACCACCAATACCACCACCACCAAAACCACCACCACCAAAACCACCACCACCAATAACACCACCACCACCAATACCACCACCAGTACCACCACCACTACCAATACCACCACCACCAATACCACCACCACCAATAACACCACCACCACCAATGCCACCACCAGTACCACCACCATCACTGATACCACCACCACCAGTACCACTACCACCACCACCACCAATACCACCACCACCAATACCACCACCACCACCAATACCACCACCATCAAAACCACCACCAACACCAATACCACCACCAACACCAATACCACCACCAACACCAGTACCACCACCAATACTACCACCAATACCACCACCACCGCCATCAATACCACCACCTCCACCACCACCAATACCACCACCAGCAATACCACCACCAATACCACCATCAATACCAACACCACCAATACCACCACCACCAATACCACCACCATGAACAATACCACTAATACCACCACCACCACCAATACCACCACCACCACCAATACCACCACCACCAATACTACCACCACCAATACCACCACCACCAATACCACCACCAATCTAATACCACCACCACCAATACCAATACCAACGTCCAATACTAGTACCACCACCAATACCACCACCACCAATACCAACACCACCACCAATATCAATACCACCACCACCAATACCACCACCACCACTAATACCACTACACCCAATACCACCACCAATACCACCACCACCATCCATACCACCACTAATACCACTATTACCACCACCACCAGCACCATCACCAATACCAATACCACCACCACCACCAATACCACCACCACCAATGCCAACAGCACCACCACCACCAATTCACCACCACCAATTACAACACCACCAATACCACCACCAATTCACCACCACCAATACTACCACCACCACCAATACCACCACCACCAATACCAATACCAATGCCAAGACTTGTACAACCACCAATACCACCAATACCACCACCACCAATACCACCACCACTAATACCACTACCACCACCAATACCACCACCACCATCAATACCACCACCAATGCCACCACCACCAATACCACCACCAATACCACCACCACCAATACCATGAGCACCACCAATACCACCACTAATACCACCACCACCAGCACTACCACCAATAACAATACCACCACCACCACCAATACCACCACCACCAATACCAACACCACCACCACCACCAATTCACCACCACCAATAACAACACCACCAATACCACCACCAATTCATAACCACCAATACTACCACCAACACCAATACCACCACCACCAATACCACCACCACCAATACCACCACCAATACCACCACCAATACCACCACCACCAATACCACCACCACCCACACCCACACCCCCACCAATACCACCACCAAAACCACCACCAGCAATACCACCACCACCAATACCACCACCACCAATACCACCCCCACGAATACCACCACCAATACCACCACCACCAATACCACCACCACCAATACCACCACCAATACCACCACCACCAATACCACCACCACCACCAATGCCACAACCACCTCCAATACCACCACCAATACCATCACCACCACCACCAATACCAATACCACCACCACCACCAATACCACCACCACCACCAATACCAACACCACCAATACCACCACCAATACCACCACCACCACCAATACCACCACCAATACCACATATACCCCCACCACCAATAACAATATCACCACTACCACCACCACCACCACTAATACCACCACCACCACCAATCCCACCACCAATACCACCAACACTCATGCGACTACCACCACCAATACCACCACCACCAATACCACCACCACCAATACCACCACCAAAGGGGATGTGGTCCGTCGGCTAGACTGCCGACTTTGGTGCTGGAAACCAGGGTTCGAGCCTCGGGGTCGCGTCCACATCCTGTGATTCTGGGCAAATCACTTAATCTCCCTGTGCCTGAATGTGTAATGTAAATACGGTGCTCGTGTAAAGTGCTCCAATACCTTCAAGTCGAGTTCGCGCTACGCAACAAAGAAAAACAAAAAACAAAAATACCAGCACCAATACCACCACCAATGCCACCACCACCACCATTATCACCAGCACCATTACCACCACCACCACCACCAATACTACCAAAACCACCACCACCAATACCACCACCATCACCAATACCACCACTGCCAATACCACTACCACCACTACCACCACCAATACCACCACCACCAATACCACCACCACCAATACCACCACACCACCAATACCACCATCACCATCAATACCACCACCTCCACCACCACCAATACCACCACCACCAGTACCACCACCAACACCACCACCAATACCACCACCAATACCACCACAACCACCAGTACCACCACCACGAATACCACCACCACGAATACCACCGCCAATACCACCACCACCAATACCACTATCACCACCAATACCACCACCACCACCAACGCCACCACCACCACCAATACCACCACCAATACCACCCCCAATACCAATACCACCACCAATACCACCACCACCAATACCACCACCACCCATACCACCACCACCAATACCAATACCAACACCACCACCACCAATACCAATACCACCACCAATACCAACTCCACCAATACTACCACCACCAATACAACCAATACCACCCCCACCACTAATACCACCACCACCAATGCCACCACCACCAATACCACCAATAACATCACCAACAATTCCACTACCACCACCAATACCACTACCACCAATACCACAACCAATACCACCAAAACCTCCACCCATATCACCACCACCAATACCACCACCACCAACAATACCACCGAAACCACCACCACCAATACCACCACCACCACTAATACCACCACCACCAATACCACCATCAATACCACCACCACCAATACCACCACCATCAATACCACCACCACCACCACCATCAATACCACCACCTCTACCACTACCAATACCACCACCACCAATGCCACCACCAACACTACCAATACTACCACCACCAACACCACCACCACCAACACCACCACCACCAATACCACCAGCACCACCAATACCACCACCACCACCAATACCACCACCAATACCAACATCAATACTACCACAACCAATACCATAACCAATACCACCACCAATACCACCACCACCAATACCACTGATGGAGCAAGGATTCAAGAAAATGAAACTTGCTCGTATGAATCCTCCATTAACCTTTACTAATCATTAAATTAGTAGATGAGACGAAACTAATATACACCAGACACAGATACACGGGAGAAAAAGCTTACGCATGCTTGAATTAATGAGAAATTAAATGCTGCATGATTAAAACCCGCTTTAACTTGCAAAAACGCTCTGCGCATGTGCAAACCCGAATTACGCACAAGTAACGTGACTAACTCGCTTTGAGAGAGAAAACCTCATGCATGCGCAAGAAGGACTAAAACGTGGTCTTGAGGTACCGCATGCCCGGCATATGCTTGCTTGATTTAAAAGAAAGCTGCTGCTATTAATGCTTTTGCCCAAGAGTAATAATAATTACATGGGATAGAGTAGAAGTGGGTGGTGAACAGTGAGAATTACATGTTTAAGAAAATAACATCTGTTTATGATTCTTTTGTTAATAGTGTGCATTTGGGCCTGTTAATCCATGACTGAAAAAGAAAATGGCGAAAGCTGCGCATGCTCAATGAGTCCATGAAATGACCCGGTGACCGAGAGAGAGCTGAATGACTGCCAAGAACCAAGGACAGAACGGATGGGAAAAGAAGAAGATGTATCGCTCATCTATGAAGCCTGTATTAAATAAATGATGGCATTTGCAACAAAATATGCATGTGAGAACAAAATATATGAATGAGTCGAAGGGGCAGGGTTAGCAAACAATAGGTTTTACTAAAAAAAATGAATACGTCAGCCTGGTATGATGAAGACTCCCCTAACCCCGTCCAATCATATTCCGTAGTTTAGTAAATTTGCAACACTTGAGGGTGGGACATGAAGAAATAAAGACTATAACTAGAGTGACTTGAATTAACTAGATTAACGCTGCTGATGGAGAGATGATTCAATGGAGCTGTGAGAGAAATACTGCTGCTGGGAGCTGAGCAGGGAGAGAGAGAGAGACGAGAGCAGACTTGGAAGATCCAAACTACTGCTTGATTAGATTGGAAGATTGTGGGAGAATATCGAGGAGGAGAGAGGGAATCGCCCTGGTGCATCGGGTTTGTACAGAAGTCTAGTAAGTATCAGATCTGTCCTGATCCTATCCTATAATCTTTGTCTCCTGATCCTAAGTCAGGGGAATTCCACCAGTCCTTTGGCCAGAGGGGTGGTTTTCCAGTTATCTTCATTAGGTAAATGTCATTCTATCCAAAATTTGCATATTTCTTTGCAAATGTATTATAAATGTGCCTTTTGTCTCTACATCTATCCACTCTTATGCGTTTGATTTTGTTGAATGAGCTTGTGTAATTGAATGTATTGTGCTATATGATTGTTCTCTCTCCCACTTAAAGAAAGATGGCGTTTGCACTTTGTACTTGTAATTGATGAGCGTTCAACTTAATGACTGAAATTTTAGATAAACTTATTATTATTATTATCATTCAGAGTCTGTGGTTATTTCCCTAAGGATTTTAGTTAAGAAGTTGTTAATATCACCATCAACTAACTCAACTAATGGTCCATCGACCAGAGGAAGAGTGTTGATTCATGAAGATTAGTTAGACATGATACTGTAATTGATTTGTGGTTACAGGGAAATAACTAATCAGAACTTAAGTGAATTATAAAAACTTGACCTTTCCAGCGGAATTGGCCAGGGAATGCAAAAATGATCATATTTGGATAAAATGTATATGGGCCCAATGAAAAGTTCAGTTTTTGGTGTAAAAATATCCAACCCTGGCCTCTTTGCGCTGGATCAGTTTTTCTGGTAGCAGAGTTATGGTTATTATTGATTAGTTTGGTGATTATTGATTATTGACTATATGTTCTTAACATGAAAAGTTAGTGTTCTGTTCTATGTTGTCTGGAAGTACAGGTACAGAGATACCTGGGAATCCGGAGATGGAATTTTGAAGAGTGTGGTAAGGAAATCACACTGCAGAAGGTTACTCATTTGTTGTAATAATACCTAAAAGCTACGGAGGGCTGTAGGTGTTATATTAGGGACTATCTCTTTGAAGCAAGTGAATAAACTATCTTTGAATTAGCGGAGCAGACAGAGTAGCGCTGTTTGTAGGTTGATACTAACAGAAAAATTATTAAGAAAAGTTTAGAAAATACATTGTCATATTACCTTGTGAAGGGAGGGTCAGTAGCAGGAGTCATACTGACGTCACAGAGAGACGCGCTGGTATTGGTTGAGACAGCGGGTGTGTAACAAGGGCTGATTGTAAAGGGAGGGTCAGTAGTAGGAGTTATACTGACGTCACAAAGAGCTGCGCTAGCATTGGTCAGACAAGTGGGTGTGTGGAAAGCTCTGATCGGTTGGCAGACAAGAGCCGCGCAGGTATTGGTTGTGGAAGAAAATACGTAGTGAGCTCCAATTGGACTGTTGGTGTGAGTCGCGTTGGTATAGGACAAGTGTGGGAAAAGGATACGTAAGGATAGGGAAGAGTTTCTAAATTTTGATTACTGAAACAAATAGTTACAGGGATTGGAGGAATTAAGCTGATTAATAAAATCAAAAATGTCTTTAAAAAGGATAAGCGTGTAGTAACCAGAGAAGGGATTCTTATGCCACCGCCTAATATGCCTGCTTCATTTATGATGTTGGAACGAGGATACCATACTTGTGTTTGGTTGGAAAATTGGGTTGAATATACAAAAGGCGATGGTGTTTTAGCTTTCCCTGAAAATGGTACGTTTAATGTAAGGGTTCTTCAGAATTTGAGAAATCGGATGAATTCATTAGAACCTAGCCCTAGGTTAACTCAGTATGAAGCTTTGGAGGAATGGGAAGTTGAGGCATTTGAACGAGAGAAATACAGAGGAGGTAGAAGAATAAATAGAGGATTTTTTCCACAATATCTGTTTGATACTCGAGGAGACGAGATGAAAAGATGGAGAAGAGCTGTAGTAACAGAAGGGTTATATCTAGTATTGATGGCTGAGGATCAAGTAGGGAGTAAATGTAAAGAAAGATTGAAACACTCAGGTATGGCAGGAACAGAATGTGATGAAACTGATGATGAGTTATTAGAGGACATTTTAGTTAAAAGACCTCCGCCTTATCAAGAAAAATGCTGGAGAGGCAACTCCAAGTGCACCAATGATGAGAACTCCCTTAGTTTCACAGGTTTTATATGATCCAACAGTCACCCGAGTGTTACAGGAAAAGGAAAGGGACGCATTGAATAGAACAAAAGAAGAGATAATTCAGAAAATAAATCAGTTAGGTTTAAATGCTGAAGTCTTGACAGTACCAGTAACGATAGGTCCGGTTATTCCATTATGTGGGGATAAACGAGACACCCCGAGATTACAAACAGTGACAGTCCCACAAAATAATGTCAGAAAAGAGGTAGTAATGTCAGAAGATCTAACCAGAGAGAGTGATTCAAATATATCGTTACTAGATCTCCCAATATTGAAACAGTGACTGAAACTCCGAAAAGAGGTTCACCAGTGAATAGAAGGAGAAAGGAACTCCAGTAGCAGGAAATTCTAAAGGATTTTTGCCAGAAGACCTATAGGAGTGGGCGAAAGGATTAGACAAGAAGAAACCCCAAACACCAAGTATAGATGTGGCCAAGTTGAAAGTGGATTTGGAAGAAATGATCATTGGCACAATAAGCCCAGATAGATTAGGTACATACAGAGATGATGAATTGTTGTTTTTGTGTAAAAGTATAACATGGAGAGCAAAGAATCTGTATGAGCAAATAGTAGAAGTTGCTTCAGAATTTGGAAGGAATGTAGAAAAATCGAAATTATTGCAGAAACCATATAGGGCAGAATTTACTGAAAAAGATTTAGAAAGTTTGAATGCATCAGGAAGGAGATTACAGATCAAAGTATTAATTAATATTTTGAAGAAATGGGGAGATGCAGACAGATGGAGAGGTAGATGGACAAATAAAAGGGATGAGGCAGCTACAAAGGAAGCATCCGCATTCCCATTAAGAGAAACAGAACAGGTTGAAAGAGTGTGTCCAATGAGAGAAGTTCCTGGTGGTGGATATGTTCATGTTCCTTGGTCTAGACAGGATATTTTGTCTTTTACGAATGATTTTCCAAGATTAAGAGAGAAACCAGTTGAATGGTACAAGCAGGTAGAGAGGTTTGTGAAAGTTTCAAAGGTACTATAAATGGATTTGGATGGTCTGTTTGATATAGTTGTACCAACTGATTTGTGGACAGCTTGTAAGATTACGGTTGATTGGCCAACTGAAGAGTATCCAAGAGATGCAAAGTCAGGTGCACCTTCAGAAGATGTGATGAAAAGGTATCAGCAAGTGATTACTTTCTTGAAAGGGAAAATTCCTCCAAAGGAAACAGATTGGGCTAAAATAGATAGAACAACTCAAGAACCAAAGTAGTCAGTGCATGCGTATTACGAAAGGTTGTTGCAAGTATTTAAACAGTATAGTGGATTTGAAAATATTGGTGATAAGGATATGGGACAATTTGTGTAAAGGTTTGTGTATGGATTGAGATCAGAAATTAGTCAGATGATTCAGCAGCATATGCTTTGCTGGCAAAGTAAACCCATTGATGATATCTTGAAGTATGCAAAGTTTTGCAGTGAAGATATTGACGCAAAACACAAGAAATTGAAAGAAAAGATGATGTGGGCACAAGTGAAGTTAGCAGAAAATCAAGAGGCAAGTACTGGTTCTCAAAATGATAATCAGTCAAATGACCAGAATCAGAATAGTCAAGGATCGAATGGGAATAAAGGAAAAGGGCGAATGAGTAGAGAAGAAGCGAAAAGAAGTATCCTTGTCATGCGTGCGGAAAGCATGGACATTGGAAGAATGAGTGTAGAAACGTTCAACAGAATAATGGGGTAAATCAAAATTTAAATCCACAGATGCAGAATGAGGTGGTTGTGAACCAGCAGCAACAGCAACAGGTAGTTACTCCACAGTTACAGGTGCCACAAGCCCCTATGCCCAACTGTATGAACGCTCAAGTGCAGAGATACAGTGTGAACACCGGATTTCGTGGAGAGAGTGGTAAGAATACACAAACGGTTCAACAATTTTGGATGCAAAGTAATGAGAGTGATTCTGATGTTTCCCAATGACGGTGCCTGAGGGGGGAGGAAGAATGCGTGCTTGGCGCATCTTTGGCTGTAGATCAGTCAGGTCCATTTGTTGATGGAAAAGTGGAAGGTAAGGACATCACTTTCCTAGTGGATACTGGTGCTACCCTTTCTACTGCGAGAGCAGCAGAAATTCCAAACCTACCCCTCTGGGGAGAAACTATCCAAGTTGTAGGAGTCTCAAATAAGCAAATAAAAACCCCACTTACTAAACCAATACAAGTGAATATCGGAAATTTCAAAGATATGCATCGGTTTGTGGTGTGTGATTCAAGCCCAGTTAACTTGCTAGGGGGGGATTTGTTGTGTAAAATGAACTGTACCATCTATTGTACACCTGATGGTATTGCTTTCCAAACACATGATGAAGATATCACTTTCAAAATGATGCTAGCAAAACAAGGAACAGAAGTGGATGAGATGTTTCGCTTCTGACTGAAAGCAGTCTGCCTGATGAGCTGAGAGATACAGTGAGATCAGATGCGTGGGATTTTTCAGGAAAGGAAATTGGTCTGATGGCAAATGTAGACCCAATTAAAATAATGGTGAAAGAAGGTGCGATTTATCCAAGCACATGACAGTACAAAATGAGTCCAGAAGTAAAAGCAGGAGTTGCTCCAGTAATTGATCAAATGATTGAACAAGGTATTTTGAAAGAAATAATGGGCAGTCCTTGTAATTCGCCAATCATGGGCCTTAAGAAGCCTAGTGGCAAATATAGGATAGTGCAATATTTAAGGAAAATCAATAAGATAGTAGCACCCTGTTGTCCAGTAGTACCAAATCCAGCAGTGATTCTTTACCAGATACCTTGGGATGCACATTGGTATACAGTAATTGATTTGTGCCAAGCATTCTTTTCGATTCCTTTGCATATAGATAGCCAATATCTCTTCGCATTTCGGTTCGAGGATCGTGTTTTGGCATGGTGCGGAGTTCCTCAAGGGTACACTGAGAGTCCCTCGATTTTCAATCAAATCTTGAAAAAGTATTTGGAAACATTGGTTATGCCAGGAAATTCAGTTTTGGTTCAGTACATTGATGACCTATTGGTGGCATCAACGACAAGAGAGGCTTGTGTCATAGACACAATTGCTTTACTGAACCATTTGGCAGAAGGTGGACACAAAGTGTCACCAGAAAAATTACAGTTTTGCCAACAAGAAGTCAAATATTTGGGACACAAGATAGAAAAGGGAGTTAGAAAAGTGACACCAGAGAGAATAAAAGTGATTCGACAGATGAATCTGCCCAAAACTAAGAAAGAAGTACGAATGTTTTTGGGAGTGGTTGGATACTGTCGTCAGTGGATCAGTGGATTTTCATTGCTTGCAAAACCACTAATAAAATTGACACGAAAGGATGTGATAGATCCGATTGAATGGGTGATGAAAGTGAGGATGCATTCATAAAACTGAAGGATTGTTTGTGTCAAGCACCAGCATTAGGAATGCCTGACTATACTGAAAGAATTTGCTTTGTTCTGCTGTGAGAGGGAAGGATGTGCGCTTTCAGTACTAACCCAAAGACATGGATTGATGCGACGTCCAGTGGCATATTTTTCTGCCACTCTGGATTCTGTGGCCGCAGCATTGCCTGGCCGCCTAAAAGCAGTAGCTGCTACTTGTGTGAGTCTGTAGCAAAGTGTGTCTATTGTAATGGGACATCCCTTGAAGGTATATGTGCCACATTCTGTCGAGATCCTTTTAACAAGGACTCGAACTCAGCACTTGACCCCTAGTCGGCTGACTAAGTATGAAAGAGTGATCCTAGGTGCTTAAAATGTAAGCGTGATAAGATATACCACAGTGAATCCAGCAACCTTGTTGCCGGACCCATTCTGTGAAGAAGTAAAAGAAGAAGTTGTTCATGTATGTTTGGATCTAACAGAACTGTGTACAAAGCCCAGGCCGGACATCTTTGACGTCCCATTGGGAGAATAAGATTTTGTATTGTTTGTTGATGGGTCATGCTTGCGAAAACAAGATGGAGAACTGAGTGCTGCCTATGCTGTATGTACTATATCTGCTATTATAGAAGCATCCTGTCTAAAAGGAGTCAAGTCTGCACAAATAGCTGAATTGGTAGCTTTAACAAAAGCCTGCAAGATTGGGGAAAAATTGAGAGTAACCATATTCACGGATAGTCAATATGGTTTTGGGGTTGTGCATGATTTTGGCCAATTATGGATGCAAAGGGGATTTCTGACTTCTTCAGGTTCTCCTATCAGAAACAGTAAACATGTTAAAGAACTATTGGAAGCATTACAATTGCCAAAAGAAATCGCAGTGGTCAAGTGTGCTGCACATAAGTCAGGAAATGATTATGTGGCACAAGGCAACAAATATGCTGACCAAGTTGCACAATTTTGTGCTCGAAATACAATGTCTTTGAACAAAGGGTTGGAAAAAGAAACTACCAATTGCCAACTAATGTTTTTCTCTGCTTTTGAAACATGGGATGAAGTTAGACAGTTACAGGATGAGGCAGATGTAAAAGAAAAAGAATTCTGGATCAACACAGGTTGCACAAGAAGAGCCGATGATGAAGTATGGGTGTGTCCAGATGGAAGACCAATAATGCCAGTTTGTTGTCACAAATGACAAGAGTATATCATGGAGCTACACAAATTGGGAGGGATGCCATGATTAGACACTTCAGGCAGACATGGTATAATCCCAAGTTTAGGCTCATTGCAGAGAGTCTCTGCCAGCGCTGTTTGACATGTCAACAGCAGAACACAGGTAGAAAAACGTTTGTCAGTTGGGGAAAAATCGGAAAAGCAGAGGGACCATTTACAAGGCTGCACCTCAACTTTATAGAACTACCGCTGTGCAAAGGTTTGAAATACGCCCTTGTCATTGTGTAAATGAAAATAGAGAACCAACGGCGGACTCCGGTGGCCGCACCTCCTCGATGTGTTCCCCAAGTAATTGTTTAGTGGTATGTTGAAAGTCGGTGTGCACAATCAACTCCTGCACCCGCCGTTGTAGGATGCCAACTGCTGAGCAGATATACAGTATTTTGAGAACACTGGAGCGGTGCACTCCCAAGTGAGTATTATTTCAATAATGAAGCTCAATCAGTATCTTCGTTAAAAAAATATAAGTCTTTATTTTAAGCAATCCATAAGATTTATGCAAAGCATCAGCCAACGCGTTTCGTTCAATGGTTGAACTTCGTCAGGGCATTTGTGATTGTTGGTGAGTAGTGGCGAATGTTGCGCCGGTTTAAAAATGGGTCTAGGGGCCCAATCCAGTCTAGACCCGGTCCGAAGTGAAGAATCAGTGTGTCGATCTTTGACTGCGCCTGTGGCGTGGGCCTCCCTGATAAGAGCCCGGTTAATGTTCCTGCAGTCCATCGGGAATTCGTCTCAACTCGTGGAGTAGCAATCATTGTCATTGTGTGTCTGTTTTCTCGATGGGTGGAAGCCTATCCAACGAGAAGGAATGACAGCCTCACAGTTGCCAAATTACTGTTGAGGGAGCTCATTCCAAGATTTGGGTTTCCAGTCACTTTGGAATCAGATAGAGGACCTCATTTTAACAATGAGATAATTCGATTAATTTGTACAGCTTTCAAAATTGAGCAGAAACTACATTGTGCCTATCGACCAGAAGCATCTGGAGTGGTTGAGCAGCTAAATGGTACAATAAAATCCAGGTTAGGAAAGGTGTGTGCATCCACTTCACTGAAATGGCCTGATGCTTTGCCCCTTGTCTTGATGAGTCTTAGAAGCATCCCTGACAGAAGAACAGGATTGAGTCCTCAGGAAATACTCATGGGAAGAGCAATGAGACAAGCATTTGTACCTGGAAACAAACTGATGGCTATAACTGATGATCTAGTGTTGGACTATTGTAAAGGACTAGCTGATCTGGTACGTTCTGTGTCTCACCAGGTTGGAGAAGATGCAACCGCAACACAGCCGAATCAAGCTCATGATTTGAATCCAGGAGACTGGGTTGTGAAAAAGAAGCACACAAGAAAATCGTGTTTAGAACCCAGGTGGAAAGGACCTCATCAAATTATATTGGTCCCAACGACAGCAGTGAAATGTGCTGGCTTCCCAAACTGGATCCATGCCAGTCATACTAAAAGAGTCCCAAGTCCTCCTGAACGACAAGAGCAGCAACTGGTAGAACAAAGAAAAGAACCAGAAGCTGAAAGTTGTGAAGTTGAAGAAATCAGAGAAACAGACTCTGAAGAACGTATCGATGATGAACAACCAAGTACAAGTCAAGTAGGGTGGGCACTGGATACTGGGTCTCAGGAGACTGCTGTAGAGGCCGAGGAAGAGCAAGAGATTGAAAGACCAGAACGAATTGAAACTGAAAATCCAGATCAAGCTCAATCAGAAGAAGAAGAAAATGAGAGACTGACAGGTTCAGAACAAATTCAGTCAACAGAAGAATCTGCTGCAGGAAACTCAGATCAAGCTCAATCAGAATTAGAAAAAGAAGAACTAAAAGATCAAGAAGAAATTCAATCTGCAGAAAGACAAAAATTAGAAAGCCCAGAACAAGCTCAACTAAAAGAAAAGGAAAATAAAAGTACGTTAGAAATTGGCGAAGAAGGTGAAAAGGCAGTGCAGACGAAGAGAATCAGAAAGGGTGATCACTGGCCAAGTGGAGTAAAAGGACTGAGATATGTTCTGAGAAGAAAAACAGGGAAAGAATTAGAACAGGTAAACGAAATATCAAGTCAAACTGAAGAAGAACATCCAAGAAGGAAATCTTTACAAAAATCAACAAGAGTGAGAGCTCCAAATAGAAAATATAAGGCTCCTGAATGGACATATATCATCCTCGATGACTTTGAGAATCTTGATCTAAATGAAGGACAAGAAAATGTCACAAATGAAAGAAGTGACGAAAGCAAATTGAGACCACCTTAAGAGAAAAGACTGTGACACGGAAGGTGGAAATTTTACAAACAAGTAAAGAAAAGAATAAAAGAACCAGATGAAGAAAAGAAATTAAAGACAAAGGGGAAAACAAAAGACAAAAAGCTGTTGAAGTGTGGGATCACACAAAGATTTTATATTTATATTTATAGTTTAATTTTTAGAAACTTTTAGAATTTAGAGGAAAATAATTTAGAAATAGGTCAATTTAAAACACTAAAAATGGCACAAACGAAAGTGACTGAACATCTAAAATCTAGTTTAAAACGTAGATGTGTTAAATGTTGTTTGTGCAGTATTTTGATACTAATGTTAATGTGGTTGTTACTAACTGTTGTGATACCTATTTTAATGGTAAATAACGACCGAAATAATACTAATACAAGTGATCAGGTGAATGCAGCTACTAAAGGAACAACTACCACTAATTTAGAGCAAAAAGATGAGACCATGTATCAACATGGCAGATTAAATAGAGATCCATCATTAAATGTGTTTACTAAACTTCTATATGAATATGTAGATACAATGGATGTAAGTGATTGTTATGTTTGCATGAAATTACCTTTGTCTGTCTCAGAGGGAGTAACCTATCACCATCTTCCTTTAACATATGGTGTGTCATGTAGTGTTGTGTCCAGTCTGTTCTATAAAGCAGGCAAATTGCAGTATTATTATTCTAACATGGATTTAGTATTCCCAGAGATTCCTATTAGGAGAAACCTAAACCCAGTATTTAGTGCTAAAGATGAGGAATTTATGGGCGAGTTTTTACTAACAACAAACCCAATAGACATAACATATGCGCATAAAAACAATTTAACATGTATGTTGCGAAATGAAGAAAAAGATTTTCTAAATTTAGTAGAGGACAGAAGGCAGGATTTTCAAATGAAATCTGTTGAACAGAAGTCAAATGTACCTCCATGGGCTAATAAGGAAGGGGACTATAAGAAAGGCGAGACTCATGCTGCAATGTCCCTAGATTTGTCAAAAATGGGGAAATTCTGTCTGCATAGACTAAAAACGGACTATAACAATATTTTCATTGGTTCTAGTGAATGTGAACACACCTTCCTAATCATGGGGGGATGGTGATTAAAAGGGGGAACTGATCCCGTCTTTCCGGGAATATATTATGTGTGTGGTAAGAATGCCTATTATAGGTTGCCCACACGATGGTATGGTAGTTGTTATATTGGGATAGTATTTCCAAAAGTGTACCACATTACTAAGAACAATGAAATGAATGTAATAAGTCAAGGACTAAAACGAACTAAAAGAACACGTTTTTCAGAAATAGTAGGTGATATATTTGGTGCACTGATACCGTCAGTTGGAGTCATACTGAATTCGCATAAGATACGTAAATTGTCAACAGTAGTTGATCGTCTATCGACAGATACTGCTGGGGGATTCTTAATGATTAATACTGAAATGGTTGCAATTAGATCTATGGTTTTGCAAAATCGGCTTGCTCTTGATATATTATTGGCAAAAGAGGGTGGAGTATGTGGCATGTTGAAAGTCCAGCATTGCTGCACATATATCCCAGACAAAAGTTAAGGTATTGAGGGATATATTAAGAATATTACAAAGATTCATGACGATTTGACCTGGAGGTTGACGGTGTTTGGGAAAGACTTAGTAAAAGTATTTCCACTATAGGTAGTTGGTTTTCCACTTTAGGGAGTAGTCTATTAGGGAAAATCCTAATACCAGTAATTTCTATAACAATAGTAGCTCTGATAATGATAATGACATATAGATGTTGCAAGAATAAAACAAAAGCAAGCATGGTAGCTGAAATAAAGAATAAAAGAATGGGAAGAAAGAGAAACAGAGAAGAAATTGAATTAGAAGAGATGAAAGAAAGTTTATATGATAAAATGAAAGGAGTAGGCATGAAGAGGAAAATTGAAGAGTTAGAAGAAAGAAAGGAAGATACTAAAAATTAAATGAATAAAAGTTGGCACTTGGTAATGATGGGTATTTTGTGATGGCTCAAAAATGCTATCAGAGGGGGGATTGATGGAGCAAGGATTCGAGAAAATGAAACTTGCTCGAATGAATCCTCCATTAACCTTTACTAATCATTAAATTAGTAGATGAGACAAAACTAATATACACCGGACACAGATACATGGGAGAAAAAGCTTACGCATGCTTGAATTAATGAGAAATTAAATGCTGCACGATTAAAACCCACTTTAACTTGCAAAAACGCTTTGCGCATGTGCAAACCCGAATTACGCACAAGTAACGTGACTAACTCACTTTGAGAGGGAAAACCTCACGCATGCGCAAGAAGGACTAAAACGTGGTCTTGAGGTACCGCATGCCCAGCATATGCTTGCTTGATTTAAAAGAAAGCTGCTGCTATTAACGCTTTTGCCCAAGAGTAATAATAATTACATGGGATAGAGTAGAAGTGAGTGGTGAACAGTGAGAATTACATGTTTAAGAAAATAACATCTGTTTATGATTCTTTTGTTAATAGTGTGCATTTGGGCCTGTTAATCCATGACTGAAAAAGAAAATGTTGAAAGCTGCGCATGCTCAATGAGTCCATGAAATGACCCGGTGACCGAGAGAGAGCTGAATGACTGCCAAGATCCAAGGACAGAAAGGATGGGTAAAGAAGAAGATGTATCGCTCATCTATGAAGCCTGTATTAAATAAATTACGGCATTTGCAACAAAATATGCATGTGAGAACAAAATATATGAATGAGTCGAAGGGGCAGGGTTAGCAAACAATAGGTTTTACTAATAAAAATGAATAAGTCAGCCTGGTATGATGAAGACTCCCCTAACCCCGTCCAATCATATTCTGTAGTTTAGTAAATTTGCAACACTTGAGGGTGGGACATGAAGAAATAAAGACTATAACTAGAGTGACTTGAATTAAGTAGATTAACGCTGCTGATGGAGAGATGATTCGATGGAGCTGTGAGAGAAATACTGCTGCTGGGAGCTGAGCAGAGAGAGAGAGAGAGAGACGAGAGCGGACTTGGAAGATCCAAACTACTGCCTGATTAGATTGGAAGATTGCAGAAGAATATCGAGGAGGGAGAGAGTGTAAGAGAGGGAAGTGCCCTGGTGCGTCGGGTTTGTAGAGAAGTCTAGTAAGTATCAGATCTGTCCTGATCCTATCCTATAATCTTTGTCTCCTGATCCTAAGTCAGGGGACCCCCACTAGTCCTTTGGCCAGAGGGGTGGTTTTCCAGTTATCTTCATTAGGTAAATGTCATTCTATCCAAAATTTGCATATTTCTTTGCAAATGTATTATAAATGTGCCTTTTGTCTCTCATCTATCCACTCTTATGCGTTTGATTTTGTTGAATGAGCTTGTGTAATTGAATGTATTGTGCTATATGATTGTTCTCTCTCCCACTTAAAGAAAGATGGAGTTTGCACTGTGTACTTGTAATTGATGAGCGTTCAACTTAATGACTGAAATTTTAGATAAACGTATTATTATTATTATTATTATTCAGAGTCTGTGGTTATTTCCCTAAGGATTTTAGTTAAGAAGTTGTTAATATCACCATCAACTAACTCAACTAATGGTCCATCAACCAGAGGAAGAGTGTTGATTCGTGAAGATTAGTTAGACATGATACTGTAATTGATTTGTGGTTACAGGGAAATAACTAATCAGAACTTAAGTGAATTATAAAAACTTGACCTTTTCAGCGGAATTGGCCAGGGAATGCAAAAATGATCATATTTGGATAAAATGTATATGGGCCATTTGAAAAGTTCAGTTTTTGGTGTAAAAATATCCAACCCTGGCCTCTTCGTGCTGGATCACCACCACCACCACCAATACCACCACTACCACCACAACCAATACCACCACCACCAATACGACCACCAATCCAATACCACCACCACCAATACCAATACCACGGCCAATACCAATACCAATACCACCACCAATATCACCACCACCAATACCAACACCACCACCACTACCAATACCACCACCACCACAAATACCACCGACCCTTGACCTTGCCAGGTAGGTCGCTCCCCCACCACACAGCTCCGCCTGTGGTGCCCTACCCGCTGCTGCTGCTGGTAAGCTCGCCCCCCTGTTTGCTGCCTCTGTGCCCGTTTTTGCCTTTTGCTTCCCCTCGTTTGCCTTCTGTACCCCTCGCTGCCCCCGTATTTTGTGTCCACCTTTGCCTTCTGTACCTCTCGCTGCCCCCGTATTTTGTGTCCACCTTTGCCTTCTGTACCCCTCGCTGCCCCCGTATTTTGTGTCCATTTTTGCCTTCTGTACCCCTCGCTGCCCCTGTTTTCTTGTGTCCCCCTTTGCCTTCTGTACCCCTCGCTGCCCCGGTTTTTTGTGTCCACCTTTGCCTTCTGTACCCCTCGCTGCCCCTGTATTTTGTGTCCACCTTTGCCTTCTGTACCCCTCGCTGCCCCTGTTTTCTTGTGTCCACCTTTGCCTTCTGTACCCCTCGCTGCCCCTGTTTTCTTGTGTCCACCTTTTCCTTTCTGTACCCCTCGCTGCCCCCGTTTTTTGTGTCCACCTTTGCCTTCTGCACCCCTCGCTGCCCCCGTATTTTGTGTCCACCTTTGCCTTCTGTACCCCTCGCTGCCCCCGTATTTTGTGTCCATCTTTGCCTTCTGTACCCCTCGTTGCCTCTCTCCGCTCCCGCCGCTGCGTCCCCTGCGGCCCCGCCCCCCTGACTGCCCATTCGCTTCCCCTGCCTCCCGCCTCCCAGCTGCTCCTCCCCCCCACCTCCCCATATATGGCGGCCGCTGTGCGGCCGTGCCGCTGGCGTGCCGCAAGCCCGTCTGCGCCCGTCCGCGCCTGGACCGCGCCCAGTGCCAGAACTCCTGGGCCATGCGCCCCCCGCTCCAGCCTCGAGGACCGACGCCGATACGATGCCACCACACTCCACGCTCTCCCCCCGGACGGACACACAACTGCTTCAAGGCCGCCCCGAAACGCACTCATGGTCCCTTCACCTGCCGGAACTGCAGCTACACCAGCCTCAGAGCCACCGAAGCGCCCGCCAAGAAGGACCTCAACCACCTCCGATGCATCCTACTGAACACCCGCTCTGCACGTAAACACGCCGTCGAGCTCTGGGACCTGCTCGACACATCATCACCAGACGTCGCCTTCCTGACAGAGACCTGGATGAAAGACTCCTCCGCACCCGACATCGCCATAGCCATCCCAGACGGCTATAAGATCACCCGCAGAGACCTCATCAACGGAGTAGGAGGAGGAATCGCCATCGTCCACAAGAACTCCATCAGGGTCTCGACCAGCACCGACGACTTTCTCTGCACCGGCCGAACATATGCACTTCCAGATCCACACGGACCCCAACACCACCCTTAGAGGCACCCTTGTCTACAGACCCCCTGGGCCCCGACCCCAGTTCAGCGACTCCATCGCCGACTTCATCAGCACGCACGCCCTGACCTCTACTGACTACATCTTCCTCGTAGACCTGAACTTTCACCTGGAGAACAACGACAGCAACTCCACCACCCTGATCGACAACCTCGCCAACCTCGGACTGAGACAGCTCGTCACAACACCGACCCATTCCGCCGGCCACACGCTCGACCCCGTCTTCTCCTCAATCTCCCACGTCTCCTTCAACCACACCACGGAACTCCTCTGGACCGACCACCGCTCCATCCACTTCACCTTCCAGAAACCCACCACACACCACCGCACCCAACAGATCCCACGCCGCTGCTGGAGCAAAGTCACCGAAGACCAACTACGGGCAAACCTCGCTCTCAGCCCTCCCTCCGACCCATCCAACACCGACAACGCTGCCTGCAACCTCAGACGATGGATAGACGACTGTGCCAACACCCTCGCCCCGCTGAAAAAACTCACCTACAGTGACACCACCAGCTGGTTTACCCCGGAACTCCTAGCGTCCAAGCGTACCTGCCGGAAACTAGAGAAGAAATGGCACAGTGATAAGACACCGGACAGCCATGCAGCCCACAAAGACTCCATCCGTAACCACCACCACCTCATCAGGTCCGCCAAGAGAATCTCCTTCAAAGACCGCCTCAACAACAACGCACAGAACAGCAAGGAGCTCTTCAACATCGTGAAGGAACTCTCCAACCCCAGCTCCAACACCAACGACATCCCGCCGTCGCAAGCCCTGTGCGATTCCCTCGCCACCTTCTTCCACCGCTAGATCGCCGACATCCACGACAGCTTCAACACCCAGACAGCCCCAACTCAGATCGATGCACCAGACCCACCGCACACCATCTACCACGACCCCTTGCCAGCCGGGGCCAGCGTGAACATCGATGACACCATCAAGACCATGAGCACAATACACTCCGGCTCCCCGTCAGACCCTTTCCCGCACCACATCTTCAACAAGGCCAGCAGCTCCATCGCACCCCACCTGTGCAACGTTATCAATCTCTCCTTCGAGACAGCGACCTTCCCAGAGAGCTGGAAACACGCAGAGATCAACGCCCTACTCAAAAAACCCAAGGCGGACCCGAGAGACCTCAAGAAGTTCCGGCCCATCTCCCAGCTTCCGTTCCCAGCCAAGGTCATCGAGAAGATCGTCAACAAACAGCTAACCCGATACCTCGAAGAAAACAGCATCCTGGACCCATCCCAATCAGGGTTCCGCAGCAACCACAGCACTGAGACTGCCCTCAGCGCCGCCACTGACAACATCAGGACCCTGCTGGACAACGGTGAGACCGCAGCCCTCATCCTGCTGGACCTCTCTGCCACCTTCGACACTGTCTGCCACCGCACTCTACGCGCACACCTCCACCACGCAGGGATCCGAGACAAGGCCCTGGAATGGGCCACCTCCTTCCTCGCCGGCAGAACCCAGAGAGTCCGCCTCCACCATTCCGATCCGAAGCCTCCGAGATCATCTGCGGCGTACCCCAGGGATCATCCCTCAGCCCAACACTGTTCAACATCTACATGGCCCCGCTCGCACGCATCGCCAGACAGCACGACCTCAACATAATCTCCTACGCCGACGACACTCAACTGATCCTCTCCCTCACCAAGGACCCCTCGCCACCAAATCCAACCTCCATGAAGGAATGAAGGCCGTCGCCGATTGGATGAAGATCAGCCGACTAAAGCTGAACATGGACAAGACAGAGGTCCTCATCCTCGGCTCCAACCCCTCAGCCTGGGACGACTCCTGGTGGCCAACGACACTGGGAGCAGCTCCGACACCCACCGACCATGCACGCAACCTGGGAGTCATCCTCGACTCAACGCTCTCCATGGCCAAGCAAGTCAACGCAGTCTCCTCCTCCTGCTTCAACACCCTCCGCATGCTTCGCAAGATCTACAGGTGGATCCCGACAGATAAAAGAAGAACAGTCACCCAGGCCCTCGTCAGTAGCAGACTTGACTATGGGAACGCCTCTGCACGCCTGATCCTCGACGTACCACGCCACAGCCACATCACCCCCCACCTGAGGAACCTGCACTGGCTCCCCGTCGACAGGAGAATCTCCTTCAAACTCCTCATCCACGCACACAAGGCACTCCACAAGACTGGCCCAGCCTACCTCAACAGACGACTCTTCTTCTACGTCCCCAACCGCCAGCTCCGCTCCGCCGACCTCTCCCTCGCCACCGTCCCTCGCATTCGAAGAACAACCACCGGCGGCAGATCCTTCTCACACCTCGCCGCCAAGACCTGGAACACCCTTCCACTAAGCCTACGACAGACCCAAGACCTGCTGACCTTCAGGAGGCTACTCAAGACCTGGCTGTTCGACCAGTAGCAGCAACCCCCCCTTTTTTTCTCCCCAGCGCCTTGAGACCCTCGCGGGTAAATAGTGCGCTCTACAAATTCTGTGATTGATTGATTGATTGATTGACACCAAGACCACCACCAATACCACTGTCACCATCAATACCACCACCAATACCACCACCACCACCACTAATACCACCACCAATACCACAACTACCACCATTACCACCACCACCACCACTACCACCACCAATACCATCACCACCAATACCACCACCACCAATGCCACCAACACCACCAATACCAGCACCACCAATACCACCACCACCAATACCACCACCACCAATACCACCAATACTAATACCAATACCACCACCACCAATACCACCAATACCAATACCACCACCACCAATACCACCACCTCAGCGCCTCTTGCTCACTGGTAATAGCAGGGGCAGTGGACGAGGCCGGAGCTGCAGCCGAGACCATCCCTCCCTCCCTCCATGCCTGCCATAAAGCACAGCCCGCCCTGCACCAGGAGGTGAAGCCAGGGCCCTACGACAGCTGGAGTGTTTTTTATTATGCCAAAGAAAGCAATGACATTACGCAATGCCACACTGCACACTCAAATCACGGCGAGGGCAGGAAATAGCTCCCCCCCCTCCCGCTCTTCCTCCTGAGCCACGACAGTGTAATCACAGAGCGAAAGGTATTGGAGCGCTTTGTCAGTGTTTATAGCTTGGATCATATGTAACTCTCACTTCACACTTTGGGGCCGATTCCGATTCGGGCCGGAAAACGTACCGACCGACTCGGTCCGGGAATAAAGTCCGACCGACACGTACCGGCGCCGTACGACCCTGGTAGTACGATGAAATGCATGTGAAATCAGACCGACTCGGACGGAATACAAAACGACCGACCGAGCCGGACGGAAACAAGCCATCCGGCCGGGAAATCACGCGAAACGAACCGACCGACACGCACCCGGATTGAACCCGAACGAAACGTACCCGCGAACTCCGACCCGCGTAGTACGATGCTGTGCGTGCAAAACACGACCGACTCGCCCGGAGCACAAGCCGTACGACCGACACGCATACAAAACCCAGCCGAAGCAACCCAATACTACGCGACCGACTCGTACGCCGCATATGAAACCTAGCTGACACACAGCGGGAACGAGTCGGACAAGATCGCACCAGACAACTGCAGCGTCCTACTCGGACACAAGAACAACTCCTACATGCACCAAAAACACCAAGGAAAAATTAGAAAAAAAGGGCCAAACAAGCAACCACAAAGCCAATAAATACAGGGAGTGAAAAAAAATGGAACAAGGACACACCTCCAACTCCACCTACATAAAGGCCACAAATCCCTACCATGATCCTTTGCAAATTCCACTGACCTGCCAGCACACAACACCATCACACAGCAACCACAGACACACTCACAGCTCATACATCACACAAGCCACACACCATTACCACACCTACAAATAGCACCCTCACACACACCCAGCTAAATCTACACTCACACCCCCCACTTGCACACACACACATCAATCACCACCACCACCCATCACCATGCCCCCAAAGAAGAACCATAAGTTCCTAGATAGTGAATTGGAAGTCCTGGTAGACGAGATCCTGAGGGTAGAGCCACAGTTGTTTGGTACATTGGTACAACAGACCCCCATGTCGCAGAAAACCAAGATGTGGGCGAGGATTGTCGACAGGGTGAACGCACAATCACCATGTTTGCGCACAAAGGAAGACATCCAGAACAGGTGGTATGATGTGCGCAGGAGGGTCCGGGACCTACTAAAAAGGACTACCTCCTCAGCCAGCACACCGGCAGTGGCCCTCCTGCAAAACCAGTATACCTCAGGCACTGGGAGGAGAAGGTGCGGGCCATCCTACCACCAGTGAGCGTATACGGACTAACAGACATCCCAGAGCCTGGTGAGTACACAACTAATATACACAATATGGTGTGACAACACACACACATCACAGTCAAGGGGATAGGCAAACCATGCACCCTCAGCAAATACACAGCAACCAAAAGATATTCATCCCAAGATGTGAATGCTAGTCAGACAAACACAATACCTCCCATCTCATAGTGATATGTAACTGTGTCATGACATGTACAAACCTAACAACAAATACAGCAAGGCAGTGGCACAAATAGAACCAACAAACACTCCCAGATATTTAAACACCACTAGAACACCACCTCACAGGGAAGCTCACTGAAAGGAAGGAAGTCTGTGTATGCTGGTCAAGTCAGTGTAGCCAATAGCATGATGGGAGTGGTAGTCACAGATATTGGTCACACCCACAATTGGCCCATCAACACCACCCTGAACCATGCTCACATCACAGGGAGTGGAAAACAACTGACAAGATGGCTGACACTGGGTACTGCTGGGGGAGCACAAGGCCCTGCTGGGAACTGTGCAACAACCAACAGCAGGACACCACTGACTGACATCCTGAAAGACAACTTGCACTCCCTGCAATGGAAGCACGTTCCATGGTGGGATATCTGGCTGGGTGGGAAGGAGGACTCACAGCACTGACCATAGTTACAAGCACCTCCACTCACACACCCCCTCAACACTAACTCCACATAACCCACCTGGGAGAATGCAATGCCTCACATCCTAACTGAAGATCCCACAAAGAACCACCACCCTGGGTTATGCTGTGTGAAGCACAGGGACACTCTTGGGACTTGTAGCCAAACAACTGCCAGGACAACACTCCCAGCCATCCTGTCAGCACAGGCACCCCACCCCACCGGGAAGCAGAGTCAAAAGGAAGGAAGGATGGGCATGCTGGGAAGGGGGTGGAGGCAATAGCATGATGGGAGTGGTAGTCACAGATCAACATCTCACACCCACATGGCCCAGCAAGTTAGCACTGAAGCATGCACACCTCACAGGGAGTCAAAAGCCACTTCAAAGATGTCTGACACGGGCCACAGCTGTGGGGAGCACAAGGCCCTGCTGGGAACTGGGCACCAACAAACAACAGGACCACACTGCCAGCCATCTTGCCATTGCTGTCACACTCACACACAGTGAAGTCCACTCAAAAGGAAGGAAGTATGGGCATGCTGGGAAGGGGGTGTAGGCAATAGCATGATGGGAGTGGTAGTCACAGATGTTGGTCAGCCTCACAATTGGCCCATCAACACCACCCTGAACCATGCTCACATCACAGGGAGTGGAAAAGGACTCACAAGATGGCTGACACTGGGTACTGCTGGGGGAGCACAAGGCCCTGCTGGGAACTGTGCAACAACCAACAGCAGAACACCACTGACTGACATCCTGAAAGACAACTTGCACTCCCTGCAATGGAAGCACGCTTCATGGTGGGATAACTGGGCTGGGGGAGAAGGAGGCCCGGATGGCAAGCAAATACCACCAATGCTGGTCATGCACACACCTCAACATTCACATTGACATGCCACAGGTTGGCAGGACAATGTGCTACACCAATATCACTCTCTGACTGTCACAATTTAGGAGAATGCAATGTCCAGGCCCACATCCAGAGGTACAGTCACAACTGTCAGGTGTTTGAACAATTGATGCCAGTAGAAACATAACATACAATCTGTGTCTCTCCCCAAAACAGGTGATGATGGGGACACAGCAGCAGACGAGGAGGAGTCCCTGTCCCAGGCTCCAGGGAACACTGAGCTCACTGGTGTGGATCAGCCTCTGCACTCCTCGGATGGCGAAGAACCAGCTGGACCCTCCGGTGTGAGTCATCATGCAGCACCAGCAGGACCAACATCTGCACCCTCTGCACCCACCCCTCCAACAACTGCCAACACACAGGCCACCCCTGCCAACACGGACAGACCAAGGACCACAGATGACAACAGCGCAGGGACCCAGACCCAAACTGGAGCTGGTGACAACGAGCCCAGGAACAACACCCAAGTGGGCCCACGGTCACCTGTGCATGCCACCGCAGGTCCTGCACGTGTCGCCAGGGGTGGTGGGAGGGGTGGTAGACATAGGTCGCTCTTTGCAGAGGGGTCTGGACTGCATGATGACCCACAACTGGCACGCATCGCGGATGCGTACCAGACTAGCACCGGAGAGGTCAGCCAGGTAGTGGGGATCCTCAAGGACATACAACAGCAGCAGGCTGCCCATCATGCCCGCTTGGACTCCCACATGTCCCGTGTCGAGACACACATGTCACGTGTCGAGACACACATGTCTGGCATGGAGTCCAAGTGGGACACATTGGAACAACTGACAGCGGTGCATAGGGACATACTGACATGCCTCCGCCAGATCAGCACCAACATGGCCACACCTCCCTGTGTGCCCACAACATCTGCTGCTGAAACAACTGCAAATGCCACAGGGAGGGAGGAGGACTCTGGCAGAGAGTCCCCTGCACCGCCGCAGCCTGCACCTGAGGGTCCCCCCCAAGAAGAGGGGCCGTCCGAGGAGGCCAAACTGAGAGGCCGATGGCCATCTACATCCCCCAGGAAGCCAACACCTGTTCTGGAACTTTTCCTCTGTGTGCAAACTGCACGCCCTGTCGAAGCCAACCCAACTCTCCCACATGACATGGGGAGCTCTAGTTGGCCAAATTCATCAGATGACTGTGGACTTTACTCTGGACATCTCAGCTACCAAGACTTCCAAATCACATGGGAACTTTGGATTCCAATTTCTATGTACAGCACCCACCATCCTGTGCACCATTCTCACACCTGTATGTAAATAAACTCACCAATACACCATATCTGCCTCTGTTGTGATTCCAACGTGCTCTCTGTCATGGAGATGGTGATCAGAAAAATGACACTGTGCATGCTAACTGCTACAGCAAGTCCAACACCGTCATGTCAGTCATGGCGACGTGACACATATGAGGGAGACACACCACTAGGGCCACACAACACATACACACCAGGGCCATCAGACTCATCACCTATACTGATGTTGCAACTAAATACAGTGGAATGCACAGACACGCCACCTATTCACAGTCTGTCAACTAGACTACAGGTGCAGTAAGCAAATGTCAGTCAGATGTGTGACCACAGACAACGCACATCCCAAAGTGAAGCACAGGTTTATTACACATTTGCAACATGTTGTTTCCACTACAAATGCTAGCTAATCCAACCTGGCTGTGGCCACAAAGTCAAAAAGTGCAGAAGATAGAAAGTCCAGGGGTGTGTGGCACATCACCTGTAGGGAAACGACTGCTTCCACCTTGCAAGTTGATTCATGGATTCGTGGGATCCAAGTTGATCAAACAACTCCGGCAGCACCCTGTGAAGGACAGACATGACACACAGTCAAAACCACTGAAGAACAGCACAGAACGGCAATACTCATGTCTAATACATGTCACGAGATAACTACACAAAACCAAGTTAGCATGTCAACACTGTTGGGCAGTACAGACCACCTGCAAGGACACATCGCTGCACGCATCCAGTCAAGTAGCACATGGCCACACTCAAACAGCAACAGAGCACCACACACACATATCATGCAAACTCAAATCATTGACATTACAACCCTCTGGAGACTCACATTCAGCTGAAGAAGTTGGTGATGAGCTGTGTGCGGACATCACCTCATCATCATCATCATCATCTTCACTGGCATCGTGACCCAGGCCAGGATCTTCCACAGGTGGCGGACGTTGGTCATCGTCATCCAGGATGAGAGGCAACTCCTTCCGCACTGCCAGGTTGTGCAGCATGCAGCAGACGATGACAATCTTGCACACCTTTGCTGGGGCATATGGGAGGGCCCCTCCTGTCTTGTCCAGGCAGTGGAAGCGGCTCTTCAGGAGACCAAAGGTCCGCTCAATCACCCTCCTCGTCCGACCATGTGCCTCATTGTAGCGCATCTGGGCTGGTGTCACAGGGTTCCTGAGGGGTGTCAGCAACCACGGCATGTTGGGGTATCCCGAGTCACCTACAGACAGACAATTGCACATTAGCCGATTTGAAAATGTGTGCGGAAAACAACATAGCAGAACACACACAATGGTACAAAGTCAGTACACACCAACAAGCCAGGCACGCTGGTTCGGCATCTGTGACATCATCCTCGGGATGCGACTACTCCTCATCACGTAGGCATCGTGTGCCGAACCGGGGAAACGGGCACACACATGTGTGATGGTCATATCTGCAAGACATACCACCAGAGCATTGATCGAATGGTAATGTTTACGGTTCCGGTATGCCTGCTCATGTGCCTGTGGTGGTATCAAAGCCACATGTGTCCCATCAATGGAGCCAATTACATGTGGCATCCTCCCCAGGGCATAGAAGTCACTCTTGACGTCAGTGAGTCGTTGACGTGTTGGGAAATAGATGTACTGGTTCAGGTAAATCAACATTGCCCCCAAAACATCGCGTAGCACACGGCTGAACATAGTCTGTGACATCCCACCGGCAGTCGCCACAGTGTGTTGAAAGGTACCGGTGGCAAAGAAGTGTAGGGCTGCCATCACCTTCACCTTGGGGGTCAGCGCTGTAGGATACGGACGGCCAGGCTGCAAATGTGGGTCCAACCGCACTGCCAAATCCTCAATAAGCTGCCTGGTGAAGTGGTACCGTCGGATGCTGTCACGTTCCACCATCGTTGCCAGGTCTGGGAATGGTCGATGGACAGCAGGAGCCCTGCAGTGCATAGGTGAAGAAAGCAAGATTGTCAGTCACCCCAACTATGTGCCGTTCACCATACTCAATTTCACATGATACATCATTAACAAACACAAGTACTTGATGTGTGTGTCGTTCTGTTTGGACATATATGGCACCTACATGGACATCATCTAACATCTCTGTTCAACAAGTGTTGACAACAGGTTCCAGGGTGTGCTATGGGAAACCATTAGGCTGTGTCACAGTACCCATTTACTGCTCTCACGTTCCACACACATACCACAGTGACATGTCTGGACAGATGCTCCACAGGCATCACAGCTCATTGACAGGTAGATTCCCAGGGACCCTGTCTTGCCACATGGACACTGGCATGACATTGCGTATCATGTACACGTCAGAGAAACTAACATGACACCCACAGGTAGTGGCCCCTGTAGCCTCTGCAGGACAGACATGGACGTCTGTGACACACACATACACAACATCAAAGTTCATGCACAAACCACCTGGATGTGGAGACTGTCTCCCATTGTGCACATGGAGTCAGAGACATGCGAAACACAACATGCACAGAGACTGCGGAGGGACATCACAATTGTGGCAATGGGCCACCCTGTGACGTACATGCCTTCCCACATGTGAGCCTGGGGGTATGTGACATGTCATACACATACACAACCTGGAAATGTGACCATGACACATGCCCATAAATGAAAAGTTGCACACCACAGTGGTCAGGTGCACAACACACAAAGGACCCTGTCCCCATGATCACGTGCACAGCCTGGGTGTGTCTGCCCCCAAATGCCATCCCAAAAACCACATGTTTACCCCCATACACAGATAAGGTTATGCTGCCACACATGCCTTAGATACAGTGTGGACTGGGTGTGGTGTTGTAGGTGTGCCCCTGAGTCCCTGGAAAGTATATGTGGCTGGCATAGGTTCACCAGTGACCAGCATGGTGACATATGCGTGTGACCTGTCCAGGGACGCGTTGAACAGCAATGGACCGATCGGTGTGCCCGGCCGGCCCATTGCATTGTATGTGAGCGGGTACGCGTTGTATCCCGGGTACGCGTTGTACAGCAATGGACCGATCGGTGTGCCCGGCCGGCCCATTGCATTGTATGTGAGCGGGTACGCGTTGTATCCCGGGTACGCGTTGTACAGCAATGGACCGATCGGTGTGCCCGGCCGGCCCATTGCATTGTATGTGAGCGGGTACGCGTTGTATCCCGGGTACGCGTTGTACAGCAATGGACCGATCGGTGTGCCCGGCTGGCCCATTGCATTGTATGTGAGCGGTTACGTGTTGTATCCCGGGTACGCGTTGTACAGCAATGGACCGATCGGTGTGCCCGGCCGGCCCATTGCATTGTATGTGAGCGGGTACGCGTTGTATCCCGAAATACGCGTTGTACAGCAGTGGACTGAACGGTGCACACACATTGGCTGGGGCCTGGCATGGCAACGGACGCGTTTTCGAAGCTCCAACAAGTCTGATGCAGTGAATTCAGTTGGCCAGCCACAACAATGTTGCAAAATCATGGGTGTCATGAAGTTGAAGATTTGAAGGATGCTGTGGGCGTGTATTAGTGCTGCTATTCCATGGATTGGTCAGATTCAGAAGATGCAAACGACTTGGACCTATCACTTTGGACACATGGGACAGTATCTGCCTCTGCAGCACACATATAATGCTGGCTGTTCCCCTGAGAGCTCACTTGCCTGCACTACATGCTCCAGGACGACATCTGCCACCAACACTGCTGCTGTTTATGCATCCTCTGGCTCCTGCAATGGCACGTACTGTGGAGAGAGCCCCAGCCTTCAGCCTTGAGGAGAACCAGGCCCTGCTGGACAGCCTCCTTCCACAGTACAGCAAGCTGTATGGGAAACCAGGGGAGCAGGTGAGTGTGCTGTCCACTGCCTCACTAATTGTGCATGTTGTCTGACTAGCAGGGCTTTCAGTGTGCACACCACTGGCTAGCATGCCCACTGAGTAGTTGTCACACCCCAAAGTGTGTAGTTACATGCACTGAACTGGTACAGTGCAGTAACAGTGCATTCCAACTAGGTTTACTTCCCATGCAATGATACCATGTAGTGACTGCTGGCAAACTGTTCATAGCCATTGTTGCACTGCCTGTGTACATCATATGCCCCTGTGATTGAGACATGTATATCCAACTGTGTGATGCACGTATATGTTGCATGTGTAGTAATGGCCTTTTCACTTTGTCATCCTCACAGGTTGATGCCCACCAGAAGCAGGAAATCTGGCTGACCATCGCCCGGAAAGTAAGATCCGTGGGGGTCTACAGGCGCAGGATCCGCAACTGCCAAAAGAGGTGGCAGGACCTTCGTGGCTGGACCCGGAGGATCGCAAGGGTCCAGCTGAAGCTGTCGCCTCCTCGCAGGAGGGGCAGACACCGGACCCTGACTCCCCACATGCTCCGGATCCTGGCGGTGGTCTTCCCTGACCTGGATGGGCAGCTGAAGGACAGACAGCAGCAAGGAGGGGGTGAGTCCATGACTGCACTGTGCACTTTGTCTGACATGCTATGTGCCCTCCTCTGGCCTGGTTAAACTTCCACAGTACATCAGTCATGTGGTCCAGGACCCATGTCCCTCATTTGTTACATGCCCACTTCTCCTCTGATACGCATATGTGTGGCCCTTATAGTCAGGAAATTGTGTCATTTGGGGACTGTGTCATTGCATTTAGCTTTGCTCAAGCTGGGGGACAGCATTTGTTCCTGTGACTATGTTGTGCGATTCGTGGGTGGGTCAATTGCTTACACAATGCCTAAGTTCTGACATGTAATCTGGGTGTAACTTTGATATGTGGTCCGCTTGCTGCTCTGACTCACCACATGTCCCTGGGGAATTTGGCACACACACATGCTGCTGGTGGGAACAATGTTTGGGCCTCAGGAGTATGTGTATCCAGTGTGTCACACATGCTTAGCCACCTGCCTACTGTCCAGGACTCATCCCTCTTACAGGTGGAGCTGGACAGTCATGCCTACTCCAGGGCATGCAATGCACTCTGTACTCCCACTCCCGTGTATCATCTGGCATGTTGTGATCAGTGTAATGTACCCTCAGGTGTCTGCCTCTGTCTCATTGTGCTGTGTCTTCGTTGTCAGGACTACTGGTATGTTTATCGGTTAGGGCTCAGCATGCCATCTGAGATGTGACCATGATAGACGATACTTCTGTGACTTATAGGTGTCTGATCACTTGACTGTGCACACAGGTGTTTGCGACTGTGACTTTCAGTCAGCTGTATTGTCATTCACAGCACACTGTGAGGTGCTCATGTTCAGAGAGTTGTGTTTCATGTCCCCCATATGTCCAGTTGGTATGACGTGGACAAATAGTAGTACAGATGATGTGGTATTTGGGGGATGGACATGTGCACTTGTCAGTCACATAACTTGCATTCCCCATGCCCTCGGATTGTGACACAGTGCAGACTGTTGTTGGCTGGCTGCCATGGCCATGTGACTTGAGACAGTAATGTATGACTTTGCACGCATTCCTGTGTCATGGCATTCAACTTCCTGAGACTGATCCTGCAGGGGAGTGACATGTGCAACATGCACCCCATTGTGGCATTGACTATCCGGACATGGGTGCATCATGGTGTCTGGTGCTGGTATGCATCACATGCATTTCTATTTAGACTCTGGCCATCCCTTTATCCGGACACCTGCACTGACTCAGTGGCAAGAGATGTCATGTGTGCATGTTCACATACTTCACCGTGTTCCCTGCAATGTCCAACAACTGTGTAGGTGGTGCATGTGTCCACACTGGGGTCTTACCATCAGACAGGCACCGGACAGATGGGTGCAAGGGCAGGAGGGGTGTGAGTCCCATGGTTGACCATCAGACTGACAATTGACTTCCCCGAATCTGTGTGAGGACTTTAGGCAATGTTCAACTAAGAATGCCAGGGCTTGCTCTGTAATGTGCTGTACTTACTGTGGTGTGTGCGGTCAGTGCAGGTGACTGATGTTTGTCTGTTTCCCTAATTGTTTGCAGATACATCCACGGCCACAGGAGGGGACAGCTCCACGGACCAGGAGGAGCAGCAGAGCCAGACTGGGTCAGCATCGGACGAGTGGTCAGAGGGACCCAGTGGCACGGAGGGCGAGGGGAGCCACACCGAGGAGTCCTCAGCACCATCCACCTCAGCTGAGGACCACAGCAGCTCGGAGGATGACTCCCTTGTGGAGGCGGGTCTCAACAGCCACCAAAGGCCAGCTAGTCTGTCTGGCCCGCCACCACCACCACCACCACCACCACCGCCCTCCCATTGGCTCCCATTCCTGAGGTCCGTGGAGGCTCCCGTACTCGGGAGCGTGTCTCCTTCGTGCCAGGCACCGCAGCGCCTGCCCCTGTGTCCCCTGCTGCCCTGAGTGAGGAGTCTGTGTACCTCCTTCGGCAGCTCCATGTAGGGCAGACAGCAATGCTCAGTGTCCTCCGTGCACACACCACTCTGTTGACACAGCTGGTGTCGTTCATGGAGGGCATCTCGACAGGTATGTCTGCCCTACAGAGGAGCAATAGGTCCATGGACTCCTCCCTGACGGCAGCAGTGTCCCTCCTCCAACAGTCCCTCACCCCTCCCACCTCTGCCCCATCCACACTTCCTGCCCCCTACCTGTCCAAAGCACATGCACACCTGCACAGTCACCCAAACACACAGACACGAGCAGCACAGACACACCCAAGAGAAAGGCAAGACGTGCACACACGCATCCTCAGGGGACTGATACCACAGACACAGGGGACGGGGAACACACACACACACAGGCATCCACATTAACTCCGCAGTCCTCCAAATCCTCTCCCTCCAAGACCCCTTCCCTTGCCTCGCCTGCTAACACACCTACACAGCAGATCTTCCTGTGTGACCTCGGCCTCTTCCCCTCCAATCTTGCTGATCCAGCATACCGGGGGAAGAGGAAGTCCACCCACACAGAGGGGAGTGCCCCTCGCCCCTGGACACCCTCCCCCAGGTGCAGGCAGAGTGAGCCCCCCACCCGCAAGTCCCCCCGGTCCCGGAAGAGCAAGACCCCGCCACCGCCATGCAAGTCAACCACCCAGTCTCTCACCTCCATCCCCCAGGCCACCACTCCACAGGTTCCACCGCCACACCCTGCCCCAGGTTCCCCCACACACCGATACCGCATCCCCAAACTGCTTAGGCCCTCCCCCCCTGCCACTTGCTCTTCCACCCCCAAACCAGACTCTCTGCCTGTTTGTGCCACTGATGTGGAGACCGTGTCCCCCCTCTGTCCTGCCCAGCTCTTCTGCCCCCCTTCCACTACCTTGGAGTCATGCACTACGGTGGAGTCCACAACCACCCCGTCTGACTCGGGCACTGCATTGGGGACCCAGTCCACTCCATCTGACCAGCCCACTGCAGTGGTTGCAGCACCAACTCCATCTGACTTGAGCCCTGCGGTGGTGCCAGCCCCCTGAGTCAGACACCTCCACTGCAGTTGCCGGTGACACTCCTGCACCCACCTCCCCTTCACTGCCTCCTTCTGGCATCCCCTGATCCTGTCCCTGCGGTGCCTGGCCTGCCCCTTGTATGCCCCTCCAAGGGGGATGTCCCCTGTCCGTACCTGTGCAGGCAAGCAATTGTTGACAAGTTGTCACACATCACCCTGTTGGGACTGTATATTTGGACTGGCCATTGGCCTTAGTTTATTTTGGACTTTTGATTTGAGTTGCACACTTGCTGAATAAAGCCTATTTTTGTTTACTTGTGGTTAATCTTTGGAGGTACATGATGTAGATGTGTAGAATCATGCATTTGCTGTTGTAATAGTGTTCAGATCAGGTAAATGAAGTTTTGCTGTGATGGGCTCCATGTGGTCCATGGGATATGTGTCCTAATCTAGTCTGGATCTATTGCATCCTTTGCTGCAGTCTGAGGATGTAATGTTCAGCATTTGACACAGGGATGTACGTTTAGCATTTGTAGATTACCATCTTTGTCCTACACTGATGCACATCTGGTGGGCTTACCACTGTCCAATGTTCCTAGTACCCTGACTGTGTGCCCGTCTCCAATGGACATGCAGTTTAGCACATCAAATTTGGAGGACTCATCTGTGTACACAGTGCAAGTTGCTTGACACGTGTCTTGGGTGTATGCAGATGACTGACGTGACACTCCCGTGCCCAGGCTGATATGAGCAGAGCCTTCAGTGTGTTGTAGTTGTTGACTCACTGACCGAGTGTTCTGCTGACATGTTTGAGTCATGCACAGACAAGGTTTGGCACAGCTGACCTTCCACAGGAGTGGAGTGCCCTCATGGCAGTGCGTGATTCCGTGATATAGGCTGTGCCCATGTTGTGTGTTGTGTAGGCCTGTCTGTGCGTGTTCCCTTCTCCTTTTCCTACACAGGCTGTGTCCCTACGTATGTTCCTGTTTGTGATGCTTGCTGAGTTGTTCTGTGTTCATCCAGCATCTTGGACCTGGTTACTCCGGGATGTGGGTGCATGGCAAACTAATGTTCATGAGGTTGTCATCCCTAGTTGTCTTTGTTGTCAGGGCTGGGGATGTGGGCAAACGCAGATGGGACACAGTCAGGATTCCTCTTGGCACTTGTTGGTTACACGAGTAATGTGATTTTCTGTTTGTGTATGCTTTCAGTGATTGTGACACGTTGTGTGTATGACTGCTGCCACTCCTCAGGGTCAGAGCTGCAATGTTGGAAGTTGTCTATGTGTGTCCTTTGTGGGTCAGCTTGGCTTCTTCATTGGTGTGTGACTATGGCCAGGATCCCATTGTTTGGGGTGGATTTCACGTCATGCCCATGTACGGCATACTGTGCAGTGTGTCAGACATTCACAAGTATTGTTGACTGGCCATGTGTGATGTGTTTCTGCACCTTATTTCCCCCACCACCCCTGGGATTGTCATGGGTGCATGTGCAATGTCAGCAGTCCATGTGAGCTTCAACGCTGCACATTGGTGGAGTTCAAGGTGTGTGGCGTTGAGTGTGTGCAAATGTGAGTTGTTGCACGGCTGGGGCACTACCTCCATATTTTCCTTGGCTGGCAGGCCGTGCTGAGTGCTTTGTGCTTGTATAGGTGTGATGGTAGTTTGTTGCTCAGGACACATGGCTGTGGTTCACAGTGTGGATGACATCTACCTTTGTCATCATAGTGTGATTGTCATGCAGGCTAGTGTCACCACAATGTGGGGTCCCTGGGGGAGTGCTGTGGTGGTTCTGTCTCTTGCTGTGTGTGTTGCTGTTCCTACAAGCTTGTGTGACATGTGTAATTTGGGCTCCCTCTCATCTCACAATGCCTGTTTGCCCACATAGGGGAATCCAATCCATGAGTTACTTTTGTATGTGACTGTGTTGACATCTGTGTATCAGTGAATCTGGCCTCCTCATGTGTTGTGTGTTTGCCTGGGGACACTGGCACACAACCCCCTCACCTGTTGTGTATGATATGCGGTGTGAGTCTGCCTGTTTGTGTTTGTGCTTTTGCACCACTGCATTGGCATATCTTTAGTTTGCCATTGGCTGTATGTTGTTTGTTGGCTTTCCCCTGCTGGCCCTGGGACTGCTAGGTCATCAGTCAGCACATTGATCATGGTTAGTATGTCCCATTGCTGCCATGGTATGGTATTTGTTCACCTGACATATACAGTCTCCACAGGATATCTACATTTGTGTGTCCATTGGTGCTGATATGTGGGTCTGCATTATGATGCTCACTTCTGTCATTGTGTTATTTGTGAATGTAGACAATGTGGGCCCCCATGGCTGATGTTTGTGTGCACATGGCCAGAACGATGTGTCATTGGCACTGCACTGCTTGCCTCACACAATCTATGTTGCTATGGGACACAAGCACTACAATGCCACTGTAGTGTTTGGTGTTGTGTGGCCAGGAATAATCCCTGCAGTTATGTTTTTGCAGCTTTTACCAGGACTACACTTTCCTTTTGGGCACTGTGGTGATGGGGCTTTGGGCCCCATTGCCACACTGTTCAAAATGTGCTTCAGCTATGGAGCACACACTTACCTTTTGGGCACTGTGGTGATGGGGCTTTGGGCCCCATTGCCACACTGTTCAAAATGTGCTTCAGCTATGGAGCACACACTTACCTTTTGGGCACTGTGGTGATGGGGCTTTGGGCCCCATTGCCACACTGTTCAAAATGTGCTTCAGCTATGGAGCACACACTTACCTTATGGGCACTGTGGTGATGGGGCTTTGAGCCCCATTGCCACACTGTTCAAAATGTGCTTCAGCTATGGGGCACACACTTATCTTATGGGCACTGTGGTGATGGGGCTTTGGGCCACATTGCCACAGTGGTCATGGTCTGCTTGCATTGTGTAGGCCACACACACAATTATGTGTGACACATGTGTTAGGGGGTCACATTGTATGTTCAATGTCATGTTCAGTGTTGTATGCATTTGACACAGACCACACACGCTTGTCATGGTGTTGGGGGCTGGGATGTAATTTACAGACAGGCCTTATGTGGGAGTATGCTAGTTGTGTCATGCATTACCCGTCCTATGAGTAGGGGTGGTTGTAGTGACAGGCATCCAGCCCCCCATGAGTGGTGATGGTAGTAGTGGTAGGCATCCAGCCCCCCATGAGTGGGGATGGTAGTAGTGACAGCCATCCATCCCCCTAAGGGTGGGGATGGTAGTAGTGGCAGCCATCCAGCCCCCTATGGGTGGGGATGGTAGTAGTGGTAGGCATCCAGCCCCCCATGAGTGGGGATGGTGGTAGTGGTAGGCATCCAGCCCCCCATGAGTGGGGATGGTAGTAGTGACAGGCATCCAGGCCCCCCTGGGTAGGGGTGGTAGTAGTGGCAAGCATCCATCCCCCTAAGGGTGGGGATGGTACTAGTGATAGGCATCCAGCCCCCCCTGGATAGTGGTGGTGGTAGTGGCAGGCATCCAGCCCCCCTGAGTAGGGGTGGTGGTAGTGACAGGCATCCAGCCCCCCTGAGTAGGGGTGGTGGTAGTGACAGGCATCCAGGCCCCCTGAGTAGGGGTGGTGGTAGTGACAGGCATCCAGGCCCCCTGGGTAGGGGTGGTAGTAGTGGCAGGCATCCAGGCCCCCTGACTAGGGGTGGTGGTAGTGACAGGCATCCAGGCCCCCTGGGTAGGGGTGGTAGTAGTGGCAGGCATCCATCCCCCTAAGGGTGGGTATGGTAGTAGTGGCATGCATCCAGCCCCCCCTGGATAGGGGTGGTGGTAGTGGCAGGCATCCATCCACCTTAGGGTGGGTATGGTAGTAGTGGCAGGCATCCATCCCCCTAAGGGTGGGGATGGTAGTAGTGACAGGCATCCAGCCCCCCCTGGATAGGGGTGGTGGTAGTGGCAGGCATCCATCCTCCTAAGGGTGGTTATGGTAGTAGTGGCAGGCATCCAGGCCCCCCTGGATAAGGGTGGTGGTAGTGACAGGCATCCAGGCCCCCTGAGTAGGGGTGGTGGTAGTGACAGGCATCCAGGCCCCCTGGGTAGGGGTGGTAGTAGTGGCAGGCATCCATCCCCTAAGGGTGGGTATGGTAGTAGTGGCATGCATCCAGCCCCCCTGGATAGGGGTGGTGGTAGTGGCAGGCATCCATCATCCCCTTAGGGTGGGTATGGTAGTAGTGGCAGGCATCCATCCCCTAAGGGTGGGGATGGTAGTAGTGACAGGCATCCAGCCCCCCTGGATAGGGGTGGTGGTAGTGGCAGGCATCCAGCCCCCCTGAGTAGGGGTGGTGGTAGTGACAGGCATCCAGGCCCCCTGAGTAGGGGTGGTGGTAGTGACAGGCATCCAGGCCCCCTGGGTAGGGGTGGTAGTAGTGGCAGGCATTCAGGGCCCCCTGGGTAGGGGTGGTAGTAGTGGCAGGCATCCAGGCACCCCTGGGTAGGGGTGGAAGTAGTGGCAGGCATCCATCCCCCTATGGGTGTGTATGGCATTGGTGTTGGCCATCCCACCCCTATGGTTCTGCTGTTGCTAATGTACGTTATTTGTGCATCCCTATGTGTGTGTGACATATTTCGTGTACGTGTGGTTTGTTTGTATTGTTGGTGTTTGACTTACCATCTGCGCCGTACGCGTCCGTGCCGGTCCCGGTAATAGATGTAGAGTATAGGTAGGACCTGCGCAATGGGATTCATGCTTGGATCGTCTCGTTCGGGTTTCTCGTGTCTTCGAGTCGTACTCGTAGCAGGCTTGTTCGTCTCGTAGCCGTGGATCGTCTTGTGGCGCGAAACGGAGCTTATGTACGGCTCGCCCGGATGCTCAAACGTGCCGGATGTAGCGACGAGTTCGGCGCGTACGGAAGACGCATCGTACTAGTCCGGCCGGAAGGTGCTGTGTATTTGGTTCCGTGCGACTCGATTCGGCGTTTACGGATCCGGCTCGGGCGGGGAACAGGAGCTGGAATGGGTAAGTACGGCTCGCTCGGAATCTGGGCTGTTATGCGCATCGTACTTGTTCGTTCGGTAGAGTGTTCGAGTCGGTCGGAAAACACACGTTCGGCTGGTATTTTTTCCGGACGAATACTGTTAGGTGCGCTTCCGGCCGACATCGGAATCGACCCCTTTGTGTCTGTGTAATTTACAACACTTACACATCTTCTTCACTGCACTATTTATCACTACTTTGAAGATGTTGCAGGCCGGTTTCTTCCTCTGAAATTTACAATCTAACAAGCGGTCGAGAAGGCCCTTTATTGCAAAGCAATAGGTCTCACATTTGCAAGAGTTTAAGCTATTAGTATTGTAAATGACAATGCCTTTCATTTATGTTTTAAAATCCAAAACATAAATAAAAGGCATTGTCATTTACAATGCCAATAGCACAAACTCACGTGAATGCGAGACCTATTGCATTGCAAATGCTTTTTAATCATGATGATGAGGCATTATTTATAATAACATTGATGTATTCTTTCAGACATGGTACATAGACAATTGCATCAATTGTCTCTTGCTATTGAACTAAGGCATTTTAATAGGGCATGTTAAAAACCTAGTGGTAGCCAAGAGGCACAAATACTCGTTCCTAACTCACTGGTGCACGAGTATGTAATGATTGCAAACGGATATCCAGTGTTAGCTGTCTGCTGTCATTCTTGCTTACATATCTCTCTCTTCAGACAGTAGCATTTGAATATTTTTAGGCCTGTTTGGTAATTTGAGGATTATTCGGTATTTTCTTGTCAAGTAAACAGATTAAAAAATCAAGATTCAAGTCAGTGGCCAATTACAATCGCAGTGTTACAAGAAGACAATAAAATATTGAAAATAAAAGGAGCTGCAACTCTTTTGCTGCCATCGATTTCAATGCCTATAGGCCGAATCCTGGTTTATTTCCCACTCTCCGCATGTGAAATCTCTAATTCCTCTAATTCCTATGGCGCCTGTGCCTGCTTCTCCTGTAGTTACTCTCATAACCTGAAGGCAGCGCTCCTAATGCCCCAGCGTTGGTGCCAATACAATGTATATTGTTACAGTTCCTTGCTATAGCCAGACCTAATACAAATCAATGTTTTCTCCAAAGAAAACTGCGGGCTACGAAGTGCTCAGGCCTTAGGGACAGGGGCATGTACAAATAAATGGGATTTTGTTCAGGCATCTTTTTAATTACACGAGCAATTTCAACAGTGTTGTTTGAGTATGGAATCTCCCAAGCAAAGCAGAGTTCTCTTTTCTTTAAGAAAAAAAAATGAGCTCATATAAGTTTTTTTAGATTGTGAAAAACCAAACAATGACAAATGAGGGCAGCGGAGGTAACGAGGTAATAAATGGACTATTAATATGTAAATTATGCAATCTTTAAAGAACTTTTCGTATCCACATAAGGGGTTATCATTATTGTTAGCAGTTTTATCGATCAATGTAGTATTGAGTAAGGTCAACATTGTAATGTCTTCAGACAATTGAGCCACTGCCTAAACCAGGGATATATTGAAAAGCACTTGGGATTAAGGGTGGGGAAAGCCAGATGGTCATGCAGGGAGTTGGATACAAATTATCATGTCAGGGAATTAAGCTAAAACTAAAGCAACTCTGGAGTATAATGGGATGTTTAAGCAAAGAGAAAAAAGTAAATCTTAAAAAATAGCTATGCTCCAAATGAAAGAAGCAAGCCCAGTGTAAAAATGTAAACGGGTACAGATTAATTTAAACAGACTGTTTCGGATGATAAAACAGTAGCAACTTTTCTGCCTTGTTTAAAGTGCTACAATAGCGTGCCGACATTTTACCTAATGTCGCAAAATCACGAGTGAGGAACATCATGCAAATATCGTAGGGGCATATTATCAAGGGCTGGCGATATAATTATCGCCGCTTTAGCGTCCGTTTTCGGGCGAAAAGCGGCGATAATTATATCGCAATATCATCAAGGACACGCTAGCGCGTGTTTCCTTGATGTAGAGCCCGTTTTCACAGCCTCGCCTTGCATCGCTAATGAGATGCAAAGAAGGCGTGGCTGTGAAAACAACACAAGTTAATATCGCGAAGGCAGCTTCGCGATATTAACAAGGAGGTGCAGCGATAAAAGAAATCGCGCTACCTCAGCTTTAACTCAGGAATTTAACGTCTGTTAAATTCCTGACTTAAGCATACTTTACATGGGAGATAGATTCTGCTGATACGACCACAGGGTCGTATCAGCAAGGTTATCGCCGTTTTCCATGGAACATCGCTGGAAAACCAGCGATGTTCCATGGAAAACAAGCTATCGCAGGAATAATTATCGCCATTGCGCTATGCGTTGTTAATACAGCGCTAGCATGGCGATAATTATCTGCGGTAGCCGGCGATAACTATTCTCACGCTGTGAACGGCCAGCGATAATTATCGCTGGCCGTTGATAATATGCCCCGTAAAGAGCTTTCATCCACTCAAGCTAGCGAAAACGAACTCACAAATGCATATGTAACCACTTGTGTTAACCGTTACTGCAGGTTACACCACTTTTCATTCACACAAAGGCCTTAATCTGGATGGAATATCTCATTCACATCTCTAATCACTTGGATTAACCTGGTCGTCTCCTTTGCTATTTCACATGTCTTTTGCATGCCTTTGTCGCTTCTCATATCGGCATGAGTTACCAACGTGATGAGGATCCAAAGGGTGTATGTAGCACGTTACTCTATTCAGTGATCATGTGATGGTTTTACAGAGTCATATTTCAGTTTCTGATCGGTTGTCATGTTCTTCATAGGCGCTTTACGAGGATATAAGTCTTGCTCCTTAGAAGGATGTCTCTGCTGTCTTCCTTGTGTCTTTACCACTGTAGAAATTGTTGATTTTTGTTACCTGATATGGTGGTTCACAATTTGAAGCTGCACTTGCTGAGACTATGGGCCAGATGTACGAAGCCATTTAGCATTTCGTAACGGACCGAATCGCTATTTCGGTGTTGAGAAATGCTAAATGGCCTTTTCATATGTACAAAGTACTTTAAGGGATGTATGATTATACAACGCATGCATTCACATCGCATGCTATTAGATCGCGGTTTTACCACGCAAGTCGTTACAACGACTTTCGTTGGAGGGCGCTGGACTTAGGAGTAGTTAAATTTACTATTCCAACTCCAGCCTACGTACAGTAGGGAAGGTGTTGGATAGTAAATTAAACTATTCCTTGTCCTATAGCGCCCTCCAGCGCAAGTCGTTGTAACGACTTGCGTTGTAAAGACCGCTATCTAATGGCATGCGATGTAATGCATGCGTAGTAAAGGTTGTTTCCCACTTTAAGCGGTTGCAAATTGCGAATTCTACACAGTATAAATCACAATTTGTGATCTCCTAAACAGGAAATCGTAAATAGGGATTACCTTTTTGCGATACTTCTGCACATGTACAAAGGCATTTAGGAAATGCAGTTACCATTGACTTTAAGTGCCAGATGTAGGACCCTTTTTAGTGCTCGCAAACGGGTAATCGGCCTGTTTGCAGCCGCTAAAAAGTGTGGTGGTATGTACAAACCCTATTTTGTGAGTCAGTAACCAATTACTGACTCGCAAAATAGGGTTTGCGAGTCGATATTAGGAAGGGGCGTGCCAAAGGCGTCCCTTCCTAATAGCGAGTCACACTTGTGTGTACGATTGTTTTGCAACCGCAATTGCGGTCATAAAACACTCGCAGTTTACCATCTACTTCAAGTAGGTGGTAAGCCACTCGCAAACGGGAAGGGATCACCAGGGGACCCCTTCTCCTTTGTGAATGGATGCGAAAATATTTTTAAGAGCAATCAGTGGTCCCACGGATTACTGCCTACTCTTAAAAAATGAAACAGAAACATTTCATTTTTCTTTTTGAAATGCATCCCGTTTTCCTTTAAGGAAAACGGGCTACATTTAAAAAAATCCCTGTGAGTGCTGGCCATTCCCAATGGGTCCCAAATTGCGACCTGCCTCATAAATATTGATGCAGCAGGTCATTTGTGACCGCATTAGGAATCGCAAACAGTGTCTAAGACACTGTTGTACATTCCATTAATTTGCAAGTCGCAAAACGTCACAATTTGCAAGTTGCAAAATGGAATGGTCGTACATCTGGCCCTAAGTGTGCAATTTAAAAAAAGCATCCAAAGATGCTTTTTTTTTAAGTGCGATAGAGCGCACACATGCCCCTAGGGCATATGTGTGCTCTATATGTGCACCACTATTTTTGGCATGCATCACCGGGGGCCTTATGCCCACAGCCATAATTGGTTTAGCATTTCCAACGATTGCGATCTCTTAATAGAAAATTGCTATTTTGTAAATGCTAAACTGGCCCATTGGAACGAATGACATGGGATTTCCTATTGCGATTTCCTAATAGCGATTCCTACTCTGTAGAAAATGCTATTAGGAAATTGGATATTTCACACATATCATTTTGCATTTCCTAAATAGCAATTTCTAAGGAATCGCTATTTAGAAAATGCAAAATTGCATTTTCGTACATCTGGCCCTATATATGACCTGCCCCAGCATTCCCTCTGCAATGATTCCACAGACCTCACGGATAATAGAAGGTTGCAGTACTGCTCTACCCACAAAGTGTTGAATTAGTGGAATTTAGTTTTGTTGTGGTTGTTGATCTATGTCATCTGTTGCCTTCTTGCGTTTCTTTTCAATTATATGTAAAGCATTTCCAAGTGCAGCTATTACCTCTAACAAATGCATAGCACAAAAGAACCTTTATGCTACCTGGCAGGGCCGGACTGGGAACCCAAAGCACCTATGGCAAATGTTGTCAAATCAGTCCCTGTACGGTGCATAGCGAGCAAGCCTGACCACTACCAAGGGAGGTTTTGGGGTGGTTCTCCCCCCAAGAAAATCTGGGGAAAAATTATGCAGTCTACAAAACATTTGTTATTATATATTCAATTGTATTAGCTTTTAAAGCATAGTGAATGATGACCTTACTGTGCCACAGGATACGACCATCTTTGTCACCCTTCAACAGTGCCACTCATCTCTCCATGCTCTCTCACATGTATTTTATTTGTTTTATAGCACCTCTCATACCAGTGTAGGGTGTCGGAACACTCTACATCACACACATACAGAGACAATGAATCATACATGTGTAAATCAGTGTACAGAAAATGTTACATAAGGAAAAGGGGACTACAATGTGTAGGATTCACAAGCCACCATACTTGTAGGCACTTTTTAAGAGTGCTTGTTCTGGAGATGCACAAACTCAGGATTCAAGACATAACACAGTTGTTAGGGTTGACTTTAATAATAAGAACACATTTCTACCCGAACAAACATTTTTTTAGCAACATCAGGCTAATGAAAGACTGGGAATAATATAACTTTCTAACCTGTACCATGCAGCTTGTATGCAGCTCTTTGTTGGCAGTTCATAGCTCACTATGCTGGATTATGATTGTAACTTATGAACTGCACAATAGCAAAATAATTTCTGTGACAAAAGCAGTAACCCACTGAGCTATGCACATGAAATATTGTTCTTTGATATACATAGTACACGTACATTGCAGCAGGCATATTAACCGTCTGCGCTACCTCAGATGAGCCAAAACTGCCACTAGACAAAACTCTCATCTCTCTCCAGCAGGTACATTAATCACCAGAGTTCACATGACAAATTTATTGTTGCCCAAAAACCTCTGAATACACAAGGAACTTTGCAGTGCTTTTAAAACTGCTACACTGCTACTAAATAGACCCCCACTAACAAAACTGGCCCCCACCTTCCCAGTCTCCCGGGGAAAAGCCTGATGCCTGGTACAGCCAGTCCATCCTCGCTCACTGTCATGTTTTAATGCCATATTTCATTAAGCTGAGCTTTAAAAATCTCCACCTTTCCCCAGTATAAAACCAGCAGTCACATAAGATGTACAAGTGTACATATTTCGAATTTATATCACAATTACAGTATCCACCAACTTTGCAAGTTGTCGTGGGTAACTTCATACCAGTCAGCATTGGGTTTTTTCCCAATTGATATTTTAGGATACTATTCCGCAAACCTTGGTCCAGCAATCCATAAGCATAAGGATTCACATTCTCATTACACCACGAATCACTTGTGTGACACAGACATTTTTGATCGTAAATACATCAGTCATACTCTCTAGACAAAACTTCTATTTTCATATTCAAGCCAAGTCAGGAGATTTTCATGGGTAATTCTATAGTGGGAGTATCTGCTTTGTGCTAGAAACAACAAAGATTCCCTTCTCTAGTAAAAACCTTAATTATTCATTAATCCTTCGGTAGAATTGAAGCTTTATATATAATCTCCAAAGAGCCTGAAAACCATATTAAATATTAGGATTCAGAAAGACTGATAAAGTTCAACCATTTAATGGGCCTACTTTGTTACACTGCAAGTAAAACAGAACAGTCCTTTTGACATAAAAACGAATATCTATATGTCTATAACTGTTTTCTTGAAAAAACCTTTATTCATTATATTCTTCTTTTAGTTTTCTTTATTAAAAACCTAAGGCTAGTTTAAAAATACATGAACATTTAAAAATATTGCAAATTACAGTTTGTCACTTAGAAGTATACATCAAATATCAAAAACAATTTAATAACACATAATACAAATTCATAAAATGTTAATTATATTTAAAAAGAAGATAAGGATCCAATGAACAAGTGTCGACGCGGCGTTTCGGTGAAACATATAAGATATCGTCACCTTCTTCAGGACAGTTTTGGTAAGTTTACAATTAATCACTTTCTAATGAAATAGTTGTGCCTTTTCTGAAGCACACAAAATTCGATTTTTTCTTTAAAACACCTTCACACTGGTATTCTTTCTTAATAGCCTAGTGTGCAAATATATGTATATTAATAACACCCTTCCTTCATAAGGATCCGTAATTCATGCGTAATAATAGTTATGAGGGTGTACTGGCATGGGCATCTCATATACTTATGCCTTTAAATTATAGTGAGATAAAATCACGTGTTTGGCTCTTTATTTTCCAAACCCGATGTAGAAAAACAGCCACTCTTTCAGTTGAGTTCTTATGGCTTCTTTTTACAAATGTTCTTTAGTCGTCTATGGATGCCACGTTATCAATCACGTACCAGGTTACCCAACTGCCCATGCCAGTACACTTTTAAGCCTGGCTGCTTTTGTGCCAGGCTACCAGAGGGTTGAGCACAGTTTAATTTGGGGTTTACTTGTGGTTCACCCTGACAAGAATTGTGATTGCGAGTAGCCCAATTTCCTACACCAAGCAACTAAAACATGGTTCTTCAATTAGAAAAAAAATGGCCCTAATTACAAGGATTGTGCATTCGATATAGTGATATGGGGACCAAAATTCAATGTAGAATAACCACATGCATCCTGATTCCAGGGACCAATCCACTGACATTTTCCACACATTCGGAGCAGGTGAAAGATGCCATTGCGAGGGCCAATGGAGGTCAGGGGTCAATGTTAGTGTGGTGTTAGGTGGTCATAGCAATGATTTGCTCCGTGTGAGTGGGTGATATGTTGACTCATTTCCTGGCTGTGCCATTGTCCCATGTCTTTTCTTCTTTTTTGGGGGTATGTGGTTCACACAGCAGAGCTGGCCAGGTGTATACTCAACAAGGGAGGGGGGAAAGAAGGGATCTGGGGAGGGGGTAGTGTTGTATTCACCCGCTGTGGTGCTGCAGGGTCCGGGCAGTGCTTTTGCTCTTTGCCCTGTTACTGTAGCATTTTCATTGGGTGTACATCCGCACCCGGTCAAACCAGGTCTGATGTCTTTGAACCCGGAATTTTCTTGTGAGGAAATTTTCAAACCCAGTAATTTAGTCCCCAGAGGAACCAGAATACCTATAATGGCGAGCAGAATATTAGTAGACTACAGGTAGAATTCTGTCACTCAAAACAGGGGTGAATGTGTTTATTATCATTATCTGTTTGCTAACAGATTTTTACTGAGCAAATTAAAATGAAAACAATTCAAATGCTTCTACCAACTTGTTGTTTTACTGCACCTATGTGGACTTGAGGTTAGGCGAAATATAGTTTAAGTTCCTAGCTCCCTTCTGTGGTCTTTTCTGCAAAGTCTAACATACTGTGAACCAGTGGAAAATGAGAGAAGTGCAATAAGCTATAATAAGCTATTTTTGGCAGACATAACAGCTGTCTCATATCTCATTAGTTTTTCCTCATAGTTAGTGCAACTGCCTCCTCGGCATGTGCCAGTTGCTGCAGTGTAGGATACAAATGAGTTTTTAAACTTCAGTGACATGTATATGCTACACTGATCTCTTAAACTTCACCTACATTTAGAATTCAATAGGTGCAGATTTGGAGATCACACAAAGAACTCAGATTATGTTCGAATAGAACATGTCTTAAATGAGAATAGAAGTATGGTGCAATAAAGGTATTGACTCATCATCTAATTTGAAATACCAGTGGAAAATGTGCTTTAAAGACTAAGGTATTTGACCTTTTCATAATAAATTCAGTTTTAGCAAAGTTTTACTTTAAAAAAAGAAAATATAAATAACAAAATGAAGACTGATGAGTTCACACCATGTAAATGTACATACATCCAATGCGAAATAGGCGTATATTTCTTCAAATTCCAAAATTGACATCACTGGGGAGCATCAGTGCAGTGCACTAAATAGTTGTCTAATTTCCTGCACTCATCAAATCAACATCAGGGAAACTTTTCTGGCTATTTACCCAAAATACCCAAATCAGCAATCTAATTAAAACAAGCTTAACTCAACAAAGGTGGTCTTGATTTGCCTCCCCGCCTCGTGGCTTGATGCTCAAGGTCAGTGGAGAAGTGTGGCTCAATGGTTAGAGCGGCAGACCCTGATGCAGAGATCTGGCCCGGGACCAGGGTTCAATTCCCGCCTTGGCGGGTCTTGGGCTCAATTTCCTCGGACCTGATAATTCTCGCCTCGGTGCCTATTCTAATCATGGGTCCCACTCTGCAACTCTGGGCAATAGCTTGCTTAATCTCCACAACGGCCCCAACAGCGCTGGGATGCCTGGCTTCACCTTGGGGGTGCCCAGGAGTGGACATTTCACAGGGAAAAGCCAGGAAGGGTTCCACAGCGGTATGCGTACAGCGCCAGGACACCCCTTTGGGGGTATAAGTGCGCTTTACAAGTACAAATTTCATTCCTTCTGGTATCATTACTTCATTATAAACAATATTAACCCCAATTATGAGTTGATTGGAGTGGGATTCCATATGGATTTGCGCTCAACTCAATTGTGCATAGTCAGTTGTGTCAGCACCCTAATCTAACAGACCTGATTTTACCAGTTGGATAATCTGCCCTGTAAAATTGGTTGGGAATGGGCTGTATTGTAGCCCATATTTATTTTCCTGCAACTGTCCAGCTCTAAGACAAGGCACTGGCGAGCCTGTAATTCTCCTCCCGATCATACTACCTTTTTCCTACCTAGCCTCTGTAGGAAGGTGGAATCTGACTACATGGTTACCCCCACTTTTTTCCTGGTGTTTTGCTGGTTTTTGACTAGTCTGACTGGGATCCTGCTATTCAGGACCCCAGTCTATCTGCTTTCTCCATAAATTGGTTGTGTTATGTACTTTATGTACACTCCAGATTGGATACTGGGGTACCCTTATAAGTCCCTAGTATATGGTACACCATGTACCCAGGGCATAGGTACCCCAGAGGCCTCACAGGGGCTGAAGCATGTATTGTGTCACCCCTGAGAGGCCATTCAAAATGACACCACAGGTCTGCTACTGCAACCTGTGTAAGGCGGTGCATGCACCCGGTACCAGCTTTCTCGACCTGGGCAGCACAAAATGGATGCTGCCAGCCACAGACACGAGTCTGCCCTCCTGCTGCTGAGCGAAGCTCGAGCAGAGGAAGGCCTGACAATAGGTTTCCTGTCACAGGGAGGTGTGACCACCTCCCAGACAGGCTTTAGTGTATTGGGGCTGGGTGGGTGCACTCTTAGAGTGCCAGAACGTCTGCACTGGGGGCACATTTGGTGTCCCTGTGCATAGTCCAGCTCAAACCGGTTGCAGGAGCCAATTGCTCATGCTCTGGCACAAAACTGGACAAAGGACATGGGTGTAGCCACCCCTCTGTCCTGACCCTCCCATAGGTGGGTCCCCAGAGTTAGTCCAACCCCTTCCTTGGGTATAAAGTAGGAAACCTGACTACAGGACTTTAGATTTTACCTAGACTAAACTCTGCAAGCAGAAACCAAGTACTTTGACGGTCTACACTTCGCTGGACGACAGAAGAATCTCCCTTGGAGTAAAGGAGTTACTCCCCTGCTGCAGCAGGCACCTAAATGCATCTGACCGGTTTGCATCTCCCGAGCTCCTGAGGACTCCAAAGATTTCTGCAACACAGGAGGTGGGTTCCCGAGTGTCTCTGAGGTCGATCTGCTCTCTCAGCAATCCTGAGACCAGTATCCCTTGTGGGGACTGTGCAACCTGAACCCCTGTGCACCGTGTACTTTTGCAGCAGCATATGCTTTTCAGCAATCCCTGAGGCTGTGCTTTGGACTATGTCCTGACCCCGAGCAGCATTTCCACCAAAGATCTCCGGCCTCCACTCCACGAGTACTCCATGCGCTGGTACTTTGTGATTCCGCTTGAGGTCCCTTTGCGATCCCTGGTCCGTTGACCTGTGGGTCCTAGCGAGGGTCACTTTGATTTTCCTTGGGCTTTCCTAGTTGCTCCAGACGTGTCCTGACTCCCCATAGCTTGGAGAGTCTCCTGGACCTTGCTGGTCCACACTGTGACTTGTTTCCTCTGCCCACGTGGGTTGCCTTTGCCAAGGCTGATTGGTGTTCAATCCGGACACTGACCCCTCAGCACTCGACATCCTTTGTGGGACAGCTCACCTCCGGACTTTGGTCATCCTCGACATCTTCTGGTCCCCGTGGCTGCAGAGTCAAGCATCCTATCGTCACACCTGAAGCACCCGACATCGGTGGGCATTCGTCTATCGAGCCCCTGGTCACGTGAAGTGACCCAGACTCTGTCCCCTCTGCTTTCAGGTTCTTCTTACTCCGAATCCAGGCTTGGATTCCACCGGACACTTTTCATCTTCCCGGCAGCAGCACTCTTCGCATCACGCCATTGAAAACGATGAGGGTTTCCGACACCACTTGACCCCTATGCACCCGGCTCCTCTGGGATAGGTAACACGGGTACCTCGGTACTCACAAGGGTGCTGGCCTTAGAACATTCCATGTTCCAAAGGGTTTGCTTGAAGTCCTCTCCGAAGTGTCCTTAAACTGTAATTTTCCAACCGCGACTTTCCCATAGAGTTGTACGGAGCTCGCATCTGTGTTCCCACACTGCACCCGTCCTCCGTGGGCTCCCTGTGTCACTCCTGTGGGTGGTTCCTTGGGGTCCCAGCGTATATAAGTGCTCTAGGCACTGCGTCTATTGAAGTCGTGGTTGTTATACCACTTTCTTAGTATATGGTTCAGTCTCCCCCTGGAGCCAGCTGTGTATTGTGCTATTTACTGTCGTTCTATTGATTTAACATTGTGTGCTGTACATTCTTATCTCGGGTAGAGATTAGTAGAGAGTGTTTGAGTAATAAATACATATTTTTATATAACACTTGTGTGGTTCTCCTTTCATTTAGTCATTCAGGAGGTGATATTCTGGTAAAACAAGCTGCTTTACATTCCTTCAAGATTAAGCCTGAAGGCTGTTCTCCATAGCTACCACTAGGATAGCTTTCATAAAGGTTATCTTTGACCTAATCATCAATAAGGGTCGTTTGGACTGGTGTAAGGTGCCCACTTTAATTAGTGGACAGCATATGCCAGGCCAACTTCTCACATTGGTGTGCAGCGGTTGGGATTCAAGCTTGCTATTGTTTTACCAGATAAATCTCATTGAGTGATTAACTGAAAACCACTAAAAGTACTAGGTACATATAATCAAGATTAGAATAAGTAAGTTCTACTGAACTTGGAGTTGGGTAAGTCAAGGGTCTAGCACACCCTTTCTCCAACTCAAGAGAGTTTAGTCTCCACTAGGGTAGGTAGGTGCACACACCACACCACACTAGTATGTCTTCTGTAGGAGAAACCAGTGGCTCTCTGCCTACTAGATACAATGGGCTCACCTTTCAGGATCTGAAAGCCATGTGTGCCTCTAGGAAGCTGAAGACAGGGAGAAATGCAAACACCCAACGTCTTATAGAGATGTTACTCCTAGATGACCTCAGAAAGACCCCAGGGTCTGATGAAGTAGAAAGAGTGGGTGGGACAGGAGATGAGGAAAGAGCAGGAAGTGAACACTTCTTTTATCTGGACTCACACCCTGGCCAGGAGGATCAAGATGATTCCAACCTGGAAAATCCAACTCTTCCTTCAGGTGGGGGAGAAGGCCCCAGTGGCCCTCTCTTTACTTCACCAGGAAGAGTACAGGGTCTACCTAGAAGATCCAGGACTCCCTCTGTGGAGTCTAATCATTCAGGTACTTCTGTAGGGACCTCTGTATCTCATAGGAGAGAATCCACTTATGATAAGAAGTGCCAATTACTGGAACTTGAGAGACTCAGGATCAGGCTCAACAAAGAGCAATTGGCCATAGACAGGAATCCCTAGAGCTCCAGAGAGCAACCAGAATATTGGGATTAGACTCCCATGGTGGCAGCAACAGTGTCCCTAGAACTAGAGAGTATTCTCATGATCATAGGAACCTGAACAAGATAGTCCCTCCCTATCAGAGTGGGGACGACATCCACAAATGGATAACTGCACTAGAGAGGGCCTGTAAAGTACAGAGGGTCCCTCAGGAGCAGTGGGCAGCTGGCTCTCCTTTGCTGACAAAGGTAGAGATAAGCTCCTCACTGTTAGAGAAGAGGATGCTGACAATTACTCAGTCATGAAGAGTGCTCTCATTGATGTGTTTGGCTTAACCACTGAACAGTACAGGATTAAGTTCAGAGACACCCAGAAAGCACAGACTCAGGACTGGGTTGACTTTGTAGATTGTGCTACTAAGGCTCTGCAAGGTTGGATACATGGCAGCAAAGTGAATGACTATTTAGGATTGTACAATTTGATTATGAGGGAGCAAATCCTTAATAATTGTCAAAACCTGCTTTTGCACCAGTACCTGGTGGACTCAGATCTGACTTCTCCCCAAGAATTGGGAAAGAAGGCAGATAAATGGGTCAGAACCACGGTAAAGCCAAAGAATCAGGGTGGAGACCAGAAGAAAGATTCTTCCAAGAACCAAGAGAAAGGTGGGGATAAATCAAAAGACAAGTCCTCTGAAGTGCCTCAAAAATCCTCTTCTGGGGGTGGGTCGCAAACTCCTTCCTCCCATGAAAAGAAACCTTATTGCTTTGTCTGTAAAAAGCAAGGCCACTGGAAAAATGATCCCAATTGTCCAAAGGTCAGCAATAAGGAAAATGTTACTCCAAGCACTACTACCATTCCTCCTGGTACTACCAGTAGTAATCCCCCAGGTGGTACTAGTGCACCCAAAACGTTAGGTGGGTTGGCATGGGGAACTGAGGTGGACCCCAGCTTATCAAGGTCCTCCTCACAGGCCTCCTTAGTCTGTGATGGTGGCATGGGATTTGCCACTTTTACTGTCAGTCCCCATTCTTTGGGCAAGTACAGACAGGAGCCACTGATCAATGGTCAGAAAGCTGTGGCCTATAGGGATACAGGGGCTAGTGTCACCATGGTGACAGGAAAACTAGTCCCCCCAACCCAGCTTTTACCTGAGTTTAAATACCAGGTGACCAACATTGATGGTATCAAGACCAATCATCCCATGGCCATAGTAAATCTCAGCTGGGGAGGGGTCACTGGCCCAAAGAGAGTGGCAGTGTCCCCCAACTTGCCTGTAGATTGCCTCTTGGGCAATGATTTAGAAGCTTCAGCCTGGGCTGAATTGGAACACCAGGCCCATTTTAAAATGTTAGGCCTCCCTGAGAAAGTTGGTGGGACCCTTAGGGCAAAACCAAAGGGGATGATGGACGGAGTGTTGACAATACAAGCACTCACCCCCAGTCAACTGATCTGGGTTTAATCCATCATCATTCTTTAGCTCACTCCGCCACCCCAGTTCAGACATGGCCATATGCAAATCAGTCTGACCCTGTGCCTCATGGGAACAGTCCAGCCCGAACTGCCAAGCCATGTCTTCCCTGGACCGGAAACAAGCATCCTGGGACCGGTTTCGGGCTCACAGCCCTCATCAGCCAGGCTATCTTGAATCCAGTGGCAAAGTGAGCAAGGGACCCACGTCTGGGCATACCCTGCCAACTTAGGGCGAACAAAGCAAAACCAAAGGGGATGATGGACGGAGTGTTGACATTACAAACACTCACCCCCAGTCAACTGATCTGGGTTTAATCCATCATCATTCTTTAGCTCACTCCGCCACCCCAGTTCAGACATGGCCATATGCAAATCAGTCTGACCCTGTGCCTCATGGGAACAGTCCAGCCCGAACTGCCAAGCCATGTCTTCCCTGGACCGGAAACAAGCATCCTGGGACCGGTTTCAGGCTCACAGCCCTCATCAGCCAGGCTATCTTGAATCCAGTGGCAAAGTGAGCAAGGGACCCACGTCTGGGCATACCCTGCCAACTTAGGGCGAACAAAGCAAAACCAAAGGGGATGATGGACGGAGTGTTGACAATACAAGCACTCACCCCCAGTCAACTGATCTGGGTTTAATCCATCATCATTCTTTAGCTCACTCCGCCACCCCAGTTCAGACATGGCCATTTGCAAATCAGTCTGACCCTGTGCCTCATGGGAACAGTCCAGCCCGAACTACCAAGCCATGTCTTCCCTGGACCGGAAACAAGCATCCTGGGACCGGTTTCGGGCTCACAGCCCTCATCAGCCAGGCTATCTTGAATCCAGTGGCAAAGTGAGCAAGGGACCCACGTCTGGGCATACCCTGCCAACTTAGGACGAACAAAGCAAAACCAAAGGGGATGATGGACGGAGTGTTGACAATACAAGCTCTCACCCCCAGTCAACTGATCTGGGTTTAATCCATCATCATTCTTTAGCTCACTCCGCCACCCCAGTTCAGACATGGCCATATGCAAATCAGTCTGACCCTGTGCCTCATGGGAACAGTCCAGCCCGAACTGCCAAGCCATGTCTTCCCTGGACCGGAAACAAGCATCCTGGGACCGGTTTTGGTCTCACAGCCCTCATCAGCCAGGCTATCTTGAATCCAGTGGCAAAGTGAGCAAGGGACCCACGTCTGGGCATACCCTGCCAACTTAGGGCGAACAAAGCAAAGCCAAAGGGGATGATGGACGGAGTGTTGATAATACAAGCACTCACCCCCTGTCAACTGATCTGGGTTTAATCCATCATCATTCTTTAGCTCACTCCGCCACCCCAGTTCAGACATGGCCATATGCAAATCAGTCTGACCCTGTGCCTCATGGGAACAGTCCAGCCCGAACTGCCAAGCCATGTCTTCCCTGGACTGGAAACAAGCATCCTGGGACCAGTTTCGGGCTCACAGCCCTCATCAGCCAGGCTATCTTGAATCCAGTGGCAAAGTGAGCAGGGGACCCACGTCTGGGCATACCCTGCCAACTTAGTGCGAACAAAGCAAAACCAAAGGGGATGATGGACGGAGTGTTGACAATACAAGCACTCACCCCCAGTCAACTGAACTGGGTTTAATCCATCATCATTCTTTAGCTCACTCCGCCACCCCAGTTCAGACATGGCCATATGCAAATCAGTCTGACCCTATGCCTTATGGGAACAGTCCAGCCCGAACTGCCAAGCCATGTTTTCCCTGGACCGGAAACAAGCATCCTGGGACCGGTTTCGGGCTCACAGCCCTCATCAGCCAGGCTATCTTGAATCCAATGGCAAAGTGAGCAAGGGACTCATGTCTGGGCATACCCTGCCAACTTAGGGCGAACAAAGCAAAACCAAAGGGGATGATGGACGGAGTGTTGACAATACAAGCACTCACCCCCAGTCAACTGATCTGGGTTTAATCCATCATCATTCTTTAGCTCACTCCGCCACCCCAGTTCAGACATGGCCATATGCAAATCAGTCTGACCCTGTGCCTCATGGGAACAGTCCAGCCCGAACTGCCAAGCCATGTCTTCCCTGGACCGGAAACAAGCATCCTGGGACCGGTTTCGGGCTCACAGCCCTCATCAGCCAGGCTATCTTGAATCCAGTGGCAAAGGGCCTCAGTCCAACCCCAGGGACATTTTGGAGTGGTGGAGCCTGGAAAAATGGCCCACTATGCTCCACCAGAGAGCAAAGTGAATGAAGAAAAGTCTTCCTTCCCCCAGACAATAGGTAAGGGCCAGCGTCCTAAGGGAACTGATCCTACCCCTTGTGGAGGAACTGCCCCAGAGGTGGTCAGGCCTGTCCTGGCTACACCCCTGATGGCAGAGGACCCTTCCAAGGTGGTACCCAGTCTGGAGCAGGTACCCTGACCCTTTCTACCCTGCCTCAGTCAGCCTAGGGCTGCAGAGGTCAGGGATGTCAGTGGACCCCAAAGGGCCCACTGGCCAGAGGAACCCCCTCATCAACAGATTAGGGACACCCAGTCTAGTAGCACTAGCCAGGTGAAAATTCCTCAACACACTGAGGGAGCCCTCTTACCCTTGGGTAGTGACCTCCCCCAGATGGACTCTGTTGGGCAAAGGCAAACCTGGGACCAGATGGTTCCAAACCTACCTTGTCCCTCCAGTGTTCCAACCGAAGGGACTCAACCCCCAGCTGTAGATAGCCAGAGGTTGACCCCTAGGGCTAGATATAACTCAGTCATGGAAATAAAGGCATCCATGGTGACCAGTGCTCTGAGGAAGCTGAGACCAACTTTATTAGGGCCTCACTTCTCCACTCAGGCACCCCACCAGCCTTTTACTTTGCCAAAACACACTACAGGTGGTAATCCCAAATTTTGGAGGAAATCCAATACCCCTAAGGGTAGAGACTACTTGGTGGACCATAAGACAGGGGGTATCCATGCCAGTGCAAGATCCTCCTTATATGGCCACTTAGTCAATAAAGTCTCAACTAGACAAGGTTAGCCTTATCTCCTTTCATTTGGGGGGGTTATGTAGGAAGGTGGAATCTGACTACATGGTTACCCCCACTTTTTTCCTGGTGTTTTGCTGGTTTTTGACTAGTCTGACTGGGATGCTGCTATTCAGAACCCCAGTCTATCTGCTTTCTCCCTAAATTGGTTGTGTTATGTACTTTAGGTACACTCCAGATTGGATACTGGGGTACCCTTATAAGTCCCTAGTATATGGTACACCATGTACCCAGGGCATAGGTACCCCAGAGGCCTCACAGGGGCTGAAGCATGTATTGTGCCACCCCTGAGAGGCCATTCAAAATGACACCACAGGTCTGCTACTGCAACCTGTGTAAGGCGGTGCATGCACCCGGTACCAGCTTTCTCGACCTGGGCAGCACAAAATGGATGCTGCCAGCCACAGACACGAGTCTGCCCTCCTGCTGCTGAGCGAAGCTCGAGCAGAGGAAGGCCTGACAATAGGTTTCCTGTCACAGGGAGGTGTGACCACCTCCCAGAAGGTTTTAGTGTATTGGGGCTGGGTGGGTGCACTCTTAGAGTGCCAGAACGTCTGCACTGGGGGCACATTTGGTGTCCCTGTGCATAGTCCAGCTCAAACTGGTTGCAGGAGCCAATTGCTCCTGCTCTGGCACAAAACTGGACAAAGGACATGGGTGTAGCCACCCCTCTGTCCTGACCCTCCCATAGGTGGGTCCCCAGATTTAGTCCAACCCCTTCCTTGGGTATAAAGTAGGAAACCTGACTACAGGACTTTAGATTTTACCTAGACTAAACTCTGCAAGCAGAAACCAAGTATTTTGACGGTCTACACTTCGCTGGACGACAGAAGAATCTCCCTTGGAGTAAAGGAGTTACTCCCCTGCAGCAGCAGGCACCTAAATGCATCTGACCGGTTTGCATCTCCCAAGCTCCTGAGGACTCCGAAGATTTCTGCAACACAGGAGGTGGGTTCCCGAAAGTCCCCGAGGTCGATCTGCTCTCTCAGCAATCCTGAGACCAGTATCCCTTGTGGGGACTGTGCAACCTGAACCCCTGTGCACCGTGTACTTTTGCAGCAGCATATGCTTTTCAGCAATCCCTGAGGCTGTGCTTTGGACTATGTGTAGTCCTGACCCCGAGCAGCATTTCCACCAAAGATCTCCGGCCTCCACTCCACGAGTGCTCCATGCGCTGGTACTTTGTGATTCCGCTTGAGGTCCCTTTGCGATCCCTGGTCCGTTGACCTGTGGGTCCTAGCGAGGGTCACTTTGATTTTCCTTGGGCTTTCCTGGTTGCTCCAGACATGTCCTGACTCCCCATAGCTTGGAGAGTCTCCTGGACCTTGCTGGTCCACACTGTGACTTGTTTCCTCTGCCCACGTGGGTTGCCTTTGCCAAGGCTGATTGGTGTTCAATCCGGACACTGACCCCTCAGCACTCGACATCCTTTGTGGGACAGCTCATCTCCAGACTTTGGTCATCCTCGACATCTTCTGGTCCCCGTGGCTGCAGAGTCAAGCATCCTATCGTCACACCTGAAGCACCCGACATCGGTGGGCATTCGTCTATCGAGCCCCTGGTCACGTGAAGTGACCCAGACTCTGTCCCCTCTGCTTTCAGGTTCTTCTTACTCCGAATCCAGGCTTGGATTCCACTGGACACTTTTCATCTTCCCGGCAGCAGCACTTCTTCGCATCACGCCATTGAAAACGATGAGGGTTTCCGACACCACTTGACCCCTATGCACCCGGCTCCTCTGGGATAGGTAACACGGGTACCTCGGTACTCACAAGGGTGCTGGCCTTAGAACCTTCTATGTTCCAAAGGGTTTGCTTGAAGTCCTCTCCGAAGTGTCCTTAAACTGTAATTTTCCAACCGCGACTTTCCCATAGAGTTGTACGGAGCTCGCGTCTGTGTTCCCACACTGCACCCGTCCTCCGTGGGCTCCCTGTGTCACTCCTGTGGGTGGTTCCTTGGGGTCCCAGCGTATATAAGTGCTCTAGGCACTGCGTCTATTGAAGTCGTGGTTCTTATACCACTTTCTTAGTATATGGTTCGGTCTCCCCCTGGAGCCCGCTGTGTATTGTGCTATTTACTGTTGTTCTATTGATTTAACATTGTGTGCTGTACATTCTTATCTCGGGTAGAGATTAGTAGAGAGTGTTTGAGTAATAAATACATATTTTTATATAACACTTGTGTGGTTCTCCTTTCATTTAGTCATTCAGGAGGTGATATTCTGGTAAAACAAGCTGCTTTACATTCCTTCAAGATTAAGCCTGAAGGCTGTTCTCCATAGCTACCACTGGATAGCTTTCATAAAGGTTATCTTTGACCTAATCATCAATAAGGGTCGTTTGGACTGGTGTAAGGTGCCCACTTTAATTAGTGGACAGCATATGCCAGGCCAACTTCTCACATTGGTGTGCAGCGGTTGGGATTCAAGCTTGCTATTGTTTTACCAGATAAATCTCATTGAGTGATTAACTGAAAACCACTAAAAGTACTAGGTACATATAATCAAGATTAGAATAAGTAAGTTCTACTGAACTTGGAGTTGGGTAAGTCAAGGGTCTAGCACACCCTTTCTCCAACTCAAGAGAGTTTAGCCTCCACTAGGGTAGGTAGGTGCACACACCACACCACACTAGTATGTCTTCTGTAGGAGAAGCCAGTGGCTCTCTGCCTCCTAGATACAATGGGCTCACCTTTCAGGATCTGAAAGCCATGTGTGCCTCTAGGAAGCTGAAGACAGGGAGAAATGCAAACACCCAACGTCTTATAGAGATGTTACTCCTAGATTACCTCAGAAAGACCCCAGGGTCTGATGAGGTAGAAAGAGTGGTTGGGACAGGAGATGAGGAAAGAGCAGGCAGTGAACACTTCTTTTATCTGGACTCACACCCTGGCCAGGAGGATCAAGATGATTCCAACCTGGAAAATCCAACTCTTCCTTCAGGTGGGGGAGAAGGCCCCAGTGGCCCTCTCTTTACTTCACCAGGAAGAGTACAGGGTCTACCTAGAAGATCCAGGACTCCCTCTGTGGAGTCTAATCATTCAGGTACTTCTGTAGGGACCTCTGTATCTCATAGGAGAGAATCCTCTTATGATAAGAAGTGCCAATTACTGGAACTTGAGAGACTCAGGATCAGGCTCAACAAAGAGCAATTGGCCATAGACAGGGAATCCCTAGAGCTCCAGAGAGCAACCAGAATATTGGGATTAGACTCCCATGGTGGCAGCAACAGTGTCCCTAGAACTAGAGAGTATTCTCATGATCATAGGAACCTGAACAAGATAGTCCCTCCCTATCAGAGTGGGGACGACATCCACAAATGGATAACTGCACTAGAGAGGGCCTGTAAAGTACAGAGGGTCCCTCAGGAGCAGTGGGCAGCTGGCTCTCCTTTGCTGACAAAGGTAGAGATAAGCTCCTCACTGTTAGAGAAGAGGATGCTGACAATTACTCAGTCATGAAGAGTGCTCTCATTGATGGGTTTGGCTTAACCACTGAACAGTACAGGATTAAGTTCAGAGACACCCAGAAAGCACAGACTCAGGACTGGGTTGACTTTGTAGATTGTGCTACTAAGGCTCTGGAAGGTTGGATACATGGCAGCAAAGTGAATGACTATTTAGGATTGTACAATTTGATTATGAGGGAGCAAATCCTTAATAATTGTCAAAACCTGCTTTTGCACCAGTACCTGGTGGACTCAGATCTGACTTCTCCCCAAGAATTGGGAAAGAAGGCAGATAAATGGGTCAGAACCACGGTAAAGCCAAAGAATCAGGGTGGAGACCAGAAGAAAGATTCTTCCAAGAACCAAGAGAAAGGTGGGGATAAATCAAAAGACAAGTCCTCTGAAGTGCCTCAAAATCCTCTTCTGGGGGTGGGTCGCAAACTCCTTCCTCCCATGAAAAGAAACCTTATTGCTTTGTCTGTAAAAAGCAAGGCCACTGGAAAAATGATCCCAATTGTCCAAAGGTCAGCAATAAGGAAAATGTTACTCCAAGCACTACTACCATTCCTCCTGGTACTACCAGTAGTAATCCCCCAGGTGGTACTAGTGCACCCAAAACGTTAGGTGGGTTGGCATGGGGAACTGAGGTGGACCCCAGCTTATCAAGGTCCTCCTCACAGGCCTCCTTAGTCTGTGATGGTGGCATGGGATTTGCCACTTTTACTGTCAGTCCCCATTCTTTGGGCAAGTACAGACAGGAGCCACTGATCAATGGTCAGAAAGCTGTGGCCTATAGGGATACAGGGGCTAGTGTCACCATGGTGACAGGGAAACTAGTCCCCCCAACCCAACTTTTACCTGAGTTTAAATACCAGGTGACCAACATTGATGGTATCAAGACCAATCATCCCATGGCCATAGTAAATCTCAGCTGGGGAGGGGTCACTGGCCCAAAGAGAGTGGCAGTGTCCCCCAACTTGCCTGTAGATTGCCTCTTGGGCAATGATTTAGAAGCTTCAGCCTGGGCTGAATTGGAACACCAGGCCCATTTTAAAATGTTAGGCCTCCCTGAGAAAGTTGGTGGGACCCTTAGGGCAAAACCAAAGGGGATGATGGACGGAGTGTTGACAATACAAGCACTCACCCCCAGTCAACTGATCTGGGTTTAATCCATCATCATTCTTTAGCTCACTCCGCCACTCCCAGTTCAGACATGGCCATATGCAAATCAGTCTGACCCTGTGCCTCATGGGAACAGTCCAGCCCGAGCTGCCAAGCCATGTCTTCCCTGGACCGGAAACAAGCATCCTGGGACCGGTTTCGGGCTCACAGCCCTCATCAGCCAGGCTATCTTGAATCCAGTGGCAAAGTGAGCAAGGGACCCACGTCTGGGCATACCCTGCCAACTTAGGGCGAACAAAGCAAAACCAAAGGGGATGATGGACGGAGTGTTGACAATACAAGCACTCACCCCCAGTCAACTGATCTGGGTTTAATCCATCATCATTCTTTAGCTCACTCCGCCACCCCAGTTCAGACATGGCCATATGCAAATCAGTCTGACCCTGTGCCTCATAGGAACAGTCCAGCCCGAACTGCCAAGCCATGTCTTCCCTGGACCGGAAACAAGCATCCTGGGACCGGTTTCGGGCTCACAGCCCTCATCAGCCAGGCTATCTTGAATCCAGTGGCAAAGTGAGCAAGGGACCCACGTCTGGGCATACCCTGCCAACTTAGGGCGAACAAAGCAAAACCAAAGGGGATGATGGACGGAGTGTTCACAATACAAGCACTCACCCCCAGTTATCTGATCTGGGTTTAATCAATCATCATTCTTTAGGTCACTCCGCCACCCCAGTTCAGACATGGCCAAATGCAAATCAGTCTGACCCTGTGCCTCATGGGAACAGTCCAGCCCGAACTGCCAAGCCATGTCTTCCCTGGACCTGAAACAAGCATCCTGGGACCGGTTTCGGGCTCACAGCCCTCATCAGCCAGGCTATCTTGAATCCAGTGGCAAAGTGAGCAAGGGACCCACGTCTGGGCATACCCTGCCAACTTAGGGCGAACAAAGCAAAACCAAAGGGGATGATGGACGGAGTGTTGACAATACAAACACTCACCCCAGTCAACTGATCTGGGTTTAATCCATCATCATTCTTTAGCTCACTAGGCCACCCCAGTTCAGACATGGCCATATGCAAATCAGTCTGACCCTGTGCCTCATGGGAACAGTCCAGCCCGAACTGCCAAGCCATGTCTTCCTGGACCGGAAACAAGCATCCTGGGACCGGTTTCGGTCTCACAGCCCTCATCAGCCAGGCTATCTTGAATCCAGTGGCAAAGTGAGCAAGGGACCCACATCTGGGCATACCCTGCCAACTTAGGGCGAACAAAGCAAAACCAAAGGGGATGATGGACAGAGTGTTGACAATACAAGCACTCACCCCCAGTCAACTGATCTGGGTTTAATCCATCATCATTCTTTAGCTCACTCCGCCACCCCAGTTCAGACATGGCCATATGCAAATCAGTCTGACCCTGTGCCTTATGGGAACAGTCCAGCCCGAACTGCCAAGCCATGTCTTCCCTGGACCTGAAACAAGCATCCTGGGACCGGTTTCGGGCTCACAGCCCTCATCAGCCAGGCTATCTTGAATCCAGTGGCAAAGTGAGCAAGGGACCCACGTCTGGGCATACCCTGCCAACTTAGGGCGAACAAAGCAAAAACAAAGGGGATGATGGACGGAGTGTTGACAATACAAGCACTCACCCCAGTCAACTGATCTGGGTTTAATCCATCATCATTCTATAGCTCACTCCGCCACCCCAGTTCAGACATGGCCATATGCAAATCAGTCTGACCCTGTGCCTCATGGGAACAGTCCAGCCCGAACTGCCAAGCCATGTCTTCCCTGGACCGGAAACAAGCATCCTGGGACCGGTTTCGGTCTCACAGCCCTCATCAGCCAGGCTATCTTGAATCCAGTGGCAAAGTGAGCAAGGGACCCACGTCTGGGCATACCCTGCCAACTTAGGGCGAACAAAGCAAAACCAAAGGGGATGATGGACGGAGTGTTGACAATACAAGCACTCACCCCCAGTCAACTGATCTGGGCTTAATCCATCATCATTCTTTAGCTCACTCCGCCACCCCAGTTCAGACATGGCCATATGCAAATCAGTCTGACCCTGTGCCTTATGGGAACAGTCCAGCCCGAACTGCCAAGCCATGTCTTCCCTGGACCGGAAACAAGCATCCTGGGACCGGTTTCGGGCTCACAGCCCTCATCAGCCAGGCTATCTTGAATCCAGTGGCAAAGTGAGCAAGGGACCCACGTCTGGGCATACCCTGCCAACTTAGGGCGAACAAAGCAAAACCAAAGGGGATGATGGACGGAGTGTTGACAATACAAGCACTCACCCCCAGTCAACTGATCTGGGTTTAATCCATCATCATTCTTTAGCTCACTCCGCCACCCCAGTTCAGACATGGCCATATGCAAATCAGTCTGACCCTGTGCCTCATGGGAACAGTCCAGCCCGAACTGCCAAGCCATGTCTTCCTGGACCAGAAACAAGCATCCTGGGACCGGTTTCGGGCTCACAGCCCTCATCAGCCAGGCTATCTTGAATCCAGTGGCAAAGTGAGCAAGGGATCCACGTCTGGGCATACCCTGCCAACTTAGGGCGAACAAAGCAAAACCAAAGGGGATGATGGACGGAGTGTTGACAATACAAGCACTCACCCCCAGTCAACTGATCTGGGTTTAATCCATCATCATTCTTTAGCTCACTCCGCCACCCCAGTTCAGACATGGCCATATGCAAATCTGTCTGACCCTGTGCCTCATGGGAACAGTACAGCCCGAACTGCCAAGCCATGTCTTCCTGTGACCAGAAACAAGCATCCTGGGACCGGTTTCGGGCTCACAGCCCTCATCATCCAGGCTATCTTGAATCCAGTGGCAAAGGGCCTCAGTCCAACCCCAGGGACATTTTGGAGTGGTGGAGCCTGGAAAAATGGCCCACTATGCTCCACCAGAGAGCAAAGGGAATGAAGAAAAGTCTTCCTTCCCCCAGACAATAGGTAAGGGCCAGCGTCCTAAGGGAACTGATCCTACCCCTTGTGGAGGAACTGCCCCAGAGGTGGTGAGGCCTGTCCTGGCAACACCCCTGATGGCAGAGGACCCTTCCAAGGTGGTACCCAGTCTGGAGCAGGTACCCTGACCCTCTCTACCCTGCCTCAGTCAGCCTAGGGCTGCAGAGGTCAGGGATGTCAGTGGACCCCAAAGGGCCCACTGGCCAGAGGAACCCCTCATCAACAGATTAGGGACACCCAGTCTAGTAGCACTAGCCAGGTGAAAATTCCTCAACACACTGAGGGAGCCCTCTTACCCTTGGGTAGTGACCTCCCCAGATGGACTCTGTTGGGCAAAGGCAAACCTGGTACCAGATGGTTCCAAACCTACCTTGTCCCTCCAGTGTTCCAACCAAAGGGACTCAACCCCCAGCTGTAGGTAGCCAGAGGTTGACCCCTAGGGCCAGATATAACTCAGTCATGGAAAGAAAGGCATCCATGGTGACCAGTGCTCTGAGGAAGCTGAGACCAACTTTATTACGGCCTCACTTCTCCACTCAGGCACCCCACCAGCCTTTTACTTTGCCAAAACACACTACAGGTGGTAATCCCAAATTTTGGAGGAAATCCAATACCCCTAAGGGTAGGGACTACTTGGTGGACCATAAGACAGGGGGTATCCATGCCAGTGCAAGATCCTCCTTATATGGCCACTTAGTCAATAAAGTCTCAACTAGACAAGGTTAGCCTTATCTCCTTTCATTTGGGGGGTTATGTAGGAAGGTGGAATCTGACTACATGGTTACCCCCACTTTTTTCCTGGTGTTTTGCTGGTTTTGACTAGTCTGACTGGGATGCTGCTATTCAGGACCCCAGTCTATCTGCTTTCTCCCTAAATTGGTTGTGTTATGTACTTTAGGTACACTCCAGATTGGATACTGGGGTACCCTTATAAGTCCCTAGTATATGGTACACCATGTACCCAGGGCATAGGTACCCCAGAGGCCTCACAGGGGCTGAAGCATGTATTGTGCCACCCCTGAGAGGCCATTCAAAATGACACCACAGGTCTGCTACTGCAACCTGTGTAAGGAGGTGCATGCACCCCTTACTTAGATATAGGTTATCTATTCTAAATCACTACACATATAAACCTATCAGCCACCCCTATGGCAGGCCTTATCAATCCTGAAGGCAGGGTGCTGGGTTTTGTGTGAGAGGGTGCCCCTGCATGAGCAGAGCCCCTCTGCAGCCTTCGGAATCTATTCTCCGGGGTTGTCTGTGATGCAGCCAGCCATATATACTTAAGTGGGGGGGCGCTAGAGGGTGCAAAGCAACATGGCCGCTCTTTAGAGCAGCTCCACCGGCCGAGACACGAATCCGCCCAATATCCTGCCTATCTGGTGCCATCGACCCTTCAAATACTGCGATCGAGGTGCGGAGAGTGGGGTCCGGACTCCGGCGTGTCGCGCTTGCCTTGAGGACGACTGCTGAACCGTGGGAGAGACTGGCAGAATTCTGGGCCTGCGGCGCCATCATGGCGGACTAGCGCCGGCCCCGGTGGCGATACCGTGGTGAGTGCTGCGCTGTTGCGGCTGGGGCCTTGTGCTGCGGGGGGGACATTGCCGTTGCCTTGCCGGTGCCGGGAGGGTGGCGCGGACGGTGCTGGTGAGGGCGGGTGATAGTGGTGGTTGCCTTGGCCGCCGGACCTGTACCGGTCCTTACCGGGCCCCGCGTTGTGCTCTGGTTGCGGGATGGGCTGGCGGCATTTCTTGCCTGCAGCTCGGGGCCCGACAGCCGATCTGGGGCAGTGCGGTAGCGGTGTGCTGCCGACTGCGGGCCGGTGTATTGGGTGCGCATTGCGGCGTCCGCCGTTTCCCGCTTTCTGGCCTATCTCCTACCGGCATTTGCTGCAGCCCCTGCACCTGCCTACTGCCGGAGCCTTTGTCTGTATGCCGCTGAGGGCCCCTCACATGTAATTTGGCTGCGGTGCCCTTCGGGGATTCAGCTCTGTGTGTGCCTACCACCTAACTATGGACTGTCTTGTGAGCACCGGCTCAACTGCTGCAGTGCCAGATGGACCCAGGTGCCCCCCATACGCCATATTACCGAGCGGCGCAGAGTGGCGAGCTTCTGGGAGCTGGGCTGACAGTCGGCCGGGACCCGCTTCTCATATTGCGATCATCGCCTCCCGCTAAGTGCCTCCATTTTGTGCTCACCCGAGACCCGCCACACAACGACAATCGCCTCCTGTACCCTGCATCGCTTCTCTGTCCAGTGCTGGCGGGCCCAGACCATTACTGACCGCAGAGACTGTACCTGGCACGCTGCCTCTGACTAATTGGGGCTTTTGGTGGTGGTGGAGCGCGGCTGCTGTGAGTGCCTGTGGGCGTGTGTTGCCTCTCTCCCCAGTGCTCAGGACCACTGCTGTGGGTCTCCCCCCATCCATCCGGGTCGCCCTCTCTGCTGCTGCCTGGGCCCATCTGCTCGGCCATTGCGGTTGGAGGCCGTCGGGCCCACTGCTTCCGTGCATTTCCTATGCCCACCGGCTTCCTAACCTGGGAGAGCCAACATGGGGAAATATGAGCGCAGTCAGTTGCGCCTTACCTTTGAGCCCCGTAGGGCCGCCAAGACTTCTCAGCAGGCCGCCTCCGACTCAGAACTGGACGCCCCTGGTGATCATTTGTCCAACATAGATAAAACTCTCCTTGCTGTCCAGTCCAGTCTCCAGTCAATCGATGGAAAGATCGACAACTTGAATCTCCGAATGGATCACATGACACAGAAGCTGGACAAGCATGCACTCCGCCTCGGGGAGGCAGAAACTCGGATATCAGACGCAGAAGATGGCCTGTTGCAGGTGGCCACAAAGATGACGTCCATGGAGAGGGTGCTGGCCATCATACAGGCACGCAACGAGGATTTGGAGGCTAGATCGAGGCGTAACAATGTGCGCCTTACTGGACTACCGGAATCCACGAATACTGGCCGCCTTGAGACATACATTGAGAACCTACTCTGGGAATTGTTTGGCGCCGAACACTTCTCCCAGGTGTTAATAGTTGAGCGGGCTCATAGAACTCTGGCTACTCACCCACCCCCTGGCGCGCCGGCACGCCCCATCATCGCCCGTCTCTTAAACTACCGGGACCGGGACACTATCCTCCGCCTGGCTCGCGAGAGGGGCAGCATCACCCATGAGGGTAACACCCTTGCGTTCTACCCTGACTTCACGGCTGCGGTGCAGGAGGCTCGAAGAAAATACATACCTGTTAAAAAACTACTTCAGTCAGCAAAGATCTCTTACGCCATGCTTTACCCTGCGCGGCTGCGCATTGATGCTGATGGTAAACCCAAGATCTTCACCACTCCTAAAGCTGCTATGGACTTTGCGAAGTCTTTGACTCGACGCAGCCGATCCCCCACAGCGACAGCAGGGGATACGGCTGGTTCCTCTAACAACATGGCTGATGAATGAGGATATTGTCGGGATTCGTGAGCTACCGACTAGTGCTTTCCTCTAATATATGGTTTTCCCTGTTTAGAGCGTGCTTTTACTGTTCAGCTACGGTGCGACCAGATGCTGTATTCAATATTGCTTGTGGGACATGGCCCTGTACCGCAGTCGATGTCCTATTCATTGCGGCACTGAACTTTATGGCAAAGGCTTGCTGTTTGTTACTAACAAAGTTTTATGTGTCCTCAGCCAGATAGCCCCATTGCTACTGCTCGGCCACCTCCCACCACACCGGGAGGGGTATTGTGCTCCTGCGCCCCCCTATGGGTAGTCCCCGCTATTGTTCTCTCCCTTGGACCTTTATTCGAGGGCTGTATTGGGAGGTTCGGGACGGCTCTGGCATTTTGGGGTCGCTGAAGTGGGTGGCGGGTGAAGGTGGGGAGGTGGGGGTTGGAGGGTTTGATTTCGTGGCTATTGTTATTGTCATTATCGTGTTCACTGCAAATGTCTGTTCATCCAAGCTCGCATTGTCTTGCTCATGCTCTGCTTCAGCTTTACACCACATACTGCTGACACTGTAGTTAACTGCCTCACATGGAAGGTGCGGGGGCTGAATAATCCCAAGAAAATTTGTCAGGTACTGGCGTTCCTGAACAGGCATGATGTTGCAGTCACCCTACTTCAAGAGACGCATCTCACACCCCAATCCGATCACAGGGCCGGGTCACAGTGGGTCGGTTATCGCTTAGCGTCCTCCTACTCCTCCTAATCACGAGGTGTTCTCACGTTAGTTAAGAAGAACCTGCCATTTCTCATGATCCACACCTGTATCGATGACGCTGGACGATATGCTATAGCACATGGGAAATTGGCGGGCAACCCCATTACCATCGTCAACACATATGGCCCAAATATAGATGACCCGGGATTCTTCGAACGTGTACTCTCCGTAGTGCGCACTTGGCCAGATGCGATGATATTGTGGGGGGGTGACTTTAACACACATTTAGATCCCACTCATGACAAAGCCAATGGTAGAGGTGGTCAATCACCTAGAGCGGCCCAGGTTATCAATGAAGGTATGTCGGAGCTGGGTCTCATTGATATCTGGCGCCAGAGGAATATGGAGGCGCGTGAGGGCACGCATGTTTCCACAGCACATCATAGTTGGTCTCGCCTAGACTATTGGATCCTGAGCGGGGAGGCGGGAGGTTGGTTCTCTAACACAACCATATTGCCTCGCACACTTTCTGATCACAGCCCTGTTCTCCTAACGCTCCACCTTCCTTGCGCTGCGCACGGCACGTTCACGTTCACGTGGCGCCTCCGTACAGAGGCTCTCCTCGACCCTCTTTATGTCACCACCATTCGAGATGCCATTACACAATATTTCACGGATAATAAGGGCTCAGTAACAGATGCGCTGACCCTCTGGGAGGCCTTCAAGGCCACTATCCGAGGCACCTCTTTCAGCACATCCGCCGGTATCCTCCAAGACCTGCGGGGACAGCTCAATAAACTTGAAAGTATGTTGTGGGATCTTGAGCGGGAATACGAGGCCTCACCTCGTGCCCAGACCTTAGCGTTGATCAGGGAGGTCACACTAGAGTACACTGAGTTAGTCGAAAGAGAGGTCAAACATATTTCTCGGCGACACATTGCCCGCACGTTTGGGGAGGGTGGGCGGCCGGGACGCCACCTTGCTAGTAAGGTCAAGGATCGCATGAACCATCATGTGATCACTAAGATCACTGACGACCAGGACCACGACCATTACACTACACCAGACATTTTAGAACATTTCAGACGCAACTACGAATCATTATACACCACTCGGGGAGCGGCTAATGCACATGACATGGATGCGTATCTCTCTGACATTGCCATTGCCTGGTTATCGGATGGGCAAAGGGGGCAAAGGGAGTACCTCAGTCAACCCGCCACGGAGGAGGAAGTGCGCGCTGCCATTAAATCCCTCCCGAATAACAAATCCCCAGGCCCTGATGGCTTCCCTAGCGAATTCTACAAAGAATACGCGGAGGAACTCACGCCCCACATACTAGAAATGTACGCTGAGGCCTATGACACCGGTACACTACCGCCCACACTCCGGGATGCGCTGATTATTACTTTACTCAAGAAGGACAAACCACCTCACAATTGCGATTCATACCGGCCGCTTTCCCTCATAAATACTGACGCCAAGATATTGGCCAACATTTTGGCCACCAGGCTCCAACCGTTAATGCAGGGCATGGTTCTCCCGGACCAGTCTGGTTTCATTCCCACTCGCTCTACGTCACAAAACTTGCGGGCTCTCTTTGCTACTTTTCACATACTAGACCCTGGGTTACAGGCAGCAGCTGTTATGTTAGATGCTACTAAAGCATTTGACTCCATTGAGTGGAGCCATTTGTTTTTTTATCTTGCGTCGAATGGGCTTCCCACCTATGTTTATAAATTGGATAACACTGTTATATACTAACCCTATGGCGCGCGTCCGGGTGGAAGGTAGCACGTCAGATCCCATTTGCATCACTAGAGGCACGCGCCAGGGATGTCCACTTTCTCCACTCCTTTTTGCGTTGACACTCGAACCCCTGGCCTTCGTGATCCGGCAGAGGCATCGAGCCGCGGCGCTTTGTTTTGCCCATCGCCCAGTCAGCATCTCCTTATACGCGGATGATATGCTGCTCTTTCTGCAAGAACCCCGCACTTTTATGGCACCACTCTTGTGAGAATTTATCCGTTTCGGATTGTTCTCCGGTCTGCAGATCAATTGGTCCAAATCGGTCACTACACCTCATGACTTGGAATACCCACTTGAGTGGTCTCTGGACCACGTGAAATACCTGGGGATATGGGTGCACAGAAACCCCGACACAGTGATACGTGAGAACTATGGTCCTGCATGTGCCAAACTAGAGCGACAGGTGAACACCTGGGTAAGGCTTCCGCTATCCCTGGCTGACCGCATCGCGTTGATCAAAATGGTGGTGCTACCACAATTTTTGTACCTTTTTAGTAATATACCGATCCCCCTCACCCAGCATTTTTTTTCCACTGTACGCTCCTTGCTCCTTAAACTTGTCTGGGGGGGAAAACAGGCCAGGGTGTCCTGGAATACACTTATCTTAGATTACAAGCATGGGGGGTTTAGTGTACCCGACCTTTACTTGTACTACTTATGTACGCATGCACAATATGCGCATTATTGGGTGGGCGCACATGAATTCATTCCGCATGTAGCGATGGAGGACGGAGATGCCCAACCTATCCCGCTAGGATCCATATTGACCCATGTCAAGAGACAGACCCCTCGTACGGAAATCAACACAATCGATGCTACCGTCGGGGCCTGGCAGGCACTAGGCCGCATGGCCGGCAAACTGCCATTGTACTCCCCTCTTTTGCCCATTGCATTCCACTCGAACTTATCGGTGCCACACGAGACAGGAGCTATGCGCACCTTTCACCGGGTGGGAATCGTCAAAATGCAAGACCTGTTTCTTGAGGGCGTTTTTCTATCAAACGACGATCTCATCTACATACAAAACACAACGTCACTCTTCACGTTTCTCTTTCACAGACTGAAGAAAGCGCTCCAAACTCACTATCACACCTTCCCTGCGGAGCCTCTCCCACTGCAAACCAGTAGCGGCTCCTGGTGGGAGTGCTACTTGGTGGTGATGTGGGGCGGGGGAGGGGCAGGGTGGGGGGTAGTAAACAACGGAATACGGATGAATGCAGGTAAGTAGACAATTAAATCAATAAAACGAATTTTGTTGCGCGCGCTGCATTGCCAAATGCGATGCAGCGCGCGCAGCGAAATTCATTTTAATGATTTAATTGTCTACTTACCTGCATTCATCCGTATTCCGGTGTTTACTACCTCCCACCCTGCCCCTCCCCCACCCCACGTCACCGCCCGGTAGCACTAACACCAGGAGCCGCTACTGCTGCAAACTCTCCATACTCTGCTCACTAGCCCAACCTACTCACTAAACTGTACCGTGCTGCCAGGGAGGAGAGACCACAACCCCACAACCATAGCTTAGAGGCGTGGAATGCTCGACTGGACCCACCTTTGTCGCTGCCAGACTGGGCATACTGTTGTCAACTTACAGGGGCACTAACTTCAAATGGTAACGTTCGAATAATACACTTCAAGTATTTACACCAGGTGTATTATACTCCCAGTAGGTTATTTAGATATGGGCTTCGTGACGACGATCGTTGCAAGCGGTGTGGCGCGGCAGCATCTGATGTTTTGCACTTGTCCTGGGAGTGTCCCCGAATTGCACAATATTGGGTGGGGGTTACCCAAATACTGTCCAAAATGGTTCGTCTGGAATTGCTCTGCTCCCCACAGACCTGCTTGCTGGGTTTGACACCTTCGGTGAAAGGAGCCCTTGGCAAGCTGGTGAAGGTGGCTCTACTAATGGCTAAGAGGCGCGTGGCAATGACCTGGGAAAGTAAGTTGGCACCAACGACTTCGCGATGGCTACACGACTTAGCAAGCTGCAGCGACAGATTAATTCTCTATGTAGAGGAACTCCCCTCCACTTCCCGGCCCACCAACAGATGAGCCCCCTGATACTCTCCCAAATTGACCTTGTCATGTATATAATAGCAAGCATGAAAATCTACTGTACATTGCAGGTACACACACACAGTTCTTTTTTGTTTTTTCTTTTCTACGCTGTACATGCGTTTGCCACGGTTGTTACGCTGTTAGTTTGATTGCGCAGTAACAATGATGATCTTACTGTATGCTGTGCATGTTTACTTAAAAACTGAATATATGTTTCTGGAATAGAACTGCTCGCATTCATTGGCATACTCGACAACCCACCACTTGTAACTATGCTTAAGTGGTAATGTTGTTTTTTTCTCAGTTGGTTCCTGCACTTTTTCTGTTTTTCTTGTTCTTCTTCGAATCAAAACGCTTATGACCACTTAATGCTACTAGCTAACCTGATCCCACCTCACGTGGCCGGCCCGTTGTGGTTGTAGGCGACTTGCTGTGTATCTTCCCCTCGCCTATATTGCTTTGCAAAATAACACTTTGCGTTGCCAGCCCGCCCAGGGTTGTAGGCACCATGCTGTGGTCAATGACTCTTGCCTTCAATACCAGCTTTCTCGACCTGGGCAGCACAAAATGGATGCTGCCAGCCACAGACATGAGTCTGCCCTCCTGCTGCTGAGCCAAGCTCGAGCAGAGGAAGGCCTGACAATAGGTTTCCTGTCACAGGGAGGTGTGACCACCTCCCAGACAGGCTTTAGTGTATTGGGGCTGGGTGGGTGCACTCTTAGAGTGCCAGAAAGTCTGCACTGGGGGCACATTTGGTGTCCCTGTGCATAGTCCAGCTCAAACCGGTTGCAGGAGCCAATTGCTCCTGCTCTGGCGCGAAACTGGACTAAGGACATGGGTTTAGCCACCCCTCTGTCCTGACCCTCCCATAGGTGGGTCCCCAGAGTTAGTCCAACCCCTTCCTTGGGTATAACATAGGAAACCTGACTACAGGACTTTAGATTTTACATGGACTAAACTCTGCAAGCAGAAACCAAGTACTTTGACGGTCTACACTTTGCTGGACGACAGAAGAATCTCCCTTGGAGTAAAGGAGTTACTCCCCTGCAGCAGCAGGCACCTGAATGCATCTGACCGGTTTGCATCTCCTGAGCTCCTGAGGACTACGAAGATTTCTGCAACACAAGAGGTGGGTTCCCGAGCGTCCCTGAGGTCGATCTGCTCTCTCAGCAATCCTGAGACCAGTATCCCTTGTGGGGACCGTGCAACCCGAACCCCTGTGCACTGTGTACTTTTGCAGCAGCATATGCTTTTCAGCAATCCCTGAGGCTGTGCTTTGGACTACGTGTAGTCCCAACCCCGAACAGCATTTCCACCAAAGATCTCCAGCCTCCACTCCATAAGTGTTGTGTGGGCTGGTACTTTGTGATTCCGCTTGAGGTCCCTTTACGATCCCTGGTCCATTGGCCTGTGGGTCCTAGCGAGGGTCACTTTGATTTTCCTTGGGCTTCCCTGATTGCTCCAGATGTGCCCTGACTCCCCATAGCTTGGAGAGTCTCCTGGACCTTGCTGGTCTACACTGTGACTTGTTTCCTCTGCCCGTGTGGGTTGACTTTGCCAAGGCTGATTGGTGTTCAATCCGGACACTGACCCCTTAGCACTCGACATCCTTTGTGGGACAGCTCACCTCCGGACTTTGGTTGTCGTCGATGTCTCCTGGTCCCCGTGGCTGCAAAGTCAAGCATCCTATCGTCACACCTGAAGCACCCGACATCGGTGGGCGTTCGTCTATCGAGCCCCTGGTCATGTGAAGTGACCCAGACTCTGTCCCCTCTGCTTTCAGGTTCTTCTTACTCCAAATCCAGGCTTGGATTCCACCGGACACTTTTCATCTACCCAGCAGCAGCACTTCTTCGCATCACACCATTGAAAACGACGAGGGTTTCCGACACCACTTGACCCCTATGCACCCGGCTCCTCTCGGATAGGTAACACAGGTACCTCGGTACTCACAAGGGTGCTGGCCTTAGAACCTTCTATGTTCCAAAGGGTTTGCTTGAAGTCCTCTCCGAAGTGTCCTTAAACTGTAATTTTCCAACCGCGACTTTCCCATAGAGTTGTACGGAGGTCGCGTCTGTGTTTCCACACTGCACCCGTCCTCCGTGGGCTCCCTGTGTCACTCCTGTGGGTGGTTCCTTGGGGTCCCAGCGATTCTACGTGCTCTAGGCACTGCGTCTATTGAAGTTGTGGTTGTTATACCACTTTCTTAGTATATGGTTCGGTCTCCCCCGGGAGCCCGCTGTGTATTGTGCTATTCACTGTCGTTCAATTGATTTAACATTGTGTACTGTACATTCTAATCTCAGGTAGAGATTAGTAGAGAGTGTTTGAGTAATAAATACATATTTTTATATAACACTTGTGTGGTTCTCCTTTCATTTAGTCATTCAGGAGGTGATATTCTGGTAAAACAAGCTGCTTTACATTCCTTCAAGATTAAGCCTGAAGGCTGCTCTCCATAGCTACCACTAGGATAGCTTTCATAAAGGTTATCTTTGACCTAATCATCAATAAGGGTCGTTTGGACTGGTGCAAGGTGCCCACTTTAATTAGTGGACAGCATATGCCAGGCCAACTTCTCACAGCCTCATCCTCCCAACCATCCTCCCCAAACTCCATCTTGCAGAAGTCCCTCACTCACATTTACCTCCTGCTTCTAAAGAGGTGGTGAATGTGAGCATTAACTCCCCTGGAAAAGGGAATACCATGTAGCTTTCTGCCCAGTAAAACCTGCTCCGCACAATTAATGCACATTCTATGGTGATTGTGAGAAATTGGGTTACTGGTTGAGGGTAAAACTATATTCAAGCAGCGACCACAATCTTTGTCAGGGTGATGTCCAAGCAAACCCCAAATTAAATTGTGGTCAACCCTCTGGTAGCTTGTCACAGAGCAGTAAGGCCCAACCTAGAGGCAATGAGTAAAGTATTTATGCAGCTCTTCAAACAGCAATAAAGTGAAAACCCTACAGAAATAAAATCCCAAACCAATTTAGAGTAATAGGGTAAATGTTAATAAATAAAACAAGACCAAAAAAACAAAATTCCAATCAGTAGAACCGGACATATGCAGATTTAAAGATTTTCGGTAAATATAGCACCAAAATGTACAAGGCGCCAACTGTGGATACCAGGTCACACCGGACCGGGACAAAGTCACAAGTACAGGCTGTCCACAATAGTGCACTGGCAGTCTACAGGGACCCAGTTAGGCCTACTGAAAAACAAATCCTGGTTGTGGAGCATTGCGAGGTCAGGCGTTGAGCATGCATCACACATCCGAGGTGATGCATTGGTTCTGTGGAGCTGCAAAGGGGTCATGTGAGGTCCTTTGTCATAATCGAGGGCTTGCGATGCAAAGTCCATCGTCAGGATACGTCGCGCAGTCAAAGTGATGCGTTTGTTCCAAAGAGTGGCGAGGCTCTGATACAAGAACCTGGATTGTCGTCGAGGCTGCTGTCGACTAGAGATTTGCAGTGTGAGGGCCTGCGTTGGTGAAGCTATACACAGTGACGTTTCCAATACAGGCTGCAAGGTCGATGAGGAGTCCTTGCACTGAGAATATGCTCGCAGCAGAGGCCGTAGATCAGTTTTGCTCGTGGTTGCACCTTGCAGCAGTGGTGATGCATCGGTTCTGCTAAAACCACAGATGGAATGCCAGAGCACCTTCAGGCCCACTTCCAAGCATCTAAGACTGGGGTGGCAGAGTCCAGGTATTGGGTTCAAGGTTGTTGGAGGCTTCTGTCCCTGAGGCTGTAGTCAGGAGGCAGGCCAACTAGCCCTTGCAGTCACTCTGGGGTCCTGGATTCAACAGATGCAGGTCCAGTCCTTCCCACTGAAGCAATAGTTCAGCAGGTTAGCACAGCAGGAAAGCAGTCCTTCAGAGCAGCAGTCCAGCAGAGTGGCAGTCCTTTCATCAGGACAGCAGACCTTCTTCCTGGCAGAGTATCCACAGGTCCAGAGGTGTACTAAAGACTTGGTGCCTCATCTGGGATCCAATATTTATACCTGGGCCTTCCGTTGAAGTGGGAGATGCTTCTACGGGTTTCCACTTGAAGTCCAGCACTTCCTGTCTTCCCTGTCCTTACTCCAGACTAACTACAGGGGGTCTGCAGCCCTTTGTGTGGAGGCAGGACACAGACTAATCAAGTGTAAGTAGGGCTGTGCCCAGCTCCGCCATCCCATCCTGTTTATGATGGCCCATCCAGGCACACCTAAGATCTCTATTGTGTGTGGCATTCTAGGAGGAATATACAAAGTCCAAATGTCAGCTACACCCAGTTATGTGACCCAGTGACTGGTTTCAGGGACAAAATAGCTAAGGCAGGTAAATGCCAACTTTATAAAAGTACACACTAAGGGATGACACCCTTTAAAACAGCTGGGTTATGCCACCATAATGTATATATGAACAATTACCCAAGCTGAAAATATCCAGTCTGCTCCTTAGTTCAGGGTCAAGTAATTGAATTACCTTGGTCCGGGAATTTATAGTCAATTATTTCGTGGTTATTATGCAAATACTTCATATGCACTTTAATATATCTTTCAGACTACATTCAAATATAAGGCACATTATTGCATCTTGCAAACATGATTAAACACAACATATACAAAAATCATAATACAATAAAACATTAAGTACAAAACTCAAAAGTGATCTTACTTGAAACCAGTCTGATATGCAAAGGTTGTAATTATTAATGTTGTTTGAACAATTAGGGGCCAATTACGATGTCGGGTGGAAAGGCTCTGACCGACAGTCGGATTCTCATCGGCCGTGTCGGAACCCCTCCGATCGACTCAGTCGGTTTACAATCCGCCCGACCGATAACAATGTTTGCGGTCGGAAGGTAAACCGCACGGACATTCCGAATCGGTTCCGACCGGCTCTCGGAGAATTTGTGTCGGTTGGAACTGCATCGTACACCCCTATGTACAGCGTTTCCGATCTCGGTATTACGATGTCGATTTCCAACAGCCTTTCCGTGCCGGCCTTTCCAACACTAAAAGGCTGTCGGAAAGTGACTCTGGGGGCCCCTAGCAGGTCCCCTTTATCCTGTACCCTCCAGTTGGGGGCCGAGGGGGTACCCAAGGGACCCCCTGTAAAACCCTGCACTGTGTGGCAGGCACAATGGAGTGCCCATGACAGGGTGCAGGGTTTTACACACACAAACCCCATTTCCTCATAGGAGCCTGTGTTATGGCCAGTTGCCGGGTGGAACACAAGCTCCCATAGGAAACAATGGGAATCCGACCGAATAGTGTTCAGTTGCATCGTAATCGGTCAGGCGGAACCGCCGACCGTGAGTTGGTCAGTCCCAATTCCGAGACGATGTTGAGCGGAAAGTTTTCGCCCTACATTGTAATTGGCCCCTAAGTATTGTCAGCATAGGCATAACATCTTAGACCAAAAGACTAGATGAGGTCTGACAGTTAGAGATATAGATGTTGAATAAAGTATAGCTGAGGAATGCTGAGTTTAGTTTAGTATATTGTTCAGTTAATAAAAAAAACTTACAATATGTCACATTTGCACATTTCTTATACATAACATCACTATTAAATGACTTATTAAAATACAGATAAAATGTAAAAACTTCCCATAATAAAACCACTAATTCATCAAGTTAAAAAGAAGAAGAAGCCCGCTAGGAGACATCCTATTAAAGTGCATTCCCAGATAAACATGTTCCACCACCTATTTCCGCTTTGCCTCAAGTGCCTTAATTATTTCACTATATTCCTGGTGTTATTAGCCCCTGGTTTAAAATAAATCGAGCTTCCCACTATAAGTTTTAAGGTGCCATATTTCTGTTAGGGACAAATTTCAAGGCTTGGCATTGCTGAACCTTAAATATTTCATGACCTTCCTGATGTTAGAAATGTTAATTAGCCCATGATAAATAAATTAAGCTTGCCCATTGTACGATTTTAAAATGCATTATATCTTTTGAGAAATCTCTATACTTAACAGAACTTATGTATAAGAAGTGTGCAAATGTGACATATTGTAAGTTTTTTTTATTAACTGAACAATAAACTAAACTAAACTAAAACTAAAAACTAAAACTATAGCTGAGGAATGCCACATAGGTTTTCCTAGAATGATTTGGAGAAAGTTGACAAGGACAGAGCTTTAAATCAGCATCTTAGAAATGAGGAAAACCAAGTTCATGCTGTACCAGTGACACTGATGCATGGCAAGCAGTCTAAAATGATACTGTGCAACACCGTGTCAAAGGCCCCAGACAGGTCTAAAAGAATGAGGGCTGCTTCTCCAACTGCATCAGAATCATTATGATGTCATTCGTGGCTGAGACTAATACTATCTGGAGGATATTCACAAGAACGTGTGATAACTACTGCAAGAGTAGCATAACGCAACTTTCAATATCGCAGCCTATCGCGGGAAAATATCCCTGGGTCAACGTGGAATTCACAACAAGGCGGTACCATGCGATAGTCACCAGATAACGCGTCAAATGTCAACGTGAAAATGCGAAACGCGAGAAATCATGCGATGAGGCCAATCGCGGTACAAAAAGTAGCGAAAACCAGCCTCAGGCCAGCAAATCCCACGCGTCTGGCGGGAAATTGCACCATAAAAACCACAGACACAACACACCAGAAACAAGCCAAAGCACGTAGCAACATGGATGCACCCTGACCCAGCGCTGAGGGCAACGCGAACCCCACAACCCCCACAGACCACCAGCAAGGAACAACTGGCTCGGGGAAGGCCAAGGAGAAAAGGGAGAGGAAGACGGGGTGCAGACCGCAGGAAAATAAGACCAAGGTCACAGGGGCGACAGAACACTCCCAGCAACTGACCCACAAGCAGACCACCTGGAATGCAGTCCGAGTGCCCAGGAGGCCAATCCAGGAGGCCAAGAGGCGCTGGCAGGACGTGACAACCTAAACCAGGTACAAACCTGCTGCCAACAGGAAGGCAGCAACGGCGACAGGAGGTGGCAGTCCAGCGACACAGGAGGAGCAGGAGGAAAGCCAGGCCACAGTCATCAGTGTGGAGAGGGTGCAAGGAGTAGGGAGTACGGACACAGCGCAACAGGACCTGACACAACAACAACAGGGTGAGTATCCAACAGGGACTGGGGGGACGGGGGGTGATGGGCACAATGCCACACATGCACAATGAGGTGTAGCACACTGCACATCCACAATTACCCAGGGACATGTCCCACATCCCCGTAGCACACCGCAGCACACACACATAGCAATCACAGCACATACCATGACAATGTGGCACAAAGTGCAACACCCACACTGCAGAACAGGGGACACAACTGGGTCCACCCAGGCGCAGAAACAGAACAATCACATTGGACAGAGCAGGGAACTGTGAGATGCACATCTACGGCTACAACCCCACATCAGCCATGTAGGCCAAATGTGCACTGTCCCAACTCAAATAGCCACCACCGCCCAAACAGTCACAATGTACATTGTCACACAGTCTGCATGTCGACAAGAACAAGGCGCCAACACAATGACAACATGCACCTCCCCTTCACAATGCAGAGGAACAAATAACACCTCCAGCAGGTCTGAACAGACAACCCATCAGTGATGCCCGAGACGAACACCACACCCCCGACCCCGACGACCTACAACTGCCCATGGACATCCCACACAACCCACCACCAGGACCAGGGCAGACAAGCTACTCAGAGGAGAACCCAGACCCTGCAACAGACCACACAGCATGAAGCACCCACAATCACGGCTGCCTCACAACACTTCACCCACCCACACATGGCACCCCAATGCCAGGTGGCAGAATGCCAAAAGGAGGTGGCCCAACAGGTGAGGGTGTTGCCTAATCCATGGAATGCGAACTAGAACACATACGTGGGTGTCCAATACCCTTCAGGGACCACCTACACCCCACAAAGGAGACCCGCACCTCCACAGAGACACATGCACATATCATGTTGAACTGGCTACGGGCACGTGCGCCCGGCCCCTTTATTGGCAGGGCCACATGTACAGTGACACCTGTGCTGGATGTGTGTGGGGTGAGTATAAGCCAGCCCGCACAGAGTGCTTGGTGCTGGCAACAACCTGAAAAGTGGACACCAGTGTAATGGAAACAGAAAACACCAGCATAACAGAGTCAAATGCAGAGCAACATGGAGGGATCCGGAGTAAGTACAGAGGTCACACAATATTCAGTCTGGACGTTCCGTGAATTGCAGTGCACTGAGGTAGGGGCACTAGAGAAGAGCGCGCTCATGTGAAGGAATTGCTAGGATTGTGTCCCTTCAGGTTAGTCCTGATGCAGATGCAGTGGGGTGTGGTACACCTGCATCAAATTCCTCATCAACGTCCCAGGTCTCCCACACTGCCTGAGGTGACAGTTGCATCCGCAGTCCACAGCGCAATACCCAGTATTAGATCCGGGTGTGTAGCTTGACTACCGCCACCAGTCTGCATTCCTGCCTTGGGGCTGTTGCCACCTGCCCTCCCATTGTCTGTGCCTTCTCCCGTCCGCACACTTGACACATCCTCCTCCTCATGGTCCCAGGTCTTCCCCACTGCATGAGGTGACATTGCTGCGCAACCTCACAACAGCACAAAATTCTATCAGTTATGGACCATGGCTTGCAGTGCACTGAGTCACTGGCACCTGGAGTGCTGAGCAGGGTATCAGGCCGATGATGGCATCCACGACAGGTCTGAGCAACTCCGTAGTTCTGTCAGGGCCACCCTTTCGACTCTGGCAGATGGCAGTTGAAGGTGGTCCTTGCGGTGGTGGTGTGTGCCTCCTGCGGTGATGCGACGTCCGGGCCGGTCAAGACTCGATGCCATGTGTGGGCCCTTGTGGCCTACAGTTGGGGCAGGAGGAGGCGGACAGCGCAGGGCCACAGACACATGGCGTTGACGACCCCAAGACCATCGCTACAGAGGCCATTCAATGTCTCAGAAGAAGGGGTCCCAGGCCTGAGCAGCACAGAGTTAGTGGCCCCGGATGCACTGCGGCTGGCACAGGCACCCAGCCACGGGACGGTGACTTGCGGTGCAGTCAGATGGGCCATGCGACCTGAGCGGGTCCCCATCAATGTCCAAGGTGTATGTTGCGGAGGGGTCGGGGGACAGTGGAAGGTGTCCTCCAGGGCATGATGCTGAAGGTCTGGAATCAGCAAATGGAGGAGTGGAAAGCGCAACCCTCGTTTTCACCAACAATTCGGGATCAGCTGCATGAGGATGAAAACTACCCCCTAGTCAATAGACTCAAACGCCACCAATGTACGACCAGTGAGTGTCCATGAATGTCGGGGAACATGCTCAGTGGCACAGGTGCTGGGAGGGGATGCAGCCTGCGATGATGCCTGTACACAGATGCGAACTCCAAGAATGCCAAATCAAGGCGCTGTGACCTAGTGGACCGCAGTGTAGGCCGGAGGCAGTGGTCAGCAGTGGCCCACAGCCACGGGTAGTTGGCTCGCGAGGCACAGAGCTAGTGACACAGTGGCAGTTGTCGGCTCCGTGACGATGATCCTGTTCCCTCCGGACTGCACCGCGTCATCCTCTTACGCCCCTCCGTGCGTGCGAAGAAATGTATTCAGCCTTTTGAATTACCAATGTTCAGTTCCAATTCTGTGATCCCACTCGTGCGCAGCGTAGGCCGAGGGCAGTGGTCTGCGTAGGCCCACAGACACCTGTGGTTGTGATGTCATGCACAGACTTGTTGCCACCACATCGAAGGGTGTATGGTGAATAGTTCTCTGCCTTAAATAATGTTCACTGCCTTGGTGTAATCAAGACTCAGTTCCAAATGTGTGACCTACCTGACCGTGGTGTAGGCCTGAGGCAGTGGTCAGCAAGGCCCATTCACCGAGTGTCGCCGGCATAGGTTGGATGGCCCCACCGGCCTGCGTAGTTCAGGTTCAGTGGCACCACGTGTTCGGTCACATCTGTTTATGTGACACGGCATTCGTCCGGACTGAGCCGCGTCTTCCTCTTACACCTCTCCGTGCGACCACTGGTGTGGACTCCGCCATTCGTACTTTGCGACTAGGTGCTGGATGTGTGACCCACTGGTCAGCAGGGTAGTCCTGGACCCTCATCCACGTGTCGCCGGCTGGCGTTGAACAGGGTTACTGGCACCACGTGTAGCCAGCTGGCGTTGCACAGGGTTAGTGGCACCACGTGTAGCAGGCCGGCGTTGCACAGGGTTAGTGGCACCACGTGCCATATGGAACTATGCCTCACTGATCGGGGGGGTCTGGTGCTGAGGCCACTGGGCCGGATTTGGGGTCACTGCCATTCATGACTCAGGACACAGTTTCACATATGGGACCTACTGGTCCGAAGAGTAGGCCGAAGGCGGCAGTAGAGTACGTCAACGAAAAAGGAATAAAGTGGGCCTGTGTCGTGGAGGCCGTGATGGTCTGAGGTGGCTGCCAAGGTCGCGGGCCTCGGGCTTGGAGCTTGCCCGGCACGTGGTGGGCCCTCCTTGACACACGCCGGTGTCGGCAGGTGATCAGTGTGGCCTGGCTGCGCAGGGGCGGGCCTGACGGGTTCGTGGTCCAGCGTGCCGGGGTCCGGCAGGCGCACAGCATCGCAGGCAACTCTGCACACGGGGACGGCGTCGGCCTCGTGGCGGGGTGGGAGGCCCCGCCCTGGCAGAGACGCGGGTCTTTCCGGAAGAGGACCACGCCCAGGCCTAAGTGCTTTTTATTCACACCCCTACGCTGCTGTGGCGTACGCCGGGCCATCCCACTCCGGTGACGCTTAGGGGGGGGCGTAACAGGCAACATTTCCATGAGGTCCCCCACTGGCTGTGGTGACATGGTGGCATCCACTGTCCACTACACTCCATACACAAGCGGTGTATGTCGCCATGGATATGTGTGTGTTCTGCATACTGCGGTGTGTCCAGCATATCTCCGGCACTCTTGGCATTGTGTACTTTCCCAATCATGGTTCTACTGCATCCTTCACACATGCCTGGTTGCCACCTCTCCCCACATTTGGCTATTATGTGGCTGAGGTGCCATGCTGTTGCTGGCTCATGTTCAGGGCTTGCCCATGTGTACATTGTAAGTTGTTCTGTCGTGTCTGGTGGGTGGGCATGTTGTTGTGCCTGTTGTATGTGATTCTGTGACGTGTGCATTGCCAGAGTTGTGATTTGCATGGTTTTGGAGCTGAGGTGTGTGGGGTGTACATTTGGATATTGCCAAGGGGCTGTGCAATTCCCTTGTTGCCATCTGGGGAACGCTGGGTGATGATGGACTGTCAGAGGATGAAGGTAACATGCACACTGGCTGTGTATTTGAAGGAGACATTGTTGGGGGTTCCATGGTGTTCTGTTGTTGCCTGCACATTGATGTGAGACGTGTGCTTCCTGTTGCGGTGATTGTGTGCTGTGTCACCAGGGGGCACAGGTGGTACATGTGTGCTGTGTATTGCCCCCAACACGTGCGTGCGCCCTGCTTCGGCGTATGATCCTTGCTTGGTCTCCAGCGGATCCTGCGCATTGTGTTGTACGTATGGGGATTGGGGTACCAGGGTGATGGTGATGTCCAGGACAGGTGTGGGGGACTTGGATGTGACTGGCTGTGAGACTCCTCCGACTCTGGCGGGTGTTGGATGGGGGGTCCCAGGGGCCAACAGGTGCAGCCACGCCATCAGCTTTGTGTGGGGTGGGATGTTGGTTGTCCGCGTGTTGTTGCCTAGGCCTGTTGGGCGATGATGGTCAGGATGTGTAGGTTGGTCGTCACCTTCAGCCTGTAGTGGAAGGTGACATTGTCAGATGTTGGGTCTGTGCGGCTGGTACGTTTCCTGGGGTTCTGCTGTCTTTGTCTGCGCTGCGTCTGTGGTGGTCCGGGGGGGGGGGTTCTGGGTGTGGTTTGGGGTCCTGGGGTGGTGGAGGTGGGTGTTGTGTCCCTCTTGGGTGTCCGGGCCGCATGATGGGTGGCTCCATGGCATCTATTGCCCTTGGGATGTGGCCCTGGGCTGTGCTCCCTTTTGTGGTGCTGGCTGCCGTCCGACTTTACACCAGGTCAGAGCAGGTGTAGATTTCCTGGTGCTATCGCGCCTTGTCGCCTGTTTTGTGTTTTTATCGCGGATGTGGCTGGTCGTTGTGAATGTTGAGGTGTGCTGTTGTCTCGGCTTTTGTCGCGGGAACGCCTACTCTGCATCTCATTAGCGATATTTGCGGGGGTCCTCTGTGGCGACGTTTTTTGCGTCTGCTATCGCGGGTAAACTGGTGCTGTGGGCTGTTAACACCGGCTTGTGAATGGGGAGGTACATTTATCACGACTTTGGCTGCGATAAAGTGCCGCTAATTCGGCGATAGCTCCTTGTGAATATGCCCCTCTGTGTACCAAATTTAGAACAAAAGTCGATTGTTGAGATTTCATGAAATTGTTTTTCTCAGTATTGGAAGAGATTTGTCGGTTGACATTGATCACTATGATCTTTGCAGTAAGAGGATTTAGTTACATTGTTCTCCAACTAAACAGAGCAGTATGGTCAGCTGTAGTTTTTTCAAATGGGGAACAATGATAGCTTTTTACAATATGTCTGCCACAGTCCCAGAACGCAGGAAACATTACAAGGGAAGTTAAACTTCAGACCATGTATGATGAGAGAGCTATTACTATTTTTACTAGATAAGGGCCTTACAGGTAACCGGAAGAAATGGAATTAAGTTTTTAGAGTATTGTTTTCTGGGATACAAAGTTGAAAGAGGTGAAAAAAGTACTTAGCAGACTTTCTGTTGTCTGCTTGGTGACAGCCGTATAAGCGTAAAATCCATAATGACAGACTGACTGGGGCTCCGGTATGGTAACACCGTTGAAGTTTATCATATAACTGACACCAATCCATTGTTTAGGCAGAGGAGTGTTTTGCGGTCACTGCAAAGGTCACCCCATGCCGGAATTCCAGCCCAGTTGAATCTTGTTTACCTTTCTGAGGAGGGCAATGGCCTGCTCTCCACAAGACCAGTATCACTGTTGACACATACCCACAGGTAACTGAGGAGTTAGATAACCCTAGGATATTCTGACAGATTTGCACCCCCTAAGTCCACTAGGTAAGGAAGTGTTAGGTAGGAGCATAGATATGATTATACATGGATGCTTATAATCAATGTAACAGCACCATGGTGGAATTGTCCATCTTCTTTACCATTCTAGTAATGCTCTGTTTCCTTATATTGATCATCAAAGTGCACACATTTTACACAAGTATAATAATGCTTCAATAAATGCTTGAAATGCCAATGAAAGTATTTCTTGTGTCTCCCTTTGGGCATGCAAGAGTTACTAACAAAAGGGCCTGATCTGATTTCCTTGGGTAGTCAGAGTTGTCATGTTCTGAGTTGCAAATGCCCTACGGTACCCTGTAAGGTTTAGAGGTCTAGAGGATGCACTGTGGGCTGGCCAGGACTAAGTCCAACATATCCTGATGGTGTGCGTGGAATCAGTCTTGCCCAAGTTTTGATGTTTAAGTTGTCCAAACGTACAGTCTTACTGATGAAGTATAAACTGCACGACATCACATATGGGCTAATGCAATATCCTATATTTGGGTGTCTCAGAATCTGCCTTCTCCTAGCTTTGTTACCTCCAAGACTTTTCAGTTAGAGTGTCTGGCCTAGGGATGTTTGACCATTTCAGTGCTGCCATGAGACATCGGTCGGTGCTGGCTTTCTGTAAATCAAATGGGTCCTTTTCCAGATTGTGTGCATAATGCGTAGGCTCTGAGTTTGAGCAATCTGGCCTTACGGACACATTTGTGAGGTACACTATTGAAAGAACTCTTCAGTCTCTCTATTCGTATTGTATATCTCCCTGATTAAACTATTCAGATCTAGAGGCTGTTGTCTCATATGCTTAGGCCAGGTGATCTGAAATTAACTTTTGCTGCATTCATGACCATCTCACCTTCAGAAGGGCAGTAAAAACACAGCTGTTTTCTTAATTTTGACTGTCTGTCTTCAATTTTCACTTTATCAGCTAGTTGTTTCAGTGCTATGATGCACCCCAGAGAATACATGCACTCTACCAATAGTAAATAAATCATCGCTGGAGTCTTTGTGTGATTTTAGGGATAATGGTAGTGTCATGCAGTAATACTGTTTGAGCAGTCAGTGGTTATGTAATTGTTGCTTTCCTCTTCATGATAAGCAAGACATTCTTCTAGTACTGGTCAAGTGTACCACTCTCCCATTGCATGCCAATGTTTTGCATGATTTCACCATTGAGTTTGTTACACCTACGGCATAATGAGGTGGGACCTAAGTCCTTCATCCTTTGTCATGATGTCAGATTAAGTCCACCATTCCTCAAGGGAAAATCAGCATTCCGACAAATCTTTGAGATCCCAATATGTCTGTATGAAACAAATTACGGGCAATCAAATAAAACTAACAACAATAACTTAGCACCACTACAGGAGATGGAGGTAATATTTCGGTATTTTTGCCACATAGTACCTTTGAAGAAGTAAATTGCACAAATTGAAATTATGGTCAAAGAGCATTTCTGCTCATTTTGAGTTACATTTTTTAACCTAAGCTGACTCTGTTGAACCTTTGTAGACTTGTAATTATCAATCCTTGACTTACAGTGTCTTATTACAGGGAAAAGCCCCTCTCTTCTCCTATTTGGCCTATCAATAGGCTCAGTGTGAGAACCAACATGTGTGACACGACTGCTATCACTTTGTCTTGCAAAGAGCCAAACATATACTTACATTCTACGTGTGTTTTATATTCTTTGGTTTACCAGACAGTAACAGGGGAGTGTACTTGTTTGTATAAACCTCATCAACATATGTGCAAGGTGCCTCATTTAATAATTTGCATGGTAAGTGTATTGTTTGTAAAGGTGCTGTGTTATGTACTGCATCCATTGTTTGGCTGGGTAAATACAAGGGTGCATACATTGAGGTGTGAATGCATTAATATAAGTTGTTTCTATCTCCTACCTACAGGCAATACTATTTGTGTGTACCATAATGGCTAATAAAGCCAGCATGTGATCCTATTTCCATTACCCTATTTTACTCGAAAACTGCTAGAGATACACTAGTACTACTGATCTTTAGTGGTTAATAGTGACTCCTGATGAAATCCATGGACTCATAGGGGCTGATAATCATATGACTGAAGTATGTTGAGGAGCAGAATGGTTGGGAAAATAAAATCCAGTGGTATCCACTTTCTCCTATTTTAATCATACTAGCGGCATCCAAAATAGAAGGATAACAGGTGTAACCTCAAGGTATTTTTAAAGCATCTTTAGATCCCCGGTACCAAGCATTGTCAAAGTACTCTGTCCACTGAGGCGAGGCCATCCTGGTATTTAGTATGCCAGGATGAGGCATGATGGTGAAGCCTGCCACCAATAGAGTTGGTCAGGCTCCTTTTACACAATAGATGGGTACCTGACAGTTATAGACTTGAACAACTCATACCATTCATAGAGTGCACAGGCTTGGAATATCTTTGTGTTATATGAAAAATACCAGTCAATAACACTTCAATAGAGACTCTACATAATACCTTTATATGGCCAACAGGTATGCATGTGATTAGAAATGCCCACTAGACACCAGGGAAAAATGATAACAAAATATGGGAGAGATGGCCGGGCCAAATACTGGGCCCTGTCTCCATTCCATAATGTCCCTGGTAATCTTTCTGCACCCTGGGAGTAGGCTTTTTTTTTCTCAGTTTACCTCTGGGAGGCAGAAAACACACTAGAGACCATGGATTTTATTTTTCAGAAAAAATGAGGTGGCAGCGTTTTTCACAGTCATTGTGCCTTACCCCAACCTTAAAGCCACAACAGTGCTTCTGCTCCCCCAAGGGGTTAACTCCCATCTGCCCTGGAAGGGGGCAGAGAGCCCACTACACCCGCAGACAGTTTTCTAAAAGAGAAAAAAATGGGTGAAGGTCAGCCAGCATCAGAAAGTTTGGTGGATTTATCCCCAATCTTCCTCAGATTGACAGAAAGCCAACTGGGTGCCAATAATTTTAAATAACATTTTTGGGAGTCTTACCACCCTGACATCAGGGCCCATGTACCTCCAATGCCCCAACAGTCTTTCTATCCCGTATGGCTGTAGAGCATTCTTATCCCCATACCAAGGAAGAGGAAATTTGGATTCTTTTGGGCATAGTTTTATTGGCCAGAGAAGAGGGGGTAAATGGCAATTTCCTCTCACCTCCCATGGTAAATAGCTGCACTGTTAGAGTACTCAGTCAGCTAGAAACCAGGGAACCCTATGAATCATAGCAATTTCTGAAACCTAGATACTCTAGCCAATCCAGAGTGATGTGGCTTGTGTTGATCCCAATACTTTACTTACCCAGAATATCATGAAAATGTTCAACAATTACCTATAAATATGCATCTGCCTCACATTTCTGTGACTGAAGGTTCCACAATCTGCATGGATCTACAAAATTCCTATTACTCAGTAGTTCCATATTTCACCAGATAAAACAGTATCCCACTTGCATGATTACCTGAGACAAGAACAGATAAAACCAGGGACCATGCGAAGACCACATTGAATTTATATGGTCAGAGCTTTCATTTGTTCGGTTTGCAGGGAATTCTGGGTAGGCAACCATAGTGAGATCCACACAATTCATACCACGCTATATTCCCTCTGAGTGTCTAGTTTTCAGAAATGTCTGGATTTATTAGGTTTCCCCGGGTCCAAATTCCTCAGCCACATAGATCGCTAAAATAGCACCATTGTCATGGTGTAAACTCGATGTCCCTATGCTGTGTTTTGGGGAGTATTGTGTCACAGGTGAAAGGCCCAACCACACACGTTGTGTACTGCTTTTATCAGGACAAATGTGGGATCACAGAATAATAGAACATTTCTTATTACCAATTGAAGTTCTCTCCATTTCTGGTGTCCAAATGTAATTCAGGGTGCTTGCAATTTGCATTTTGCAAAATGGTCTATGAATCACATGATAATATGGGTAACCCCAAAATCAGAACTGTACAAATAGCCCCTATTTCTAAACTCAGTATCTCAAGTACATTTAAAAATGTTTAGTGTCCTTTATACCCATTTTTCATTTATTTGATTTTGCCTTATGAATGATGCATGGTTTGTATACAACAAATCTTAAAGGCTGCGGCTCATTTGTGGGCTATGGTATCACATACTTTTAGAAAACTGAAAACACTATATATTTCTGCAAGCAGAAGGGGTCGATTGACGTAACTGCATATCATGTTTTTTTACTACCCATTTTCTTTGCTTTCTATTGCTTTTTTATTTCAATGAAAGATTCTTTAGTGATCTTTGCAGATTCATCCTTGTTTCTATCACAACTGCAAGTAGGTAGAAACCACAAAAATTGGCAAAATGGACTGCAACTTAGGAACATGCAAAAACTGTAGTTAAAAATATTTTTTACAAGTCTACCTCTTCCTAAAGGTTGGGAAGATGATAATGTTAGCAGAGGAAACATTTTGTTGAAACTATTTAGAAAAAATACATAAACATTTTTGCACAGTGCTTTTTTCCCAGAATAACTACAATTTTGCTAAATTTTGGCTGTTTTCACTGTTTCCTCCAAGGGAATCCACAAACCACGTGTACCTTCAGAATCCCCAACATGTAGAAAAAAGACCCAAATTTGGCTTGGGTACCTTTTGCCGAAAAAAGTTATGAAGGCTTAAACAGATCAAGCATTTCTTACGCTGGTTTCTGTATTGTGGGCAGAAGAACATGAAATGTTCTACCGATTCCACGATGGTAGGGCAATTTGGGCAGAACTTGGAGTTTGAGAGTGTCCTGTCCCATTTCATAGTGTGAGTTCTCAGGGGGAAAATGCCACACCTGAATTGGACATATAAACATTTAGAACGGTAAGGGTACATTTGATCCATGTAGGGCTCTAGGCTGGGTGTACATTTGTGTGTAAGGAACTGACCTGTTACGGTGTTTTCCTGGTATACTTTCCAGGTTTGCAGTACAATTTCCTCCCAGAACTGGGTTTTTGCTTCCTGGGCATCGCTTTTAGAGATCAGCTCCGGGGTGTTCCATAGATTAACCATGCCTATTCTATGTGTTATGTTTTTTATCACCTTCAGCCAGGGTGTATGTACGTCCCTATTGAGAGTCACTAGCTCTTTCACACTATCCCTAAATGTTACTAGTTCCCTGGTGGACCACAGTCTAATCCAGTATAGCAAGGGTTTAAGTAGAGCCACTAGGTGTATTGGGTTAAGGGCTAGATTGAATCTCAGTGAGGTAATCGGGGAGCTTGGGGGAAGATTAAAAAGGCCCCTTATAAACTTATTTTCGACCCTTGTCAACACCTCTGCTGGGGCATGGCCCAGATCTCGGCTCCATAAGTCGCTTATGCTACCGCTGTTGCTCTATACACAGTGAATACCTCTCGAGGCAGCCCTGAACTTTCTTCCTATAGCTGAGGTTTTCATTTGGTGGATGGTTTTACTTTTCTCTAGTTGTGGACCCCACGTCTGACTATCACTTAACCTAATTCCCAGATAGTCAAAATATGGAACTTTCTCAAGGGGGATCCCCTCTATAAGCAGGTTTCCTCTATATGTTCTATGAGGGTTAATGGTCATTACTTTGGACTTTGAGGAATTTAGTTCTAGACCTCTTTCCTCACAGAAGGAGACAAAGGCATTTAATTCTGCTTGGAGCACCACTGGAGTGCGTGAAATTAGCAGGGTGTCATCCGCAAACATCAGAAAAGGCGTAGACACACCTGCTATTTTGGGGGTATCATGTTTGCAGTCCATCAATCTACCTACTGCTCCATTAATGTATAGACTAAAGAGGGTGGGGGCAAGGACACACTCTGGTCTTACCCCTTGATTGATCTCAACCTTGTCTGTCAGGTCCCCTGCATTGTTCCACCTGACCTTCGCATAGGTGCTTGTGTGTAAACCTTTCAGTAGCTTTAGTAGGTCTGGGGGAATACCATATCCATCCAAGACCTCCCATAGTGTTTCCCTTGGGACCAGGTCTATGAAGGCGACATATAGATGGTCACGCTTCAAGGTGACATATTTCCAAGTTATCACCTTGAAGCGGAGGACCTGGTCCAGTGTGCTGACCTTCGATCTAAACCCGGCTTGCGCCTCTTCTAAGATGTTGTTCTCCTCTATCCAGTCATTAAGTTTGAACAACACCTGCCTGCAGAATTTTTTTGGGTGTTATCCAGCAGGCTAATGGGTCTGTAATTGGAGGGGTTTGATCTTTCTCCCTTTTTGTAGATGAGTTTGATAATCGCTCTTTGCCATGTAGGCGGAATAGAATTGCCTTTTAAAATACTATTGAATACAGCGTTCAGGTATGGTACCCAGAAGTCTGGTTGGGACAAAAAGAGATCACCTGATATCCCGGCCAACCCAAGCGCCTTTTCTTTTTTAATTTGTTTTACTGCTAAATGGATTTCGGCTATAGTAAAGCAAACATTGACTTCTGGTGCAGCAGATCTACTGAACTCTTCATGGACCACGATTCCCACATTGGTACACTTTACCTCTGATGGGAGGCTTGTTGAGTTAATTTGGTTCAATTTGCCTTTATACAAGCCACTAAAATGTGAGACCCATAAGTCAGGTTTTATAGTTAATTCCAGGTGGTTGGCACTAGTGGGGATGACAGAGATTAATTTCCAAAACGTCTTGTGGTCACCCTTCTCTAAGGATTCGGATAATAGTAGCCACTGTTCCTCCTCACACTCTCTTTTGGCCTTTCCCAATGTGGCTTTATACCTATTTCTGCCCACTGCGATTTCGGCTCTTTGTCCCTTTTTAATCGCACTCAGTAAGAGGGATTTGGCTAAACAACAGGGTTTTGAATACCAGGAGGGGGTTGTCTTTTGGTAAACCCCTCTTTTTTGGTTCTTGACAAAACATGGTACTCATTGTGTAGCCAAATGAGTTGCATTGTTAATCGAAATCTGACTGAATGCAAATGCTAACTTCCCTTACCTCTCAGTCGGATCTAAAAGATCCACCAGAGAATATATGGTAAGCAAGCGTGCCCAGAAAACACTGGATCACCATGATGTAGTTGGCTGTGGAGGTACAAACCTATTAAGATCATATTTTGCCGTGATTAGGGACCATAACATTGTCTCCTTCAGTGATTCATTATAAGCAGACATGAGAATGGAAATATATTTTTTTCATAGAATTTGGGATTCTTTTGCTTTCCTTCTAATCATGGTGGAGTCCCTCATTATTTTTCCCCTGCATTGGCCTTACAAATTGACCATAGTGTCACCGCTGAAATAACAGAGCCCTGAATATCATTTAGATATGTCATAAGATAAGAGATAAGGAATTTTTTGTCATCAGCATTTTATATCTGTACACATTCAACCTCCAGGAGCCCTCACTGGTATTGGAGACCAGTATCTAAATTTTGACTAATTAAGGGGCCGATTATGATGCGGTCATAAAAGGCTACGACCCTTGGTCGGAGCCTTTACAACCGTATCGTACTATGTCGGTCGGATTTCTTTTCGACCACTTCATTACAGTGGAGGCGGTCGGAAAGGAATCTGACCGGTCATTCCGGCTGGCTTCTGACGGGCTCTCTGAGCCCGTCGGGCAGTCGGAATGCGGCCTGTAATCCCAAGGGTGGCTCTTTCTGCTCTTGGCATTATGATGTCCGGTTTCGGCAGCCTTTCCGTGCCGGCCTTTCTCACACAGAAAGGCTGTCAGAACTCACATTTGGGGGCCCCCAGGAGGGCCCCCTTGGGTGCACGGCCTCCAGTTGGAAGCTGAGGTGCTCCGCTGTTGATTCCTGCCCCCCTTGGCAGGCACCTTAAGGTGCCTGCCACGGGGTGCAGGGATGAACTGCACCTCCCCTTTTACAATGGGAGTATGCATTCCAGCCGGTTTATGGGTGGTATCCACGCTTCCATTGTAAAATGTAGGAATGTACAGAACAGTGTTCAGTTGTATCCTAATGGGCCGGTCTGGACCGCCGACCAGGTGTCGGTCAGTCCCATGACCAAGACGATGTTGGGCAATTCCGCCCAACATCGTAATCAGCCCCTATGTCGTGAGCCGGCATACTACTTGGAATGCTTGTAGTGTCAAGGACTCTACACAGTAGTCACGGTCATAACACCAAAAATCAATGTGGGAACATGTTCCATGAACAAAGGTGTTGAACGTGTAGTTTCTCTCCACTGGATGAAGCAGATGCAATGAGAACATGATCAGTGATAATATCCTGCAGTAAATAGCTGTCTGATGTGTCTTACATCAGTCCTCTTTTATCGGTACAACAGAGGATAAAGAACTGTATTTCAGTTCCCTTCTATCACTACACTAGATTTTCAACAGCAAGAAGTGTTATGAAATCATGGGGGAAGTACATTTTCTCCCCTGTTGGGGCATAATTTGATCCCATTACAACCATGAAGTCCTGTATTTGTAGTTTAGTAACTACAAATTTACCATTTGGGCCTATTCTTGTTTATAAAATTATAATAGAGAGTGTTTCCTCACCAAAATAGCCACCCCTCCTTCCTGTAAGAGGTCTGCAAGGAAGTAGTGTTTGTGTATCACTCTTAAATATTACCTTATTCCCCCAGTCTTGTTTTAGTTTTTCACATTCTTTGGGGGGCGGGTGCATTTCCTGAACTAAGGCTATGTAGGACTGCTTGGAGCCAAAAAAAGAGACTTTTTACCATTTATTGAAGTGAGTTAGACCTTTATATTCGAGGACATAATCGACAGACCTGTAGCTGCACCCCTTTTCAAAATCAGCCAATGAAATTATTTCACAACAACAATTTTTACCAATAGGTTTCCCTGCTGCGTATATGTGAGTCGAGTGTTCAAAATAGATTAGTTTAAGAGACCTAAGGTTCCTCAGGTTGGTATAGTGGACCCCTGGTGTCCAGTCAGTCAAGCAATAAGATTTGAATAAATGGATATAAATCTAAGATTTCCGAATGTCGGAGACCTGGGATGAGGAGTAGGAGAGCTGAGTAGGTGTGTGGAAACAAATTGTAAGTATTCATCACTTTCATGAATAGAGTTTCTGTATATATGGGTTACTCTGGTTACAGTAGATAAAGAAAATGTAGCATTATAGCTATTCAAAATGAGCCGAAATGTGGTCTAGCATGGGCTCAAGATGGAAGAAGAAAAAAAGAAGAATCCTTTGCACTGGTGAGTGCAGACCCATCTGTAGTTAGCTGCTAGTAAATTAAATTAACATTGCAATGCATTATTAATGCATTGTATCTGGGCTGTAAAAAGCTTATCAAATATGCTCAAGTACCTGTCATTTATGCCTGCTAAGCACACAGTATTGGGCTCTCCTATTTAGATATCATCAAAATCAATAATTGTTCAGTAACTAACATTAAGCAACAAATCTCAATAGATATACAAAACATTCTTAAAGTTAATTAAAAAGGTCCCCCTTTATGTTGCTATATCTAAATTTTGAGACCCTAAATGTTGCATTGAGTGCTGGAAGATTTGCGGTTTCCGAAAACTGTCGCTCATCAAATATATGTAGATCCTGTCCAGTCCCATGTCTGTACCTGCAATATAACATCTCTTTCAACCACCTTTTGTTGTCTTATACAAACCACTTTAATTGTCATCACACATGTTAGTAGAAACTAGGTGTTGGAAATGGCCCTTTTTGCAGGGTTATCCCCAAACTTTTTGCTTCTTCCTCCTATTTTCTCCTGACCTGTGTTTGTTGGCTATAGGACTCTGGGCACTTTACCACTGCTGATCAGTGCTAAAGTGCATATGCTCTTTGTGTAAATTGGTATTGTTATTGGTTCTCCCTGATTGGCATATTTTTTTACCAGTAGGTCCCTAGTAAAGTGCACTGAGTGTGCCAGGGCTGGTAAATCAAATGCTACTAGTGGGCCTGCAGCACTGGTTGTGCCACCCACATGAGTAGCCTTGAAAAGATGTATCAGGCCTGCCACCGCAGTGCCTGTGCGCAGCTTGTTAACTGCCATGTCGACTTGGCAAGTGCACCCACTTGCCAGGCCCTAACCTTCCCTTTTCTTACATATAGGGCACCCCTATGGTAGGCCCAAGGTACCCCCCTGGGCAGTGTGCAGTGTATGTAAAAGGTAGGACATGTACTGGTGTGTGTAACATGTCCTGATAGTGAAATACTGCCAATTTCGTTTTTCACTATTGAAAGGCTATCTTGCCCCGTTGGACAGAATGGGGAATGCTTTGTAACATTTTACAAGCATATCTTCCCATAGGGATAAGAAAGAAAAATGGAGTTTGGTATCCCTGAACTCAGGCTTTAATAACACATCTTTTAGTAAAGATGGTTTTTAAATTGTGTGTTTGAAAATGCCACTTTTAGAAAGGGGCTATTTTCTTGTTCAACCATCCTGTGTGGCTCTGCCTGTTTGTGGATTGACTGTCTGGCTTTGGAGTGACAGGGGCTGGGGAGGTGCAGTGGTTCTAGGAGTCTGGATGAGTCAGCACTAGGCTGAATAGGCCTGATCTGCATTTAGAGTGGTGGGAGGAGTAGCATCTGTACCTGAATAGGGCTGTACCTGCCTTCCACAATGCTGGCTCCGCCCCCCTATTGTTGTAATTTGGCAGCATTTAAGTTAAGCATTAGCTGAAGACAGCCTGTATTTAGAGGCTAAATTGTCCGCTTTGTGGAATCCATTTTGTATTTCTGTCAGCCATTTTGGCTGCCATGTGCTACCATGTGCTCGCCATGTGCTCTGTCCTACCTTCCTGTCAACTGCTCTTGAAATCTGCCTAGAGACAAGTTATATTTAGTTCCTCTTGCTTTGCACATGCTCAGTTGAGCTTGCAGCTGTTCCGAGTTTATAAATGTCAGGATGTGTCTACTAAAAGTAGAAACTGTTAGCTCCACCCACTTGTCGACTGTGCATTCTCTGTATGACCTTATATGTGCCTAAAACCAGCATTTGTGTTAGTACCGCCTTCATTTGAGCCCCTGTGTGGGTATAAAAGGACCAGGATCCTTCCATTCAGTGTGCTACTTCATGCATTACTGAAGGGTGATGTGCGAATGTTAGTTCCACCTCATGAGGTTTAATAAACTCTGTCTTTTCTATTCCAGTTTCTATTGCCAACTTCTTCCTAAGTGTCTGAGGACTCTGTGCAGAGAAGGGAGAACTCCTAAGCACTGGTAGGCCTTGCTGAGGCTCACTACTACAAATTGGCGCTTCCAACGTGGGACTCATCAGCGACTCGGATGCCCGAAGGACTGGTCGCGACGAAGGATTGGAATCTCGCTTTGGACGCGATCGCTGCCTGAGGAGACCTGAGTCTTGGCACCCACAGCGTTTTTCCTTTCTTTCTGATCTGACCATCCCGGCGGCGCCGGTCCTTGACTGAGATCTCTTCTGTTGATTCGCCGTGCAGTGACCATTTGGTTGATTTGAGAACTTGGCAGTTGGAACCTGGACACCATTTGATTGGTAAGAGCCGTTTTGCGGCACTTGCTGTTGGTTTGATGTCTTTGATTGGTAAGGTAGTTTTAGTAACACTTACTGTGGCTTTGTTTGTATGATTGGCCAATTTTGGAATCTGTTTTGTAATTATATATGTATTGCAATACATATAGGCAGGTAATGAGGAGATTTTTCTCTATTTAAAATTGTTTGAACAGCGCAAACGTACGCAGAGTACCTTAAGCGCTACTTTGATTATAATACTGCATATTCTGCACTATTTTTTGCCATGCCTGTTTTCAGCACACTTCGTAGGATGTGTTGCTTTTGTAGTGGTACCAATTTGAGACTTGACGAAGCACAACCAGCCCCCCCGGAGGGGACGCCTAATAGGGATATGTATATTAAGTATGGTATTTCTTCTATAATGTACTGCACGTTATGGAATAAATATACTAGTAAAGACCCTGAGTTGCGTTGGCCTATGTATGGGTCATTTGATTTGCGAAAAATTCAGTATGTGGAACAATGTATGTTTAAACGAAAGACTAGGCAAGATATGTTTGATTGTGTGCGAATGTGGGAGAAAGAAGTGCGTGAGCGAATGAAGCGTGAACAAGCCTTGATTGACAAAGAACAGCGAAAGACCATTTATGCGAAAGCATTTGAGTTAAAAAACAAGGAGATGAGAGAAATTAAAGAGAGGGAAGATAGGGAACGCCATTTACAGGTAACTGGCCAATACGCTGTTAGGCAGCCCCTGTATCCTATCCTTAATAAACCGCAAGATGATTTCTTGTTATTAGATCGTTCTCCACCTCCGTATATTTTTTCTTCTGCTCCTCATGAGTCAGATGAGGACTCTTTTTCAGACCAGGACAAAGCTCGAGAAACTCGCTCCATGCTATCTGCTGAGCGTGCATCTGACATCAGATCTACTGCGCGTAAAGCCGTTCGTAGTACTACCACTGCCTCTGAACTTTTAGATAGTATAAAAGGATGGCAGGAAAGGGAGCAAATATATTTTACCGATACATTTGCTGCAGAGGTTATTGAACGATTTAGGAAGTATTCGGTAGAAATGGAGCCCGATGATGTAGCAACTGATTGTAAACAATTACGTGACGGTCTTTTTGTCTTCTCCCAGGTGGCTGACACGATCAGACGCTTGGTTAAACTGCGTGTTGAAGCAGCCCGTTTGCGAGAGGAGAAAAAGGCAGCAGAAACAGCTGCACTAGCATCTCAGATCAGCATGGTACAAATTTCTACTCCTGAAACAGATAAGAATGTTGTAATTCATGTGAAACCCATGCGGGAAGCCGCGCCTTTATATGTTCCTCCTAAAGGAACGGGTACAGAGGATGATAAGACTTCTCTTAATGCGAAAGGGTACTTTATTTATAATTGGGTTTACACTCCTTGGAATAGAGCAGATGTTATGGCCCTTAAAAATGCATTGCCTGACCCGCGAAAGAATCCAGCAGCCTTTTATGAGGAAGTTGAGGGTGCAATCAGCTCTTGTACTATGACTTTGTCTGATATTGATTTGTTTTTTGGATTAATATTACCACCTGATATGTGGAGAACTGTGCGTAAAATAGAAGATAATGCGACATTTGGAGCATTGTGGAAAGATTTAGAGCGGTTAGATGAAGATAGAGAACCTGCACAGAAACCGTGTCAGTTAATTTTAAATCTTCCGGCAGCTATATTAGTTAAGTTAAAGACGATCATTCCCCCTAAAAAGATAGATTGGACAGTGCTAGCGTCTTGCAAGCAAAAGGTAGATGAATCAGTTTCTGACTTCTTCACACGCTTTGAAGAAGCATTTCACGATTTTAGTGGCCAGTCATTGACAGATGACACGGGTAGGCATCTGTTTGTCGATAAATATGTCGCAAACCTTTTGCCAGGAATAGCTAGTCGCTTAAAGGCCAGTGAGAGTTCATGGACTACATCTTCTCCGGTTTCTCTTTTAACTATGGCCCAGTATTATGAGCGGCAAGAATTAGAAGCCAAAGGTAATGAGGACAAAAAGTCTAAAGAGTTGAAAACAAAGGTTATGTTGGCTCAAGCTTATGGTCCGCCTTCTAGAGATAATGATAGAGGTGGACGTGGATCTTATGGTTCGTCCTTTCCTTCCTCTGCCCGTTCGAATTTGTCTGTTGATCAGTGTGCGTACTGCAAAAAATTTGGACATTGGCTTTCTGATTGTCCAGTGCTGCGTGCTCAGCAGAAACTACGTGGTCGGGGACAAATGAGAAATCGTTCAGGATATCAAGGGCCTAGAGGAAGCGCGAATGATCGTGCTCGGTTTGATGCTAATACACGTGGGCAGAATGGGTTTAACACTTTTGATAGAAGGAACCAATATCAAATGTCTGACTATGCGCCCTCTGATTTTCAAGATTCTGCTTATGCATAGGATTGCCTAGGACGGGGTAAGGAATCAGTTGAAGTTCCAGTAGATCAGAGGGGTCCCTATGTTACAGCACATGTTTTGGGTTCTACTGATCAGTTTCTGGTTGATACAGGAGCTACTCGTAGCGCCTTGTCTAAACAATTGGTTCCAAGGGCTCCCTGTCTGGCTTAACCATTACATCGATAGGTTTCGATGGAACACCTTCCCTTAGCCCATTGTCACAACCACTTGCATTTGATATTGATAAGTTTACTGCTCCATGTCCGTTTTTGCTTTCTCCAAACACACCAGACAATATTGTGGGTCTTGATATGCTTAAATATTTTAGGGCTACGATACGGTGTTCTCCGGAAGGAGTACGGGTTATTTTGAATGACAACTACCCTATGATTGAGAGATCTTGTATTGTTAAAGAGGACATTGCACTAGCCTCACTCCCTAGTACTTTGTGGGCTACTTCGGACACTGATGTAGGACAAATGGTTATTCCACCAGTACATATTAGTGTTAAGGAGGGCGCTTTATTGCCAAGACTGCCTCAGTATAAAATTTCTCGAGAAGGAGAAGAAGCACTCACACGTATTGTACATGATTTAATTAAGGTGGGGGTTGTGGAATAAGTTCCTTACAATGTCTGCAATAGTCCGATTCTTCCCATTTTGAAAAAAGATACTGACACTAGGATTTATAGATTTATTATCGATTTGAGAGAAGTCAACAAGATTGTAGTACCACAGTACCCTGTAGTCTCTGACATAACAACATTGCTTACCCTGGTCCCTCCAACAGCAACTACATTTTCTGTAATTGATCTGAAGAACGCTTTCTTCTCGATTCCTATTCATCCTGATAGCCGATATTTGTTCGGTTTCACTTTGAATAATAGATCATACAGATTTTGTAGAGTTCCTCAAGGCTATACTGAGAGTCCTAGTATTTACAGTCAAGCATTGAAGAGACAGCTTGATTCCTTTACCTTGTCTAAAGGAGTGGCTCTCATACAATATGTCGATGACATCTTGTTGGCAGCTGATACACCTGAGCAGTGTGAGAAATGCACTTTGTCTTTGCTTTCTTTTCTTGCTACACACCACCATAAAGTATCACGAAAGAAATTGCAATATTGTAGACCGAAGGTGACCTATTTAGGACACCTTCTGTCTAAGGAGGGCCATGCACTGACACCAGATCGCATTCAAGCAATTTTAGACACCCCAGTACCTTCCACGCAGAAAGATGTCCGTGCATTCATTGGTCTGACTTCGTTTTGCAGGCAATGGATATTGGGTTTTTCACACATTGTTAAACCCTTGCTAGCACTTTTGACTAAAAACACTCCGATCCCCCTTCCATGGACAGATGAATGTCAAAATGCTTTTTGTCAGTTGAGACAAGCTCTTTGCTCTGCACCAGTGTTAGGCACACCAGATTACACGAAGGCTTTTACACTCTATGTACATGAGAAAGAAGGATGTGCATTGTCAGTTTTAGTACAGACACACGGGGACAAACAGCGTCCTTGTGCATACCTTTCTGCAGTTCTTGACCCTGTTGCTCGTGCATTACCTGGGTGCTTCCGTTCAGTTGCAGCGACGGCTGTGTCCATACGTCAGAGTGAAGGGATAGTTTTGTCACACAAACTGTTGGTGCTAGTACCCCATGCAGTAGATGCCCTTTTGAATCAGACTAAGACTCAGCACTTAACTAGTGCTCGTTTGACAGGATACGAATTGACACTGCTAGCACCTCATATTACCTTGAAGAGATGTGCGACACTGAACCCAGCTACTTTGTTGCCATATCCTGCGACTCAGTCTCAGTCAAAGGAGCCTCACGATTGTATATTCCTTACTGAGGAACAGACAAAGGGTCGCATCGATTTGCAAGATACGCCCCTTCCAGATGTAGATGGGGAACTGTGGGTTGATGGGTCCTGTCTGAAGTTACCAGATGGCACGACTTCAGCTGCTTATGCAATTACCACGCTTGAGACAGTAGTGGAAACAGCTCGCATACCTCAGAAGTCAGCTCAAGCAGCTGAACTAATAGCTTTGACACGAGCGTGTGAGCTTAGCACTGACTTGTGTGTGAACATTTACATGGATAGCCGCTATGCTTTTGGAGTGGTTCATGATTTTGGCCTACTCTGGAAGGAAAGAGGCTTTCTTACATCCCATGGGATGCAGATAATGCACAGAGAGTTAGTGCATAATCTCTTAACTGCACTTACATACCCAAAGAAAGTTGCTATTATGAAGTGTAGCGCACACAAGAAAGTGACTGACAAAATAGGACAAGGCAATGCCTTTGCAGACCGCGTAGCCCGTGAGACTGCGATGCAGCGAAGCACTACACCCATGTACGTAGTGAAATCACAAGCTGAGCGTTGGCATGATGCTAGAGAGGAAGTATTGGATATACAGAGATCTGCTTCTGTGGAAGAGCTTGAGCAATGGTCTAAAGAAGGAATATTAGATGATGAGGGTTGTTGGCGTAACAAAGAAATGAATAAGTGGAAATTGCCTGCGGCCTATTTACAACCTATGGTTCAAATGGCACATGGGCTGGCACATGTTGGAGCTCTAGCAATAACTAAATTGCTTACACAAGTTTGGGAGCATCCTGAAATTGCTAGCACAGCCAAAAGGGTAGTACAGTCCTGTTTGATCTGTTGGCAGTATAATCCTGGAAAAGGGACACAAACTCCTACAGGAGGGTTTGCTACACCAACCGCACCTTTTGAAGTTTTGCAGATGGATTACATCCAACTCGAACGCTGCAATAATCTGAAATATGTCCTAGTGGTGGTATGTGCCTTTAGCAAATGGATAGAGGCATACCCTACGAAGGATAATACTGCTCTCACCACAGCAAAGGTGCTTCTAAAGGAGTTTTTCCCTAGATACGGTGTTTGTAAACTTTTGTGGAGTGACAATGGACCTCATTTTATTGGGCAAGTTGTTGAGCATGTCCTGAAAGGATTAGGGATCAAACAGAAATTCCATACAGTTTTCCACCCGCAATCAGCAGGATTGGTGGAAAGGTATAACGCTACTTTAAAATCAAAGTTGGCGAAAATACTGGCTTCCACGTCCCTAAAGTGGCCAGATGCACTACCTTTGGCATTACTATCCATAAGATCGGTGCCACATTTACGATCAGGTCTTACCCCTATGAGGTGGTGTTTGGGAGACCGATGAACATTTGGGGAATTCCTAAGCCACGCCCCATACATGATGTTCCTTGTGTTCTGATGAATGATTATTTGGCACAGTTAACTGACAGTTTGATTTCTATTCATCAACAGGTTCGAGAAGCTCTTCCTGACACAGATCTACAGGTGAGGCCCACGAACTCCGTCCTGGTGACCATGTAATGGTCAAGGTCTTCGACAGATCGAACAGCTTGGAGCCAAGGTGGCGAGGACCAGAGCAGGTGCTCCTTGCGACAAGGACAGCAGTTCGAGTGACAAACAGAAAGAATTGGATCCACAGCACACACTGCAAACGCGTGTCGCCTGCCTTGGTGGAACCTGCTGTGTTGACCGACCATCGAGAGATTCTGGAGACGGAGAAAGGCCAAGCTATCTCACCTGACGAATCTGCGGAAGTCTTCCCGGACCACACGATCACGGAGTATCCAGATATCAATTGAGATCGAGGAAAGAATCTGCAGTTTTGAAAAAGACTGGTTGAGCTACCGCCCTGGGTCAGTGAAACGGAGAGCCATTGTGGCAAGGGGAGGGGGATCAGCCCTGTATTAGTGTAGTGACACCCGCTTTGGCTAATGGTGAAGAAATCAGCGGCTGCCCAGGGAGAAGAGCTCCAACGACTGTTTTCAACAAGTTTTCAGAAAAATCAATCATTACTGCTGCTAAAATGACTAACAAAAGAGTCATTTGTGCTGTAGGGTTTGTTGTTGCTATGGTGGCTATGGCAGCAATTACATGGTACATCGAGAAGGTGGCTCCTGTTCGACAGCTTTTTGTTGCCACTACGCTAGTACCCGTGGAACACCACTACTTTACTCTTCCTTACCATGAGCAAAAGCATCGACAATCTTATCTAAACAATACTTTTATCCAGATGTTGCACCATACTCACAATGCTACAAATACTACCAACTGTTGGGTGTGTGGGATGATACCTGCACATCAAAAGAAAGGAGGAACACCTTTTATTCCTCTTCCATTTTCTCACAATGGTTCTTGTCAAGCTTGGTATGCGCTCTTGTTTGCATATGGAAAGCCTTCAGTAGGTGGGATTATTTTTCAACTTAATAAAGTATGTTATCAAAATAAAGAAGGTTATCCACAAGCCAAAGGGACTAAATGGGAATGGGAAGAGTATCAACCGGACAATATTTCAACACCATATGTTTTCACAAATGTGAGAATAATAAAGAACATTGGACCTTTTGTGATTTCTGTGACAAAAGCTAAAGCAGATTTGTGTATTTGTAGTGTTGGAAAAATTCCAGTGGGGAGGAGCGAGTGTACTGTAATCCTGACCATTGAAGGTACCGATAAGAGCACTTTCACAGCCTCGCATAACACGTATTTTGTGTGTGGAAATAACGGATATTATCAATTACCTGTTGGGTGGTCAGGAATCTGTTATGTATCTTTTCTGTTGCCCCCTGTGTTTCTGGCACCTGCATTGTATCACCGTGATTTTAAACTGTACAATGACATTTCCAAAAACAGAAATAAGAGGACAATAAGTATGGATGAAGTTGACCAAACCGACACTACCCTACAACAATATGTTGATTTCAACTTGGGCTTATTTTTCTTTGTGGGTGCTGCATTAAATAGCAGGAAGATTAGGCGACTGACTCGTGTTGTGGAAGCTGTTACTAATCAGACAGCTATGGCACTTGGGAACATTACAGAAGAACTACAGATTGCAAGGATTGTAGCACTCCAGAATAGGATGGTGCTAGACGTGATTTTGGCTGATCGAGGTGGTGCATGTCGCATCATCGGTAGCAGCTGTTGTGTATTCATACCAGATCACTCACCTTCAGTATATGACGCAATATCAAAATTGCATAAGATTGCTGCAGAAATTCATCCAGAGACTGGAACTTGGACTTTTGCTGGATGGTTTTGGACTCTTGTTTCTGCTTGGGGCTGGAAGCTACTGACTATCCTGTGTGTAATAATTATAATATTTTTTACATGCTGTGTATGTATCCAATGTGGTCCAATGCTTTGCTCCATTTGCATCTCTGCTTGTATACCTGCCAGAGGGAACATTGCTGAAACAAAGGCCCAACAAATGTTGAATAAAGAGGTGGCCGAAATAATGTTAATAGATGTACGGGATGAATATCTAGATTACCCCCAGATAAACGAATGTCTTCAGCCAATGCTGAAAGGGTCGTCTGTTGTAATTTGGCAGCATTTAAGTTAAGCATTAGCTGAAGACAGCCTGTATTTAGAGGCTAAATTGTCCGCTTTGTGGAATCCATTTTGTATTTCTGTCAGCCATTTTGGCTGCCATGTGCTACCATGTGCTCGCCATGTGCTCTGTCCTACCTTCCTGTCAACTGCTCTTGAAATCTGCCTAGAGACAAGTTATATTTAGTTCCTCTTGCTTTGCACATGCTCAGTTGAGCTTGCAGCTGTTCCGAGTTTATAAATGTCAGGATGTGTCTACTAAAAGTAGAAACTGTTAGCTCCACCCACTTGTCGACTGTGCATTCTCTGTATGACCTTATATGTGCCTAAAACCAGCATTTGTGTTAGTACCGCCTTCATTTGAGCCCCTGTGTGGGTATAAAAGGACCAGGATCCTTCCATTCAGTGTGCTACTTCATGCATTACTGAAGGGTGATGTGCGAATGTTAGCTCCACCTCATGAGGTTTAATAAACTCTGTCTTTTCTATTCCAGTTTCTATTGCCAACTTCTTCCTAAGTGTCTGAGGACTCTGTGCAGAGAAGGGAGAACTCCTAAGCACTGGTAGGCCTTGCTGAGGCTCACTACTACACTGTGGTGTGTCTGGAACCAAGGCTCTCACTGACAATGGATGTTGTTGTGCACTTGCAGAGTGCACCCCAGAACTGGTTTGAACTGGGCTCAGAGCCCCTGGCACAAAGAGAACAAAGACATTTTGGGGTATAAGTATTAGACCTAAAACCCCTGAACTTTAGATTATTCCTGGAATTCAAGAGGAACATTTGCCAAGGAGAAGAGCTGGAGAGACTGAGGAGAAGTACTGCCCTTGCTGTGTGTCTGGGGTTGGCCTGCAGTTGCTGTTTCTGACAAGGAAAGGAGAAGGACTTTGCCGTGTGCTGTGTCCCCTGCTTGAAGGAGATCTCCAAGGGCCTGAAGGGTGCTGGCCTCCTGTTCTGAAGTCACAGGGACACAAAAGACTTCCTGCAAATCTGCTGGTGCTGCTGGACTCTGCCATCTGTGAGTCCTACCCTTGCCTGAGGTGCCTCCTTCCAGTTACAGGACCTCAGAGGTGGGTTTTGAAGCTAATCTCTGCAAGAACCGGCGCAAAGCATCGCAAAGCCGTGCAAAGACTCTCGGAACTGGCGCCGGACAACGCAAACCCTCGCCGAGTCTCGCCTGGTGACGCGAAGTCTCGATGCGCAGTCCCCAGCACCAACGCCGGACGGCGCGATGCGACGCATCACCTCCGGTGTGTCACGCATCGTACCTGTGCACCAAGTTTTCCACGCATCACCAGGAGACCAGAACCGTCTTGGATTTCGATGCCTCACTTCCCCCTACAGTCCGGATTCAATGCATCACTTCTCCTGTGTGCAGCAGAACTGTCGCCTCGCCTCCCCAAGGACTCAGGAACTGACGCATCGCTGTGTTTTCCAACGCTTCCTTTCTCTGCGGCTGTTTGGCCTTGTAAATTTTGAAGCATCTTCAGGTACTTTGTGTATAAGTCACCCATCCATAGTTTTCTATGGTACAATTTCTTGAAACCTTTTGAAAATCATATTTTTAACCGTGTATGTTGGATGTTTGTCATTTTGGTCTTGTTAAGTTTAGATAAAGATATTTTATTTTTCTAAACTGGTGTGGGGTCCATTTGTGGTGTTTTCACTGTGTTACTGTGAGTGTTGGTACAAATACTTTACACATTGTCTTTGGGATAAGCCTGTCTGCTCGTGCCAAGCTACCAAGGGGGTGAGCAGGGGTTATCTAAAGTGCGTATCCCCCTTACCCTGACAAGAAGCAAGGGTCCCTATTTGGACAAAGGTACCTACCTCAGCCAATTAGAGACCCCCATTTCTAACACTTGTGGTCAGCGGTGAGGATTTGAACTTGTATTTGTACTTGACCCACAGTGATTGGTGTACATCACTAGTTTAGTGAAGACCATTACGCAACCACATACTGTGTTTTGTTTTGGTTCTATTTTTGAGTAACCCTTAAAGTATCCACGCATCATGTCTCAGAAGGGTAAACCAGCAAGTGAGGTGGCAGAATTGGAGTTTGATATTGAGGTTTTGCTTACCTACAGAGTAGATCAGTTCAAGTGATTTTGCACTGTTTTTGGATGTCCCTTGAAGAGCAGCTCCAGGGAGGAGCAGCTACAGAAGTCCTTAAGGGCCTGGTGGGAGGCCAAAGAGGCTGGGGAGACATGTGATGCAGAGGTGGATGAGGATACACAAGGGGATGGTTTCAGGTCACAGGATCTGCCTGTGGGAAGAGCAGCCTCCAGGGCTGGCAGCAACCATTCCGCTAGACGTTTTTCGCCAGAGGAGTTGGAGGAAAACCAAAGGGTTAGAGATCATGAGTTAGAAGTCATGAGGCTCGAGATGAAAATATTGGAAATGGAGAACCAAAAAGCTGCCATAGAGAGAGAAAAGATGGCAGAGGAGAGCAGGAAGATTTATGCCTTGGAAGAAATGAAATTGACCTTGGCACAAGAATTAAGAATGAGGGAGCTTGATGTAGAGCTCAAGAGGCTTTAGGCCATGAGTGTCTTAGCCAAGAAAAAGAAAAAGTGTGCAGCTCATGAAGTTAGCTTGGCTGGGTTGGAGGTAGAGTCCAGCTCAGATGGTGGCAGCAAAAATGTAGTGTCTAGTGCTGAGGGAGACGTACACACACCCAGAGATGTGGCGCCTGACTTGAAGGAGGGGGTTAACATACACCAGGGGTTTCAGGTTTATGAGGTAGCTCCAGTGGTGTGCAGTGTCCCTGAAGTAGATTGGGGAACTGATTCAGGGGATCATATTCCTAGTGGTGGGAGGGACACTCTACTGACTCTAGATGAAAGGTGCAGGAAGAGGGGTTCCCCCATGGTAGAAGTCCTGGTGTGTGAGTGTAGAGACTGCCCAGAAGAGTGTGGGTTGAGTGACAGAGACAGTCAGACACTGTCTTGCCAATCTCAGGAGAGTAGTGTGGGGTACTTGTGTGAGGCACTGGATGGTGGGGCAAAGGGTAGCTTGTTTAACAACTGGGGGGCTGTGTGATTCAATTGTTGGAGAGCATATTTTAAGTCCCTGTTTTCCAGAGCTATGCCAACACCAGGTGGAGTGTGAGTTCTCTGATTCCAGGGAGCTTGCGCTGGAGGCAGACCTTTTGGTGGATTCCAGAGGGTCTGAAGAAGCTTTTGGGAGTGATCCTGAAGGGGGTGACTCAAGTTTTCCCCAACCCAGTGAGGTAGGGGAGGCTTGTGGTAGCCCAGATAGTCCCAGTGTAGTGGGTGGGGTGTAGGGTCCCATGTCCTGTCTCAGAGGAGAAGGAGTGGGAGTGGGCTGTGTCCCAAGGTGCCCGACACCCAGTCTCAGTTGGTTCCATAAGTGAACGCCAGGAGGGGGGCCTAGTCTGTACCGGGAGGCCATTTTCTGAGGGAGATCCCAAAGTGTCAGGTGGACTAGGGGGGGCTGCTGTAACAAGCATCCCACAAGTTCTGGTGTCTGGCAGCACCGCTCCAGTTGGGAGGGTGCATGAGTCCAGAGAAAGGGGTAAGAGGTGGAGACAGTCCCCAGTGGGAGGACCAGTGGGTCAGGGGTTACCCGCTCTGTGGTCAGAGCATCCCAGGACTGACCCTGGTGAGGCCACTTCTGGCCTGGGGGGTCTCCATGCTCTGTCCGGTGGACAGAAGGCTGGAGATCTGCGCCAGGCAGACTTTGGCACAACTCATGAGGAGTGTGTTTCCCTTGGGGAGGGGGGGTTGGTGTACTCCCCCGGAAGTCCTGGGTTGCCAGGTACAGGTCCAGCCTAAGGGTACAGACCCTGGGTTGGAGGACCAGGTTCAGGGTGTCCCCCCTGACCTGGAGGAAGGGGCGACTGCTAACAGTGCCCCTACCAAGTTGTCTTGTAGGGGTACCGCTCCAGGTGTCAGGGTGCAGAGCCCCAGGGAGAAAGACAGGGTGTGGGAGAGCCCACCCCAGTCTCTTGTCCAGCCGCAGGGTACAGACTCTGGGCTGGTGGGCCAGTGTTAGGATGCCATACCTGACTTTGCAGGAGGGAGAGTGGAGGAAAGGTGCCAGGCACCTGGGGCTACTGCCCCCCACTTTCTGACGCCACAGAGGTTAGAGAGGCCTGAAAGGCATGAGGCCTGGGTCTCATCACTGACAGATGTCAGTGGCCACTGTGGCTGGTTGTCCTGGTGGACAGAGTTGCCCCTGGGAGGGGGGCAGGAGTCGCACCCTGTGGGTGGACTGGGCTACACTACTGTGTTGGCCTTGTGTGTGCTGTCTGGTTGCTGGGACACATCTGTGAGCAAGGTAAGCTTAGGCGCTGGGCTGATGGTGTCCCCAGGTGAGGAGAAGGGTCCTCCATGGTTTAGCTTAATGGTCCCTGAGGGTATGGATAGAGGGATTCACCTGGGTTCAGGAAGGTGTAGAACAGGAATAGACCCCTGATGTTCGGGCCAGGTTCCAGGTTCTATCGCCCCAAGCAGGGAAGCCCATCGAGGGATTGATTGGCCTACCCTGGCTTTAGGCTGGAAGGGGGTTGTGTTGGAAATGGCCCTTTTTGCAGGGTTATCCCCAAACGTTTTGCTTCTTTCTCCTATTTTTTCCTGACCTGTGTTTGTTGTCTATAGGACTCTGGGCACTTTACCACTGCTGATCAGTGCTAAAGTGCATATGCTCTCTGTGTAAATTGGTATTGTGATTGGTTCTCCCTGATTGGCATATTTGCTTTACCAGTAGGTCCCTAGTAAAGTGCCCTGGGTGTGCCAGGGCTGGTAAATCAAATGCTACTAGTGGGCCTGCAGCACTGGTTTGCCACCCACATGAGTAGCCTTGAAAAGATGTATCAGGCCTGCCACCGCGGTGCCTGTGCGCAGCTTGTTAACTGCCATGTCGACTTGACAAGTGCACCCACTTGCCAGCCCCTAACCTTCCCTTTTCTTACATATAGGGCACCCCTTGGGTAGGCCCAAGGTACCCCCCTGGGCAGGGTGCAGTGTATGTGAAAGGTAGGACATGTACTGGTGTGTGTAACATGTCCTGATAGTGAAATACTGCCAATTTCGTTTTTCACTATTGAAAGGCTATCTTGCCCCATAGGACAGAATGGGGAATGTTTTGTAACATTTTACAAGCATATCTTCCCATAGGGATAAGATGGAAAAATGGAGTTTGGTATCCCTGAACTCAGGATTTAATAACACATCTTTTAGTAAAGATGGTTTTTAAATTGTGTGTTTGAAAATGCCACTTTTAGAAAGTGGCTATTTTCTTGTTCAACCATCCTGTGTGCCTCTGCCTGTTTGTGGATTGACTGTCTGGCTTTAGGACTGACAGGGGCAGGGGAGGTGCAGTGGCTCCAGGAGTCTGGATGAGTCAGCACTAGGCTGAATAGGCCTTATCTGCATTTGGAGTCGTGGGAGGAGTAGCACCTGTACCTGAATAGGGCTGTGCCTGCCTTCCACAATGCTGGCTCCGCCCCCCTGTGGTGTGTCTGGAACCAAGGCTCACACTGACAATGGATGTTGTTGTGCACTTGCAGAGTGCCCCCCAGAACTGGTTTGAACTGGGCTCAGAGCCCCTAGCACAAAGAGAACAAAGACATTTTGGGGTACAAGTATTAGACCTAAAACCCCTGAACTTTAGATCATTCCTGGAATTCAAGAGGAACCTTTGCCAAGGAGAAGAGCTGGAGAGACTGAGGAGAAGTACTGCCCTTGCTGTGTGTCTGGGGTTGGCCTGCAGTTGCTATTTCTGCTAAGTAAAGGGGAAGGACTTTGCTGTGTGCTGTGTCCCCTGCTTAAAGGAGATCTCCAAGGACCTGAAGTGTGCTGGCCTCCTGTTCTGAAGTCTCAGGGACACAAAAGACTTCCTGCAAATCTGCTGGTGCTGCTGGACTCTGCCATCTGTGAGTCCTACCCTTGCCTGAGGTGCCTCCTTCCAGTTACAGGACCTCAGAGGTGGGTTTTGCAGCCAATCTCTGCAAGAACCGGCGCAAAGCATCGCAAAGCCGTGCAAAGCCTCTCGGAACCAGCGCAGGACGACGCAAAGCCTTGCTAAGTCTCGCCGGACGACGCAAAGTCTCGCCGCGCAGCCCCCAGCACCGACGCCGGACGACACGAAGCCTTGCAAAGCGAAGCATCACCTCCAGTGTGTCATGCATCGTACCTGTGCACCTAGTTTTCCACACATCACCCGCAGACCAGAACTGTCTTGGATCAATAATGCCTCACTTCCCCCTACAGTCCGGATTCAGCGCATCACTTCTCCTGTGTGCAGCAGAACTGTCGCTTCGCCTACCCAAGGGCTCAGGAACTGACACATCGCTGTGTTTTCCAACGCTTCCTTTCTCTGCGGCTGTTTGGCCTTGTGAATTTTGACACATCTTCAGGTACTTTGTGTAAAAGTCATGCATCCATAGTTTTCTATGGTACAAGTTCTTGAAACATTTTGAAAGTCATATTTTTAACTGTGTATGTTGGATTTTTGTCGTTTTGGTCTTGTTAAGTTTAGATAAAGATATTTTATTTTTCTAAACTGGTGTGGTGTCCATTTGTGTTACTGTGAGCATTGTTACAAATACTTTACACATTGCCTTTGGGATAAGCCTGTCTGCTCGTGCCAAGCTACCAAGGGGGTGAGCAGGGGTTATCTAAAGTGTGTATCCCCCTTACCCTGGCGAGAAGCAAGGGTCCCTATTTGGACAAAGGTACCTACCTCTGCGAACTAGAGACCCCCATTTCTAACACTAGGCATACCTGATTAGTCCTGCGTCTTTAAGAGACAATCTTGATTTGTGAGGATCGAATGACAGGTTCATGAGTATCGGGTTGAAACCTGTGAGTAAACATAAAGAACAAAAGACAAAAAGCGGCTGACCATATGTTATGCACTACAATCTCTATTCAGTATACATTAAGCTTTCTGTGCATTACACCTCCGGAGCCTGCCGCAATAAGACTCCACTGTAATCCAGAGCAGAAGTTATTTCTGTTATGGAGGGTGCACCAGAGACGAAATCAAAACCATCAGGATAAGTCCAAAGAATTTCTTTTTATTCTTCAAAAAAAGTCAGAATAAAGACATCAGCCAACGCGTTTCGTTCAATAAGAACTTCATCAGGGCGTTTGATATTGATGAGAATGGAATAATCCAAAATATCTTTAAATTACAAGGATGAAGTATACGTTGTAAAGTACAAGGGAACCCCACGGTCCTGGGTTATTACTGTACCATCCAGCATTAATACTCTGAAATGGTTCCTTCATAAAGTGACGATATTGTCTATATAAGACGCGTCTTATATAGACAATATCGTCACTTTGAAGAATAAAAAGAAATTCTTTGGACTTATCCTGATGGTTTTGATTTCGTCTCTGGTGCACCCTCCATAACAGAAATAACCTGTGAGTAAACATGATCATATTACCTGCTTCTAATTTCTTCGGTGTCCCAGAGAAGCGGTTACTATCTCTGCGATTTCTGTCCTCTAAGCCTGTTAATTTTTCAAGAAGGGTCCAACAGCATGTTCCCCATCAAATAATTACAATAGTATTTGTTTACAGATGCCAATCTTACTTCATTTGTGCTAACCCTTGTGTTGCCGAAGCAATATTACTTCTCACTGATTGGATCTTGTTCACCATCTTCATCCTTGTTTGTTCCATTGATGTAATGGTTACTTTTATTGTGGCTAATTCTTTCAGTATGGCCTCTAAAGTGGCGTCTGTCAATTTGGTGGCTTGCTGATCAATTTTGCCTTTCTGAGTTTTACCTGCACTCAGCTTCAGCAAATAGCAATTGTCTGGACAGTTTTGCTTTAGATATTAGACACTAGGTAGATCATTTGCTACACTGCAGGAGCACACAACACACTCCTTTTGCCAGCTGTCCAGTCTAGTGTATTATGTTCACAAGTGCTTAATAATATGTCAATCATTTAGCAAGAGGTAAATCCATGTCAGAGCTGAACCATTCTTTTGTGGAAATTGACTCCCGGTATATTAGCAAAGTGTCTGGAGTGCAAACAATAGGACGAATGGGGCATGAAATCCAAACCAAACTTCTGTACTGTCAGCCAGTGCACATTAATAAGCAAAGAGTGCCCATGGCAAGTGCACTGCCCTCCACTGTTTCCATTTGCCCACCCACTAGTGGCATCCCGATCCCTTTGCGCAGGATGCTGCTCACAGCTATGACAGTACAGATCTCCATAGCAGAAGGTGTCAAACCCGCTGTCCCTGTCCAGGATGGGAAAGGAAGACCACTGCCTATTCCACATTTGGTAGGTGCAACATCAATGCAATCACCATTTCTAGGGCAGGATAAGACACAATAAACTCCAGTGACTTCCACCAAATATTTGTTGTCCAAGATCTCGAACATCTGACCTACCTCACCATTATAGTAATAGGCATACGGCCAACAGCAGAGAGCCGCCATGATTGCCAACTCCAGCCCTCCCGCCCCCCGAACAGTACTTTAAGAGTTATTCCTAATGATAGATTCTGTTTACTCTTTTGTTTATGAATAGTGCATTATTCTTGATCAATTATTGTTTACACTCATTAGGTATTTTGTGAACTTTAGGTGCCTTGTTTTGAAACTGCATTTCATTCTCTTTTAGTTGTATTCATTTGGTTTTATTTTCTCTGGTTACTATTTGCACCGTAGCATATTTATATATTCGAGCTATTATTAAAGGTTGCATTTTTTTATTCTAAATTGAGCTTTCTTATTGTAATAATTGTCCAACCACAAACACTGCTTCCTTTAAAGAAGACCTGGACCACCAGGCAACATACCCTGTGTTTTTAGGTGGCTTGGTGGACAAGGATTCTGCTGCAGACCAAACATCATACATCCCTTTTTAGGGAGGAACAAATGCAGTCTCTCCTTTAATATTGCCAGACTACAAGGGTGCGTGTGGCAGGGAACTTTCATCCTAATCTGCCAGTAACTACACCCTTCTATCATAAGCATAATCACTTGGATGTAACAGTGCTATATGAAACTTACTGATAAAATAAATAAAATGATGTCACCACTACCATGCCTTCTCTTTCTCACACACATGCTACACCTCACCCCCACCCCACAAGCAAAACTCTTCCTCCAAAACAAGAGAAAGCTAAATGAAATAAATTACATTTACTTTGTTGTTGTTCAATGGATGCAATTATTGGTGAATGGAAACATTTATTTATTTAAAAATGTCGATTCTTCTGCAATGTTTTAAACTGTGCAATATGCTTAACGCTAGATAACAAATGACTTTAGTCACCACCAATTATTTTGTGTTGCTGCACATGATTTACACCTCTTAGGGTGTGCTCAATTGCTACTAGGCCCGTGTAAAAATTTTAGCCCATTCATTCGTTTGATGGAGCAAAAACCGCTGACATTTCAGTGTTTGTGTGCAAGCCCTTTTAAGGTAAAGAGGAGCGTTTTAAAATTGTGTACATTAGGCACATAAAACTGTGCCTGTACGCTTCAAAACCCCAGACCACCTGCAAGACAAACAAGTCATAGGCACTAAACCTGCTGTGCAAATGTGAACCGTAGAAAATATGGTCCATGGAATAGAACATACGTTCAATTTTTCAATACTTTTACATTTAGACTTCATTTCTGTTACATAGCAATAATCAGTCCTGGGAGGTAAAGCTTAGGCACATGATGAAAAATTGAACTAAAAGACTGGAAGAGGTTATTAACTATACAGCCACAGACAGCAAACTACTATTTTGAATCCATTCTTAAAAAAAGCTTATTTTAGCTTGTTAATTTTGAAGCCTTATGAAGTGGATAAAAGAAAAGATGCCGGATTCCTAGGGCCCAGGGAAAGGACATTTACTTCTGAATCTTTTTGTTGTCAGGATCTTTGCATCATATCTCTTTTAAAAGCTGCCATAAGATACCGGGAAGAGCATTTTTTGGATGCTTTTCTTTTTTTTGAAGGTGGCAACAATGTGCTCATAGTTAATGAGACCGAACCCTAAAACGATGATGCAGGAACCTTCAGTGTCACTGCTCAAGAACAAGATCCCAATGAAGGCAGCACATTGAGACTAAGGTTCAGAAATATTAGCACTTTGCACCAGTCCAAAGCCACCAAAGGACAGATTCAGCAACACTTTGTGTAGGTGCAAAGTCACCAAAAGTGAAGCAAACTAGGGCAAAGAGTTGGGTGTTAATTATTTTCTAGTGCTGGAAAGTTGCCTAAAAGTAATGCTAGGTAGCAGTTTTCACTTCTTTGTGTTACTTTGCATCAAGTTGGCGTCCCATGGGTGGTACATGGGTGTTACCATGCTACCACCTATGGCTTGTGACGCAAAGCCCTATCTACTAACAATGGTGGACAGAGCTTTGCACCAGAAACTTACACCTCCATGAGTCAGGTGCAAAGTAAGAGAATGTTTTTATTTTTTCAAACTTTTCAAACTTTGTATGCGTGCTGCACTATACAGCAAACATACAGAGTAGGAAAAGTTTTAAAGTTAGTTCAAGCGTAGTGTTTTGCTTTGGAACGCTACCCTTCCAGTACAAAACTAATGCAAACATCATGCATACAACTTGGCACTGTAGAGCAAAGGTGTGTGTGTGTGTGTGTGTGTGTGTGTGTGAGGGGGGGCGGGGGTGCTAGGGAAACCGATTGAGCCAGCACATGATGAGTGTAGAAGTGCTCCTTGTTATTAAGGTGCTGGCCTGCTCTCCCTTTCACGCAACATAGCAACTTTGGTTGCTGCGCTGTGTTGTGTGAAATGTGTTGTGTGAAAAAATAGTACATTTCACCCTAGTTTCTTTGTAATGTAATGCTTCCAATGGTACTTTAATATGAACAATAGTGGAAAACAAATTTGCTTTCCAATGTCACCGTTGACTCACCTGGAACTCCAAAGACCTGAGATAAGCATCCGAAATGGAGGCTCACCTACCTTCTACCACCTCCTGGGTCTCGACAGATCTTTGGGAGGTGGGAGAATGTGGGCGGTGCTGTCTGCACCAACCTCCCCATCCCCTCTCAGCGAGGATTTCTCCAAACCCACACTGAGAGGAAACACCAAACTGCGCTGACCAGTAGCTCTCACTTAGCCACTGTCATTGTGGCACTGACTCACCACTCCTTGGAGAGTGCAGAGCTCGAGATTAGGAAAACTTAGAGGGTGGCAGGGGTTGTCAATATGAGGGTCAGGTTTATTTTTTTCAATTTGGATTTGAGTGAGAGGTGGAAAGGAGATGTGAGAGTGGTGAGGGTGGGTGGCAAGAAGCCAGGTATTATTTTGTCAATTTGGGCAGGGAGTATATGCTAATGGTGGGGTTAGGTAGCATGAGGCGATGTATTGGTTTTTATATTTTACTTATCAATAATATGTAATTGAATTATAAGATATCAATGTATTTCCTCATATTGGCAAAGGGGGGTTGTGTGGGTGGTTGGCACAATACCAGTTTATTTTCCAGGGTGGATGATAAATGTAGAGGGTGGTGGGGTGGATGTCAGGAGGCCAGGTATATGTTTTTTATCTTTAGGTGAAAGTTCCATTTTATGTCTGGATCCCTCATCACCAAACAAAGTAAACTGGATTAACTTCTAATTTATAAGAAGGCTGTTGTACTAAACCAAATTTCAAATGCTACTGTGCTGTGTGTACTCAAACTCTTAATAGATATAAAGCAATCTTTATAATTCATAAATATTGTTTATTTTGTATTATTTAGAATGTATAAAAATATATTATATTTATATTTTTTTCACATCTTTACAAAATGACTAAAGCATGGGAACAACTATACAATCAGCATCTTCATTGTGCAAGTCAACAACACGTGCATTATGTCAATCAAAGTTTTGGCGGTGGTAGGTAGGAGACAATGGAGGAGGGAAAGCACAAGGAAGAAGAAGAAACTCTGGATTCATGCAGGAATGTGGAGGAGGCAGAAGGCTGTGAGGGTAATGGGGGATAGGTCAGATTGAGGCCTGAAATGAGTGCAGATAGTAAAGTCTTGAGACATCATGCATGGTAGGATATTGGGGAAGAGCAAGTGATCAAGGGAGAGGTGTTGAGGAAGGCAAATTAGGAGAAAGACAGTGAGTAACACTGAGGTGAATCCATATCTAGTTCCATTATAAGAAAAGGCCGGTGTGAGAGAGGAACATAGTCAAGTGGGTGAAAGAGGGAGACAGCTATGCACAGCATCACCGTTTGTTCTGACATGAAGATAGGATTATTCAAGATTCTCATTCGAAGCTAGAGTCCTAATTTTGCCATTGTTAAAGATGGCAATCAAGAGGTGAGCTTTAATAGCAGAGTGATAGGTACCAAGTTTCTGTCCATAGAATTTTCATTTCATGGTCAATTTAGAATAAATTGGAAAATAAATCCAACCATAATTAGCCCTGAGGAGGAAAGACATAAGATCAGTTTTTATATTTCCATTTGCTGTACAGTGGTATTGGTTTATGAGAAAGGTTTTGGATGTTCATGCATTAATTTATGATTGATGTTCTTAGTTAAGCATCATTTTGGGTAAGGTGGGGAGGGTAAGTGATCTTGTAGCTGTTTGGATCCTCCTTTAGAAGGGTTGGGGAATTAGTGTTAGGCAACGTGTTAGTATGAGTCAAGTATGTGCTAGTATGGATATAGGATTGATGGAAATGGATTAGAGAATTAGCACAGAGCAGGGTGGAAGAAAGTGTGAATGCGAGAACAGCATGCTAGTGTGGATGGAAGTGGCTAAAAGAGAATGTGAACAGTGCTAGATGTATGAGCAGAAAAGGGAAACTTAGGGGCTCATTACGATGGCGGAAGGCCCGCCACCGGCAATCGGTCGGTGGCGGGCCTTCCGCCATCGTACTGCTGTTTTCCCCCCGCCATAATATGATGGCGGGGGGGAATCATTGGGTATGCGTGGCGGACGTAAAGACCGTCTGCCACGGTTCTGGCAGGCGGTCCTTTTCCGACCGCCTGTCGGAACTGAAACATATCCCAACATTGCGGCGGTGCCTTGCAGGCACCGCCGTAGAGATTAGGATATCCCTTTCATCCATTCGTTTTGCGGCGGCCAAACCGCAGCAAAACGAATGTCGGAAATGGATTTGGGGGTCCGTAGCAGGCCCCCCTTGATCCATGGGACTGGGTCAGGGGCACTGGGGGGCACCTATGGTGCCCCCCTACATATCCCTGCACCATGTGGCAGGCACCGCATGGTGCCTGCCGCGTAGTGCAGGGATATGCAAGTGCCTTTGTTTTTGCATTGCGGCGGGGGCTGCTGAACGCATCCCCACCACAATGCAAAATATAGGTGATGTGACCGCCATGGTGGCGGTCGCATCATAATTCGGATTGTGGGGAGGCCGCCTCATGGGTGGCCGGTCCCAAATCCGAAACGATGGCGGACGGACGGACGGTCCGTCCGCCATCGTAATGAGCCCCTTAATTATCAATCCCAAGCAAAAGAGCTGATTAAACGAATATGATAAGTGGTTGGAAGTCATTAGAGCTAAGAAAATCTGTAGTTCATGCAGGCTGGCATAGTCAACAGGACCCAGCCAACATGTGCAGCAAAACACAGCATGAGAAAAACAGTAATAATTAAACCATAAACCACACAAGAAAATATAAAAAAATGAAATCTCCCCAAATCATGAGCAAGTGGTAGCTGGACAGCAAGGAAGAGCAAGGCAACTACTTACTGGTCATAAGGTAAGTTAAAAGCAGAAACAAATAAAGGATAAGGCGGTAACATAACTGTTGATTAGTAAGGTGCAACTAACTGTTAATAAAGTTCATTATAGAAAGTTTAGATTTATTGGATCGTTTGAATTTTGAGAAGTCAAAAGTACAGCTGTAAAAAGGTATGAACAGATCATGTAAGTAGTACTGACAGGTGCAACTTATCTATCCACTAAATTAGGCTCACTAGTGGAACATGAAGCGCTTAGATCTCCTTTAGTTTTTGTCAGGTGAGGCGGTTTGCTAAGTAGTTTTGACTGATTCTTCTTCTCTGTCCACCAAGTAAGGCAGAATGGTGGAGCAAAGAGAGCATATGAATAGTCCCACCTCACTTTCTGCTAGGTCAGTCAACTCGGTACAAGATAGGCAGGCTTTATTCAGTGGTAGTGAAGACAGGAAAAATGATGGGCTACGTATACGAAAGAATACATATTAATAAATGAAGAGCTGTTCTTAATTTGAACGGGTGGTTGCCCACCATCACTCAGTTTGGAGAACGAACACTTATTTTTCTTCATTTGTCCCAAAGCAAGAGAGTGAAAAACACACAAGGGGTGAAGACTGAAGAAGAGAAAGATGCAAAATCGTGACAAAGGGAGATTGCAGGAACCTGCATGAGTGAAATAAAGGAGCAAGTAGTGTCTGGTAGTGGATTAAGGAGGCATGAGGTGGAATCAAGACTACGCAGCCTTGGTGTTTGTCACACAGACATTCAGTAGTGCTGGCCGCTGGCTTCTGGGAAAATCTTTGGGCCCTGCACTTATATTCTTATAAATTAAGTACTGCTGAAGAGATGATAAGTTACAACACCAATAGGAGTTACAATGCACAGAGGGGGAACTCTATCTTCTCATGTGGCCTCTGGACAAAACACGTAAAGAACTGGTGCAGATGGAGCCTGGATCATCACCCATAGGCCTAATACTGGGCCTATGACAAAGTCAGAGGTGTACAGGGTTATGCAGCCCTGACGCCCTGACTTTCGCCCCAGCAGCGAGGCACAGGCAAAAGTACCCAGGCACTCAAAGGCAGTGTCACACAGCATAGAGGGTGAACAGACAGAATATCGATGAAGAAATATTGAGTGTCATGAATATCAAGTCAAGAATATCGATGATGCAAAATATTGAGGTAAGTTTTATCGTTGTAAAAAATATTGATTTTTGTGTAAGTCGGAAATATCGATTTTGAAAATATTGATGTTAAAAATATAGTTGTAGATAATATCAACTATTTTTTTTTGCATAATGTTTAAAATATTCTTTTTTTGTTTTAGTAGTAGTTATTTTATAGGTATAAATATAATTTTTAATGTTAAAATGTATGTCAATTAAAACAAAAGCAAAGGTGCACCACCAAAGTACAAACAAGGAAAAAATTAGATCTGTGTCCAAAGGTATATTCTTCAAAGTTCTTCTTTTATTTATACAGGATTAAAAAACGATCAGGATGAACTAAACAGCCGACGCGTTTCGTCCATAAACATGGACTTCTTCAGGGCATAGTTAATTTGCATGTAATAAATGACGTCACTCTGTCCAGGAAATTGGAGCAGCAGGGGATATTGTATATTCCCGTCCGTATGTCTATTTTATCGGTCAAACTAAAGAAAAACCCTTCACATCAGTTGAGCGAAAAGGGTATGGGGTCAATCTGTCCAAGACTTTGAAGAATATACCTTTGGACACTGATCTAATTTTTTCCTTGTTTGTACTTTGGTGGTGCACCTTTGCTTTTGTTTTAATTGTGATATTCCTGCTTTGGGATTGCATTGTGACAGTGGATGTGTTAACAGTGTGCACACAGATCTCTGGGTACTTCCAGTGTATATATATTACATAGGGATAGCGGGTCAGGTGCTGTGTCTTATAGGGTTCCACTGTCTAGGCTTATCTTTACCCTGTTAAAATGTATGTTTTTAATGTTTTTTCTCTTTTTTTAGGAGCAGGACATTGGGTTTATAGGGGATAAGGGTGGGAAGTAATTTAAAATATATTTGCTTAAAGTAATATATATTTTTTAAATTTAAAATTAGTTTAATTTGGAGCGGGAGGTTGGGTTTATAGGGAAATGGGTGGGGAGTAATTTAAAATATATTTTTTTAAGTAATATATTTTTTTAATTTTTATTTATATTTTTAGGAGTGTGATGTTGGGTTTTTAGGGGATAAGGGTGGGGAGTAATTCATAATATATTTTGTTTAAACTAATATTTAAATTACTAGTAATTTATTAATGAGAGTTAAAAAAAATGCAAAATCCCAAATATTACTTAAAAAAAAAATATATTTATTTTATTTGAGGTGTAGATATTTTTATGTAAAAAATTAATAAATGAAAAAACATAAAACAAATAATACATTTATTATATTTTTTATTATTTTTTTACATTTATTTGTATGTATATATTATTTCTTGTATTAGTTTAAAAATATTATAAAAATTAAAATGTATTACTAAATTAAATAGAAAAACAAATTTATGTTAATACATTTTTAAATTTTTTACATTTTAAAAATATTTAAAAAGTATGGGACATTTAATATAAATGTGAATTTTGAATTACATTTCGTTTTAATAAAAAAATATTAAATATTTTTATTTTTTTAATTTTTTGAAATAATGTTATTTATAATATATAGCTTTTTAGCAAATGTATTGATATTTTTAGATGTTTATGAAAATATATTGTACATTTATTGTGTTAAGTTTCAAAGTTGAAAAAATATTTGTATGTTTTTGCAAATTTAAATTAAAAGAATTTGGGGGTATTTTATCAGAACGTAGTTAACTATTATTTGGAATTTTTTTTTTTTAATTACCTAGCATTTTTACTGGGTTTAGTTAGTTTACAGTTGGAATAGTAAATTTAAATGGTTTATTATCCAGCACTTTCCCTGATTTTAGTTAGTTGGGAGTTGGAATAGTATATTTAATTGGTTTATTATCCAGCACTTTCCCTGAGTTTAGTTGTTTTGGAATTGGAATTGTATTTTTGATGGTTTATTATCCGGCACTTTCCCTGTGTTTAGTTAGTTTGGAGTTGGAATAGTAAATTTAATTTGTTTATTATTCAGTACTTTCCCTGACTTTAGTTGTTTTGGAGTTGGAATAGTAATTTTTTATGGTTTATTATCCAGCACTTTCCCTGAGTTTAGCTGTTTTGGAGTTGGAATAGTAATTTTTTATGATTCATTATCCAGCACTTTCCCTGAGTTTAGTTAGTTTGGAGTTGGAATAGTAAATTTAATTGGTTTATTATCAAGCACTTTCCCTGATTTTAGTTGGTATGGAGTTGGAATAGTAATTTTTTATGGTTTATTATCCAGCACTTTCCCTGAGTTTAGTTAGCTTGGAGTTGGAATAGTAAATTAAATTAATTTATTATCCAGCACTTTCCCTGAGTTTAGTTGGTTTGGATTTTGAATAGTAATTTTTTATGGTTTATTATCCAGCATTTTCCCTGAGTTTAATTGTTTTGGAGTTGGAATAGTAATTTTTTTATGGTTCATTATCCAGCACTTTCCCTGAGTTTAGTTGGTTTGGAGTTGGAATGTCCACTGTCTTGGTGTACTCTAGTATATGCCAAAGACAGAAATGGAAGTGGTCAAATCGATTCTGTCCAAAGATTGACAAAGCCAGGAAACATGTTAATAAAACTGTTTCTGAATTCCGCAGAGACCATTGCATAGGCTGTATCTGACATGCATGGAATTTATAGAAATGATGGAGTCCACTTTACAGATGAAGGCAACAGGGTGTTTCTAAGTAACCTGAAACTCTGCATCTGGTCTTATGCATAGCAGCCATATACACACAACAAATGCAACGGCTCTTATCAGAGCCACCATACTACCCGAAATAGTGTGAAGTTTTTTTCTAAAGAGTTTTACTTTTCTTTCATTTTTGTGGATCTTCACAACGACATTGCAATCCCCATGGACACATCGTGAAAATGGAAAACAAATGCAGACATTCAAGGACCACCAACACATCCAAAAATAATATGTAAAAAATCCATTCTGAACATTGCACTACACATATTACTATATACATACTTCTTTCAAAGAATGTTTAATCTCATATTTTTGTACTAAACTTCTTTAAAAACCATCTTTCAGACCTATTTTCCATTTTCGCGGCTATTCGGGACGTTGCAAAGACGTCGTTAACCGTAACGATCACGCTGTTTTCATAAAATGAAAACACATATATGCACACATATTACAGTATTTTACACAGTAGGGGTTTATTACTGTACACTTCAAACTCATGTTTTTCTAGAGTATTGCTAGAACAACCATCTCTAAAACCTATTTTCTGTTTTTGCTGTGAGGCCGGAGTTCGCAAGGACGTTGGTCATCGCTATCCCCGTGGCTACGTCGCGAAGGCCGAAAGCAAAAGCAGGAATTTAAAAGCCACCACCACATTAAAAAATTACAACTATATAATTAATTCTAACCATCACAGTACATAACTCACTATATAAATAACTCTATAAAAACATTTATCAAAATCTCAATATCTCTATAACAATGCGTATTAATGATTCACTGATACTTTTTTATATTCCCACCAATATTCGTGACATCGTCGATAGTCGCGACGTCCCCGCGATGGTACACAGGTGACCACGCTGGCAGTCACAGCGTCGTCGCAAATATTGCGCATGAATAAAAATATCAATTTTGGACACATAACTTGTGTCACTAACACCCCCATTTCTCATATGTGGGGTTAGAGTACTTCTACTCTGACCCCTTATGTGGGCTTTCACACAAATTTCCAGCCCCGGGAACCATTCCTGATAGATAAAATTGCTGCCGCAACTTTCTGTTCAGGTTGCATCCAGCCAGTCAGAGCACTCCTGTTGGTGCGTGCATTACCGATTCACTGCGAAACCTTCGCGAAATATCCTCAGCCAGAGAAATCACTATAAATTTCAGCTTAAATTTTGCAAAAACTATTAAACAGATTTACACCATATAGGAAAAAGGCACTTTCTTGAACCAACATCTACCTCCGTGCCAAATTAGGTGTAAGTCCGTTCAGTGGTTCGGGCTGAAGGTGTGGCTAAAGGATCCTATGGGAATTAACATTACAAGCGCACCCTTATTTTGTGCCCCAAATTCTTGGTCCCCACTGCACGGATCACCCCCAAACTTTTCTTGACAACCAGAACCTACCTTAACACTTTTTTGGGGAAATTTCATGAAGTTTGGTCAAACAACGCCGAAGTTATAGGCAAGTCAAAAAAATGCTTTTCCTATGGAAACATGGTCTTAATTATAATTACATACTGGCGACCACCAGTAGGTGATATATAGATATAGATATTTCTGCCAGTGTTTAGTTTCATCTGACTGTTGATAGCTGCCCTGTGGTGGGACGTGTATTACTCCAGGACAGTGCACAATGGGCTTGGATGTGGAGAGATGTTTTTCTCCCTGACAGGACGGCCAAGTGGGTTGTGCTCAGGAACTTAATTAACTTCAAAGGGTGCCTACTCTGTCACAGGCAGATATAGAACACACCTTGGTCTGCCTCATCTATTGCCCTGCTAGCCAGCCAGGCCCAAATCCCCGTGGGAGAGGGGCTGCCTCCGGAACTGGTATTAAGTAATTACAAGTGACGGTTTACCCATTATCATAGCCACACCTCTGGGTGGGTACAGGGACGTCTGCACTGGTGACGTACGTTTCTGCCATGTTGGTTTTTGGTAGAGAGGGGCACTGTGGTATGGTTTACAGTGCAACCCACAGGAAGTGCTGAAAAGTGGGTGGGTTCTCCCCTGGGAACTTTTGCTCTATTGCTTGGAGAGTGGCCATGGGTTTACCCGACCCACAGGCTGGACATGCTCCCACTTGTACACAGGACTAAGAAGTAGAATCCAAGGGTCAGTTGGCTAATTCCTGTTAAGCTACAAGGAGACAGATCTAAAAGACTCCCACTTTCATGAAGAGCCAGCTGACTAGTTCATAATAGACCTGCCCTAGAGCCTGCTGATGGCTTTTCCTTGAGTGATTCCTGACCCTAAGGTCCAGGAGCCCTTCGATAAGTCTCATTAATCAAAAGGGGTAAGGAGACCCAATCCTGGAGGATTACTCTTGCTGGATTACCCTGTGTAAATAATGAATTGAGGTAATATGGAGGGCCTCACCCAAAAGATTTGTGGCATGCTTCATCATTGGACCCCCTTTCCCAGAATGGTAACTCATTTGGGTGGGCTCAACCAGAAAATCTGGGAGCTCTTTGATATAACACAAGTCACATCAACAGGTGATCAGATGCATCATATTTGTACCCTGCTTTTTCAGAAAAACAATGTGTTAACCTGTGTATGTAATTCTGCATGAGTGTGTGCATACCTTTTTAAGTTAAAGGGTGAAGTCACAATTGGATTCCTATCATATTGCTTAGAGACAGTCATGGTCCTGATGAAGGGCGAATGACCCACTGAGGCAACATAGGCTGTAACAAGTAGACCAATATTTTTTTTAATTTTTATTGGCAATTAGATTATTGTACAAGTTGACAATCATATCAATTTCACTTATTGCCAAGTTGCAATTATAGCAGGCTACACGGGAATATTAATCACAAAGATGAAGAAGAAAAAACGTAAGTAACGCATATCATACACTTATCCACATAGCGAATGACAACTTGTTAAAGACTCCTAATAAATAATCTTGTGTTTGGTATACTGGGTCCGTTTCCTATTCGCTGCAGGGTAACCTTATTCTGCAACCTACTCTTCACCAGGTTGGGGTATGTTCTGATCTGCGGCCCTCAGCCAGGGTAAAAATGGTCCCGAAATGTCTTTCGGGCGAGAGGCAACAGGCATCAACTCCCAAAAAGCAGTGATTTGTTCCTGACAGAATGTCACATCAACAATCCAGTCTTTGAGCCTGGGAGGGTGCGGCCTACCCCATTTCATAGCAATCCTACATTTTGCTAATAATAGCAACATAGCCAAGAGTCTGCGAACCCCCACAGGCACACACTTTACGTATCCCAATAGGCCCATCATTGACCCAGGGGCTATTTGTATCATGAGTGTCTCACTAATAGTTTGAAAGATCTCCTTCCAATACGCTGCTATTGGGGGGCAGCTCCAGGCCAAGTGTAAGAAAGTGGCTTGATCTGTACGACATCTCCAGCATTCCGTGTTTGGCCTAATGCCCATTCGATAAAGTTGTATTGGTGTTCGATAATATTGATTTATAAATTTAAATGAATTAGCCTGAGCTTATAATTGGAGGACAATTGTTCTAACTGCGCGCAGCAGAACTTCCATTCCTCCTCTGTCACTTGTGGATGTAGTTCAGTGTTCCATTGGTCTCTATGATTTGGCCTGGCAACTGGATAATGTGTCTGCATGGAGGAATAGAGCCTGGTGATAAGTTTTTTTGCTGAGGGATTGGTAAGTATGTTTTCTAGAGCGTGATGAATAGGTGGTGTATTTGGAAATGTGTCATGGGTTTGCCGACAAACTGCTCGTATGCGATGGTACAGCAGTATGTCTGAAAAAGAAGGGGGAGGTGTATCAGTCGGAGCCGGAGGTTCAAGAAAGCCCTCCTCTCTATACAAGTCCACGTATTTTTGAATACCCATCCTCTGAGCTCTCTCTATAGCTCCCCTGTCCTCCAGCGGCAGCACCTGTAGATTTTTTGCCAGTTGTATTGAGGGGGCATAAAGTATCCGCATCTTGGCACGTCTTCGCAAGCCATCCCAGGCCCATCGTAATGTTTCGGTATTGTCGATTACCTGTTGAGGGCGTTTATATGGACTGTATAGTGCCACTGCCAAGGGGGTTGGCGCAGCTATGTCACCCTTCACCGCTATGTGGGGCTGAAAAGGGATTGGATGTATCCAAAAGTGCAAAAATTGCGCCTGAGCGCAGAAAGCGTACAGTTGAAAATCTGGCGCGCCCAACCCGCCCTGACATTGTGGGAGTGTTAGTGTTTCCCAGGCGACCCTGGCTTGCCCTCCCGCCCACACCAGTGATATCAAGAGTGAGCGTACCCTATTGAAGAAGGTTTGGGTGAGTATGAGAGGAACGTTAGCAAATGTATAAAGGAATTTGGGAAAAACAATCATCTTTGCTATCGCTATTCGTCCTGCCAAGGTCAACGGCAGTGCAGCCCAGAATTTGATTTTCCTCTCCAACCAAGTGATGGTACGCCCTATGTTCATATTCCATAGCTCTTGGACATCCCTGCTCAGCCATATTCCCAAATATTTTACAGGGCCTTCTGCCCAGCAGAGTGGGTAGTCTATCTCAAACGGTATAGTGTCATCGGTTAGTGGAAACAACGTGGATTTTTTCCAATTTATTTGTACGCCCGACATGCCCCCAAATCACGTAATCTCACGAAGCACCGGTGGCAAGTTGGTGCGAGGCTGTTTAATGTATAAGGTTATGTCATCCGCGTATTGTGAAATTATTATCCCCCTAGATGTGAAGCAGAGCCCTCTCGCTGCGTGATGCTGTCGCAGCCACGCTGCCAACGGCTCCATTGCGATCGCGAAAAGCAGGGGTGAGAGAGGGCACCCCTGCCTCATGCCGCGTGTGATTGGGAAGGCCTTAGTGATCTGTCCATTGACAAACAGGCGGGCAGTGGGGTGGGTGTACAACAGCTGTATCTGTTTTATAAAGAGAGGGCTAAATCCTAAGCATTGTAGAACAAAAAAGAGAAATGACCACTCCAAAGAGTCAAAGGCCTTGGTGGCGTCCAATAGTGCCGCTACTGCAGGAAGGTGCGGGTCCAGGTAGTGTAATATTGTGAAAAAGGTACGCAAATTGTGAGACGTCGATCTCCCAGGAACAAATCCTGATTGATCTGGCCTGGCTATGAGTGTTAATAGTGGCTGGATCCGGTTTGCCAATAATTTGGCATAAATGTTATTGTCCGTGTTTATAAGCGACAACGGACGATATGAATCGCACTTGTTAGGTGCCTTGTCGGGTTTAAGTAGCAACAGGATACTCGCCTCTCTGAGAGTTGGAGGTAGTCTGCCACTGTCCAGGGACTCTTGGTACATTGCCATGAGGCGGGGGCAAGAATAGAGGCATAACTTTTATAAAATGATACCGGCAAACCATCTAGCCCAGGGGCTTTATCTGGTGGCAAACTATTAATTACACCAATAACTTCTTCTTCGCTGAATGGTTCATCCAGATATGCTCTATGAGCATTACTGGGCCAAAGCAGCTCTATAGAGTCAAAGTAGGATTGCATAGTCTCTGCTGGTGTATTGTGCTGCAATGTGTATAGTTGCGAATAGTATTCTACAATGTGGTTTTTTATTGCCTGAGGGCCCCTTACTATCTGTTGCATTTCGTCCTGCAGTTCAGTGATAAAGTCTGTTGTGCGCGGTGGCCTGAGCAGAGCCGCTAGCGTTTTCCCAGGTCTGGACATGTAGACCAATCTTAATGTCGTAGAGACCATTGTGATCCTCAGGCATCTATTCTGAGTACCATTAGAGTATAAATCATAAAGAGTGTGTCTGTGTATGTTAAAACAAATGCATGCTTCATCATTGGGTCCCCTCCTCACACCAGGACCGAAGTTACTTTGTGTGGTCTACAACTCTCCAGAGAGGAGGAGCTGAGGTGTTGTATTTCAGGATGAGAGCCAGTTGTGAGCAAGAGGCAGAATGCTATAAAACCAAATTGTGGTGAGTTAAACCTATCTCCTGGTAGGCTAGGTATCAGTTTTAATCTGGTGCCCCATTGGATAGAGATAAAAACAGTGAGTGGGAGTTTGTAAAAAAATATTCCCCGTTATAAGGTCTGACCTCCTTTGAAGAGTTGTATCCCACACAAGGTACCTTCGGTTCTGGTGTCAGAAGGGGACCCAATAATGAAGCATGCCACCTTCGGGAGGGTGAGGGTTCTTGTCCTAAAAATGAATTTTTTCACATACACAAACACACTTTTTTATGATTTATATTAATAAGGAGTAGTACATGTCTGGTTGGGTTAGTAACTCCCAATGGACCCCTTTTGTGTTTTGATTACCATTAGAGGATGACATGTTTTTAACCTTATCAGGGTGGGCCACTATTAAAGGTTCTCTATATGGTTACACCATAGACAATTATATCTCCTTTCACCCCTCAAATATTCAAGAGCTCCCAGGTTTTCTGTTTGAGCCCATCCAGATGTACTGCCATATATGTTAAACATTTTATTAAAAAATAAAAACACAAAATGATATTTTAAAATGAGATCAATTAGTAAATTAAAAAAAATACATTTAAAATACTTCCCACCATGCTACCCTAAAATTCCAACAAACACAAAACCAAAACTTGGCACAATTAATAGAAAAAAAAGACGTGATTAAAAATTATAATAAAACTACAAAATTATTTAATAAATATTAAAAATAATATCATTAATATCCAAATTATTTGAAACAAATCATCAGAATTGTCCAGTGAACCAAGTAACAAGTAAAACATATTTACATAAATAATTATCTAACAAATACAAACGTATAAATAATTTTCATAATAAAAAATAAAAATATTTAAAATAACTCTCCGCCTATCCCCTGCAAAAACAACTTGCCATCAAAATTTGAATAATATAAAATTAACCTAAAATGTATTACCATATCCAAAAAGTACTAAAAATAATTAAACAAACAAATTAAAATATGAATACCTTATAGCACATAAATTAATAAAACTCAACTAAATATCTACAAAACATTATATTATGTACAACCACATTTTGAAAAACGATATGAAGGACCTACAAAATGATGTTCTTACCTTCTTACAGTACTTTTGATGCATATTGTATCTCGCTGTATTTGTTACACAATATTTTGTCGGAACACCTCTGAATGCCTTGCTCCTTTCAGTAACAAGGACTGTGAGTCCTCATGGACTTTAATTTATTATTCCCAGAAAGGACCAAGTAACTGGCACTATTTACTAAATCAGGCTCCTCTTTGCATATCTTGTATTAGGCCTTTGCAACTATTAGCCTTATCCTTGCCATGCTATATATCAATTCTATTACTCTCTCTTCAGCTTCTTCCTATTAGAAACAGGTTTTGGTCACACCATTATTGAAAAAGCCTACTGCAAAGCCAAATGTCCCGAGCAACTTCTGTGCATTCTCGGAGATGTAATTAACAATCAAAATGATAGAAAAAAAAAATGAAATTATTAGTCAGCTCTCAGCTGCTCTTGAGCCTAACACATTCTTGGGTAATGCATTGCCAGGTTTCCACCAACTGCCAAGCAAAGACACTGATTTGGTTGCAATCCTAAACATCTTGTAATGAAGATCAATGCAGGATGTTGAACAGCTCTGCTTTTATCATACCTCTCTGTCACTGTTAACAAGTGTCATATGGCATCTTTCTCCTGCATCTCCATCAGGTGGAAATGAATGAATGATGATCATTTGCATGGTTATTACCTCACTTAAGGTGGCCTTGTGTGGCTACATATATCGAATTTTGGGCCTGCGTCGCACTTGCACCATGTTGCATGGTGAAGAGCGATGCAACTCCCCTTATAAATAAGGCCCTCAGTATCATGCCCAATTGATGTTGGCTGGCTGCCATCAGAGTCCTTTCTTCAAGCCACAGGGCACCTAAGAGTGCATGAACAGTTGCCTGTACCAAATATAGTAGCAGAAACATATTTTCTGACCAGAGAGCAAAAAGGCATCAAAGGAGGCTGCTTTCATTTGATTGGCAGAGAGACATGAAAAGTCAGACAACATAGCATCTGCCACAACAGTTTCAGACTTGAGTCATGGATATTCTGCATATGCTGTATTTGCAAAGATGGACTGCTAAGCCAAACGCAAATTAAAATTGAAAATGAGTTGCAGTTACACTCATCAAAAGGCCCAATAATTTTGAGATTTCTTTGGATTTCTTTTGGGGTCACACAATCTCTAAATATTGTAATTTGAACGGATCCCATCTTAAATTCTCTGCCACCACTGAGACTAGGCTCGGTCTACTCAGAGGAGTGTTCGGATCTTTTAAAAGACAGCTGTACATTTTGCATCATCACTATCCGTCGGCTCTCCTCATCCTTATCAAATCACTATCATCGCTCCTTTCGACTCTGAATTGTTACACTCTGTCCCCCACCTGGCACGCTAAGTATCTTTGCTGCGTTTGCATTCTCAAAACTGGTCCTACTTCTATCTCCCTTCTGGTCCCTAACAACTGTAACTTAGGGGCTGATTACGATGGCGGAACGATCGCCACCGCCGGGCCGGTGGTGGCGTTCGTTCCGCCATCAAACTGAGATTTACTCACCGCCATATTAGGATGGCGGTGGGTATCGCGGCGGATGGAAAGTCCGTCCGCCGGTGGCAATCGCACCGATTGCCTGGCGGGTGGAGCAGGGCCACTAATATAGTGGCGGTGCCTAGCAGGCACCGTCCGCCATATTAGGATGTGGGTTTCAGGAGGCCTTTCCATGGCGGTGATGCCGCCATGAAAAGGCTGGCAGGGATTGGGTTTGGGGGCCCGTTGCGAGCACCCCTTGTGTTGGGGGGAGGTGTGGGTGCATGGTGCATTTCACTGCACCATGTGGCAGGCACAGTGTAGTGCCTGCCACGTAGTGCAGTGAAATGCACAACATGCTCTTTTGGACATCGCGGCGGTGCTGCTGTCAGCAGCCACTGCTGCAATGTTAACAGTGTGGAACCAGACCGCAGCGGTGGCGGTCCCATCCTAATCGGGTAGGCGGGACCGCCGCATGCATGGCGGTCGGTTCCAAACACCACTACGATGGCGGGCGGATCAAGTCCGCCCGCCATCGTAATCAGCCCCTTAGTTCCGAAAGGAAAACAACAGACACTTTTTAGACACATCCTATGGTATCATTTGCTTCTCGATGCCCATTTTCTCCAACACATAAAAATGTCAATCTGCTTCCTTATCCTATATTCATTTTTTCACCCCATATGATCATTTCACAATCCGCATCAGCACCAGTGCCGGCCCTATACACAGCTTCTCTTATTACCTCCAATATCCACTACCACAAGTTTGCATTCACATCCATGGGCTCCCATCCACAGACATGATCACCTTGTCTGTCCGGGTACTGACATCACAAATGTGCTCAGTATGTACAAATGGATAAAATCCTGCAATCTGACAAACATCTACACGGCAGCTCTCATTTCGTTTACTTTCGTTAGCAATGCAGCCAATTTTCTACTTTTTTACCTTATCATATTCTCTTAAATCCCATCCTCAGATATGATTCCAAGCTGTCAGGTTTCCTGCTACCGCTACTTCCTCTTATCTTATTGCCCGTAACTTCATCTATTACACCCCCAGTAAAAGAGACACCACTGGGAAGAAACATTCTTCGTTCACTAAAAGATTATCTATTTCACCCCCTCATCTCCTAGCGCTCCATGTCTCCCATCTCTCTAACCCCTTAAAGCTTGACTTTATTCCACATGGAAGCATTTGCTTTAGGAAAATCATTGCACAATTCGTAGTCTACGTCGGTATGTCGTTTATAAACACTCTAAAGAAGAGCAAACGTGATTATTGTAACGACTTATTAACATGCCTCCACTAATTAGCATTCTGTACATAGACAAAAATATATATTTTGCTACCATGTTTTTTTGCAACCTGCTCTGTCACTCACCACATCCAGTGGGCATCAAACGGAAAGCATCTGTGCCAGATATAGAACTCGCTACAGACTCCTCATTCTTCTGTTTAAAACATGCACGTCATGGTTCAGGATCACCTGTCTTTCCTAATTGGCTGGCACACCCCTCCCCGTCTATTATGGTCTACCAAGCAACACTTGCAATATGTGCCAAACTCCCTGGATCCCTCATGTTTCACATACTTGGAGTTCCATGGACCACGGCACTTGAAAGCTCTGTCACTTAATCACATAAACTCTCCAAGAACCCTACAAGGATTAATATGGTGACCACTATCACTGAACGTAGATCTCAGTAGCGTATATATGCAGTGCTTTAAATGGGAAAAAATAAGTGCAGGTACTCGCTAAATTGAGCGAGGGGCGTGGCTAGTGGGCGGGGTTAGAGGCGGAGTTAGACATGATACAAAAACACTTCTATTGAGTATTCATGTTGTCCTTGCTTTGTCCTGGATAGTGGTCTCAAACTTTCCATATATGCAGATTAACAACTAAAACCATGAATGAGCCAAGCCATCAACAGTACTTTTAGCACTTTAAGGCTAATAATCAATGTGCTCTAGGACGAGAGAAACTCTGGTGCTTACACCGGTTGCGGGACAGAACAAAACATGTGAGAAATGTATCAATCCAAACAAAATGTGTTAACTCGTTATACAAAATGAAGGAGAAACACCAAATGTTCATGTTTCCTTGTTTTCTAATATTTGCAGCTTCTTAATATCATAATATTTCTAATATTCCTACTTGGTTGCATTTGGCGCAATCCTTAAATATTTAAGATTGCACACATACAAACAAGCATTCCATGCATTTCTTTTCAAATACCTCCTGATTCTGTTCCTCTCAAACACACACTCTCTGTTTTCACATCTCAAACCTCGAGATCCCTCTCGCACTCACCTCTCTCCCGTTTGTAGCTAATTCTGTCCCACTCTCTTTACCCCTATTGCATCTTATCACTCTGGGGTCGATTCCGATTCGGGCCGGAAAAAGCACCGACCGACTCGGAGCCGGAATTTAAACCGACCGACACGTACCTGTGGCGCCCGACACGCCAAGTACGATGCAAAGCGTGCAAAATCCGACCGACACGTACAGAACCCAAGCCGAACGACCGAGCCGCACGGAAAACAGCAATCCGGCCGGAAAAACACGCGAATCGAGCCAACCGACACGCACCCGGAACAAATCCGACCGAAACGTACACGCGAACTCCAAACCGCAAAGTACGATGCAAGGCGCGAAAACCACGACCGAGTCAGACGGAGGACAAGCCGTACGACCGACACGCATACAAAACCGAGCCGAAGTAACACAAAACACCGCGACCGACGCGTACGCAGCATAGAAAACTGCACAAACACAGCGTGAACGAAACGGAGAACACCGTACGAGACAAATGCAGGGTCCGACTCGGTCACAAGAACGTTTCAAACATGCACAGACAGTACAAAGGAAAAATCACACAAAAAAAGGCCAAACAAGCAATTACAAAGCCAATAAATACTGGGGGGTGGGGACAGAGAACAAAGACACACCCACAACTCCACCCATATAAAGGACACAAATCACAACCATGATCCTTTGCAAATGCCATTCCACTGCCAGCACCCAAGAGACAGCAACCACACACCCACAGCTCATCCCTCACACAAGCCACACACCATCAGCACACCAACAAATACCTACCTCACATACACCCAGCAAAACACACACTCACACACCCTCACCTGCACACCAACACACACATCACTCACCATCACCACCCATCACCATGCCCCCCAAGAAGAATCACAAGTTCCTAGATTGTGAATTGGAAGTCCTGGTAGACGAGATCCTCAGGGTAGAGCCACAGCTGTTTGGCACACTGGTCCAACAGACCCCCATCTCCCAGAAAACCAAGATGTGGGAGAGGATCATCAACAGGGTGAACGCATAATCACCATGTCTGCGCACAAAGACCGACATCCAGAACAGGTGGTATGACTTGCGCAGGAGGGTCCGGGAGCTGCTCAAGAAAGACTACCTCCTGAGCCAATACACCGGCAGTGGCCCTCCTGCCAAGCCGGTATACCTCAGGCCCTGGGAGGAGAAGGTGCGGGCCATCCTTCCGCCAGTGAGCGTATATGGACTAGAGAACATCCCAGAGCCTAGTGAGTACACAACAAATGTACACAATATTCTGCCACAATACACACACACATCACTGTCAAGGGGAGAGTCAAACCATGCACTCATAGCAATTACACAGCAACCAGAACAGAATCATCCCAAAATGTGTATGTCAGTCAGATAAACACAACACATGCCATCTCAAAGTTACATTTAACCGTGCCATCACATGTACAAACACAACTACAACTACAGCTAGGCAGTGGCACAAATAGGACTAACAAACACATCCAGACATGTAGCCACCACTACAACACCAACACACAGTGAAGACCACTGAAAGAAAGGAATTCTGTGTATGCTGGGCAAGTCAGTGTAGCCAATAGCATCATGGGAGTCGTAGTCACACATATTGCCCCCCCCCCACAACTGTCCCATCAACACCACCATGAACCATGCGCACATCACAGGGAGTGGAGAAGGACTCACAAGATGGCTGACACTGGCAACTGCTGTGGGGAGCACAAGGCCCTGCTGGCAACTGTGCACCAACAAACAGCAGGACACCACTGACTGACATCCTGAGAGACAACTTCCACTCCCTGCAATGCAAGCACGTTCCATGGTGGGATATCTGGCTGGCTGGCTGGGTGGGAAGGAGGACTTGCAGCACTGACCATATACACAAGCACCTCCCCTCACACCCCCCCTCAACACAAACTCCACAGAACCCACCTGGTAGAATGCAATGCCTCCCATCCTAACTCAAGATCCCACAAAGAACCACCACCCTGGGTTATGTTGTGTGAAGCACAGGGACACTCTTGGGACTTTTAGCCAAACAACTGCCAGGACAACACTCCCAGCCATCCTGTCAGCACAGGCAGCCCACCCCACAGGGAAGCAGAGTCAAAAGGAAGGAAGCATGGGCATGCTGGGAAGGGGGTTGGAGGCAATAGCATGATGGGAGTCGTAGTCACAGCTCTACATCCCCCACCACATGGCCCAGCAAGCTCACACTCACGCATGCACATCCCACAGAGAGTGGAAAGGCCCATCAAAGATGTCTGACACTGTTGCTGTGTCGTGGGGAGCACAAGGGCATGCTGGGAACTGCACACCAACCAACAGCAGGACACCACTGTCAGCCATCTTGCCATTGCTCTCACACCCACACACACTGAACTCCCCACAAAACCAAGTAAGTATGGGAATGCTGGGAAGTGGGGTGGAGGCAATAGCATGATGGGAGTGGCAGTCACAGATATTGGTCACCCCCACAACTGTCCCATCAACACCACCCTGAACCATGCTCACATCACAGGGAGTGGAGAAGGACTCACAAGATGGCTGACACTGGCTACTGCTGCGGGGAGCACAAGGCCCTGCTGGGAACTGTGCACCAACAAACAGCAGGACACCACTGACTGACATCCTGAGAGACAACTTCCACTCCCTGCAATGCAAGCACAGTCCATGGTGGGATAACTGACTGGCTGGGTGGGAAGGAGGGCCGGCTGTCAACCAAATACAACCAATGCAGACCATGTTCACACCCCAACAAATACATAGAAATGCCCAAATAATGCAAGACAATGTGCCACACCAAAATCAACCCCTGACTGTGACGACTTAGGACAATGCAATGTACAGGCCCGCACCCAGAGGCACAGTCACAACTGTCAGGTGTGTCAACCATTGATGCCTGCAGAAACATAACATACATTGTGTGTGTCTCCCAAAAACAGGTGATGATGGGGACACAGCAGCAGACGCTGAGGAGTCCCAGTCCCAGGCTCAAGAGGATGCTGAGCTCACTGGTGTCATACAGCCTCTGCCCTCCTCGGACGAAGAAGACCAACCTGGCACATCCGGTGCAAGTCTACATGCAGCACCAGCAGGACCACCAGCTGCAGCACCAGCAGGACCACCAGCTGCACCCCCTGCACCCACCCCTCCAACGACTGTCACCACAAATACCATCCCTGCCGACATGGACAGAACAAGGAGCAACACCAGCACAGGGACCCTGGACCAACCTGGGGCCATGGACACCACCACCACCACCAACCCCCAAGGTGGACCAGGGTCATCTGTGCGTGCCACTGTCACATGTCAGCAGAGGTCGCTGCTTGCAGAGGTTGCTGGTGTGCATGATGACCCACAACTGGTACGCATAGCTGATGCGTACCAGTCCAGCACCGGAGATCTCAGCCAGGTAGTGGGGCTCCTCAGAGACATGAAACAGCAGCAGGCTGCCCATCATGCCTGCTTGGACTCTCACATGTCCCACGTGGAGTCACACATGTCCCGCGTGGACTCACACATGTCCCGCGTGGAGTCCAAGTGGGATGCACTGCATGAGATGACGGCGGTGCACAGGGACATTTTACAATGCCTCCGCCAGATGAACAGCAACCAGTCCACACCTCCCTGTGTGCCAACAACATCTGGTGCTGAACAAACTGCAACTGCCACAGGGAGGGAGGATGACTCTGGCGGAGAGTCCCCTGCACCGCAGCAGCCTGTACTTGAGGGCCCCCCCCAAGAAGAGGGGTCGTCCGAGGAGGGGCAAGTGAGAGGCCGATGGCCAAGCGCAACTCCCAGGAAGCCTGAACCTGTTCTGGATGTTCACCTTTGTGCACAGACTGTGCACCCTGTTGACGGCAACACTACTCCCACACATTGCATGGGGAGTACAAGTTGGACCAATGTCTCAGACAACTGTGGCCCCGATACTGGGGATTTTGTCTACCAGGACTTTCAATTCACCTAGGAACTTCTGATTGCAAGATTTATGTACAGCACTACCCATCCTATGCACTATTCACACAAATGTATCACAATAAACACACTAATACACCATACTTGCCTCTGTTGTGATTCCAACGTGGGTGCTGTTATGGGGATGATGAACTGCAAAATTACACTGTGTATGCGAACTGCAACAGCAAGGACAACACAGGCATGTGAGTAAAGGCAACGTGACACATATGAGGGAGACACACCACCAGGGCTACACAACACATACACACCTAGGCCATCTGACTCATTGCCTACACTGATGTTGCCAGGGAAGACAGTGCAATGCACAGGCACCACACCCATTCCCAGTTGTAGTCAAGTAGCCCACAGGTGCAGTAAGCAAATGGCAGTCAAATGTGTGACCACAAACAACGCACATCACAAAGTGAAGCACAGGTTTATTACACAGTTGCAACATGTCGTAACCACTACAGATGCAAGGTAATCCCACCTGGCAGCGGACACACAGTCAACAACTGTAGATGGAAGGAAGTCCATGGGTGTGGCGCACATCACCTGTAGGGACACAACAGCTACCACCCTGGAAGTGAAATCACGTCGTCGGTGGACACAGTTGACCAAACGAATCTGAAAGTACCCTGTGAAGGACCGAAATGACACACAGTCAAAAGCAATGGAGAACAGGACAGAACAGCAAAACTCATGCACAATACATGTTACAAGATATCCACCCAGAACCAAGTTAGCATGTCAACACTGTTGGGGAGTACAGCCCACCTGTAAGCACACATCGCAACACACATCCAGTCAAGTAGCCCATGGACACACTCCAACAGCACCAGAGCACCACCTACACATATCATGCCAACTCACATCATTGACATGACACCTCAGGATACTCACATTCAGCTAAAGAAGTTGGTGATGAGCTGTGTGCGGACATCACCCTCATCATCATCATCATCATCACTGGCATCGTGGTCCAGGCCAGGATCCTCCACAGGTGGCGGATGTTGGTCATTGTCATCCTGGATGAGAGGCAACTCCTTCCGCACTGCCAGGTTGTGGAGCATGCAGCAGACGATGATAATCTTGCACACTTTCGCAGGGGCATATGGGAGGGACCCTCCGGTCTTGTCCAGGCAGCGGAAGCGGCTCTTCAGGAGACCAAATGTCCGCTCAATCACTCTCCTGGTCCGACCATGTGCCTCATTGTAGCGCATCTGGGCTGGTGTCACAGGGTTCCTGAGGGGTGTCAGCAACCACGGCATGTTGGGGTATCCCGAGTCACCTACGGACAGACAAGTGCACATTAGCTGACTTGGAAAAGTGGGCGGAATACTACAGATCAGATCACACACAATGGCACAAAGTCAGTACACACCGAAAAGCCAGGCACGCTGGTTCTGCATCTGTGCCATCATCCTGGGGATGCGACTACTCCTCATCACAAAGGCATCGTGTGCTGAACCAGGGAAATGGGCACACACGTGTGTGATGGTCATATCTGCGAGACACACCACCAGTGCATTGACCGAGTGGTAGTGCTTGCGGTTCCTGTAGGCCTGCTCCTGGGCCTGTGGTGGTACCAAAGCCACATGTGTCCCATCAATGGAGCCAATGACATGCGGCATCCTCCCCAGGGCATAGAAGTCACTCTTCACGTCAGTGAGTCGTCGCAGTCTAGGGAAATAGATGTACAGGTTCAGGAATAGCAACATTGCCGCCAAAACATCGCGGAGCACACGGCTCAACATGGTCTGTGACATCCCACCAGCAGTCGCCACAGTATGTTGGAAGGTACCGGTGGCAAAGAAGTGTAGGGCTGCCATCACCTTCACCTTGGGGGTCAGCGCTGTAGGATACGGCCGGCCAGGCTGCAAATGTGGGGCCAACTGCACTGCCAAATCCTCAATCAGCTGCCTGGTGAAGCGGTACCGTCGGATGCTGTCCCGTTCCACCATCGTTGCCAGGTCTGGGAATGGTCGATGGACAGCAGGAGCCCTGCAGTACAGAGGAGAAGTAAGCAAGATTGTCAGTCAGCCCACATATGCGGCATTGAACACACTCAATATCCCAACATACATCATTATGAGGCACAACTACATGAAGTGTGCAGTTCCGTAAGGACATGTATGGTACATACATGGCCAACATCTGTCATCACGGTCCAACAAGTGGCATCAATAAGTCCCAGGTTTGCCCATTGGATATCATGAGGCCGTGTCACATTTCCCATCTCCTGCTGCCGTGTCACATTCACCCCCCACAGTGACATGTGAGGACAGATGTGCCCCAGGCATCACAGCTCAATGACAGGTACATTCCCAGGGACCCTGTATTGCCACATGGACACTGGCATTACATGGAGTATCATGTATACACCACAGCAAAACAACTATGACCCCCACAGGTAGTGGTCCCACTTGCCACTGCAAGACAGACATGGACGTCTGTGACACACACACGCACAACATCAAAGTCCATGCACACACAACGTGGATGTGGAGACTGTCTCCCATTGTGCACATGAAATCAGAGACATTGTAAACACTATATGCACACAGACTGTGGAGGAACATCACTATTGTGCCACTGGGACACCCTGGCTCAAACATACCGTCCCACATGGGACTCACGGGGTATGTGACATGACATACACATACACCACCGTGAAATGTGACCATGGCACATGCACAGATATGAACAGTTGCACATCACAGTGGTCATGTACACGTAACACCCAGGATCCTGTCCCCATGAACACGTGCACAGCCTGGGGGTTGCTGCCCCCAGGTGACACCCACAGGACAACATGTACACCAACATACACACAATAGGAAATGCAGCCTTACATGCCTTATCATACAGTTTGGACAGGCTGTCGTGTTGTAGGTGTGCCCCTCACTCCCTGGGAGCTATCTGTGGCTGGCATATGTCCATCTGAGACAGGCATGGTGACATATGCCAGTCACTTGTACAGGGATGCGTTGAACAGCAATGGACCGATCGGTGCCCCCGGCCGGCCCATTGCATTCAATGTGTGGGGTACGCGTTGTACCCTGTACGCGTTGTACTGTAATGGACCGATCGGTGCCCCCGGCTGGCCCATTGCATTCAATGTGTGCGGGTACGCGTTGTTCCCCTGTACGCGTTGTACTGCAATGGACCGATCGGTGCCCCCGGCCGGCCCATTGCATTCAATGTGTGCGGGTACGCGTTGTGCCCTGTACGCGTTGTACTGCAATGGACCGATCGGTGCCCCCGGCCGGCCCATTGCATTCAATGTGTGCGGGTACGCGTTGTACCCCTGTACGCGTTGTACTGCAATGGACCGATCGGTGCCCCCGGCCGGCCCATTGCATTCAATGTGTGCGGGTACGCGTTGTGCCCCTGTACGCGTTGTACCGCAATGGACCGATCGGTGCGCACCCATTGACAATGGCCTTGCCTGGCAACGGACGCGTTTTCGAATTTCGAACGAGTCGGTTGTTGGAAATTCAGTTGGTCAATGGTCACCCACAACAATGTTGCAAAATCATGTATGTCATGAAGTTGAAGATTTGAAGGATGCCGTGGGCGTGTATTGGTGCTGCTATTCCATGGATTGGCCAGATTCAGAAGATGCAAACGACTTGGACCTATCACTTTGGACACAAGGGACAGTATCTGCCTCTCCAGCACATATATATTGCTGGCTGTTCCCCTGAGAGCTCACTTGCCTGCACTACATGCTCCAGGACGACATCTGCCACTGCACTGCTGCTGTCTCTGCCCCTCTGGACCCTGCAATGGCACGTACTGTGGAGAGAGCCCCAGCCTTCAGCCTTCAGCCTTGAGGAGAACCAGGCGCTGCTGGACAGCCTACTTCCACAGTACAGCAAGCTGTATGGGACACCAGGGGAGCAGGTGAGTGTTCTGTGCACTGCCTTTCTGAATGTGCATTTTGTCTGACTAGCAAGGCTGAAAGTCTGCACGCCACTGGCTAGCAGGCTCACTGAGTAGTTGTCACCCCCCATAGTGTGTAGTGACATGCACTGGACAGGTATGGTGCAGTGACAGTGCATTTGAACAAGGTTTTACTTCCCATGCAATGATACCATGTAGTGACGTCTGGCAAAGTGTCCATGGGCAGCGTTGCAGTGCCTGTGTACATCATGTGCCCCTGTGAATGAGACATGTATATACAACTGTGTCATGCACGGATATGTTGCATGTGTAGTAATGGCCTTTTCACTTTGTCATCCTGACAGGTTAATGCCCATCGGAAGCAGGAGATCTGGAAGGACATCGTCCGGGCTGTCCGGTCCGTGGGGGTCTACAAGCGCCGGATCCGCAACTGCCAGAAGAGGTGGCAGGACCTTCGGGGCTGGACCCGGAGGATTGCACGGGTCCAGCTGAAGCTGTCGCCTCCTCGCAGGAGGGGCGGAACACGGACCCTGACCCCCACATGCTCCAGATCCTGGCGGTGGTGTTTCCAGACCTGGATGGGCAGCTGAAGGCCAGACAGCAGCAAGGAGGGGGTGAGTCAAAGACTGCACTGTGAACTCTGTATTACATGCTTTGTGCCCTCCTCTGGCCTGGTTCAACTGCCACAGTGCAGCAGTCATGTTGTCCAGGAGCCATGTCCCTCTATTGTGCACTGCCCACTCCTCATCTGATACCCAGGTGTGGCCCTTACATTCAGGGAATTGTGTCACTTGGGACTGTGTCCTTGCAGTTTGCTTCACTAAAGGTGGGGGACAGCATCTGTTTCCCTAACTCTGTTGTGGGCATCATGGTGGGTCCATTGTTCACACAACGCCTGTGTTCGGACATGTAATCTGCGTGTTGCTTTGATATGCGGTCCACTTGCTGAGCTGAGCCACCACATGTGCCTGGGGTATGTGGCACACGCCCATGCAGCGGGTGGGAACAATGTTTGGGCCCCAGGAGTGTGCAAATTACGTGTGTCACACATACATAGCCAGCTATCCACTGTCCAGGGCTCATCCCTCATTCATGTGGGGCAGGACAGTCATGCCTACTCCAGGCCATGCAATGCACTCTGTACTCCCACTCCCGTGTATCAGCTGACACATTGTGCGCAGTGATTTGACCCCTCAGGTGTCTGCCTCTGTGTCAGTGTGCTGTGGATTAGTTGCCAGGACTGCTGGGGTGTTTCTTGGTAGGGGCTCAGCATGCCACTGGAGATGTGACCATAGGAGACGATACTTGTGTGTCACATAGGTGTTTGATCAGCTGCCCGTGCAGCCTGGGGTATGCGAATGTGAAGTTCAGGCAGCTGTTCCCCATTCACAGCAGATTGTGAGGGGCTCAGGTTCAGAGGGTAGCGTCACAGGTCTCCCATATGTCCAATCGGTATGACCTGGACAGATGAGGGTTAAGATGATGTGTTGTGTGGGGGATGTACATGTGCATTTGTGCAGCTCCAGGACTTGCATTCCCCATGACCTACTATTGTGACACAGTGCAGAGTGTTGTTGTCTGGCTGCCAAGTCATACATCACTGAGACAGTGATGTATGACTTAGCAGTCATGCCTCCGCCATGGCATGTGTCTACTTATTGGTGATCCTGCAGGGGAGTGACATGTGCTACATGCACACCATTGTGGCGATGGCTATCAGGACATGGGTGCATCATGGTGTCTGTCGCTGGTATGCATCACATGCATATCCTATTTGACTCTGGGCGTCCCTTTCATCCGGAAACCTGTACTGACTCAGTGGCAAGAGTTGTGATGTGTGCATGTCCACATGCTACACCGTGTCCTCTGCACTGTCCAACTACTGTGTAGTTGGTGCATGTGTCCACACTGGGGTGTTGCTATCCAACAGACACCAGACAGATGGGTGCAAGGCCATGTGGGATGTGAGTGCCATGGTTGGCATCAGACTGACAATTGGCTTCTCCTGTTCAGTTAGGGCACTTTTAGCAATGTACAACTAATGATGCCAGGGCTTGCTCTGTAATGTGCTGTGCTCACAGTGGTGTGTGCGTTTGGTGCAGGTGACTGATGTCTGTCTGTTTCCCCATTGTTTGCAGATACATCCACGGCCACGGAAGGGGACAGCTCCATGGACCAGGAGGAGCCGGAGAGCCAGACTGGGTCAGCAGCCGAGGAGTGGTCGGAGGGACCCAGTGGCACGGAGGGCGAGGGGAGCCACACCGAGGAGTCCTCAGCACCATCCACCTCAGCTGAGGACCAGAGCAACTCGGAGGATGACTCCCTTATGGAGGCGGGTGTCAGCAGCCACCACACCCCAGCTAGTGTTGCTGTCCCCGCCACCACCAGCACCACCACCGCCCTCCCATCGGCTCCCATTCCGCAGGTCCGTGGAGGCTCCCATGTTCGGGAGCGTGTCTCCTTTGGGCCAGGCACCGCACCCCCTGCCCCTGTGTCCCCTGCTGCCCTGAGTGAGGAGTCTGTGTACCTCCTTCGCCAGCTCCATGTAGGGCAGACAGCCATGCTGAGTGTCCTCCATGCGCACACCGCTCTGTTGACTCAGCTGGTGTCGTTCATGGAGGGCATCTCATCGGGCATGTCTGACCTACAGAGGGGCAATAGGTCCATGGACTCCTCCCTGACGGCAGCAGTGTCCCTCCTCAGACAGTCCCTCACCCCTCCTGCCTCTGCTCCATCCACACTCCCCAGCACCTTACCCGTCCCAAGCACACACACACCGGCACAGGCACACACCAGCACACACACATCCAGCACACAGACACACACGCCACAAACAAAACGCACACGCACGCACAGTCAGGGGACTGAAACCAGACTCACAGGGGATGGGGCCCTGGAACACACACACGCATCCACGAGCACTGCGCAGTCCTCAGTTGCCTCTCCCTCCAAAACACCCTCCCTTGCCTCACCTGCAACCCCAAAGACCCAGCGGCTCTTCCTCAGTGACCTCGGCCTCTTCCCCTCCGATCCAGCTGATACAGCATTCAGGGGGAAGAGGAAGCCCACCCACACGGAGCAGAGTGCCCCTCGCCCCCGGACACCCTCCCCCAGGCGCAGACAGACTGAAGCCCCCACCCGCAAGTCCCCCGGAGTCGTAAGAGCAAGACCCTGCCGCCGCCCTGCAGCTCAGGCACCAGGTCTCCTTCCTCCATCCCTCAGGCCCCCACTCCACAGGTGCCCCCACCACACCCTGCCCCAGGTTCCCCCACCCACAGATATACCATCCCCAAGAGGATCCGGCCTTCTCCCCTGCCACTTGCTCTCCCGGCACCACACCCCCAGCTGCGCTTGTCTGTGCCACTGATGTGGTGAGGGTGTCCTCCCCCTCTGTCCAGCCCACCTTGCCTGTTCCCCATTCTCCTCCCCTGGTGGTAGGCACTGCAGTGGAGTCCACTTCCACCCTGTCTGACTTGGGCACTGCAGTGGCGGACCTGTCCACTCCATCTGCAGGGTCCACTGCAGTCGTGCCGGCACCCACAACATCTGAGTCATGCCCCCCAGTTGTGCCGGCACACACCATGTCAGACACCTCCACTGCAGTTGTCAGTGGCTCTCCAGCACCCACCACCCCTTCCCTGCTTCCTCCTGGTGAGCCCTGATCCTGTCCCTGCGGTGCCTGGCCTGCCCCCCGGTTGCCCCTCCTAGTGGATTGTCCCTGGTTTTGTGCAGGCATGCGTAGGGTGACATCTGCCACTGTCACCAAGTTTGGACTTTGACAATGGACTGGCCATTGGCCTTTGTGTTTTTTCTGGACTTTGTTTTCATTCCACACATATGCTGAATAAAGCAACTTTCTGTTCTCTAGTGCTTATGCTTCTGATGTACATGTTGTTGATGATGCTAACCATGCCCTTGCTGCAGTGATGGTGATATTTGGTCTCATGATAATGAAGTGTTACTGTGCAGGAACCCATGTGGTCCAGGGGGAATGTGTCCTATCCTGTGGTGTATCCATGTCATCCATAGCAGCATCTGAGGGTGTCATGTGTTCGGTAAACAGACATAATATCGAATTGTAAATATCGAATTGCCAAAATATCGAGTTGTAAATATAGAATGGACAGAATATCGAATTTTCAAAATATAGTTGTTAAGAATATCGAAATTCGGATCACTGACAGAATATCGAATACAACAATATCGACCCACAACAATATCGAAGTAAAAATATAGAATGACAAAATATCGACAGTCATAATATAGTTGTTAAAAATATCGAATTTTTTTATAGTGTTTTAAGTGTTAGTATATGTGTTAAAAGTATGTATTATTTTTGTAATGTATGTTTTAATTTTTATAAAGTAATGAATTTTATGTTATTTAATTTTTATGTAATTTAATTCTGTAGCGGGTTGTGGGTTTATAGGGGAATAGGGTGGGAAGTAATTTAATTATAGTAAATTAAATATTAATTTTTAGGAATTATTAATTATATTTAATTTAATTGTGCGTTTTAGTTCTGTAGCGGGTTGTGGGTTTATAGGGGAATAGGGTGGGAAGTAATTAAAATTTAATTAAGTAATGATTAAATTTTATTTATTGGTATTGATAAATAATTCATTGTTAATTAATTATTAATTGGTAATTAATTTTTATTAATTGGTAATTAATTTTTAATAATTGGTAATTAATTTTTATTAATTTTTTAATTGATAATTATATAAATTGTATTAATTTATTATTCAGAGCGGGTTGTGGGTTTATAGGGGAATAGGGTGGGAAGTAATTTAATTGTAAATCAGTAATTATTTATTATTTATTGGTATTAAGTATTAATTTATTGTTAATTAATTCTTATTTGGTAATTAAATGTTATTAATTGGTAATTAATTTTTATTAATTGGTAATTAATTTTTAATTAGTAATTAATTATTATTAATTGGTAATTAGTTTTTAATAATTGGTAATTAATTTTTATTAATAGGTAATTAATTTTTAAGAAATAATATTTATTGGTATTTAGAATTAATTATTAAATATTTTGTAATTGGTAAGTCATTTTAATTAATTTTTTATTGGTATTGATAATTATTTTATTTTTATTAAAATATTAAATCATTATTTTCCCTACTGTTGCACTCTTTGGAGTGGGAATAGTAATTTTTACCCCTACGCTATCCAACGCTTTCCCTACTGTTGCACTCACTGGAGTGGGAATAGTAATTTTTACCCCTACGCTATCCAACGCTTTCCCTACTGTTGCACTCTCTGGAGTGGGAAAAGTAATTTTTACCCTCCCGCTATCCAACGCTTTCCCTACTGTTGCACTCACTGGAGTGGGAATAGTAATTTTTACCCCTACGCTATCCAACGCTTTCTCTACTGTTGCACTCACTGGAGTGGGAATAGTAATTTTTACCCCTACGCTATCCAACGCTTTCCCTACTGTTGCACTCTCTGGAGTGGGAATAGTAATTTTTACCCTCCCGCTATCCAATGTTTTCCCTACTGTTGCACTCACTGGAGTGGGAATAGTAATTTTTACCCTCCCGCTATCCAATGCTTTCCCTACTGTTGCATTCACTGGAGTGGGAATAGTAATTTTTACCCTCCCGCTATCCAACGCTTTCCCTACTGTTGCACTCACTGGAGTGGGAATAGTAATTTTTACCCTCCCGCTATCCAACGCTTTCCCTACTGTTGCACTCTCTGGAGTGGGAATAGTAATTTTTACCCTCCCGCTATCCAACGTTTTCCCTACTGTTGCACTCTCTGAAGTGGGAATAGTAATTTATACCCCTACGCTATCCAACGTTTTCCTACTGTTGCACTCTCTGGAGTGGGAATAGTAATTTTACCCTCCCGCTATCCAACGCTTTCCCTACTGTTGCACTCACTGGAGTGGGAATAGTAATTTTTACCCTCCCGCTATCCAATGCTTTCCCTACTGTTGCACTCACTGGAGTGGTAATAGTCAATTTTACCCTCCCGCTATCCTACGCTAAAAATATTGAATATTTTTTATAAATATTACGTTAATATATATATGTATTAAAAAATAAAAATGTATGTTTATTTTTTTTTAACTTAAATTAATTATTTATTAATTTTAAAGTTATTTAAGTATTTTTAAGTATGTTTTAGTTAATTATATATATTATTTCATTAATTTTACATTACTTTTAAGATATTTAAAAAATTCGATATTTTGACTAACTATATTTTTACAACTATATTTTGGATTCGATATTTTTGTACTTACCTGTTTGTAGATAGGCATTCGATATTTTGTCATTCTATATTTTTACTTCGATATTGTTGTAGGTCGATATTATTGTATTCGATATTCTGTCAGTGATCCATGTGTTCAGTATTTGGCATTGGGATTTCCTACTTAGATTAGCTATTTCACATCTGTGGCTTCCACCCCTGCACATCTGTTGTGCCTGCCATTGTTCAATTCGTCTACTTCCCTGACCGTGTGGCCATCTCCACTGGACATGCAGGTTTGGGCATCAATGGGGAAGGACTCATCCGTGTAGTCAGTGCAACATTGCTATACAAGTGTGTTGGATCTGTGCTGATGATTCCGTTGGCACTTCCATGACCAGGCTGATGTGACGGGAGCCCTCATTTGGTGCTAATTGTTGATTGTGTGACCAAGTGCTCAGCTGACATGATGGGGCCCTACTGAGGCAACATATGGCACAGCTTTCCTCACACAGGAGTGGAGTCCCCTCATGGCAGTGTGTACTCCTGTGACATTGCCTGCGCCCAAGGTGTGTGTTGTATGTGCATGTCTGTGTGTTGACTTCCGTTTAGCTGTGCATGCTGTGATCCCTAGTGTTGTACCTGTTTGTGATGCTTGCTGAGTTGACCTATGTTCCCCCAAAGTCTTCTCCCTGGGTTCTCTGTGATGTGGGTGCATGGCACATTACTGGTCATCAGGGTGTCACCCATAGGTGTGTTTGCTGTCAGGGCTGAGTTTGTGTGCAGACGCAGATGGGTCACAGTCAGGTTTCCCCTTGGCACTTGTTGTTTGCCCCTGTCATGTGATTTCCAGTTTGTGTTATCTTTCAGTGATTGTGACACGTTGTGTGTGTGACTGCTGGCACTCCTCAGGGTCCGGGCTGCAATGTTGGTTGTTGTCTATGTGTGTTCTTTGTGGGTGACCTTGGCTTCTTCATTGGTGTGTGACTGTGGCTGGGATCCCATTGGTTGGTGTGGTATTGCCGTCATGTCCATGTACAGCGTAGTGTGCAGTGTGTCAGACATTCAGGAGTCTTGTTGAGTGGGCATGTGTGATGTGTTTCTGCACCTTGGTTCCCACCCACCACCCTGGAATAGTCATGGGTGCATGTGCAATGTCACCAGTGCATGTGTGCTTCACTGCTGCACATTGTTGGAGGTCGAGGGGTGTGGTGTTGAGTGTGTGCAGATGAGAGTTGTTGCCCGGCTAGGCTCCTGCCTCCATGTTGGCCTTGGCTTACTGGCCATGCTGATTGATTTGTGCTTGTGTAGGTGTGATGGTAGTTTGTTGCTCAGGACACATGACTGTGGTTCACTGTGTGAACGACATTTAGCTTTGTCATCACAGTGGGATTGTAATGCAGCCCAGGGTCACCACATTGTGGGGGTCCTGGGGGTAGTGCTGTGGTGTGTCTGTGTCTTGCTGTGTCAGTTGCTGTTCCTACGTGCCTGTGTGACATGTGTGATTTGTGCTCCCTCTCATCTGACAATGCCTGCTTGCCCACATAGGGGATTTGGATCCATGAGTTACCTTTGTGTGGCACTGTATGCACATCTGTATGATTGGTATTCAGGTCTCCTCATGTGTTGTGTGTTTGCCTGGGGACACTGGCACCCCCCCTCACCTGTTGTGTATGATGTGCAGTGTGGGTCTGCTCTGTTTGTGTTTGTGCATCTGCACGACTGCATTGGCATATCTTGGGTGTGCCATTGGCTGTATGTAGTTTGGTGGGTTTCCCCTGCTGTCCCTGGGACTCCTAGGTCATCGGTCAGCACAATGATCATAGTTTGTGTGTCCCATTGCTGCCATGGTATGGTATCTGTTCACCTCACATCTGCAGTCTCCACAGGGTATCTGCATTTGTGTGCCCATTGGTGCAAATATGTGGGTCTGCATTCTGATGGTCACTTCTGTCATTGTGCCATTGATGAATGTTGACAGTGTCAGCCCCCATGGGTGTTGTTTGTCTGCACATGGCCAAAGGTATGTCTTATTTGCACTGCAGTATTTGGCTCACCCAATTTATGTTGCAATGGGACACATACACTACTTTGCCACTGATGTGTTTTTTGTTCTGTGACCAGGAATCATCCATGCAGTTTGGCAGTTGCAGCTCTTTCTTTGTCAACACTTACCTTTTGGTCACTGTGGTGATGGGGCGTTAGACCCCATTGCCACAATGTTCAGAATGTGCTTCAGCTATGGACCCCACACTTACCTTTTGGTCACTGTGATGATGGGGGTTTAGACCCCATTGCCACAATGTTCAAAAGGTGCTTCAGCTATGGACCCCACACTTACATTTTGGTCACTGTGATGATGGGGGTTTGGACCCCATTGCCACACTGTTCAAAATGTGCTTCAGCTATGGACCCCACACTTACATTTTGGTCACTGTGGTGATGGGGCGTTAGACCCCATTGCCACAATGTTCAGAATGTGCTTCAGCTATGGACCCCACACTTACCTTTTGGTCACTGTGATGATGGGGGTTTAGACCCCATTGCCACAATGTTCAAAAGGTGCTTCAGCTATGGACCCCACACTTACCTTTTGGTCACTGTGATGATGGGGGTTTGGACCCCATTGCCACAATGGTCATGGCCTGCTTGCATTGTGGGGGCCACACACATATATGTGTGGCACATGTGCTAGGGGGTCACATTGTATGTTCAAAGTCATGTTCAGTGTTGTAGGCATTTGACACAGTCTACACACGCTTGTCATGGTGTTGGGGGATGTCTTTTCTTGCATTCCCTAGGTTGTGGTGTGCTGGTTGTGTCATGCATTGTCCATCCTATGAGTGGGGGTGGTAGTGGTGGTAGGCATCCAGCCCCCTGGGTGAGGGTGGTAGTAGTGGTAGGCATCCAGCCCCCCTGGCTAAGGGTGGTAGTAGTGGTAGGCATCCAGCCCCCCTGGGTGAGGGTGGTAGTAGTGGTAGGCATCCAGCCCCCTGGCTAAGGGTGGTAGTAGTGGTAGGCATCCAGCCCCCCTGGCTAAGGGTGGTAGTAGTGGTAGGCATCCAGCCCCCCTGGCTAAGGGTGGTAGTAGTGGTAGGCATCCAGCCCCCTGGCTAAGGGTGGTAGTAGTGGTAGGCATCCAGCCCCCTGGGTGAGGGTGGTAGTAGTGGTAGGCATCCAGCCCCCCTGGGTGTGGGTGGTAGTAGTGGTAGGCATCCAGCCCCCTGGGTGTGGGTGGTAGTAGTGGTAGGCATCCAGCCCCCGTGGCTAAGGGTGGTAGTAGTGGTAGGCATCCAGCCCCCTGGGTGAGGGTGGTAGTAGTGGTAGGCATTCAGCCCCCCCTGGCTAAGGGTGGAAGTAGTGATAGGCATCCAGCCCCCCTGGCTAAGGGTGGTAGTAGTGGTAGGCATCGAGCCCCCCCTGGCTAAGGGTGGAAGTAGTGGTAGGCATCCAGCCCCCTGGGTGTGGGTGGTAGTAGTGGTAGGCATCCAGCCCCCTGGGTGAGGGTGGTAGTAGTGGTAGGCATCCAGCCCCCCTGGCTAAGGGTGGTAGTAGTGGTAGGCATCCAGCCCCCTGGGTGAGGGTGGTAGTAGTGGTAGGCATCCAGCCCCCTGGCTAAGGGTGGAAGTAGTGGTAGGCATCCAGCCCCCTAGCTAAGGGTGGTAGTAGTGGTAGGCATCCAGCCCCCTGGCTAAGGGTGGTAGTAGTGGTAGGCATCCAGCCCCCTGGCTAAGGGTGGTAGTAGTGGTAGGCATCCAGCCCCCCTGGGTGAGGGTGGTAGTAGTGGTAGGCATCCAGCCCCGCCTGGCTAAGGGTGGTAGTAGTGGTAGGCATCCAGCCCCCTGGCTAAGGGTGGTAGTAGTGGTAGGCATCCAGCCCCCTGAGTGAGGGTGGTGGTAGTGGTAGGCATCCAGCCCCCCTGGGTGAGGGTGGTAGTAGTGGTAGGCATCCAGCCCCCTGGCTAAGGGTGGTAGTAGTGGTAGGCATCCAGCCCCCCTGGGTGTGGGTGGTAGTAGTGGTAGGCATCCAGCCCCCTGGCTAAGGGTGGTAGTAGTGGTAGGCATCCAGCCCCCTGGGTAGGGGTGGTGGTGCGCATTCAGGCCCCTGTGTGCATATGTGGCATTGGTGATGGGCATCCCGCCCCTATGGTGATGCTGTTGCTGGTGTAAGTATATTCTGCATCCCTCTGTGTGTGTGTGTGATGTGTCGTGTACGTGTTGTATGTGTTTTGTGGTTGGTGTCTGACTTACCTTCTGCGCCGTACGCGTCTGTGCCTGTTCCGGTAGTAAATGTAGAATATTGGTATGATCGGGACGAAGGGATTCATGGTTGGTTCGTGTCGTTCGTCCTTCTCGTTGCTTCGCGTCGTCCTCGTCGCTTCGCGTCGTCCTCGTCGCTGGCATGTTCGTCTCGTAGCCGTGTATTGTGTTGTGGCGCGAATCGGAACTTATGTGCGCCTCTCCCGGATGCTTTGACGTGCCGTGCGTAGCGACGGGTTCGGCGCGTACGGGAAGCGCATCGTACTTGGTCGGCCGGACGGAGCTGCATTTTCCCTTCCGTGCGACTCGATTCGGCGTTTCCGGATTCGCCTCGGTCGGAGTACAGGACCTGGATTGGGTGAGTACGGCTCGGCCGGATTCTGTGCTGTTGTGCGCATCGTACTTACTCGTTCGGTCTGCTGTACGGATCGGTCGGGAAACAGGCATTCGCATGGCTTTTTTCCCGACCGAATGGTATTGGGTGCGCCTCCGACCGAGATCGGAATCGGCCCCTCTGTCTCATCACTCTATTTCTAATCTGCCCTCTCCGCGCCTCTCTACCTCTTTCCACAGGCGTCTGGATCTGCACTTACCCCTTCTGCCTCTCTACCGTTTCCTACTTTAAACTCTGCTCCTTCCCCCTCACTCTTCACCTTCACTCACCCCCATTTTCCCTCCTCTCCCCTCGGCAGGAGGCCCCACGGCCGTAGAGCTTGCAGTGGCATGCAGTGAGCACTGGAGGGTCCCGAGTATGTGCAGAGTCCAGCAGGGGAAGAACAATACTGGCAGGGCCGGTTTTAGCACTGATTGCGCCCAGTGCGACAATGGTTTTTGGCGCTCCCCCCAATGACCTCGTGCGCAACGGATTCCCGCACTACCACCACCCCTTAATAGTCTCCATAACCACTCTCTCTCAGATGCATCAAGTTAGTTTTATAGTGTCACTCATAAAAGTGAAGGGTGTCCGAGCACTTTACATTGCACACACATTACTCAATCATATGTGTGTAAATCAATGTATAGGAAAAGTTCCATATGACAGAGTGGTAGGATTTATATGTCATCCATACTGGTAGGTAGTATAGTTACGGGTGCTTGGTCTGGAGAAGCACAAACTCAGAATTTAAAATGTAAGACCATGGTTGGCGATTATCTTTAATAATTGGAATTGATTTACACCCAAATCAACACTTTGTACAACATTAGGATATTGAAAGTCTGGGGGAAAAATCAAACGCTCTAATTTATACTTGAAGTCTGCATTTCAGTTATTTGATGACAGTAAATAGCTCCGTTTTTTTAGCATTTTAACTTATAAGCTGCAAGTAACAAAAGGAAGTCTCTGACGAAAGATTTATGTTATGTTCACTTCGTGATTTGCATGGTACACATTCTTTGCCCAGGCACATTAACCCTCTGCACTACCTTAAGATGAATCAAAACATCCCCCAGTCAAAACTTCCACTAGACAAAAACTTTGTTCTCTCTCCAGGAACAGCGTCAATCACCGGAGTTAACTTGACATTTTTATTGTTGGCTAAAAATTGCCTAAGGTCAGGAACACTGCAGCGGGTGCTTTTAAAAACAATATAAACTAGCAATCAGGAACGCCATGCAGAGCCGGCCCTGCGTACAGACATGGGTAGAACTGTCCCTTTTGTTAGTGTCAAAATCTGGCAGAGGCTAAAATAAAGAGAAGTGTACGGGCCTCATGCGGGAAATGGAAAAGCAACGTTGCTTCCTTTCGAAGGTAACCTTTAACAGTTTCAGATAATTGACAGTACTGGCCTCCGATGGGAAGGTCAGTTGAACTCCCCCTCACCTGGGCACCAGGGAGGCTGCTTAAGCCTTCTTCGCCACCTCGATCATCACCGCCCATCATGGACTTAATGTCCCAGCGCGCGGGGTGGGTGGAATCGCAAGGGCAAAAGAGTCCGGACAAAGAAAGTCACACCCCAGTGGGAGGCCAAGGGGTGAAAATGACCCTTTGTGTCTGCGTTCCACGGACCCAGCATCGATGCCTAGCAGGGGGTGATGAGGACAAGGAGAGCCTCCATCTGGGTAGGAAGGGAGCAGAGGCCGCGGGCAGCTTGCCAAACCTGAATAAATAAGGCAACGGCCAACATGCTGCCAAACAAACGGCACGCAGCTGCCCACCTTCTAATCTGACCCTGAGTACCGGTACTCTCCTTGACAGTGGAGAAGTGCCGGTACTCGACTCGGTAAATTTAAGAAGTGCCGGTACTCAGTACCGGTGAGTACCGGCCCATTTAAAGCACTGTATATATGTAGTATATGTAACAATGCATGCTTTGCCTTTTCAACTCTATTCCACTTTCCAATTCATATATGATCAACTATTTTACGTGCAATCATCACATTCTGCATTGAGCTCATATTATACTACTTCCTACTGACCACTTCTGGTCCAGAGCTTTCCAAAATCAATAAACACTCCTGATTCACAAAGCGCCTCCGCACTCGTGGCGGAGGCCCCGCAGGCACTCATGGTCGGGGGCCCACACTCGTTGTGAGAACTCCGCTCTGCAATTACTCATGGTGGACGTCTCGCCACAAGTGTATGGCCACCGCCATGAGTGCGGGCCACGCGCCACGACTGCAGAGGCCCTTTCTGAATCGTGCTCAAATGCACGCACATGAAAATAAGCATGCACATACAGTACCAATCCTTTAGAAACCCTCACTTGAAAGCCACCTTTAAAGAGTTAAAACTTTATTGTCCCTTTCGTTGGTCTCATCTGAGCTAAATATCTGTGGTGCAGCTACAGACCAAAACGGAAGGGCTCATGAGTAAATGGCCATAACACAAAAGGCATCTGAAACATGGCGGTTCTTGAAGAAATGATGATGGTGTGGGAGGATCTTGTATGGTTGTTTAAAGCGATCCAGAGGTGTTAAAGGCTGGTCTCATGGTCGGTCTGCCATCCTGGCACTCTGCATTCTCCCAGTAGGTTGCAGACTGGGGGGCTGCTTTTAGACCACAATGCACTGCTATGACCCAACCATGTCCCAATGGCTCCATTCTAGTCACAGTTTCCTGCAGTGTGGGGGTGATTTGAACTTTTTTGCCAGTGCTTTGTTTGAGTTTCTGTCCAGCCCTAGCGGTTCTCTAGGTTTTATTCACAGCGACCCTGGAAAGCAGCTGCTACCTTTTCACCTAGCCTTCAACTACCCCAATGTCTAATGCAAACAATTATATTCCAGAGTAACACACAACAATGTAAGAACTCCTGATCATAGATGCAGACACAACACTTCTTCCTCGCTTAAAACAACACAGTGGGAACAGGTGCAGCAGCCTTCTTCTCGCCCAGCCTTCAATTGCTCCCAGTACAAACAATTCTGTTCCAGGATAGAACACATCATTGTATGAACTCCTGAACATCGACACAACAGATGCATCCTTTTGAATGTGAGTTGAGATGCCAACAGGTCATTTAATATCCAGAAAAGTGGGTGACTGAACATTCAGTTGATGGCTTGCAGCAATCATTGTATCACAATTAGCAAGCATGTTGACAGAAATAACGAGCATTGGCAAAGCCAACAGGTTCAGCCTCAGCAAAATCTATTAGGTTTGTCAATTTTATTTTTACATTTTTCACAGCAGTTGATCTGCTTTGTAACAGGGCTTAAAGTGTCATAGCTCTTTTTTTTTTACTTCCAGGGTTTCCCAACCATTTCTGTAGTGAGAGCTAATTCTGATCATTCAAGATCATCGTGAGCTGCTGAAGGCGAAGCAATTCGCGCATTGCTACCAGACACCCCCAAGCCCAGCTTCATTGACTTTAACCCTTATGTCCATAGTGCCATATACTATGGTAGGAACAAAATACTTTGACTAGGGTCACTATGACAGGCCTGCCATGTGTGTCAGTGAGAGCGTGGCCTTTGAGGATGTATGAATATGTGTGCTTAAGAAGGGGATATATGTGTATGGGTGACTGAGAGCCTGTGTCGAATGTACTTGTGTCACTGGACATACCTTTTGCCATATGTGGCATTATTACATGAATAACACAAACATGCAACCTTTTTTTAAATGGGAGAAATTGAAAGTGCAAAAAAATATTCTGCAAATATGTTCATAATATGGAACATTTTTCTGCACATTAAATTTCTCCCACTTAAAAGGATGGCTGTATTTTTCAGTTATGCATAAGGCACTGTGTCTACCAGCCACTGGGAGCAAGATACCTGCTGTGTGTAAAGGCATCACTTTGAAATGGGAGAAAATTAAACTGAAAGTTAACTTTATGTTTCCATCGAATCCGCAAAACTCATCATTTGCATTTTCTCTCATTTCCAAGTATCACATTCACAAACACTAGGCATCTTGCTCCCAATGGCCAGTAGATATACAGCCATTTGTTTAAATGGCAGGAATTCAAAGTGAAGAAACATGCTTCATAACACTTTAGGATTTAATTGGCTTAATTGAAAATGGAAAAAAATATTAAAACTCATGGTTTTACAGAAATATTTTTCTGCTCTTTAAATTTCTCCCATTAAAAAACAAAATGACTGCATTTTTCAGTTATAAATATGGCACTGTGTCTGCTGGCCACTGGGAGTAAGACTGTTCCCATGAGGCACAGGGTCAAGACTGATTTGCATATGGCCAGGTCTTAACTGGGGTGGCATGGTGAGCAAAAGAATGATCGATTTAAAACAGATCTCTTGACTGGGGGTGAATGTTTTGATTAGTTCTGCATTCCGTCCATCAATTGTGTGTCTTTCGCTTTTTCGCCCCAAGTGCGCCGGGTATGCCCAGACGTGGGTCCCAGACTCACTGTGCCACTGGATTCAAGCTATTCTGGCTGATGAGGGGTGAAACCCCGAAACCGGTCCTAGGATGCTATTTTCCGGTCCAGGAAGGACCTGGCTTGGCAGTTCGGGCTGGGCTGTTCCCATGAGGTACTGCTATCTAAAGGTATGTAGTTCCTCTTATAGTGGTGCCTAGGAGAAAAAGTAAGCCAAACCACCCTCGTTTGTAGTTACAAACTCGGTGGTGAAAGGTGTGGGAAGGAGAGTGGGAAAATTCCTTCATTTGGAACTAGGGTCCTCACACACCCAGCAAGCTAGATGTCATGCTTCATCATATGGACCTGCTCCTCGTCGGGTCGGCGCTGCAATACCCAACGGGCACCCTTAAAGGGGCTCTTTAGCGGAGATCTTTTGTTCCTTGCCGTATGATGAAGTGCGAGTGTGTGTGATGCAGTGCGAGTGTGTGGGCCGAAGCGTGTAGATATCGTGCAGGGGTGCTGGCGATAGGGGGTAGGTGATTCGGCTCCTCCTGAACGACGGAAGTGACACCATGTTTCAGGTGTCCTCATACTCCGCCGGACACCGACTGGAGTGACTCCCTCACTGTAGAGAGGTTAATGGAATACACTACAGTAAATTTGACTCATAGTGTGAACATGTGGTAGGTAGTATTTGACCCCATCACACTGTGTAGATAGATTCACTGAGTAGGTCCTGAAGAATTGCCACGGATCAACCTGACCAATAGGCAAGAAACATGTTGACCTGTAGAGTGGAACATAGCCTAAACTAAACCTTTGAGTTAGATAGGCTGCCACTCTGTTTATTTTAACGAAGTGGATAGCCAGCCAGAATAAAAAATTTATTTGGACTATCCTACTTCTTTTAAATCACCCCTGCACGATATCTACACGCTTCGGCCCACACACTCGCACTGCATCACACACACTCGCACTTCATCATACGGCAAGGAACAAAAGATCTCCGCTAAAGAGCCCCTTTAAGGGTGCCCGTTGGGTATTGCAGCGCCGACCCGACGAGGAGCAGGTCCATATGATGAAGCATGACATCTAGCTTGCTGGGTGTGTGAGGACCCTAGTTCCAAAAGAAGGAATTTTCCCACTCTCCTTCCCACACCTTTCACCACCGAGTTTGTAACTACAAACGAGGGTGGTTTGGCTTACTTTTTCTCCTAGGCACCACTATAAGAGGAACTACATACCTTTAGATAGCAGTATATGACTGGGCATTTATGTTGCACCTCTATAAAAAGCCCCTTAGTCCCCCTTTTTTTTGATTGACTGTTCCCATGAGGCACAGGGTAAAGACTGATTTGCATATGGGCAGGTCTAAACTGGGGTGGCATGGTGAGCAAAAGATTGATGGATTTAACCCAGATCTCTTGACTGGGGGTGAATGTTTTGATGTGTTCTGCATCAATTGTGTGCCACTTGGAGCAAGAGGCCTGCTGTTTGTAAAAGCCACACTTTAAAAAGGGAAAAAAATCAAATGAGGAGTTACCTTAATGATTAAGTTAACTTTTCATTTTAATTTATTTTTTCCCATTTGAAAGCATTCAGAACCATCATTTTGTTCTCCCACTCCAATACTGAGTTGACAAGGACTTTTATTTAAGAGTTAAATACCTCAGTGCTTCAGTTCTTGACCTCTGTGCCCCAGCATGGGTCATAAATCTGACTGAGCACTGCTCATTATCAGACCCTGCTATCTGCAGCCTGATGATTAACATGTAAAATAAACACAGCCTCTGCTTAACTTTAAAAGTAAAATGTTGCCCTGTACTTATTTAAAAATAAACTCACGACTGCAAGCTACTCTGAAGGTGTCTGCAAGCTACTGCTAGCTCAGGATCGACTGGTTGGAGGCACCTGCTTTAAGCCATGTTGCACAGCATCTCGACAGCTGTGCAACGTGTAAAGAAGTATTGACAAAGCCAATAGATTTTGCATAGGCGAAACGTATTGGATTTGCCAATGCTTGTTGATAAGTGGAATGAGGTGCCCATCCGATTACTTGCTCGACTCCTGTGACCATCAGCCTGATGAAAAAGAGGCAAATTGTACAGTCCAGTGCCTCTGCAGACACTAGTAGTCTGACAAGCAACTCCCCTTGTTCCAGCCCCACTGGCCTTTCGAAGGAAGCAGCCTAACATGTGGCTGACTCTGCTCTCACACTATGCTCTGATTAGAGACACTTTACTCTTGCATAATGACCATCTCGAGTTTATGTGTGGGTCTAATGGAAAAAGAGATGGGGTGAGGAACACATATTTGTGGGTGTGCTGTGTTCAAGTGAAAAAGCCTGCAGCATGCTTAATTGGTTTCTATAGGTGGTCTTCCTAATAATAGCTGACTGGCATCCTCCCTCCATCTGCGCTTAAACCCAGTGCCCCTCTTCATCCGCTAAGGAAGTGATGACAATTGGCTGGGCGTCAGTGTGTAATAATGCGCCACCAGCAAGAGCTGCCAGGGTAAGCAGCACGGCCCAGCCCTTGTGCAATGACCAGAACAAATACAAGACTTTATGGTCCGCATTGAGGTGAGTGTGGCTGAGCTTCACCCTGGGAGCTCCTTTGAGGGATGTGGGAGGAAAGAAAGGAGCAAGCGAAAGGATAAGGGGGACACAGTTGTGTACAAAAAGAAAATGGGTAGAAGAGGGATTGATAGAGGCCATAGGAAAACAGGAGGGCGGGGGGCAGCAGGCGAGAGTGTCTGATAAGAATAAAGGAAAACACTAAGGATGGCGAATGTTCAAAGTGTACAGGAATAAAAGAGGAAAAAGAGAGGATGGACTGCAGAAAAAAATGCAAGGTGAAGAGAAGGTGAGATGGTAGAGCAGAATCTAGAAGCAGAGCTCTGAGGAAAACCTGAGAAACTGGAATAGTGGAGCAGGAGATAGAGGGGAAGTGTGTGTAGGAAGGGAGGGAAGTAACGAGGATAGTGGGAAAATGTATATGCAAAGAGGAATGGGTGAAAGTGAGAAGAAAAGACAACAAGCTATGATGACAATGGAAGAAGGAGAACCGCTCTGTCGGCTGTCTGTAATTAAAAAACAAAAGAACCTCCAGAAGCATACAGCCAGGGAAAGGACACTGGCCACCGGAAGCAATACCTGGTCCAGGCTCCATGGCACAATGACAACGGAGGCACAAGGAGGAGGCTCAGACCAGCAAGGAAACAAGAGTGATGTGGGAGCCACCTGATAGCCAGCCAAAGGTAAATAAAGTGATGTGGGAGCCACATGGGAGCCAGCCAATGGTAAGCAAAGTGAAGTAGGAGCCACTTGGGAACCAGCAGTGGTAAGTAAAGGTAAGTAATGGGTGGGTTCTAAGCCCCTTTCAAGATTTCTTTTTTTTTTTTTTAAATACAAGAGATTTCGCAAGCACAGCGCAAGCACAGCGCAAGCACAGCGCAAGCTGTGCAGGCGAAACCTAAAACATCATATGTGCCAATAATAAGGACAACTATTGTAGCACGATATGCATAAGCGGAGGTTGCCTAAAAGTTTGGTATGTAATAATACAATTACCTTCAAATCTGAACTCCTCAAAACTAGGAACGCCTGGTTGCCATTGCTAAATAATTTGTTGAACGCGGCCTTGTATTTGCATAAGTGCTCACACATTTAGCTCTAAACATCTTTTATGATGGATTGGATTGCAAGTGGCGTCACTGTGTTCAGTCTGAAATTACCCCAAAAAAATCTAAGTGCAGTACATCGATTGGCAGGAAAACCCCATAACAAATATGATTTTCATTGTGTTAAAATACATCTTAAAAAACTGTAAATCTCAGAGATCAAAATATCTTTAGTATTGAACATTTCTAAAAATAAACTGGTGATGCAATGAGGACACCAAGCGAGAATGTATTTTTAGTCTCTGTGTAAGCTAATACAGGAAAGGTTTTGCCATATGAAGACAGGAATTAAAAACATGTGTGCACTGATTAAAGGCAAGCAGCTGATGACAAGTCCGTGCTCTAAGCACAGCATCAGAGCAGCTGGTGCTAAAACAATGCAATAACAGGCTGTGGAATTTACTATGATGCGCCACACGGAGAACGATGCATGTGAAATGCAGTGTTTGCACAAGAGAAAACATGTGCCTGCTCGGAAACAACTGCCAACGGTTGTCTATCGGTGACGTAATAAGAAAATTAAATCCAGCACATGTTTTCTCCTTTTTTACTCTCACTTGTCTATTTTAGGCGCTAGGTGGAAAATAGTGAACTTAAGAAAATATGACATTTGCGAAGTTCGACACACACACGCTGCCCTAAAAATAAAAATAAGCTTCTCACAGTAGCTGACAATACTTTTGTAAATACTTTTATTTGACATTCGGTTATTTAGTCCTTTGCATACAAAAAATAAAAACATATTTACTTGACCACCGCTAGATCAAGACAGGGTGAGAGGGAGAGGTCCTGTCGGGGGAAAAACACCGTCCAGGCGCCCTGGACATGGAAAGTTTGAGGGAGTGCGCGCTTTAGACTATGGCAAGAGGGACCCACAACTTGACTTGCAAGAATTAAAGGTATGGCTCATGTCTTTGTCTGTGGCCACCCATCGTTTTTTAACAAAGATTTCATGTAGGGCTGCTCTGCAGGTGGTTTTGATCTGTGCGTTTTATACCCTCCTGCAATTCCTTAAGGTAGTCACCATCTCAGCGATTTCATTTTTTTGTTCTGATTTTCCAGGCTGCTTTGAGGAAGGCAATGACTTTCTGAGTATTTTCGGGAAGTAATCTCCCAGGAGGAATGATACAGTACTGTGGTGATCTTCAGACTGAGTTAGTCTTCATTAATTTTCTAGAGGTACTTTCTGGTCTTAGAATACCATTTGCTTTCTAGGAGAATATGTGCAATGTTTTTGATTGATTTCTCATTCCAAAGCAATCTGGAGGAGCAATCTTCTTCCGTTTGTGGCTTTGTTCGTGCAAGTCCAACAAGGTGAATCTTGGCAGAGTTCAGTGTTCGTGACCACTGATAACTTGCATGGTGGCGAGATATGCTGCTGGTGTGGATGTAGATCATGACCATGGGATGCTTTTAATATGACCCACGTTCTCATACCATTCTTGTTGGTTTAATCTTGTGTATTCCCTCTTGAGTAGTGTTTTATGAGCTGCCTGTTTTGAGGGAAATCTTAGAGAGAAAACAATTTGGGAGGAAAGTTCAATTTTCTTGTTTTTTGAGCCACTTGGTCTTTCATTGTGGCTTTGTTGTTCGGGTTGATGAATTCTTCCCAACAGAGATTGATTGATAAGATGAGCTGAATATGCTCGCCATGTGTAGCCACATAAATCATCTCCCTTTTACGGCATTGGAGTTCAACTGGAATATATGCACAGTCAGCTTAGAGGGCTGCATCTGCAATGACTGCAGTATCTGGAGCAGGGATTTCCAAAGTGTCCCCTGGGAGGTTCCAAAGTCTGAGGGGCATATTCACAAGGACTTATCGCCGAGTTATCTGCACTTTAGCGCAGCAAAAGTGGCGACAGAATTACCGCCCCATTCGCAAGCTGGTGCTAACTGCCTACATCGCCACATAACCCGCGATAGCTGGCGCAAAAAACATCACCACAGTTGACACCGCCAACTAACGCTAATGAGATGCAGAATAGGCGTGTCCGTGCAAAAACACACGAAAAGACAACACAGCGCGATTCTCAACGGACAGCCAGATCTGCGATGCGAGTCAAAAACAGGCGATAAGCCGCGGTAGCAGCAGGTATTTAACACCTGCCTTTTGCTGGTGCCAAGCAGGACGACAACCTGCACCACAAAAGGGAGCCCAGCCCACAGCCACACCTGAAGACCAACAGACGCCATGGAGCTACTGATCATGCAGCTCGGAGACCCAAGAGTGCCACAACACCCACCGCCACCACTCCCAGGCCCGCCACCACCCCCAGGACCCGCCCCGCCCCCCCCCCGGACGACCACAGAGGCAGCTCAGACAAAGACAGCGGACCTACCGTAAACGCACCAGCCTCACAGACTTAACACCAGAGAAGGTCATTGCCCACTACAGGCTCAAAAGGACAACAATCCTCCGCATCCTGACCCACATCGCCCACAGGCTGACGGTATCAACACAGCGGAGAACCAACATCCCTCCGCAGACAAAGCTGCTGGCTGTGCTGCACTTGTTGGCCTCTGGTACCTTCCAACCCACAACTGCCAGAGTCGGAGGAGTCTCACAGTCAGCCCTATCCAAGTTCATCACACCTGTCCTGGATGCCATCATCAGCCTGGTACCCCAGCACCTTCACTTCCCCCACACTGCGCAGGAGCAGCTGGAGACCAAGCAAGGCTTCTACGCCATAGCTGGATTCCCCCACGTGTTGGGGGCTATTGACTGCACACATATGCTACTTGTGCCCCCTGCCGACACTGCACACAACTACCGCAACAGAAAGCACACGCATTCAATCAATGTGCAGGCAATAGTGGACCACGGGGACTCTTCACCAATGTTGTGGCCATCTACCCAGGCAGTGTGCATGATTCATTCATCTTCCGACAGTCCATCATCAACCAGCGCTTCCAGGATGGCACTTATGGGAATGCATTGCTCGTTGGTAAGTACCAAATGAACACACCACACACCTCAACTCCACAGTCATGCAACTCACGACTCTGGGAATGGCCACGCAGCAAAACGACATGCAACATGCCACACAACATGGCCACCGACCAGACACGACAACACGACTCAATTGGGATCCTGGGCTTGCCATGTACACAACCCAGCTACGGCATGGCACCACAGCCACACAATAGCAGAATGTGTGGAGAGTTTAGAAGCAGGCATGTGCGAAGGAGGCAAGTGACTAAAGAATGAGAACCTACCCAATGACAAGTGTGGCGTGGATGTGCTGGACAGACTTGAGTATGCAAACCACGGAAATGTCCATGCGGACATTAACTGCTGGTGCAAGGAGTGTAGTGGCCAGTGGACGCTACCATGTCACCACAGGCTGTGGGGTAGAATGCGGAAATGTCACCCATTACGTCCCCCCCGTAGGCGTGGGCGGAGTGGGTTGGCCCGGTGTACGCCAGGCCTGCGTAGGGGTGTGAATAAAAACCCTGTCGCACTGGGCGTGGTCCTCTTCCGGAATGGCCAACGTGTCTGCCAGGGCGGCGCCTCTCAGCCTGCCACGAGGCCGACGCCGTGAGCGGAGGGGCCTGCGACCCTGTGCGCCTGCTGCACCCCAGGCTGCTGTTCCCCAGACCCGTCTTGCCCGCCCCAGCGCACCAAGGCCGCTCTGCTCACCTGCCGACACCAGTGTGTGTTAAAGAGGGCCAACCACGTGCCGGTGCAAGCTCCAAGCCCCAGGCCCGCGAGCTTAGCAGCCTCCTCAGACCATCGCTGGCCTCCACGACGCAGGCCCACAGTACTCCTTTCTGGTAGACATACCCCACCGGCGTACACTGCGGCCCAGTTGGTGACACATTTGGAACTGAGTCTTGAGTTTTGAATGGCAGTGACCAAATGTTTATGGCAGCGTTTAAATCACTAAACTCCCTTCGATCTGGTGCCCCAAACTCTGCATCGCAAGCACACGACACATGTCCGTGCTGACCGCTGACCCCGGCCTACACTGCGGTCCAGTAGGTCCCACATCCAGCACTTAGTTGTGATTCATGAATGGCAGAGTTCATACCAGTGAACGCACGGAGAGGAGTAAGAGGAAGATGCGGTTCAGTCCGGATGAAAGCCAGATCCTCGTTACGGAGGTGACCGAACACTAGCAACAACTGACCTGGTGCCACTAACCCTGTTCAACGCGAGCCGGCGACACGTGGTGCCACTAACCCTGTTCAACGCAAGCCGGTGACACGTGGTGCCACTAACCCTGTTCAACGCAAGCCGGCGGCACGTGGTGCCATTAACCCTGTTCAACGCAAGCCGGCGACACGTGGTGCCATTAACCCTGTTCAACGCAAGCCGGAGACACGTGTTTGTGGGCCCCCACAGACTACTGGCTTCGGCATGCACTGCGGGCCAGCCGGCCTCACACCAATCATATCAAGGCGGGACCAGCCAGGACACGGCATCGTCGCAGGCTGCACACATGCTCAGCTCTGGTGCCCCAGCCTCCGTGAGCCACACGTCATCGCCACATGACATTCCAACGCCGTGTGTGGGAGTTCCAGGAGGAGCTGGCTGAACTGCGGTTGGCCCACGCACACCGCTGCCACCGGCCGACACTGCAGTCAAGTAGGTACCACATTTGTAACTGGGTCTTGATTTCTGAATGGCTGAGTTTACACCAATGTCCACGCCTCATCGCAGACTGCATCCCCTTGCAGCCCTGGTGCCACTGACTCCGTGCGCCGTGAGTCATGGTCACTCTCTGGTTGAACTTTGGTGGCATCTGAGTCTGTGGCCTCGGGGTTGTCGTCATCATCATCTGGCAGGTACGGACTTGGTGTGTGGCATGAGTCTGTGGCATTCATATCCCCCATGTTGCCTGTTGCTGCTTAGTTGTGTCCTCTGCATCATGCCTTGGGGGAACACCTTCCACTGTCCCACGATACACTCAGCAACAGTCACCTTGGACATCTACGAGGACCCGCTCAGCTCTCATGGGCCTAACCCAGTGCATCGCAAGTCACCGTCCCATGGCGGTGTGCCCGTGCCGGCCGCTGTGCATCCGGGGCCACTAACTCTGTGCACCTCAAGTCATGGTCCCTTGCTGTTTGTACTTTGAACTTCTGATTGAGTGATGACTGTTGTAGTTGTTGCCAGCACCAAACAATCCCTGGGGGCTGTCTTACACTCACCCCACGCACAGCCAGCACAGGCGTCACTGGACCAGTGTGCCTGCCGACACATCATGCCGAACCACCTATTGACTCATCTCTCTCTGCACTGTCACAGGTGATCAGGGATATGCACTCTGCCCTTGGATGATGACACCCCTCCGAGACCCGAACACACATGCCCAGAGGCAGTACAATGCGTCCCACATACGCACCAGGGGCATCGTGGAACGCACATTTGGCGTGTTGAAGTCACGTTTCAGGTGCCTGGACGTCACAGGCGGAAGGCTCCTGTACAGGCCAGACATCGTGTGCAAGATGATCGTTGCATGTTGTGTTTTGCACAACATATGTGTACGCTCCAATGCCCCATGGATCCAAGTGCCAGATGCACCGGAAGATGTGGCAGGTGGCCCACACCCCACTGCAGCCGCAGCAGGAATAGCCCGTAGGAACAACCTCATTGCCAATTTCTTCACCTGAGCACGTCATTACCTAAAGCTTTTGCTAATTTCCTAATATCATACACAGTTATGTTTTTGGAAGATTTCTTAGGTTCTGGGCAAAGGAAAATATCAAATTGGTTTTCTTGAAAATGATGAAGGAGTAGTATGAGAAGATCGGTGTCCTCGCCAACAATGGCTGTAGGATGAGTTTTGGCCGACTCAATAGCCTCCAAAACGACCATGAAGTCTGCATCACTATGAGCTTGCTTTGTTTTACACCCAGCTTCTTGTAACTTTTGCGATAATTGATCAATGAAGGCTTGTTTATTTTCATTATTACTCAGAAATAATTGTTTCTGGATGGCGATGGAGGTAGAAGTTATGAAATTTACTTTAGGTCCTACAATACCTCTGTTTCTTTTTAGATGGGCTTCTGATTTTGTAGAAAACGTATCTCCATATCCGTCGAATACTATTATTGCCTGGCCATACTTTGTTAGCACATATCTCTCATAGGCACAAAGCAGCTCATGGAATGTCTGATTCGGACTCCAAGGAAGGCGATGTAGTAACCACCCACCATCAATGACGAACTGCATATTTTCGGGCATGTTAGCAACGGCTGGTACTTGCTCTTTAATATAATTGGCAAGCTGCGACTTCCCAGATTCCCTCATAAGTCCATGCTTATTGAATAAACTAGCTGGGTATGAGCAAAGCTCATAACGAAACACCTCCTGCAAATCCACGCAACTAGTCTGAGCACAAAGCAACAAGCGCTGAAACAATAGTTCAGGATCCATAACAAAGGTTTCTTCTTTCAATTTAACAGATTGAACTGATTTCATTACCTTCACCTGGTTGCTTTTTCTGAAAGAGAACTCAGAGACTCTTTTGTCCGTCATCTCATTAAGAATTCTATTTCCAATTTCTTCTGCAAGTTCAGGATTAACATCACTGCCATAAGTAACACACGTGACAATGTTACGCAGGTTGCTGTCTCGCTCAAAAACATTGAGCTGTTCTACATATACCAGTACTTTCTGTGTATCTCCTTTATCGTGTTCAATTCTTGAACTGGTCATAGTAACATGTTGATCACTTGCTGCATGCTTCACTGAAGCAAAGTCCTGCATGCATTCATTCAAATGGGCGCAAATAGGGCGTGACATAACCCAGACAAGCTGCTGCTGTTCTGTCATACCTTTTCCATGGGTCATTCCGCCGAATCCTTTTATATTCTTCATTAGAACTTGTTCAATTACCAAATCAGTGGAAAGGCCACCCCAAAACCTATCACTTCTTCGGACAACATGCAGACCATTTGTAAATGCCGTGTATACATCAGGAGCTTCAAATTCAAGCTCAACCATTCTCTCATAATACAGTCGTGCAGAACTGGCATATAAATTATGGCCACATGCTGCAAAAAGGTAGCATCTCCTTTACCATTGCAAGATGTAGATGCCAATTTCCTGTTCTTTCAGCTTTTAAGAATTGTTTCAGGATGTTGACCATTTCCAAATATTGCAACCAAAGTCGAGGAGTCCTGTAAAATTTAAGTTCATCTTTGGCCTTCAGCAGTTTGGTTGCAATTTCGACAACAGCATTATGTGTAACATCCTCAACAGAAAGCTCCCCATTAAGAAGATTATTAAACAATGATCTAGCTGCCTGTAAATCGTCGTTATCATCTAGGGCTTGCGTTGCTAAAATCGTGTTGAAAACTGATGAAACAATAAGATGACCACGAATCGCTCTTGCAATAGCTTTACCAGAAAGCATGTGCTTTACAGCATTTCCTGCATATATGATCTCAAGTATATCAACCAAGCCTGCTCCACTCATCAAAAAACCGATGCATCCAAGAAAACTCATGATTGTGTGCAGGCCTCCTAGTCTCAGAATGACCTTCTTCAAAGGACTATCCTGTGATTCATTGGCTAAGATGCTAAGAGCTTTGTGGAAAAGAGGCTGGTCGAATGTTATAATAGGGGTCTGGCTGTATCTCTTGGCATGGTCAGAAACAAAAACAGTGTTGAGAGAATACACGTCTCATTTGTTGGATCCATGTTAATCATTGGCAGAAAGATGACAGATGATACACTGGGATGGTTACCTTTATGTAGTAGTTGGCATACTCCTTGCCATCCTGGAACACTGTTGCTGAGTAGATGTGAGATGTTCAATAAAATATCCAGGTTTGCAGATGGGTCACTGTACGCGATTTCCTTAATGGTATTATACTTTAAGAAACGCATCCCACTGGCCTGTGAATGATATGTTTTTATTGGGATTTGCCCCAACCTCCTCAGTTCTTCAAATGAAACTTGACGTTTCTTAATGACCGTTGAAAATTTTCCAGTTGGAGTCACAGTGGCGATAATGCCCATCCCATGAAAAGTACCATGGCCATCTATTGTAATAATATTGTGATCAATATTATCAGCTGCATATTGAACGAATTTCGGAGGACTTTCAGAAGGTTCCACAAGGACAGGTATAGTATTTCCTCTTTCTGCTGCAGCTGAACGTTCAAAACGAAGAACTTCTGAATAGGAGCTGCAGAATCCCATATGATTTACTGCTTCAACTACAAATCTCGAGCTTGTGTTGTCATGTAATTGAACTGCCAGCCCTAACTGCAACGGTGCAACTAAGACTCGTGGGCGCACAGCTTGCATAATTGCCTGTCCTATAGAAGCTACTTTTCTCTCTCTGTTGGTTTTATCAGTAACAAAAACTGATAATAAGAGCCTTAACGAATCAGGAATATAGCTCACATTATAGTCAACACTACTCATGTTTTCAATGGGTGGATATGTTTCTGGTTCTACAGGGATGTCTTTAATATCATTTCTTATTATTTCAGCAGCTGCCATAAGGAGATTGTTTTGATCCTCTTCAACATCTTCATGGCTATGACTGTGGTACTCTTGCAATACATGAGCAGCTGTATTTTTAAAAGTAACTGACATCAGCAGTCCCTGCAACTGTTCCTATGAAGATTTCATCTTCAAAATGCTCTTTGAGTTTTTGTTTCATATTCTTCGAACTGTATGGTTCGCTATCTTCTGGCAGTAATTCTCGCATTTTATTAACAAGTTCTTTAACAGTAGTTTGTTCTTCATCATTTTCCTCCATGTATTTAACTTCTTGAAGAAAAGTTTCCTGGTGAACTGAGTCCTCTGGTCGACCTGAAGATATTGGAGGGTTATCAGTGAACTGCCCGGGAATGAATTTTCCAGTATAAAAATTGACGTAACACTGTTTGTGGTAGCATGCATCTACAGCATGTAAATCAGACACATTTTGGATACGTCTCTTAACTTTGTCTGCCCATTCATCATTGCGTTCGTTGCATTTTTGTAAAACTGATGATTTGAATTCAACTGTTCGTGCATTAATCCACACATTTTTTTTCCTCTGCCTGAAGTATAAACTTAACTCAGTACCACAGAAAAAACAATTTTTTCTAAAATCAAACAGGGTTTCACACGACCGTAGAACACGAGAAGTTGTGGGATCTGATTCTTTCTCCTGGAACGGAGTTTTCAAGTTAACAAAACGCGCTCTACATTTCTTTTGAACTTTCTGCCCAAACTAAACGTGAAACTTAGATATTTTTCTTGCATGTTTTTTGAATTCCAGTCACTCCTCTTTCAGTGAGTACAGATACATCGTCATCTTCTTGAAACACCACATCACAAATGAAACACTTTTCTACGTCCATTTTCACTGTATCTCACAGCAACTCGCAAGAACCTGTAACACATAAATGAAACATTTTTGATTAACAAAAAAACAAACAATAACAACAAAGTTACAAAACAAAACACAAACAATAGCAAACTTTTTATTTCAAAAGTTAATTGTAATATTTACGTTCCTTCACACTTTGTCATATAAGTCAACGAAAAATTATACAAACTTTGTCTATCTGACATATTCCGCGATTATTTGATATTATGGTCATCAGAAACAATTTTTGATGTTATTTTTGACTTTCCCGTCCCTAAAAACATATAAAATGATACCACACATGGGCATATAAACAGTTATACCCTATATCTCAAATAATGGGCAGCCATTTTGAAAAATCCGCCATATTGGATTAATGCATCATGATAGAGTGGTAGACTTTTCACCATCGTTTTCTACGGAAAAATTTCAATAACAATCCACTCACAGAAATTGTATTGCAATTAGTTCTAGGTTCCGCAACAAATTGACTATTAAGAAACCTAAGATTAGCCCCAGAGATAAGATACCCAGGTCAGGCTGAATTTTTCTAAGATTGGTATTCCAAAGTTCTTTGTCTAATTTAAACCAGCAGCAGTTCTTTGTCTACGGCCGTGGAGGGGCATTGGGCAAGGAAAGGGGCTGGAGGATGATAGGAATCAAGTAATGATCCGACCAGACAACAGGGATGAGCTGCTGAACCTGGAGGTTGGGCTTATTACTAAAAACCAAATCAATGGTATGGCCTTTCTCGTGGGTGGGGCTCTTGACCTTTTGTTAAATTTGTAAACAAGTATGGTCTTGGAGAAGATAATTGGCATCCCCGACTGCTGTCCTTGGTGTGAATGTTGAAATCTCCAAACAGAGTGAAGTTGGTTTTGTTTATGGCCAAGTCGGCAACTGCTTCTGAGAGTGTGTTGAGAAAACGAGAAGTAGGACCGGAAGCCCTATAAAGTAGAACTTCAGAGAAGGTAAAAGTAGGGTTAAGGGAGAGGCAAAAGAGAGAATTTCACAGTCATGGAGGGTGGAGGGGGTGAAGACGCCATTCAGGTTATCTTTGAGGATAATGGCTATACCTCCGCCTCCTTTGTTTACTCGATCTTGCCGGATGATGTGATAACCTAAGGTAAGGCCTGGATTACATCTGGTTCAGAGCCCTCACATAGCCAGGTTTCTGTCAGAAACAAGATATCAGAGCTATTGTCCAGTATCAGGAAAAAGATTTCTATTTTGTGGCAGGCTAGTGACCTACAGTTAATAAGAAAGAGGTGCAAGCTAAAAGTGGAAGCAGCAGGTTTTAGAATCAAAGCTGGGGCTTTTGGGATCAAGAGCGAGTGTGCAGCTGTGGTCCACACTAACCTGCAGATTCCGGAACTGTTTGGCTGAATAAGTGATGATATTTTGCGTTGGAGGAGCAGGGGTCCTGGCTCTGGCCGGGCGCAGAAGGGCTTGCCTTTGGTGCACCTTTAGCATGCCAGTGGCATGGCCGCTGTGCACGTCCATGCCACAGTGGGCAAAAAAAATAAAAAATAAGCCAGAGCGCCTACCTCAATAACATCTCTAGTGAAGTATAAAGTGCGAGAGTGCTTCCCCTTGTTCCCCCTGGACCCGCTAATAACACACAGAATGTAAACACTTCATCAAACAGACAATCCCCCAGTTAAGCAGGGTGCCAGAGGTATGTCTCCTGAGGACCGCACTGACTTAACTCCGCATCCGCTCCACGGTCATGCTTTTATGGGCAATAACCAAAATAAAAAAATAAGTTAGAGTGCCTATCTAGAATGACGTCTCTAGCGAAGCCTAAAGTGCAAGAGTGCTTCCCCTTGTTCTCATGGGGCCCGCCGATGACACCCAGAATGTAAACACTTCACTACACAGACGATTCACATTAGTAGCCAAAAAATTGTCAATGCCAGATAAAACTTTTTTAAGATTACCCCCAATCAAGCAGCGTGCCAGGGGTCTGAGCCTGAGGTCCACACTGGCTTAACTGCGCATCCGCACCATGGTTGTGCTTTTATGGGCAAAAAGAAAACAAAATTAAGCTAGTGCGCCTATCTCAATAGCATCCCAGTAAAGTCTAAAGTGCAAGAGTGACCCCCCTTGCTCCCCCAGGGCCCATCAATAACACACAGAATGTAAAGATAAAGCAATTACTCACATTCCCATCTCTAAACTCTCATGCTCACACCACCAGCCATACAACCCTCCATATCAGACCATGTCATTCAACACATGACAATCACCACCCCTCCCCCGCTAAACAAAATATATAACAGTAACTAAAATCAAATATCCTACCAGAGACTTATCTCTGTTTCCTAACCAACTATATAGCAACCTTGAACCTCTGCTTCACTCAATTTAATGAATTTCTAAGAACAGTTTTCAACAACCATTATTCCCTTCATATCTTGACTCCACCCATTTATTTTTCTCAGCCTTGGATCTCTCCCTTTTCTTTGAAGACAAAAATGGGGAAGCTCCTCTGCAAGTGGCAAAAATCAAAAAACAATAAAAACCTAGATAATTACAAGCTAGCGTTCAGCTAGCTTAACTCGGCACTAAACACTGCTGAATCTGTAAACTTTCAAGAGTAAATAACTCTCTTTACCCCAGTAACATTTACACAATATAGGCGACCCCCTCTTTCCACCTTGTACCTTTCACCCTCAGACTTCAGTGAATATTTCCCTTTCGAAATCACCAACATTACAACAACTATAAACGTATTCTTAGCAGTCCCACTCCCAGTCATACTCCCCACGCTTCCCACTTCAATTAATGTTATCATACAGCTCTCTCTCTGACATCTCTAGCTGCCCTTATTCCTATACTTAAGAATGCCAAACCTTCTTGTGCACATTCCGAATCTGTCATTCCCAAATCATCAAACCTCTGGCCACTAAACATCACTTGAGATGCCGATTTCACTGGTAAGCCCAGGATTCCCCACAGAAACTTACTATTACTCATAGCCCCGCCATGCACAGTGTTGCCATCAATAATGCAATTTCAGATGTTGCAGTGATGTTATCAATGATGTCATAGAATATATAATGAGTGATGTAATTAACAGTTCCTGGCAATGATGCTAATTATAGTTACTTTAGGGCATGACTATATTTACTTGAGATAGCTATGACTAATGAACTTCAGTGACTTTATTCTTTTAAAAAAGTATGTTTTAACTGAAATTTTCACTTAACTGTGATCCAGCGCTACACTTTATCAGGGATCGATACTCATCAATATTTCATACAAATGGCCCATACACATTTACCCAACTCACAAATCCCTGTTGCGCTGGATGGTCAAGTTTGAATGTCGTGAAAAATTATTTCCTTCACAAATTCACGTTTAATATTTCTAAATACATAACTAGACCTATATATCAACTCTCTTTCCTCTCGGTCGACAGACCAATTAGTTGAGTAGTTGTTAGTAATAATAGAACTAACTAACTATCTAACCAGCTAAATAATCACAGACTCTCGGTAAGATTAATACATTTTATCTCAGATAAATGTAATTGATAAATGCTCATCGCATACAGGTTGCAATGCAAACAATGAATCCCACAAAAGGAGAGAAAATCAATTTAACACAATGCAAACAGTGTCATACTCATTATTCAATGAACGATGTGCATATGAAGGAGTGGATAGAAAGAGAGACATAAGTTTCAGCGAAATAATGCGAAACAATATACTTATGATGGAGTGGATAGATGAAGAGACATACGTTTCAGCAAAAATAATGCGAAACAATATACTTATGACAGAGTGGATAGATGAAGAGACATAAGTTTCAGAGACAAAATTACATTTGCAAATGATTATGCAAATTACGAGTCAGAAGATAATACAAACCCAAAGATCAATGAAATACCACCCCCCTGGACAAGGGAGTAGTGGGGGTCTCCTGAAATAGAATCAGGAAACAAAGATTTCAGGAACGGGACAGGACAAGGACCGGATCAGCTAGGCCTCTCTGCAAACCGATGGACAGCGACGCATCTCCCCTCTCAATCTCCTACCGCTGCAGCTCCGCACTCCTAACCACACCCCCAAAGGCACCCCAGTTATACCCTAAAACCTACATGTCCAATCTAAGCAAGGATCAGCGGTACCCTGAGCAAGTGCAAAAACTGTAACCTGTGTATAGATATTGGATTGTCCCCAGTACAACGTGAACAAGGACCTCTCTCATACCGGAAATCTTCCAGCTTTTAGAAATGTATTTTTACTTTCTTTTAACATATAAGACTTTTACCAAAGTGCATTTTTGTAATGGTTTTAATCAAAATCAAAAACAATTAAAAAATGTACTTACTTACATGTCCAACCCACATTAATTGAAACATTGCACAGAATTCGACTGCTCATTGGATGCTTGGGAAGGTGGTGTAGCACACCACTGTGATTTCATTCAAAATTCTTCATGCCCATTGTTCTACCCCCTTTCCCATTACATGTTGGTTGATCAGTCTATACAATTTTATTCTTGCTACATTTAATTAATTTCTCAGCCACGTCTGCGGAAGAAGTCGTGAATCCCACGGCCAGTCTCATCTTTTGGCAGGCAAACAACGTTCTCTTGAGCTGATCAACCTTGAGCTAATATTCATCATCCGCAGCGCTCAGCACTTCTGTCGGTTTTGTCAGGTCATTCTTGCTCATTTTTCAGCCTCTCATCTATCCGGACAATTTAGGACAATACAGGCCCATTCGGCTTACTATGACGAAATAAAAACACATACATTATTAATTACATGGAAATGCATCCTTCACTGTTTACCACCCACCTTTACACTATTCCCTGTTAATATATTCTTAGCATAAGCTTCATGCAAAGCGGCATTATTTATTATCGTTTTCAAAGCAAGATGCAAGATGCGAAATGCGGCCTAAACGTGCATTAATCTTGTTTCTTTTGAAACGCAATGTAAAATGCGGCCTAGTTCTTTCATGCATTAGTTCACATTAGTGCACGCATGAGCAAAGCGGTTTCCCATGTAGCTCATGTGAATTGCGTTTTAGTTCTCACTGCACACTGTTAATAAGTATTATGGGGGAGTTAATTTGAGCAGGTTCCTTTTTGCGAAACCCTGCTCCATCAATCCCCCCTCTGATGGCTTCCTGGAGGCATCATAAAATACCCACCATACCAAGTGCCATCTTTATCTATCTAAAGATCAGTATTCTTTTCTCTTTGCATCATCTTTTCATCTAATTCCTTCATCTCGTCATAGTAATATCCTTTCATATCTTCTAGTTCTATTTCATCTCTTTTTCTCATTCTTGCTTTTCGTTTGTTGTTTGATTCTCTCATCTCTTTTCTTCCACATTGACACTTACAAAATTTATATATCGCTATTATCACTAAGGCTATTCCAGCTACTGAAATCATTGGCATTATTATATTTCCTAATAAACTACTTCCAAAGGTAGTAAACCATTTACCTACAGAAGAGAAACTTTTACCAAGTCTCTCCCAGACACCGTCAACCTCCAGTTGGGTCAAGTCTTCATGTAATTTCGTAATATTCTTAATATATCCCTCAATACCTTTACTTTTCTCCGGGATATAAGTACAGCAGTGTTGAATTTTCAACATGCCACAGACTCCACCCTCTTTGCCAATAAGATATCAAGGGCAAGTCGATTTTGCAAAACCATTGATCTAATTGCAACCATTTCGGTGTCAATCATCAAGAAGCCACCAGCAGTATCTATTGATAAATGATCAACCACTGTGGACAATTTTCGAATTTTATGCAAATTCAGAACGACTCCAACTGATGGTATCAGTGCACAAAAAATATCACCTACTATTTCTGAGAAGCTAGCTCTCTTTTTACATGTTAGTCCTTGTTTTATTTAATTGATTCATTACTTTTGTCTTCATGGTAGACTTTTGGGAAAACAATTGCAAAATAACAACTACCATACCAATGTGCAGGTAACCTGTAATAGGCTTTCTTACCACACACATAATAGACTCCTGGGAAAACAGGATCAGTTCCACCCTTCAATCCCCAACCTCCAGTAATTTGGTACGGATGCTCACATTCACTAGAACCAATAAAATAATAATTATAATTAGTTTCCATTCTAAGCAAGCAGATTTTCCCCTTTTTATACCAGTCCATGGACATTGCAGCATATGTCTCGCCTTTCTCATAATTTCCTTCTCTAAACGCCCAGGGTGGTACCTGTGACTTCTGTTCAGCAGCTTTCCTTTGGAAACTTTCTCTTCTATATTCTACAATATCTATGAACACTTTTTCTTCAACCCGCAAACTACATGTTAGATTGTTTTTGTAAGCATATCCTATATCTAGTGTCTTAGTAATATGGAAGAATTCTCCCATATAACGTGCATTTTTACTACTTAAAACCTTGTTTAGTTCCTTTATAATAGGTATCTCTGAAAATACTAAATCTATATTGGAATAATGATACTCCAGCTTTCCCGTCACGTAGAATAGGCTGGTTAAGACACTGCAAGACACACCATATGTTAAAGGTAGGTGATGATAGGTCACTCCCTCTGAGACAGACGAAGGTAATTGCATGCACACATAACAATCACTCACATTCATCGTATTAACATACTCATACAACAATTTTGTAAACACATTTAACAAGAAATCACTAATTGATTTATCATGATGGAAAATACTTCCATCTATCTGTTCTATGTTAGTATTTGTGTTGTAATTTTTTTATTAACATTTTGTATAAGTTCATTACAAGAGCAATAATGATAATAACATCTAACATTCCATAATAGATAAATGGATATATTAAAATAAGAAGGAGAAACCTATATAATAAATGTTATTTGCTGATAAATTACATACAAAGAAAGATAAATAAGCGAATAAGTAATTGGATAATTAAGAATTTGAATATTTAGATAATTGAAGAAAATAGAAGCGAGAGAAAAAGAAAGAATAAGTGCAAAGTGTTAAAGAGTAAATCACAATACGACTTAACAAATGCATGTATTAAACCATTATATCTATGATTAAGTAATAATATAATAATATATTAAATCCCTCCATTACTCCTAAATTAGTTCATTGAAGTGATATAATAATACAAATTTAATCAGAAACATAGAACGAATAAATGAGAGTAAAATATCATATAAATGGAAGAATAAAGCATATCAACATAAGAAAGAGTGAAAAAGGGGAAGTGAAATGATATAAAATATAATAAGATTAATGAGATAAATTTAAAGATAGAAAGATATACGGGGGGGAGAAAAGGGAAGGGTAATAAAGATAAAAGAATAAATTTAAAAAAAAACATATTAAGGAAAAAACAATATTGAACTAGGAGATATTGGTATTTGTATCGGAGGTATTATCATCACTGTTGTTACCATCATTCATATTTAAGAAAGGTGACCAAACCTGGAGAAATATATCAGTTTGATTCTGAAGGTTATAAATTACTTTTTCATGTGATGCTGTGTATATCATTGTTGTCAGCCATTCTTCTTGCGAAGGAGGAGATGGAGATTTCCAGTGTTGTAAAATACATATTTTTGCTGTAGCCAATGCTGTATGAAAAAGACGACGTTGTGGTTTAAAGAGTTCTGGGGAGAGTCTTAGGTCATGGAGAAGAATATTAGCAGGGGTAAGTGGAAGACACAAAGGCATTGTGGAATGTAGGGTTTTACCCACATATGTCCAAAAAGATTGTACCATTGGACATTCACATACAATGTGTGTTGAGTCACAATTGGTGTTAGAACATCTCCAGCAATTAGCATGTGAGAGTGGTCCAGCCTTCTGCAGTTTTGCAGGAGACCAATGCCAATCATGAAGGATTTTAAAAAGACAAAATTTTAAACTAGATTCATGGGTTTCTTTGTCTAAATCTTCTAATATTTCCTCCCATTCTCTATTAGTGTAATATATTGAAAGCCGAGCCTGCCATTTAAGATGTAGCACCTGTGATAAGGGTCGAGAGTAAAGGTGCGTTGCAAAAACTTTGTAAAGGTGCGTTGCAAAAACTTTGTAAAGACCAGATATTACTCCTTTATGTTTGCCCCACGTATTTAAATAAGATACTATTTGTGAAGTTTGAAGAGCCCCAGAGGATAAACCTATTTGTTTCTTCAAACATTGTTGAAGTTGAATATATTTCAAGGATTGATGTAATGGAAGATTCTTCTCTTAATTGTGTGAATGATTTAAAATCATCATTGTGAAAAATTTGATCTAATGTTTAAACACCTGCTGATTTCCATAATGGCCAGGATAATACTTTCTTATTAATACGAATACTAGTATTGTTCCATATAGGTGCTTTTCCATGAATATTTGGGTTTAAGGCTAATAATCGGTGTGCCTGTTGCCAGGATTTGAGCATTTCTGATAGAATTGGGTTTTTGACGATTAATTTTAGTACCATATAAAGCAGAAATACCTGGATTTGAGGATAACTGAGAAATCTGTAATGCTAAATTATAATGTTCAATGGATGGAAGACTCATTCCCCCATAAGAGTGGTGAGCTCTTAATTTTGCTGCGGCTAAGCGAGGCTTTGCTGAGCCCCATATAAAGGTTTTTATTTTGGAGTCTATTAGTCTCAGCGTAGATAAGGGAATGTGTAGAGGAAGCATACCTAAAGTATATAAAAAACGTGGGAGAGTGACCATTTTAACAGCTTGAACTCTGCCCCACATGGAAAGATTTAGGATTTTCCATTTATCACAATCTCGTTGCATTTGGGTGATCAATGGATTCAGATTATCTGTGATCATGCAATCCATACCTTTGTTTACTAGAATACCCAAATACTTAAGGCGCGAAGGTTGCCAATGGAAAGGGAAACCATCTATGGCCACTTTCGTGGTTCCATCGGAAATGGGTAAAGCTTCACTTTTGTCCCAGTTTATTTTATAACCTGAGAAGGAGGAAAAATTGTCTATGATTTGGAGTAAAGATGGTAGGGAGTGAGAGAGATTTGTGAGAGTGAGGAGAATATCGTCAGCATATAAATAGTTTGGATTCACCTGTAGGAAGACGTATTCCCTTGACTTCATCTGATTGGCGAATGGTGGCCGCTAAGGGTTCCATTGCTAAAAAGAAAAAAAGTGGGGATAAAGGACATCCTTGACGGGTTCCTCTTTGAATTGGAAATGGATCAGATAGAAAACCCCCACAATTTACTTGTGCAGAGGGTTTGTCATATAACATTTGTACTTTAGTAATAAACTGATCCCCTAATCCGAAGCTTTTCAGTATTTGGAAGAGGTATTCCCATTCAATGCGGTCAAAAGCCTTTTCAGCGTCTAATGATAAGGCTAATGCATCTTGTGAAATGCTTCTGGCAGACCATAGTGTATGTGCCAATGTGCGTAAGTGGTTCCTAGATGAACGTCCTGGAACAAATCCCACTTGGGTTGAGTGTATTAAGGAAGGTAATACTTTCTTAAGACGTGAAGCTAGAATACTGGCAAATATTTTGATATCGCAATTCAAAAGTGAGATAGGGTGGTAACTGGCACAAATTAGAGGATCCTTTCAAGGTTTAGGGAGTACTGCAATTATTGCTTTGTTAGAGAGGGGACCTAAGGAATTATCACATTCTGCCTCTTGAAATGCATTATGGAGAGATTCAATAATATTATGCCCGGTCCAACGATAAAATTCAGCTGGGAAGCCATATTCTCCGGTGGCTTTATGATATGGCAATTTAGATATCGCATGCTCAATCTCATCTCTGCTAATCTCTCCCTCAAGAAGGGCCCTACCTTCATCAGAAAGACGAGGGAGATCAACTTTCGAAAGAAAATTAGTTAGTCCTTCCGAATCTATTTGTGCCCCTGGTGTGTAGAGAGATTTGTAAAAAGAAGCGAATTCATTTACTATGTCTTGTGGCTTAGTAAGTATACTACCTTGAGATGACCTACCAGCTGGGATGGCCATAGCTGCTTTTCCTTGTTTTAATTGTGCTGCTAATAACCGGCCTGCCTTTTCTCCTTGTTCATATTGTCTTCTTTTCATTTGTTGGAGGGCAAATTCTGCCTTGGATGTGAAGAGGCTATTTAGTGCCATTCCGGCTTGTTCCAAAGATTTACGGTTTTGTAAAGTTGGTGATGTGGTATATAAGCGAGTGTATGATACTATGTCCTGCTCTAGTTCTTTTTGTCGTGCAGCATTCCGTTTGATAGCTAATGCTGCCTCACGCATTAATTGACCTCTAATAGTGGCTTTAGCCGCAGCCCACATCACTCTACTTGATGTCACAGAGCCCTGATTTGTGGAAAGGTAATCTTGAAAGTAAGTTTGTAATTGATATTTACCTTCCGGAGATTTATGTCGCTGTATGTTCATACGCCACGGTTTGCGTCCTGGCTTAGGTACACCAACTTCAAGGGCCAAAGAAACCGGGGAATGATCAGATAATGCTGCTTCTAAGAAGCAGGATTCTTGGATTGACTGGACCAACCCTTGAGACACTAAAAAATAGTCCAAACGAGACAAAGTGCCATGAGTTGGAGAGGAGAATGTATTTTCAGTATCAGATGGATGGGAGAGACGCCAATGGTCAATTAGGCCATTGTCTGCTTGTATGTCATGCATTAATGCCCTGTCTGCAGCATTATTTTTGTCTAAGGGGCCTGCTTTATCTAAAATTGGATCTCTTACTATATTCCAATCACCACCTATGAGATAATGTGAGGCACCTATCTCTGTTAATAAGCAATTCAGATGAAGGAAGAATGATTTTTTTGTTCCTGTTGGGGCATAGATTGATCCTACGCAAATATAAGTATCTCCTATACGCAGTTTGGTGAATACATAACGACCATCAGGGTCTGTCCATGACATTAATATCGTAACTTGGAGGGATTTGCGAATGAGAATTGCTACTTCACACTTGCGGGTGGGACCTTTGTTTGTAGATTCAGCCTTCTGCGCACTATTATGAATCACCTTGCCCACCCAATCTCTACATAGTTTTTCTAATTCCGATGCATCTAAATGTGTCTCTTGAAGTAATGCCACATCCGCCTTCTTAGATTGGAGATATGATAATACTTTTTTCCTTTTGATATAGTGAGTGAGACCATGTACATTACACGTTAATACAGAAAGGGGACGCATGCTTGTCGTATTGGACATGTTTAAGGCGGATAGGTGAAGATTCTAGAGATGAGAGGAGTGTCCAAAAACAATAAAATCAGAGGATACAGAAAGATAGGTATGGGGGGAAGGATAAAAATAGGGAAGGGAGCCCCTGGTTTTTAACAAAGATATGTATAGTCAATTGAACAAAGATTATTTAAAGTGTTAGAGTGAGCAATTTATAAATAGAGTAAGGCTGTGAAAGAGAATGTGAGTAGAATCCGTAAATTGATATGTAGTAATTCAAGCACTAAAAATCCTAAACTGTTAACCCCGGGTCTATTTCTCCTAGGGCACCACCGCGGAGAGGAGCCCAGACAAAAGGATACCAACTACGGCCATTCCTAGAGAATATATATATCTTACTATAATTTAAATTGTAATAATATATTAGATCTATTTAGAATTATGAAGTAAAAGTACATATATAATACAATATGAGAAATTAGTTAATCTATAATGTGAATGACATTTTGCAAATATAATAAATTTTTCATAAGCTAGATATGACATGAGAGCATTCATCATGACGTATAGGTACATATAGGTTAGGAATTAGTTGAATAAATAGAATAAATATGCTAAATAGAATACATTAAGGAATAAAAATTGGATTAAACAGTAGTATATAGTATATCATAGTTTAACAGCCTATTAAAATGATACATAGTAATATAATATAATGATGCAAAACATTAAAGGTAACATTCAATTACGTGAAATTTGAAAATATTTTCAGTATATAGCCTTAAACTGAATATTCAACCCTACTCTAATGAGAGAAATGCAAGTAATTAATACATTGTTTATCTTACTTTTACTTGAATAAAATGAAGTGTTATCATCAGCTAAATCCTGGTAGACTACTGTTATCAGTCCGCATCTGAGGCAGATTTAAGAGGGGAGCGGGATTTATCTCTATGCTGATCTTGTGTGAACGCAGAAACAGTATGCAACGCTGAAGATTTGTCATCTTGGGTACGAGCAGATCTTTCAAGGTCTCTTCCTCTGTGCCGTGGATTGCTAAAATTATGCCTTTTATTGTCAAGTGTTTGTTGAGGAAGACCCAGGCCTGTATGAGTGTGATCGGTTGAAGTATCTTGCGTGTCCATGTCTTGTATTTTCATCTGATCCACAAATTGTTGCAAATCTGCCGGGTCATAAAAATCTCTGGAGTCTCCATTCTTGGTGATACGAAAACGAGCTGGTTCAAATAGGCCATATTTGATGTCCATTTGCCGTAACTGAGGTCTGATGGCGAGGAATGCTTTGCGTCTTTCGTTGGTCTCTTTAGAGAAGTCTGCAGCCATGTAAATGACATGACCATTATGTGAGAATGAACCTTGTGAGCGTGCTGTAGTTAGTAGTTGTCTAACTTGTTCATGCCTCAAGAAGCAAGCAATAACTGGTCTCGGTCGAGCTGCTTGATCTTTTCGCGGAGGGCCAATGCGATGGGCTCTTTGTATTTCTAATGGAGGATCAAAGGTAATGCCGGTCAACTTCGGGAGAACATCACATAGATATAGTCTAGCATTTTGACCTTCAATGGTTTCCGGAAAGCCGAAGAAGCGAACATTATCTCTTCTACTACGATCTTCCAAATCAACTAACTTACTGCGAAGAAATAATAGCTCTTGGTCCTTGTTTTGCACTGTGTCCAGACGATTTTCCACTTTTGTTAGTCTGAGATCTAATCTGTCGGTTTTTGTATTTAATCCCACAAGTTCTGCTCTAATAGTTTTGGTCTCAGCTGCCAAGAATGATATATTAGCATCCATGTCTTCTAGGCGTCGACTGACAGTGGATATTTCTTGTAGAATGCGATTCATTGTATCACCTTGTGGAGAGGAGTTGATACTATGAGGTGATTCTTTTGTGGAGGGAGTTGCCCCTTTCGTAGGCATTTTGCTTGGTTGCTTAAGAACTTCAGCAAATAGAAGTGGTGTAGAGGGGATATTCCCGTGTTTGTTGTTTGACATTAATGTCAAATCCCCCAGCAATGTACAGATACGTATTTTAGTCCTCTATATTGCTTCTCCAAGATGACACTTTGAAGATTATTGAGACTAACAATAACCTTAAGGTAAGTAACCAGTACAAGGACTATGGAGCAGCGTTTGTAAATAGAAGGTTTAGTTCTTCAGTCCTTATCTTTGCTGGGTGATCTCAATTGATGAGTTTATTTCGATGAGAGTGATTATTAAAAGATAAGACTTCAGAGGACTGATGCTGTTGCTGACAAAAGTTAAAAATGACTATTAATTCTAATCGCGTTGCTTTGTATTCTACCTTTCTTAATTAATTAGAAATGTCACAGAGGCCAACTATCTTATAAAGGTTGATACGCTGTGTTATACGTTATATTAGGCTATAAGATATGCTCAAGGATTACATTCCACTAAGCGAGGAGATTCACCTCACTTTGTATGACACAGCACTTCAGAACTGCCACATTGATTTCAGAGTTGTCACATCCCAAAAAATAGACAAACTTTCCTCAAAAATTCATTGAGAAGTGATGGTGTACGTAGAAGGCGTATGTAGAGGGACGAAGGTAGTCACAGAGATCTTGGTGCCCGTGTACGTGAGGTCTGAGGGTTCCTTGATTATTAAAGGCTATATGACCTCACATTCTCCTCAAAACATAACCTCTACAAAACTTGATATGTGACATTAAATGTTGTATTAGGTAGCAGAATGTATATTTAGAATAAAAAGAGAAAATAGTTTTTACATTGCATTATGCAATTAAATTCACCTCCTTTTGTATTAGACATTTTAGAGCTGCCATATGATTTTCCGGGCTATTCTAATAACAGCTCTTTGAATAGGCAAGTTTTCCTCATGGCTCCGCCCATAATTGAAAACACGCAGCAAAGACACACTCAGAGGGGCGGAGGCAGTTAGAGGAGACTCAGCCTCTGCGCATGCGAGGTCCGAGGATTTTCACAGTGATGAAGGCCAGCCGACGTCACGCTCACCTCAGGAGACCGCCACAGCCAGATAAGCCATGCCGGGCCGTGTACAACTTCAGAGCCCAGATGAAAGGTTGCTGCAGGCTGCGGTGGCACAGAGGTCGGCACAACTACAGCCTTTAGGCTATATGTGAGTGCGTTGCTTTCGTCGAAGGCTCCTCTCCCGGTGGAGCTCACGTCTCAGGCGGCCATATTGTTCCGTGGCCAGACCACGCCCCTTCTATGTTAGTATTAAGGGTTTCTTTGGTAACATCACTCACTCTTTCACTTATTACATCATTAGTTTTGTTTCCATTATTAGTTACCATTAGAATAGGTACAATAACAGTTAATATCCAAATAAATGTCAGTAAAAAGACACTACATTAGCAAGCTTTAATACATCTACGTTTTAGGCTAGATTTTGGATGTTCAGTCACTTTTGCTTCGACCATTTTTGTATTTTACTAAAAATATAAAAATATAAATCTATAAAAACTCTAATTTTACTAAACTTAATTTTCTGAAAAATAGTGTAATCCTACACTTCAAAGCTTTCTTCTTTTACCCCTCTCTTTTATTTCTTTTTCTTTAAATCTTCAGAGTCTTTCTAATCTTTTCGTCTGGCAAGGTTTCACCATAACCCCTTCGCTGCTTCTGTCGGCCAACGGCCGTCGCGAGCACTACCTCCGTAGTGCTGCGCACGTCCGTTGGCCGACGCGGCCCCGCCCACTCAATAAAACCGCCGCGACGGAATTGCCGCCGCGGTTAAGCGGTTAATTTTTCACAGTTCTTTTAAGGTGGTTTTAATTTGCTTTCATCCACTTGCTCAGTGCCTGTACCGTCTCTTTCTTCACTTGAATCTGAGCTTTGAATTTCTTCCAAGATCACGTACGTCCATTTCGGTGCTGTGTATTTCTTGCTTGGAATTCTTACTCTCCTTGTTTTTCGTACTAAATCTTCTCCTGACTCTTCTTGTTCTGCTTGACTTGAGACCTCATTAATTTGCTCTGGTCTTCTTTTTGTCTTTCTCCTCACAAGAGTGTATTTCAGTCTTTTCACTCCACTTGGCCTATTGTCACATTTTCTCGGTCTTTTAGTTTGAACTACCCTTTCGCCTTCTTCATCTGGTTCACAGGTTCTTTTATTTGGCCTTTCTTCTATCTGTTCTCCTTCTTGACTTTCAGTAACTTCCCTTTCTTCTGGTTCTACAGCAGTCTCGTGAGACCCAGTAACTTGTGCCCACTCTACTTGACTTGTGCTTGGCTGTTCATCATCTGTTTGTTCTTCAGAATCTGTTACTTTAGATTCTTCAGCTTCGGTCTTTGGCTTTGGTTTACCAGTTGCTGCTCTTCTTGTCTTTCAAGTGGACTTGGGACTCGTCTGGTATGGCTCGCATGGATCCAATTTGGCAAGCCATCACCCTTCACTGCTGTCGTCGTCACCAGAATCACCTGGTAAGGGTCCGTTCCACCTGGGTTCTAAACACGATTTCCTCACGTGTTTCTTCACAAGAACTCACTCTCCAGGACTCAGATCATGAGCTTGATTCGGCTGTGTCGTAGTGGCATTTTCTCCAACCTGGTGAGACACAGAACGCAACAGATCAGCCAATCCTCTGCAATAGTCAAGCACTAGATCATCAGATATATTCATCAGTTTGTTCGCTGGAATAAATGCTTGTCTCATTGCTCTTCCCATTAGAATCTCGTGAGGACTCAAACCCGTCTTTTTGTCAGGAATGCTTCTAAGACTCATCAATACAAGGGGTAAAGCATCAGGCCATCTCAGTGTTGTGGATGTACACACTTTTCCTAACCTAGATTTTATTGTGCCATTTATCTGCTCAACCACTCCAGATGCTTCGGGTCAATAGGCACAATGCAGCTTCTGCTCAATCTGTAATGCTGCACAAATCATCTGAATTATCTCATTGTTAAAATGGGTTCCTCTATCTGTTTCTAAAGTGACTGGAAATCCGAATCTAGGTATCAGTTCTCTTAGACGTACCTTCGCGACTGTTAAACTATCATTCCTTCTCGCTGGATAGACTTCCACCCAGCGAGAAAACAAACAGACAACAACCAACACATATTTCAGCCCATTGCACGGGGGAGCTCAATAAAATCCAACTGGAGTCGGGTGAATGGTCCTGCTGCCATTCCAATTCGTCCCCAACTAACAACTGTCTTTCTGCCTGGATTTTTCTGCTGACAGATGACACACCTCTGGCAGAGACTCTCTGCAATGGCCCTGAACTTTGGGTTATACCATGATTGCTTGAAGAGCCTGATCATAGCATCTATTCCAACATGTGCAATTCCATGGTATACCCTTGCCATTTGGGATAGTAAACTGTCTGGCATAACTGGTCTTTCGTCTATATAGACCCACACTTCATCCTCTGCTCTCTTTCTGCAGCCTGAATTTATCCAACTTCCTTTTCCTCATCACTTGCTTCTTCCTGTAGCTGTCTAATTTCGTCCCAAGTTTCAAATGAAGAAGAAAACATATGATGGCAATTGGTATTTTCTTTTTGCATCCCTCTGTTTATAGCAATTACATTTTGTGCACAGAAACGCGCTACTTGATCCGCCTATCTGTTGCCCCTCATCACATAATCATCTCCTGATTTATGTGCAGAACATTTGACCACTGCAATCCTTTTGGGCAATTGTAAAGCATCCAATAAATCTTTTACAATTTTGCTGTTTCTTATAGGGGAACCTGAAGAAGTCAGAAATCCCCTTTGCATCCATAGCTGTCCAAAATCGTGGACAACCCCAAAACCATATTGACTATAGGTAAATATGGTTACCCTCAGGCTTTTGGAAATTTTGCACGCTCTAATCAGAGCTTTCAATTCAGCAATTTGGGCGGAGTTTACTCCTTTTAGACAGGATGCTTCTAAAACTCCCGCTATGGTGCAAACAGCATAGGCAGAACACAATTCTCCTTTCTCGTTTCTTAAACATGATCCATCAACAAACACCTCACAATCTGGTTCTTCTAATGGTTTGCCCTCAATATTGGGCCTGGGTTTCTTGCACAATTCTGTCACATCCAAACAATCATGATCCGCCTCTTCTCTTACTTCCTCACAATATGAATTCGGCAACAGGGTTGCCGGATTTATGGTTGTGCATCTTACCACAGTCACATTTTCAGCACCCAAAATCACTCTTTTGTACTTAGTCAGCCGACTAGAGGTCATGTACTGTGTCCTTGTACGTCTCAAAAGGATCTCAACTGAATGTGGCACATACACCTTGACTGGATGTCCCATCACAATTGCTTCACTCTGTTCCAGACTCACACAAGTAATAGCTACTGCTTTTAAGCAGCCTGGCAATGCTGCAGCCACTGAATCCAAAGTAGCAGAAAAATATGCTACTGGACGTCGTGCCATTCCATGTTTTTGAGTTGAAACTGAAAGTGCACACTCATCTCTTTCACAACAGTACAATGCAAAATCCTTTGCATAATCTGGCATTCCCAATGCAGGTGCTCGACAAAGACTGTTTCGCAATTTAGTAAAAGCTTCCATGCTTTCATCATCCAACACAATCGAATCCTTCACATCTTTTCGTGTCAACCTCTGTAGCGGTTTTGCAATCAGTGAGAACCCACTGATCCACTGCCTGCAGTATCCAACCATTCCCAAAAACATTCGAACTTCTCTCTGAGTTTTTGGTGGACTCATTTGTTTAATTACAATAATTCTTTCTGGTGTCACCTTTCTGACTCCTTTTTCTATTCTGTGTCCTAGGTACTGGACTTCCTGTTTACAAAATTGCAATTTTGCTGGTGACACTTTGTGTCCTCCTTCTGCTAAATGGTTCCGTAAGGCAATGGTATCTGTCACGCATGCCTCTCGTGTCTTTGATGCCACCAGTAGGTCATCAATATACTGAACCAAAACTGAATTTCCTGGCATGACTAAAGTCTCCAAACATTTTTTCAGGATCTGATTCAAAATTGAAGGACTCTCTGTGTACCCTTGAGGAACTCGGCACCATGCCAAGACACGGTCTCCGAACCGGAATGCAACCAAATACTTGGCTTTCCAGATGTAAAGGAATTGAGAAAAATGCTTGGCACAAATCAATCACTGTGTACCATTCAGAATCACAGGGGATTTGGTAAAGGATTACTGCTGGATTCAGCACTACTGGACAACAGGGTACTACAATTTTATAAATTTTTCTTAAATCCTGCACTATTCTATATTTTCTACTGGGCTTTTTAATTCCTATAATAGGCGAATTACAAGGACTGCTCATTATTTCTTTCAGAATTCCCTGTTCAACCATTTGGTCAATCACAGGAGTGACTCCTGCAATTACTTCCGGACTCATTTTGTACTGAGGAGTGTTTGGATATATGCCACCCTCTTTCACCGTAATCTGAATCGGATCTACATTTGACATTAGGCCAATCTCCTTTCCTGTAAAATCCCATACATCCGTCCTTACTGCACTTTTTAATTCTTCAGGCAAACTCTCTTCTGTGAGAAGTGAAAACAACTCATCCACTTTTTTCCCTTGCTTCGCTAACATCATCTTGAATTCGACATCCTCATCAGGTGTCTGAAACGCAATACCATCTGGCGTACAGTAGATGGTACAATTCATTTTACATGCAAATATATGGTGGTGAGATGCACACCTCTGTACTCCTTTTATTCTACTTATGTTCCTCATTTTATGTACTCTCCAGTTTCATAGGCGTGCTCGCTTGCTCCGCGCTCCGCCCACTTGCGCTGCAAACTAGTAAGAACACGAGGGCACCGCATTTCGATCCCCATCAAGCTGCACAGCCAATCTCTAACGAGTCCAATGAATTAAATTCATAATCAACTCTTCAATTATTCCACAATTTTAACCGATATGTTTCATCCTTTTTCTCCCTTTATTTTCTTCAATCCATTATACTCATTTTCATGTTTGTTCGTTGCTGTTCATAAAAACACAGGAGAATGATTGTTTCCACATGTCACGCTTTATTTAAAATCACCCAATGCATTTCGGGAAAATCCCTTCTTCAGGGGTATCTAAGATACAAAAAAATTAATCGTCATCAGTTCCATAATCATGCTAGTGAATCAATAAACATGCTAAACGCAATCATGTTTCACAGTTGTTCAAACTTTACACCAATATTACTTTCAATGCCTGTTGCGCATATTATTTCCACACACATAGCTTTGAAGCACTACCCACATTACATGTCTCCACTATCAGGCCGCCTCACATGTCTAAAATCCAAGCATCCATAAATACTTGCTGGTTCCTGACCTCCTGTTCACCCCTGAGGCCTATAAATCATCTCAATTATACTAGTATTCCGCAACCCGCTTACCAAGACATGTGCTGTTTTAACCTCCAAGTCAAGAGAGCTTTTTTGAATTCCCTCTCTCGTTTAACTTTGTTCAAATCCATCTCGCGATGGAACCTTCGTGCTACTCCCACACCTCTTGTCAACGAAAGCTGCAGCAAACTGGTGTAACCTAACGCTCGCCTTTATCACCCCAACTATCGTCAGATGAACTGTCACGTGCCGTAAAGCACGCATTAAACTACGCGCTGGATTACTGAAGTTGCGGAACACTTCGCCCTGAATACTGCTGAACTATAAAACTCCAATACCCAGAATGCCCCTGTAAATACATCACCAAAAACATTAGCTGGCGCTCCCTACCCGAGTTACTGGGCAGTACCAATACTCTAGACAAGAAAATATACAAGACATGAAAATGCTTAATCAATATAGCAAAGCTTAAACCATCCATAAACTATTTCACGGTAGCATTGTATTCAACATGATCATTACTGCTCAATAATCAGATTACATTGTAAGTTCATTTGTATGATGAAAAACGATCGTGCATAGCAAGGAAACATATCTCCTGCGTTGTCAATGTTATTGGCACTGTGTTTAGTCCCATTCTTTAAACCTATTCAACTCTTCACTATATCCTGGGTGCTATCTCCCCGGTTTAGGATGGAAAGTTCATTCGTATGCAAATATATGGTGGTGAGATGCACACCTCTGTACTCCTTTTATTCTACTTATGCAGGAGATATGTCTAGAGTATTGGTACTGCCCAGTAACTCGGGTAGGGAGCGCCAGCTAAAGTTTTTGGTGATGTATTTACAGGGGCATTCTGGGTATTGGAGTTTTATAGATCAGCAGTATTCAGGGCGAAGTGTTCCGCAACTTCAGTAATCCAGCGCGTAGTTTAATGCGTGCTTTACGGCACGTGACAGTTCATCTGACGATAGTTGGGGTGATAAAGGTGAGCGTTAGGTTACACCAGTTTGCTGCAGCTTTCGTTGACAAGAGGTGTGGGAGTAGCACGAAGGTTCCATCGCGAGATGGATTTGAACAAAGTTAAACGAGAGAGGGAATTCAAAGAAGTTCTCTTGACTTGGAGGTTAAAACAGCACATGTCTTGGTAAGCAGGTTGCGGAATACTAGTATAATTGAGATGATTTATAGACCTCAGGGGTGAACAGGAGGTCAGGAACCAGCAAGTATTTATGGATGCTTGGATTTTAGACATGTGAGGCGGCCTGATAGTGGAGACATGTAATATGGGTAGTGCTTCAAAGCTATGTGTGTGGAAATAATATGCGCAACAGGCATTGAAAGTAATATTGGTGTAAAGTTTGAACAACTGTGAAACATGATTGCGTTTAGCATGTTTATTGATTCACTAGCATGATTATGGAACTGATGACGATTAATTTTTTTGTATCTTAGATACCCCTGAAGAAGGGATTTTCCCGAAATGCATTGGGTGATTTTAAATAAAGCGTGACATGTGGAAACAGTCATTCTCCAGTGTTTTTATGAACAGCAACGAACAAACATGAAAATGAGTATAATGGATTGAAGAAAATAAAGGGAGAAAAAGGATGAAACATATCGGTTAAAATTGTGGAATAATTGAAGAGTTGATTATGAATTTAATTCATTGGACTCGTTAGAGATTGGCTGTGCAGCTTGATGGGGATCGAAATGCGGTGCCCTCGTGTTCTTACTAGTTTGCAGCGCAAGTGGGCGGAGCAAGCGAGCACGCCTATGAAACTGGAGAGTACATAAAATGAGGAACATAAGTAGAATAAAAGGAGTACAGAGGTGTGCATCTCACCACCATATATTTGCATACGAATGAACTTTCCGTCCTAAACCGGGGAGATAGCACCCAGGATATAGTGAAGAGTTGAATAGGTTTAAAGAATGGGATTAAACACAGTGCCAATAACATTGACAACGCAGGAGATATGTTTCCTTGCTATGCACGATCGTTTTTCATCATACAAATGAACTTACAATGTAATCTGATTATTGAGCAGTAATGATCATGTTGAATACAATGCTACCGTGAAATAGTTTATGGATGGTTTAAGATTTGCTATATTGATTAAGCATTTTCATGTCTTGTATATTTTCTTGTCTAGAGTATTGGTACTGCCCAGTAACTCGGGTAGGGAGCGCCAGCTAAAGTTTTTGGTGATGTATTTACAGGGGCATTCTGGGTATTGGAGTTTTATAGATCAGCAGTATTCAGGGCGAAGTGTTCCGCAACTTCAGTAATCCAGCGCGTAGTTTAATGCGTACTTTACGGCACGTGACAGTTCATCTGACAATAGTTGGGGTGATAAAGGCGAGCGTTAGGTTACACCAGTTTGCTGCAGCTTTCATTGACAAGAGGTGTGGGAGTAGCACGAAGGTTCCATCGCGAGATGGATTTGAACAAAGTTAAACGAGAGAGGGAATTCAAAAAGCTCTCTTGACTTGGAGGTTAAAACAGCACATGTCTTGGTAAGCGGGTTATGGAATACTAGTATAATTGAGATGATTTATAGAGCCTCAGGGGTGAACAGGAGGTCAGGAACCAGCAAGTATTTATGGATGCTTGGATTTTAGACATGTGAGGCGGCCTGATAGTGGAGACATGTAATATGGGTAGTGCTTCAAAGCTATGTGTGTGGAAATAATATGCGCAACAGGCATTGAAAGTAATATTGGTGTAAAGTTTGAACAACTGTGAAACATGATTGCGTTTAGCATGTTTATGGATTCACTAGCATGATTATGGAACTGATGACGATTAATGTTTTTGTATCTTAGATACCCCTGAAGAAGGGATTTTCCCGAAATGCATTGGGTGATTTTAAATAAAGCGTGACATGTGGAAACAGTCATTCTCCTGTGTTTTTATGAACAGCAACGAACAAACATGAAAATGAGTATAATGGATTGAAGAAAATAAAGGGAGAAAAAGGATGAAACATATCGGTTAAAATTGTGGAATAATTGAAGAGTTGATTATGAATTTAATTCATTGGACTCGTTAGAGATTGGCTGTGCAGCTTGATGGGGATCGAAATGCGGTGCCCTCGTGTTCTTACAATTCATTTTACACAATACATCTCTTCCCAAGAGATTTACTGGACTCGAGTCACATACCACGAATCGATGCATGTCTCTGAAACTTTCAATATGAACTTCTATTGGATTTGTGACTGGCATTCTAATATGCTTGTTTGAGACTCCTACAACTTTGATAGTTTCTCCCGAGAGGGGTAGGTTCGGAATTTCTGCTGCTCTCACAGTAGAACGGGTAGCACCAGTGTCCACCAGGAATGTAATATCATTACCTTCTACCTTTCCGTCAACAAATGGACCTGACTGATCTACCGCCAAGAATGCGCCAAGTACGCACTCTTCCTCCCCCCTCAGGCACCGTCATTGAGATGAGTCTGAATCACTCTCATTGCACTGCAACTAATATTGCGGAAACATTCGCACACTTTGATTCTTACCAATTTGATCACCTCCGTAAAATCCAGTGTTCGCACTGCACCTCTGCACTTGAGCAGTCTCATTATTGGGCATAGGAGCTTGTGGCACCTGTAACTGTGGAGCAACTACCTGCTGCTGTTGCTGTTGATTCACGCCCACCTCATTCTGCATCTGTGGATTTAAATTTTGATTTACCCCATTATTTTTTTGAACAGATCTACACTCGTTCTTCCAATGTCCATACTTTCCACACGCATGACAAGGAAATTTCTTCTTAGCGTCTTCTTTGCTCAATTTACCTCTACCTTTACCTCCACTGTATACCTGACCAATTTGATTCTGACCATTCATTTGATTACCTGTTTGAGAACCATTGTTTACTTCTTGCTGCTCTGCTACTTTCACTTGTGCCCACATCATTTTCTCCTTTAATTTTTTATGTCTTGATTCAATGTCATCACTACAATACTTCGCATACCTCAAAATTTCGTCAATGGTTTTGCTCTGCCAACAAATCAAATGCTGCTGAATCATATTACTAATCTCCGGTTTCAAACCAAACACAAAACTATACACAAAATGTCCCATATCTTTGTCTCCAATATTCTCAAATCCGCTGTACTGTTTAAATACCTGCAACAACCTTTCATAATAGGCATGTACTGACTCTTTCGGTTCTTGGGTCGTCCTGTCTATCTTGACCCAATCTGTTTCCTTTGGAGAAATCTTTCCTTTCAAAAAGGTGATTACCTGATTATACTTTCTCATCACCTCATCAGATGGTACACCTGTTTTAGGGTCTCTAGGATATTCTTCTTTTGGCCAATCAACAGTAATTTTACATTCTGTCCACAAATCAGCTGGTACGACAATCTCAAACAAACCATCTAAATCTTTTAACAAAACCTTTGAAACTTTCACAAACCTCTCTACCTGTTTATACCACTCAACTGGTTTCTCTCTTAATCTGGGAAAATCATTCGTAAAGGACAATATATCCTGTCTTGTCCAGGGAACGTGCACATATCCACCACCTGGGACTTCTCTCATCGGACACGCCCTTTCAACTTGTTCTGTCTCTCTTAACGGAAACATTGATGTTCCTTTGCCAGCTGCCTCTTCTTTCTTTTTCGTCCATCTACCTTTCCACCGTTCTACATCTCCCCATTTTTTCAGAATATTCATCAACTCTTTTATCTGTAATATTTTCCCAGACGCATTCAAACTCTCCAAATCCTTTTCGGTAAAGGCCAATCTGTATGATTTCTGTAGTACCTTTGACTTCTCTATATCTATTCCATATTCTCTAGCAGCCTCTGCTATTTTCTCATGAAGATGCCTCGCTCTCCAAGTGATACTTTTACAAAAAAACAACAGCTCTTCATCTCGGTAAGTCCCTAATCTATATGGATTTATTGTACCAATAATCATCTCTTCCAAATCCACTTTCAATTGGCTCACATTTATACTCTGTGGTTGAGGTTTTTGCTTTTCCATTCCCTTTATCTAATCATTCAATTCCTCTGGTGAAGGACCTGCTGAACTCCCTGTAGTTGGAATGACATTTGTCCCTATTCTCCATGGATCTATTTGTATTCTTCTTCTAGTGGTTTCTGTTATCATCTCACAAACCGGAAGATCTAACAATGTAGTATTCGTGTCAGCCTGTCCATCCTCATGTACTACCGTCACCATTCCACTCCTGTTGCTGCTCCTTGGAACTACCAACGTATGTACTTTTGATATATTCTGTTTTTCTCCATACAATGGAACTACGAGACCAATTGTTACCGGTGCCGTCAAGGCTTCTGTATTTAGACTCAACTGATTTATTTTCTGGATCTGCTCTATTCTTGCCTTATTTAGTATGTCCAATTCTTTTTCTCGCACTATTCTAGCCATGTTCGCAATCTGTGGAGTTAATGGCGTTCCCATTAATGGTGCATTCGGAGTCACCTCAACAGAATTTTCTTGATATGGCGGAGGTCTTTTGGTCATTATGTCTTCTAACAACTCATCATCAGATTCGTTCGGGTCCTGTCTTAAACTTGAAGTTTCTATATTTTTATTTTTCTCCTTACACTTGCCTCCTGTCTGATCTTCAGCAACTAAAACTGGGTACAAACCCTCAGTTACCACAGCTCTCCTCCATCTTTTCATTGTATCGTCTCTTCTCTCAAAAGGATATCTAGTCATTAAATTTCTATATCTCCTACCACCTCAATATTTCTCTCTTTCGAAGGCTTCTACTTCCCATTCCTCTAGCGCTTCATACTGGGTAGGTCTGGGAATTGGTTCTAATGAATTCATTCGACTTCTCAAATTCTGCAGAATCCTTACATTAAACGAACCATGCTGTGGGAAAGCTATAACATCATCATCCTTTGTGTATTCCACCCAATTCTCTAACCAAGTACACGTGTGGTATCCTCGCTCTAACATCATATAGGAAGCAGGCATTCTCGGCGGTGGAATAGGAATTCCCTCTCTAGTCACTACTGGTTTGTCCTTTTTAAAGAAATTCTTTATTTTCATAAGCAGCTTCATTTTCCTGACCCTTTACGCTAATGTCTCTCAGTTAAAACAACAAGGAAACCCTTCCGTAATTCTACTTATTCTATTTGTCAGTTCTCTTCCAATACCAGCGCGACTCACACCAACCGTCCAATCACAGCTCTCTACGTATCTGCTATCTCAACCAATACCAGCGCGGTTCACACCAACCGGCCGATCAGAGCTTACTTCACGTTCGCTGCCTGACCAATGCCAGCGCGGCCTTTTTGTGACATCAGTATTACTCCTTCTACTGACCCTCCCTTTACAAAATAATACGGCGATGTATTTCTAAGTTTTCTTAATCAAAATTCTTGTTAATAACAACACAAAACAATGCTACCTTGTCTGTTCCACAAAATAAAGAGATAGTTTTCACTTTTCAAAGAGAAATTCTTTCACTTCCAGTAAAACAACGACTAGCGTTATTTTACACCCAAACAAGCTACAGGTGGACTTGGTACTCCTCTAGGGATAAGGCCAAAGTTTTGCAAGAGGCCTTTTTGGTGTAAAAGAAGTCTTGGTACTCCTCTGGGGATAAGGCCAGAGTTTCGGAAGTGGACCCTTCGCTATTATCAGACACTCTACTCATATACGAAATTTTCCCTAAATATAACACCTACAGCCTTCCGCTGTACAGTATTATAACAACAGACAAAGTACTTCTGCAGTGTGATATTTTATCCACACTCTTCTTCTGCCTACTTCAGGCTAAATTTCCATCCCGGGATTCCTCAGGTACCTCCGTACCTGTACTTCTAGACAACATAGAACAGGACGCTAACTTTTCTTGTTAAAACATATAATCAATAATCAATAATTATTACCAAACTAATCATTAATTAAACCGTCCTCTGCTACCAGAAAACTTGATCCAGCGCTACACTTTATCAGCGATCGATACTCACCAATATTTCATACAAATTGCCCATACACATTCACCCAACTCACAAATCCCTGTTGCGCTGGATGGTCAAGTTTGAATGTCGTGAAAAATTATTTCCTTCACAAATTCACGTTTAATATTCCTAAATACATAACTAGACCTATATGTCAACTCTCTTTCCTCTCGGTCAACGGACCAATTAGTTGAGTAGTTGATGGTAATAATAGAACTAACTATCAAACCAGCTAAATAATCTAAGACTCTCGGTAAGATTAATACATTTTATCTCAGATAAATGTAATTGATAAATGCTCATCGCATACAGGTTGCAATGCAAACAATGAATCCCACAAAAGGAGAGAAAATCAATTTAACACAATGCAAACAGTGTCATACTCATTATTCAATGAACGATATGCATATGAAGGAGTGGATAGAAAGAGAGACATAAGTTTCAGCGAAATAATGCGAAACAATATACTTATGATGGAGTGGATAGATGGAGACATAAGTTTCGGAGACAAAATTACATTTGCAAATGATTATGCAAATTACGAGTCAGAAGATAATACAAACCCAAAATGGAGTAGTGGGGAGTAGTGGGGGTCTCCTGAAATAGAATCAGGAAACAAAGATTTCAGGAACGGGGCAGGACAAGGACAGGATCAGCTAGGCCTCTCTGCAAACCGACGGACAGCGACACATCTCCCCTCTCAATCTCCTACCGCTGCAGCTCCGCACCCCTAACCACACCCCCAAAGGCACCCCAATTATACCCTAAAACCTACATGTCCAACCCACATTAATTGAAACATTGCACACAATTCGACTGCTCATTGGATGCTTGGGAAGGTGGTATATCATACCACCGTGATTTCATTCAAAAGTCTTCATGCCCATTGTTCTACCCCCTTTCCCATTACATGTTGGTTGACCAGTCTATACAATTTTATTCTTGCTACATTTCAAAATTTTCTCAGCCACGTCTGCGGAAGAAGTCGTGAATCCCACGGCCAGTCTCATCTTTTGGCAGGCAAACAATGTTCTCTTGAGCTGATCAACCGTGCGCTAATATTAATCATCCGCAGCGCTCAGCACTTCTGTCGGTTTTGTTAGGTCATTCTTGCTCATTTTTCAGCCTCTCATCTATCCGGACAATTTAGGACAATACAGGCCCATTCGGCTTACTATGACGAAATAAAAACACATACATTATTAATTACATGGAAATGCATCCTTCACTGTTTACCACCCACCTTTACACTATTCCCTGTTAATATATTCTTAGCATAAGCTTCATGCAAAGCGGCATTATTTATTATCGTTTTCAAAGCAAGATGCGAAATGCGGCGTAAATGTGCATTAATCTCGTTTCTTTTGAAACACAATATAAAATGCGGCCTAGTTCTTTCATGTATTAGTTCACATTAGTGCAGGCATGCGCAAAGCGGTTTCCCATGTAGCTCATGTGATTTGCATTTTAGTTCTTACTGCACACTGTTAATAAGTATTATGAGGGAGTTAATTCGAGCAGGTTTCTTTTTGCGAAACCCTGCTCCCTCAACTGTAACATCCTTTTGATTTGTATTTTCTAAGAATTTTTTAATGTAAAGTAAAATTAAATTACAATTCCTATCTATAACGTCACTTTAACCTTTGTTTATTTCTATGAATTTCTATGTATTTTTTTAACAAAATGTAAGATGTCAATTGATGTGTGTGGCATGGGGTTGGTTACAGGCCAGGGCTTATGCTCAACTCTCTGCAGATACCCGAGCCCCTGCAGAGCACAGCCAAAGGCTGTGCGCAGAAGGGGGGCGTTGGGCACCATTGAGAGGGTTGAGCACAGGAGACCCAAGGCCCCATCCAGCTCCCATGCCAGCACTCATTGTGGTGCTGGCAAAAGCCAGCTCCATTTCTTTGCTCCCACCCAAGAGGGAGCAACAGTTTTCTGTGCTCCCGCCCAGACTGAAGCAAAGTTGTGTTTCCTCCCCAGGAGAGTGCGAGCAGGGTATGCCCGTACTCTCCTGGGCAGGAAACAGCAGTGTCCCAGGGGAAATGTATCCTCTGTCTGGACTGAGATCTAGCTTTCTGCCAAAACTGGTGTATTTCTGTTCAACAGTTATTGTGGTATCACTGGTCAATTTTCCCATGGAAAATTATATAGGGAAAACGAGTTTTGGGACTCTCTTCCCTCATTTTCTCAGTCCCGGCTTGATGAATTACCCCAAAACCTTTCAGGAAGAAGTTGACATGGGTGAGACTCATCTTTGTATAATTCATGAAGATTCCTCAAACTGCTTTAATCTTATTAGCAAAGCAAAAAATCAATATCCTGTAGATAGATGGATGGATGGATGGATGGATGTATAGATAGATAGATAGATAGATAGATAGATAGATAGATAGATCGATATCCTGTGAAAACATGGTCCTAACTAACTATAACTATATACATACATATATATATACCCACTGTTTGTGGGTCCTATAAGAGACATTGGAATATTATCCATTGTGGAAGGACAAGACACTGCATTATGGGAATTGTAGGACCTACATGTATCATGAAATCACACGAGATTTGCCTCTTTATAAGTCACGCTGCTTGCAAACAACTGCTTGTCTTTGATCAAGGCTCTGATACAGCGAAACGCGTCAGAAGGAGAAATGCGAGTATTGTTTGTTGCCCTTTTACAATTAAAGGAATCAGGCATCTTGAGATTGGGCTTCGGCATTGTTGTTTGCTGTTCATTGGATTTCGGGACGCTCCATACAGCTGAAACCGTGCTGAGAGGGTCGGGGGCTCCCTATTCGGAGACTTTGGTTTTGATGTTAATAAGGGTGCATGACCCGCCCGCTGACAGCGACACAAGAGGATTTTCCCATGAAGTCAGGATAATTAGGTGGGCAAGGGCGTGCAAAAGGGACAGGTGTTTTCGCCTCTTGAAGATCTCTTATGGGTTTGCAGCAATATGATATTTGATAATCGGGGCAACAAAAAGTGACTTTAAATTCAACAGCGCATTTTAATGAACAAAGTGACTGTATTATTAAAGAGCATTTATTACGAAACATTTAATGTTTTTGGGTCCTATAAGAGTCATTGGAACATTAACCATTGTGAAAAGACAAGACACTGCATTATGGGAATTGTAGGATCTACATGTATCATGAAATCCCATGAGATTTGCCTCTTTATAAGTCACTCTGCTTGCAAACAACAACTGCTTGTCTGTGATCAAGGCTCTGATAGAGCTGAAACGTGTCAGAAGGAGAAATGCGAGTATAGTTTGTTGGCCTGTTACAGTTAAAGGAATCTGGCATCTTGAGATTGGGCTTCGGCATTGTTCTTTGCTGTTCATTGTATTTCGGTACGCTCCATACCCGTACCGCTGAGGCCGCCCTGACAGGGTCGGGGGCTCCCTATTCGATACTTTGGTTTTACTCACGCCACACATATCACTACTTGGGAAGACTGCGGTTTTTAAAAGATGCTATATTCAGTGCCCCCTCCCATTGCTTGCATCAATAAACAAAATATTACTGCAGTGCCCTCCGTTTCGGAAGCTGATAGAATTATTAGCAACTCCTAATTATGTCTGAACCTATGTGGCAAGTTATTTTTAGACAAATGATTTTATCCTTCTTTCTCATACTAGGTGAAAACCAGTAACCAGGTGAAGTGAGAGCTACATTATAGCATGCTAATTCTTTATTTTCTCTCACCCCTGCCTAGTGAATTATTTATTTATTTATTTATTTATGTCTCATGGTTGCCATGATCAGGTTATCATTTGTTCTGTTCTCCTGCTTTTAGGATGAGTGATGTGGAAACATAACTTGGAGCCACACTGCATTACTAAAATGAAATGGCACAACTATGACTTGTACTAAGGTTATAGCCAAACATACATGTGCAATATGCAAAAACAGACTCCAAATAATTGCTATTGCAAAATAGTAAGATAGTACAGCCACAGTGCTGCACTCTACAGTAGTTAATATTGGAAACCAACACAAATCACCCCCAAAAAATAACAAATATCTCTATATACAATTCAAACGAGACACAACAGCTGAATAAACAATGAGATGATGGATGGTCAAATCCATGCTGTCTGTGGTAGGTGAAGATGTTAAAAAAGACCACGTACACACCCGTGGTGCAAATGCAAGACTCCGTAGCACATAGCAGAGAAAAAAAAAGGCTATTAACAAACCAGGATGTGTGCAATTTGCACACTGGCTACTTTGTAAATTTGAAGGAATAACCGAAACAACCAGCCTAATGAATATTAATTAGGCATATCACAGATTGTGACCCATTGTGAATGCCTGCAAATGACAGTGAACCATCCATCTTTGCATTTGATTTCCCAAAAGGGATTATTTTTTAAGCAGCCCACGTCCTTTAAAGGAGCAAGTGCTGCTTTTAAAAAAAAATAATCCCATTCGGGAGCATGCTGCGAGGGAGCAGGTGGGGGTCCGTTGGACAACTGTCTGCTTGCCACCTACCCATAAGGCTGCCCATCACAATTCCCAAAGTTTAATCTGTGCCATGACAGCTTTGCGAACCAGATATCACCCCTTTGAGATGTCCGCACCTGATCAATTGTTTGCAACAACAATTGCTGTCATAAAGCATTTATAGAATCCATTTGTGTGTGGTGACGGATCGCAAAACTCATTTTACAAGTCAGTAATTCCTTTCTGACCCAAGTGTAATGTTTTGTTCATATCATAACTCTCTTTCGTGGTCATAAAACCTGCATCTTTGCGAACACAAAATAGTTTTGTACATGAGGCCCAAATCTGTATAAGAATCCTGCAGCAGGTGAATGTTATGAGATGACACCTGGATGATTCCTAACCAAAATGAGGCAATTCTTGACAAAGGGTAAAGAGGAAAGATCGCAACGATTCGATGGAATTGGAAATCACAGCAGTCTACCTAAGAAAGGAACAGTGACTGACTGCAGAATCCTGAACCACAAAGAATTACAAGGCACTGAACTTGCAGACAGAGCCTAAAAAGGAGAGCCCGAGAGTCCCGGAGATGCCAGAGCAGACGCCAGAGCAGAGGGGACCGAAGACGGATGGCTGTGCTGTGCAGGATACAGCCCCAGCACCTCGAGGGACGAGAAGAACGCTCTAGATGCCCGCACCACGGCCCAGGAAACGGGTGGTGGTCAAAGGCAAGTACTAAAGAACACCCGGGGTTCTGGTGGAGCTGGTGGGGCACCGGGTTATAGCAGGCACCTGGGGAACAGAGAAGAGTGCATGTGGAAGTGCATGTGAGCAGAAGGGGGGGAGGAGAGAGAGAATCCCCTCACAACAAAGGTTGTAGCCACAGCGTCCCACCCTGCACAAACACCCCTTGCCTGGTGAAGGTGGCACTCTGGTGAAACTCCTAGAAAGAGTGACCCTTTTCTAAGTCCTTGTTTCTTTGGATTGTTTTTTTCCTTGTTTTATTTACTCAACTTGGGAGTACTGGACGACGTGACGCTTCCTGAGAGAAAAGAGACCAAGCACCAACAACTAAACCCCCTGAGAGACTGATTGAGTCTGAGGAGTCCTCAATGAGATCTTGCCTCACCGCTGCCAGAACCGGGGACTTCAGCCCCCAAGAGCCTTTGCGCCAGGAGGCGCCGTCGTGGGTCTGTTGCGCCCGGAGGCGCATAAAATCTCTGCGGGGCTCCCTCGGTGCGGGCCGCACGCGGGCGTGCCCGGGCCGCGCCCGGAGGAGGCTGTGCTGGGCCCCCCTCTGACATCTGGTCCTGTTCACCTCGAAACGCCATCTACCTAGTCTGTCAGACATCCCCAATGGGTAAGAGAAAGGCCACAGTTGATAAACCAGGGGAGGGCATTGTAACCACATTGGATACGTTTTTATCACAGGCAGCAAATGTACCTTCTCATGAGATTGAGATGACTGAGCGCCGTCTTTCGATGGGAGAAGGGAGAAATAATGTATCTAAAACTTTAGCCCCCTTTGACTCTAGTAGGGTATCATCCCACAGTCTTGAACAAGAGGAGACCCCCATTGCTTCCTCGGGCAGCCCCTCCACGGCCACATTAAACCCAGTACCATCTACCCCTTTTTTATGTAACCAACCGGCACCCAAAAGGAAAAGAACTGCTAGAACTGTGAAGGGCAATTCTGTGGCAATTACAAAACCAGCTAAGCCGTCAATGCCCACAAATCGGGTGGACACTATCAGAGTGCAACTATTAGAAGATGCAGCACTATGGAAAAAACTGGAAGAGAAGGTCTTTAACTTACTCCAGCCAATTGTGTCTCGTCTGATTAAAATAGAAGATCGACTTTCTTTTTGGGAAGAGCATGGCAAAAATTGCCTAAAACCTGGGGGTTTATCGCAGCAATCTGGGGGACTGCAATTTCAAACTGGGGGAAATGAGAAAGCAGAAGATGTTCAAAAACAATATCAAGTTCATTTAACAGTCTTTAAACCTCAGTGCACATCTAATTTGACCAGATGGAATAGGGAGGGTCAAATACCTGGCATTAGTCTGAGTACAAGGGGGCACGCTGTTTCTATGTCTGAGGGGGGATCAGCACAACAAGTAGAGGGGCTTGGGGGGGGCTAGGGTTGAGAGTTATCTGACAGTAGATCTAACTACCCCTATGTCATCTGAAATAGGCCGAATCCCTCAAATTGATCAGCCTGTACATACATTCTTAGATCTCCCTCCAGCTACCGCACCACTCGTGCTTGTTCTGGTAAATGTTCCTAGATTACGAGAAGGCCAAAAAGAATTCACCCAACAACGTATGGATAAATCGCTACACTGGTTAACTACCCATAGTGGTAGTCACGACAGAAGCTTACATTATCATATCATCATGGCGAGGAGAGTGGGATGGGTGGGTCCCTCATTGAAAGCCCATTCTGGCGACTGTGTAGTAGTAAATTTCAATGATGATGTAATACCTAGGATGCTTTTGGCTAAACTCCGTGAACCTGGTCATCACAGGTCCCAGAGTTTTATTACATCACTGGAGTACTTCTATCGCCATCCTGCCCCTACTAAGCAAAATTCTTTGAGCACTGTCCCCAATAGGAGCATGACACGTAATCAGGTAACTAACTCAGCTAAGAGACATAGGGGTCGATTCCGATGTCGTCCGGAAGCGCACCTAACAGTATTCGTCCGGAAAAAAACCAAGCCGAACGCGTGTTTTCCGACCGATTCGAATACCACACCGAACGAACAAGTACGATGCGCACAACAGTCCGTTTCCGAGCGAGCCGTACTTACCCAATCCAGCTCCTGTTCCCCGCCCGAGCCGGATCCGCAAACGCCGATTCGAGCCGCACGGAAGCAAATACACAGCACCTTCCGGCCGGACTAGTACGATGTGCGCTCCGTACGCGCCGAACCCGTCGCTACGTCCGGCACATTTCAGCATCCGGGAGAGCCGCACATAAGCTCCGATTCGCACCACAAGAAGATCCACGGCTACGAGAAGAACAAGCCAGCGACGAGTACGAGTCGAAGACACGCGAAACCCGAACGAGACGACCCAACCATGAATCCCATCGCGCAGGTCCTACCTATACTCTACATCTATTACCGGGACCGGTTCGGACGCGTACGGCGCAGACGGTAAGTCAAAACCCACAACACAAACAAACGACACGTACCCGAAATATGTCACACACACATAGGGATGCACAAATGACGTACACTAGCAACAGCACAATCATAGGGGTGGTATGGGCATCACCAATGCCATACACACCCATAGGGGCCTGGATACCTGCCACCACCACCACCCCTACTCAGGGGGGCCTGGATGCCTAGCACTACTAGCATCCCCACTCATGGGGGGCTGGATGCCTATCACTACTACCATCCCCACTCATGGGGGGCTGGATGCCGATCACTACTACCATCCCCACTCATGGAGGCCTGGATGCCTATCACTACTACCATCCCCACTCATGGGGGCCTGAATGCCTATCACTACTACCATCCCCACTCATGGGGGGCTGGATGCCTATCACTACTACCATCCCCACTCATGGGGGCTGGATGCCTATCACTACTACCATCCCCACTCATGGGGGGCTGGATGCCTATCACTACTACCATCCCCACTCATGGGGTGCTGGATGCCTGCCACTACTACCATCCCCACCCTTGGTGTGATGGATGCCTGCCACCACCACTACCCCTACTCATGGGGGGCAGGATGCCTGCCACCACTACCATCCCCACTCATGGGGGGCAGGATGCCTATCACTACTACCATCCCCACTCATGGGGGGCTGGATGCCTGCCACTACTACCATCCCCACTCATGGGGTGCTGGATGCCTGCCACTACTACCATCCCCACCCTTGGTGTGATGGATGCCTGCCACCACCACTACCCCTACTCATGGGGGGCAGGATGCATGCCACCACCACCATCCCCACTCATGGGGGCAGGATGCCTATCACTACTACCATCCCCACTCATGGGGGCTGGATGCCTGCCACTACTACCATCCCCACTCATGGGGGTGCAGGATGCCTATCACTACTACCATCCCCACTCATGGGGGGCTGGATGCCTGCCACTACTACCATCCCCACTCATGGGGTGCTGGATGCCTGCCACTACTACCATCACCACCCTTGGTGTGATGGATGCCTATCACTACTACCATCCCCACTCATGGGGGGCTGGATGCCTATCACTACTACCATCCCCACTCATGGGGTGCTGGATGCCTGCCACTACTACCATCCCCACCCTTGGTGTGATGGATGCCTGCCACCACCACTACCCCTACTCATGGGGGCCTGGATGCCCATCACTACTACCATCCCCACTCATGGGGGGCAGGATGCCTGCCACCACTACCATCCCCACTCATGGGGGGCAGGATGCCTATCACTACTACCATCCCCACTCATGGGGGGCTGGATGCCTATCACTACTACCATCCCCACTCATGGGGGGCAGGATGCCTATCACTACTACCATCCCCACTCATGGGGGGCTGGATGCCTGCCACTACTACCATCCCCACCCTTGGTGTGATGGATGCCTATCACTACTACCATCCCCACCCTTGGTGTGATGGATGCCTGCCACCACCACTACCCCTACTCATGGGGTGCAGGATGCCTGCCACCACTACCCCTACTCATGGGGGGCAGGATGCCTACCACCACTACCATCCCCACTCATGGGGGGCAGTATGCCTATCACTACTACCATCCCCACTCATGGGGGGCTGGATGCCTGCCACTACTACCATCCCCACTCATGGGGGGCAGGATGCCTATGCTCAAACGTTCCGTCCATCATCCCCTTTTGTATCGCTTTGTTCGCCCTAAGTTGGCGGGGGTATGCCCAGACGTGGGTCCCTTGCTCACTTTGCCACTGGATTCAAGCAAGCCTGGCTGATGACGGCTGGAATGCCAGAAACCGGTCCTAGGATGCTTGTTTCCGGTCCAGGGAAGACATGGCTTGGCAGTTCGGGCTGGACTGTTCCCATGAGGCACAGGGTCAGACTGATTTGCATATGGCCATGTCTGAACTGGGGTGGTGGAGTGAGCTAAAGAATGATGATGGATTAAACCCAGATCAGTTGACTGCGGGTGAGTGTTTGATTGGCTCAAACGTTCCGTCCATCATCCCCTTTTGTATCGCTTTGTTCGCCCTAAGTTGGTGGGGGTATGCCCAGACGTGGGTCCCTTGCTCACTTTGCCACTGGATTCAAGCAAGCCTGGCTGATGACGGCTGGAATGCCAGAAACCGGTCCTAGAATGCTTGTTTCCGGTCCAGGGAAGACATGGCTTGGCAGTTCGGGCTGGACTGTTCCCATGAGGCACAGGGTCAGACTGATTTGCATATGGCCATGTCTGAACTGGGGTGGTGGAGTGAGCTAAAGAATGATGATGGATTAAACCCAGATCAGTTGACTGGGGGTGAGTGTTTGATTGGCTCAAACGTTCCGTCCATCATCCCCTTTTGTATCGCTTTGTTCGCCCTAAGTTGGCGGGGGTATGCCCAGACGTGGGTCCCTTGCTCACTTTGCCACTGGATTCAAGCAAGCCTGGCTGATGACGGCTGGAATGCCAGAAACCGGTCCTAGGATGCTTGTTTCCGGTCCAGGGAAGACATGGCTTGGCAGTTCGGGCTGGACTGTTCCCATGAGGCACAGGGTCAGACTGATGTGCATATGGCCATGTCTGAACTGGGGTGGTGGAGTGAGCTAAAGAATGATGATGGATTAAACCCAGATCAGTTGACTGGGGGTGAGTGTTTGATTGGCTCAAACGTTCCGTCCATCATCCCCTTTTGTATCGCTTTATCACTACTACCATCCCCACTCATGGGGGGCAGGATGCCTATCACTACTACCATCCCCACTCATGGGGGGCTGGATGCCTGCCACTACTACCATCCCCAACCTTGGTGTGATGGATGCCTATCACTACTACCATCCCCACCCTTGGTGTGATGGATGCCTGCCACCACCACTACCCCTACTCATGGGGGGCAGGATGCCTGCCACCACTACCCCTACTCATGGGGGGCAGGATGCCTACCACCACTACCATCCCCACTCATGGGGGGCAGTATGCCTATCACTACTACCATCCCCACTCATGGGGGGCTGGATGCCTGCCACTACTACCATCCCCACTCATGGGGGGCAGGATGCCTATCACTACTACCATCCCCACTCATGGGGGGCTGGATGCCTGCCACTACTACCATCCCCACTCATGGGGTGCTGGATGCCTGCCACTACAACCATCCCCACCCTTGGTGTGATGGATGCCTATCACTACTACCATCCCCACCCTTGGTGTGATGGATGCCTATCACTACTACCATCCCCACTCATGGGGGGCTGGATGCCTGCCACTACCACCACCCCTACTCATAGGACGGGTAATGCATGACACAACCAGCATACGTGAGGTGATAGCGCGCCGAACTGCTAGATACCCCTGAAGAAGGTTTAAAATAAACCGAAATGCATTGGGTGTAGAGATCGTAAATAGAAGAACTCGGAAATCTGTTTAACTGTTCTAGAATAGGCCTGGATGGGCAATTTTGGAATAAGCAACATGCATAAGATTGTGGAATTCCGAGTCTTTGGCGTGATGGATTAACTGTGAATAAAAGTGTGATTAACAAGAATAAAGACTTGATTACTGTGGTTTAAGTGGAAGAAATTCAAACACTTGTGCATAAGGCTGTGCAACCCTTTTGGATCTACAAAAGGCGGGTCCATATTTTTGGAACAACCAGCATACTCCCACATAAGGAATCACAGAAAATTACATCCACCCAAACAACATGACAAGCGTGTGTAGTCCATGTCAAATGCCAACAACACAAAACATGACAATGAACATACAATGTGACCCACTATCACATGTGTGACACATAAAAGTGTGTGGCCTCCACAATACAAGCCGACCATGGCCACTGTGGCAATGGGGCCCAAAGCCCCATCACCACAGTCACCAAAAGGGAAGTGTGGGGTCCAAGGCTGATGCACCTTTTGATCAGTGTGGCAATGGGGCCTAAAGCACCATCACCACAGTCACCAAAAGGGAAGTGTGGGGTCCAAGGCTGATGCACCTTTTGATCAGTGTGGCAATGGGGCCTAAAGCACCATCACCACAGTCACCAAAAGGGAAGTGTGGGGTCCAAGGCTGATGCACCTTTTGATCAGTGTGGCAATGGGGCCTAAAGCACCATCACCACAGTCACCAAAAGGGAAGTGTGGGGTCCAAGGCGGATGCACCTTTTGATCAGTGTGGCAATGGGGCCCAAAGCCCCATCACCACAGTCACCAAAAGGGAAGTGTGGGGTCCAAGGCTGATGCACCTTTTGATCAGTGTGGCAATGGGGCCTAAAGCACCATCACCACAGTCACCAAAAGGTAAGTGTGGGGTCCAAGGCTGATGCACCTTCTGATCAGTGTGGCAATGGGGCCCAAAGCCCCATCACCACAGTCACCAAAAGGGAAGTGTGGGGTCCAAGGCTGATGCACCTTTTGATCAGTGTGGCAATGGGGCCCAAAGCACCATCACCACGGTGATCATAAGGTAAGTGTAGGCATGGGAAAATCTGCCAAAGACAAACTGTATGGATGAATCCTGGTCACACAACAACTAAAACATCTGTGGCATAGTAGTGCTTGTGTCCCATTGCAACATAGATTGGGCGAGGCTAACAGTGCAGTGACACAGAAACATCGTTTTGGCCATGTGCATACAAACATCACACATGGGGGACCACATTGCCAATAATCAGCCAATTACACAATGACAGAAGTGACCATCATGATGCTGACCCACATATCTGCACCTATGGACACACAAATGTATATAACCTGTGGAGACTGTCGATGTCAGGTGAACAAATACCATACCATGGCAGCAATGGGACATACAAACCATGATCATTGTGCTGACTGATGACCCAGGAGTCCCAGGGAGAGCAGGGAAAATCATCAAACAACATACAGCCAATGGCACACTACAGAAATGCCAATGCAGTGATGCAAATGTACTAACACAAACAGGCAGACTCACACTGCATATCAAACACAACAGGTGATGGGGGTGTGTGCCAGTGTCCCCAGGCAACCACACAACACATGAGGAGGCCTGAATCCCAATTACACAGATGTGTATACAGTGCCACACACAAGTAACTCATGGATTGGATTCCCCTATGTGGGCAATCTGGCATTGTTAGATGAGAGGGAGCCCAAATTTCACATGTCACACAAGCTTGTAGGAACAGCAACTAACACAGCAAGAGACACACCCACCACAGCACTACCCCCAGGGACCCCACATTGTGCAGACACTAGCCTGCATGACAATTCCACTGAGATGACAAAGGTAGATGTTGATCACACTGTGAACCACAGCCATGTGTCCTCAGCTACAAACTACCATCACACCTACACAAGCTCCAATCAATCAGCAGGGCCTGCCAGCCAAGGCCAATATGGAGGTAGTGGTCTAGCCGTGCAACAACTCACATTTGCACACTCAACACCACACACCCTGATCTCCACCAATGTGCAGCAGTGAAGCTCACATGGACTGGTGACATTGCACATGCACCCATGACAATCCCAGGGGTGGTGGGGGGAACTAAGGTGCAGAAACCCATCACACATGCCCACTCAACATGACTCGTCTATGTATGACACACAGCACAGTACGCCGTACATGCGCATGATGTGAAATCCACCACAAACAATGGGATCCTGGCCATAGTCACACACCAACGAAGAAGCCAAGGTGAGACACAAAGAACACACGTACACAACTTCCAACATTGCAGCTCTGACCCTGAGGAGTGGCAGCAGTCACACACACAACGCGTCACAATCACTGAAAGCTACCACAAATTCAAAATCACATCACTTGTGTAAAAAACAAGTGCCAAGGGGAATCCTGAATGTGTCCCATCAGCGTTTGCCCACATCCCCAGCCCTGACAACAAAGACAACCTGAGATGACAACCTCATGAACATCAGTTTGCCATGCACCCACATCACGGAGAAACCAGGTCCAAGATGCTGGATGAACACATACCAACACTGCAAGCATCACAAACAGGAACATCCCTAGGGACACAGCCTGTGTATGAAAAGGGAAGGGAACATGTACAGACATGCTCACACAACACACAACACGGGCACACGCAATGTCACCAGATTACACACAGCCATGAGGGCACTCCACTCCTGTGGAAGGTCCACTGTGCCAAACCTTGTCTGTGCACGACTCAAACATATCAGCAGGACACTCCGTCAGTGAGTCAACAACTACAACACACAGAAGCCTCTGCTCACATCAGCCTGGGTACGGGAGTGTCACGTCAGTCATCTGCATACACCCAAAACACGTGGTAATCCAGTTGTACTGTATACACAGATGAGTCCTCCAAAATTGATGTGCAAAACTGCATGTCCAGTGGAGACGGGCACACAGTCAGGGTACTAGGAACATTGGACAGTGGTAAGCCCAACAGATGTGCAACAGTGTAGGACAAAGATGGTAATCTACAAATGCTAAACGTACATCCCTGTGTCAAATGCTGAACATTACACCCTCAGACTGCAGCAAGGGATGCTATAGATCCAGACTAGATTAGGACACATATCCCATGGATCACATGGAGCCCATCACAGCAACACTTCATTTACCTGATCTGAACACAATTACAACAGCAAATGCATGATTCTACACATCTACATCATGTACCACCAAAATTAACCACAAGTAAACAAAAAGAGGCTTTATTCAGCAAGTGTGCAACTGAAATCAAAAGTCCAAAATTAACTACGGCCAATGTCCAGTCCAAATACACAGTCCCAACAGGGTGATGTGTGACAACTTGTCACCAATTGCTTGCCTGCACAGGTACCGACAGGGGACATCCCCCTTGGAGGGGCATACGAGGGGCAGGCCAGGCACTGCAGGGTCAGGATCAGGGGATGCCAGAAGGAGGCAGGGAAGGTGAGGTGGGTGCAGGAGTGTCACCGGCAACAGCAGTGGAGGTGTCTGACTCAGGGGGGGCCGGCACCACCGCAGGGCCAAGTCCGATGGTGTTGGTGCTGCAACCACTGCAGTGGGCTGGTCAAATGGAGTGGACTGGGTCCCCAATGCAGTGCCCGAGTCAGACGGGGTTGTTGTGGACTCCACCGCAGTGCATGACTCCAAGGGAGTGGAAGGGGGGCAGAAGAGCTGGGCAGGACAGAGGGGGGACACGGTCTCCACACCAGTGGCACATACAGGCAGAGTGTCTGGTTTGGGGGTGGAAGAGCAAGTGGCAGGGGGAGGGCCTGAGCAGTTTGGGGATGCGGTATCGGTGTGTGGGGGAACCTGGGGCAGGGTGTGGCGGTGGAACCTGTGGGGTGGTGGCCTGGGGGATGGAGGTGAGAGACTGGGTGGGTGACTTGCAGGGCGGTGGCGTGGTCTTGCTCTTCTGGGTCCGGGGGGACTTGCGGGTGGGGGGCTCACTCTGCTGCCGCCTGGGGGAGGGTGTCCGGTGGCGAGGGGCACTCCCCTCTCTGTGTGTGGACTTCCTCTTCCCCCGGTATGCTGGGTCAGCGGGATTGGAGGGGAAGAGGCCGAGGTCAGAGAGGAAGAGCTGCTGTGTATGTGGGGTTGCAGGTGAGGCAAGGGAAGGGGTCTTGGAGGGAGAGGATCTTGAGGATGGCGGAGTGACTGTGGTTGCCTGTGTGTGTGTCAGTTCCCCATCCCCTGTGTGTGTGGAATCAGTCCCCTGAGGATGCTTGTGTGCACGTCTTGCCTTGGTTTTGGGTGTGTGTGTGCTGCTCGTGTCTGTGTGTTTGGGTGATTGTGCAGGTGTGCATGTGCTTTGGACAGGTAGGGTGGTAGGAAGTGTGGATGGGGCAGAGGTGGGAGGGGTGAGGGACTGTTGGAGGAGGGACACTGCTGCCATCAGGGAGGAGTCCATGGACCTATTGCTCCTCTGTAGGGCAGACATACCCGTTGAGATGCCCTCCATGAACGACACCAGCTGTGTCAACAGAGTGGTGTGTGCATGGAGGACAGTCAGCATTGCTGTCTGCCCTACATGGAGCTGCCGAAGGAGGTACACAGACTCCTCACTCAGGGCAGCAGGGGACACAGGGGCAGGGGTGCGGTGCCTGGCTTGAAGGAGACACGCTCCCGAGCACGGGAGCCTCCACGGACCTCAGGAATGGGAGCCAATGGGAGGGCGGTGGTGGTGGTGGTGGTGGTGGCGGGGTCAGACAGACTAGCTGGGGTGTTGTGGCTGCTGACACCCGCATCCACAAGGGAGTCATCCTCCGAGCTGCTGTGGTCCCCAGCTGAGGTGGATGGTGCTGAGGACTCCTCGGTGTGGCTCCCCTCGCCCTCCGTGCCACTGGGTCCCTCTGACCACTCGTCGGACGCTGACCCAGTCTGGCTCCGCTGCTCCTCCTGGTCCATGGAGCAGTCCCCTCCTGTGGCTGTGGATGTATCTGCAAACAATTAGGGAAACGGACAAACATCAGTCACCTGCACTGACCGCACACACCACAGTAAGTACAGCACATCACAGAGCAAGCCCTGGCATCTCTAGTAGAACATTGCCAAAAGTCATCACACAGATTAGGAGAAGCCAATTGTCAGTCTGATGGTCAACCATGGAACAGACACCCCTCCTGCCCTTGCACCCATCTGTCTGGTGCCTGTCTGATGGTAAGACCCCAGTGTGGACACATGCACCACCTACACAGTAGTTGGACATTGCTGAGAACACGGTGAAGTATGTGAACATGCCCACGTCACATCTCTTGCCACTGAGTCAGTGCAGGTGTCTGTATAAATGGACGGCCAGAGTCTAAATAGAAATGCATGTGATGCATACCAGCACCAGACCCCATGAAGCACCCATGTCCGGATAGTCAATGCCACAATGGGGTGCATGTTGCACATGTCACTCCCCTGCAGGATCACTCTTAGGAAGTTTAATGCCATTACACAGGCATGCCTGCAAAGTCATACATCACTGTCTCCAGTCACATGGCCATGGCAGCCATCCAACAACAGTCTGCACTGTGTCACAATACTAGGACATGGGGAAGGCAAGTAATGTAACTGACAAGTGCACATGTCCATCCCCCAAAAACCACATCATCTGAACTACTATTTGTCCACGTCATACCAATTGGACATATGGGGGACATGAAACACAACTCTCTGAACATGAGCACCTCACAGTGTGCTGAGAATGAAAAACAGCTGCCTGAAAGTCACAGTGGCATACACCTGTCTGCACAGTCATGTGATCAAACACCTATAAGTCACAGAAGTCTTGTCTCACATGGTCCAATAGCAGATGGCATGCTGACTCCTAACTGATAAACATCACAGGAGTCCCGACAACGTAGTCACAGCACAACGACACAGAGGCAGACACCTGAGGGAACATTTCACTGAGCACAGCATGTCAGCTGATACACGGGAGTGGGAGTACAGAGTGTATTGTATGCCCTGGAGTAGGCATGACTGTCCGGCTCCACCTGCAAGATGGATGAGCCCTGGTCAGTAGGCAGGTGGCTAGGCATGTGTGACACACTTGACATACATACTCCTGAGGCCCAAACATTTTACCCACCCGCAGCATGGGATGTGGCAAATACCCCAGGGACATGTGGTGATTCTGATCTGCAAGTGGATCACATATCAAAGTTACACCCAGACTACATTGCACGACTCAGGCATTGTGTGAGCAATTGACCCACCCATGAAGGCTAACACAATATCACAGGAACAAAAGCTGTCACCCACCTTGAGCAAAGCAAAATGCAAGGACCCTGTACCCGAGTGACACAATTATCCTGAGCCTAAGGAGCACACCGGCCTATCAGATGGGTAGTGGCCATGTCACAATAGAGGGACATGGGTACTGGACAACAAGACTGATGTACTGGGGAAGTTTAACCACGCCACAGGAGGGCACATAGAATGTCAGACAGAGTTCACAGTGCAGTCTTTGACTCACCCCTCCTTGCTGCTGTCTGCCCTTCAGCTGCCCATCCAGCTCCGGGAAGACCACCAGCAGGATCTGGAGCATGTGGGGGTCAGGGTCCGGTGTCCGCCCCTCCTGCGAGGAGGCGACAGCTTCAGCTGGACCCTTGCAATCCTCCGGGTCCAGCCCTGAAGGTCCTGCCACCTCTTCTGGCAGTTGCGGATCCGGCGCTTGTAGACCCCCACGGATCTGACTGCCCGGACGATGGCCAGCCAGATATCCTGCTTCTGATGGGCATCAACCTGTGAGGATGACAAAGTGAAAAGGCCATTACTACACATGCAACATATCCGTCCATCACACAGTTGGAAATACATGTCTCAATCACAGGGGCATATGATGTACACAGGCAGTGCAACGAGGGCTATGGACAGTTTGCCAGCAGTTACTACATGGTATCATTGCATGGGAAGTGAACCTTGTTTGAATGCACTATTACTCCACTGTACCTGTTCAGTGCATGTGACTACACACTTTGGGGGTGAGTACTACTCAGTGAGCATGCTAGCCAGTGGTGTGCACACTGTAAATCCTGCTAGTCAGACAACATGCACAATTAGTAAGGCAGTGGACAGCACACTCACCTGCTCCCCTGGTGTCCCATACAGCTTGCTGTACTGTGGAAGGAGGTTGTCCAGCAGGGCCTGGTTCTCCTCATGGGTGAAGGCTGGGGCTCTCTCCACAGTACGTGCCATTGCAGTAGCCAGAGGATGCAGAGACAGCAGCAGTGTAGTGGCAGATGTCGTCCTGGAGCATGTAGTGCAGGCAAGTGAGCCCTCAGGGGAACAGCCAGCATTATATGTGTGCTGCAGAGGCAGATACTGTGCCATGTGTCCAAAGTGATAGGTCCAAGTCGTATGTATCTTATGAATCTGACCATTCCATGGAATTGCTGCTCCGAGACACGCCCACAGCATCCTTCAAAAATTTCAACTTCATGACACCCATGAATTTGCAACATTGTTGTGGCTGGCCAACTGAATTCACTGCATCAGACTCGTTGAAGCTTCAAAAACGCGCCCGTTGCCATGCCAGGCCCCAGCCAATGCGTGCACACCGATCGGTCCATTGCTGTACAACGCGTACCCGCTCACATTCAATGCAATGGTCCGTGCGGGCACACCGATCGGACCATTGCTGTACAACGCGTACCCGCTCACATTCAATGCAATGGTCCGTGCGGGCACACCGATCGGACCATTGCTCTACAACGCGTACCAGGCATACAACGCGTACACGCTCACATTCAATGCAATGGGCCGGCCGGGCACACCGATCGGTCCATTGCTGTACAACGCGTACCAGGCATACAACGCGTACCCGCTCACATTCAATGCAATGGTCCGTGCGGGCACACCGATCGGACCATTGCTGTACAACGCGTACCCGCTCACATTCAATGCAATGGTCCGTGCGGGCACACCGATCGGACCATTGCTCTACAACGCATACCAGGCATACAACGCGTACACGCTCACATTCAATGCAATGGGCCGGCCGGGCACACCGATCGGTCCATTGCTGTACAACGCGTACCAGGCATACAACGCGTACCCGCTCATATTCAATGCAATGGTCCGTGCGGGCACACCGATCGGACTATTGCTGTACAACGCGTACCCGCTCACATTCAATGCAATGGTCCGTGCGGGCACACCGATCGGACCATTGCTCTACAACGCGTACCAGGCATACAACGCGTACACGCTCACATTCAATGCAATGGGCGGCCGGGCACACCGATCGGTCCATTGCTGTACAACGCGTACCAGGCATACAACGCGTACCCGCTCACATTCAATGCAATGGTCCGTGCTGGCACACCGATCGGACCATTGCTGTACAACGCGTACCCGCTCACATTCCATGCAATGGGCCGGCCGGGCACACCGATCGAACCATTGCTGTACAACGCGTACCAGGCATACAACGCGTACACGCTCACATTCAATGCAATGGGCCGACCGGGCACACCGATCGGACCATTGCTCTACAATGCGTACCAGGCATACAACGCGTACCCGCTCACATTCAATGCAATGGGCCGGCCGGGCACACCGATCGGTCCATTGCTGTACAACGCGTACCAGGACAGGTCACATGCATATGTCACCATGCTGGCACTGGTGAACCTATGCCAGCCACATTTACTTTCCAGGGACTCTGGGGCACACCTACAACACCACACCCAGTCCACACTGTCTATGAGGCATGTGTGGCAGCATAACCTTATCTGTGTATGGGGGTGAACATGTGGATTTTGGGGTGGCACTTGGGGGCAGACACACCCAGGCTGTGCACGTGTTAATGGGGACAGGGTCCTTTGTGTGTTGTGCACATGACCACTGTGGTGTGCAACTTTTCATTTCTGAGCATGTGTCATGGTCACATTTCCAGGTTGTGTATGTGTATGACATGTCACATACCCCCAGGCTCACATGTGGGAAGGCATGTACGTCACAGGGTGGCCCATTCCAACAATAGTGATGTCCCTCTACAGTCTGTGTGCATGTTGTGTATCACATGTCTCTGACTCCATGTGCACAATGGGAGACAGTCTCCACATCCACGTGGTTTGTGCATGAACTTTGATGGTGTGTGTGTGTGTGTCACAGACGTCCAGGTCTGTCCTGCAGAGGCTACAGGGGCCACCACCTGTGGGTGTCATGTTTGTTTTTCTGACGTGTATATGATACGCCATGTCATGCCAGTGTCCATGTGGCAAGACAGGCTCCCTGGGAATCTACCTGTCAATGAGCTGTGATGCCTGTGGAGCATCTGTCCAGACATGTCACTGTGGTATGTGTGTGGAACGTGAGAGCAGTTAATGTGTACTGTGACACAGCCTAATGGTGTCCCATAGCACACCCTGGAACCAGTTGTCAACACTTGTTGAACAGAGAGATGTTAGATGATGTCCATGTAGGTGCCATATATGTCCAAACGGGACGACACACACATCAAGTACTTGTGTATGTTGATGATGTGTCATGTGAAATTGAGTATGGTGAACGGCACATTGGTGGGGTGACTGACAATCTTGCTTTCTTCACCTATGCACTGCAGGGCTCCTGCTGTCCATCGACCATTCCCAGACCTGGCAACGATGGTGGAATGTGACAGCATCCGACGGTACCGCTTCACCAGGCAGCTGATTGAGGATTTGGCAGTGCGGTTGGCCCCACATTTGCAGCCTGGCCGGCCGTATCCTACAGCGCTGACCCCCAAGGTGAAGGTGATGGCAGCCCTACACTTCTTTGCCACCGGTACCTTTCAACACACTGTGGCAACTACTGGTGGGATGTCACAGACTATGTTCAGCCGTGTGCTACGCGATGTTTTGGGGGCAATGTTGAGATACCTCAACCAGTACATCTATTTCCCAACACGTCAACGACTCACTGACGTCAAGAGTGACTTCTATGCCCTGGGGAGGATGCCACATGTAATTGGCTCCATTGATGGGACACATGTGTCTTTGATACCACCACAGGCACATGAGCAGGCATACCGCAACCGTAAACATTACCATTCGATCAATGCTCTGGTGGTATGTCTTGCAGATATGACCATCTCACATGTGTGTGCCCGTTTCCCTGGTTCTGCACACGATGCCTACGTGATGAGGAGTAGTCGCATCCCGAGGATGATGTCACAGATGCCGAACCAGCGTGCCTGGCTTGTTGGTGTGTACTGACTTTGTACCATTGTGTGTGTTCTGCTATGTTGTTTTCCGCACACATTTTCAAATCGGCTAATGTGCAATTGTCTGTCTGTAGGTGACTCGGGATACCCCAACATGCCATGGTTGCTGACACCCCTCAGGAACCCTGTGACACCAGCCCAGATGCGCTACAATGAGGCACATGGTCGGACGAGGAGGGTGATTGGGCGGACCTTTGGTCTCCTGAAGAGCCGCTTCCGCTGCCTGGACAAGACAGGAGGGGCCCTCCCATATGCCCCAGCAAAGGTGTGCAAGATTGTCATCGTCTGCTGCATGCTACACAACCTGGCAGTGCGGAAGGAGTTGCCTCTCATCCTGGATGACGATGACCAACGTCCGCCACCTGTGGAAGATCCTGGCCTGGGTCACGATGCCAGTGAAGATGATGATGATGATGATGGTGATGTCCGCACACAGCTCATCACCAACTTCTTCAGCTGAATGTGAGTCTCCAGAGGGCTGTAATGTCAATGATTTGAGTTTGCATGATATGTGTGTGTGGTGCTCTGGTGCTGTTTAAGTGTGGCCATGTGCTACTTGACTGGATGCGTGCAGCGATGTGTCCTTGCAGGTGGTCTGTACTGCCCAACAGTGTTGACATGCTAACTTGGTTTTGTGTAGTTATCTTGTGACATGTATTAGACATGAGTATTGCCGTTCTGTGCTGTTCTTCAGTGGTTTTGACTGTGTGTCATGTCTGTCCTTCACAGGGTGCTGCTGGAGTTGTCTGATCAACTTGGATCCCCTGAATCCATGATTCAACTTCCAAGGTGGAAGCAGTCGTTTCCCTACAGGTGATGTGCCACACACCCCTGGACTTTCTATCTTCTGCACTTTTTGACTTTGTGGCCACAGCCAGGTTGGATTAGCTTGCATTTGTAGTGGAAACTACATGTTGGAAATGTGTAATAAACCTGTGCTTGACTTTGGGATGTGCGTTGTCTGTAGTCACACATCTGACTGACATTTGCTTACTGCACCTGTTGTCTAGTTGACAGTGACTGTGAATAGGTGGCGTGTCTGTACATTCCACTGTACTTCGTTGCAACATCAGTTTAGGTGATGAGTCTGATGGCCCTGGTGTGTATGTGTTTTGTGGCCCTAGTGGTGTGTCTCCCTCATATGTGTCACGTCGCCATGACTGACATGACAGTGTTGGACTTGCTGTAGCAGTTAGCATGCACAGTGTAATTTAGAAGATCAACATCTACATGACAAAAACCACGTTGGAATCACAACAGAGGCAGATATGGTGTATTGGTGAGTTTATTTACATACAGGTGTGAGGATGGTGCACAGGATGGTGGGTGCTGTACATAGAAATTTGGATCCAAAGTTCCCATGTGAATTGGAAGTCTTGGTAGCTGAAAAGTCCAGAGTAAAGTCCACAGTCATCTGATACATTTGGTCAACTAGAGGTCCCCATGTCATGTGGGAGAGTTGGCTTGGCTTCAACAGGGCGTGCAGTATGCACACAGAGGAAAAGTTCCAGAACAGGTGTTGGCTTCCTGGGGATGTAGATGGCCATCGGCCTCTCAGTTTGGCCTCCTCGGACGGCCCCTCTTCTTGGGGGGGGACCCTCAGGTGCAGGCTGCGGCGGTGCAGGGGACTCTCTGCCAGAGTCCTCCTCCCTCCCTGTGGCATTTGCAGTTGTTTCAGCAGCAGATGTTGTGGGCACACAGGGAGGTGAGGCCATGTTGGTGCTGATCTGGCGGAGGCATGTCAGTATTTTCCTATGCACCGCTGTCAGTTGTTCCAATGTGTCCCACTTGGACTCCATGCCAGACATGTGTGTCTCGACACGTGACATGTGTGTCTCGACACGGGACATGTGGGAGTCCAAGAGGGCATGATGGGCAGCCTGCTGCTGTTGTATGTCCTTGAGGATCCCCACTACCTGGCTGACCTCTCCGGTGCTAGTCTGGTACGCATCCGCGATGCGTGCCAGTTGTGGGTCATCATACAGTCCAGACCCCTCTGCAAGGAGAGACCTATGTCTCCCACTCCTCACACCACCCCTGGCGACACGTGCAGGACCTGCAGTGGCACGCACAGGTGACCGTGGGCCCACTTGGGTGTTGTTCCTGGGCTCGTTGTCAGCAGCTCCAGTTTGGGCCTGGGTCCGTGCGCTGTTGTCATCTGTGGTCCTTGGTGTGTCCGTGTTGGCAGGGGTGGCCTGTGTGTTGGCAGTTGTTGGAGGGGTGGGTGCAGGGGGTGCAGATGTTGGTCCTGCTGGTGCTGCATGATGACTCACACCGGAGGGTCCAGCTGGTTCTTCGCCATCCGAGGAGTGCAGAGGCTGATCCACACCAGTGAGCTCAGTGTTCCCCGGAGCCTGGGACAGGGAGTCCTCCTGGTCTGCTGCTGTGTCCCCATCATCTCCTGTTTTGGGGAGAGACACAGATTGTATGTTATGTTTCTACTGGCATCAATTGTTCAAACACCTGACAGTTGTGATTGTACCTCTGGATGTGGGCCAGGACATTGCATTCTCCTAAATAGTGACAGTCAGTCAGTGATATTGGTGTAGCACATTGTCCTTATCCACTCCCTGTGATGTGAGCATGGTTGTGAGTGGTGTTGATGGGCCAATTGTGGGTGTGACCAATATCTGTGACTACCACTCCCATCATGCTATTGGCTACACTGACTTGACCAACATACACAGGATTCCTTCCTTTGAGTGAGCTTCCCTGTGAGGTGGTGTTCTAGTGGTGGGTAAATATCTGTGAGTGTTTGTTGGTTCTATTTGTGCCACTGCCTTGCTGTATTTGTTGTTAGGTTTGTAGATCTCATGACACAGTTACATGTCACTATGAGATGGCAGGTATTGTGTTTGTCTGACTAGCATTCACATCTTGGGATGAATATCTTTTGGTTGCTGTGTATTTGCTAAGTGTGCATGGTTTGCCTATCCCCTTGACTGTGATGTGTGTGTGTTGTCACACCATATTGTATATATTAGTTGTGTACTCACCAGGCTCTGGGATGCCTGTTAGTCCGTATACGCTCACTGGTGGTAGGATGGCCCGCACCTTCTCCTCCCAGGGCCTGAGGTATACTGGTTTTGCAGGAGGGCCACTGCCGGTGTGCTGGCTGAGGAGGTAGTCCTTTTGAGTAGTTCCCGGACCCTCCTGCGCACATCATACCACCTGTTCTGGATGTCTTCCTTTGTGCGCAAACATGGTGATTGTGCGTTCACCCTGTCGACAATCCTCGCCCACATCTTGGTTTTCTGCGACATGGGGGTCTGTTGTACCAATGTACCAAACAACTGTGGCTCTACCCTGAGTATCTCGTCTACCAGGACTTCCAATTCACAATCTAGGAACTTATGGTTCTTCTTTGGGGGCATGGTGATGGGTGGTGGTGGTGATTGATGTGTGTGTGTGTGTGCAGGTGGGGGTGTGAGTGTAGGTTTAGCTGGGTGTGTGTGAGGGTGCTATTTGTAGGTGTGGTAATGGTGTGTGGTTTGTGTGATGTATGAGCTGTGAGTGTGTCTGTGGTTGCTGTGTGATGGTGTTGTGTGCTGGCAGGTCAGTGGAATTTGCAAAGGATCATGGTAGGGATTTGTGGCCTTTATGTAGGTGGAGTTGGAGGTGTGTCCTTGTTCCATTTTTTTTCCCTCCCTGTATTTATTGGCTTAGTGGTTGCTTGTTTGGCCCTTTTTTTCTAATTTTTCCTTGGTGTTTTTGGTGCATGTACGAGTCGTTCTTGTGTTCGAGTAGGACGCTGCAGTTGTCTGGTGCGATCTTGTCCGACTCGTTCCCGCTGTGTGTCAGCTAGGTTTCATATGCGGCGTACGAGTCGGTCGCGTAGAATTGGGTTACTTCGGCTGGGTTTTGTATGCGTGTCGGTCGTACGGCTTGCGCTCCGGGCGAGTCGGTCATGTTTTGCACGCACAGCATCGTACTACGCGGGTCGGAGTTCGCTGGTACGTTTCGTTCGGTTTCAATCCGAGTGCGTGTCGGTCGGTTCGTTTCGCGTGATTTCCCGGCCGGATGGCTTGTTTCCGTCCGGCTCGGTCGGTCGTTTTTTATTCCGTCCGAGTCTGTCGGATTTCACATTCATTTCATCGTACTACCCGGGTCGTGCGGCGCCGGTCCGAGTCGGTCGGACTAAATTCCTGTACCGAGTCGGTCGGTACGTTTTCCGGCCCGAATCGGAATCGGCCCCATAATTGGGACTTTTTAGGCTTAGGTGTAGGAAATAGATTTGCCCCGCTTACAGACCTGGAGGCGTGTGACTGACTACCCAGTGTAGATTTAAATCCAGAAACACAGGTGGTGGTGGTGAACTCAGGGGACTCCATAGCTCCTAATCGACAATGCTCTACTAGACTAAAACCTAAAGCAGGGGAGCCTGGCTTGCATGTGAAGTTAGCCACCTGCAATTTAGCGGGCATAGCTACGAAACTGGAAAACCCCTTATGGTTACCATTGTGGCAGCATCAGGACCTTTTATGTTTCCAGGAGACGTGGTCCAGGGAAGACATTCATGTAGACGGTTACTGTTCGTACCAAACTATTGCCGTACCGTCTGAAGCAGGAAGAGCCAAAGGAGGTCTCCTAACCTTAATTTCGAATACATTATCAATTAAGGTAGTAAAAAAATCTTCCCCCTAGCCCACAATTCCATTTTTTATTGATTGAGGATGATATATACCAGGACTGGCTTTTAATACATTTTTATAATAATAATTTTACTGACCCACAATCAGTGATAGGTGCCATAGAATCCGAACTGACCAAACTCATGCAAACCCAGAGGAAGAAAGTGGTTAACTTAGTATGGGTAGGAAACTTTAACACGCAGCCATGTAAACATAAGCTAAATAAAATGTGTGGCCTTGTTGATAATCAGGGTGAGCCAATTCACCATTTTGAACATCATGATTACGGGAACAGTCTAAATAGGTTTATCTGTGTGAGGGATCTGGAAATTTGTAATCGGACAGACCCAGATACAGGGGATCACGATAAGAGCTTTATTCGTAGCGACTATGTGTCGACTATTGATATTGTAATAACATCATCTTCTATTAAGTAAAGGATTGATCACATTGATACTCAATTTTCCTCATATAGTGATCATGCCATTATTTTCATTACAATGATACTTGGAGTTCCAAAAAAACATATAACGTTAAAAATGGAGAAACCAATATTGGGAAGAAAAATGGCTTCAAATTAAAATGGGCACAAGTAAATAAAACAGAGGTACTTTCACAAATTGTGACAGAGAACTTGGGGTTGGTTTTAAAATGTCTGGATACAGATGATAATTGAGAATTAGCTGCTATTAATTTTACGAACCTCTTAGAGAAGATTAAAATGGCCTTAACTTGCCCTAATCCACAAGCTAACTCAGCCCCAAAGCGTTGGTTTGATCAGGAATGCTCCAAAGCAGCTAAAAACATACACATTGCACTTAAAGAACACCCTAGGGATAGAGACCTGATTAAGTTTCTCCGGAAGACATACTCAGTGGCTAGGAAAACAAGAGAACAGGCATTAAGAGAGGAAGCTTGGGAGAGTCTGGAGAAGGCAGCAACTTTAAACAACAGCAAAGATTTTTGGGGGACGATTAACGCAGCCTTCTTTAAAAATAATACTGATCCTTCCCTAGATTCACATCTTAACGAAGACACATGGGTGGCTCACTTCGAACAGATTTTTACTACCTGCAATACATCTTCCACTGTCTGCGGGCCTACTGACTCGTTGCAGCCAGATCAACTGATATTCTCAGTTGAGGAGACAAAATTGGCCCTGAGTAAGTGTACTAGGGATAAGGCACCGGGCCCAGAAGAAGTGCCTATCGATCTCTTTCTTGATTACCAAGATCTATGGGCCCCTTTACTGACAAAAATCTTTAATGGCATAGTAAAAACTAATCCACTAGATTCCTGGAAGACCAGTGTTATTGTTCCCATCCATAGAAAGGGCCCTAAGGATAACCCCCAGAATTATAGGCCGATTTCATTATTAGACCGCACGTCATAACTCATGGGGCATCTACTATTAAATAGGTTGGAAGAGTGGGCAGCCGAAAAGAATATTCTCATGCAATCACAGTATGGCTTTCAGTCTGGTAGGGGCACCATAGATCAGTGCCTCAATCTATCATTAATTACTGGAAAATATACTAGAGCAAAGTCTTGCCAGATTTTTATGGCATTTATGGATTTAAGCCAGGCGTTTGATTCTGTCATTCATTCAAAACTTTGGGAATTAATGGAGCTGTTAGGGGTGGACTCGACAATAATCTGCTTCATCCGACAAATGTACTCCAATGTCACTGCTCGTGTCAGATACGGGAAAGAGGGAGAGTTGACATGCCCATTTAAGATAGAAAGGGGAGTTAGGCAGGGCTGTGTCCTCGCCCCTTTCTTATTTTCTGTATACACAAATGGAGTTGAAGCAGCTCTTCTAGGAGTAACCCCAGACGTTCCTAAATTTGGCCCCACTCCCATACCTATTTTAGCATGCGCCGATAATGCAGTTTTAATGGCAAGAACAGGGCTGGCCCTTCAACGGCTAATAACGGCCTATGTCACATTCATGTCTTCTCTGGACTTGAAGGTAAACGAAACAAAGTCCTTTGTCCTTGTTACAGGGACTTCATCCTCAAAAAGATCCCTCAACTTTACAATAGGCCCACAGAAACTGGAGATTATAGATTTGTTTCCATATTTAGGGGTTCATTTCGACAAAGAACAGAAATGGGTACCTATGGTGAATAACAGAGCGATAGTAATGGAGCGGGGTATGTCAGCAATCCGAACCTTTGCAAAAAGATTAGGGCCTAAACCTTTATCAACAATAAGGAAAATATACCAAGCGAAGATAGTTCTAGCAGCAACTTACGGGGCAGGGGTATGGGGAACGGCTACGGCAACCCAACTCCAATCCTTGGAGGATAGATTTTATAAGAAGCTGTATGCCGTCCCTATTTCATATTCTAATTACAACTATCATCATGAACTAGAAATCCCGTACCTGATCGACAACATTAAGATCGCCCCGGTACTCCTGTGGCACTCGATCTGGTGCAGGGACACAGTGAACCTGACTCAAGTCATAATTAAAAATTGTATAAACCTAGACAATACTTGTAAAATTCCCTGGCTTTGGTATGTAAGATCATTACTGTTGACACAAGGATTGGAAAAACTTTTTGTTAACCCAAACTTGTGCAATACGATAACAAAGGGAAAATTGAGGTCTATACTCTTAGAAAAATTGATGTATGAGCGCCAAAGTGCAAATTGTTCTAAGGTCACTGTGATGTTGTATCATACCTCTCCAGGAATATCATCTGGGGGTTTCTCATATTTAGACCATATAAGAAACTCGCAGTACAGATTTATCTTGCTTAGATTCCGGTTGAACCTAATACCACTCATGCTGGGTTTTCCTACGAAGAGATTTAGACATACTGGGGCCGATTCCGATCTCGGTCGGAGGCGCACCCAATACTATTCGGTCGGGAAAAAGCCATGCGAAAGCCAGTTTCCTGACCGATCCGTACAGCACACCGAACGAGCAAGTACGATGCGCACAACAGCAAAAATTCCGGCCGAGCCGTACTCACCCAAACCAGGTCCTGTTCTCCGACCGAGGCGAATCCGGAAACGCCGAATCGAGTCGCACGGAAGGGAAAATGCAGCCCCGTCCGGCCGGACAAGTACGATGCGCTTTCCGTACGCGCCGAACCCGTCGCTACGCACGGCACGTCAAAGCATCCGGGAGAGGCGCACATAAGCTCCGAATCGCGCCACAACACGATCCACGGCTACGAGACGAACACAGCACAGACGAGGACGACGCGAAGCGACGAGGACGAAGCGAAGCGACGAGGACGAAGCCAAGCGACGAGGACGACGCGAAGCAACGAGAAGGACGAACGACACGAACCAACCATGAATCCCTTCGTCCCGATCATACCAATATTCTACATCTACTACCGGAACAGGCACGGACGCGTACGGCGCAGAAGGTAAGTCAGACACCAACCACAAAACACATACAACACGTACACGACACATCACACACATACACTGGGAATCTGAATATACTTGCAACAGCAGCACCATAGGGGCGGGATGCCCATCACCAATGCCACATATGCACACAGGGGCCTGAATGCGCGCCACCACCCCAACCCAGGGGGGCTGGATGCCTACCACTACTACCACCCTTAGCCAGGGGGCAGGATGCCTACCACTACTACCACCCTTAGCCAGGGGGCAGGATGCCCACCACTACTACCACCCTCACCCAGGGGGGCAGGATGCCCACCACTACTACCACCCTTAGCCAGGGGGCTGGATGCCTACCACTACTACCACCCTCACCCAGGGGGGCAGGATGCCCACCACTACTACCACCCTCACCCAGGGGGGCAGGATGCCCACCACTACTACCACCCTTAGCCAGGGGGCAGGATGCCCACCACTACTACCACCCTCACCCAGGGGGGCAGGATGCCCACCACTACTACCACCCTTAGCCAGGGGGCAGGATGCCCACCACTACTACCACCCTCACCCAGGGGGCAGGATGCCCACCACTACTACCACCCTTAGCCAGGGGGCAGGATGCCCACCACTACTACCACCCTCACCCAGGGGGGCAGGATGCCCACCACTACTACCACCCTCACCCAGGGGGGCAGGATGCCCACCACTACTACCACCCTTAGCCAGGGGGCAGGATGCCTACCACTACTACCACCCTTAGCCAGGGAAGCAGGATGCCTACCACTACTACCACCCTTAGCCAGGGGGGCAGGATGCCCACCACTACTACCACCCTCACCCAGGGGGGCAGGATGCCCACCACTACTACCACCCTTAGCCAGGGGGCTGGATGCCTACCACTACTACCACCCTTAGCCAGGGGGCAGGATGCCCACCACTACTACCACCCTCACCCAGGGGGGCAGGATGCCCACCACTACTACCACCCTCACCCAGGGGGGCAGGATGCCCACCACTACTACCACCCTTAGCCAGGGGGCAGGATGCCCACCACTACTACCACCCTCACCCAGGGGGGCAGGATGCCCACCACTACTACCACCCTTAGCCAGGGGGCTGGATGCCTACCACTACTACCACCCTTAGCCAGGGGGCAGGATGCCCACCACTACTACCACCCTCACCCAGGGGGGCAGGATGCCTACCACTACCACCACCCTCACCCAGGGGGGCAGGATGCCCACCACTACTACCACCCTTAGCCAGGGGGCAGGATGCCCACCACTACTACCACCCTTAGCCAGGGGGCAGGATGCCCACCAATACTACCACCCTCACCCAGGGGGGCAGGATGCCCACCACTACTACCACCCTTAGCCAGGGGGGCTGGATGCCTACCACTACTACCACCCTTAGCCAGGGGGCAGGATGCCCACCACTACTACCACCCTCACCCAGGGGGGCAGGATGCCTACCACTACCACCACCCTCACCCAGGGGGGCAGGATGCCCACCACTACTACCACCCTTAGCCAGGGGGCAGGATGCCCACCACTACTACCACCCTCACCCAGGGGGGCAGGATGCCTACCACTACCACCACCCTCACCCAGGGGGGCAGGATGCCCACCACTACTACCACCCTTAGCCAGGGGGCTGGATGCCTACCACTACTACCACCCCCACTCATAGGATGGACAATGCATGACACAACAAGCACACCACAACCTAGGGAATGCAAGATTAAGACATCCCCCCACCACCATGACAAGCGTGTGAGCAGGCTGTGTCAAATGCCTACAACACCGAACATGACATTGAACATACAATGTGACCCCCTAGCACATGTGCCACACATATATGTGTGTGGCACCCACAATGCAAGCAGCCCATGACCATTGTGGCAATGGGGCCTAAACCCCCATCATCACAGTGACCAAAAGGCAAGTGTGGGGTCCATAGCTGAAGCACATTTTGACCATTGTGGCAATGGGGTCTAAACCCCCATCATCACAGTGACCAAAAGGCAAGTGTGGGGTCCATAGCTGAAGCACATTTTGAACCATTGTGGCAATGGGGCCTAAACCCCCATCATCACAGTGACCAAAAGGCAAGTGTGGGGTCCATAGCTGAAGCACATTTTGACCATTGTGGCAATGGGGTCTAAACCCCCATCATCACAGTGACCAAAAGGCAAGTGTGGGGTCCATAGCTGAAGCACATTTTGACCATTGTGGCAATGGGGTCTAAACCCCCATCATCACAGTGACCAAAAGGCAAGTGTGGGGTCCATAGCTGAAGCACATTTTGACCATTGTGGCAATGGGGTCCAAACCCCCATCATCACAGTGACCAAAAGGTAAGTGTGGGGTCCATAGCTGAAGCACATTTTGACCATTGTGGCAATGGGGTCTAAACCCCCATCATCACAGTGACCAAAAGGTAAGTGTGGGGTCCATAGCTGAAGCACATTTTGACCATTGTGGCAATGGGGTCTAAACCCCCATCATCACAGTGACCAAAAGGTAAGTGTGGGGTCCATAGCTGAAGCACATTTTGAACATTGTGGCAATGGGGTCTACACCCTCATCATCACAGTGACCAAAAGGTAATTGTTGACAAAGAAAGAGCTGCAACTGCCAAACTGCATGGATCATTCCTGGTCACAGAACCAAAAACTCATCTGTGGCAAAGTAGTGTATGTGTCCCATTGCAACATAAATTGGGGGAGCCAAATACTGCAGTGCAAATGAAACATTCCTTTGGCCATGTGCAGACAAACAACACCCATGGGGGCTGAGACCGTCAACAGTCATCAATGACACAATGACAGAAGTGACCATCAGAATGCAGAACCACATATTTGCACCAATGGGCACACAAATGCAGATACCCTGTGGAGACAGCAGATGTGAGGTGAACAGATACCATACCATGGCAGCAATGGGACACACAAACCATGATCACTGTGCTGACCGATGACCTAGGAGTCCCAGGGACAGCAGCGGAAACACACCAAACAACATACAGCCAATGGCACACCCAAGATATGCCAATGCAGTGGTGCAGATGCACAAACACAAACAGGCAGACCAACACTGTCATCATACACAGCAGGTGAGGGGTGGGGGTGCCAGTGTCCCCAGGCAACAACACAACACATGAGGAGAGCTGAATACCAATCATACAGATGTGCATACACTGCCACACTAAGGTAACTCATGGATCCAAATCCCCTATGTGGGCAAGCAGGCATTGACAGGTGAGAGGGAGCACAAAACACACATGTCACACAGGCACGTAGGAACAACAACTGACACAGCAAGTCACAGACACACCACAGCACCACCCCCAGGGCCCCCACAATGTGGTGACCCTGGGCTGAATAAAAATACCACTGTGATGACAAAGCTAAATGTCGTTCACACTGTGAACCACAGTCAGGTGTCCTGAGCAACTAACTACCATCACACCTACACAAGCACAAATCAATCAGCATGGCCAGTAAGCCAAGGCCAACATGGAGGCAGGGGACTAGCCGGGCAACAACTCTCATCTGCACACACTCAAGACCACACCCCTCGACCTCCAACAATGTGCAGCAGTGAAGTACACATGCACTGGTGACATTGCACATGCACCCATGACTATTCCAGGGTGGTGGGTGGGAACCAAGGTGTAGAAACACATCACACATGGACACTCAACAAGACTCCTGAATGTCTGACACACTGCACACTACGCTGTACATGGACATGACGGCAATACCACACCGACCAATGGGATCCCAGCCACAGTCACACACCAATGAAGAAGCCAAGGTCACCCACAAAGAACACACATAGACAACAACCAACATTGCAGCCCGGACCCTAAGGAGTGCCAGCAGTCACACACACAACGTGTCACAATCACTGAAAGATAACACAAACTGGAAATCACATGACAGGGGCAAACAACAAGTGCCAAAGGGAAACCTGACTGTGACCCATCTGCGTCAGCACACAAACTCTGCCCTGACAGCAAACACACCTATGGGTGACACCCTGATGACCAGTAATGTGCCATGCACCCACATCACAGAGAACACAGGGAGAAGACTTTGGGGGAACATAGCTCAAGTCAGCAAGCATCACAAACAGGTACAACACTAGGGATCACAGCATGCGCAGATGAATGAAAGTGAACACACAGACATGCACATACAACACACACCTTGGGCGCAGGCAATGTCACACGTGTACACACTGCCATGAGGGGACTCCACTCCTGTGTGAGGAAAGCTGTGCCATATGTTGCCTCAGTAGGGCCCCATCATGTCAGCTGAGCACTTGGTCACACAATCAACAATTAGCACCAAATGAGGGCTCCCATCACATCAGCCTGGTCATGGATGTGCCAACGGAATCATCAGCACAGATCCAACACACTTGTATAGCAATGTTGCACTGACTACACGGATGAGTCCCTCCCCATTGATGCCCAAACCTGCATGTCCACTGGAGATGGCAACACGGTCAGGGAAGTAGACAAATGCAACGATGGCAGGCACAACAGATGTGCAGGGGTGGAAGCCACAGATATGAAATTGCCAATGTAAGTAGGAAACCCATTGCAAAATACTGAACACATGACACCCTCAGATGCTGCTATTGATGACATGGATACACCACATGATAGGACACATTCCCCCTGGACCACATGGGTTCCTGCACAGTAACACTTCATAATCATGAGACCAGATATCACCATCACTGCAGCAAGGGCATGGTTAGCTGCACCAACAACATGTACATCTGAAGCATGAGCACTAGAGAAAAGAAAGTTGCTTTATTCAGCATATGTGTTGTTTGATAACGACGTCCAGAAGAAATTAGAGCAAAGGCCAATGGCCAGTCCATTGTCAAAGTTCAAACAGGGTGACACTGGCAGATGTCACCCTACGCATGCCTGCACAATACCAGGGACAATCCACTAGGAGGGGCAACCGGGGGGCAGGCCAGGCACCGCAGGGACAGGATCAGGGCTCACCAGGGGGAGTCAGGGAAGGGGTGGTGGGTGCTGGAGAGCCACTGACAACTGCAGTGGAGGTGTCTGACATGGTGTGTGCCGGCACAACTGGGGGGCATGACTCAGATGTCGTGGGTGCCGGCACAACTGCAGTGGACCCTGCAGATGGGGTGGACAGGTCCGCCACTGCAGTGCCCAAGTCAGACAGGGCGGTAGTGGACTCCACTGCAGTGCCTACCTCCAGGGGAGGAGAATGGGGAACAGGCAAGGTGGGTTGGACAGAGGGGGAGGACACCCTCACCACATCAGTGGCACAGACAAGCGCAGCGGGGGTGTGGTGCTGGGAGAGCAAGTGGCAGGGGGAGAAGGCCGGAGCATCTTGGGGATGGTATATCTGTGGGTGGGGGAACCTGGGGCAGGGTGTGGTGGGGGCACCTGTGCAGTGGGGGCCTGAGGGATGGAGGACGGAGACCTTGTGCCTGAGCTGCAGGGCGGTGGCGGGGTCTTGCTCTTAGCACTCCGGGGGACTTGCGGGTGGGGGCCTCAGTCCGTCTGCGCCTGGGGGAGGGTGTCCGGGGGCGAGGGGCACTCTGCTCCGTGTGGGTGGGCTTCCTCTTCCCCCGGGATGCTGGAGCAGCTTCATCGGTGGGGAAGAGGCCGAGGTCACAGAGGAAGAGCTGCTGTGACTTTGGGGTTGCAGGTGAGGCAAGGGAGGGTGCTTTGGAGGGAGAGGGAACTGAGGACTGCGCAGTGCATGTGGATGCGTGTGTGTGTTCCAGGGCCCCATCCCCTGTGAGTCTGGCTTCAGTTCCCTGAATGTGCGTGCGTGTGCGTTTTGTCATTGGCGTGTGTGTCAGTGTGCTGGATGTGTGTGTGCTGGTGTGTGCCTGTGCCAGTGTGTGTGTGCCTGGGATGGGTAAGGTGCTGGGGAGTGTGGATGGAGCAGAGGCAGGAGGGGTGAGGGACCGTTTGAGGAGGGACACTGCTGCCGTCAGGGAGGAGTCCATGGACCTATTGCCCCTCTGTAGGTCAGACATGCCCGATGAGATGCCCTCCATGAACGACACCAGCTGAGTCAACAGCGCGGTGTGCGCATGGAGGACACTCAGCATGGCTGTCTGCCCTACATGGAGCTGGCGAAGGAGGTACACAGACTCCTCACTCAGGGCAGCAGGGGACACAGGGGCAGGGGGTGCGGTGCCTGGCCCAAAGGAGACACGCTCCCGGACATGGGAGCCTCCACGGACCTGGGGAATGGGAGCCGATGGGAGGGCGGTGGTGGTGCTGGTGGTGGCGGGGACAGCAACACTAGCTGGGGTGTGGTGGCTGCTGACACCCGCCTCCACAAGGGAGTCATCCTCCGAGTTGCTCTGGTCCTCAGCTGAGGTGGATGCTGCTGAGGACTCCTCGGTGTGGCTCCCCTCGCCCTCCGTGCCACTGGGTCCCTCCAACCACTCCTCGGCTGCTGACCCAGTCTGGCTCTCCGGCTCCTCCTGGTCCGTGGAGCTGTCCCCTTCCGTGGCCGTGGATGTATCTGCAAACAATGGGGAAACAGACAGACATCAGTCACCTGCACATAACGCACACACCACTGTGAGCACAGCACATCACAGAGCAAGCCCTGGCATCATTAGTTGTACATTGCTAAAAGTGCACTAATTGAACAGGAGAAGTCAATTGTCAGTCTGATGCCAAGCATTGCACTCACATCCCACATGGCCTTGCACCCATCTGTCTGGTGTCTGTTGGATTGCAACACCCCAGTGTTGACACATGCACCAAGTACACAGTAGTTGGACAGTGCAGAGGACACGGTGTGGACACATCACAGCTCTTGCCACTGAGTCAGTACAGGTTTACGGATGTAAGGGATGCCCAGAGTCAAATAGGAAATGCATGTGATGCATACCAGCGACAGACACCATGATGCACCCATGTCCTGATAGCCAGCGCCACTATGGTGTGCATGTAGCACATGTCACTCCCCTGCAGGATCACCAATCAGTAGACACATGCCATGGCGGAGGCATGACTGCAAAGTCATACATCACTGTCTCAGTGATGTATGACTTTGCAGCCAGACAACAACACTCTGCACTGTGTCACAATAGTAGGTCATGGGGAATGCAAGTCCTGGAGCTGCACAAGTGCACATGTACATCCCCCCCACAACACATCCTCTTAACCCTCATCTGTCCAGGTCATACCTATTGGACATATGGGAGACCTGTGACACTACCCTCTGAACCTGAGCCCCTCACACTCTGCTGTGCATGGGGAACAGCTGCCTGAACTTCACATTTACATGCCCCAGTCTGCATGGGCAGCTGATCAGACACCTATGTGTCACACAAGTATCGTCTCCTATGGTCACATCTCCAGTGGCATGCTGAGCCCCTACCAAGAAACTCCACAGCAGTCCTGGCGACTAATCCACAGCACACTGACACAGAGGCAGACACCTGAGGGGTCAAATCACTGTGCACAATGTGTCCTCTGATACACGGGAGTGGGAGTACAGAGTGTATTGTATGGCCTGGAGTAGGCATGACTGTCCAGCCCCACATGAATGAGGGATGAGCCCTGGACTGTAGGCAGCTGGCTAAGTATGTGTGACACACGTCATATACATACTCCTGGGGCCCAAACATTGTTCCCACCCGCAGCATGGGTGTGTGCCAGGTACCCCAGCCACATGTGGTGGATCAGCTCAGCAATTGGACCACAGATCAAAGTAACACGCTGAATACATGTCAGAATACAGGCATCGTGTAAGCAATGGACCCACCCATGATGCCCACCACAGAGTCAGGGAAACAGATGCTGTCTCCCACCTTGAGTCAAGCAAACTGCAAGGACACAGTCCTAAGTGACAGAATTCCCTGCATGTAAGGGCCACACCTGGGTATCAGATGAGGAGTGGGCAGTGCACAATAGAGGGACATGGCTCCTGGACAACATGACTGCTGTACTGTGGCAGTTCAACCTGGCCCGAGGAGGGCACATAGCATGTTAGACAGAGTACACAGTGCAGTCTTTGACTCACCCCCTCCTTGCTGCTCTCTGGCCTTCAGAGTGCCCATCCAGGTCTGGAAAGACCACCGCCAGGATCCTGAGCATGTGGGGGGTCAGGGTCCGTGTTCCGCCCCTCCTGCGAGGAGGCGACAGCTTCAGCTGGACCCGTGCAATCCTCCGGGTCCAGCCCCGAAGGTCCTGCCACCTCTTTTGGCAGTTGCGGATCCGGCGCTTGTAGACCCCCACGGACCGGACAGCCCGGACGATGTCCTTCCAGATCTCATGCTTCCGATGGGCAGAAGCCTGTCAGGATGACAAAGTGATAAGGCCATTACTACACATGCAACATATCCGTGCATGACACAGTTGCATATACATGTCGCAATCACAGGGGCACATGGTGTACCCAGGCAGTGCACGGCTGCCCATGGACAGTTTTCCAGAAGTCACTACATGGTATCATTGCATGGGGAGTAAAACCCTGTTCAGAAGCACTGTCACTGCACCATACCTGTCCAGTGCAAGTCACTACACACTATGGGGGGTGACAACTACTCAGTGAGCCTGCTAGCCAGTGGTGTGCTGACTCTCAGCCTTGCTAGTCAGACAAAATGCACATTCAGAAAGGCAGTGCACAGAACACTCACCTGCTCCCCTGGTGTCCCATACAGCTTGCTGTACTGTGGAAGTAGGCTGTCCAGCAGGGCCTGGTTCTCTTCAAGGCTGAAGGCTGGGGCTCTCTCCACAGTACGTGCCATTGCAGGGTCCAGAGGGGCAGAGACAGCAGCAGTGCAGTGGCAGATGTCGTCCTGGAGCATGTAGTGCAGGCAAGTGGGCTCTCAGGGGAACATGCAGCAATATATATGTGCTGGAGAGGCAGATACTGTCCCTTGTGTCCAAAGTGATAGGTCCAAGTCGTTTGCATCTTCTGAATCTGGCCAATCCATGGAATAGCAGCACCAAAACACGCCCACAGCATCCTTCAAAATTTCAACTTCATGACATACATGATTTTGCAACATTGTTGTGGGTGACCAACTGATTTTCCAGCAACCGACTCGTTCGAATATTCGAAAACGCGTCCGTTGCCAGGCAAGCCCATTGTCAATGGGTGCGCACCGATCGGTCCATTGAGGTACAACGCGCACAGGGGTACAACGCGTACCCGCACACATTGAATGCAATGGGCCGGCCGGAGGCACCGATCGGTCCATTGCTGTTCAACGCGCACAGGGGTACAACGCGTACCCGCACACATTGAATGCAATGGGCCGGCCGGAGGCACCGATCGATCCATTGCTGTTCAACGCGCACAGGGGTACAACGCGTACCCGCACACATTGAATGCAATGGGCCGGCCGGAGGCACCGATCGGTCCATTGCTGTTCAACGCGCACAGGGGTACAACGCTGTACCCGCACACATTGAATGCAATGGGCCGGCCGGAGGCACCGATCGGTTCATTGCAGTACAACGCGCACAGGGGTACAACGCGTACCCGCACACATTGAATGCAATGGGCCGGCCGGAGGCACCGATCGGTCCATTGCTGTTCAACGCGCACAGGGGTACAACGCGTACCCGCACACATTGAATGCAATGGGCCGGCCGGAGGCACCGATCGGTCCATTGCAGTACAACGCGCACAGGGGTACAACGCGTACCCGCACACATTGAATGCAATGGGCCGGCCGGAGGCACCGATCGGTCCATTGCAGTACAACGCGCACAGGGGTACAACGCGTACCCGCACACATTGAAAGCAATGGGCCGGCCGGAGGCACCGATCGGTCCATTGCAGTACAACGCGCACAGGGGTACAACGCGTACCCGCACACATTGAATGCAATGGGCCGGCCGGAGGCACCGATCGGTCCATTGCAGTACAACGCGCACAGGGGTACAACGCGTACCCGCACACATTGAAAGCAATGGGCCGGCCGGAGGCACCGATCGGTCCATTGCTGTTCAACGCATCACTGTACATGTGACTGGCATATGTCAGCATGCCTGTCTCAGATGGACATATGCCAGCCACAGATAGCTCCCAGGGAGTGAGGGGCACACCTACATCACGACAGCCTGTCCAAACCTTATCATAAGGCATGTAAGGCTGCATTTCCTATTGTGTGTATGTTGGTGTACATGTTGTCCTGTGGGTGTCACCTGTGGGCAGCCACCCCCAGGCTGTGCACGTGTTAATGGGGACAGGATCCTGGGTGTTACGTGTACGTGACCACTGTGATGTGCAACTGTTCATATCTGTGCATGTGCCATGGTCACATTTCACAGTGGTGTTTGTGTATGTCATGTCACATACCCCGTGAGTCCCATGTGGGACGGTATGTTTGAGCCAGGGTGTCCCAGTGGCACAATAGTGATGGCCCTCCACAGTCTTTGTGCATGTAGTGTTTACAATGTCTCTGATTTCATGTGCACAATGGGAGACAGTCTCCACATCCACGTTGTGTGTGCATGGACTCTGATGTTGTGCGTGTGTGTCACAGACGTCCATGGCTCTCCTGCCATGGCAAGTGTGGCCACTACCTGTGGGGGTCATGTTTGTTTTGTTGTGGTGTACACATGATACTCCAGGTGATGCCAGTGTCCATGTGGCATTACAGGGTCCCTGGGAATGTGCCTGTCGTTGAGCTGTGGTGCCTGGGGCACATCTGTCCTCACATGTCACTGGGGGGTGACTGTGACACAGCATCATGATATCCAATGGGCCAACCTGGGACAAATTGATGCCACCTTTAGGACCGTGTTGACAGATGTTGGCCATGTATGTACCATACATGTCGTTCCGGTACTGCACACTTCATGTAGTTGTGCCTCATGATGATGTATGTTGGGATCTTGAGTGTGTTCAATGCCGCATATGTGGGGTGACTGACGATCTTGCTTACTTCTCCTCTGCACTGCAGGGCTCCTGCTGTCCATCGGCCATTCCCAGACCTGGCAACGATGGTGGAACGGGACAGCATCCGACGGTACCGCTTCACCAGGCAGCTGATTGAGGATTTGGCAGTGCAGTTGTCCCCACATTTGCAGCCTGGCCGGCCGTATCCTACAGCGCTGACCCCCAAGGTGAAGGTGATGGCAGCCCTACACTTCTTTGCCACCGGTACCTTCCAACATACTGTGGCGTCTGCTGGTGGGATGTCACAGACCATGTTCAGCCGTGTGCTCCGCGATGTTTTGGCGGCAATGTTGCTCTTCCTGAACCGGTACATCTATTTCCCTAGACTGCGACGACTCACTGACGTGAAGAGTGACTTTTATGCCCTGGGGAGGATGCCGCATGTCATTGGCTCCATTGATGGGACACATGTGGCTTTGGTACCACCACAGGCCCAGGAGCAGGCCTACAGGAACCGCAAGCACTACCACTCGGTCAATGCACTGGTGGTGTGTCTTGCAGACATGACCATCACACACGTGTGTGCCCGTTTCCCTGGTTCAGCACACGATGCCTTTGTGATGAGGAGTAGTCGCATCCCCAGGTTGATGGCACAGATGCAGAACCAGCGTGCCTGGCTTGTCGGTGTGTACTGACTTTGTGCCATTGTGTGTGATCTGATCTGTAGTATTCCGCCCACTTTTCCAAGTCAGCTGATGTGCACTTGTCTGTCCGTAGGTGACTCGGGATACCCCAACATGCCGTGGTTGCTGACACCCCTCAGGAACCCTGTGACACCTGCCCAGATGCGCTACAATGAGGCACATGGTCGGACCAGGAGAGTGATTGAGCGGACCTTTGGTCTCCTGAAGAGCCGCTTCCGCTGCCTGGACAAGACCGGAGGGTCCCTCCCATATGCCCCTGCGAAAGTGTGCAAGATTATCATCGTCTGCTGCATGCTCCACAACCTGGCAGTGCGGAAGGAGTTGCCTCTCATCCAGGATGACGATGACCAACATCCGCCACCTGTGGAGGATCCTGGCCTGGACCACGATGCCAGTGACGATGATGATGATGATGGTGATGGTGATGTCCGCACACAGCTCATCACCAACTTCTTTAGCTGAATGTGAGTATCCTGAGGTGTCATGTGAATGATGTGAGTTGGCATGATGTGTGGGTGGTGCTCTGGTGCTGTTGGAGTGTGTCCATGGGCTACTTGACAGGATGTGTGTTGCGATGTGTGGTGACAGGTGGGCTGTACTCCCCAACAGTGTTGACATGCTAACTTGGTTCTGGGTGGGTATCTTGTAACATGTATTGTGCATGAGTTTTGCTGTTCTGTCCTGTACTGCATTGCTTTTGACTGTGTGTCATTTCTGTCCTTCACAGGGTACTTTCAGATTCGTTTGGTCAACTGTGTCCACCGACGACGTGATTGCACATCCAGGCTGGTAGCTGTTGTGTCCCTACAGGTGATGTGCGCCACACCCATGGACTTCCTTCTGTCTACAGTTGTTGACTGTGTGCCCGCTACCAGGTGGGGTTACCTTGCATCTGTAGTGGTTACGGCATGTTGCTACTGTGTAATAAACCTGTGCTTCACTTAGTGATGTGCGTTGTCTGTGGTCACACATTTGACTGCCATTTGCTTACTGCACCTGTGGGCTACTTGACTACAACTGGGAATGGGTGTGGTGTCTGTGCATTGCACCGTCTTCCCTGGCAACATCAGTGTAGGCAATGAGTCAGATGGCCTAGGTGTGTATGTGTTGTGTAGCCCTGGTGGTGTGTCTCCCTCATATGTGTCACGTTGCCTGTACTCACATGCCTGTGTTGTCCTTGCTGTTGCAGTTCGCATACACAGTGTAATTTTGTTGTTCATCATCCCCATAACAGCACCCACGTTGGAATCACGACAGAGGCAAGTATGGTGTATTATTGTGTTTATTGTGATACATCTGTGATAATAGTGCATAGGATGGATTGTGCTGTACATGAATCTTGCAATCCCAAGTTCCTAGATGAATAGAAAGTCCAGGTAGACAGGATCCCCAGTATCGGGGCCACAGTTGTCTGACACATTGTTCCAACTTGTACTCCCCATGCAATGTGTGGGAGTAGTGTTGCCATCAACAGGGTGAACAGTCTGTGCACAAAGGCGAAAATCCAGAACAGGTTCAGGCTTCCTGGGAGTTGCGCTTGGCCATCAGCCTCTCACTTTCCCCTCCTCGGACGACCCCTCTTCTTGGGGGGGGCCCTCAAGTGCAGGCTGCTGCGGTGCAGGGGACTCTCCGCCAGAGTCCTCCTCCCTCCCTGTGGCAGTTGCAGTTTGTTCGGTGCCAGATGTTGTTGGCACACAGGGAGGTGTGGACTGGTTGCTGTTCATCTGGCGGAGGCATTGTAAAATGTCCCTGTGCACCGCCGTCATCTCATGTAGTACATCCCACTTGGACTCCACGCGGGTCATGTGGGAGTCCACACGTGACATGTGTGACTCCACGTGGGACATGTGGGAGTCCAAGCGGGCATGATGGGCAGCCTGCTGCTGTTTGATGTCTCTGAGGAGCCCCACTACCTGGCTGAGCTCTCCGGTGCTGGACTGGTACGCATCAGCTATGCGTACCAGTTGTGGGTCTTCATGCACACCAGCAACGTCTGCAAGCAGCGACCTCTGTCTCCCACCCCTCCCACCACCCCTGCTGACATGTGCAGTGTGTGCAGTTGCACGCACAGATAACCCTGGTCCACCTTGGGGGTTGGTGGTGGTGGTGGTGTCCATGGCCCCAGGTTGGTCCAGGGTCACTGCGCTGGTGTTGTTCCTTATTCTGTCCATGTCGGCAGGGATGGTATTCGTGGTGACAGTCGTTGGAGGGGTGGGTGCAGGGGGTGCAGCTGGTGGACCTGCTGGTGCTGCAGCTGGTGGTCCTGCTGGTGCAGCATGTTGACTTGCACCGGATGTGCCAGGTTGTTCTTCATCGTCCGAGGAGGACAGAGGCTGTACGACGCCAGTGAGCTCGGCATCCTCTTGAGCCTGGGACTGGGACTCCTCAGCGTCTGCTGCTGTGTCCCTATCATCACCTGTTTTTGGGAGACACAAACAATGTATGTCATGTTTCTGCAGGCATCAGTGGTTGACACACCTGACAGTTGTGACTGTGCCTCGGGGTGCGGGCCTGTACATTGTATTGTCCTAAGTCGTCACAGTCAGGGGTTGATATTGGTGTGGCACATTGTCCTGCATTATTTGGGCATTTCTATGTATTCTCTGGGGTGTGAACATGGTCTGCATTGATTGTGTTTGGTTGACAGCCAGACCTCTCCCTTCACCCACCCACCCAGTCAGTTATCCCACCATGGAACGTGCTTGCATTGCAGGGAGTGTAAGTTGTCTCTCAGGATGTCAGTCAGTGGTGTCCTGCTGTTTGTTGGTGCACAGTTGCCAGCAGGGCCTTGTGCTCCCCACAGCAGTAGCCAGTGTCAGCCATCTTGTGAGTCCTTCTCCACTCCCTGTGATGTGAGCATGGTTCAGGGTGGTGTTGATGGGCCAGTTGTGAGGCTGAGCAATGTCTGTGACTACGACTCCCATCATGCTATTGCCTCCACCCCCTTCCCAGCATGCCCATGCTTCCTTCCTTTTGACTCTGCTTCCCTGTGGGGTGGGGTGGCTGTGCTGACAGGATGGCTGGGAGTGTTGTCCTGGCAGTTGTTTGGCTAAGAGTCCCAAGAGTGTCCCTGTGCTTCACACAACATAACCCAGGGTGGTGGTGCTTTGTGGGATCTTGTGTTAGGATGGAGGGCATTGCATTCTACCAGGTGGGTACTGTGGAGTTTGTGTTGGGGGGTGTGAGGGGAGGTGCTGGTGACTATGGTCAGTGCTGCAAGTCCCCCTTCCCACCCACCCAGCCAGCCAGATATCCCACCATGGAACGTGCTTGCATTGCAGGGAGTGTAAGTTGTCTCTCAGGATGTCAGTCAGTGGTGTCCTGCTGTTTGTTGGTGCACAGTTGCCAGCAGGGCCTTGTGCTCCCCACAGCAGTAGCCAGTGTCAGCCATCTTGTGAGTCCTTCTCCACTCCCTGTGATGTGAGCATGGTTCAGGGTGGTGTTGATGGGCCAGTTGTGAGGCTGAGCAATGTCTGTGACTACGACTCCCATCATGCTATTGCCTCCACCCCCTTCCCAGCATGCCCATGCTTCCTTCCTTTTGACTCTGCTTCCCTGTGGGGTGGGCTGGCTGTGCTGACAGGATGGCTGGGAGTGTTGTCCTGGCAGTTGTTTGGCTAAGAGTCCCAAGAGTGTCCCTGTGCTTCACACAACATAACCCAGGGTGGTGGTGCTTTGTGGGATCTTGTGTTAGGATGGAGGGCATTGCATTCTACCAGGTGGGTACTGTGGAGTTTGTGTTGGGGGGGTGTGAGGGGAGGTGCTGGTGACTATGGTCAGTGCTGCAAGTCCCCCTTCCCACCCACCCAGCCAGCCAGATATCCCACCATGGAACGTGCTTGCATTGCAGGGAGTGTAAGTTGTCTCTCAGGATGTCAGTCAGTGGTGTCCTGCTGTTTGTTGGTGCACAGTTGCCAGCAGGGCCTTGTGCTCCCCACAGCAGTAGCCAGTGTCAGCCATCTTGTGAGTCCTTCTCCACTCCCTGTGATGTGAGCATGGTTCAGGGTGGTGTTGATGGGCCAGTTGTGAGGCTGAGCAATGTCTGTGACTACGACTCCCATCATGCTATTGCCTCCACCCCCCTTCCCAGCATGCCCATGCTTCCTTCCTTTTGACTCTGCTTCCCTGTGGGGTGGGGTGGCTGTGCTGACAGGATGGCTGGGAGTGTTGTCCTGGCAGTTGTTTGGCTAAGAGTCCCAAGAGTGTCCCTGTGCTTCACACAACATAACCCAGGGTGGTGGTGCTTTGTGGGATCTTGTGTTAGGATGGAGGGCATTGCATTCTACCAGGTGGGTACTGTGGAGTTTGTGTTGGGGGGGTGTGAGGGGAGGTGCTGGTGACTATGGTCAGTGCTGCAAGTCCCCTTCCCACCCACCCAGCCAGCCAGATATCCCACCATGGAACGTGCTTGCATTGCAGGGAGTGTAAGTTGTCTCTCAGGATGTCAGTCAGTGGTGTCCTGCTGTTTGTTGGTGCACAGTTGCCAGCAGGGCCTTGTGCTCCCCACAGCAGTAGCCAGTGTCAGCCATCTTGTGAGTCCTTCTCCACTCCCTGTGATGTGAGCATGGTTCAGGGTGGTGTTGATGGGCCAGTTGTGAGGCTGAGCAATGTCTGTGACTACGACTCCCATCATGCTATTGCCTCCACCCCCTTCCCAGCATGCCCATGCTTCCTTCCTTTTGACTCTGCTTCCCTGTGGGGTGGGCTGGCTGTGCTGACAGGATGGCTGGGAGTGTTGTCCTGGCAGTTGTTTGGCTAAGAGTCCCAAGAGTGTCCCTGTGCTTCACACAACATAACCCAGGGTGGTGGTGCTTTGTGGGATCTTGTGTTAGGATGGAGGGCATTGCATTCTACCAGGTGGGTACTGTGGAGTTTGTGTTGGGGGGGTGTGAGGGGAGGTGCTGGTGACTATGGTCAGTGCTGCAAGTCCCCCTTCCCACCCAGCCAGCCAGATATCCCACCATGGAACGTGCTTGCATTGCAGGGAGTGTAAGTTGTCTCTCAGGATGTCAGTCAGTGGTGTCCTGCTGTTTGTTGGTGCACAGTTGCCAGCAGGGCCTTGTGCTCCCCACAGCAGTAGCCAGTGTCAGCCATCTTGTGAGTCCTTCTCCACTCCCTGTGATGTGAGCATGGTTCAGGGTGGTGTTGATGGGCCAGTTGTGAGGCTGAGCAATGTCTGACTACGACTCCCATCATGCTATTGCCTCCACCCCCCTTCCCAGCATGCCCATGCTTCCTTCCTTTTGACTCTGCTTCCCTGTGGGGTGGGCTGGCTGTGCTGACAGGATGGCTGGGAGTGTTGTCCTGGCAGTTGTTTGGCTAAGAGTCCCAAGAGTGTCCCTGTGCTTCACACAACATAACCCAGGGTGGTGGTGCTTTGTGGGATCTTGTGTTAGGATGGAGGGCATTGCATTCTACCAGGTGGGTACTGTGGAGTTTGTGTTGGGGGGGTGTGAGGGGAGGTGCTGGTGACTATGGTCAGTGCTGCAAGTCCCCCTTCCCACCCAGCCAGCCAGATATCCCACCATGGAACGTGCTTGCATTGCAGGGAGTGTAAGTTGTCTCTCAGGATGTCAGTCAGTGGTGTCCTGCTGTTTGTTGGTGCACAGTTGCCAGCAGGGCCTTGTGCTCCTCACAGCAGTAGCCAGTGTCAGCCATCTTGTGAGTCCTTCTCCACTCCCTGTGATGTGCGCATGGTTCATGGTGGTGTTGATGGGACAGTTGTGGGGGGCAATATGTGTGACTGCGACTCCCATGATGCTATTGGCTACACTGACTTGGCCAGCATACACAGAATTCCTTCCTTTGAGTGGTCTTCACTGTGTGTTGGTGTTGTTGTGGTGGCTACATGTGTGGATGTGTTTGTTAGTTCTATTTGTGCCACTGCCTAGCTGTAGTTGTGGTTGTGTTTGTACATGTGTTGGCACAGTTGGATGTGACTTTTTGATGGCATGTGTTGTGTTTATCTGACTGACATACACATTTTGGGATGATTCTGTTCTAGTTGCTGTGTAATTGCTATGAGTGCATGGTTTGACTCTCCCTTGACAGTGATGTGTGTGTTTTGTGGCAGTTTATTGTGTACATTTGTTGTGTACTCACCAGGCTCTGGGATGTTCTCTAGTCCATATACGCTCACTGGCGGAAGGATGGCCCGCACCTTCTCCTCCCAGGGCCTGAGGTATATTGGCTTGGCAGGAGGGCCACTGCCGGTGTGTTGGCTGTTGATGTAGTCTATCTTCAGCAGGTCCCGTACCCTCCTGCGCACGTCATACCACCTGTTCTGGATGTCCGTCTTTGTGCGCCGACATGGTGATTGGGCGTTCACCCTGTTGATGATCCTCTCCCACATCTTGGTTTTCTGCGACATGGGGGTCTGTTGGACCAGAGTGCCAAACAGCTGTGGCTCCACCCTGAGGATCTCGTCTACCATGACTTCCAATTCACTATCTAGGAACTTGGGATTCTTCTTGGGGGGCATGGTGATGGGTGGTGATGGTGGGTGATGTGTGTGTTGGTGTGCAGGTGAGGGTGTGTGGGTGTGTGTTGTGCTGGGTGTATGTGAGGTAGGTATTTGTTGGTGTGCTGCTGGTGTGTGGCTTGTGTGAGGGATGAGCTGTGGGTGTGTGGTTGCTTTCTCTTGGGTGCTGGCAGTGGAATGGCATTTGCAAAGGCTCATGGTAGTGATTTGTGTCCTTTATATAGGTGGAGTTGTGGGTGTGTCTTTGTTCTCTGTCCCCACCCCCCCAGTATTTATTGGCTTGGTAATTGCTTGTTTGGCCTTTTTTGGTTGATTTTTCCTTTGTGCTGTTTGTGTATGTTGGAAACGTTCTTGTGACCGAGTCGGACCCTGCATTGGTCTCGTACGGTGTTTTCCGTTTCGTTCACGCTGTGTTTGTGCAGTTTTGTATGCTGCGTACGCGTCGGTCGCGGTGTATTGTGTTGCTTCGGCTCGGTTTTGTATGCGTGTCGGTCGTATGGCTTGTCCTCCGTCCGACTCGGTCGTGTTTTTCGCGCCTTGCATCGTACTTTGCGGGTTGGAGTTGGCGGGTACGATTCGGTCGGATTTGTTCCGGGTGCGTGTCGGTCGGTTGAATTCGCGTGTTTTTCCGGCCGGATTGCTATTTTCCGAGCGGCTCGGTCGGTCGGCTTGGTTTCCTGACGTGTCGGTCGGATTTATCGCGGCTTGCATCGTACTTGGCGTGTCGGGCGCCACTGGTACGTGTCTGTCGGTAATTTTTCCGGCTCCGAGTCGGTCGGTGCTTTTTCCGGCCCGAATCGGAATCGACCCCACTGATTTGGTACCTTGGCCCTGTGACTGTGGCTCAGAGCAGTCGGACCTTCATATACTCTTTTTTTGTGGGTTTTATAAGAATGAACGTATTTTATTTTTACGCCCAATTTTAAAGAAAATTAATTTTAATCAATGTTGCCCGGCATTATACTTTTTAAAGAAACTCTCGGATCCATTTGTATGCTTCTCAGTAGCTACTTTTTCATTGGCATGTCTAAGGAGAAGGAAAACTGTTATGCACATGCCTTGTGAATATTGATAATTGACTACCTTGTACCAATTGTAATTCGGACATTTGTAATTAGTTTTTATGAAATGAACTTTCAGACTTAGTCGTCTTTTTAACATGTTTGGCGTTAAGAATTAAATTAGGAATTGTGTCCAAACTGATTCGATTATAAATGTTTTTATTGTTTTGTACTTTTATGATCTGTATTCTTAAATGGATCGAATAAAGTTCTTTGATTTGATTTGTTGGCCACAACAATAAAGAAACATATTAATGCAAACAGGTGTTCCATAAAGAAACTTGTGTTCTCTCTTCTAAACATAATTAAAATATAGGATCATCTATCAAGGGTTTCTAATTCAAAATCATAGAAGGTGTCAGCATAATCAGACTTCAAAAGAAGTCTTGAGATAAAAAGAAAAGTGTTTAGCATAAAGCTTCACACTTGCAAGAAAAAGGCAAGCAAAGAGGTCTCTGCCTCTTGAAATCTAAGGGGAATCTCAGGGTCTTTCAACTGTGAGAACACCAATTTAGAAGTAACAGGAGATTCAGAAACATCCTCATCTCCTTTCACACCACCAGTGACCAACCAAAACTTACTTGAGTGCATGCATCTATAACATCCCTTCAGTTTCCCATCGCCTCAAACTGTGACTGTAGTTCTCAACCTTGAACATCTCTCTGTCCTGGTACATGATGAACAGAAGGCCTCTTTCGCCCATTAATTCTCCTCGATCACTGCCAGGTTCTTCCCACCAGGCCTCTCTATCAGCAATCTAATACAAACAATAAGCCTTTCACTAACTAACCAGAATCATGATAATTCATCTGCAAAGAAAGAAAGAGCATTCTGGCAAAGCAAAATGCATTTCACTAGAGGCCTGTCATCAGGCTAAGTTTAGCTAAGCATTTAATATGCACTTCGACTATATGATTATACATGCACACATGTAAATGTAAAACGTGAGTAAAAGAGTACATTGTTATACATTTCAAATGAACATCAGGGTACACACATTGAAATATCTAGTCCCTACAATAATTACATCTCATTAATAAGTCTGAATACTCCACACACGTTAATGAATTTAAGGCACACAGTGAATATAATGTAAAATGTGAGTATATAATTGCATTTCTGTGATGTGTAAGGGTGGAGCCTAAACTGCGCTGCTTCCCCACCATCAAGTCTTTGAACTAATGAAAGCATCTCAGCTGCCCTGAGCTCACTTGTCGGGTGCTTTGGGGTGTTTGGTTAAAAATCCTCATGTAGATTAAAGCAGAATTACTATATCATTCCCGTAAAGAAAGCATGTATTAATGTTGTGCTTGGGACTTAAAATTACACACTTAATGGTTATGATTTTAAAAATCATTCTGCTCTTTTAGCAAATACACATGATCATCGAAAATGTAATTTATTTTCATCAAAGATTTAATCTGAAGGCAGGTCGATAAGAGACAAAACAGGGTTTTTGGTCTTGGACTGGCCTCTGCAATACATTTAAATATTTCCATGTGTTCACTTGATCCCCTAGAGAGAGGTAACTGTATAAATGCTTCCTTAACTGAACAGATCTGAGACAAACATTTTTTTTTCTTGACAGCCAACATTTCCTCAGACAAAGCTGAAGAATGTGAGCAGAGATTGACAACTGCTGTTTTCTTTAACTGTTCCTTTTTTAATTTCTGGGCACCAGGTGGAAATATTTGAAATATGAAAATCCAGGAGGAGCAACATTAGCTCATTTTAAAAATCAGCCAGTTGTGAAAAACATTGTTATGCAAAAGTACGTGACCACAGCATGCCAAGGAAGGTATAAATTTCACCAGTGGGCAGGACCAAAACACTGAAAGAAATTGAAATTGAATGCTGATTGAATTAAATCGCAGCTTTCCAACACGTAAACGCCTTGTCACTCAAACATAATACACTAGAAATTGAAATGTTTAATTTTCGAACAGATATTAAAGGGGAAGTGAGATCAAGTGGTCAGACTTTCTGACCCATTCTCATTCATTGTCGTGCAGCCTTGTGTAACCTAGGAGTGCAAAAAAAAATTGTGATTCCACATGCTGCATCATAAGTAGAATTTGAGAGTCACACATTGCACTTATGATTGTAGAATAGCTACAAGCATGCCAGATTGTTCCACCGCCAGAGGCTTTACAGGTAGTGGTGGAAATATGCGTGTTTCCATGGGAGGGCAAGAAGAGAGGCACGTGAAACTGTTGTAAGCATTCACAAAATTATATTTTTGTGCGTATTGACAAATATTTCCTCTGGAATTTCTACCCGATTTACATATCCAAAACTAAACCAAAGGCAGGGTGTTGTAAGTCTGTAAAATTTCCCTCACCACCACAAACTTTAGTAGAGTACAGGAAAATAATAATCGCATAGTGAAAACAATGTCCTTAAGGGGAAAACAAAATAAAGTAATTTGCATATGCAGTCTTTCCCGCCTCCCGCACACTGGCCTTCTCTGTTATGTCAATTTCTTGTAGGCGTCCATTTACAGTTACTTGCAAGGTCGAAAACAACATAATAAAAACTGATGTGAGTCTCAAAAAGTTGCAAATTGTTGGGTTTTCCAAACGCTTACCAAGGTTTGCTCTCTGCCCTCCCTCTATTTCCCTTATCTTGCATTTAATTAAGCAAAAATGTTTTCCAGATGGGTTGTATATTTCCACCTGAGTTACGTGTATGTACACTCAGAAATTCTGATTTTATGAAATGGCATTTCAATGTTAGGTGTAACTATCACCTTTTTTTAATACCTGCAGGGGAAGTCTATGTTCACCGTTAAATGGAAATATTTGCACTGCATTGTACCACATTAATAACTGTTGGAAAGTGCGCATGGGACAAGGCACAGTGGCATGTAATACAAGAGATGTTTGAGACTGTTCCTACTCTGTGAGAAGTAGTGTCCCACAGTCAGGGAAGTAGACTGCGATCCCACAGAGACTGCTGATTACTCCGAGTCAAAGGGGCATATTTACAAAGAAGAGACGGAGCGTGGCATTAGCCTTCTTGGCTTAACGCTGTGCTCCGCCACTTCTGAAACACAGGGCTGCACCGTATTTACAACAATATGGTGCAGCCCTGCATTTCCCCCTGCGCTGGTGCTAATTTCAGCTGCCTAGTGCCAACGCAGGCACCCTGTCACCATAGTGCAAGGGTGGCTGCATTGGGGAGAATGATTGTTTATGTGCAGGAAGGCGTCTCTTCCTGCACATAAAGCACCTCATTTATGAGGTTTTGACGTAGGGCAGTGCCGCAAGGAATCTTGCTGTGCTGCCATACGTCAAAACAAAATGGCAGGAATGCACTGTATCTATGAGATACAGCGCATTTCTGTCCTGTTCCCCAGCGCAAGCACACAATGGGCTGCCATGTGCCAACGCAGGCACCCTTGCACCAGGGTGCAAGTGTGCCTGCGTTACGGGACTGATTGATTTTGTGCAGGAAGGGGCACCTTACTGCACAAAATCAATCACAAGAGGCGATTTCCTTTTTCTATGTGTGCTGCAGAATGCAGCACACATAGAAAATGGAAAGCACAAGGAGAAATAAAAACATTTCTTCTTGTTGCGCCTCCCTAAAGCCACCCCTGGGGTGGTGCTAGATTCTCACGTATTCCCAGGTTTATGATTTATCGTAATTCAGGGAATGTGTCAGGTTCCATGGGTGTTGCACAGGGTCAGACTGATTTGCATATGGCCATGTCTGAACTGGGGTGGTGGAGTGAGCTAAAGAATGATGATGGATTAAACCCAGATCAGTTGACTGGGGGTGAGTGTTTGATTAGCTCAAACGCTCCGTCCATCGTCCCTTTGGTATCGCTGTGTTCGCCCTAAGTTGGCAGGGTATGCCCAGACGTGGGTCCCTTGCTCACTTTGCCACTGGATTCAAGCTAGCCTGGCTGATGATGGCTGAATAGCCAGAAACCGGTCCCAGGATGCTTGTTTCCGGTCCAGGGAAGACATGGCTTGGCAGTTCGGGCTGGACTGTTCCCATGAGGCACAGGGTCAGACTGATTTGCATATGGCCATGTCTGAACTGGGGTGGTGGAGTGAGCTAAAGAATGATGATGGATTAAACCCAGATCAGTTGACTGGGGGTGAGTGTTTGATTAGCTCAAACGCTCCGTCCATCGTCCCCTTTGGTATCGCTTTGTTCGCCCTAAGTTAGCAGGGTATGCCCAGACGTGGGTCCCTTGCTCACTTTGCCACTGGATTCAAGCTAGCCTGGCTGATGACGGCTGAATAGCCAGAAACCGGTCCTAGGATGCTTGTTTCGGGTCCAGGGAAGACATGGCTTTGCAGTTCGGGCTGGACTGTTCCCATGAGGCACAGGGTCAGACTGATTTGCATATGGCCATGTCTGAACTGGGGTGGTGGAGTGAGCTAAAGAATGATGATGGATTAAACCCAGATCAGTTGACTGGGGGTGAGTGTTTGATTAGCTCAAACGCTCCGTCCATCGTCCCCTTTGGTATCGCTTTGTTCACCCACAGCAACACCCATGGAACGCCCCTTTCACACAATTTTCTGCATGAAAGGGGCACATATTTATAAAGCCATGAAAAGCCACATAAACTGGCTTTAGGTCGCCTCATAAATATGCTGTGGCACATTGTGCCACTGGAACGTCAAAAAAGTGACGTTACGGCGGCGCAAAAGTGCTGGTAGGGCCTCATGAATGAGGCCCATACAATCTTAAGTGGCGATTTGTAATTTCTATGTGTACAGCTTTGTGCAGCACACATAGAAGTTGCAACTTGTCATTTTTTAAATTAAGGTTTAAGTGCAAGAAGGGACACCTTCCTGCACATAAACAATCATGCATGGTGTATTGCTGCTTCTAATTGTGCTGCACAATGCAGCACACATAGAAACAGCAAAAATGAGGAGAAATAAAGCATTTCTCATTGTTTCGCCATGTTAAGACCAGGTTTTTTTGGTCTTAATTTTAGCACTGCCTCCTATTTACATCACCCTTGGAAATAGGGGGCAGCGTCTTTAAAAGTGGTGCTCCTGTGGTGATACGGGCTTGTACATATGCCCCAAAAGTTCTGTAGGTCCCTCTGCCCCATCCTTCTATTTGCCACAGGGCGCCTTATTTCTTGAGGAGATATTTATGTTTTTTTTTTTTTTTATTGTATCAAGTGCGTCTAGCTGATTGGAGGGGAGATATGGAGGGAGGAGCAGGCAGAGCTAAGTATCGTGATTAAAGAAAGGGAAGAAGACAAGTTATATATATTGTGAAAGTAGTCTTTCTTTCCAGTTATTTTTATTACGGAAATGTGGTGTCTCTGGAGGCTGAACGTCTCAAGTGAGGACTCGGATGAGGAGGTAATGCATCAGCTTCCTTGCCCAGCAGCCACTATGCAAAGCAGCTCTCACTGTGCTAATCCGAACGAGAGTCACAGGGAAGCGCAGTCAGCACACAAGATTGTGTTGTGACTCTTACTGGAAGTAATCCTGCTGCCACATCTCAAGCAGATAGATCTCTTACCCATTCCTTAACCGCCTACATCGGTTTCCTCCCTTTCCACCCACAGCAGAGCTGTCTGGATGATCCCCCTTACAGAAAGCAACAGAGACCTCTCCAAAATGGAAACACACTGAGGCAGCTCCCAGTCACACACAGCACGCTGCCAGACAGATGAACTGCGGTAACTTGAAGAACGAAAGAAGACGCGATTAAAGAACACAAGCTAACTTGACTTGCAGCAAAGCTTCGAAAGTCCTTCACTCAAGATCGCTGGTATTTTAGTTACAATGCGGCAAAACTCTTCGACCAGGTGTCCCTGCTGTTCATTGGAGCGTCACTGGCAGAAATGAGTCACACAAGTTCTTTAATATTAAAGTGACATTTTTCTTCATCTGGCCTTAAAAACGTAATGGGGTAAAAATCCCAACGGCTGAATGCTTGATAAGACATAATGTAGGTCATGACGATGGATTATTGTTTTTATGCAATAAAAACAAAAAAGGAAAACTGGGGGAGTGCAAAAGAAATTAAAGTGGCCAATTGTTCCTTTATTCCCAGAAATTGTGATGTCACATTTGAAACGCAGGTTAAGAGGTCACACAGCATATAAAATCAACAACAGGCAGAAGTCATGTTCTAAATCAGGAGTGTTGAATTTAAGTCCTGGACACATAAATCCTTGCCATATTGCCAAGGGATCCTCTTTAAATAAATTCCCACCCCATTAGTCTATAATGAAACTCATTCACTTAGCCCAAGATTGTCTTGAAAATCTGGCATGGAGTCTGCTCTCCTAGGCCTGTATTTGTCACTTCCTCCTTGAGTTGGGTTTGCATTTATACAATTGTATCAGGGAAGGGTCTATTCTTTGCCAGCATAGTGTTGCCCCACTTGCAAAGTGGACGTATATCCTTTATTCACTCATCAGACTTCACATGAGGATTTAAATATTATGATACAAATGAAACCCACAGCATGGGCAAATTGCAAACATCTGATATCCCAAGCACCCGACAGGATGATGAGGTGGTACTTCTGAGGGGCAAAGGGACAAGGAACTCATCTAAGTTTCTTGCCTAACCTCTTGTCTTTAGCTGTTTGCACTTGACCTGCTCCTGAATATTTGCTCTCTCACCATATGTTGGCTGGATTCATCACAGATATTTTGGCGCACTCGCTGCAATACTTGCACATCATTTTCAGGCTCAGTGTGGCACTTTATTTCAAATTAAGGTCACCCGCATAACTTTAAGGGTCTCTTGCAAAGCTTGCTTGTAATTTTCTGACTTATTCACTTAGGGGTCATTACGATGACGAGCGGATTGCCACCGCCCGTATGGCGGTGGCGATCCGCCCGCCATTCCCCTCCGCCCGCATGCCATTTCCCCCCCGCCACATTACGATGGCGGGGGGGAGCCCGGCGGACGGAGAGACCGTCCGCCGGTTTTCCGCCAGACACATAGGTGACCGGGTGGAAAAGGGCACTAATATGGTGGCGGTGTCTGCAAGACACTGCCATCCATATTAGGATGGTTGCGGAGAGCAGCCTTTCCATGGTGGCAACGCCGCCATGGAAAGGCATACGGTCTTCGCTATTGGGGGCCGTTGCGGGCCCCCAGAGTGTTGGGGGGGTGGGGGATGCACATGGGGGTACCTATGGTACCCCCCTGCATTGGCATGGACAAGGTGGCAGGCACCGCGTGGTGCCTGTCACCTTGTGCATGCCAATGCACGAGTGCATTCCCAGCATTGTGGCGGGCGGTGCTGTGAACACCGCCCGCCACAATGTTGGGAATAGGGAATGCCACCGCCACCGTGGCGGTGGCATCCTAATACTCGCGGCGGGACCGCCGCTCCTATGGCGGACGGTCCCATTCACCGCTACGGTGGCGGGCGGACTTTGTCCACCCGTCATCGTAATGTGCCCCTTAGTTTGGGATAATGTTGTTGACATTTATTATGCCAGATCTTTGAACCCTGTTGCTCTACAAATGGGTAGTCTAGTCTCCCGTTGCATTTTATCAGGAAGGTTTACTGAGGTAAATGCTTGCACCTTGCCCTTTGCAAAATCAGAGGTAGGTCTCAAATATTTGTTGCACAATTAGAGACCACTATTTATGACTGGTCTCTTTTTACATCTGGTCATATAATCTTGTACCATTAAATGCTATGAACAGTGTTGTCCTGTAGTTGGGAGATGTTAGTTTTTGTCTTATGTTCGTCCTACATCAGGGCAACCAGCGGAAACTCCATACAAAAGAGTTGCAGCTGATTGTGGAATCCATCTTAAAGGACCATCAGCATTCCCATATTATATAATATTTTGATTCACTCCAAGGGATTGGGCTACCAGGATTCCATATGACATCAGCAATAGTTTTTAGCTGCTACTGGTCTGGCCCTTCAGTCACCGTCATCTGTAAATAAAGCTAGAACACCAAGAATTTCTCAGTAGAGAAGCAATGACAGAACCGTGGCATAAACCATCAATTCATGAAATGTGGGGCGACATTTCGCCCCAAGACTAGTTGCACAGCTAAATTTTGTAAATATACAACGCTCAAAATCTATAATCCATTTTACTCTGTGTACTCAGTCTGTTTATTCCTCTTTAAATGCTTTGATCACACTTGATCCACGCTTGGAATGTCATGCTGTTTTCTAGATTTCAAATGTTTACAATGTGCCCTTCCGGACCTTCATCAAAAACACGACAGACGCATGAATCCATCCAAAGCAGTGTTCTTTATTCAAACCCAATGCATTTCGGGCTTCACGAGCCCTTCTTCGGGGGTAACTACAAATAAAAATTCATCGTTATAACAGTATCCTTAATTTATACATGTAATGATACATGCTGAACGTCTTATACTAATAACATCAAAATATCCTGAGGATAATCAAACAAAATGTGTTATATATATTAATAATCATTTATATGTGCAAAACATCTTTAAAAGAACACCCACGTCCATCACCCAAATGTCGAACCTACCCCATTACATCCCACCTCCTTAATATGTCCCGTTTCCTGGCCCGCTTTCCAAACTACACTGTATGCGCTCACAATTCACCAAACACTCCTCCTCCTCCTCACTCACAACACTTCAAATAACGCCCCATGCTGCTCTCCCACTCTTCCCAAACCCCACTCGCTACTTTGCCTCATCTCAATCATGCTCATAACACTCCATTCACCCTCGCTCCTATGGCGTCCTCGATCATCCTACTGCTCTAACACACCCTCCCGACTTTCCTATATAGCATTCAACACTCATCTTTCAACCCACACTCAAATCACACGTTTCTATCGCTCCGACTACCCCACTTTCACTCCTCGTAACAAGATCAAACACAATCCACATTCTAACCACGCTGCATCAGCACGGCTTCACATACCTGCCACAACTGCTCAGCACATCCGTCCCCGCATATCGTTTCAGGAAAGCATTACCTCTCCCCTGTAACCGCCCGCTTTAAACCGAACGCTCTAACCCAGGTCCCTCCTTCATTCCAACTTTAACCACCTGGTCCACCCCTTCCTGCCAGGAAACTACCTCAACTTAGATGCAAAAAGAATACAATTCCCATAATGTAGTGAATTGTCATAACTAAAAATAACACCTAATCAATACAAAAACACATAAATGAAAATTATCACCATAAACAGTTGTTCGGCATATGTTCACACACAATATTTCAATTTCAAAATATGAATGCTTAAATGATTGTTCTACGTAGCACTTGCCGAAATTAGCTTAAAAGAACGAGATATTGCGCCGTGAGCGTGGATCACTATAATGAAAACAAATACAACTACTTTATCCATTTATGATGCTGGGTGCAAACCCCTGGTAGGGCAATTATTTATGAAATAATCAAAAGAATGCTGGGATGCACACCATTCTCTTCTTGCTGCGTCCATGTTTGTCCTGAAATTATCCAAGAGTGCGTGCTCACTGGTTTAGTGCCTTGCCCTGGTGGCACACTGATAATGAACCATGAAATGTGGGGCGACATTTCGCCCCAAGACTAGTTGCACAGCTAAATTTTGTAAATATACAACCCTCAAAATCTATAATCCATTTTACTCTGTGTACTCAGTCTGTTTATTCCTCTTTAAATGCTTTGATCACACTTGATCCACGCTTGGAATGTCATGCTGTTTTCTAGATTTCAAATGTTTACAATGTGCCCATCCGGACCTTCATCAAAAACACGACAGACGCATGAATCCATCCAAAGCAGTGTTCTTTATTCAAACCCAATGCATTTCGGGCTTCACGAGCCCTTCTTCGGGGGTAACTACAAATAAAACATTCATCGTTATAACAGTATCCTTAATTTATATATGTAATGATACATGCTGAACGTCTTATATTAATAAAATCAAAATGTCCTGAGGATAATCAAACAAAATGTGTTATATATATTAATAATCATTTATATGTGCAAAACATCTTTAAAAGAACACCCACGTCCATCACCCAAATGTCGAACCTAATCCCATTACATCCCACCTCCTTAATATGTCCTGTTTCCTGGCCCGCTTTCCAAACTACACCGTATGCGCTCACAATTCACCAAACACTCCTCCTCCTCCTCACTCACAACACTTCAAATAACGCCCCATGCTACTCTCCCACTCTTCCCAAACCCCACTCGCTACTTTGCCTCATCTCAATCATGCTCATAACACTCCATTCACCCCCGCTCCTATGGCGTCCTCGATCATCCTACTGCTCTAACACACCCACCCGACTTTCCTATATAGCATTCAACACTCATCTTTCAACCCACACTCAAATCACACGTTTCTATCGCTCCGACTACCCCACTTTCACTCCTCGTAACAAGATAAAACACATTCCACATTCTAACCACGCTGCATCAGCACGGCTTCACATACCTGCCACAACTGCTCAGCACATCCGTCCCCGCATATCGTTTCAGGAAAGCGTTACCTCTCCCCTGTAACCGCCCGCTTTAAACCGAACGCTCTAACCCAGGTCCCTCCTTCATTCAAACTTTAACCACCTGGTCCACCCCTTCCTGCCAGGAAACTACCTCAACTTAGATGCAAAAAGAATACAATTCCCATAATGGAGTGAATTGTCATAACTAAAAATAACACCTAATCAATACAAAAACACATGAATGAAAATTATCACCATAAACAGTTGTTCGGCATATGTTCACACACAATATTTCAATTTCAAAATATGAATGCTTAAATGATTGTTCAACGTAGCACTTGCCGAAATTAGCTTAAAAGAACGAGATGTTGCGCCGTGAGCGTGGATCACTATAATGAAAACAAATACAACTACTTTATCCATTTATGGTGCTGGGTGCAAACCCCTGGTAGGGCAATTATTTATGAAATAATCAAAAGAATGCTGGGATGCACACCATTCTCTTCTTGCTGCGTCCATGTTTGTCCTGAAATTATCCAAGAGTGCGTGCTCACTGGTTTAGTGCCTTGCCCTGGTGGCACACTGATAATGAACCATGAAATGTGGGGCGACATTTCGCCCCAAGACCAGTTGCACAGCTAAATTTTGTGAATATACAACGCTCAAAATCTATAATCCATTTTACTCCGTGTACTCAGTCTGTTTATTCCTCTTTAAAAGCATTTAAAGAGGAATAAACAGACTGAGTACACGGAGTAAAATGGATTATAGATTTTGAGCGTTGTAAATTTACAAAATTTAGCTGTGCAACTGGTCTTGGGGCGAAATGTCGCCCCACATTTCAAAGAGGAATAAACAGACTGAGTACACGGAGTACTCGGAGTACACGGCGAACAAAGCGATACCAAAGGGGATGATGGACGGAGCATTCGCCCTAAGTTGGCAGGGTATGCCCAGACGTGGGTCCCTTGCTCACTATGCCACTGGATTCAAGATAGCCTGGCTAATGAGGGTTATGAACCCGAAACCGGTCCCAGGATGCTTGTTTCCGGTCCAGGGAAGACATGGCTTGGCAGTTCGGGCTGGACTGTTCCCATGAGGCACAGGGTCAGACTGATTTGCATATGGCCATGTCTGAACTGGGGTGGTGGAGTGAGCTAAAGAATGATGATGGATTAAACCCAGATCAGTTGACTGGGGGTGAGTGTTTGATTTGCTCAAACGCTCCGTCCATCATCCCCTTTGGTATCGACCAATTCACCTAGGCCAAGACCATTTACTGGTTGACCCAGAAACTAGAATATAAACATGGAATTCCACTTACTTTGAGGTTTACTCCCACAGTGTGTATTAAAATGGAACATTTAAATTTCTCCTCGGAGTTCCTGGAGCAATTTTGACTTTGGCTCCGAAGCAGTCTCCACCCACACTGTTCAAAATCTTAGCCCTCCTGGGTCTAGTTGCACCCCTGAATGAGGATGCACTTTGGGTGCTCCTGGCATCAAGCAGAGAGAGTTTAAATACCTGGGGGCTTATTTACAAGCCTCTTGCGCCACTTTTGTGTCATTTTTAACATGGGAAAAGTGACGTAAGGGTGGCGAAAGGGGCTTGTAAATAAGCCCCCTGAGGTGAGAACACGGCAGCGCCACTAGTAGACCCTTGGATTTGAGAGACACTTGGAAAAAATAGACAGTTTACGATAGAGCAAAAAAATAAAAGGCAAACAAGCTAGCACAGCTTGCTGATGAGTCCTACGTTACGCCAGAACTAACATATTATTTGATGATGAAAAACAAAATATAACTGAACGTTTGTCCAAGTGCTCCGATGAGGCATACATGACGTCACATCTCCTTGCTTTTATGCACTTCCAAAACCATCCGATGGTGCATGTTTTGAAAAGTGACGGGATAATAGGGATACATAGACCCTGCTAGGTGAATCTTTTAAGAACATGCAACCATTATTTGCACCCCATGCAATGTTTACTGCACGCTTCCTGGGTACAGGAAAGTGCATCAAAGCAGAGAGAAGCTTGTCAACTAAACGAAAGGCGTACCCTTGACAGCAGCACAGTCCTGCAAAATGTCCACCCGAGTCTGAGGTGAGCTGTGCTGTAAAACCTTCTCAGGTGGTACGTACTGCAGAGAAACGGGATTACAGGCTCGGGGCACAACGAGGAAACGTTTATTTGCACAGTAATTGTGTAAATGTTCCACAAAAGATGCCTTGCATATTTCCAGCTCCATTTTAAAGTGACCAAACCACTGATCTGCGGGACTTAATCGTTGTAATATTCTTAATGAAAATACGAAGACATCGAGTCATTGGAAGATCTGCAATAAGTAAAAGCGCAAACCCTGTTTATACGTTACATTATCTTCAGATAATCAGTCGAGGTCAGTACTACGAGGACACTGCGTTATTGCTAAATTCTACCACTTACCTGCATATTTGACCTTGTGAACGGCAGCCTTGTGTTTTCATTTAACTTGGACGGACGCCTGGCGTTAAATGGAAACAGCAGGTGAAGCTTTCAGCCGCCACGAGCCTCCATCCTGCTGCCCCAACATTTCACTGAGTGCTATTCACGGCTGCCTTATCAAGGACGGTGATCTTGCTCAACAGGCAACTTCATGCGCCCTGATATTACATTTGCTTGCCAAGATGGATAGTTTACTGCATGTTTCACAACTCTGCTTGATTCTGGGGTGAAGCCGGAAAAATCAGGAAGTATTTGAAACAAACAGAAGTCTAAATAACTGTTATCGGTTACATTCGCCCTGTCTTGTTTGATATTTAGGTTGGTGGGAAATCATATGCAGATGCACTTATAATGTATCTTCAAAACGAATTAAAAGGCACATGGAAAGAGGGCTTGGTTTTTTAATTCTAAAATTTCAAATGACAGAGACAGACCTTTCAAAAGTCATAATGTAATGTGCTGCTGTAACGTGTTAAAGGGGGTACAAAGTGCCATCTGTGGTATCCTTGTCTGTGTAGAGAGACGCTGCGAGACGAAGGTGAAGTGTTTTCTAACATTTGCCAAAGAAAAAAATACCTTTACGTTTTTAGGTCTCAGCTACACTATTGTTTGCAATATACTAACAGTAGGCTTTGGGTCAGCCCCTTGCTAATGATTGGATGACTTTGTTGTCTATCTCAAATGTGTGCTCCTGATTCATTGACTTTTCTCTCTGCTTGTGCCTGTTCCACTTAGGAGCATTTTGGAGTGTAGTATTCTGCCTTCAAGGAGGCCCTGGTCAAGAAATATGGGCTGACCACTTTGAAGTATAGTCAGAAGTTTCAGGACAGTGTGAAACTGACCCCCCAGACCTGAGTAGATTGTGTGGATTCATTTTGCACAACATTGGATGGTTGGGTAAAAGGCAGTAAGGTGGTAGACTACAAGGGGCTGTACAACTGGATTGCGCAGGAGCATATGTTTAGCCTTTGTTCTACCAGCTGTGCCAGCACTTGATTGGTAAGAAGCTTTCTGATCCCAGAGAGCTTGCTGAGGAGGCAGATTGCTGGGTTAACACCTGCAGCCACAAAAAAGTGTCTGGGGGAGATCTCACCAAGGTTGGGCTGGGTCCCCTGCAGAAGAAGGAGTTCTGCATGGCACAGAAGGTGTGCCCTACTCTTGTGGGTCTTTGGTGGCAGACTGAAGCTCAGCCAGCTGGTGATGCCTCTGGAACTCGTTGAATTTATTGGGAAAGTGGTCTCCTGTATAGTGAGCATAAGGTTGCTGAACGTGGGTTATCCCGTGTGCTGGTGGTACCCCAGTGTTTCAGAGCCTTCCCATTCGGTTTGGCTCATGATGTGCCACTGGCAGGTCATTTGGGGAAGGGCAAGACTTTTGACAGGCTTGCTGCCCACTTCTATTTGCCTCAAATGAGGAAGGCCTCAGACACGTTCAGTTAGTCCCTGTCCTACCTGCCAGGTGAGTGGCAAGACAAGGGGAAGGCGCATGGCCCCCCTGCAACCATTCTCTGTTGTGGGCATGCCTTATGAGTGGGTGAGCATTGACATTGTGGGGTCTCTGGATCCCAAGACTGCCATGGGCAACAGGTTCATCCTGGTCTTGGTAGACCATGCCACCTGGTGCCCGGAAGCAATCCCCCTGAGGATGGTAATGGTGCCGTCTCTGGCCCGGGCACATTTGGGGTTCTTTATCCATGTGCGTTTCCCCAAGGAGGTGATCTCTGACCGGGGGACTAACTTCATTTCCTTGTATATGAAGGCCATGTGGAAGGAGTGTGGGGTAAACTACAAGTTCTCCACCTCTTACCACCCTCAAACGAATGGGGTGTGTTGAGAGATTCAACTGTATCCTTAAGGGCATGATTATGGGTCTTTCAGACATCCATGAGGCATAAGTGGGAGGTCCTCTTGTCACATCTTCTGTTTGCCTTAAGGAAGGTCCCGCAGAAGGGGGTGACTTCAGCCCCTTTGAGCTTCTGTATGGGCACCCTGTGAGGGATCCTCTCAGTTTAGTGAGAGAGGGCTGGGAGCGAGCTCCCAGGAAGCCACCCCAGGATGTATTCAGTTATGTCCTTGTCTTCCGTAACTAAACAGCCCGCTTCAGGAAGCTCGCACAGTCGAACCTGGAAGCCACCAGGAGGATATGAAATGGTGGTATGACCAGAACACCATTCTGGTCGAGTTTCCGCCTGGCCAGAACATGCGGATCATGGCCCCCGTAGAGCCCCATTCTCTATAAGACAAGTGGTCCGGGCCTTTTGAGGTGAAGGAGGGCTAGAGTAACGTAACCCATCTGGTGGACTTGCAAACTCCTAGGAACCCTTTGAGGGTCATACATCTGAACTGCCTCAAGCGACATTTTGAGAGGATTGAGTTGATGCTGCTCTTGGTCACGGATGATGACGTGGAAGCGGAAACTGAACCTCTTCCCAACCTCCAGTCTTCCTTGGCGCAGGATGGGTCAGCAGAGGGGGTGAGTCTCTCCTCTACAGTGACCTGCGAGCAACAGGGAGATGGTGGCTGCTTGCTGGGGCAGTTTGCTTCCCTGTTCTCGCTCACCCCCAGGGTCACCCATTGTGCACTCATGATATTGATATGGGAAATACCTTACCTGTTAAGCATAAAACGTACAGGTTGACGGACAAAGTAAGGATTAGCACCCGGCAAGAGGTTTCCAAGATGCTTGCCCTTGCAGTGGTTGAGCCGTCAAACAGCTCTTGGTCTAGTCCTGTGATATTGGTGCCGAAGGCTGCTCCCCACGAAATGCAAAAAGAACAATTGATGGACAGAATATTGACCAATGTCAAACATTTACCCCAGTACAGAGATCTGGGCCTACTTCCATCATTTATTTGCTCCCCATGCCATTCCAGTTTAAACCCATCCATATGCAAATCAGTCTTTACCCCAGCCCGAACTGCTAGGTCAGGTCCTCCCTGGACAGGAAACAAGCATCCTGGGACCGGTTTCGGGGTATCACCCCTCATCAGCCAGGCTGGCTTGACTCCAGTGGCATGGAGTGCACGGGACCCACGTCTGGGCATACCCGTCCCCTTCGGGGTGACAAATGCATAAAGAACACTTGATGGACAGAATGTTGAACAATGTCAAACATTCACCCCAGTACAGAGATCTGAGCCTAAATCCATTGTTTGTTTGCTCCCTATGCCATTCCAGTTTAAACCCAGACATATGCAAATCAGCCTTGACCCTGTTCCCCATTGGAACAGTCTAGCCCAAACTGCCAAGCCAGGTTCTCCCTGGACCGGAAACAGGCATCAGGGGACAGGTTTTGGGGTATCAACTGGGGTGCCATAACGTGAGGCGGAAGTTTGCAGAGTCTGAGGGACCCCTGCTTGCAACCGGAAACCTATGCTAGCTTGCACTCAGTGCATGGTGTCCGAGGGGTGTTGGGGGACATTTGCCAAGTCTGCGGGAGCTGAGCCGGAAGCCTAGACTGTCTCCGACCTCCAGATCGGGAGGACAACAGTGTCTGACTTCGCAGCCTCTGTCCGAGGCCACTGGTTCCCTCTCCTCGGACCCATGCCACAAGGTACTCTGTTGTGGAGAGTATAGTGACTGGACCTGAGGGGTCTCGTTGTGCCTTGTGGGCACCCACAGCTGGCTGCCTGAAGCAACTGCAGCTCGCACCTTCACCATAGGGGAAACATTTCTTCCATAGAAAATCGTGCCAGCTTCCAGTGTCACACTCTTTTGCCTACGGGGGGGGGTAGTGATCCTGCACTTTTGAAGGTGCCGTTGGGTGCCTGAAGGCCTAATCTGGTGGCATGATACCCAGTAACTATTTCCTTCTGCTTTAGGTGGTCCCAATAATCTAATTGAAGTGTCACCAGCAGGAGTGATGTGTATCGTTGGCTGGTTCTGTTTGAGTGACTGAGGGGCTGGGTCCACGAGGCGTAGTCGAAACCTTTGATTTCTTGACCATTGCAAGTGTATGGGGTATGTGATATTGGGAATGTCGTGTTTTATGTATACCTATGAATAGAGTATATATATTCATGCCATTCTGTTGCTAATGGGAGAGTTCTACAATTGCATATAACCGTAAAGTATATATCCAATGTGTATGTCATGTTGATTTTAAAGTGTGTGTAATACAAAGACCATTGTTTTATACATACTGTCTGGAGTCTTTCTGTAGCGTACGCAGTACGTTGCGAGGGTGGTGTTCTGCCAATACTTTACACTTTGACCCTGAGGATAGGCCTGACTGCTCTGTGACAAGCTACCCAAGGGTGAGCACAGGTTATCAGACAAGTGTAAAGTGTATCATACTCATCCTATCTAAGACGGTGGATTCTGTCTGGCTTAGATGCATCCCAGCCAGCCAGAAACCGCTGGGTCTAACACAAGGCCAACTAGTCGCTCATGTAGATCTCATGCATCTCTTATAGTTAGGATCAATTACCAAGTTTATCACTGAAAATAAATTTGTATTACAACTCCCACTACTAAAGTTTTTATGCCACTTAATTTTTAGACGCTAAATATGACCACAAGGAAAACTGCAGTCAAGCCAGCATGGTGGCAACCAGAAGACTATATTCTTTTCAAAAGGCATATTATTAGCAAAACTGAAGTCCAAAGGCGATTATTTGCAATTAGTAACTGTGAGTAGATTGTTCAAAAATAAGGACTCATGGATAAGCCAGTAAAAATACCACAGGGCAGGACGATTGGAAAGCCTGGAATTGAGATAAAGAAATGAATTCAGACTCCCTGCGCCTTGGACGATACACAGCTTTATTAGGAACCACCATTATGCTGGAATTTATGAAACACAGGATCTGTACCTACAGATCTTAACTAGTGTAGTACCATAAATTTGGAAACTTAACAGAAAATCAATTGATATTTTAGAACACAGGATGGTTTTATATGGGGGTTACTATGGCATGCTAAGCTTGAGTAGGACTGAGTCTGATTGAACAAATACTCTAATCATGGTTCAGGCTAATGGGCCACCACTTTATTTTTGCATCCTTTATGACTTTAACCCCAATGCAGAACCAGAACGTTGACTGGACTGTAGATAGTAGACTCCTTTCTTCATGTAAGAGGAAAGTAAATATGATAACTGTTGCAAAGTGGGTTCTGCCCACATAATCCCCCTGGACCTATTTTTTGACTACCTGGTCTTTTGCTTCTACCATGATCCTCTTTACCGGAGTCTCACTCACAGTAAATACATGGTAATGGATTGAGTGCTCTAACTGTCAATGCCCGATTTTTAAGATAAGGCTGCTGCTGTGAAGCTAGGGTAAGAGGTCCTGGGCTGGATATGCATGAAGGGTGTGAGCTGCACATGTGAGGCTACTTGTATTGGTGTTGGTCTTGCATAGGCCTTATATTGTGAGTAGGCATCCATAGTATAGGTCTATAGTGCTTATTAAAGGTCTGCAGGAATGAATGATGGTATTACGCATACTAATACCACACATGCCATTACAACGCGGGTATTACTACGCTACCCCCCCCACAATGACCTACCATTACAAAGCATTCTTTTACCACGACTGTGCCTTTACCATGCATGCCATTACAATGCAAAGGCATGTGTGCTAAAGGCATACACTTGGTAAAAGTGTCTAAGGTACTTTACATAACCATGCTCTACCCTAAACCCTAAATCAGTACCCCTGCATGACCCCACCGAGTCCTAATCCTTTACCTACTCTAAACCCTAAATCACTACCCCTGCACGACCCCCGACACCCAATCCTTTCCCTACCCCAAATCCTAAAACACTACCCCTGCATGACCCGACCCCCAGTCCTCTCCCTACCCTAAACCCTAAAACACTACCCCTGCATGACCCTCCCCCTGACCCCAGTCCTCTCCCTACCCTAAAACACTACCCTGCACGACCCCGACCCTACCCTAAACTCTAAAATAGTAATCCCCACCCCAGGCCCAATCCCACCTACCTGTCTCTCCTCGTGGTTCCTCTCTCTCCTCGTGGTTCCTTGTTCCTGTGGTTATGTTATGTTATGTTATGTTATGAAGATTTCTAAAGCGCGCGATTACCCGGAGGTGTCCTGGCGCTAGTTACTACTCCAATTGCTGAAACCGGAGGACAGGAGTTATTCATCAAAAAGCCAGGTCTTCAACCCCTTCCTGAAAGCCAGAAGATTATCGACATTTCTCAAGTGAAAAGGCAGACCATTCCAGGCCTTCGCTGCACATAGGGAGAAACTCCTGCCACCCCACTGGGCTTTTTTTACAGGTGGAATCGCCACCAGTTTGGCTCCCAGTGATCTCAATGTTCTTGCTGGTCTATACCATTGAAACTGGCGTTGCAAGTGTTCTGGTCCCGAACCCTGCAATGCCTTGAAGACCATACATAGAGATTTAAAACGCACGCGGCTCTTCACCCGGAGCCAATGCAATTTTCTTATCTCCTTAGAGATTGGGGAGAATTTAGATGAGCCCGTGAGAAGTCTGGCCGCAGCATTTTGGAGCAACTGAAGTTTGTTCAGAAACTTTTGCTGCATGTTAAGATATAGACTATTACAGTAGTCCAGCCTTGACAGAACCAAGGCTGTGACCACTGTTTTCCGGCTCCCCACAGGGAGAAGCCGCACAATTTTCTTGATAGTTCTCAGGACATGTACTGTTTTTGACACTACTGCATTAACCTGGGCACCCAGAGACAATTTCTGGTCTGAGGGGCAGTGCACGTCGTTGTGAGGAATCAGAAGAGCCTCTATTTCCTCACAACGATGTGGATCGCCTATATTGTTTTTACAACATATGTGCTTTTACCATACATACCTTTACTACGAAATTCGTTGTAAAGGCATGCGTGGTAAAGGCACATGCATTGTAAAAAAATGCGTAGTAAAGACTACGCGTTGTTACAACGCATGCGTGGTGACGCTTGCGTTGTGTTGACATGCGATGTAATGGCTGTTTCCCGTCTGCAGTGTGTTAAATGGCCAATAGGGTCATTGTCAACATTGCTAAGTTAGCATGAGCTCTGCAGCCATGATGCTGCCTTTGCGCACGTTACTACATGACTTTATTTTGCAAGACTCTGTTTGTGCCTTTCACATGAGAACTGTCTGCTTTCTGCATTCTCTACCTGTTCCTAGAGTTTAGTCTGAACCCGATGTGCAAGGTCGATAAACAATACCCCTTGTTATTCTGTTCTGGTCAGTCCCTAGCACCTAGACAAAACATGCTAACAACAGCTGCGCTGCTGGAAACTCGTGCTTTGATATTACAGGGATGCACGTTGTTCAAACACACACTTGGAGAGGGACCTTTCCAGGGAAAGAGCTATGCTGTTCCTATGATGTAAAACTTCCATCTAGGCACTAAGGTATGGAGTATCAAGGAGTGATTGAATCCTGTGTATCACCGATGAATAATCCACTTTTTCAGGTATCAAAACCTGACAGTTCATATCGCATTGTATTGGATTATCGATTTCTGAATAGTCATTGTTGTACATTTGCAGTACAGAACACACACAGCTCTGCGCTAGGGAACAGCCTTGTTCGTAAAAAATACAAAACTACCCTGGATATATCCAATGGTTTCTACAGTCATAACTTGGCTGCTGAGAGCCGTGACTTGACAGCATTTACCGCCGTTGGAAATCAGAAAAAATGTACACGCTTGTCTATGGGGTATAAGAATAGCCCCGGGGCTTTTGCTGCACGTGTTGTGGCTTTATTGGACCACATAGATCGTGATGCATTCTCGCACGTAGATGATATTTATCTGACAGACGATGAACTAATGCCGCATTTTGTCTGAGTCGACCGCATCATTTTATTGTTTGCCGACTATGGACACAAATTCAATTTTGCAAAATCACACATCGCTCATTTTGCGCTGCTCTTTTTGAGCTATGAGCTCAATAATGAAGGTAGGGGGTTAGCCCACCACTTTCTGGAGAAATGTGCACAATTGCAACCTCCCTCTACACTGAAGAAACTTCAGTCTTTGCTGGGATTTTTAAATTTTGGAAGGACTTCCATCCCCGATTATGCCTAGCGTATCAAACCGCTCTATGCTTTGATACAACCAACATATTCTTCTGCCAGCTGGCTTCCGGAACATACCACTATTCTGCAATCTTTGCAATCAGATCTGCTTGGGACTAACTACTTGTTGATGCGTGATAATACCACAAACCTGGTATTACATATAGTACCGGGGACAGTGGGTTTCACTTACTTGACGTTCAATGAGGGAGACAGAGTACCAATTGCATACAAATCACATTTGTACACATCGACTGAAATGCGATTTTCGAATGTTGAAAAAGTTTTGATGGGGGTCCAAATGGCGATTCTGAAAGAACGTTCGTTGGCGCAGGGAAAATGCATTCTTATGGTCACGCCTCTCCCTGCTTTAGAAGCAGTGACTAAGGCAAGTGTACACAACTCTAAGGCACTACATCCCCGTTGGATACAATGGGCTACTTCTTTGACATCCGCTGATGTCATGTTTATCTTTGATCCTGCTCTTCAGACACAGGAGTTTTTACAGTAGGAACATGTTCATCCTCCTCCGTTGTCGTTGCTTCCTTTGGAGGAGTACAAATGTATCATTTATACAGATGGCTCGACTCAACCGGCCACGGGTTCCAGACACGCTTATTCTGCGGCTTGCGCTATTGTGGCTGGTTCGATAGTAAATGGAGAATTTATGTCTTCCATAGTGCATACTCAGGCACTTGGAGACTGTACAGTGCAATTGGCGGAGCTGCGTGCTCTTGTTCTAGCTCTCGAGTTTGCTGATCCTAATGTGAATACTCTTATTGTATGAGATTCTTACTACTGTGTTCAGTCTTTTAATGACAACTTATTCTTTTGGTCTCAAAATGACTATCGAGACTCTAAAGGCAGTGCAGTAAAGCATAAAACGCTTTGGGTTCGAGTGGCAGAACTTAAAGAATGTCTGCCCCTCACACAGGTTATACATACTCTTGGCCATCAGCGTGTGGGAGCACATGCTCTTGGTAATTCTTTGGCTGACGAGGCGGCTAAATCTGCAGTAGGCACGTGTTCCGTTGCAGCGGTTACAAGGTCCATGACTAAGATAGATAATGACATTCTGTCAGCTGTAGTTGCTACGAGGGATGGAACAGCTTATCCGCTGGGCTTCCCTTTGAAGTATTCTTATCATTTATCTCCCGAACAAGTTCCTTATGCTAAAATTCCATCAGTTGGGGATCGGCTGATTCCCAATATGGACCACAGACTTGCTTTGATCATTGCTGCACAAGAAGGCATGGCTTCTGCGCATGCCGGAGTGTATGTGACTGTCTCTATTTTACAGCAACGTTATTGGTGGTGTGGTTTATATAAACAAACCCGTAATTATGTACTTTCGTGTGACATTTGTCAGCAAATCCAACCCTCTACACTCTCACGCCCACCACAAACACAGCTATGTATTTCCAATCAGCCATTTAGCTGAGTATATCTTGATCACTGCGGTCCATTGTCTTCAGATACTGCATATAAATACATTTTTGTTGCAGTTGATTCGTGCACTAGATTGCTATGGGTTTGGCCACAATGCATCGCTGACGCTCGAAATGTCATTAGAGATTTGCGTGTCTTTGCCGGGATGCTTGCCTGTGGCACCTTCCATTCTGACCAAGGTCCAGCGTTCGCCTTTAAGGCGTACAAGGGCGCGATGAAGTCGATGGGGGTGCTGGTGCAGTTTTCGTCTCCTTACAAGCCTTAGGGCAATTCTATAGTGGAGCAGATGAACCGTGACTTAAAGCAATCTTTGACAGCTAGGGTCTTAGGTACTGCCAGGAACTGGCTGGCCCATTTGTATGGAGTTCAACCTGCACTCAATAATCTCCCTAGAATATCTCTGGGTGGGCGGACCCCATACGAAATGCTCTTTGGCATTAAAATGTTTGTGCCAGACTTTGATGGTCTAGACGTTGTCAAGCTGCCACAACCATTGACGTAGATAATCATTCTACTATGTTACAGGACCTACAAAAGACCCATGACAGCTATGCAACTGAACATTTGCCCTCTTCCAATGACACAGCAATGCTGATTCCGGTCGCAGGCTGGCTTCCTAAGATTGGAGATCTGGTACGAGAAAAGCTGGAGAACAAAAACGAATTTGGTCCCTCTTATCGTGCATCGGTCCCAGTTCTTGGATTGAAGGGTACTCGTACAGTTATTCTACCACCTTTGCCTGGTCGCAAAGACAACAGATACATTTCAGTTGACAATGTCAAGCTACACCATCTGGCCGATTCTGAATAGTGTAACTCCCGCAGTTTCATGCAACGCTATCTCTATGAATCCGGTGCATTCGACCTCTTCGACTACTCCCCGTATCGCTGAGGGTGAGATGGAAACTACTATTGACCTTGTGCCTGTCCTGCCTCCATCCTCTTCCAACGCAGAAGTCAAATATACTTACCCTGCGGATGAGTCCCACAGTGAAGTGCTGAACAGTCCTCGACAACATCAAGCTGATGCCGCCCTACCGCCTTTGATGAATATGGGAGCAAACGGTTATTTTGGGGACTGTACGAGCTTCTCTTATGACTCTTCCTCCTCGTCTTCCACTTTGGCACTTCCACCGTCTAAAACAAGTATTTTCATCTCTTGTTTCAAAAAGACTTACCTGGTCCCGCCCTGGACGTACATCTGGTTGATACTTATCCTGATTTTCCTTTTCATGTCAATTGGATTTGTGACAGCATTTTTCTTGCTCATCAATGGTCATTATTTGCCTGAACGCTCTGCTGTAAAGTTGGTCAATGGAATTCAGGCCCCTCATACATCGTCCCATATCATGAAACGTGATCAAACTCTTGTGAACACCGCAGCTTTCCCGGTTGCAGATGGCATCGTTTGGGATAAAGTAGCATTCGAAATTCACGGCCCGACGGAAGTCCTCAAGATACCATACGTGTTTTGCGTTTCTTTAGGAGATGTGGTAACACCGGACATACATTCCGATGATTGGGATGTACAAGCAGTGCATTTATTGTTTTCAGATTTAAAGTATTATGCTGCTTTTGATGCTGAAGATTTTTATTTAAATTCTGCCAATTATGCTGATTTATTCTGTTATCAACACTATGGCCATCATTTCTTACACAAAACGAACATGTTAAGACCTGTTTTTAATTACACGCAATGGGAACATTGTCCAATTCCTTTACAGGGGAGTTCTAAAACCCTTAGGGATAAGTTCACCTATTTCACAGATTATAACATGTCCAATCCAGAATCCTATTTCTTCAAATTACAATTGTCGTCTCAATCCAAATTTATTCTAACCCACACTAAATTAATCTATTCCAATTCCTTTAGTACTGAATTGGCCATACAGGGTTATGATCACTAGAGAGATACCATTGATTTGAAATCAACTTGGGGCACTAAGGCTTGGCAAGTTCGGGGAACTGAGGCTTTGCATCGTGCCTGCCTAATCCCGACTCAAATATTATTTTTAAATGATACAGTGCACCAAACTACTTGCTTTGGCCTGGCAACTGCCAAAAATTTAAATATCCCATCCATTCCGTCTTTAGCGGAATATGACAATTGGCGTAAACAAATGAATTATACTATCGAGGTATTACAAGCTTTGTTTCGAAATGCCACTTTCAATATCTCTGATGTTGACCCGTCTGGATGGTTGGTGTGGCAAACCAATTCAAATGCATGCCAACTGCATTTTTATAATGTAACTCCTGGTTTCACACAGACTAGACCAGATCCTCGTTTTCCACAATCACATTCGGTTACCACATATTCGGTGGGTAAATTGTGCCAACTAGGGTTGGAACACTCCACTTTGTCGTCAGTAAAACAACACCTGTCACTCTTGTCGAGCGAAATCAATTTGGCTGATTTTATCTTAGGTCCTAGGATTCCTAGAACAAAGAGGTTTATCTATGCAGCTTACAATGAAGTATGGAAACTTTCGCAGATTGAAGCAGCCGTTCGTTTAGAAAAAGTCCTTGCATTAGTCGACAATAGTATCAATACACTGTCTTCACGCATTTATACCTTGGATAATATTGTTTCATCTGTTATTGATATTGTTTAGAATGATGTATCTGTGTTATATCATGGTCAAAATCAATTACAATCCATGATGCAGTTTGCATGGACGTTACAGACTCTCAAAATGGGGAAAGTACCTTAGGATTATTTGAATGCTTCTGCTTTGTTTTTACCATTCAATCTAACTGATGAACAGAGATTTATGTCCATGAAAGACGCTACATACACGCTATTAGACATTGAACAATTAGAACACTTGCCATTCTCTGTGGTGGAGACAGATTCAGCTGTATGGTTAATTCATGGGGTTATCTCTCTCCCATTTTCGCTGTTTCAATTTAAATCTTGCATGAAACATTTCCCAAGTGGCCGCTTTGAACCCCTGGGAAGTGCGTTTCTCCATGAATTGTGGTCCCTACCTTTCACTTACAGATGTCAATGGGAGGATAAGGAAGTTTTCCTAACAGGGGAGGACTGCGATTCCACAGTAGGACATTCCCTAGTTTGTAAACACGTTAAGTTGCACTGCGCTTGTAAAGTCTCCACGCCTAATCTTGCCTGTTTTTTTAAAGGAACTCCCGTCCCAGCAATAATTTCCGCTTTTACATTGCTTACTAACGGCAGTTATCTTATTTTGAATAACCGCGACTGCTTTGTTTTACGGGCAGGAATCCCGTATATAGTGACAGTTTCAGAACGTGTTACTTGTTGTAGCAATGTGCTCTTTCCGCCCCCGCATGAGAAAGTAGATAGTTCCATTTGGCCTTCCATTCCGACTTTGAAAACAGATTTCAACAAATTAAGCAGACTTAAAGCGCTATTGTTTCAACAAGAAGTGCCTCTCACTTCGGCTCAAGAGACCTTCGAATTACAGGTGGCAAGAACATCTAGCGAGATTCAGTCACTTCTAAACACAAACCTCCCACTTCATTTGGGGGAGCTTATACATCAAATATTTAATGCATCTGACACAGAAGGCCTTGCTCATTTTTTTTAAACTTGTGGGTTCCAGCCTTGTGACTTCTTTTCAGACGATATTTGGAGTAATTCCGGCCTTTGTTCATTCTAATTTTTCCAGCGTCTTCGGAGGGTTCCCATTATTACTGACACTAGCTGGTGGAATCCTGATTCTTCTGCTCCTACTACGCAATGGCTGCTCATCTTGTGGTAATGCACATGCCAGTCCAATTGCACCTGTACCGTGACAGAATGCAGCAACTTTTTGGATGCTTGCCATTGGCAACGCTTAGTGTGAGTTATGGACTAACTTTTCGTTTTACCTACTTCACTTGCGTGCAACCTGTGTTCTACTGTCAGCGGTGCCCCTTCTACTGGGCTTTGGATTTATGCCTCTCCAATAAGTCATGTTCAGACCCATATTATGACCAGTTAATGGGTCCCTTAGTGGCCTATGAGTAACCCTGGGCGTAGTTCGCGTAGTCGCGCTACGTGAAGCTGTTAAAGCGCTACGCATAGCTACGCGAGCGGGCATAGTTGCTTGTTGCGCCCGTTTGCGATGCAATTTTCTTGTTCGGGACGCTGTTTGCGTGCTCGGGGGATATAATCTCGCGAACTTGCCCATGCGGTCGCCTATGGACGCGGCCATCTTGTTTTTCACTTGTCCCGCCCGTTCGCGATGCCTTATTTCCTGTTCCGGGTCGCGTATAGCGTGCTCGCGATGCGCATTTCATGTTTGGGAACGCGTTGTACGTGTTCGCGACGCATTTTGCGTGTTCGTGGGGCAATATCGCGCGAACTTACCCACGCGGTCGCGATGGGCGCGGCCATCTTGTTTTTCACTCTATGCTATGGTTTTTATTTATTATCTATCTCTCTCTTTCCCTAAGTCTATATTTTGCATTTATTTCTACTTTTACTGTGTTTTTTTAACTTTTCTACTGTTTTATATTACTTCCTTCTTTAAGCTCCTACTTTTTCCCCTAACTTTATTTTTTCCTTCTAACTTTTCTTTTCCGCCTCCCACACACCCCAGAACCATGGCGAAGGGCAGCACTACCGGCTCCAAGGGCAAGGCGCCTGTGCCCAAGAGCCGCCTGCCTTGCGGCAGACTGCGCCCTGCAGGGGTGCAAGCCCGGCAGCTTTTTTGCGAGGCAGAGGTGGCCGCCCTTGTTTTTTTTGTGCAGTGCCACCTCCCCTTGACCTTGGCAGCAGGCGGCAGGCCAGGCTTCGGGTACCCTACCCAGGAGAGTCACCGCCGGTGGGCGAAGGTGCGCCGGGCAGTGTTTCGCTGCTCAGGGTTCCGTCGCACCCATAACCAGCTGGCCCACCGGTGGTCAGACATCCTGGACCGGGAGCAGGACCTCTTGGACCTGCTAGGTGTCGAGGTCGTGGGGCTTGGTGAGTAGCTAATAAATAGTAGTATAAGTATTGTGTATAATTTTTTTACGAATAACAAGAATACTGCTGCTTACATTGCAGGTAAATTACGTTTCAAAATCTTCTGTGATTGTAGGACACAGGTGCTCGGCGCTACTCTTACTTGTTTGCAACTTTGCGCTCGCTTGGGCTGATTATTATGTAAGAGTTTACTTTAGAGAACTTAAGTTAGGTAATGCTATTGCTAGAGAGACTCTAGTCCTTCCTTTGTCCTCCTGTCAAATAGTGGTGGATGGATTGATACTAGGTTTAGTTAGTATTAGTTGATAATTTTTTAGCGGTCTGCGTGACGCATCCTCTGTCACTGAGTGCTGCTTACCCCAGTCCTTAGTAGAACCTTTTGTAGTTTGTTTAGTGAGTGGTAGGCTTAGCAGTGTCAGTCAGTAGCAGAACATCAGACGCAACCAACCAACAATTTGGTGTATGCACAAATTTATGCATGTGTCCTCCATCTCATCTATGCATTTTTGAGGGCTAAAAAAAATGGAAATGCAGACTTAGTGAACAATTGGCCCGTCTGGAATAGGTGGGCTAGGTCAGGTGGTACTTAGGCTTAGTTAGTATTCTGGATTCGAATCAATCAGAATGGAACACTGGATTAGTGTTCATAAATAAGTAGACGGTCCGTGAATCCCGCAAGCCAGTAGTCGATCTGATTAGATAGGTCAATTTTATTGCAATTGTTGTTTCCTAAAATGTTTTTTGAGCGTTTTTTAAAATAATTTATTTGTTTCACAGCAATCATTAATGTTTGTCTCTTTCTTTATTATATCTTACATGATCACTGATCAGCAGCACCCAGGGGCAAGAAGACGGGGTCCGAGTCGGCGGGACAACCAGAGGACCGCTCCTCGACCGAGGGCCCTGCTGCTGGCCCCAGTAAGTGCTCCAGTGGTTAATATTAACAATTATATTTCCCTAACTTTTACTGCACCTTATTTTTCCGAACTATTAATTCTGGTTCCACTTCCTAATTCTATTTTTTACAAAAGCTTCTTTGATCTTGACTATCTGTTTCTAAATTCTGGTTATCCCTGCCTCTAAGTTCTAACTGCCTCTGCTATGACTCTCTGTACTACTACTATTAGTCTGTCTGTAGCTAAGCTTGCCCAGTTTGCCACTCTTTATTTTACGGTTTTGAATAAAACTCAGATTGACCAATAGCTCTAGCCACTGAGTCCAGTCCTTTGGGTTGTCCTCTTCTAGTCTTCTTAATCTTGAGGCTTTGACAATTACCACCAACAAAATGCCCAACCAGATATTTGACTATTTTTGATAGGATATAGTACATACTACTACTGTTCTGGGGATTCTGCACAGCCACATACAGAACTATGCACAAGAAAATAGGATGTTGGTGATGGGAGGTTGGACCTTCCTCACACCTCAGTCAGAAGTGAACCCACAATCCCCTGACCGACTAGCTATAGTGTCTCATTAGGTCCCCGAACCCCCACCCGAAGATACCCAATAATTACACAACCCAGAACATAACACCCTTTCGCTCACTCACTCGCGTAAGTCCACCACCACACAAAATACCACAGAGTCTATGCGTATGTTCAAAAGGTTTATTTTCAACTAACAAGCTCTGTACGTTGTTCTATAAAATTCAGTGTACTACAGCCAGCTCCAACAGCAAAATGCATAAGATTAAAACAATAAACTTTGTTACAAGTGCATGATAGAAGACAAAAGATCTGTGCGAATTCTGGGAGACACCTCACCATAGAACGTAGAAGTACTGGTTACATGCATCATAAGCTCTGCAAATCTCTGGTTCGTAGAAGGAAATCTTCTGCCTGTAATGAGAAAAATGGTGCGCGTTAGATAGTATAATGCAAGTTTTCCTCAGTCATGCCAAAAAGTGTAACATGTTATGGCTAAGCAATACGGACTAACCGAACTCCATAACAAAGTGGCTTGTTTTTCGACCTCTTATACGCAACGCTCAGTTAGTAGCTGTATGAGCTCATGTGGGCTCAAAGGTGTCTTACTGCACAACAAGCTGCGAGGTAACATGCACAAAAGACATGAAGCTAAAATGGTTGCGTGGCTCAGGCTAACTTTGCAAAGAGTAGAGTAGACTATAATAATGACCCTAGGGACCATAACACTACTAGTGTCTACTGACTCTACTCTAGTACCCGATTTGGACTAGTGATGTATGTTGTATATGTATGTATTAACTTTTTTTCAATCTTGCTAGTGAAAACGAATAAATAGGGGGAGGTGTACAGGCATCTAAAAATGTGTAATGTTTTTTCTAGGCGTACTACCGACCACCAGTGCCGGCGGGGCCAGCGGCGATGGCGATGTGGCCATTCCGGAGGGGGCAGGAGATGCGGCACCTGCAGGAGATACAGGGGGTGAGCCAGCAGCAGTGGCGGGCGGCGGTAAGTTATATTCATTACTTATTGACATTACACTAGCTGGAAGGGTGTTCACTTCACTTACTGTACTGTTGAGACTTATTAAGTATGAAGTTGTAGTGAACATTATACAACGGTTGAAGAAGACACCCTTTACTTAGCATTAGAAATGCATTAGCAATAGCATTAGCAGCGTGAGTTGAGTAACCAATGGCCTCTTCTATCTGACTCCAACTCAGCTGTGAAAGTTTTATGGAGAAGACTAAAAGTCAGATCAGATGACCTTGATGGATGTGTTGAACAAAAAGGGAAAGAAGGGTGGAAGGAGGAAGGACGGGCGAGATGTAATATGACTGGCAGAGAAGGATACGTTGGAAGCATGCATAGGTGGCTGATAGGAATCAGATGCATGGGTTGTTGAAGGATGGGTGGAAGGTGAAAGAAGATGCCTGCCTGGGTGGGCGACACAGTATGGGTGGATACTGGGGATAGCAAGAATCATCAGCGGTGTTTGGGTCAAACTCAAAGCCAAGGCAAGCAAGGAAGGAGTGGACGCAGGGGTGGTTGTTGGTGAAACAAACTAAGGTTTGTCGAGAGATTAAGAAGAATGATAGACATTTACTTTGAATGGATGGGTGCCTGAATGTTTTCATCATAGACAGCATAGGTGGAGACTGTCACTGGATGCAGAGTCTTAGTTTGAAGAGAATGTAAAAGAAACCGCGCCAGAGTAGCAAAGCCAAGGGGAATATAAGTTGTATTTTCAGAATACAGTTGACTCACAGTAGTTTGCAAGCACATCATATATATATATTGTGTATAGTTAGTTATCAAGCGCCTTCCTCCGACTCCTCCAACCACTCCCTACCTATGTTAATTTATTTTCGACTGTGTCAGCCAGCCTGCAAAGGGTGGCCTATCTGTTGGTTACACAATCAATCAAAACAAAGTACCTTATGCAATAGCGGTCGGTAGTGGGAGTGCTGCCGGGCGGTGATGTGGGGAGGGGGAGGGGCAGGGTGGGGGGTAGTAAACTATGGATTACAGCCAAATACAGGTAAGTAAACATAAAAATAAATAAAGCGAATTTCATTGTGCGCACTGCACCGCCAAATGCGATGCAGTGCGCGCAACGAAATTAGTTTATTTATTTATATGTTTACTTACCTGTAATTGGCCGTAATCCATAGTTTACTACCCCCCACCCTGCCCCTCCCCCTCCCCACGTCACCGCCCGGCAGCACTCCCACCACCGACCGCTACTGACCTTATGTCGTCGTCCCATATATAAGCAATGATCATTGGATCAGATATATAATCTGCCTTTTTGTAGTAGCCAGGGCAGGGTGAAAGTGAAATTGAGCAATTGCCCTTCATGTAACAGAGAGAGTATGGCCAGTGCCACCCGTAATAGAAAAATACGAGCTTCCCCACCTGCAGACAGTAGTAAATAAAACTAACGTGAGTCTGCGTCATGACTCGTATGTTTGTCTTGGGTGCAAGCTTAGCTGACTGAGCTGGCATGCCGGCTACAACAAGGTTATGTAATTTCGCTAAACTAGAGATAAGAAGAAGACTGGTGTACTGTGTACTGGAGTCCATAGTGCTAGTATAATGCCTGAAACTCCCACAAATGTTAGAGGCCGAGGAAGTGGGAGGATAGATTATTACCACAAATGTTATGTACTGTGCTTGCTAGTGCTACTGTGCCACTATGTGTTGAATTAATTTTGTGTTACTGTTTTGCTAAGAGTATTGGTTACAACAATATTCTTTTTCTTTCTTGATATAGATCCTCCTTCCCAAGAAAAACCAACACGGAAGGAGTTGGCAGCCAGGGCCCGGCGCCGGAAACTGGAGGCCATCTGCCAAGAGTACCGGCGGCTGGTGGCTCAGGCGGAGGAGGAGGAGGAGGGCCTCCTCCAATGCCCTGGGCCCCAGCCAGGCCCCGCCTCCAGTGGTATGGCGCCGCGGTCAGGCAGCCGCCTGCCACCGCAATTCTTTAACATCCAGCACTGCTGCCCCCCACCCTGGATGCCACTGCAGGGCATTTCGCCGCCAGATGCTCCTCCGGATGGCACGCCTAGAGGAGCACCTAGAGGAGCGGGTCAAGATCCTCGTGGACAAACACCTTAAAGCCCGCCGAATCTAAGAACTATCTAGGACCCCGTTGGATTGCCCCTTTCTTATTCCTTTTGTTGGTGGGTGGGAATTGGGCGTTGGGGTTTATGGACATTGTTTGGACTTTTTCGTTTTGGACATTGGTTGGGGTTAGGGAGAGGGGTGGGTCAGGTGTGGGATAGTTTATTTTTGTTAGGGTAATAAATTATATTTATACTTAAACATACGATGTTAATGTTTTGTGGGGGGTTACTGTTTTACGAATTTACGTCACATGGTTTCCTTGCTGCTGCAGGGCCGCAGCCAGTGTTTGATTTAAATAATCTGCCGATTATGTAACACACAAACAGATAGATGCGGTACCCCTCACTGAGTTATTTGTCCTACTAGTACTGTCAGTCTCTCCTCCTAGTCCATTATACCTCCCACCAAACTTATCTTACCTGTGATTGATGATGATTAAGTTCGGCACAGCGATGGCTGCATGGTTTCCCAAGAGAATGGAGAAGATGCCATGGTTGTGGTGGTAGTAGTAGACACTGGCAGTAGCATTTGCAAAAAAAAAAAAAGAGACAGTCACTTGCCTGAGAGAGACTGTGGGAGGAGTAGTAGAACGAAGTAAAGTACAGTACAGAAGAAGACTGCCAAACAAACAATATTGCAACTGCTAAAGTAAAATAAAACATAATGGTGGCGGGGACAGCCTAGTACAAGAAGTTACAAACTGTAGTTGTGTCGAGTGAGTCACTTAACACAATCGTAATTCGTAACCTTTACTGCTGTGTGGTAGGATGTTGATGATGAATCCAATCAATGCCGGCAATTAATTATGATGTATTAGGTCCCTTTGGAAAAAAAATTGGCTTGCACATAGACTGAGCATGGGTGGGCAAGCAGAAGAAGATCCTCGCCCTGCCTTGAAATTGAATTAGTGTTGCTTTCACCACATCTGCCCCAGCAAGCGTGTGATCAATTGGTGTACATTTAATGTAGTCACATCACACCTCAATATAAATCACACAGCCCGGGGGAAGAGGGTTAGGGTTTGATGAATGGATGGGAAGGGGGTTTGGGGAAAGGTTTGACAAAGAAAAACAGTACGCATGGACACAACAAAAGCAAAACACAATCTTGGCAGACGACCATGATCTTATCCAATAAATCTATAAAGGGAGAAAAAGGAAATGCATGCATGATGATGAAGATAACTTGATGGTTAATGAGTAGTACTTACTAACTACTACTAGACAATTAGACAGTACAGGGCAGCAGTATATTCTATGCAATTTGCCTTGCCTGTATGCCCTCAGAGAGACCCAAATTACATGTTGTACCGGGCTTACTTTTAAAGATAGCAAAGAAAATTAAAAAATAGTTGTAGGGATCAATTAGCAAACAAACAACAACACAACACACAGTCGTAATGATTGAAGAGAAAAAAGGAATCAAATTAATTAAAAGACGAATGATGAATGATACTAAAGTTACTGTATTATCCTGGTCAAATTGTGGAGTTGAATCTCGTCATTCCTCTTGGTCCTATCTTCCATGGACGCTCCGCACATCAATCTTGGGTGCCACTGCCTGCCTGATGCGGATTGGTAAGGTAAGTGTGAGTTGTTTCTCCCAGTATAGCACAGGGTAAAGGCCGGCCTGTAAGTGTAGATGGAAAAACAAAAGGGGTATTGAAAAATCAATGAATAAAAAAAAGCATCAATTACGGTGGAGTCCAAGAAGAGAAGAGAGAACACTTTCAGACTGAGGCGGCTTGGATACATCGTGTCTATTCTGTTTACAGCATTAAGCTACAACAACAACAGGACAGAACAGGCCCACGGCACCAGGCCGTGACCCAACCTCCATTTACCTTAAATTTTGACAGAGCCAGACAAAAGGCATATACAGCAACCTAGCATTTTCAAAATTAAGTGACTAAATCAATGCGCCGCTGTCAGTCATACCACTACACTCGACTCCACCACTACATGGACATGTAGGTCTGCTGTGTTTCTTGTTGAATTGTTGTGTTTACCTTTTATGCCACTTCATGAAACGCAGTTATTCCATCAATCATCTCCGATCCAACTGACTGACTGCGTGCAAAGATAGTATGGTCATCATCATGGTGTGGTACGTGTTGTCCAACTCCAACTCAGTCTGTAGTGACTCCGATTAAGTCCATATTCCATATTAAAAAATTGCAACGGATATTGGCCTGCACCTGCAGTAGTAGGAGTACAATTTGGTTATTAAACAACAAGAAGGGAAACATTGACTGTCACTTGAGTCACTTTCACTTTGTAGATTAACTAGTAGAGTTCGACTTCATGCACAACATCAACACAACAAACAACAGCAATCGCTCAGAGTCAGCAAGCATCCAATGCATGCCATCATTACCTGTCTTGCTCTTCTCTTTGGCTGTCAGATCATCCTATGCCTAGTTCTGATAGGTGTGTGTTTTTTTTTTAACGAGGCAGTGGCCTCATTATTACTCCACATTCATTTTGAGTGTTGTTAGTCGCTGTTTCGGTTTTCGTCTTATTCATCTGTGGCACTTTGTCGCAGTTTAAGTTGGTTCACATGGTCAGCGCTGTGATGGGCCGCGGCCTGGGTAGCGGTCATTGCTGGTCAATTGAGTTTGCAGAAATGTCAGCAAGTTTCTTCGAAGAGTCTTGTCTTTCTCTGCCAAGTACCTTCTGTCCTGACAGTGATGAGCTTTGGATGCCTGCCGAGGCTGTAGCCTTCTGACAGTGATGAGTTTACTTTTGGATGCCTGCCCAAGTTCTGACAGTGAAGAGTTGTGGATGCCTGCAGAGGCGGTAGCCTTCGGACAGTGATGAGTTTCGGCTCGGAAACAAAACGGAGGATAGCTATAGTCACGTTTCACTTCTTATGGAGGGACTGTTAGAGGCAACATTTCTTGTACTCCAATGTCTGGCTTGATGGAAATGTAATTAGGGCGAGTCAGGAAGATGGAGCAGGACTCTGAGGAGTGGACAGTTAAATGCACAGACGTGCAACTCCAATAGGGAAATAAAAAGAGAAGACGGTGGTGATGGATTTGTTGTGATTTGATTTGAACCAGAAAGACAGATACACACACAAATAAAGGAAGGAAGAAAGTAACAATTTGAAAGCCTAGTTGTCAGGGAAGAGGAGCTCGTCCTCAAACTCTGGTGGTTCGGACAGAAGTAGGTCCTGTAACCCACTACTTACGTCATCGAAGTCGCTCTCCTCTTCCTGCTGTGATTCACGTATTTTGTACTCCGGTGGTATAAAGTGCTGATTCATTTTGATCATGGTTAACCTCTCCACGCTTTTGGGCGAGAGACTGGTCCTTTTCAAAGTTACAATGGCACCAGCAGCACTGAAAACACGCTCAGAAGAGACACTTGCGACAGGGGAAGCCAGATACTTTATCGCCAGCCTGCTGAGCACTGTCCATTGGCTTCTTTTCCCATACCAATACACCAATGGGTTTCGATCCATGAAGACCTCTGTTGGGTCATCCAGATAGGCCTGGACCGTCCGCTCAATGCTCAGGGGTGCTCCGATGTGCTCGGCCTCTTTTGCCTTTGCATCAGCACTGGACTTACCATACCCCTGCCGTAGAAACCAATCAGTTGCCGATTGTACTGTGGATGATCCTGTTCTTGCTGTTGTTGATGTTATTGGTAGTGTTGGTGTCGGTGACTGCTGGGAGGCAAACGCACTGCCCTCAGGCTCCGAAGTAGAACTTGACTCTGGATGCCCTGTAGTACTTGTTATGGCCTGGGGCGGGGGGCCTGTAATTACCAGACGTTCGTTTTCAAAGTCAATGGCTAGCTGAGCTATCAAAGTTTTGTACTTGGCAACATCCACTTCTGAAAAAGGAATTACTGCCTTACTGTTCAGAAATACTTTGTACCGTGGATCCAAAATTGTGGCAGTAATGTAATGTGGATCTGACACAATGTTATTTTGAATCCTTGTATTTTCAGATAAGCGAACGGCTAAGGAGTCCGCCAAATGATATGCGTCTTGTTTGTCATCCACACCTGCGTACGTTTCAGACACCTCCTTCAGCTGTTGCTCTAGCATGTGCAACAATGGGATAGCTTGGCCCATAGTACAGTCCTCCCTGCTGACTTCACGTGTGAAGATCTCAAAAGGAAGTAGCATCTCTGTCAGGCATTTAACGAGGTCCCATTGACCCATCTCAACGGTCATGCCTCTCACAGTAGGATCCCCTAATCTTTGCATGACATAAGCATTGAGTGGTATGTACTGCTCAAACAGACGATCAAGCATGTAATAAGTTGAGTTCCAACGTGTTGGCACCTCCTGGATGAGTGCTTTGACTGGCATTTTATGCTCACGTTGAATGACCCTCAGCTGCTTCCGGGCTTTAAAAGAATGGCTGAAATGTGTGCATATTCTTCTGCAGGTGGCCAGTAAGTTGCTGACTTTGTATTCATTTTTCAGAAAGTCTTGAACAACAATGTTAATGCAGTGTGCCAAACACGGGATCCTGAAATAGCGACCATCTTTCATGGCCCTAACTACATTACTGCCATTGTCCGTGGCAACAAAACCAATGTTAAGCCCTCTTGGGCGCAGCCACTCAAAGACCTTGCTGTTAAACTCATCCAAAATGTTTGCAGCAGTATGAGATTTCTCCATGGCAAACATGGCTACAGTTGCATGTTTGCGAGTGGCATGAAAAATCTCAGCAGCGTCAACACCAGCAGATATCTGTTCTCTAACCCCCACAAAAGAGATCCAGTGTGCAGTGATGCACATGTAATCAGTGGCTTGGCAACTGGTCCACATGTCTGTTGTCAGGTGGATACTCTGAACAGCACTCTGCTTCAAGGCTTTTCCAAGCAATTCCAGCACGTCGTGATGTAGTGCTGGAACAGCAACTCTGGCAAAATAGTAGCGGCTGGGAACCTGCCATTTTGGGCAGATGGCTGTCACAAATTCCAGAAAACCCACCCCTTCAACAAAAGAAAAAGGGAGAAGGTCCAGTGCTAACATTTTAGCCAGCTTCGCATTGTACAAACGTGCTATTGGGTGGTTGCGTTCGTACTGCCCCTCCCCCTAAACATGCTGATAATGGTAGGCTGCATGGTTTTCCTTTCTCTTAGGCTCAACGACGCACTTTTTTTCATTGCGGTACTCCTTGCTGTCTCAGGCTGACTCTTACTCTTGTGCCACTGAGATGTTGCTGAAGATGTGGGCGACGATAACACTGCACTGCTGGGGACAGGGCTACTTTGTGTACCACTACCAGAGAGAATGTCTCCCTGTCCTTCCTCTTCCACCGTGATCGGATCTTCTACTCGTTTATCCCCACCAACACCAATGGTTGCAGTTTTTATGCCGCGAAGGTGGTCCTCCCAGTCGATCAAGTGGTGTTTTTTCAGATGGGTTATTTGGCCTCCGGTACCATAGTTTGTACCAAGCTTACCCCGACTAACAGAGGTATTACAAATGGAGCATATAGCAATGTTCTCCTCCTTTTCGCTAACCGTAAAGAAGTCCCAAACTGGGGAGCTTAACTTTTGCCTCCTGCTGGAGGTGCCACTTCCAATGCCGGATGAACTGGAGGGTGTGGGTTGAATTTGACTCTGTGCTGTACCACTACCTACTTCTACTGAGGTGGTGGTTGTGCTGGATGTAGGTCGCTGCCGGGCCTTTGCTAATGCAAATATGGAAGCTGTAGGTCGTGTTGGTGTTACCTGTGTTGGAGGTATGCGTGCTACATCCCTCGCAGCGATTTTGGATAGGGTAATAATGTTGGTCTCCATCTCCTCGGGGCCGGGAGTGATGTTCGTGATGACTGGCTCATCATCATCATCCTGCTGTTCTACATCGACCTCCATAAGTGTAAGGCTTTCTGGAACCTTCCTTTTCCCTAGCCTGGTCTTGGGACGTGTCTCCCTCTCAGACTCAGTTTGTGGCTTCCAAGTGGCATCTAGATCATCAGAAGGGGGCTTGGCGAAGAACTTGATGGACTAACCCTCCTTTTCCTTGCTGGGGATTTGGAAGACAATGGATCTTCTGAATGAGTGGCTTCCTCTTCTTCTACCTCTGCATGAGGCTCAATTTCCTGAACTGCCCCTACTTCGGGAGGAACAACAACTACTATTGCGGGCGGTGGTTGCGGCTGTTGTTGTTGACCACTTATCTGCTGTGTTTCCTCCTGCGTTGATTGGGTACTACTTTGAGATAGCGATAAGTTTATCTCAGGCTCAGCATCACTGGTTTCCACCATTAGGCTGGCTACCTCTTCCACACTCATGTGCTTGGGCCTGGGTTGGTGGGTTGGGCCCACTGATGCGGAGGTGCTGCCCCCAGCTTGCCCCCGGACACCGCTGCTGCAGGCGTAATTTTTTGTTTCCCAAAAAGGTATTGGGCGGCACACCAGACTTAAGTGTCACTTCCTTCTTCTGTTCCTTCTTCTCAATAGCAACTTTCTTGGTACTGGAGGACCTGGTACCTGCTTTCTTTGGGCCCATCTTCTTCAGATGTCAGCAGCACTCAGTTGCACAAGTTGCAGAGATGTCTGGTCAGGTCACACGTCACGTCGTGTACAGCAGCAGGACGTCTGTCTGGCAGTACAACGGGCAATGATGACACACCTCCTCCTCAGTCTTTTGTGCACCTAAAAGCAAAAAAGCCAGAAGAACATCAGTCAAACGATAGCACAAATCAAACTAATATAATATATAACTTAGTGTGTGGTTGTCTCAATTATTAAATTTTAGAAACTCAGTGAACAACAACAGTGTAGCCATTTATGAGACTTTGACAACAAGGCCAGGGCTTTCCTGGTGTACTGTGTACACTCAGGAAGAATAAGAATAGCAAAGAACAAAAACAAAAATGTAGTGGAGCCTGTTTGGCCTAAATTTGTGCATCACGTGGGATGGATGCAGCATCAGGGAGCTGCAGCTGGCAATGGGGATGGATTTGGAAGCAGTAAGACAAGAGGAACAATGGAAAGACACGCAGGCCTATGTGGCAAAAACAGCACACTACTAACTACCACCACAAAATGGCCCCCAGCCACATGGTCACTCACAGGCACAAGGCACGGCAAACAATGAACTCAAGCAGGCCTATATGGCCAGACAAAGGATGCCTGATAAACAACACACACAGCTTTAATGCAAAAACTAAAATCCACATGGCTAAAAACAGGTTGGAAAGTTACACAACAACCACAACAACAACACATACACACGCAAAAAAGGCATTTATTTAACACACCCAAAAAGTGAAATAGACCCCCAAAAAAACCCACATTTTGCAATTCAATCCAATGCCATCCATGCCCTAAATGATGTTTAAATTCAACAGACAACACAGAAACAGTTTTTATGCACCCATGATGACTACCTCTGGGCCTACTGGCAGACTAGGCCACAAGCTTGGAGGCCTATGGCAAAAGCACAGTGGCTGGTCCCACAAAATGGCCGCCACCACATGGCCAGGCCACCCACAACAACAAGAAAAGGAAGACAAGACAGACAATGCAGGCCTATGGCAAAAGCACAATGCCTGGCTTCACAAAATGGCCGCCACCCACATGGCCAGGCCACCCACAATAACAAGAAAGTGAAGACAAAGGACAGGACCAGGAAGTTGGAGACTCTGGGGAACTTCCTTCCTCTTTAAAAAAATTGTAAAAAAAGAAAAATGACTCCTTGCTCACAAAACTACATCTAAATGACAACCTGAGGAGTTTTTTGAGCAAAATGAACAAAATCATCATTTTCGAGAAGGTTTTATGCTGCTCGAGAGATATTCTTCGCCAGATTGTAAATTCTGGGTGTTCGGCATCGCAATCTTCACAAAAAGTCGTTATCGCGCGCGCGAAAACGCATATTGAGCGCGCGAAGGAAGAAATAAAAGTGTAAGTCCGCGTTGTCGTGCAGTGCAGAGTTGCCAAAAGTCCGCGAGCTGAACGCCCAGGGTTACCTACTGGCTGAAAAGGCCTATTTATTTAACACACACCAAAAAACTGAAATACCACCCCGAAAACCACATTTTGCAATTCAATCCAATGCCATCCATGCCATAAATGATGTTAAAATTCAACAGACAACACAGAAACAGTTTTTATGCACCCATGATGACTACCTCTGGGCCTACTGGCAGACTAGGCCACAAGCTTGGAAGCCTATGGCAAAAGCAAGCACACTGCCTTGCTCCACAAAATGGCTGCCACCCACATGGCCAGGCCACCCACAATAACAAGAAAGTGAAGACAGACAATGAATGCAGGCCTATGGCAAAAGCACACTGCCTGGATGGCTCCACAAAATGGCCGCTAGCCACCCACAACAAAAAGAAATGGAAGACAGACAATGCAAGCCTATGGCAAAAGCACACTGCCTGCCTTCACAAAATGGCCGCCACCCACATGGCCAGGCCACAACAACAACAAGCATAAGCCAAGGGGAAGAAAGAAAAGACATGCAGGCCTATATGGAAAAAGCAGCACACTACTAAACTACCACCACAAAATGGCCCCAAGCCACATGGTCACTCACAGTCACAACAGGCCATGGAAAACAATGAACTCAAGCAGGCCTATATATGACCAGACAAAGGAGGCCTGCTAAACAACACAGCTTTAATACAAAAATGCAAAAACGAAAATCCACAGGGCTACAAAAGGTTGGAAAGTTACACAACAAGCACACACACACATCCAACAAAGGTATTTATTTATTAACACACACCCAAAAAGTGAAATACACCCCAAAAACCACATTTAGCAATTCAATCCAATGCCATCCATGCCCTACATGATGTTTAAATTCAACAGACACCACAGAAACATGCACCCATGGGTACCTCTGGGCCTACTGGCTGAAATTTCAATCAAAGAAAAACAACTAGGCCCCTACTGAAACTACAGGCCACCCACAACAATACATTTTAAAAACGATGAAAATCCCCAAAAAATGTAGGTACAAACAAGCCCCAATCAAACAAACAAGTACACCAATTCTCCAACTTACTTGTAAAATCTCAAATCCAAAAGTCCTCAAATCCAATCCAATGATATGATGCAGCAGACAGACACAAAAAGTGATCCTTCCAGCTCCAAATCCAAATGAAAGTGAACAGCACATGGACAAAGCACTGGGAGGAGCCTGCTGGACAGGAACAGGAAGTTGGAGACTCAGGGGCACTTCCTTCCTCTTGGAAAAAAAAGTAAAAAAAGAAAAAGGACTCCTTGCACAAAAAACTACAGCCAAATCACAATCTGAGGAGTTTTTTTGAGCAAAATAATCATTTTCGAGAAGGTTTTATGATGCTCGAGAGATATTCTTCGCCAGATTGTAGTTTCTGCATGTTCGGGATCGCGATCTTACCAACACTGCCGCCGGAAGTCAGATCGCGCATCCGAATGACGTGTGCGCGTTCGCACACTCCCGCGGGATCGTGCGGCCAGATTCCAAATCTCGTGGCGCCCGCGAACGGATAGGAAATCGCGTCGGCGAAATCAGAATCACGGTAAGTCGTTACCGCGCCGAAGAAAAACAGCTACGCTACGTTGCAAATTGCTTAGTACTCGGTAACTTCGCGTTCTACGCGAATCGCGAAGTTACCAAAACTACACAAACTCCGCGAGCGTAGCGTAGTTCAACGCCCAGGGTTACCTATGAGCAGGCCTGTTCTAGGGATGGACGTATGGCGCGTGCAGCTGCACTTGGAGTCTTGGCTGATTGGAATATCTGTGCGGCTGCGCAGAACCTATTGCGACGGAGCTTCATTGACTATCACGCCAGTTGCCCGGGTATGCTCTTGGAAGCATTGGATTATGAGGAACACGTCTGTTCCTTCGGCCTACTTGATTGGATGGCATCCCTTTTTTCTACTAACGATAGGGATGACCTTTTGGAACGAATTGCATTCTTAGGTTCGCGTACTTTGATGGATTCACCACCACCAAATTAATCACGTCTTCTGTGAAACAAGCAATTTTTAAACAAAATATATATATATTTTTTTTATTTTTCCAATTTGGTTTTTTTAAATGCTTTTGAACTCTGCTTACTTTTGAACTCTGTTTTGTGCTTTTGTCTATATACTATGACCTTACCAAGGGGAGGGTGTTATATGGCCAATAGGGTCATTGTCAACATTGCTAAGTTATCATGAGCTCTGCAGCCATGATGCTGCCTTTGCGCACGTTACTACATGACTTTATTTTGCAAGACTCTGTTTGTGCCTTTCACATGAGAACTGTCTGCTTTCTGCATTCTCTGCCTGTTCCTGGAGTTTAGTTTGAACACAATGTGCAAGGTCGATAAACAATGCCCCTTGTTATTCTGTTCTGGTCAGACCCTAGCACCTAGACAAAACATGCTAACAACAGCTGCGCTGCTGGAAACTCGTGCTTTGATATTACGGGGATGCACGTTGTTCAAACACACACTTGGAGAGGGACCTTTCCAGGGAAAGAGCTATGCTGTTCCTATGATGTAAAACTTCCATCTAGGCACTAAGGTATGGAGTATCAAGGAGTGATTGAATCCTGTGTATCACCGATGAATAATCCACTTTTTCAGGTATCAAAACCTGACAGTTCATATCGCATTGTATTGGATTATCGATTTCTGAATAGTCATTGTTGTACATTTGCAGTACAGAACACACACAGCTCTGCGCTAGGGAACAGCCTTGTTCGTAAAAAATACAAAACTACCCTGGATATATCCAATGGTTTCTACAGTCATAACTTGGCTGCTGAGAGCCGTGACTTGACAGCATTTACCGCTGTTGGAAATCAGAAAAAATGTACACGCTTGTCTATGGGGTATAAGAATAGCCCCGGGGCTTTTGCTGCACGTGTTGTGTCTTTATTGCACAACATAGATCGTGATGCATTCTCGCATGTAGATGATATTTATCTGACAGACGATGAACTAATGCCGCATCTTGTCTGAGTCGACTGCATCATTTTATCGTTTGCCGACTATGGACACAAATTCAATTTTGCAAAATCACACATTGCTTATTTTACGGTGCTCTGTTTGAGCTATGAGCTCAATAATGAAGGTAGGGGGTTAGCCCCCCACTTTCTGGAGAAATGTGCACAATTGAAACCTCCCTCTACGCTGAAGAAACTTCAGTCTTTGCTGGGATTTTTAAATTTTGGAAGGACTTACATCCCCGAATATGCCTAGCGTATTAAACCGCTCTATGCTTTGATACAACCAACATATTCTTCTGCCAGCTGGCTTCCGGAACATACCACTATTCTGCAATCTTTGCAATCAGATCTGCTTGGGACTAACTACTTGTTGATGCGTGATAATACCACGAACCTGGTAATACGTATAGTACAGGGGACAGTGGGTTTCACTTACTTGATGTTCAATGAGGGAGACAGAGTACCAATTGCATACAAATCACATTTGTACACATCGACTGAAATGCGATTTTCGAATGTTGAAAAAGTTTTGATGGGGGTCCAAATGGCGATTCTGAAAGAACGTTCGTTGGCGCAGGGAAAATGCATTCTTATGGTCACGCCTCTCCCTGCTTTAGAAGCAGTGACTAAGGCAAGTGTACCCAACTCTAAGGCACTACATCCCCGTTGGATACAATGGGCTACTTCTTTGACATCAGCTGATGTCATGTTTATCTTTGATCCTGCTCTTCAGACACATGAGTTTTTACAGTATGAACATGTTCATCCTCCTCCGTTGTCGTTGCTTCCTTTGGAGGAGTACAAATGTATCATTTATACAGATGGCTCGGCTCAACCGGCCACGGGTTCCAGACACGCTTATTCAGCGGCTTGCGCTATTGTGGCTGGTTCGATAGTAAATGGAGAATTTATGTCTTCCATAGTGCATACTCAGGCACTTGGAGACTGTACAGCGCAATTGGCGGAGCTGCGTGCTCTTGTTCTAGCTCTCGAGTTTGCTGATCCTAATGTGAATACTCTTATTGTATGAGATTCTTACTACTGTGTTCAGTCTCTTAATGACAACTTATTCTTTTGGTCTCAAAATGACTATCGAGACTCTAAAGGCAGTGCAGTAAAGCATAAAACGCTTTGGGTTCGAGTGGCAGAACTTAAAGAACGTCTGCCCCTCACACAGGTTATACATACTCTTGGCCATCAGCGTGTGGGAGCACATGCTCTTGGTAATTCTTTGGCTGATGAGGCGACTAAATCTGCAGTAGGCACGTGTTCCGTTGCAGCAGTTACAAGGTCCATGACTAAGATAGATAATGACATTCTGTCAGCTGCAGCTGCTACGAGGGATGGAATTGCTAATCCGCAGGGCTTCCCTTTGAAGTATTCTTATCATTTATCTCCCAAACAAGTTCCTTATGCTAAAATTCCATCAGTTGGGGACCAGCTGATCCCAACATGGACCATAGACTTGCTTTGATCATTGCTGCACAAGAAGGCATGGCTTCTGCGCATGCCAGAGTGTCTGCGACTGTCTCTATTTTACAGCAATGTTATTGGTGGCGTGGTTTATATAAACAAACCCGTAATTATGTACTTTCGTGTAACATTTGTCAGCAAATCCAACCCTCTACACTCTCACGCCCACCACAAACACAGCTATGTATTTCCAATCAGCCATTTGGCTGAGTATATCTTGATCACTGCGGTCCATTGTCTTCAGATACTGCAAATAAATACATTTTTGTTGCAGTTGATTCGTGCACTAGATTCCTATGGGTTTGGCCACAACGCAGCGCTGACGCTCGAAATGTCATTAGAGATTTGCGTGTCTTTGTCGGGATGCTTGCCTGTGGCACCTTCCATTCTGACCAAGGTCCAGCGTTCGCCTTTAAGGCGTACAAGGACGCGATGAAGTCGATGGGGGTGCTGGTTCAGTTTTCGTCTCCATACAAGCCTTAGGGCAATTCTATAGTGGAGCAGATGAACCGTGACTTAAAGCAATCTTTGACAGCTACGTTCTTAGGTACTGGCAGGAACTGGCTGGCCCATTTGTATGGAGTTCAACGTGCACTCAATAATCTCCCTAGAAGATCTCTGGGTGGGCGGACCCCATACGAAATGCTCTTTGGCATTAAAATGTTTGTGCCAGACCTTGATGGTCTAGACATTGTGGCGGCTGCCGCAACCATTGACGTAGATAATCATTCTACTATGTTACAGGACCTACAAAAGACCCATGACAGCTATGCAACTGAACATTTGCCCTCTTCCAATGACACAGCAATGCTGATTCCGGTCACAGGCTGGCTTCCTAAGATTGGAGATCTGGTACGAGAAAAGCTGGAGAACAAAAAAGAATTTGGTCCCTCTTATCGTGCATCGGTCCCAATTCTTGGATTGAAGGGTACTCGTACAGTTATTCTACCACCTTTGCCTGGTCGCAAAGACAACAGATACATTTCAGTTGACAATGTCAAGCTACACCATCTGGCCAATTCTGAATAGTGTAACTCCTGCAGTTTCATGCAACGCTATCTCTATGAATCCAGTGCATTCGACCTCTTCGACTACTCCCCGTATCGCTGAGGGTGAGATGGAAACTACTATTGACCTTGTGCCTGTCCTGCCTCCATCCTCTTCCAACGCAGAAGTCAAATATACTCACCCTGTGGATGAGTCCCACAGTGAAGTGCCGAACAGTCCTCGACAACATCAAGCTGATGCCGCCCTTCCACCTTTGATGAATATGGGAGCAAGCGGTTATTTTGGGGACCGTACGAGCTTCTCTTATGACTCTTCCTCCTCGTCTTCCACTTTGGCACTTCCACCGTCTAAAACAAGTATTTTCATCTCTTGTTTCAAAAAGACTTGCCTGGTCCCGCCCTGGACGTACATCTGGTTGATACTTATCCTGATTTTCCTTTTCATGTCAATTCGATTTGTGACAGTATTTTTCTTGCTCATCAATGGTCATTATTTGCCTGAACGCTCTGCTGTAAAGTTGGTCAATGGAATTCTGGCCCCTCATACATCGTCCCATATCATGAAACGTGATCAAACTCTTGTGAACACTGCAGCTTTCCCAGTTGCAGATGGCATAGTTTGGGATAAAATAGCATTCGAAATTCACGGCCCGACGGAAGTCCTCAAGATACCATACGTGTTTTGCGTTTCTTTAGGAGGTGTGGTAACACCGGACATACATTCCGATGATTGGGATGTACAAGCAGTACATTTATTGTTTTCAGATTTAAAGTATAATGCTGCTTTTGATGCTGAAGATTTTTATTTAAATTCTGCCAATTATGCAGATTTATTCTCTTATCAACACTATGGTCATCATTTCTTACACAAAACGAACATGTTAAGACCTGTTTTTAATTACACGCCATGGGAACATTGTGCAACTCCTTTACAGGGGAGTTCTAAAACCCATAGGGATAAGTTCACGTATTTCACAGATTATAACATGTCCAATCCAGAATCCTATTTCTTTAAATTACAATTGTCGTCTCAATCCAAATTTATTCTAACCACACTAAATTAATCTATTCCAATTCCTTTAGAACTGAATTGGCCATACAGGGTTATGGTCATTGGAGAGATACCATTGATTTGAAATCAACTTGGTGCACTAAGGCTTGGCAAGTTCAGGGAACTGAGGCTTTGCATCGTGCCTGCCTAATCCCGACTCAAATATTATTTTTAAATGATACAGTGCACCAAGCTACTTGCTTTGGCCTGGCAACTTCCAAAAATTTAAATATCCCATCCATTCCGTCTTTAGCGGAATATGACAATTGGCGTAAACAAATGATTTATACATTCGAGGTATTACAAGCTTTGTTTCTAAATGCCACTTTCAATATCTCTGATGTTGACCCGTCCGGATGGTTGGTGTGGCAAACCAATTCAAATGCATGCCAACTGCATTTTTATAATGTAACGCCTGGTTTCACACAGACTAGACCAGATCCTCGTTTTCCACAATCACATTCGGTCACCACATATTCGGTGGGTAAATTGTGCTAACAAGGGTTGGAACACTCCACTTTGTCGTCAGTAAAACAACACCTGTCACTCTTGTCGAGCGAAATCAATTTGACTGATTTTATCTTAGGTCCTAGGATTCCTAGAACAAAGAGGTTTATCTATGCAGCTTACAATGAAGTATGGAAACTTTCGCAGATTGAAGCAGCCGTTCGTATGCGCCAAATTGACAAAGCAAATTTAGAAAAAGTCCTTGCATTAGTCGACAATAGTATCAATACACTGTCTTCACGCATTTATACCTTGGATAATATTGTTTCATCTGATATTGATATTGTTTAGAATGATGTATCTGTGTTATATCATGGTCAAAATCAACTACAATCAATGATACAGTTTGCATGGACGTTACAGACTCTCAAAATGGGGAAAGTGCCTTAGGATTATTTGAATGCTTCTGCTTTGTTTTTACCATTCAATCTAACTGATGAACAGAGATTTATGTCCATGAAAGACGCTACATACACGCTATTACACATTGAACAATTAGAACACTTGCCATTCTCTGTGGCGAAGACAGATTCAGCTGTATGGTTAATTCATGGGGTTATCTCTCTCCCATTTTCGCAGTTTCAATTTAAATCTTGCATGAAACATTTCCCAAGTGGCGGCTTTGAACCCCTGGGAAGTGCGTTTCTCCATGAATTGTGGTCCCTACCTTTCACTTACAGATGTCAATGGGAGGATAAGGAAGTTTTCCTAACAGGGGAGGACTGCGATTCCACAGTAGGACATTCCCTAGTTTGCAAACACGTTCAGTTGCACTGCGCTTGTAATGTCTCCACGCTTAATCTTGCCTGTTTTTTTAAAGGAACTCCCATCCCAGCAATAATTCCCGCTTTTACATTGCTTACTAACGGCAGTTATCTTCTTTTGAATAACCGCGACTGCTATGGTTTACGGACAGGAATCCCGTATATAGTAACAGTTTCAGAACGTGGTACTTGTTGTTGCAATGTGCTCCTTCCGCCCCCGCATGAGAAAGTAGATAGTTCCATTTGGCCTTCCATTCCGACTTTGAAAACAGATTTCAACAAATTAAGCAGACTTAAAGCGCTATTGTTTCAACAAGAAGTGCCTCTCACTTCAGCTTGAGAGACCTTCGAATTGCAGGTGGCAAGAACATCTAGCGAGATTCAGTCACTTCTAAACACTAACCTCCCACTTCATTTGGGGGAGCTTATACATCAGATATTTAATGCATCTGACACAGAAGGCCTTGCTCATTTTTTTAAACTGGTGGGTTCCGGCCTTGTTACTTCTTTTCAGACGATATCTGGAGTAATACTGGCCTTTGTTCATTCAATTTTTTCCTGCGTCTTCGGAGGGTTCCCATTATTACTGACGCTAGCTGGTGGAATCCTGATTCTTCTGCTCCTACTACGCAATGGCACCTTGACCGAATGCAGCAACTTTTTGGATGCTTGCCATTATGACTAAAGGTGGGCATAATTTGCCAGACTCCCAATTAATAAAACAGAAACCTCATATACTTTTAGCAAAATAACAAGTATCTCTGTCTATACATGCTAAAATGCATATAGTCATTTCACGAAAGTGAAAATGAAAATCTAGCAAGCAGTGAGAGAGTTGATGATTATGGGATACTCCCTAACCTAGGGAGAGAACCAAGCAGATGCCTTGAAAACAAAGAGCACATCTTGCTGAACGATTCGGTGGTGGTACCGTCCTCTTAGGACCACCCCAAGCACAGTTATGGGCAAAAATACAATCCCAACCAAAGGCCCTGCAAAGCATTATGGGACGAGATTAGCAGTGGGCAGTGAATATTATAGTATCCAATATCAAAATAATTCTACAAAGAGCTGCAGTTCAACTAGTCGTTACTAGGTGTCCCTCACGAGTCAAATGCAAAAGCATTGAAATTATTACATCAAGCTGCAGTTCCACTAGTCGTTACTAGGTGTCCCTCATGAGTCAAATGCAAAAGCATTGAAACCCTTTCATGAAGCTGCAGTTCCACTAGTCGTTACTAGGTGCCCCTCATGAGTCAAATGCAAAAGCATTTGACTTGAGGGACACTTAGCAACGACTAGTTGAACTGCAGCTTGATGTAATAATTTCAATGGTTTTCCATTTGACTCGTGAGGGACACCTAGTAACGACTAGTTGAACTGCAGCTCTTTGTAGAATTATTTTTATATTGGATACTATAATATTCACTGCCCACTGCTAATCTCGTCCCATAATGCTTTGCAGGGCCTTTGATTGGGATTGTATTGTTGCCCATAACTGTGCTTGGGGTGGTCCTAAGAGGATGGGACCACCACTGAATCGTTCAGCACGATATGCTATTTGTGTTCAAGGCATCTGCTTGGTCCTCCCCCTAGGTTAGGGGGGACCCCAAAATCATCACCTCTCTCATTGCCTGATATTTTTCATTTTCAAAGTTCATTTTAGTGAATTGGTTATATGCTTTTTAGCATGTAAAGTTGTTTTATCAAAGTATTTGTGGGTGCAGTTTAGTAGCTGACTCTGTGCAAACTCGGAGTTTCACTTCATCACCCCAGTTGCCCGGGAATGGGGTATGCTTTCGGAAGCATTGGTCTTCCGTAAAACAAGTATTTTTGCATTTGGGATGCATCATCCCAAATGCAAAAATCGGAAATTGCGATTGCATTTAAGGAATCGCAAATTGCGATTCCTTAAATGCAATGCTAGAAGCAATTTAAAATAGCAATTTCGCTATTAGGGGTCATAAATTACCGAAAAATAAAATAGGTCTTATTGAAAAATAAAACAGGTCGGTAATTTGCAAGATACATGTTACACACACACATGCCCCGGGCATGTGTGTGCGCAACATGGGTGCACATTACAATTTCAGGGGTGCAACAGGGTGTCCTTTTGACACCCTTGCACCCTTGAAATTGCATGTGCAATTTGCGAGTTGCCTGTAGGCCCATAGGAATGAATGGGAAGCCATTCCTTAATTGCGAGTCACAATTTGAGAGTCGCAATTAAGGAATGTTTAGGAATCGCTATTTTTATAGCGATTACTACATGCATAGGCTTTTGCGAGTCCTTAATAATCGCAATTAAGGAATCGCAAAAGCCTTCCTTGATGCATGTGCCAGTTTGACCTTACCAAGGGGAAGGTGTTATATGGCCAATAGGGCCATTGTCAACATTGCTAAGTTAGCATGAGCTCTGCAGCCATGATGCTGCCTTTGTGCACGTTACTACATGACTTTATTTTGCAAGACTCTGTTTGTGCCTTTCACATGAGAACTGTCTGCTTTCTGCGTTCTCTGCTTGTTCCTGGAGTTTAGTTTGAACACGACGTGCAAGGTCGATAAACAATGCCCCTTGTTATTCTGTTCTGGTCAGTCCCTAGCACCTAGACAAAACATGATAACAACAGCTGCGCTGCTGGAAACTCGTGCTTTGATATTACAGGGATGCATGTTGTTCAAACACACACTTGGAGAGGGACCTTTCCAGGGAAAGAGCTATGCTGTTCCTATGATGTAAAACTTCCATCTAGGCACTAAGGTATGGGGTCTGCTGACAAAGCCCAGAGATCTCCCTTTATATAATAAACGTCACCTTACCAAGGGGAGGGTGGTTAGGCCTTATAGTCCTTTTTCCACTGTCTGTATATGATGACATCCCCCTTTATATTCTTTGGAATTGTAACAATGCTAATTGTTTTAGGTTTATGCATTTTGCTGCTGGTGGTGGCTCGAATACTGCATTATAGAGCACAATAGTTGAAATAAACATTTTGAACTATAACAGTGCTCTGACTATTCTTATTGTGGATAAGTACGAGTGAGTGAGCGAAAGGGTATGTCTTGCTACCGCGATTCCTGAGAGAGTCGGGAGTGTTGTGTTCTGGGTTGTCTAATTATTTGTAGCTTCATGATTATGTAGGAGAACGAATGAGACACTATAGCTAGTCGGTTTTGGGATTGTGGGTACTAAGGTGGTAGGAAGGTTCAGCCCCTATACACCGAGGTCCTGTTTTCCTGCGCATAGTTCTGTGTATGTGCAGAAACCCCGCAACAAGTGCTTAAACTATACTACACATGATGGGAAAAATATGCACGAAAGTATATATTCACTAAACGTAGGCCTACAATGACCAGCAAGGAATGGATGTAAGGGTAAACATGCACCCTGAGTGTAGATTTGCAGCCCCTGACTTCAAACCTATACTCCTTACAGCAGTTTAAGAATTGCTATATTTCCCTGGCTCAGCTCCTAAACAGATTTCTGGCCATTGCCCCCTCCCTTACTGGGCCAAGTTAATTACTCTGCTCTCCTGCAGGAGTATTAAAGGCCTCTCCACACACACAATAGAGCCAATAACAGTGCTTGACTAAGTTCCTGGGAAAGGAAAGGGAGGGGAGGAAATCTGCAACTGTTAATTAGCTTGTCACACTGCAACCAGGCAAAGCTCCGGGCCAGGATAGCCTAGGCCACAGAAACAAAAGAGAAGGGCCAGACCTCTGGAGCCCAACACAAGAGGGTCTTGCTTCTGAAGTTTTGGTGGGAAGGAATCAGGCAACTCTGTCAACTAATGATGCAGCTGAGGCTCTCAGCGAAGTCTTTTAACAGACAACTTGAAGTTGCTATATTGGAATGTCTTAGAATGCTGTGCTATGATGTGGCACCCCAGGGATGGCCGAGGGTGCCTGGCTTCTAGAACGTTCTGCCCCCACTTAATAACCCCTGACCAAGGGAGAGGCAGATGAGAAGACACTGGACCTGGGAGTAACAATGGCCCAGCTGGAAAGAGAAGCCACCTAATGCCCGGCAAGGATGGACTTTTGGACTTTGACTCCAGTTGAACCCCAGGACTAGGATGGGTCTCTCCAGGGTCCGTGGTACTGGCCCCCTTATGCCCCTTGATGAACAGTTGGGAGAATGGACCTGCTGGGGTACCCTGGATGGATCCCCTGGGACTTCTGTGGACTGGCCTTCGACCCACTGACTCACAGGCCCCGCAAGTAGCTAGGAGCTGAGGGACCTGGAGAACCTGAGGTGTACGGCAGGGAGAGTGTTCTGTTGGGGGCTAAGGAGGGGTTGTGGAAGGTGCTTCTCAACCAGGATAGTGCACCAGGACCCCAGGTTGAGAACAGGTCTGGTGCAGGGAGCCAGAAAACCCAGTTCCCAATGAAAAGCACCCTTCAGAGGGTAGCAGGCCGGAAGAAAATGTGTCTAGTGGCTAGGACTGGCCACCAAAAGCACAATAAGACCAGGAATGACAAAATCACGCCTATGGGGACCCTAGGGGACCGAAAAGAGCCTATAGTGAGTAGTGCTCTGATCCTAGAAAACCCAGAATTCTCCCAAGGATGTCCAAGCCCCAGGACGAAGATGCAACGCTCAATTCTTTCTTAAAATGTCTCTATTCTAGGAGGGGGTGTGCATGAGGGCCCCCTAGATTCACTGTCCATCCAAGGGCTCCCACCTCCCCAGGGGCCCGCGCATGCAATTAAGGACCCGGGGACCACATCCCCATGGACCAAAAAAGCCACAAGCCGGGCACATTGCCCTGCCCTATGTCTATGTCTGGGAGGCGCAGGGCGCGCCAGCCTCTCATCTCCCTATGCACACTCCTCGTGGACAGGGGAAGTGCACTGCTCCTGTTGACTCTCAATCAGGATGAACGTCTAGAATCATTTTAGACACGCCGGTCCTTTTCTTTTCGGACACTTCATGTGCTGCTGCAGTCTGAACAGATGTGCTCTATTCCACCAATTGGAGTGCTGTCAGACATTCAAGATGGAGTGTTTTTTAACATGAAAAGAAAAGAAAACCTCTGTGCCAAGCCCTCGCAAAATGTAGCATTCTTTCTGGAGAAGCAAAAGGCAGGAGAAAACAGGGGAAACTGTTATTCTTTTCATATAAACACATCAGTCTCGTTTAAAACGGAATTTTATGGGGTTGCTGAAGGGGGATCTGAGGGAAAGACCAGATTCTTATGAGAAGAAGTGGGAGGAGAAGGCGACAGAGTGAAGTAGCGGAAGCTACATTAGAGATCCAGACAGCGAGAATGTTAAGAATTAAAAACAGATGTTTTGTTTACGGTTTTTGCGGACAAAACAGACTAAAGTACCCATTAGTAGAATGTAGAAGGTCCCCATGGTCTGTGGCCTTCCAGGCACTAGTTCTGTACCCTTGGATTGCCAACACTGAGGGAAGCGTTGACTGATATTTTACAGCCTTGTCCTGTACAGTTAGGGCTATATAATTGTATTTATATAGCGCTTACTACCCCGTGATAGGCGTTGAAGCGCTTTTCGGCGAGTAGCACGCTAATCCAGAACCCAAAGGATTAATGGTGGATTCGTGTAGGGAAATAGAAGTTGCTCATTTGAACGGTGGGCTTGTGAGTCTGTTAGTTTGATTGAATAGGATGTAATTGTATATGTGACATGTGAAGTGCTTATGGCAAATATTGCATATGTGCACGCTCTGGCAGCAGTTATGGATTAAAATAAAACAGCAGGTGATGAGGCATGTTAGATCTCTGTAACATAAAGTGGGACAGTAAATATAGAATTCTACCTCGCTCAAAAATTCTACCATATGTATTTAAGGATCACACCAATATGTTTACCGCTCAAAGGGCCCGATTCTCCAAACTGTTTGTGTACCTACATTGAGCATAGCATTTCCAAGTGTTAAGTCAAGACTTGCATTCACAAAACGCAAACATTCACCTGCCAAACAATTTGGCGAATTAATATTACTCCTGTGTGGAGTTATATTAAGTGTAAACAGATTTTCTCTGAGAGATGGGATATGGTTATTCCAGGGAAAAAATGCTTGCCCATGTGGATGAGAAAATTCACAAACTAGCAGTAGCAAGTTTCTGGTTAGCACATTTCCAGCCAACATACGGTTAGAGATCTACTTCTTTTAATAATAATAATTATTAATGTTATTATAATGACATTTCTACAGCGCGTAGGTACCTCATGAGAGGTGTCCCAGCCCTCCATACTGAAGCCCATCCGTCCACGTGCAGGTCTGAAGCCCCCCCTACTTCTTTTAAGGGTAGCAGTAACCCTGCAACTACGAAGAAAATGTGGAAGGATTACTCCAAAACTGGTGAGGACGTATGGGAAGTGGTTTCACCCCTGGGAACATATAAAAATTGTTTTCTTATTGATAAATAAAATAAACAGTTTTCTAGTACAAATGTAATTGGGTGACACACTTAGTGGTATGGTAAAAAGTGCACCTCTTAAATTTAGGCACGCAAAAATATTTTTTATGGAATTCCTAATGAATTTTAGAAATACTCCTGAGACGCTTCAACTATGAAGCATTCTAAGGACTAGACCTCGAATTCTCTGAAAATTCCGAAAACGCAAATTTATCCCATACGTTGGTACGCCCTATATTTATTTATTTTGAGAATCGGCCGCAGTGTTTTTGCGTTAGCATATTCTCTGGAATCTAGACTCTGAACTCGCATTTCCAGGACTCGGTTGTTTTTAGGTTTGACTCCGGCATTTCCATTCTTCGTGTCAAGCCGAAAGCAGTCAAAGCAAGTGTAGCATTCTCAGGTACTCACTGCAGGAGCACTGCAAAACAAGCAGTGTGCTAAAGAAATGCTCTACTTAAATTCCCCCTTGAAAGGATCATATAATTCAGGAAATAAAATACTGCAAATGAAAGAAAATAGATATGGCAACAGAGGTAGTGTGTGCTACATCAACCTTCAAATACTTATCTATTTAACATCTGACCTCAATGACGTTCCTTGAGACTCGATCCCTTTTCATGGAGTTTGTATGGCTAGAGTGAGGATTACATTTTGAAAATGGGAACACTGCTCGTCGAGCGCGCGTTTTTAATTTGAACTTAGGGGGCAGATTTACAAGCCCCTTGCGCCACTTTTGCGTCACTTTTAACATGGGAAAAGTGACGCAAAAGTGGCGCAAGGGGCTTGCAAATCTGCCCCCTAGTTCCTAAAAGCAGTCAGTCTATGGTGCTTTCATGAGATTAGAAGACGCGATTCATAAAGATTTTACCATGAGTCAGAGATACCTAATGAAAAGTTTCAACTTTCACCACTGACAGATTGTCATTGACCTAAGTGGGCTAACTTCCAATTAGCCTCTGAATTAAACACTTCGGGGCAGATTTACAAGCCCCTTGTGCCACTTTTGCGTCACTTTTCCCATGTTAAAAATGACGCAAAAGTGGCGCAAGGGGCTTGTAAATAAGCCCCTTCATGATCAGTCACCGCTGGTGATCCAATTCCTCCATGTTGGTATCTCTAAATGTAGATTAGTTTCACAAACAAATGCTGCTGGTTCACTTGCCCTTCGAAGCATCTGAAGTTCACAGAGCCCTGGGAGACTCGAAGGACGTCCCTCCTCGGCCACTTACATACATGTTCGTCCTCTGTTGGCTTCTGCCTGTGTGAATTAAATGCAATTAGCCAAGCCAAAAACATGTAAATTGTTTGTTTAGGTATGTCATCTATATGTATGGAAGGTGCAGAAATGATGTGAGACAGTGGTGGCCCTCAATATTTTGAACAGGTGCAGCACCGAGGCTGAGATTGTGGAGGGGCAGGTACAATTCCATTCAAAACCTTGAGGAGGATGGCAGCAGTGTGTCAGTTTAGAGCACAGCAACTTGGCCTGTGGATGGGCTTTTCCGAATAACAATGACCAACTACTACTCAATACATGGAATCAACACAAACTCCAGTACTTTCTAAATGGCACCAAAGCTTCCTTTTGCTCAATTTCCCAAGTAAGTATCCATGTTTCACCTTGAAGTCATCATTGCATCGATTTAAGTCTACAACCCTGTAGAGGGTTTGCTCTCCCAAGCTCATCAGCAGGGCCTCTAAGGCGCAAACAGCAATGGTCACATACGTGCCATTTGTAATTATGTTTCTAGGAGAAAGTGTGTGAAAGAGGTGCACAGCTGTCCAAATATTGACAGTGCCAAAAGAAAAGAAAATGCAGTGCTTACAGGTTGTGTGTGGGGGAGGAGGAAAAGATTAAGTGGAGATTAAAGGAAGTATATGCAGAAGGACAGAGTGCAATTCGTAGGAATATTTTCACCTGAAATTTTATATTTGTGGATTTATATGAAATCTCTACTATTATCTAACTATCTATAATATATGGTTTAATATATATTGTATACTATTTACATAATCTCCTCCCTTCTCCACCTTTCCTATTTCTTCCTTTTCAGGTTTTGTGAGTATCTCAGATATTGTACCTTCTGATATCTGTATTATGATTTTCGTTTTTAGAAATCTGAGAAGTTAACATTTTATAGTAATTTATTGTGGTCATATATTGATTTATTGTTTAAGTCTCTTTTTTATGTATTGTTTATATACTGACATGTACTTCTCAATAAAAATATACAACAAAAAAAAAAAGGAGAGAGTGAAAAGATAGTACTAAACAGGCAAGAGACGACATACAGATGGAGGATATTTAGAAAGATATCAAAACAAGAAGGGGATATGGGTCTACCAGAATGAAACACCGCAGAGCATAGTGGTGTATATAGAAAAACAGGTATAAATGAGGACCACTACCCCTTCTACAGACTTTAGTAATGGTAAATAATAATTTCAGAATTGAAACATTATCAGTTTTTATCATTCACAACAAAAGAAATGTTTTTACTCATTTATTTTAGCTTGCTAGTTTACATGTTTCAAGACATGCTGTTAATTACATAGATCATGCCTCTTGAAAAGGATTCTTAATTATGCTTCTTTTGCTGCACCTTCTTTAGAGACCTCCATCCTTTTCATCCAACCCAAAGCACGGGTGAACATCCACCCAATCAGTGGAGTAGCTGGGGGGGGGCGGTGGGGGCGGACCGGCCCAGGCGGCACGGGTTTTGGAGGGGGCAGCCGGCCCCCCTCCCCCTGCTCATACCTGCTGCCATCGCGGCTGCAAGAATTGCGGCAGCGCCCCGCTCTTACCTGCGGCCGTTGCGGCCGCATGATTGACCACAACCCCCCCCACTCTTCGATCAGGCCGTCACGGGCAGTATAAACGCAGGGGCCACGACGGGCGGCCTAAGGCCTAGCTACACCACTGCACCCAATTGTAGCTTTGTGGGCATTCATAAACATGTTGTTAGGAATTTCACACACTTATTTGTATACCTAACTTACAGAGCAGTGATTGCATTAAAGGACAGTATTATCTTGTGCTTTACACAAGGCGTAAGTGAAGCAAAAAGTGTTCTAAGCGCAGGAAAAGTCATTTTCCTATGATGTTGTTAAGGAAAGGCATTGCAAGCTAAAATATTTCAATGAAAGAAATGCAAAATATGTTACATTTCTAAGTGTACGCCAGGAAGAGGCTACAATAGTTCATAAAGTTCACAGACAATATTAGTGACTCATGTATGGGTTGAAATGTTTTGGAATCAGACAAGCAGTCATATACTCCAACTATTCGTATGTGTAAGCTTTATATTTTAAATACATGACCTTCTGTATGATATGTATCTAAAACAGTCAGTCTAGCTCAGGCTTAATAAAATATAGTCTCAGCGGTGTAGCTATCAGTAGTGCAGCAGGTGCAGTTGCACCCGGACCCAGGAGCATGAGGCGCCCACTTAAACCTAAATATTGACTGCTTTTTACTAGGAAACTAGTGGCTGGTGGTTGAATTTTCCTTTATCCAACAAGGTTCATGGTGTCTTGACTATGCCGCTGTATGGACAGCCTCTTTTTAACTGCATATGGTTCTTCCTGTGAGTGGCCTTGTTTTCAGAGACTATAAGAGAAGACAAGGCTGGACGAAGCGGCACCATTGACCTCTTCAGCTTAAAGAAAGTAGGGAAATTCAAATGGTTGCACTCACTTATGCGAAAGTGGGTCGTCATCATAGTATCGTAAATACTTATGCAATCTGCGAAGCTGGACTGAATGCTTCTGTGGTCAAAAGATGCTTTGGAATTTATTATTTCTCCTGCATATGTCTTCTTGACTTTGACAATTGCAATTAGGAAACTATCTATAATTTGACAGATGGGCAAGTTCAACGAAAGGCATTCTTCATAAGTCATTAGCACAAAATTAGACTTTTGCATGATTTTTCTCAAAAATGTCACTTGCAAATAGTTTCATGCATTTCATTCAGCAGCTTGGATGTAAGGATTTCAACATTCTCAGTTTTTAATATCTGTTGCATGCTGGGACCCCGATTACTGGTGCTACGCTACGTGATTAAAGCAGTATAGCAGCAGTCTGGGGGGGATATTACCAAGGAATTGCGATAATTATCGCAAAGCGCGCTTAGCGCTGTTTTTTTTATCGCCGGCTATCGCTGGATTTCATCGCGGAGATAACGCGTTATTATCAACGCTTATCTCCAAGGCGATAAAAAATCCAGCGATAGCGGCGACACCCAGCAATAGCGCAAGAAATCCAGCGGTAAATTCAACGCGCTAATGAAAAGCTTGCTAATAGGCAGGTGAGGACTTAACCATTCTAGTCAATGGGAGGTGGATTGTAAGGTTAAGTCAGGTTTTTATCAGGTGTTAGATTCCAGTGATAATCCCGGTTAGCGCGAATTTTTTTATCGCTTCGCGGGCATTGCTAATAGGGGGAAGTTGTGTTTGCGACTGTTTTCAGTCGCTTTTAGTTGGGAACGCCTACTTTGCATGTCATTAGCGATATATATCGCTGACATGCAAAGCGGCACCAAAACGGTCGCTTTCGCCATAAAGCTGTCGCTAACAGCTGTTAGCGACAGCTTGCTAATAGGGCAATAGAAATATCGCCGCTTTGGCGGCAAAAAGTGCCGCTAAAGCGGCGATAAGGCCCTTGCTAATATGCCCCTGGGTGTTTAAAACACCTCAAGGTAGGTTAGTTCAGTGTTAAACACAGACAGAGGCAAGTGGTGCTAGATAGCCACAGGCATTGTAGCGCCATCCTCTGCAATGGTAATGTACATGGTAAATGGTGTGTTACAATTCACTGCAAAGGGCCATATGTACTAATACACTGGTAGCAAGCTGTACCCAGTATTCTGGAGACCGTTGTGAAATTTTGCAAACCGACCTATGTACCAAAAGCTTGATACCCATATTTCCATATCCGATTCCATATCCGTGTTGTAATCTGACTTATCTCATTAATATTCATAAGGTGGGTCTCAAATTGTGATTTACTCCTATCATGGCTCTCACTGGGATGATGGTCTGCAAGGGTCAGCAAACCACCATGTCTGTGATAGCATTTTAACAGAGAGTTTTTTAAAGCAGACAATGTTCTTTATTTTCCCAAAAGATTCTTTGGGAGTTGGACCACTGCCTACTCTCCCTGAAATGTTTTTCAAAAGGGGATGGGGTGCACAGCCCTGATAATGTTAAACAAGCTTGTCTCACTACAACTGTTTCCTAAAATGTAGTTGTAGTAACTTTGTTATGGCTCTGGTTAGAAAAGGATGCACATTTTAATATACACCCATGATGAACAATTTTTCTAAATACCTCTCTTAGTAATTTATTAATGAGTCTTGCACAGTGTGTACGAGAACAACAAGAAGCTACTTTGTAAACCACGGTAACAACAACAATTTTTAACTCGCATAGAAATCTTGCTTGTCCTCAATATTTTGTAACATGTGCAACAAAATGTTTACTAATGTTTACATGTGTGGGAAAAGATTCATGCAGAATCAGCGAGGTGAATCCATAGCAGCATTCCCTTGGCACCTCTGGTTGCCCTGCAGTCATGCGCTGCTTAAAGGCAGTTCTCATAATGAATCATGGAATTCGTCTAGAAATGTGCTTTCTGCGACATAAGATTGGAGTCATTTCCTGAATGCTGTGTCAACCTCTGTGTGGGAAAAGACAAATGAGGCAGAGCTCAGAGGGGTAGATCTTAGATAATACTAACTAGCATCTGGAGCAGTCACCCTGAATATACTATGGACTGGGAAAACATAGTTAAAAAGCATTCAGGCTCATCACATTTTCTCCTGCCTCAGTTTAGCAGGCAGTGTGATATTTTACACAACAATACATGTTCCTGTGGCCATGTAGTACGCACTTTGTAATAAAACGAATGTAAACACCTGAAACCGGTGCAAAAGATCATGGGCCAGATGTACTAACGTTTTTTGCATGCGCAAATGGGTTTTAGACCCGTTTGCGACCGCAAAAAACGTGTGGCCCATGTACTAATCCTATTTTGCGAGTCACAAATCAATTTGCGAATCGCAAAATAGGATTAGCAACTCGCTATTAGGAAGGGGCGTTCCAAGGGCGTCCCTTCCTAATAGCGACTTTTGAAGCTACGTATGACTGCTTTGCAACCGCAATTGCGGTCGCAAAACAGTCGCAGTTTACCACCCTTCACAGAAGAATGGTAAACCACTCGCAGACAGGAAAGGGTCCCCAGGGGACCCCTTCCCCTTTGTAATTGGCTCTAAAAATATTTTTTAAGGGCAGGCAGTGGTCCCAGGGACCACTGCCTGACCTTAAAAAATGAAACTGAAAAGTTTCATTTTTATTTTTTAAATGCATCCCGTTTTCCTTTAAGGAAAACGGGCTGCATTTAAAAAAAAAAAACTGCTTTAATTAAAAGCAGTCCCAGACATGGTGGTCTGCTGACCCCAGCAGGCCAACATCCCTAGGAGTGCCAGCCATTCCCAATGGGGTTGCAAATTGCAACAGCCTCATTAATATACATGAGGCATGCAATTTGCGATCCCATTAGGAATCGCAAACAGTGTGTCAGACACTGTTGTGCATCCCAATTTGCGAGTCGCAAATGCGACGCAATTTGCGACTCGCAAATTGGTGGGTCGTAAGTCTGGCCTCTAATAACAATAACTGCTAGGAGGCGGTTGGAATGACAGCATGCATTTTGGAACAATATACATTCCTTTGGCCAAGTAACGTGCTTAATATACCATGATATTCTGGAAGAAAGCACATTTCTATTGCCATATAGCATGCACTTTGTAATACAATGGTTGTAAACAGGTGTAAAGCATCCTATGAGCATAACAATAACTGCTTGAAGGCGGTAAACAAGTGGCAGCCACTACAAAGTAATGGGAAAGGTCCAAATCACTTTGTCAATATGTCCTCATGAGCAAATGACTAGAACTGCTGATGTGCATATGTTTATGTGAATTGGCAATACTTTCTTCATTGTTACACACTCATGCACTGTGCTCTTTTTGTAACAAAGTGTAGGCCATCATTACCACATGAAGAGCTTGGATTGGTTCAGACAATGCATAGGACGAGTGTGATATTGACATTATTGTCTTTTGTACTGCTATTGCTGTTCAGGGGTCGGTGGGCATTACTAATCTGACAGGACTAAGATATGTGGTAAAAGAGAATGTAAATCGGGGAGGTTTTAGCAACTTCACTACAGCACAATTTATCACAGCCACATGATTGTGCATAAATACAATTATAGTAGCGCACTCCCTGAAGGTGGTAATGGTACTACGCACCAGGCTGTGTTTGCCCCTCTTAACCTTACAGTCCAAATAATGATTGTGCATTATTTGGTCTACCTGGGGCTTAAGGTGGTTCCAGGATTTGGAATGCAGGGGAAACCTCTTATAGCAAGACACAATGTGACAAGCGGTGCCATAACTTAAGATGTTATTGTCAAAAGTGTGTGTATCAATGTGTATGTTGTGCCTTCTTTTGTACTATACCAGGAATGCCATGTGAGTATACTATGCTACCAACAATGATTGCCTTTCAATGAAATAATCACACTCTTTTTAACTTTTGTATTCATATAATGTGGTAAGGAAGTTGATTCTACTTATGGTGTTGAGCTGTATTCTCTAGCATCCTCCTTTAAAATAAGGCCACAGGGTAGGGAGCAGGTTGCCCATGACACATGAGCACATGCATGTACACACATACAGGTTGAGAAAATAAATATGCTCCTAAAGTGTGCTATACTTTCAGCTCATATTAGGTTCCCCATGTGATAGCCATTATTTACTATGTGGTTGGGTGATGTGTGCTGAAACCATGTGACACACGGCAGCACTGTGTGAGTTGAAGGACTATAATTAGACAATAGGCCCATTCCAAAATAATTAAGCATCTCCTGCTGATAGAAGTGGGCGGGGTTGGAATCTCCATAGCTAACATCCTGCAGCTGCTTGCTAATGAAGCAGCGGGATGCTACCATGGGTTAATAATAAATGAACACAGATGTCTATCTCTGATTCCCAGCAGAAGATCACTTTGAAGAGGTTTCAAGGGAACAAGTAGGCCTAGATGGGCAGAGAAAGGCTCAAAGGGGGATGTGCCTCAGTTTAGGTGGAACTATCATTTGCAGTTCTACCTAGAATGCAACACTGTTGTCACACAGGTAGTAAGATGGTGCTTGTTAGTGACAGTAAAGGATGGGGCAATGACATTGCATAACTAGGTTGGGTGGGTGACTCACCAACCACAAGAAACACTGACTCAAAAACTTGTGTCAGAGCCTTGTAGAGCAGTGGAAGGACCAGTATTGCTGAACTAGCAGAGAACATGCATTGGTTCTTATCATGGACACACCGCTCAGCAAAGAAGATGCTTCGGTTCCACTTGCAAGCACCTTAGGCCTTTTTTCAAGGGTCCAGGACTGGGGTGGCACAACTTGGTAGAGTAGATACACAGATGGCAGAGTCCAGCTGCAGGTGCAGGTTTGTTCGAAACCTGTTTTGTCGCTGAGGCTTCAGATCAGGAGGCCAGCCCACTAACCCTTGTAGTCACTCTGAGTTCAGGGTTCAAGAAATGCAAGTCCAGTCCTAATCACCCAAGCAACAGGGCAGCAGGTCGATGCATCTGTAGTGCACATGTCTGGTTGGCCGGCTGTTTTGGGCTGTCCAACCTGACATGCGCACTTAAAGCCTCTCAAACTCATGCTGTATTAGGAGCCGGGGAGAACACAGATACAGCTCTCCAGTCTCCTATGGAGTGCTGGAATTGTCTGTCCAAACCAATCCTGATGCTGCTCTTAAACAGTAGGAGAGCAGTTTCTAGATTGGTTGTAGGGATTGGACTGTACTCCCAATGGTGAGAGCTAAAGATACAACGCGGGGCAGGAGAATTGCGCAGCATGACCAGTGATGGAGCAGAGTAAATAATTTTTTTTAACCCCTAACAAATTTGATAAATAATTAATAAATATGTTCGTTTAAATGTATTAATCAACAATGTACGTGAGGGAAGGGTAACACGCAAGTATATGTGCTGAATAATCTATTTACAAATGTCTGTGTGTCTAATTATAACATAAAATAATTGCGTACTAAATAAATAATAAATGCATGATTTGTGCTTCATAGAATATAAACGTGACGTTGCAAAAACAATAGTGATGGTAAGTAAGGAACAGCTTAAATGTTGCTTTCTGCTAGGTAATAACTAATTGGGGTACGTAGATGACGGGAGGGAAACGAAAAGGCTATGTTTCTCTATTTTAATTATGTTTTGTTTATTTCTAAATAGTGCTTCTAAGTCTAATCGAGTGGCGATATAAAATGGCTGCCGTTTATTAGAGTACGCATGCGCTGAGAAAACGCATGACAAGGGAGAAAAAGTTGGAGAAAGACTGACCACGTGATGGTGCTGGAAGGCTAGGATGCAAGAATGGTCAAGGCTGATGTGACCTAATTGAACTGATAGTGTGCCGTGGTGATCAGCAGAGAATCGTGGGAAACAGTTTTAAGAGAAAGGACAATGCCTGCAGAGTTCTCGAATGTATCGAAAGAAGTTACAAATGTACTGATCGAAGCGGATGGAAACATGTCTTGAACTGTGAGAAAGGAAATGAACATATGCATTCCAGAAGAACAGGCTGGATCCGGGAGAACTTGATTAAAAATGAATAAATGAACTGAGTGGACCAATGAAAGAAAAGAGCGTTATTAATGTTGCAACAAATTAGTTAGCAAAGTTAGAATTAGGGTATAAGAAGGCCTACTCTTAGTGGGAGGGAGTTGGTGTTGTAGTTGGTGTTGGAGTTGGTGGCTTCCAGTGCTTGGTGTTCCAGATCGATCCATTTTACTGAGCGGGAGATGCTGAAAGACTGTTAGATGAGACGGGTTGCGGTAGCTGATGCTGACGAGCTGAAGTTTCTGTTGCTGTCTTATTTTTTCCAGTTGAGTATGAGAATCAGGTTATTTTTCAATCTTAAACTTAGGTTAGAAATCATTAGGCTAAATTAGGAAGATAGGCAGGTAATTAGGATTTTTCTTCATGACAAAATTTCCTTTCTGCAATAAAATTGATTTTGCTTAATAAATATTTGAATTAATAATGAATGAATAATTGAATAAAAGTCTAAATTCTTTTCCATGCCTTTAAAATTATATAAAATTTGAGATTCTTAAATCAAACGACTCAGTGGTTATTTACTAAATGATTGTGAAATTGGTAATTGGTTATTGTGATTTAGCTGGTCTTGATCACTATGAACTGATTTTTTACTAGATGATCCATCGACAAAACAATGAGCAGGAATATCTTAAGAAATAACTAAGAAAGCGATAGGTTAAGGTAATAAGGTATCCCGGCTCCTTCCAGCGGTACATCATGATGATTTTCATTTAGTTTTTCTTTCTCCTAGGAGTATAGATTTCGTAAAGGTGTAGAGGAAATCCAGGTGTGTGTGTGTGTGTTTGTTAGGCGATGTTATGGGCCCCATCGTCATGTGGATGTGAGAAAATATAAGTCGCCCCTGGATGACCGATAAGTGACCTAGGAGGAAATAGTTTTCATTGTATCCGCTGCATCAGATTTCTTGGTAGCAGAGTTATGGTTTCTATAGATTAGTTTGGTGATTATTGATTATTTTGATGACTAATACTATATGTTGAGTCGCGTTATGTTATATGTAAGTTTTCACGCTTCTGGGATGTAGGAAGTGGAACACGTGTGGCAAGAGAAGTCACATGGAATTTGGTACATGGTCTGAATTCATTTTTGGTAATAACGCAGGTTGTGTTATGTTAGGGATTTCTGTACGAAAGGTGTGTAACTGAGATAGCAAATCACGTTTTCTTGTGAAACTCTGGCCTTAATTCTCAGGAGCATAGTCTCCACATGTGTCTTATCCGTAGAGAAACGGGTTTACTGTTTGCTTGAAAGAAGGGTAAGGTAGAGGGAAGTGCTACTTTATCGGTGAAAGTTAATAATTCTGTGGTAGGGTAGAGGTAAGCGCTGCCTACTGTAAATACAGGATTCTTGTGTAAAAGGACAAAGCTGTCACTTTTGTTTAGCGAATCAGACTATGGAATTGTTTTAAATGTTGTAACTAACGAAGAAACATTGAAAAGAAAAATTGCCGATAATTTTTGTAAAGGAGGGGTAAAAGAGCAAGAGTGACATAGACAGTGCCGCGCTAGGATTAGATAGTGCGCTAGTCACTTGAACGCAAAGACAGGAGTGACGTAGAAAAGTGCCGTGCTAGGATTGGTTGGTGCGCGGAAGAGGGAAATCGTTCTGATTGGTGTGTTGGTGTGAGTCGCGCTGTGATTGGTTGAAGTTACGTACACGGAACAGTGCTGGTTTGAAGAGAAAAACCAATCGAAAACATGCCGTATTATGAGTATGAAAGGGAGAGAACGTCATGGACGACAAAAATTAAGAATTTCTTTAAGAAAGACAAAAAGGTTGTGACTAGAGAGGGACAAGTAATTCCTCCGCCGAAATCAGCAGCTTCACATATGATGCTGAAATATGGATATCATACATGCATATGGTTAGAAAATTGGGCAAAGTATACGAAGAATGATGGAGCATTAGCTTTCCCTGAGAATGGTTCATTTAGTGTAGCGGTTTTGCGAAATTTGAGAGAAAAGATGACAAATTTAGAACCTAGACCGACACAATTTGAAGCGTTGACGGAATGGGAAGATGAGATGTATGAGCGAGAGAGATTCAGAGGTTTAAGGGATCATGAGTTTATGCCTGGAAGAATGTGGGGAATAAATCATGAGGATAGAATAAAACGATGGAGATGTGCTAACATGACAGGAGGTTTGTTTCCGGCTTTTACAGTTGAGGAAGAGACTAAGAGAAAACGTACTGAGAAAAAGAAACATATGGAGAGGGAAAAATATATGCATGAGAGTGAAACGGATGATGAATTGCTGGAAGATATTTTAAATAGAAATCCCCCTCCGTATCAGCAGAGTTCTACAGTGGTGACACCTAATGCGCCGCAAATAGAGACTGTGCGAAATAAAAGTCCGGTAAAATGAATTTAAATAAATAGGTCACAAGATCAAATAAGAACTTCACAAAATGAAGGAGTAGATAAGTGACAATGCAACTGAATTAGCAAGAACAACAAAAGAACTGACTGAGAAAATTAGGGAGTTAACGAAAAACATGGAAGCTGTGACTGTACCCGTAACAATAGGTCCAGTAATACCAGTTTTTGAGAATCAGAAAATTGATGAACGATCTTTAGTGATTCCTATGAATTCACAATTTCAGAGAGAAAAAGAAAGGATGGAACCAAGTGCAAATACAAGTAATTTGGCTAGTACCTACAGACCAAGTCCACCTACAAATTTGACAGTGAATGAGTGTAATGGTAGGAAAATGCATATGGTAACAGAGTCTGCAACAGTGACCCCTGAAAAGAATGGTAATTGGATAGAACTAAATACACCTATAGGTCCGACTCCTGATGAGTTAAATGAGTGGATGAAGGCATTTAAAATAAAAGAACCAGAAGAAAAACCATTAGATGTAATTAGGTTAAAGATTGACATGGAAGAATTAATTTTAGGGACGATTGGTACAGAAAAGCTAAAAAATTACCAGGATGATGAAATCATGATTCTGTGCAAAAGTATTACATGGAGAGCTAAAAATTTACATGACAAACTAGAAGAGATAGCAAGTGAAATTGGAGTAGATTTTGCGAAAGTGAAAACATTGCAGAAACCGTACAGAGTAGACTTTTGTGAGAAAGATATTGAAAACTTGAACACAGCAGGAAGGCTGACACAGATAAAAGAGTTAATTGTTTTACTGAGAAAATGGGGTGATGTGGACAGATGGAAAGTTAGATGGACAAAAAAGTATGAGAAAACGGCAGACAAAGCTTCTTTGGCTTTTATGATAACTGAAAAAGAACCTGTTGCAAGAGAATACCCTATGAGAGAAACTCCAGGTGGTAGTTATGTGCATGTTCCCTGGACTAGACGGGATATACTGTCATTTACAAATGAATTCCCAAAGCTGAGAGAGAAACCAGTTGAATGGTACCGACAAGTGGAGAGGTTTGTGAAGGTTTCAAAAGTGTTGTGGATAGATTTAGATGGATTATTTGACATAGTGGTGCCAACTGATTTGTGGTCTGAGTGTAAAATTACAGTTGACTGGCCAACTACAGAATATCCAAGAGATCCTAAGACAGGAGCTCCAGGTCCTGAGGTGATCAGGAAATATGATAAGGTGTTTACCTTTTTGAAAAATAAGATTCCTCCTAAAGAAACAGATTGGGTAAAAATCGATAGAACTACACAGGAAAGTAAGGAGTCTGTACATGCCTATTATGAGAGGTTGTTGTTGGTTTTCAAGCAGTATAGTGGATATGAGGAGTTGAGTGAAAAAGATATGAGTCATTTCGTATATAGATTTGTGTTTGGACTGAAACCAGAGATTAGTGAAATGATTAAACAACATATGATTAACTGGCAAAATGGCACTGTAGATGAGGTACTGAGGTATGCTAAGTATTGTAGTGATGATATTGAGAGTAGACAGCGTAAATTGAAAGAGAAGGCAATGTGGGCACAGGTGAAAGTGGCAGAGAAGCAAGAAGCTCAATTGGATAATAATAGTGGGAATGAAACAGGACAGAATAAAACCCGACCTAACATAGGTAAAGGGAAAGGTCAAATGAGTCTAGAGGAGGCAAAGAAAAAATGGCCATGTCATAATTGCGGAAAATTAGGGCATTGGAGAAACGAGTGTAAGTTCCCACCTAAACCTAATCCGGAAAATCAATCATTAACTCCACAGGTGCAGAATGAGGTAGTTGTTCAACAAGGTCAGGTGCCACAACCACCACTTCCCAACACTGTTAACCAGCAAAGATACAGTACAGAAACAGGATTCTACGGAGGAGAGCAGGTAACACAGTTGCCGCGAGCAGCTAACATTTCTCAGTATTGGTTGCGACAGAGTGAGGATGAGTCGGATGAAAGTTTCTGACGGTGCCTAGGAGAGGGAAAAGAGTGCGTACTTGGCGCAACTCTAGAGGTAGATCAGTCTGGTCCCTTTGTGGATGGAGAAGTGAATGGTGCAAATGTAACATTCCTTGTCGATACTGGAGCTACCCGTTCTACTGTTAGATCAGTGGAAATTCCAAACCTTCCTCTCTCAGGTGAATACATCCAAGTAGTTGGAGTAGCGAATCAGCAGATTAAAACACCACTTACTGAATTAGTGGAAGTAAAAATTGGTTCTTTTAGCAAAATGCATAGATTCGTAGTGTGCGATTGTAGTCCCGTAAATCTCTTAGGTCGTGACCTTTTGTGCAAAATGAATTGCACAATTTATTGTACGCCAGATGGAATTGGATTTCAGACCCCAGATGAAGATGTATTGTATAAAGTAACATTGATGAATCAGGAACCTGAAATGAATGGTTTGTTTCCTGCATTTGATGCAGAAAAACTTCCAAAAGAACTGAAAAATGCAGTGAAAGAAAATGTGTGGGATTTTACAGGAGAAGATATTGGATTGATGAAAGAAGTAGATCCCGTAAAAGTAACAGTAAAAGAAGGAACAACTTACCCAAATACGCCACAGTATAAATTGACTCCAGAAATAATTGAAGGAATAACTCCTGTAATAAATAAAATGATCGAACAGGGAATTCTAAAAGAAATAATGAGCAGTCCATGTAATTCACCTATTATGGGACTGAAAAAGCCAAACGGAACATATAGAATAGTACAGGATTTGAGAAAGGTCAATAAAATAGTTGTGCCTTGTTGTCCAATAGTGCCAAACCCTGCAGTAATTCTATACCAAATTCCACATGAAGCTGAGTGGTACACCGTGATAGATTTGTGTCACGCATTTTTCTCTATTCCTTTACATCCAGATAGCCAGCCATTATTTGCGTTCCGGTTCGGAGAGCGTATTTTGGCATGGTGCCGAATTCCTCAGGGGTATACAGAAAGCCCCTCAATCTTTAATCAGATTTTAAAGAAGTCCCTGGAAGATTTGAAAATGCCAGAAAAGTCAGTGATGGTGCAGTATATCGATGACCTGTTGGTGGCATCGAAAACAAAAGAAGCATGTGTAAGCGATACAATTGCTTTACTGAACCATCTAGAGAAAAGAGGACATAAAGTGTCTCCTTCGAAATTGCAGTTTTGTCAAAAAGAAGTCCAATATTTAGGGCATAAAATTGAGAAAGGAGTGCGAAAGATAACGACAGAAAGAATAAAAATGATTCAAGGAATGAGAGCACCAATGAGGCAAAGAGAGGTAAGAATGTTTCTGGGAATGGTTGGATATTGCCGACAATGGATAAGTGGTTTTTCCTTGATTGCTAAACCATTACAAAAACTGACCAAGAAGGATGTAAAAGAGCCTTTTGAATTGAATGACGAAGAAATGAAATCTTTCAAAGAGTTGAAAAAGAAATTGTGTGAGGCCCCTGCTTTAGGAATGCCTGACTACGAAAAGGATTTTGAATTGTACTGCAGTGAAAGAGATGGATGTGCATTTTCAGTACTGGTACAAAAACATGGAACAATGAAGAGACCAATTGCTTATTTTTCAGCTGTTTTAGATCCTATAGCAAAAGCGTTGCCTGGATGTCTGAAAGCTGTTGCTGCTACTTGTGTAAGTCTGGAACAAAGTGAAGGTATAGTGATGAGGTATCCACTGAGAGTATATGTTCCCCATTCAGTAGAGATTCTTTTGACAAGAACAAAAACACAGTACATGACACATAGTCGGCTGACTAAGTACGAAAAAGTAATCTTGAGTGCAGAAAATGTGACAATAGATAGATGTATGAATGTGAATCCTTCGACATCATTGCCAGATGAAGAGAGTATAATTGAACAAGATGAAGTAGATCATGATTGTCTGAATGTGCTGGAATATTGCACAAAACCAAGAGCTGACATAAAGGATGAGCCTTTAAAAGAATCAGATTATGTCATGTTTGTGGATGGCTCATGCTTGAGAACGAAAGAAGGAGTTCTAAGCGCAGCTTACGCAGTGTGCACAGTGGCAACTGTGATGGAAGCGTCTTGTCTGAAAGGAATAAGGTCTGCCCAAGTTGCAGAACTGATTGCTTTAATTCAAGCATGTAAGTTGGGAAGAAATGTACGAGTTACGATTGTGACCGATAGCCAGTACGGTTTCGGTATAGTGCATGATTTTGGTCAGATTTGGTCACAAAGAGGTTTCTTGACGTCTGCAGGAACACCTATCAGAAATGGAGATTTTGTTAAGAAACTGCTTGAGGCGATACAGCTGCCTAGGCAGATAGCTGTAGTGAAATGCAAAGCACATGAGAAAAATGAAGATTACATAGCTGTCGGAAATAATTACGCCGACGAGATAGCCAAATATTGTGCAGAGAACATGGTATCCCTGAATAAGAATCGCGAAAGGGAGCATATCTCTTCTCCTTTGCTTTTTACTAACACTGTCGAGACATGGGATGAGGTGAGACAGTTACAGGAAGTTGCAAATAATGAGGAAAAAGATTACTGGATAAAAGCAGGATGTAGAAGACAAGAAAACAATGGTGTGTGGGTTTACAGAGATGAAAGACCAGTTATGCCTGATAGCATGATTGCAGAAATGGCACGGATGTACCATGGACAAGCTCATATTGGGAGAGATGCAATGATCAGACTTTTTAGACAAACATGGTATAACCCAAAATTCAGAGCCATAGCTGAAAGTCTTTGTCAAAGATGTCTTATTTGTCAGCAGTTTAATCCAGGAAGAAAGACAATAGTGAGTCTAGGAACAATAGGACGAGAAGGAGGTCCGTTCACTAGAATGCAATTAGACTTCATTGAAATGCCCCCTTGTAACAGACTAAAATATGTTCTAGTGGTCGTCGGTTTGTTTTCTCGTTGGGTGGAGGCATACCCGACCTGAAGGAATGATGGAATAACGGTAGCAAAACTTATGCTGCGAGAGTTCATTCCAAGGTATGGTTTTCCAGTCACGGTTGAGACAGATAGAGGAACACATTTTCAAAATGAGTTGATTCAATTGATTTGTGAAGCATTAAGTATTAAGCAAAAACTGCATTGTGCATACAGACCAGAGGCTTCTGGGGTAGTAGAGCAAATAAATGGAACAATTAAGAACAGGTTAGGAAAAATGTGTCAAGCTACAGGACTCAAATGGCCCGATGCACCGCCCCTTGTCTTGATGACCATCAGAAGCATTCCTGAAAAGAAAACTGGACTTAGTCCTCATGAGGTGATCATGGGACGAGCAATGAGACAAGCACAAGTACCTGTCAACAAGTTACTGACTATAACTGATGATCTAGTACTGGATTATTGCAAAGGACTGGCTGATGTGGTGCATTCTGTGTTTCATCAGGTTGGACCGGATGCGACCACTCTTGAAAGGAAACCAGCCCACGACTTGAATCCAGGAGACTGGGTCCGCATAAAAATCCACAGGAGAAGAAACTGTCTAGTTCCTCGCTGGGACGAGCCACGACAGGTAATCCTAGTGAGAACGACTGCAGTCAAGTGTGCAGGAGTGAAAAACTGGGTCCATGCCAGCCACACAATCAGAGTTCCAGAACCTGCAGATCGACATGTGAGTCGACGTCTGGAAGTGTGGGATGAGAGTTCAGCGACTGAGACAGAAAGAATAAGAGAAAGGGTGCCAGAACTTGAAGATCGACCTGAAAGTCGACATCTGGAAACCCCAACTGCAAGCACCTCTATAGAGGAAAAGGAAGAAGAAGAAGAAGAAGGAAAAATTACAGAAATTCCAGAACTTGAAGATCGACCTGTAAGTCGACATCTGGAAATATCTGACACGAGTTCAGGATCTGATGATTCAGTTGAAAACTGTGAATAATTTCGAAGGAGAACTTGGGGATTTAAACCATTTAGAGAAGAGAATGAACAAGAAAATGATCTAAATGAGCAACCAAGTACAAGTTATGGTGGAAATCCTTCAAAAGTAATATTAATAGACAAAGAAGGGAAAGAGACAATTAAAAAGTTAGAAAATCGAGAAGAACCCCGAGGAGAAAAGGGACAGATAGTGAAACAAAAGAACAGGGAAAATTAGAAGCAGAGAGTGAGATAAATACCAATTCGGAAGAACATCGAGGAGGGACAGTAATAAGGGAACACAAGAAGGAGAAAATAGATCCACCAGTAAAAGAAAATGAGATCATAAGTTTCAAAATAAGAGACAATTGTGAGAAAATTGAAACAGAATCTGAAGAAAGCGGAGAAGAAGAGAAAACAAGAACTGAATCAAGAAAAAGAAACTGGAAATCAGAAAGAGGAGAAAAAGAAGGTGAAGCAAAAAGGCCAAGGAAAGGAGACAATTGGCCCAGCAACTATATAAGAAAATTAAGATACAGAATAATCAGAACAGGAGAAAAAAGTGCTGAACAGGTGAATGGAATAACAAGTCAAAAGGAACAAGAAAAGCCAAGTGGAAAACGATTGCAAAAGTCTAAAAGAACAAAGAAAGTGAATTCGAAATACAAGTCACCTGAGTGGTTGTACATCGCTCTAACTGATTACAAAGAAGAAAGAAACACTCACGAGAGCCCGAGACTAAGAAACTGAATGGGTAAAGGTGAGATGCAACAAACCTGAAGTGAAGACTTAAAGTGCTTCTGCCGGATGTGACAATTTTACTGGATATGACAAATCACCGGATGTGACAACGAAAGAATTCTGAAAAGAATTAAAAGAAAGTACCAAGCAAATACTTTTTGAATGCAGAGTGGCATCCAAGTCATTTCTGAGGTGTAGTGACACAATTTTCTGAGATTTAACAAAAGATAAAAACAAAAATGGAGAATAATAGAGATAGAAGAGATAAATGTGAGTTTGTAAAAAGATGGTGTAAAATGTGCTGCTTTTGTACAGGATTATTAATGACAGTATGGATAATTTTAGCAATCACAATTCCTATTAGTATAGCTGTAGTAGAAGCAAAGAATGATACAAAACCAGAAATAGAAACTAATATTAAAGAACCAGTTATTTTAAGAAGTAGTGCAGAATTACATAAGGATAAGTCAGTAACAGACTTTTCAAAAAAAAATTACAAAATTGTTGTACGAATATGTAGAGACAATGGATGTGAGAGATTGTTATGTTTGTATGCAGTTGCCTGCATCAGTGTCAGAAGGTGTGACTTATCATCACCTACCTCTAACTTATGGAATAACATGTAGTGTCATAGCAAGTTTATTTTATAAAACAGGTAGATTAGAGTTTTATTACACTGATATAGATAAGATTTTTGCAAATGTTCCTGTAGTTCCAGAACTTAACAAAGTAAAACAAGCAAAGGTTTTAGGAGAATTCTTTTTAGAGCATAGAATTTTAACATTAGAAGAAATAGCTAAAAACAACCTTACCTGTGAGTTAAAGAAAGAAGAAAAGGTATTTTTAGAAATGGTTGAAGAAAGGAGAATGAAATTTCAAAGAGAAGCAATAAAAGAGAAAAGAACACATCTATGGACGTTTGAGGAAGAAAATCATGAAGGGAAAAAGATAAATGCAGCAATGACATTAGATTGGCCGCAAACAGGAAAGTTGTGTATTAGGAGAAATAAGACAGTCTATGACAATTATTTTGTAGGTTCCAGTATCTGCCATGACAATTATCAAATTTTGGGAGGTTGGGGATTCAAAGGTGGAAAAGATCCAATATTTCCAGGTATCTATTATATTTGTGGGAATAGAGCTTATTACAGGTTACCGGACCATTGGTATGGAACTTGTTATGTAGGCCTGGTCTTTCCAAAAATCTTTCATATGGACAGAGAAGAAAAAGGAACATACAAGATGATTAATAGCTTTACACGTAGAAAGAGGGAGAGTTTTTCAGAAATTGTAGGTGATATTTTTGGAGCATTAATACCAGCAGTGGGAATATCTTTGAATGCATTTAAAATTCGGAAGTTATCCACAGTAGTAGATCGTTTGTCTACAGATACTGCGGGAGGGTTCTTGATGGTAAATACCGAAATGGTTGCCATGAGAGCTATGGTGATGCAAAATCGGCTTGCCCTTGATATTCTTTTGGCAAAAGAGGGTGGAGTTTGTGGAATGCTGAAAGTTCAACATTGTTGCACTTACATTCCTGATAAAAGTGAAAATATACAAAAGTATATTACAAATATTACAAATTTGCACAAAGAACTAGTTCCACTGGAGGTTGAAAGTGTCCTTGGAAAACTTGGTAGAGGTTTTTCTTCAATAGCAAATTGGTTAACAAGAATGAGTAGACTAATGATAGGGAAAGTTATAATAATAGCAACTGTAGCAATATTGTTAGCCATGGTGTTGAAAATTGTAATAACGTGTATAAAAAGAAAAATAAGACAAAATAAGATAAAAAGAAATAACAGAATAATGAAAGAGAGAGAGAGAGAAATGGGTGAAATTGAGTTAGAGAAAATGAAAGAAAGTATGTATAAAGAGACAAGAAGACAAGATGAAATGGAAACAGATGTATAACTAACGAAAAGCAAAAGGATGAAAGACATATGCTGCCTGAAAAAGAAGTATAACTTGGGTTTTATGTGGTGATTTAAAAATCACCAAAGGGGGGAGTTGATGGAGCAGAGTAAATAAAAAATGTTTAACCCCTAACAAATTTTATAAATAATTAATAAATATGTTCGTTTAAATGTATTAATCAACAATGTACGTGAGGGAAGGGTAACACGCAAGTATATGTGCTGAATAATCTATTTACAAATGTCTGTGTGTCTAATTATAACATAAAATAATTGCGTACTAAATAAATAATAAATGCATGATTTGTGCTTCATAGAATATAAACGTGACGTTGCAAAAACAATAGTGATGGTAAGTAAGGAACAGCTTAAATGTTGCTTTCTGCTAGGTAATAACTAATTGGGGTACGTAGATGACGGGAGGGAAACGAAAAGGCTATGTTTCTCTATTTTAATTATGTTTTGTTTATTTCTAAATAGTGCTTCTAAGTCTAATCGAGTGGCGATATAAAATGGCTGCCGTTTATTAGAGTACGCATGCGCTGAGAAAACGCATGACAAGGGAGGAAAAAGTTGGAGAAAGACTGACCACGTGATGGTGCTGAAAGGCTAGGATGCAAGAATGGTCACGGCTGATGTGACCTAATTGAACTGATAGTGTGCCGTGGTGATCAGCAGAGAATCGTGGGAAACAGTTTTAAGAGAAAGGACAATGCCTGCAGAGTTCTCGAATGTATCGAAAGAAGTTACAAATGTACTGATCGAAGCGGATGGAAACATGTCTTGAACTGTGAGAAAGGAAATGAACATATGCATTCTAGAAGAACAGGCTGGATCCGGGAGAACTTGATTAAAAATGAATAAATGAACTGAGTGGACCAATGAAAGAAAAGAGCGTTATTAATGTTGCAACAAATTAGTTAGCAAAGTTAGAATTAGGGTATAAGAAGGCCTACTCTTAGTGGGAGGGGAGTTGGTGTTGTAGTTGGTGTTGGAGTTGGTGGCTTCCAGTGCTTGGTGTTCCAGATCGATCCATTTTACTGAGCGGGAGATGCTGAAAGACTGTTAGATGAGACGGGTTGCGGTAGCTGATGCTGACGAGCTGAAGTTTCTGTTGCTGTCTTATTTTTTCCAGTTGAGTATGAGAATCAGGTTATTTTTCAATCTTAAACTTAGGTTAAAAATCATTAGGCTAAATTAGGAAGATAGGCAGGTAATTAGGATTTTTCTTCATGACAAAATTTCCTTTCTGCAATAAAATTGATTTTGCTTAATAAATATTTGAATTAATAATGAATGAATAATTGAATAAAAGTCTAAATTCTTTTCCATGCCTTTAAAATTATTTAAAATTTGAGATTCTTAAATCAAACGACTCAGTGGTTATTTACTAAATGATTGTGAAATTGGTAATTGGTTATTGTGATTTAGCTGGTCTTGATCACTATGAACTGATTTTTTACTAGATGATCCATCGACAAAACAATGAGCAGGAATATCTTAAGAAATAACTAAGAAAGCGATAGGTTAAGGTAATAAGGTATCCCGGCTCCTTCCAGCGGTACATCATGATGATTTTCATTTAGTTTTTCTTTCTCCTAGGAGTATAGATTTCGTAAAGGTGTAGAGGAAATCCAGGTGTGTGTGTCAATCAATCAATCATGTTACTTATAAAGCGCACTACATACCCGCGAGGGTCTCAAGGCGCTGGGGGAAGAGGGGGGTGGTGCTGCTACTGATCGAAGAGCCAGGTCTTGAGGAGTCTTCTGAAGGCCAGTAGGTCTTGGGTCTGTCGGAGGTTGGTGGGGAGGGTGTTCCAGGTCTTGGCGGCAAGGTGGGAGAAGGATCTGCCGCCGGCGGTCGTTTTCCGGATGCGGGGGACTGTGGCGAGAGCGAGGCTGGTCGAGCGGAGCTGGCGGGTTAGGGTGTAGAAGCTGAGTCGTCTGTTGAGGTAGGCTGGTCCGGAGTTGTGGAGTGCTTTGTGTGCGTGGGTGAGGAGCTTGAAGGTTATCCTCTTGTTGACAGGGAGCCAGTGCAGGTCTCTCAGGTGGGGTGTGATGTGGCTGCGTCTGGGGATGTCGAGGATAAGACATCCCCCCACAAATGTGTTTGTTAGGCGATGTTATGGGCCCCATCGTCATGTGGATGTGAGAAAATATAAGTCGCCCCTGGATGACCGATAAGTGACCTAGGAGGAAATCGTTTTCATTGTATCCGCTGCATCACCAGTCACTGTGTGACTTTGTTTTGAAGCCACACAATCATTGGCCATTCGACTGTGACATTTTCTCTCTCTTTCTCTCCCTGGCAGCTTGCTCCCTCTCTTTACGCTGCATAGCAGACAACACTGGGTGGGGGAGTCAAAATGAGAGCACTGCCGCCAAGAGAGCTGTCTGTTGGCCGCTGTGGGCGCTGGGCAGGCCCAATTAGGCATTCTGCATGCCCGGACTGCAGCACATGAGTTTCTATTGGCAAATTCAGCATCTATTTAATAGGAAATGAAATTACCTGTTGTGTTTTAAAATTGAATAGTTACCTGAAGCATTATAAAATTGAATAGTATTTCTTCCAGAGTGTTGTCTTCGAACTGATGAGTTTTGGACTTCTGAGAAGGAGGTTTTCTTTTTAAACATGCCTGCATTAGTACAGTCCATGCTTTCCATCCAAAGCAGATACCATTGTTTGTTTTCCTCGGGCAGCCATTCTGCCTCCTATTTTAATCTTACTCAGCTGCTGGCCCTTGTGTAAACAGTATTACTATTTTAAACAAGCTATTTTCCTTTTTTTCTTGTCTTCTAGTGATAGCGGTTTTGTTTGCTTTATTTTGATTTGTTGATGAGAGTCAGTTCTCTCCACTTTATATGTCCTCAGATTGTACAGATTGTTTTGTGAGGTCTTCTGTACAATAACTAGACATGGCTGTGCATGGCATGCAGGCTTGCACACTAGTGCAGTAGGAATTTGTTTCAGAAGGCCAGCGCACCTACTTCTTTATACTACATGATTTTACAAATTAATTTTATTGAAAAATTAGCCACTCACAATTAGCTGTGCTTTTTACCCAAATAAAACATTTATTGGAAAATTCATAATTTTGTCCTCAATCCCCCAATTGGCAATAGGACTTCCTAATTTGATTAGTTCCATCGGCAGCCATGTCTACCCTCACCACTTTCAAAAGTCACCATCCGCTACTGCGGGCAGGAGTCTACAATTTGTGTGTAATTCCCATCATTATGCCAGAATACACATTACGCGGGACTGGGCATTATTGGACCAATATTGCCCACATTCTGTTGTGAATTACTATCATTATGCATGTATAGATTTGCCTCATTACCCAGTAATCTCTAGTGGCATTTACTGCATGTTTAAGTGTACAGCTTCACTCAGAAAAAAACTGCATGTTCATGTTGGCAACATTACTCATTTACCTGAGTAAAGGCAATGGTATCACATTGGCTTCACAGCCCCTTGTGGATGTCATTGCGGTAGGCAAAAAAGTATTATGGACAGAAGTGACAGCTTCAATGGTAAAGGTCTAGCTAGACTACAGATAAATATTTTTTTTTAGGAAGATTTTTCCAATTCCAAGTCCCTGTAGAGATGAACAGAATCAAAGGCAAAGGAAAGGTCAAGTAATAGGTGTGCCAGTACTCTATTTAAATATATTTTGGTAATCTGAAAGAAAGTTACTTTCTTCGATGACTGTAGATATTTGTCTTGAAGCCGATCTTTCAATCCTTTTACAGAGAGAGAGTTGGTTATCGGTCGGAATTTAGAAGCAGCTCTTGTTTGAAGGCCTCTTTGTTTTAGGGAGTTCTTTTGGGAAGAGACCTTTATTCAAGGAGTTGGTGATAGTTCTGTCCGGATTAGCTGCAGAGCTATCAACGAGGATAGTCTTGAATATACGAGCAGGACATGGGTCTGCCAGTAATCATGCTGACCAACAAGCTTTTGCAGCCTTTATAAAGTCCTGTGTGTTCAGGAGGTTAAAAGTGAGTAATTGCGGTTGATTTCATGATTTATTTTGTAGTGAACTGCGCAACACTGCTTGAATTGTGTCTTAGCAATGAAGAGAGAAGCAGGGGTCCAAAATTGTTTGGAGGGTTGGAATTAATGCACCTGTGCCAGGCACAGAGCGAGGGCAAGTGGTGAGGCCTTTAACTGTGTCCTAAGGTACATGGTGTGCCAGAGGAGCCTGGCATTTCCTAGGAGTAGATCCCATTTTTTCAAATCCCATGTGTCAGAAATTACTTCTACTATGCCAAGGTCTGGATTTTTTTATGGGTGAGCCCTTTATGCCAAGGATTACATACAATATACCAGTGCAAGACTTTTGCCATGGATACAACATACATAGTCATGGGTACGTACAACAAAACCTCTTGTATACAAGGGTCAGCATTTTGCCACCGGCAGCACCCAATAAAACAAACACAAGGTCTCTTATGGCAAGAATTACCTCAAATGTCAGTTCCAGCATTTTGCTATGGTTGCACTCCATTTGTTAAGAGTTATGTGAAGCATGCCAGGGCCTGCAATTTGCCATGGGTAACACCTCTCATCCATATGCCATTAGGACCTTGTCCATAAGTCAAGAATAACCTCCTGTATGCCAGACCAGCAGCACACTTCCAAGCATAAGACACATACACTCACACGCAAACACGCACTCACACAATTACAGATTCTCTCACAGACACTCATTCTCTCACACTCAGTTTGACACACACTCATTCTCAGTATATCTCTGCATTCTTTCATACATTTACACTCACACTCCAATTAGTCAAATCCGCTTGTATTATTTTACAAAAGCTTGCAGTGCTGATGCCCCGGCTATACCTGGGCTTGCCTCTTACTGAAGTTTAGTAAAGCTTAGTAAATCATCTTCTCTATACGCTATTAAAAAATCATAACAAATTGCCTTGTCAAAGATTGTTACAAGTATGGTGTGAATGAAAAAAATGCACTTCATTAAAATTGCTGTACACATGCAATCAAGCAGTTACAGGACTGGATATTAACTAATCCACTCTCTGAAATTTAATATCACAGCATCCAATTGATCTTATGAAATGCTTGACTTCTTCAGAAACCATGACTTTTTACCCAGTAACACTTTGCATGTTGGGAATTTCAGACACAATTTACAATTTAAAAAAAACTACATGTCCCAGAATGAAGCATTGAGGTGAATGGAAAGCCAGGACTGGCTGAAGGTGACACACAAGTCAATGGGCAACTATGTAAAAAGTTTTAAAACAAGTCTGTTCGTGATTTGAAGGCTATATATCTTTTAGAACAATCAAGATTATTTGGTGTAGAGCTGAAAGGTCGAAGATTGCATTTCATGTGCAGATGTTAGAATTCAAGTGGTAACTGGCAAACATGAAAAATTCTCTAAAACATTGGCGCTTGCTAAAACGTAACTGCCTACCACAAGGACATCCCTAAGGGGCTGTAGGGCCAAAGTTATACCATCAGCTGCAACCACCATCCCTCCTTTGGTCATGCTCTGTAGCAGCAGCAACTGAATGTGTCTTAATTGAGAAGATGAACAGAAAACCTCAATGATGGTGCCTGTGTTACCAAGCACAGCTCAGGTTTTTGTGTGCTTTTAAGAGACCCTGCCTCTCAACTGAAATATTGTTGGGGCTTGAGTCCCAGTTTCCTACAGAAGATGGTGCCCGTGCCCACAGCCTCAGTCAGCTCTCCACTGTGGCACCTGCTTCCACAGGGCATTACCAACATGCAGGTCAACATGGCCCAAATACTGATCACGTTGTGGTTTCAACAGCACCAAAAACAACATGACAGTATATAGGACAATAAGGTCCAGGTATCTCTAGAGCAAGTGCTATTTCCCCCACACACAATGCATCGTTGGCCTGATGTCCTGACTTGATTCTCTTACCAGCCCACAACCTGTCTTATTGCTTCATCCTTAGCCTCTTGAGCCTGCTTCCCCCTTCAGCAGCTTTTGCCTGATTTCTACTCCTGTAACACATTACCAGTCGCTCCCAGCTCATCCTCACAGATTAAGACCAATCCTCAATCCCCAGCCCTGATCCTCCTCATGCCATCCCACATCAGTCCTCTCTCCCCTCTTGCACAAGCTCCGTAGTTGCAGATGGCACTAACTAGGCATCTCGTACTACGGAAAGGGCAGGTATTTCTGTGGGTAGCTTTGTAGAAATATGGGTATATTCAGGACAGTTTAGTCATTTTTATGGGAGCACCATATGAGGTGTGCTCATGTAAGTGCTGGGTGATGGTGAATAGTGTGAGTGCAGTGTGAGTGGTGCAAGTGTAGGTTGAAAAGTGTGCCGATGTGAGTGCAGGGTGAGCTGCATGAGTGCAAGATGAGTGGAGGGCCTGTGTGAGTCCCAGATGAGAGCAGTGTGTGCAGAGTGAGAGAAGAGAGTGCACAGTGAGCAGTGTGAGCAGTGTAAATGCAGGGTCATTGATGTGCCTGAGAGTGTTGGGGTGACCAGTGTGCCTGTGTGAGCAGTGAGGGTGAAGAGTTAGTTTTGGGAGTGACTGGTGAGGGCATGGTAAGAGGAGTTAGTGTAGTGTGATTGGGGTGTCCCTGTGAGTTCTGTCAGAGTATTGAGCATGTTTGCAGGCATGGTGAACTGCGTGAGTGTTGAATGAACGGAGTGCCTGTATGAGTGCAAGTTGAGCAGTATGCTTGTTTGAGTGCAGGGTCAGAAGAAGGAGTGCAGGGTAAGTGGTGTGAATCCAGGGTGAGTGATGTGCCTGTTGGAGTTGTATGAGGGGTGTGAGTGTGTTCCCATGTGAGTGAAGGGTGAGCTGTGTGGGTGACGGGAGTGCCTATGCGAGTGCAAGGTGAGCAATACGCCCATGTGACTGTAGGGTGAGAGGAGTGAGTGCAAGGTGAGTGATGCGAGCAGGGTGAGTGATATGCCCATTTGAGTTAGAATGCGGGTGAAAGTAAACACAGAAGTAGTGATTGGCTGGTGAGTGATGTGCCTCTTTTGAGATTGAGTACAAGGAAAGCGATGAGAGTGACAGGTGAGGGGAGTGTCATGTGAGTGCAGGGTAAGCGGTGTGCTTGTGTGAGCGCAGGGTAAGAAGAGGGTGAACGGTGTGAGTGCAGGGTGAGCGGCATGAGTGCATGGTGTGAGTGCAGTGTGATCACTGTGAGTGCAGGGTGAGATTGAAAGTAAAGGGTAAGCAGTGATAATAAGGGGTGAGTTGTCTGAATGCAGGCAGTATTCCCAGACACTCTGAGTACCTCAGCATATTATTTAAACTATTTCTACTATGGTATCAATCAGGAATGATGGGCGGAGGAAATAAATGATTCATTGATCCTGCAACAAACTTTCAGCCTCTTGATATGTCTAATGTTACTCTCCACAAAATGCATTATCCCACTGTGGCAGCAAATTTACAAATGTAAGGAATAGGCAGAGTGGGGACGCAGGGGGTATGGGAATTGGTGGACAAAAAAACCAAATAAGACCTTGTTAACCACTAAATGATCTTTTAAACACCTGTGAAATACTCAGAAGAGCCTGCAATAAGACACCAGTCACTGCTCCACTGAGCCCACAGGAGCTCAAGAGCTGTGTGTGCCCTGGAGGCTGCTTCAGCCTGGGCTAAGGCACATGACAGAGGGGGGGGGAGTCTAAAGATCTTTCAGTCCTATGGGCGTTGCACACCTGAGTCATGGTAACTGCAAATAAGCAGACTGCAGACAAATGATGCCCTGTAGCAAACAGTCAGTGATGGCCAAATGTAAAGGTTAGTAATAATAGCATACACACTAATGATAAAAACTCATGTAAACGATTTATGTGGCTGGAACACAACCCATAGAGCTGCAATATATCTGTTTCCTACAGAGGCAGTTCTTGACACCACAATTAATGAATAGCTCTATCCCAGAAAATTACATTTGAAGTACTATGCAAACCCTAGGCATGACTTTATTTTACACACTTCTGAAGCTCGTGGTTCTAGTATTTAAGTCAATAAGTCAGACCCACAGGCTGCATGACATTGAAAGGAAATGTAAGATTTAAAATGGACAACACAGCAGTTGGAAAGGAACTGAAGAAACTATTCACCTGGCTGATAAAATATAAGGAATAAAACATTATCTATGATCAGAAAACCTAACTTTTGCTAGCCATGAAACCTGGAGACACGTTCTATTCCTAGCTTCAACACATGACCAAAACCCTGTGTAACAACTGGGAATTCACTTACAGTCTTATTTATAACAAATTGACGAATGTCCCCCTCCGCCACACTAAAGATTCCTTTGCCTTTTACAGAGTCGGGGTAACCACCAAGTTTCTTAAGGCGGAGTATCAACTGGATTCACTCTCAGAAACTCCTACCTGGTGGCTTATCTGACACAAGTCTGTTAACTTTTCAGCTTTAGAGGGCCTGTCTTATTTAGGATGGGTCTTCCCATGCTGATATTTCCTGTTTGCGTCCACCATGTAGACTGCAAGAAAGAAAAAATCTAAAATGTCACTCATATGCAGGGAGAAAACTCCCAACCTATCAGTGACATCACTTTTTTGTGTTCAAGAAACAACAACCCACTTTGGGATTTGTTCCTGAAAAACAAAAATAATGGTTATTTGGAGTCCATGATATGGCAACCAGCCCCAGACAAACATTTTCAACAAGAGTGTTCCCAACTGCATTGATCTTTAAGCATGGTGAGTGGTCCACCGCTGGCCAAGCAGAAGCAAAACCTTTGTAGTCTCAGTGGTTTGCTGGACCTTCCACCATGCTCAAAATTAGAGTCTAGGGGCCAGATGTACGAAATTCTTATTTTGCATTTCCTAAATTGCTACTTAGGAAATTCAAAATGTTGTGTACAAACTTTGCAATTTACTAATAGCGATTCCTGTAGAGTAGGAATCGCTATAAGGAAATCACAAATAGGAAATGTTCTTGCATTCCCAACTATGGGTCAAATAGGAAATGGTTTGCATTTCCTAAATTGCGATTTCCTAATAGGAAATCCAAACCCAAGGGTGCCTCTGGGGTTAAGGTCCCCCTGGAGGAACCCTGAAATTCGTAGTGCACATGTAAGTGCCAATATGCCATAGGTGCTTTTGTGCGCCTCATGTCACATTAAAAATGCATTTTTAAATGCATTGTTTTAATTTTGCACATGGTTACCCTTGACTTTGAGCAACACAAGGAGATAATGGACGGAGCGCTGAAACTTTTCAGACACTCACCCCCAGTCACAGCTCCGGGTTTAATCCATCATCGTTCTTTAGCTCACTTCGCCATCCCAGTTCAAACACAGCTATATGCAAATCAGTCTTGACCCTGTGCCTCATGGGAAAAGTCCAGCCCGAACTGCCAAGCCATGTCTTCCCTGGACCAGAAACAAGCATCCTGGGACCGGTTTCGGGCTAACAGCCCTCATCATCCAGGCTAGCTTGAATCCAGTGGCAAAGTGAGCAAGGGACCCACGTCTGGGCATAACCTGCCAACTTAGAGCGAACAAAGCAACACAAGGAGATGATGGACGGAGCGCTGAAACTTTTCAGACACTCACCCCCAGTTACAGATCTGGGTTGAATCCATCATCGTTCTTTAGCTCACTTCGCCACCACAGTTCAGACACAGCTATATGCAAATCAGTCTTCACCCTGTGCCTCATGTGAACAGTCCAGCCCGAACTGCCAGGCCATGTCTTGCCTGGACCAAAAACAAGCATCCTGGGACCGGTTTTGAGCTAACAGCCCTGATCAGCCAGGCTAGCTTGAATCCAGTGGCAAAGTGAGCAAGGGACCCACGTCTGGGCATACCCTGCCAACTTAGGGCGAACAAAGCAACACAAGGAGATGATGGACGGAGCGCTGAAACTTTTCAGACACTCACCCCCAGTCACAGATCTGGGTTGAATCCATCCTCGTTCTTTAGCTCACTTCGCCACCCCAGTTCAGACACAGCTATTTGCAAATCAGTCTTGACCCTGTGCCTCATGGGAACATTCCAGCCCGAACTGCCAAGCCATGCCTTCCCTGGACCAGAAACAAGCATCCTGGGACTGCTTTCGATCTAACAGCCCTCATCAGCCAGGCTAACTTGAATCCAGTGGCAAAGTGAGCAAGGGACACACGTCTGGGCATACCCTGCCAACTTAGGGCGAACAAAGCAACACAAGGAGATGATGGACGGAGCGCTGAAACTTTTCAGACACTCACCCCCAGTCACAGATCTGGGTTGAATCCATCAACGTTCTTTAGCTCACTTCGACACCCCAGTTCAGACACATCTATATGCAAATCAGTCTTTACCCTGTGCCTCATGGGAACAGTCCAGCCCGAACTGCCAAACCATGTCTTCCCTGGACCAGAAACAAGCATCCTGGCACCGGTTTCGGGCTAACAGCCCTCATCAGCCAGGCTAGCTTGAATCCAGTGGCAAAGTGAGCAAGGGACCCACGTCTGGGCATACCCTGCCAACTTAGGGCAAACAAAGCAACACAAGGAGATGATGGACGGAGCGCTGAAACTTTTCAGACACTCACCTCCAGTCACAGATCTGGGTTGAATCCATCATCGTTCTTTAGCTCACTTCGCCACCCCAGTTCAGACACAGCTATATGCAAATCAGTCTTGACCCTGTGCCTCATGGGAACATTCCAGCCCGAACTGCCAAGCCATGCCTTCCCTGGACCAGAAACAAGCATACTGGGACCCGTTTCGAGCTAATAGCCCTCATCAGCCAGGCTAGCTTGAATCCAGTGGCAAAGTGAGCAAGGGACACATGTCTGGGCATACCCTGCCAACTTAGGGCGTATAAAGCAACACAAGGAGATGATGGACGGAGCGCTGAAACTTTTCAGACACTCACCCCCAGTCACAGATCTGGGTTGAATCCATCATCGTTCTTTAGCTCACTTCGCCACCCCAGTTCAGACACAACTACATGCAAATCAGTCTTGACCCTGTGCCTCATGGGAACAGTCCAGCCCTAACTGCCAAGCCATGTCTTCCCTGGACCAGAAACAAGCATCCTGGGACCGGTTTTGGGCTAACAGCCCTCATCAGCCAGGCTAGCTTGAATCCAGTGGCAAAGTGAGCAAGGGTCCCTCGTCTGGGCATACCCAGCCAACTTAGGGCGAACAAAACAACACAAGGAGATGATGGACGGAGCGCTGAAACTTTTCATACACTCATCCCCAGTCACAGATCTGGGTTGAATCCATCATCGTTCTTTAGCTCACTTCGCCACCCCAGTTCAGACACAGCTATATGCAAATCAGTCTTGACCCTGTGCCTCATGGGAACATTCCAGCCCGAACTGCCAAGCCATGCCTTCCCTGGACCAGAAACAAGCATACTGGGACAGGTTTCGAGCTAACAGCTCTCATCAGCCAGGCTAGCTTGAATCCAGTGGCAAAGTGAGCAAGGGACACATGTCTGGGCATACCCTGCCAACTTAGGGCGAATAAAGCAACACAAGGAGATGATGGACGGAGCGCTGAAACTTTTCAGACACTCACCCCCAGTCCCAGATCTGGGTTGAATCCATCATCGTTCTTTAACTCACTTCGCCACCCCAGTTCAGACACAACTACATGCAAATCAGTCTTGACCCTGTGCCTCATGGGAACAGTCCAGCCCTAACTGCCAAGCCATGTCTTCCCTGGACCAGAAACAAGCATCCTGGGACCGGTTTTGGGCTAACAGCCCTCATCAGCCAGGCTAGCTTGAATCCAGTGGCAAAGTGAGCAAGGGTCCCACGCCTGGGCATACCCAGCCAACTTAGGGCGAACAAAACAACACAAGGAGATGATGGACGGAACGCTGAAACTTTTCATACACTCATCCCCAGTCACAGATCTGGGTTGAATCCATCATCGTTCTTTAGCTCACTTCGCCACCCCAGTTCAGACACAGCTATATGAAAATCAGTCTTGACCCTGTGCCTCATGGGAACATTCCAGCCCGAACTGCCAAGCCATGCCTTCCCTGGACCAGAAACAAGCATACTGGGACAGGTTTCGAGCTAACAGCTCTCATCAGCCAGGCTAGCTTGAATCCAGTGGCAAAGTGAGCAAGGGACACATGTCTGGGCATACCCTGCCAACTTAGGGCGAATAAAGCAACACAAGGAGATGATGGACGGAGCGCTGAAACTTTTCATACACTCATCCCCAGTCACAGATCTGGGTTGAATCCATCATCGTTCTTTAGCTCACTTCGCCACCCCAGTTCAGACACAGCTATATGCAAATCAGTCTCGAAACTGTGCTTCATGGGAACAGTCCAGCCCGAACTCCTAAGCCAGGGCTTCCCAAGTCCGAAAACAAGCATCCTGGTACCGGTTTCGGGCTAACAGCCCTCATCAGCCAGGCTAGCTTGAATCCAGTGGCAAAGTGAGCAAGGGACCCACGTCTGGACATACCCTGCCAACTTAGGGCGAACAAAGCAAACACATGGAGATGATGGACAGAGCGCTGAAACTTTTCACTCACCTCCAGTCACAGATCTGAGTTGAATCCATCATCGTTCTTTAGCTCACTTCACCACCCCAGTTCAGACTTGACTATATGCAAATCAGTCTCGACCCTGTATATGGATATGTAGAGTGTCATCAAAGAATGTAACAAGGGGTATGAAATGTGATCCAATAGTTTTGTCGATGGGCAGGAAGGGGAAAGGTTCCACTTCATTGGGGAAGGTATCTTATCATTAGTAGTTGTTTTATTCTTTGTCTGAACATGACAGTTGAGGGGTTAGATCTGGTCTCAGGGGGACGTGTGTTCTATATTTTGATGGCCATTCCAGAGAAGGAGCGCTTGTAGGTTTTCTTTTTTTAAAATTTGCAGGGCTTCAGTAGAAAGGAGCCTTTGCTTCTTAAAGTTCTATTCTTGCCTGATAGGATTAGTTTCTTGGCAAGGAAAGTTGCCGTATTGTAGTGAAGAGCTTTATGACTCAGACAGGCAATTTTTAGGAGGACCTTTGCCTCATAGGGTAGCCAGTTCAGTGCCTTAAGATCTGGGGTGATGTGCTCACTTTTCTTTGAGCATGTGATGAGTCGGGCTGCCATGTTAAAAGTTGCCTTCGAGGGTGCTAGTTTTGAATTTGATAGACCCACGAGGGTGGCACTACTGTAATCTAGTTTGGAGATCACTTGTGCTTGTACTGCTGTCTTGAGATCTGCAGTCGGGATGAAAGGTTTTAATTTCCTTAGGACCTGCAGTTGGTAGTTGGCACCTCTGGTGGCGACGCTGGTGTCATCCTGCATGGAGAGGTGATTGTCCAGGATTATTCTTAGTGATTTAGCTGAGGTTATGATGTGTGGGGAACAGTTCGAGTCGATCAGTAATAGAGAGTTACAACGTCCCTTCTAATAAGGGAGCAGTCAGAATGGGGGCGAGTGCTTCTGCATGGGGGAAATACAAAATTGTGGGACATGCAATGCAGTGAGGCTTTATTGAATGACTGGGGGACTGACAGCAAACCCGACTTACCGGAGCACTGTAATGGCTGCAGCCTCTCCAGTCATGTGATGCTCCTTCTGGAGAGCAACGTTGCATGAATTGCGGACTAGAAAGTTGCCGGGAATGGCAAATGATGGCCATGAGTATAAGTTGAAGATCGCTGCTGAGTGCTCCAAACATGAATCGTGCCTCCACTATGGAGCATCAGCAAGCCTACACTGTGGGGCCAGCTTGGTCAGATCGTGACTGTCGTCACAGGTAAAGGCTCTATGGCTCACAAGAAACCCACGGCGGAGCCGGGGCAGGCTAAAAAGCGGAACCAGAGGTGAGCGATGTGATCCACAGGCCTTACACAGGTAAAGGTCATCAAATTAAATAAAAGAAGATTGGAAGATTAGTCGAGTTCATATGAACTAATGGATGTAAATATAGAAAATAAAGATGGCTGTACATTATTCATAAAAAAATAGACATTGGAACCTCAAGAGTGCCTCCCTAAATTTTTGAAGGGAGTATGTTGTGTACGTTGCTTTCCTATAAGAGTTGTGTTAGGATTTTACCAGCATTGCCTTTATACTCCCAACCACTTAGATATCAAAGCGTTAGATAATTGTTTATACTGATCACTCCTCTGCAAAACGACTGGAAGAAGAATTTTTCACAATAACAACACCATCACTAAAGGTCAGATCATGACATTTTGCCATAAGGACAATTTTTGTGGATTTGCCACAATTGTGAACTTAAGTGAAACTTCTTCAAGCTATAAACATTTTGTAATGCAAAGAAGCTGGTATTCTCCAAGAGAAAACTTACACACAACTGGTCCCAAAAAACTACAAATTGTTTGATTTGTTTCACAAAACAACCAGATCTCCAACGTCACTAAGAAGAATGGGCATGTGCTAGGCAGAGTCAATTGAACCCCACAGAAAATATTTGAAGCCTATAAGTAATCTCTTTAGCAGAACGACGATCTGGTAAAACCATGCAAAAAAAACAAATTCTTTAAAGACCTTTATCAGTAGTTGTTGCCTCCGCTGGTCACAGGGTTCTATAATTGTGAAAAACAAGAAATGTGAACTTTCACACGTAACACCAGACTCTTTAAACAGTACAAAACACTGAAGCATCGGTCTAACTGTAGCACTAATTTCACAATTGACTATACTTAGTATCCATGTGACATTAGATAAGCAGAGCAAATAACTCAGAAGGCAAGGGATAGAAAAGGACAAAACAGAAGCCACAATAAATATGAACCACAAATGCTTTCCTTGTTCCACATCTCCTGGGGTTTTTAACCCGTAATCACTGCTGCTGCCACTATCTACCTTTGCTTGTTGGACTTTGGGCTGCTGCTCACGCCCCTGCTGCCCCCGAGGCCATGGACGCCATACCCTGGTGGGACTCGCTGTCCCAGGGTACACTACATCACAACGCCCGCATTGGATGCAGATGCCGCTGGGGGAGGCGTGGTGTTCGCGCTATAAAGCGCTGCCTCGACCCCCGCGGTGCGGGACATCTCCTGGGGTTTTTAACCCGTAATCACTGCTGCTGCCACCATCTACCTTTGCTTGTTGGACTTTGGGCTGCTGCTCACGCCCCTGCTGCCCCCGAGGCCACGGACGCCATACCCTGGTGGGACTCGCTGTCCCAGGGTACACTACATCACAACGCCCGCATTGGATGCAGCTGCCGCTGGGGGAGGCGTGGTGATCGCGCTATAAAGCGCTGCCTCCACCCCCGCGGCGCGGGACGCGCGCGGATCGCGCACGGGCGAAGCCCGGGCCAAGGGCGGGCTCGTCTGTGCCCGTCAGGGGCCGGAAGAGGCTGGGCTGGGCCCTTCCTCTTAGTAATCCGTCTGCAGTAGCAGGGGAACATTGAAACTTTGGTCTGGGATTGTGCCCTTTTATTTTTTCTTTTACATTTTTGGTGGACCGCTTTGAGAAGCGTTTAGGTGTAGCACCATATTACGGGTGAAGTATTATTCAAACGGGACCTCTCTTGCTCCCTCGCTGTTGTACGGCAGGGGCTTGTAATGGTTTGTTAGGCTGATATTGTTTTTTACATTTTAATTAGGGTATTAGGTGCTGTGTTGTTATCTTTGCTTAAGACTTGGGGGGATATATTGTTACAGTGTTATGGGGAGGCGGAGGATTCAAGAGAGTCAAGAAGGGACAAAAGCTGTAACCAGGGCTAATGTTACAACCATGGATGCTTTTTTATTGAGAGCTACTTCAGTTATTGACAAGGAGATCGAAATGGTGAATAGGCGTCTCTCTAGATCTCCCTCTAATGGCTTATCCTCTCTCCTGGCTGATCCTATTAACCCCATAAGGGAAGGTGTTATGGAAACACCGAGTACACCTTTGCCCCCCTTGCTGGGTACCAACCTACAGTCCAATGTAGCTTCATCTCCTTTGCAAGAAATCCCTTGTGAGGTTCCACATAGGCCACTTTCTCCCGCTGTAATTATTGAGAATAACAAGGATGGTGTTTCTACGCTAACGATAGGGACTGGCGGTATTAATAATTATAGGTCACTAGAAACACACTGTAATGTTGGCCCCTCACAACAACCAAGGGTGGCTCAAAGGTCATGTGGGAGCATAAAAAGAAATTTGAAGTCCATTGGGAGTCAAGCCAAAAAAACGAAACCAAATGTATCCACCAAGTTAGTCCCTAAAATCTCGGTACCCGTACCACCAGTAGTAAATACAGTTCAGCCGGCTATAATGGAAGCCTTTAAATCAACCATGAGTTGTATGCTGGATGCTAAGTTGAGCCCCATTTTGGATAAATTAAACCTTATAGAGAAAATTTTAGCAGAACAAAATAGGTTTGTTCTACCCGCCCAATTTATTCAATCTATGGCCCCGAACTTGTCTAGGGACAACACAACCCCAGGTATTATATCTATGCCTGGGTCAGCTCCAGTCCCTTGGCCTGCTAGTGGAACCCAGCCTCATGGTATAAATATGGCTCCCAAAGACCTAGGGGGGTTGGCAAATGTCTCAAGTGAAAGACAGGCTCCTAATATTCATCCCCAGGGTTCGATTTCTCAAAGATCAGGAACACCAACGGAGGAGGCACAGGGTTATCAGATAAATGCCACACAGAATTTAGCGGTCATCAATCTCCCACCCCAATCAACACCCCTCGTAATAGTTTTGGGAAATGTCCCTCCACTTTTGCCAGGGTCCAATGAGGATTTTACTCAACTTAAAAACAAGGTTACTCATTGGCTGTCGAATAACACCTCTGTAGGTCCAATGGTGGAACGCAATATTATTATGGTGCGTCGTGTGGGTTGGTTAGGGAGCATGAGGAAACCCGGAGGCGGGATTGTATTGTTGTGAATTTCAATAGATCTCTCCTTGTGGAAAGAATTTTACAGGATGCTTATTTTGACCGTACACATTGCGATTCTGGTATCCAGGTTCTTCCGTTGGGTTTCTTCTATGAGGCTGACTATACAAGGCGCCCAAACACAAAAATTTCTTGTGATAGGTAGTTTCATAGACCTCGTGAGGTTATAGGTGGAAGATATCCACAACCCCAAGGGGCCCAATCTCGATCGACTGTGTACCAGCCTGCTACTCGGCTAGCGCTATCCAACAGATTTTCAGTTTTATCAAGGTTGGATGAGCAAGACTGACTGAATACGAACTTAGAGCCCGCTGGAGAGTTATCGCACCAACAGGGGTCCCCACGCATCTCTGTGCGAAATGTTGTGTCCTGCGCTGTGGAGTCGTCTGGGATGACTAGCCCCCAGCAGCGGGTGCTTTCATCGACTGCACACCAAGGGATGATCGCAAGTGCAGACACTTATAATGTCCTGTCATGGAACATTGCAGGGTTGTTGGGAAAATTTCAGGATCCCTTATGGATGCAGTTCATCAGACAATTCTCTGTGATTTGTTTTCAGGAGACTTGGCTTGTGAACTGTAACCTGTTTTTGGTGGGATATAAAGCCTTCTTTGTCCCTGCGTCCCCGTCTCCTTGTGGCAGAGCTAGGGGTGGTTTGGTGACTTACATATCGTTGGCTGTGACCTGTAGGATCCAGCTACTTCCTCCTGCTAATAAGGACTTTCAAGTTATTGTTTTAAGGAGAGGAAATGACTGTATGGGCATTATTAATTTTTATAACGCACCAAGCGCGCTGGGGGAGTGCAAGATTGCCCAGCTAGGCTGCCTCATAAGACAGTCCTGTGGTTCTGTTGCACATAATCTTATGGTGGCGGGGGATTTTAATATTCACCCCTTTGGAGACCCCAAAATCAGATGTATGGCTGAGCTGGGATGTGCCAGGATGCGGGGATTCCATTTTGAGCATTCCGTTCAGGGGATGCATTGAATGGTTTGCTTAATGAATTTGACTTGTTATCATCAATGTCTTTAGCTGACCCCCTTAGCACACAGTCCGTCCCTTCTTTTAAAGGATGTAGTGATGGTTCGTTTATAGATTACATCTTGATCTCCACCGGCCTCCAGTTTAATTTTCGTGGGTTTACCATCATGGATAGCGTTTTTAGCTATCATAATCCTATCTGTGTCCACCTTGGAGGTAGGCTGTTGTTAACACAAGCTAGGGTGACATTCTCAGGCATGTTGAGAACTGTGGACGGTAGACGCCGCCTAAAATGGTCACAGATATCTCCAGACTCATTTTATGGCAAGGTACAAGTGTCTTGTGCAACTGAATTAGCTTCCTGTGTGTCATCTGGTTTCCACCCGGGGGGTGTCCTCAAGGCTTTTGATGTCATTATTACCAAGATAGGGGCACTTTTAAGTGCCCCTTCTCATAGGACGGTGCTATCTGACCATTGTTCTAAGGCAGCAAGACATTTAAAAGATGCTTTAAAAGCTACCCCGAGAAATCAATCTTTGATATGTGCCCGCCGTCATGAGTATAAACGGGCATTGGCCATCCGTAAGGGCGAACTGAAGGAGGAAATGTGGAGGGACCTATTGGAGGCAAGCACTTTGGGGAATAGCGCAAGGTTTTGGGGCATTATTAACCAACCTTTATTTGAAAAGGCTAGGGATGGAGAAGTAGGCACTAACATATCCGAGGATGAATGGGTGTCTCATTTTAAATCTATTTTCAGATGCCCCATGGATCCTCACCAATCCCAAGGTAGGGTTAACATCAATGCTCCAGTAATGTTTGAGCAGAAAGAGGTGGAGAAGGCCATTTTAGGGCTGACGTGCAATAAGGCCCCAGGCCCGGATGGCATCCCTCCAGACCTTTTTAAATCAAACCCATTTCTTTGGGCCCCGGTACTGATGGCTGTCCTTACCGCGGCGGCCAGGATCGGTTGCCCGGACTCCTGGGGCATCTCAACCATTGTGCCGGTATTCAAGAAGGGCGATCGTAATAGCACCCTGTGTTATAGACCGATCTCCCTTCTTGACTCCGTGGTTAAGGTTGTGGGTGTGGTGTTACTGGGAAGATTATCCTTCTGGGCGGCAGAGAATGAGATCATCTCTGATATACAATACAGGTTTCGCCCAGGGCGTTCCACCTTGGCCCAATGCCTTAATTTATATATGATCCTGGGAAAGTATACAATCGCCCGCCAAGGTACAATCTACATGGCCTTCATGGATCTTTCCTCTGCCTTTGATTGTGTCAATCGGGGGAAACTGTGGCAATCCATGAGGGCCATGGGGGTGGAGGATAACTTGGTTGACTTCCTGGAGGATTTGCACAGGGATACAAAGGCTAACATCAGATATGCCCAGGATCTCCGTGTATCTAGCCATTTTAAAATAGAGAGGGGGGGGTTCGGCAGGGGTGTATTCTGGCCCCCTTTTTATTTAATTTATACATTAATGACCTGGAAAAATCTTTGATAAAAACAGTGGTCGATTTCCCATATGTGGGGCGAAGAGGTCTGCCCGTCCTGCTATATGCGGATGATGCGGTCCTCGTTGCTAGGACGGCAAGGGGACTTCAGACACTGCTCGACACCTTTCGGAGCTTTATGGAAGCCCGTGATTTGGCAATTAATAATTCTAAATCCTATATCATGCAGGTCGGGATTCGCCCGAAGAAATCGTTCCCTTTTAAAGTGGGTAATGAGAAAGTACCAACGACTTCGATATTCTCTTACCTGGGTGTTTTATTAGATGACCGTTTGAATTGGGGGGCCCTGATTCAGAGGAAAAAAGGGGGGGTTACAAGGGCGAATGCTGCAATCCTCAACTTTGCCGCGAAGATGGGTAAGCGCCCAATTGCGGCAATGGTGAAAATATTTCAGGCCAAAAGTGTTGCTATAGCTAGCTATGGGAGCGAAATTTGGGGCTATGCAGCAACTGATGCTCTGCAGGTGGCGGAGAACACTTTCTTAAAACGTCTCCTAGGAGTGCCCACCGGAACATCAAACCTGGTGGTACATGAAGAACTGGGGTTGCCATTTTTATGTGATACTTTGGCCATGCGCCCCTTGTTGTTTTGGCTCAATTGTTGGTTAAATAAAGATCTAGATCTCAATCATCAGATCTTAAGAGAAACTATGAGCCTTGTTTATATGTCACTTTTGGTACTTTTCAACCTCGGTTGCCTAATACTGTTACGTTTTGGTTTCTATTTGTGGGACACAGTCATCAGGGTAGCTAAAGCAATCTGATGGGGAAAAGGAAACAGTTGGAAGAGTGTGGGGAGGCAGGGGGAGCAAAACCGGTTTCGGGGTTTCACCCCTCTTCAGCCAGGATAGCTTGATTCCAGTGGCACAGTGAGCCCAGGACCCACGTCTGGGCATACCTGGCGCACTTAGGGCGAGAAAGCAAAAGACACACAATTGATGGACGGAATGCAGAACAAATCAAAACATTCACCCCCAGCCACTGGATTCAAGATAGCCTGGCTGATGAGGGTTATGAACCCGAAACCGGTCCCAGGATGCTTGTTTCCGGTCCAGGGAAGACATGGTTTGGCAGTTCGGGCTGGACTGTTCCCATGAGGCACAGGGTCAGACTGATTTGCATATGGCCATGTCTGAACTGGGGTGGTGGAGTGAGCTAAAGAATGATGATGGATTAAACCCAGATCAGTTGACTGGGGGTGAGTGTTTGATTTGCTCTAACGCTCCGTCCATCATCCCCTTTGGTATTGCTTTGTTCGCCCTAAGTTGGCAGGGTATGCCCAGACGTGGGTCCCTTGCTCACTTTGCCACTGGATTCAAGATAGCCTGGCTGATGAGGGTTATGAACCCGAAACCGGACCCAGGATGCTTGTTTCCGGTCCAGGGAAGACATGGTTTGGCAGTTCGGGCTGGACTGTTCCCATGAGGCACAGGGTCAGACTGATTTGCATATGGCCATGTCTGAACTGGGGTGGTGGAGTGAGCTAAAGAATGATGATGGATTCAACCCAGATCAGTTGACTGGGGGTGAGTGTTTGATTTGCTCTAACGCTCCGTCCATCATCCCCTTTGGTATTGCTTTGTTTTTTATGTCTACACAGGAAAGACTAAGGTTTGCTAAAAGTATTTTTTCTCAATATTTGACAGTTGCATTATTTAATAGTTTTTCATGAGGTACATTTTTTGCTCCTTTTAATAATTAATTGAGTCCACCTGATGAGATTTCAATCCTGCCCCAACTCTAACCATCCATGCAGCTCCAAAGTAGCTAGCCAATTAATACTCTTTTCCTGAGAGTTATGCCTGCTGCATCAGCCTTAGAATAGTAATAGCTGGCTCTTTTCTTGCGCACATCCATTATGCTCAGCAGCAGTAATTCTGTGCCACTATTTGCCCCATTACTATTTGAATACTATGAAAGAATAGATGTTTTTGTTAATTAGACACCTTCACTTTGGAGAAACCAAGGGTACTTTTTTCTGCGCCCAGCTGCTGTTGCTGATTTGTTGTTGATCTATAGACTGCTTATTTCCTGAAACTATAGCATTGGTTCCTTTCACATTTTCCTTATCCATCATCTTTTTCATGATTGGATAAGAATTGCAATATCTTTCACCTGACTCCTCTAATCTCTTACCTAAATAGGCGCTTATTGGAAGTTAATTGTCGATTTTCACTGTTGTCAATATGCATTTTTCTTACTCCCACAAGGACTACTAAACAATTGTTGATGCACATTTTTAGACACATTCTTATATTTATTTTTGCATGCCCTTTGTTTATTAGATTGCTGCATATCTGGAAAGTGTTTGTATCTCACATGCTATATCTGTTGTCTGGTCCTTATGGCTGAATAGGTCCGACGGCTATCTGACCATAGACTGCGGCCCCTGATAATATTCTGTGACAGTCACTGTGACTGACTTTATTGTGTCCTTGGTTATGTTTGTCACTCTGATATTTTGTTGCTAAGTCTAAAAATATACGTACAGTAGCACTTCTCTCTCTCCACGTTATTGGCTGTTTATTATGCCATTTACTCTGTCATTCTGCCTCCAACCAATTATTTACATCTGAAAAATACTCTCAATCATCTCACATTCAATTTTTTATCTCATACATGTGCATTATTAAGAAACCAATGTTTTTGTACTTTCTTTTATTACAATAAGTTCATTATAATATTTGTGTCACAACTCGAGTCTGAGCCTAACTATAAAAAGGCTGCTAATTGTTTCTTATTCTTTATATATTGGAATAACCTGACCCTGAAATCGTCATCCCATGTAATGATATGCTGGCTCCCACTGAACCCTACCCTCCTTGTTACTGTGGCTTTCATACTGCTTACATATTAAGCGTAGCTGGCTCCTCCTCTGATGATCCTGCATTGTACTCCAGCAGGAGGTTGTCCCAGTAGCCAGCATCTCTTCTACAGTTTACACACTTTGAACTACTGCTGGTCAATGCAAACACGTTCAGCATGTACAACAGCTTCTATATGCTGCTGCATTGGGCTCCGACTTGGCACTTGCACGCAAATCAGGGTTCCCTGTACCGTGGTTCTTCTCCACGTCTGACAGTCCGAAATATCTCACTGCCAACTCTCACTTATTTGTCATCTACTAGTCTCTCTCTCCTTAGCCACCATTACCACCATCCCCACTACAATTACCATCGCCACTATTACCATTATCATTGCCACCACTTCCACGTATACAGTTTAAGGCACTCTGCATTGTCTTCAGGGCACAACATGCTGTCGGCCCGACTACTTTATACAGCATTTTCAACAATACATCCCAGCACACTCACTGCGCTCATCCACAAGTGGAAACTTGGTAATCCCCAGATTTAACAAAGCTAACTGGGGTGGGAAAGGCTTCATTTTATGCACACCGAGACTGTGGAAATCACTTTTGGCAAAACTAAAACTTAAGACAAATTTACTAGAGTTCAGAAAAATCTAAAAACTTGGCTTTTTGCAAAATAATTCTGCCATCTTCTGGATCTTTCTAGACTGTCAGGACCTGCTTAGCCCCTAGATACCCCTGGGTGATTGTCGCGCTTTATACATTTTCACTTCATTTCACTTCCAACCTTACCACTACAACCATTAAAAACGCCACTTTCACCACAATCATTACCACAATTGTATTCATTCATTGCCACCACCATTACTACCACCACACCATCATTTCCACCATTATCCCATCACTATCACACTAGGACAACATCATTATCACCACCACCATTGCCAACACCAATTCCACCACCATTATCACCACCACCAACACCATTACTTCCTTTGGTAACTTTACCAGCAGCACCACTGCCACCATTGCACCACTATTACCACAGCATACTTTATTTAGTCATGCCTGTGTTTGCCTATTCTATTGTCTCAGACAGCGCTTATTCAATGTATAAGTCCATTTTCGACAAGGCTGCCTTTGCGTGTATATCCTAATGTTAACATATCAACGCCTTCCATTCAATGCCTTCAAATGGAAGTACGCCAACATTTTATTGATAGAGGGGAGTACCTTCATTACTTTGTAAGGTTTACAGATTGTGGGCAGGATACGTTAAGAGGATGTACCTTATTTGTTCTCCTGGTGCAGATGGGATTTCCGGAATATGAGCTAGAGGTGTTTTTCGTCCTGTTACTTGTGAACATCCTCCTTCTCAGTGATGGGCATTATTTTTAATCATAGTATTTTTAGTATTGCAGTTATTTTTTCTGGCACATGATTTTGATTGACAGTCTTTCTAATGTAACACAGTGTATTGTATATGCACTGCTGCACACATATATTTTGCTGCTATACACCCAGTATTGTGTATCCGATGCACATCTTTCTCGTAGTCACTTGTATGATTTGGTGCCATGGAGAAATATGCAACAATGTGGGGCTGGTAGGAGCATTTTCTTTTGGTTTCCAGTCCGCCCTGATGTCTGGGAGATATGCTTTCTGGAGTTTCACTCATTTCCTCAGTTTTTATGCTAGTTTTGGTCTAGAGGCACGAATAAAAGCCATGTCCCTATTTGCAGACTAGTGTATCTACTTTTAAAATTAGGTTCATGCATTTGCCAGTTCACATGCTGGGTTATATACTTCTATCAAAAGATCCTTCTCTTAGTGTTCAAAAAGAGTTACAGGAATCGACGACGTTAGACAGCTGGATGAAATAAAGCATAAAGCACTAAAATTAAACATTTGATTAAGAATTCGAAATCCAGGCATGAATTGCTGTACTCCCACTTTCATGTTTATCATAAAACTACAGCAAAACCATATTTGGAATAAATATTACAAATTCTGAATGGAACATGTATCTGGAATTCATATGTTGTTATATTTTGAATAAATATCCAGGAGATTGAGTATTCCAGATATTATCATATTTCTCTCTTTGGCCTCTGAAAACAAAGGATTGTGGAACTGAATGTTGCGTATTTTTGCCTTTTTTCCTGTGGTATAGAAAGATAGAATTGAACAGTTGCTATCAATAAGCCCTAAATAAGGCAGATTATCTAAATATTGGTTCATATACTCCTAGGGGCGTCCACTGTAGATCCAAGAGGGCTAGATCCAAAGTAGAATTTAAAAGAAACCTTTGAATAAGTAAATGGTTTCCTTTTATATTAAATGCATTTGTACCTTATCATCTGTGTAAATCCTGAAAGGCTGACATCAGTCCCTCCTCCACCGACTTCACCTTGTATTTACGATTGCTTCGTTCCTCCAACACATTCATTTTCCCGTCCTCCTTTGTTTTTATCGCATCCTGCTCCAGTTGTATCTTCTATGTAATGTAATCATGTGCTTGGCCACACCAGTTGCTGTGTACGAGGCCACCATTAATTACGCAAACTGGTCTCAGCATCCTAATGTAGCCCCCCTGTCATTGTACCAGAAAACCAGTGATGAGCAAGCTAATGGTGATTTCGTGTGAAAGACTCTTTTGAAAATAGTGTCTTTGTATGTTGCTAATAGTTTGGCACATTGTGGATGAAGGCCACTTTCCTGCAGCTAGAGGTAATGCAAAGTGGACTGATAACAGCCAAACTGCATGTGCAGTCACTCGAATGCCAGTGTTCTGATTGGTTGTTGGAGAGTCATGGCAGAGTAGAATGTTGAGGGTGAGTAAAAGAAGATGTGGTTGGTGAACGCTGACTGAAGAGACAGTTGCTTGGAGGAGATTAGTCAAACTGCCTAAGCATCATCGTTCCAGGATGAAACTCATTCAAATTAGGATTGCCATATGATCCTCACCTTGGTACTCAAGGGCGGAAGCTGCCATATTATGAATCTGGAAGCTGATGAGAGGTTGATGCTGAAAAAGAGTATTAAAGGAGGACTTCAGGCATGCACCATCTTCTCCCAACATGTGGCAGTGAGTTTTAGTTTCATCTACTAGAGAATTAGGCAAGTCGTTGGTAAAACTGAATGAAAATCACTATGTAGAAAGGAGAAGTCCTTTGTGTTTTGAGAAACTATCACAATTCATCCATTTCTCTGATGAACCACTCTTGCTATTTTCCATCTTGAGGAAGCTGTGTAGTCACATGCCCATGCTCAGGGATGCTTTTTACCCTCCCAGATGGAAGTTGGAACTGTGTTAGGGACCTTGTAATTCCAAGGGCTATTTGATGCTGTGGTGCAAGAATGTCATGTTATGTATGCACTATACATTGACCATTGCCTTAAGTGGGTTATTTGGTGCATAATAGAAGCCAACACAGCTGGGGTAGTTGTGTTAGAACATTCATGTAAACTGCCACAATAAAAATTATATATTATCTACTGGCGGTCGCCAGTAGATAGTTATAGTTAGGACCTGGTTTCCATAGGGAAAGTGTTTTTTCTTTTCCCAATAACTTGGGCGCCGGTTGACGAATCTTCGCGAAATTTTCAAAACTTGTGGCCCGCTCCGGTCAGCTCCTATCCTGAAAGTTTCGGGGTGATTCGCAAAGCAGGGGCCGAGAAAAAAGGGGGGTCCCAAAACGTGTTTTCTCCATGTTATTTTCCATAGGAAACTTTAGACACGGCTACAGCCCGAACTGCTGAATGGAATTACACCAAATTTGGCAAAAAGGTAGCCCTTGGTTCAGAAAGAGCCCTTTTGTTAAATGGTGTAAATCTGCTCAGTAGTTCCTGAGAAATTGAAAAAGAGGTCGGAAAATGAATTTCCCATAGAAAACTTTAGACAGGGCTACAGCTCGAACTGCTGAACGGAATTACACCAAATTTAGCAAAAAGGTAGTGCTTGGTTCAGAAAGCGCCCTTTTGTTTAAATGGTGTAAATCCGTTCAGTAGTTGCTGAGAAAATCAAAAAATAAAAGTTTCGATATTTAGGGGCGCGGTGGATCCGCGCACCCTCCCGACCACGAGCTTTATTCTAATTGGCTGTCAACACTCCAAACCAGGAAGTGTTGGCAGCCATCTTGTGACACAGAGTCACAAGAAAACAGAAAAACAATCGCGAAAAACAAGAAAAGGGGGCAGGGTAGAAACACCCTGACCCCGGCCGAAAATAAAAAAATACCGAAGCGCGGACTCCCGCGCTTCGTTATTATTTAGCCCCCGGGTGGGCCAAGTCCCGGGGGGCATGCAAAATTGTAATTGGGCCGCCGCAGCCCCGGGGACCGCCACCCCCTGGGGCTTTACTTAAATATTTGCGGGGGGCACATGGCCCCCCGCAGCCCCGGGGACCGCCACCCCCCCAGGGCTTGTTTTTTTCTATTAAAAAAAACCTGAGTGGGGGGGCTCGAGCCCCCCCACACGCCCCGGTGACCGCGACCTCCCCGGGGCACTAAGTATTTTTAATGTGGCCAAGCCCCGGGGACCGCCACCCCTGGGGCTTTTTTAAAAATATTTGCGGGGGCACATGGCCCCCCGCAGCCCCGGGGACCGCCACCCCCTGGGGCTTGTTTTTTTCTATTAAAAAGAACCTGAGTGGGGCACTAAGTATTTAAATGCGGGGATCCGTAACGGACCCCCGAGCCCCGGGGACCACCACCTCCCCGGGGCTGTGCATGTGATGGGAGGGGGGCCGCGCGGCCCCCCTCCTGGAGCCCTTGATGGCCCTGGGGACTGCCACCCACCAGGGCCGGCTCCTGCAGTGTCCCGGGGTGCCCACCCCCGGGACACTGCTATTTGCAATGACAGGGCGGGAGCCGCGCGGGGTCCCCGGGGCCAGAAGAGGCCCGGGAGGGGGGCCACGCAGGCCCCCTCCCAAAGAAGAAATAAATAAAAAATAAAAGGCCGGCCCCGGGGATGGGGTCCCCGGGGCCAATAGAGGCCTCAGGAGGGGGCCACGCAGCCCCCCTCCATAAAAAAATAAATAAATGTGGCCATGCCCCGAGGAATGGGGTCCCCGGGGCCGGATTGGCCACGGGAGGGGGGCCCACACGGCCCCCTTCCCGTTCCGTTTTTTTTTTTTTTTTTAAAAGGGGTCAGGCCCTGGGGGATGGGGTCCCCAGGGCCCAAAAAAAGCAAAAAGAAGGGGGGCCACACAGCCCCCTTGTAAAAAAAAAAAAAGAAATAAAAAAAAAGACCGGCATCGTGCAGAGGCCCCGCCCCCTCCCAGCAACACTCTACAAATGCGCCCTGTGGTGCGTTTTAAGTTGGGGAATTAATTCCCCTTCAATACTGGGGGTCCCTGGGGGCCAAATAGCCCACCAGGTACCTCCAGTATGCGCCGCAGTGCTGCGTTGCAGAGAGGTGGTCTGAGGCCACGCCCCTTTTTACACCTCTCTGCAACGCAGCTCTGTGGCGCTTACTGGAGGTACCTGGTGGGCTAGTGGGACCCCAGGACCCTCAGTATTCAAGGGGACTTAAACCCCCAACTTAAAACGCGCCACGGGGCGCGTTTGCACAGTGGTGAAGGGAGGGGGCGGGGCCTGAGGTGACATGTGTGCAAACACGCCCTGTGGCGCGTTTTAAGTTGGGGAATCAATTCCCCTTCAATCCTGAGGGTCCCTGGGGGCCAACTAGCCCACCAGGTACCTCCAGTAAGCGCCATTGCGCTGTGTTGCAGAGAGGTGGTCCAGGCCATGCCACTTTTTACACCTCTCTGCAATGCAGCTCTGTGGCTCTTACTGGAGGTACCTGGTGGGCTAGTTGGACCACAGGGACCCTCAGGATTCAAGGGCTCTTAATCCCCCAACTTACAACGCGCCAGGGGGGCGCGTTTGCAGAGTGGTGGAGAAAGGGGGCATGGCCTTTGTCTACCTCTCACCAATCCCACTGCGTGGGGCTTACTGGAGGTAAAAGGTAGGCTAGTTGGCCCCTAAAGGACCCCCAGCAGTGAAGGGGACTTCAATCCCCATCCAAGAGCATGCCAGGGGGCGCATTTGTAGAGTGGTGGGCAAAGTGGGCGTGGCCTGGTACGAGTACTTACCAATGCTGCTGTGTGGGACTGACTGGAGGTAATAGTTTGGGAAGTTGGCCCCCAAGGATGTCCTCGAGGGCCAACTACCCCTCTTGTTACCTCCAGTAAGTCCCACACAGTGGGATTGCTAAGACGTCTTCGGAGGCCATGGCCCCCTTTCTCTACCACTCTGCAAACATGCCTCGTGGCAGACTACAGGATGGGGGATGAAGTCCAATTTAGTCCTGAGGGAGTTTGGGGGCGAAGAATCCCTCCTGGTACCTCCTGTAAGTCCTACGCAGCAGAATTCCTGAGCGTTGGCTGGACGCCCAGCACCTTTTCTCCACCACTCTGCAAACGCGACTACTAGTTAAAGTAACATATTTCTGCACCTCTGACTTAGAGGTAGTTTTAATCCCCCTGCCCTATTATGTACTAGGGCCTTACAGAGGAGGTCATGCTAATCACAGGGGTACCCCAATGCATAGTGTTCCCTAGTGTATGTAGGTGTTTTCACTGTATTCTAAGTGTCTTTTAGCATAGCACTGGCTCCGGTCCTGGTTAGTCAGAGTCAGTTACCACCAGTACCCGTCTGAAAAAGTTGTGGGTACAGGATGATTTTGCAACAAGGCCTCTTTCTGCTCCTCTGTTGGTTCTTTCTGCACATGTCTTGCTTCTTCCTGCTCTATTCTTCGTCTTTGTGGACTTCTGTTGCTTCTTTCTGCATTTCTTTTGCTTCTTTCTGTGCGTTTTTTCTTCTTTCTTCTGTAGGCATAGTTAGAAACTAGCATTTAATAAACCTTTGAAATTCACTTTAGAAACCATAGGTTTCAGGCACGTTATAGTTAGAAATTAGCATTTAAAAAACCTTTGGAATTCACTGAAAAAACCATAGGTTTCAGGCACGTTATAGTTAGAAATGAGCATTTAAAAAACCTTAGAAATTCACTGAAAAAACCATAGGTTTTAGTGGAAGTTATAGTTAGTTGGACATTTCACTCGTACAAAACCATAGAAATTCCCCCGTTATAGTTAGTTCAGCTAACTATAACTCGCGCCCCCGCAATGCACTGCTGATGACGTCACACATTACATCACTCATGACATAGTCAGTGACATCACTGATGACATCTCAAATGACATCACTGATGACATCACTGATGACATCATCCATGTGATAATTTGATGCATCTTCTCACACCCTAATATAACCTTTGATACACCCACTCTAAATTACAGACTGCCATTCTCAAAACCATAGACACTCCAACACCAATAACTACATACCCTCTCACTGATTCTTAGGTTTACACACACATCCACTCACTCCTCCGTACAGTCACTCATACTTATGGTCACTCAGTACAGGACTATCATATGCACTCATACACCTATATAGACACTCACACACCGCCACTCATCCATAGAGGTACTCACACACCTAGTCAGTCATGCAAATAATTAATCACACAGCCATTTACTCACCTATACAGTCATACACACACCAGCACACTTACTCATACAAATACTAGCACATTCTTACGCTCTTATACAATCACTGATACAAGCACACACTCATCCATACAGCCACTCTCACAATCACACACTCTCACTTATAGCCATTTATATACTCCAACACACATATATACTGCCTTTCACATATGTAGTTACTCACACATGTACCACTGAGATATACATTCACTCACTAACACACCCATACACACACTCACCCACCCATACAGTCCATCACAGATGCACTCTTGAAACCATGCACCCAGTGAATCACCCACTCACACATCTATACACAGAGTCACACACACCCCACCCACACAAACACTCAGGCACCCATACAGATACTCAGACAACCAATCAATAACCCACATAGACACTCATGTAGCTATTCAGAAACCCATGCAGCCGCTTACACACCAACAGACAGACGGATACAGACATTCACATAGTTTAGTCACTAACCCATGCATTCAGTAAGATACGTTTAATCACTCACTTATAGAGTCAGTCACGCACCTACTAAATCATCCATTCAGACACTTATACACCCACTCATTCTTCAATACGCCTTTCCCTATATATATTAAACATATTTAAACTTTACAGAAACACACAGTCACTGGATGATGTCATCAGTGATGTCATTTGAGATGTCATCAGTGATGTCATCAGTGATGTCACTGACCATGTCATGAGTGATGTAATATGTGACGTCATCAGCAGTGCATTACGGGCGCGAGTTATAGTTAGCTGAACTAACTATAACGGGGGAATTTCTATGGTTTTGTACGAGTGAAATGTCCAACTAACTATAACTTTCCCTAACACCTATGGTTTTTTCAGTGAATATATATATATATATATATAATACAAAAAGAGTTGCCTCTAGGTGGGATGCACTCCCAGATGGAAATTACGCCAAAGCAAGGGCACACGCCATGAACAAAGTCCTTTTCTGGTTTCCTGCCAGACGCTTTTCGGGCCAACGCCCTCTTCAGTGGCAGACCATGTGACGTGACGGCGTGCAGCAACCACCAGTAAATCCCCGTAATAATTATGCTCAGGTGAACCACCGGAAGCAATGCTTCCTGGGACTGGTGGTTCAGTAAAACCCAAGTGGGTCGCCGCCGGCACTCACATTAAAAAATGTCTTTAAAAGGATTGCCGATGTTCGCGCCGGCACCCACGCATATAACACGCACCTTCTGTTCCACAGTTAGCTGCCCCAATAAAGCAGCCGTGGACCCACAAGTGTTTCGCGGTGGTGCAATCCCGCGACCAGGCAGGCCGCTATACAAAATACAAAAAGAGTTGCCTCTAGGTGGGATGCACTCCCAGGTGGAAATTACGCCAAAGCAAGGGCACACGCCATGAACAAAGTCCTTTTCTGGTTTCCTGCCAGACGCGTTTCGGGCCAACGCCCTCTTCAGTGGCAAACCATGTGACGTGATGGCGTGTGGCAACCACCAATAAATCCCCGTAATAATTATGTTCAGGTGAACCACCTGAACCAATGCTTCCTGGGACTGGTGGTTCAGTAAAACCCAAGTGAGTCGCCGCCGGCACTCACATTCAAAAATGTCTTTAAAAGGATTGCCGATGTTCGCGCCGGCACCCCTGCATATAACAGGCACCTCCTGTTCCACAGTTAGCTGCCCCAATAAAGCAGCCGTGGACCCGCAAATGTTTCGCGGTGGTGCAATCCTGCGACCAGGCATGCCGCTATACAAAATACAAAAAGAGTTGCCTCTAGGTGGGATGCACTCCCAGGTGGAAATTACACCAAAGAAAGGGCACACGCCATGAACAAAGTCCTTTTCTGGTTTTCTGCCAGACGCGTTTCGGGCCAATGCCCTCTTCAGTGGCAGACCATGTGACGTGACGGCGTGCGGCAACCACCAGTAAATCCCCGTAATAATTATGCTCAGGTGAACCACCTGAAGCAATGCTTCCTGGGACTGGTGGTTCAGTAAAACCCAAGTGGGTCGCCGCCGGCACTCACATTCAAGAATGTCTTTAAAAGGATTGCCGATGTTCGCGCCGGCACCCCTGCATATAACAGGCTCCTCCTGTTCCACAGTTAGCTGCCCCAATAAAGCAGCTGTGGACCCGCAAGTGTTTCACGGTGGTGCAATCCCGCGACCAGGCAGGTCGCTATGGGCACAGCTTGACTTCCCCTAACCTTTACTTACCTTGTGGGAGTGCGGCTCAACTTGGGGCAACCTTTTCTTTTCATATTTGCGGCCCGCCTGGTCGCGAGCCGTCACCGCCGCTGAGAGGGCGGATCCGTGCTGTGAATCTGTATAGTGCTAAACGGAGCAGAAGGTGATTGTTAGCACTGGGGGCAGTGCTTGTATGTGTACCGGATTGTTTTCGCCACAAGTGCAACCTGCCAGCAGCCCACTCGGGTAAATACTTGAATGAACTTCCAGTCCCAAAATGCTTAGCGATATGCTCACCTGAGCGTGCTTGTAATTTGAAATAAAATAAAGGGAAGATACTGGAATAACGTATGCTGGTGGTTCTTTGCAGGTGTCCTTTGATGAAGAGCGCATCCTCGAAACGCGTCAGGACTGTTGGACGCAATGGGCACAACTTGACTTTCCCTAATCTTTACTTACCTTGTGGGAGTGCGGCTCAACTTGGGGCAAACTTTTCTTTTCATATATATATATATATATATATTTATATTCCTGTTGCGCCGTTCACCAATACTTCCTTTCCTCAGGAACAAACAGAGATGAACCCAAACTTCGTGCAAGTATTTTAGTTTATTCGTCCATCACCACAACCGCCATGACGCGTTTCGGCCTCACTCGGCCTTGATCACATGACGCGCTCTAGGAGTTACACAATCTCTTTTAAAGTGCCAAGTGCCTCACTCGTGCAAAACGGGATTAGATAAACATAGAGAAAATACTTCACAAGTATCTTTCATAGAAACTGTGCAAATTCAGCAAACAACGATATTATATTTAAACGTTATGAGGGATTAAAATGTTATTATGATGTTCATATATATACTAAAACCAATCTGTATATATATAAAATACATAAAAAGGTAGAGTATAAATAATTCAACGATATTAAAAGGCATATTAAACATTTTAAATCTCTGTATCAAATTGGTTAATGATATAAAAGCCAATAATTATATTAGTAAAATACATAGCTCCTATAAAGAATAAAATATTATTGTTGATAAAAACATTTCCCTGTTGCTGGTCATGGAGATTATTGTCCTAGCCCAATTCATTTGCATTTGGCCAGCTTAACTCTTCTCAAAGTTTATCTAAAAAGTGCTTGAGTGCTTAAATAAAATTAACGTGTATTGCCAGGAACAGCCCCTGTCCCATGGCTTTTTATTAACTAACTAAATTTTTTAAAAACCTATACAGAATTTTGATCAAAATCCAGTTTTCAATTAATTCATAGCATAAATGCTAATAGGCAAACAGATGGATATTTACATGATGATTCTAATCAGGGTAGTTTAAAAAGTACAAATTACAATATATGGAATGCAGACATATGGGCATAGGGAACACGAGGGACTACTGATGTATGAGGAATGGTTATGTTATAGACATTTAGTTTAGTATAACCATGTGTGGAAATCCTCAATAGAATTGTGTCCATTGGGGGTCTTGGTATCAAGTTCTATGATATACTGGGTTTCCAAGCATCTTAATTTTGCTTCCCTATTTCCCCCTCTCCTCAAAACTGGGATAGAGTCAATCAAAAAATATGATAAATGTTTTAAACTGCTGGCATGCTTCTCTTTAAAATGTTGTGCAATGGGGTATGTGTGGTCATTGTTAGTGATTGCTCTCATGTGCTGCAGTATACGTTTGTGGGCCTGTACTTTGGTACTGCCCACATACTGCAGCCCACAAGAGCAGACCAACACATACTCCACATATTCTGAACGGCATGTAAGAAACTTTTTAATTTTCTTTGGAACTTCCGAAAATGGAGTAGTATACATTACTTTACGTTTGCTAAGCCAGTTTGTAGTATTGATGACTTCTGGACTGCTTTTTACAAGATAATCTCTCATGGATTTGGATTTACGAAATGTGATGCTTGGATTCTTTGGCAACAATTTGCCAATGACAGGGTCGCTTCTAGCCACTGGCCAATTGTTGTTGATTATTCTACGCAGGGTATTTTGTTCCCTACTGTATGTTAAAATCAATCTTGTTTCAGTCTCACTCTTCTGAATAGACAGGGGTTCTCGTAGAACCTTCTTAATCAGCAGTATATATATATATACTAATAACGTTGGCCCCTTTTGTCGAATCATCACAAAACTTTCCCCCAAAAAGTTTATCCACCTCAGCTCCTTCCTGGAAAGTTTCAGGATGATCTATTCACCTGGAACTGAGAAAGAAGGAGGTCCCAAAACGTAAAATCTGCATGCATTTTCCATAGACTTTTTTAAGATAGGTTTTAGAACTAGAATTATGCCAAATTCGGCAGGAAGCTAGATGTTGGTTCAAAGATTGTGCTTTTTGTCTTTAGGTGTAAATCCGTTCAGTAGCTTTAGAGATATTAAGGGGCAAAAGTAATTGTATATTGTGAGATCCCACGGGTGTCCCGGGAGAGCATGAAATCACAAATGGAGCCTGTGATTGGTCAAGAGGCCCATTTTTCCTGTAAGCCTTATGCTTTCACGAGAGGATCCCGCGAGTCGCATGAGAACGAGCGCTCTGATTGGCTGTCTGTGGCAATGTTAGAAATGAAATGGCCGCCATTACTGTTTACTGTGAAAAATTGGAGGCGTTGTATAAATTAAGTAAAAAAGCTATATCCAGGAGCAGCAGAAAGGTATGCTGTTCCCCTAGATTTCGAGAGGAGGTGTCGACAGGATAACTACTGTGAAGATAATAAATGTATACAGTTAAATGAAATGGCCGCCATTACTGTTTACTGTGAAAAATTGGAGGCGTTGTATAAATTAAGTAAAAAAGCTATATACAGGAGCAGCAGAAAGGTATTCTGTTCCCCTAGATTTCGAGAGGAGGTGTCTACAGGATAACTACTGTGAAGATAATAAATTTATACTAATTTTTTTGATCTCGCGGGATCATGAAAAGTAAAAAGGAGTAGATTAAGTCTCACTACACTCTATTAGTAGGAATACATATTGGGGTCCTTGTTATTGAGAGAAAGTGTGTAAGAGATAAGTACTGTGATGAATACATTGTTATTTTTTGTGGGGTTTGTTCGATCTTGCGAGCATCTATACAGGCACGCATGGGAAGGCATGGCATGAGGTGTTTGTGATACTCTTAGGAGATTCGCATGGAAAATTACTATGTCTGCAATCAGCCATTTTACGGTCCTGCAAGAGTCGTATGGGAGAAGTAAAAAAAAAAGGGCCAAGGCTCAATCAATAGTTATCATTCTTTTTACATGGTTGAAGAAATGGTGAGATAGCTCACTTTGTCCTTGGTGCTTTGGAGGAGAAGGAAGTCTGATTGAGCTGTGCTCAACAGAAGTTAATTTATATGGAGTTGAAAGAGACTGGTGTGGTCATTTACGTTTAAGAAAGAAGTCCAAGTTCAGGTATTTAATAATATATTCCATAAATCTTGTAGTGAAGTGTCAGTAAGTGACTAATGTTGGTAAACATATTCCACACTATGTTTACAGAGTGAAAAACTGTTTGGGGAGGTGTAGATGTGTTAATATAGCTTTTGAGAGGTACACATTACAATGTAGAGGGATGCAACATATTTTTGCAGGTTGTGATAAAACAATTAAGTGTTTCAACTGTATATACTTGTAAGTAAGGGAAGCAGTGTTTAATAAATGATAACACAAGGAATGTAATAATACAAGCTCCACTGGTCTTATGATCCTCATTATACATATATTTGAGACCTGTGAGATGTTTGAGTGGTGATATTGCTATATCTAGAGGAGAACATTGTGGTGAGTGGTAGCAAAGGTGTGTCAAGATGATTGTGTTACTTTATAAACTGTTATGGAAGCAGAGCTTATGGCATGTTATAATTTATTTGTAAAAATATGAAAATAAACTGGTTGAGGGTGTAGTATTTTTCAGGAGAAAGGAATAGCAAGTTAGTGCTGCACTAGACTAATATGTGTTTGTGGGTGAATAATGTAGTAAAGGTTAGACAATATAGTGATTTATCACCGCTATTAATTATTGCTCAGTATGTAACTTTTATCTTTTTTGTTATTTTGTCTTTTTTAGGAGGAAAATGGACACTTTCCTCTGAGGAAAACATTACCTTCTTACATAAACAAGAGCCTTGTTAAGACAAGCAGGATTATTATCTTGTTCAGCAGTGAATACCTGAGCAGGCACAATGTTTCTAGGTTGGAAAGATGTGGAAGCACATGAAGAGCTCTTTAGTTCAGCAGCATGAGCTAACTCTGACCAAACTAGTCTTTGTGAGCTCCTTTTAAAAAAATGTATGCATGAAAATCTTTTCTGAGACTTTTTTCCTAGCTAGCCTGAAATAAAAAAATTGCCATACCAAAGACTTTTTGACAGGCTGATGTGGATGAGGTGGTGCAGCTACAGCATGCTGCTCATTGTGATGTGATGAAGACATTATAAATTAGTAAAGTTAGTTCTTTTGTTTGTTTTATAATTGTTGATATAGTTTGTTAATGTAGTTGTTGTTGCAGATTTGTAATGTTGTTAAATTGTTTTTTGCAATAAAGTTTCAAGTTACTACTGATTTGTTTAATTAATAGTTGTACATTTGAATATTATTATAGTACTACAAAGTTGACCAAAACTGGCAGTTCCATTTTCAGGGTGTGCAGAAGTGCTCCAGCAGATATATGGATCAAGACTGTTTTACAGTCGAAACGTTGTAACAAGATTTTTGAAGAATTAACTCTATTTCACTTCATTCCACATCGTATCTGAGTGTGCGCTTCACTTGGATGCTTGGACATACAACGGCCCTGTAACCTTTGTTTTTTGCATTGAATTTCTAAGGTTTTTAAATGCGAACTCCCACCTATACCGTCCCTGTAACCTTTGTTTTTTTCAGTGAATGTCTACGATTTAAAAAAAATACTATTTCTTAATTGTAACATCCAATTTTTTTAAGTGAGCGTCTAAGATTTTCGTATTTTTTTCTATAATTGGATATTGTACATTATAAATATATTATATACCCAACCCATTGTTAGTAACAACCGTAGAGCCCAGAAATGGCCATCAATAGTGGGTAAAGACGAGGTTATGACAAGGATCTACAACACTTTTTCAGATGTCATCTCTCCCTACACTGAATTGCCTATTTCAGAGATTCCTATAGTGCAGATCCATCACAAAATGATAGAAAAACTAAAATTGATCTTGAGTAACATCCGTAGAGAGAATGAGGTGGGGAAAGTAGCTACATACGCCTCAGCTAACGATGGTATAATACCGAGTGTCGTAAAGCAAAGAGCGAGCTTATAATGGCAGCGAAATCAAACGATGTCAAAGCACTGAGAGACAAAGGGCCGAGTACAAAAGATTATTAATGCAAACAAAGAGAGATTGGGACGACAGCGTCTGGATGGAACTGATTATTGCAGCCAAAATCAAGGACCATGCAGGGTTTTGGAGACTGATAGCCAAGGGTAATAAAACGGGGAGAAGCAATAGGGATCTCTTTTGGGACTCAGGTACTTGGGTCAATCATTTTTCAAAATTATATTCAGAGACTACCACTAAATCAATAATCAATCAGCAAAGACATATAACAAACCCTGTTGCACTTATCAATATGGAACAAACTTACATCCCCTACTTTAGTAGAGAAGAAACCATGGCAGCTATTGCCCAGGCCCTGATAAAATTCCAGGCGACCTGTTGAGGCATGATAAAACTGTTTGGGGACCGTATATTAATCTTCTTTGTAACGCTGGGGCGGCAGGTGCCCCAATACCAGAGTCTTGGAAAGGGGCAGAAATCATTACAATTTTTAAAAAGGGAGATCGTCAAGACCCGGCAAACTACCGGCCAATAAGTTTAATCGATACCCTACAAAAGATCTATGCTAAGCAGATTTGATCAAAACTAAATGATTGGGCAGAGGGAAACAATATTTTATCGCAGTACCAGGCTGGGTTTAGAGCAAGAACCAGTACAATTGATCAGGCTTTTAGACTTCTTTGCATGGGGCAGAAATACACGATTTTTAAGAAAGGCCACTTGTACATAGCGTTTATAGACTTGAAGGCCGCTTTTGACCTTATACGTAGAGATCTGCTTTGGTGCTCTCTAAAAACCCAGGGTGTACCTGAAGATCTCCTGATACAGATAATGAGATAACACAAAGACAACTTCGCAAACGTTAGATGGGGTCCGAGGTGTGAACTTACCGAGGCAATCCCCATAAGGAGGGGTGTAAGACCGGGCTGTGTACTGTCACCCAACCTTTTTTCATTATATGTAAATGACGTCCCGAAACATCTTCTGGGGTGTAGACATGATTCACCGAAGTTAGGTGGGGTGCCAGTGCCAGCCCTCTATTCGCGGCTAACACTATTTTAATATCTCAAACCCCGAAGGGACTCCAAAACCTAATAGACTCATTCAGTGATTATTGCCATTCAAAAGTCCTCGAAATAAACTCTAGTAAAATAAAATACATGGCAGTTAAACCGCACAAATCATTTAAGAAGAATATCACTTTTCAGAAGCTAGAATATGTGTTGAATTTTATTTATTTAGGTATCACACTTGACACCAAATTGTCCTGGTACCCGCATCTACAAAAAAGCAAGACCATTCTGCTCCAAAATTTAGCGCTGATATTTAAAAAACACCAGAATAGCATAACCAAGGCAGTGTCTCCTGCCCTAGAAGTGTACAAATATAGGGCACAATCAGCAACGCTCTATGGAGCAGAACATTGGGGGGCCACCTGCAGAAATACATTTGCGGGGGGAGAAAATATGTTTTTTAGGATGCTGTTACGACTTCCTGTACGCACACCAGTTATCCCCATTGTTATGGATTTGAATACAAAACACATTGACCATCAGGCTATTCTGAGACCGCTGTTGTTCTGGGTGCGATTGTGGACCACCACAGTACTTGCAAGTTATAAAGAAGGGCTAGAAGAGATATTAAGGTTGGACCAGTGTGCTAGCCTTCAGTGGGCTAAGCACGTCAGTATTTGGTTCCAAAAACTTGGGTTGAACCATTATTGGGAAGCGCCCGCTTTATTGACACCACCCTCTAAAAAGATATTTAAAACAACATTTTGGGCATATATGCAAAACAGTGTCTCGCACAGTTCAGACATTGGTAGATTGACGTCTCTGTTCCTTCTCACAAAATCTTCCCAGTCCTTTGAGCAATATCTGGATGACATCCAACCTCAGCTGGCAAAAGCATTGTACATGAAGTTTCGCTATGGTGTTCTGCAAACCAATTCCAACACAGCAAAAAATGGGGTTGGAAAAATGGCGTTGATAATGATGATCATTGCCCTTTATGTCAACTTAATGTACAAGAAAATGATTATCATATACTATTCTTCTGACCAGCTTATGTTATCCCAAGGCGTAAATGGATTAAACCCATTTGTCGCAACTTGGGAATTAGGTCTTGCTCTGATGCGACTAGAATACTAAAAACTGATACTTCACAGAAAATTGTTTTTAGTGTTAGCAGATATCTGTTTGACGTCGATTTATTACGGAAAAGAAAAGGCTTGAAACTTTAAAACTGCAAATTTTTATGTATTGCCCTAAATATTCATATGTTATTTCTTGCACTGGCACTTTATACTTGCCTAGAATCCAAGTGGAAAGCCTCAGATACCTATATGCATTTTGTACAACCTACGTGCTGCCTCAAGTACTTATACGCATTACTATAGCATTTGTACTTTATTTGTCGATTAGAACCTATGAAGAAAGTTCTAAACCATTTATATTTCCCTCCATGTTTTAAATATACTGAACAGTCAGCTTAGCATTTTCATAGTATTTTATCTGATTCATCGATTGGCTGTTTTTTTTTTCCCTTTTATTATAAATGCAACATTTTAATATTTCTGCATTAGTCTTAAGATGTAATCAACTGTTTTTACCTTGTATCTTTTATGTTTTTTTAAACCGAATAAAGATTCATGAATGAATGAATGAATATATTATATACCACTCATTTTTTTATTTGGCATGTGTTTATCAGAAAATACATTAATAACTGTTTTTATTTGTAAGAATTCTTTGAGTCGGCACAACATTGCTGCATTTACTATGAAGAATGTGTGATCAGCAAATGTACTCCACATACTGAAAAATACACTTAAAGACATTTTTTAATTAAATTCTAAGTGTAGATATTTAGTAAAATATTGTTTTAACTTTTCTTTCTGTGATCAATTTAGGAGAAAACCACCCTTACCAAATATTTTAATATTCACGACTACAGACATCTTCGCGAGGATGTCGGTAGACATGAAGAGCACGTGGTTTGTATAAAGTGTAAAATAAATAAATAGACATATTGTACAGAATATTTAACAGTAGAGCTTTATTAGTGTACTTTTCAAACTCAAATTGTTATAGTGAAATTCCAGAAAAATTATCTTCAAAGACCATTTTTCGTTTTCATGGTGACACCGGGCATCGCGATGACGTCGGTAGTCGCGAAGAGCACGTGTTTTGTACAAAGTGTAAAACATATATAGACCCATTCTACAGTATGTTTAACAGTAGAGGTGTATTTCTATATTGTTTAAACTTATGTTGTTGCAGTTATTTAGCTTAAAACTAATGTTGAAATGTATTTTTCTAATTTTGCGCTGACGCTGGTCTTCGCAAACATATTTATAATCGCAATGATAGCATGTTTTTGAAAAGTTGAAAAATGTATATACACATATTTTAGAGTAAGTGTGACAGTAGGTGCTTATATACCACAGTTTAAAGTTATGCTTTTATATTTACATTATTCAAACCTACTTTTATATTCCATTTCCGGTGTTCGTGATTACGTACGTAGTCGCGAAGATCAAGTGACCTGAAAATAATGTGATATGATTGGATAAAACAGTTTTCAACTATATTAATAGGAAGTCCCCACCCATTTTTTTTTCTTGAATGTTCCATTCATTGGGGAATCATTCTAAGTAGGTGTGTGTGCAGTGGATAACTCGTTGTGGAGGTTGGCTGCTTTTTCATTTTTTAAGAGAAAAGTCAGCGGGAGGAGAAGAAGAAGAAGAAGAACCCCAGCTGAAGAAGAGCAGTATAGCTTGGGAATTGTTCATTATCCCATCTGGGGAGTCTAAGACGGGTGCGAAGTTTGTAAAGTGCTCTCTTTGCAAGAAAACATTATCATGAGGTTCAAACAAGAAGTACTCCTGTGGTACAACTTGTATGTTGTACCATCTTCAAACGTACCATACTAATGCTTTAAAAAGGGCAAAGAAAGACAGGGAAGCTGTTTGACCATCAGCATCTTCAGTAGCAACACCTGTAACAGGGCAAAAAGTCCCATCTGAAATTGAGAGTCGTCATTTAGACCTGGTTCCAGAATTCCATGATATGGCAATGTACTGCATGGACTGTACCATCATATTCACTGTAGGAGAGCAGTCAATTGCAGCTATGAGAGCTGCAGCAAAGCAGCACAAATGTTACATTTTTTTTCAAACCTTAGTTTGTGCAGCTTGTTTTCGTTTTTTATACCATGTTTACCATTTCTTTGGAAAGCAAAAACACCCAAAAAATATCAAATAGTGCCTGAGTGAATGAGTGACTGCAAGGGTAGCGCCTGGGTGATTGTGTGAGTGCATGATTAGTGCCCAAGTTATTGGATGAGTGCATAAGTAGCACCTGGGTGATTGGATGAGTGCATGGGTAGGGCCTCATTGAATGGATGAGTGCAAAGGTAGTGCCTGGGTGATTGGATGAGTGCATTGATAGTGCCTGGGTGAATGCCTGAGTGCATGGATAGTGCCTGGGTGATTGGATGACTGCATGGGTGATGCCCAAGTGAATAGGTGGGTGCATGGGTATTGCCTGGGTGATTGGATGGGTGTATCGGTAGTGCCTGGGTTATTGGATGAGTGCATGGGTAGTTCCTGGGTGATTGGATGAGTGCAGGAGTAGCGTCTAAGTGATTGGATGAGTGCATGGGTAGCATCTCAGTGACTGGATGAGTGCATGGGTAGTGCCTCATTGAATGCATGAGTGCATGGGTAGTGTCTGGGTGATTGGATGAGTGCATGTATAGTGCATGGGTGATTGTGTGAGTGCATGGATAGTGCCTGAGTGATTAGATGAGTGCATACGTAGTCCCTGGGTGACTGGATGAGTGCAAGAGTAGCGCCTGCGTGATTGGATTAGTGAATGGGTGCACCTCATTGAATGGATGAGTGCAAAGGTAGTGCCTGGGTGATTGCAGAGTGCATGGATAGTGCCTGGGGGATTGGGTGAGTGCATGGATAGTGCCTGGGTGATTTGATGAGTGCATGGGTACTGCCTGAGTGAATAGATGAGTGCATTAGTAGTGCCTGGGTGACTGGATGGGTGTATCAGTAGTGCCTGGGTGATTGGATGAGTGGATGGGTAGTGCCTGGGTAAATGGATGAGTGCAAGGGTAGTGCTTGGTTGAATGGATGTGTGCATGGTTAGTACCTGGGTGAATGGATGAGTGAATGGGTAGCGCCTGGATGACTGGATGAGTGCAACAGTAGCACCTCGGTGTTTGGATGAGTCCATGGGTAGCGCCTTATTGAATGGATGAGTGCAAGGGTTGTGCCTGGGTGATTGGATGAGTGCATAGATAGTTCCTGGGTGAGTGCATGGATAGTGCCTGAGTGATTGGATGAGTGCATAAGTAGTGCCTAGGTGACTGGATGCCTGCATGTGTACTGCCTGAGTGAATAGATGAGTGCATAGGTAGTGCCTGGGTGATTGGATGGGTGTATCGGTAGTGCAGGGGTGATTGGATGAGTGCATGGGTAGTGCCTGGGTGATTGGATGAGTGCATGAGTAGTGCCTGAGTGAATGGATCAGTACATTTGTTATGTAATTTTTATAAAGGATTAAAAAGATATGTACATATTAGCGAATTCAGTTTGTAGATTATATTGTTGCTTTAGCTTTTTGTGGATAGTTTTGACACTGTTAGGATTTATAAAAACTAAGCACAAGAATGGTACACCACTCTCATATAAAGCAACCATAAAATGGCAACCTCTTCAACTTTGCACTCTGTGATCATGAGAAAGGTGGCAAATGAAATCATGTCTTTCATTTTAGACTACACTATCTCCACTTGTGAATGGTTAGTATCTGTTAATGTCAACCCTTTCCCTCTCTTTCAAAAAAGAAATTCCTATCTATGCATGTTCGCTATGTTTTCGCGATCATCGCAGAGAAATCGCAAAGAAAAACTGGAGTTCAAACCCATAACTAGCTTCATTTTCTAAAACTTTAAATATTACACAAAATGGAACCAGCAGTTAACAGCACATTCTAGAAGGAACATGCTACTTCCAAATGAGATACAGCAGGTGTGGTTTACTCCACAGATTCAAAAGCATATCCATGTCTGTGTTACATTTCTTTTTTTAATCAAGAGCCAATAATAAGACTTCTTCCTAAGGCATCCAACACACTACCTAATTTTATTTACTTTCATGCTGACAGCATCCTATGAAATATATATATATATATTTTTAAAAACCTCAATTTTCACTGCTTTCACTACCTCATTCAGCTCCAACCTTCTCCTGACTACAATTGCTCCTTCACTTCAAAATGCTTAGTGTATAGATTGTGGGCCACAGCTATATCTATTGGGCTAAAGATGCTGCAAAAAAGAGAGGTATTAACAGGGACTTGGATTTTCCAAATGTGCTGATTACTTGGTTTGGCCAGAGAGGGTTAAAGTTTCATCAGTTGCTGCCTTTGGTTAAATCCATTGTGGATTCCGAAGATCCCACCTCATGATTGTGCACTATGTTGGCAATGACCTAGGTTCATTGACTGGGGTAGGGCTGGAAATCCTAATGAAAGAAACCTTTGCAGAACTGATGTCGCTTTTCCCTCACACTTTCTTGGTGTACCAAAGACAAAAATGGAATTGGTCAAATCAATTCTGTTCACAGATCGACAAAGTTAGGAAACATGTTAATAAAACTGTTTCTGCATTCCCCAGAGACCATCACATGGGCTGTATCTATAACAGCAATCTGCGTTTTGACATGCATGGAATTTATAGACATGATGGAGTGCAGCTTACAGATGAAGGCAACGGGGTGTTTCTAAGTAACCTGAAACTCTGCATCCAGTCATATGTATAGCAGCCATATACACTCAACCAATGCAATGGCTCTTGTCAGAGCCACCCTAGTACCCGAAATATTGTGAAGTTTTTTTCCTGAAGGGTTTTTTTCCTTTAGTTTTTGGGGATCTTCGTGACGACGTTGCAATCCCCGCAGACACGTCGCGAAAACGGAAAACAAAAGCAGACATTCAATGACCCCCAACACATCCAAAAATAATATGTAAAAAAATCTAAACATTGCCCAACACATATTACTATATACATACTTCTTTCAAAGCATGTTTAAACTCATATGCTTGTACTAAGTTTCTTTAAAAACCATCTTTCAGACCAAATTTCCCATTTACGCGGTTATTCAGGGCATCGCAACCTCGCATTTAACCTCGACGGTCACGCCTTTTCCATAAAGTGAAAACACATATATGCACACATATTACAGTATTTTACACACTAGGGGTTTATTACTGTACACTTCAAACTCATGTTTTTCTAGTATATTTCTAGATCAACCATCTCCAAAACGTCTTTTTTGTTTTCGCGGTGAGGCCAGAGATCACCATGACGATGGTCGTCACGAACCCCGCGGTTCCGTCACGAAAGAGGAATGCAAAAGCAGGAATTCAATAGCCACCACCACATTAAAAAATTATAACAATATAATTAGCTCTAACCATCACAGTAGATAACTCACTAAATAGAGAACTCTATAAAAACATTTATCAAAATCTCAATAGCTCTATAACAATGCATATTCATCATTTACTAATATATTTTTTTAGATTTCCACCAATATTCGTGATGACGTTGTTAGTCACGATGTCCCTACAATGATACATGGGGGGCCGTGTTGGCGGTCGTGGTGTTATCGCGAATATCACGTGCGATTAAAAAAATAAATTTTAGACAAATAACTTGTGTCACTAACACCCCCATTCCTCAAACATGGGGTCAGAGTACCTCTACTCTGACCCCTTATGTTAGCTTTTCCCGAAATTTTCAGCCTCAGGAACAGTTCCCGAGCAATAAAATGGTGGCCACAACTTTCTGTTTCGGTCCCGTCCAGCCAATCAGAGCATTCCTGTTGGCGCGTGCATTCGCGAGTAACCGTAAAATCGCAGTGAAATATCCGCGGCCAGAGATATCACTATCATTTATGGCTTAAATTTCTCAACAACTACTGAACGGATTTACACCATATAACAAAAAGGCTCTTCCTTGACTCAACATCGACCTCCCTGCCAAATTTGGTGTAAGTCTGTTCAGCGGTTCGGGCTGTAGCTGTGGCTAAATTTTCCTATGGAAATTAACATAACAAACGCACCCTTATTTCACGCCCCAAATTCTCGGTCCCCGCTGCACAGATAACCCCCAAACTTTCCATGACAACCAGAACCTACCTTGACACTTTTTTGGGAAACTTTTATGAAGATAGGCCAAACGACGTCAAAGTGTTAGGCAAGACAAAGAATGCTGTTCCTACTGAAACTAGGTCTTAACTATAACTACCTACCGGCGACGGTATATATATAACGATACCTCGTTCAAATCAGCTGCTCCAAACAAACGGGAGCGGACCCAGGTATTGTGCATATCCTTTTGTTTTATTGACACACAAACAGCCTCGCCATTACGCGTTTCGGCAGTTGCCTGCCTTGATCACATGACAGCGTTAGGAAGTAAGATCGCCTTATTTAAAGTGACAGTGCAGGCATGGCCAAGATGGCGGCTCGGTAGGACGTGTTGTTCTGTCCCTCCGGCGCCGCCGTTCTTTAGCATTGTCTCAGCCCCATCCCCTGGTCTTCTTGTGGCGAACACGAACAAGGCATAGCTGGAAGACCCTCCGCTGCGGCCGAGGAGCTGATTCGTAGCCGCGTTGGTGCTTCCGACGGAGTGATCCCCAGAGCTACGCCGGAGATCCGGGAGGAGGTACGGCGGATGTGGCGGCACTGCTGAGGGGGCCAACACCGGAGCTACAGCGGTGTTGCGGCTACGCGCTCCTGGGTTGCCGCCGATATTGCAAACAGCCCCGGGACCAGCCAGTGTGTTGTCGGGGGCTCGGCTGCAGTGGGGCCGCGTGAATCGGGGTCGCGGACCCGTAAGAGGTACGTGGTGCGCCCGCCATTCTGCGTGTTGGCTCGGCCGGCCGGCGCCCCCCCAGGTCGGCGGCTTTGTTCTACAACCTGTGGCCCCATCCATCACACCAGGGGGCAGAAGTGAGGGATCCTCCTGCCTGGCACGGAGGCAGGCACTATCCTTGTTGAGAGCGCTATACCCTCCTGGAGCGAGTCTACTCTTCAGCCGCCATCTTGCAAAGGGGCCTACACTTCCTGGCCACGACTCGGCCGGCGAATCGCGCCCGTTGGCGCCAGCTCACCCCCCCCGATAGAAGTGGCCGCGCACAGCCTTGCAGGCGTTAGACGGCGCGGTGGTGGATCCGGGGTCCTGGCGGGCCGCTCCTCTCCTCCGGGCCTCGGACCCCGCCCTGGTGTTCTGCTGGCAGAGCGGCAGCCGTTCCTGCTATAGAACTGGCACCCTCGGGCCCACCGGGGTAAGGATCATCTGGCCCTCTCACCGCAGCTTATCCAGCGCAGGCCGTGCGCAGCTTCCTGAGGGCCTCATGAGCGGGCATCTCTCCTCATTGGGGAGAGGTCAGCAAGATCTCTGGGCATCCCTAGACGGGCTGCCCCACTGGCACGCAAGCTTAGCCCTCCCGATGGACTAACAGCTAAGACCCACAGGGTGGAGAAGACGACGCAATATCCTGGTGGCTGGCCTGACCTCTACTGCGGCTAGTCCAAGCGAAGAGACCAGCCTGAGGGCTACCCCCCTGCATCTACCGGCTCCAGCGGGATAGTGAGTAGGTTTCCTGGCACGGGTGGGAGGGCTGCCGCCCTGGCCTGGGAACCGGGGCAGTACTGTGCACGGTGCACCTGCGAGGCCCCGACCGGCTACCCTCCCCTGGCATCCGCCCGGCCCCACTGACGAGACATGGCGACGGCCCGGGCAAAAAGGGAGAAGACCCTCAAGGACCTCCTGCCGAAGCAGTCTGGCACCTCTGATGCAGCCCAGGCGGGAGCCCAGGCCCTGGGCCATCCCGCATTGATTGAAGGGGCGAATGAACCAGCCACAAAGGCCTTTATGATGGAGCTGTTCGTCGCCATCAAGGAGGACATCCTAGACCTTAAAGGGCAGATCACGGCAGATCTCAAAGAAGTCCGGCGGGATGTTGACGAAGTGGGCGAGAGGGTGGCTGCTCTTGAGGAACGTGAACTCACGCGGGAGGAAGATCTTCATCAACTACAGCAAGAAATGCTGAGGCTGCGGGATCAAAATCTAGATCTACAGGCACACACAGAGGATCTTGAAAACCGCTCACGGAGGAATAATATTCGCATCCGAGCGGTGCCCTGGAAGGCGGAAGGAGAAGACTTGCGAGCATACGTCAGGGCCCTCTTTGAACATGTGCTAGGAGATGACAGCCACCAGGAGATCCAGATGGATCGCGTTCACCGTGTGGGCCTTCCTAGAGGAGAGAAGGCGCCCCGCCGGATATCCTTGTGTGTGTGCACGATTTCCAGCTTAAAGAGCAGATTCTTCGCAAAGCCCGAACGATGCAGCCGATTCAGTTCCAAGGACGCTCTCCGGCCCTCTTTCAGGACCTCGCAGCCTCCACTTTGGCCAAGCGACGGGAGTTCCGAGTGGTCACCTCCTATCTGCGTGACAACGGCATTCCCTATTCCTGGGGCCACCCCTTCCGCATATGCGCTCACTGCGGGAGGCTCTGGATCTGCTGGGACTAGACCACACTGATGACTCGATAAAGGGTGGCGACCCCGGGGCCCGGTCCCTGCGGCGACCACCCGGTTGGCAGACTGTTGGGCAGACCTCGACTTTGCTGAAACCAGATCCGGAAGCAGTGGCGAAAGAACGAGAGGCGGTGCTCTCTTCCCTCTCCCAGTCCCAAGAACGCTAGTGTTCCACTTGACCACTCAAGTATAGACCATGGGGATGGATTTTGCAAAGCACAGCCGGAGGGGCACATGAGATGACCACCTCTCCTGATCCAACTAGGTGCCTCTCTGCAGCTCTTGGTTTTCCAGGTATCCTACACTACGGTCTTCCTCAGGACCATGTTCCCGTTAGGCTATGCCTGCCAGACGAACTGTTGTCTATTGTTTCTTCTTGGGGTTGCGTGTTTGTGGGTTGTTTTTTTACATGTACCTATTGCCTTTTTTTAGGGATCCCCGTACCAGTCTCTGCACTCCCATCCCTCACCTATGGGCCTGCACTCCCTCCCGCCCATACACCGGGCTGTGCGCCAGCATCCACGATGGGCCCTTGCATGCTAATTCCCACCCACTATGCCTGGACACCTAAAGATAGTTAGCCTCAATGTGAGAGGCCTTAATCACCCTACAAAACGAACAGCGATTCTCTCCCTATTGGAACAGTCAGACGGAGACATATGTCTCCTTCAGGAGACCCATTTGCTTGCTAAAGACACTTCCCGCATGCGCTCCCGGCGCTTCCCCCGTCAGTATTGGTCCTCTGACTCAACAAAGAAGAATGGGGTAGCTATCTTGCTTGGGTCTAAATTTGAGGGTAAGTTGCTGTCCACTCTGTATGAGCTCAAAGGGAGAGTCCTGGCGCTGCGGATTCAATGGGGGTCTACTATTTTTACACTCCTCAACATTTATGCACCTAATGCCCACCAGGAGGCTTTCCTCCGCTGCCAGGTGTCCGAGGGTCTCTCCTCCCCAGACGCTGCTTTAGTGATAGGCGGGGATCTCAATTTGGTCATGGATAGTGATTGGGACCGCTCCGGCCAACGGTACTCTCAGGTAGGAGCTCTCTCTCCAGAAGGCAAACAAAGGATGGCAGATAACGGCCTTCATGATATATGGCGCGTCCAACATACAGGCCTCCGTGATTACACATACTATTCAGCAGCACATAAATCATATGCACCCTTAGATATGTTTTGGGTCTCTCCTCCACTCCTCCATAGGGTCAGCGATTCCACAATAGCTCCACGCTCTCTATCCGACCATGCACACATCTCTATCTCCCTGAGTCCTGCAGGGGTTGAGCGTATCCCTACCCGCTGGCGACTGCGCGTAGGCCTTTTGCATTCCCCCACGTAGTACAGGGCGTGCGCACCAAGCTTTTAGAATATCTCCAACACAACGACAATGGGGAGACATCTCTGGTTACCGTTTGGGAAACTCTCAAGGCGGTGATTCGCGGGGAATTCCTTGCCATCTCTGCTGCGGATAATCGGAGACGTCGTGAGGTCCGTTCCGACCTTGAGAAGGAAGTAGCGGAGCTAGAAGCGATACATAAGCGCACAGGGGCGCAGAGGGTGTGGCGCTCACTTGAAAAGAAGCGATTGCTTCTCAAGCGACTGGACTTTGATAGAGCGGAGTTTGCGCTGCTGCGCCTCCGACATAGATTTTACCTGGGAAGTGATAGGTGTGGGAAAATGTTAGCCCGCAAACTACGAGCCAGGGCGGTGGCGGGGAATATCTCCTACCTGACATGGTCCAATGGGGAGGAGGTCCACTTGGACTCCCAGATTGCAGAAGAGTTTCGCCGCTTCTACCAGGCACTCTACAGCGCAGAGTCTTACAATCCCCCTGATGCACAGGCCTACCTCGAATCCAGCAACTTCACTCGCCTCCCTTCAGTGCAGGCAGAGCAGCTGGAGGACTCCATTAGACTGGACGAAGTGATTTCTGCTATCTCCCGGCTGAAACCTGACAAATCGCCGGGCCCCGATGGCTTCCCTGCCCTGTTTTATAAAACATTTTGTCATGAAGTAGCACCCCTCTTAACCCGCCTATACAATTCTTTCTTAGAATATGGGGCGGTGACGGATTCTATGTCGGAGGCGGCGATTTCCGTAATTCTCAAGCCTAACAAAGACCCTGGGCAATGCAGCTCCTATCGCCCGATCTCGCTGCTCAATGTGGACGTGAAGCTTTTTACGGGAATACTCGCAACTCGTTTGAACCCCCTGATGGCCGGTCTGATAGACCCAGACCAGGCGGGATTCATCCCCACGCGCCAAGGCAGCGACAACACCAAGCGCCTCCTCCATCTCATTGATAGTGTCCACCGCTCCCAAAAAGCAGCAATACTCTTTGCGGTCGATGCCGAAAAGGCGTACGACAGAGTATGCTGGTCATATCTCTTCGACGTCCTGCGCAGCTTCGGATTTGGCCCCCGTTTTATCCAATGGGTGAAGTGCGGGTACCGGGCTCCCCGGGCTTTTGTTCGGGTTAACGGAACTTCCTCCTCTTCCTTTGCGATAGCCCGGGGAACGAGGCAAGGGTGTCCACTCTCGCCTCTTTTATTTGCACTTTATCTGGAACCCCTCGCACAGAAAATTCGCGATCACCCTAACATCCTAGGCATCAGGTTTGGAGGCGATGTCCATAAAATCAGCCTCTACGCGGACGATGTCATCCTTTCCCTTACCCAGCCCCTATCTCGCTTCCTGCCCTCGTTGACGAACTCGAATTATTTGGGCGGATCTCGGGCTTTAAGGTTAACCTTGGCAAGTCCCAGGTCCTTAATCTGTCTCTACCGAGAGCCCAGGCGGAAGCCCTTAGGCAGTCCCTCCCTTTACATTGGACCAGCGACACTGCGCCTTATTTAGGCATCCTTCTGACCCCCTCGATTCCACGCATATTAGAACTAAACTACTCGCTCTTGGTGTCACAGACGAGGAGGGATCTGGATAGGTGGACTAAGCATAACCTGTCGTGGTTTGGGCGCATAGCAGCGGTCAAAATGACAATTTTACCGCACATTCTCTACCTCTTTCAGACCCTCCCGTTGACGCCGCCGCCTAAAGCTCTACGCAACATTCAGCTTGCTCTAAACAAGTTCATATGGGGTAATAAGAAGGCACGGCTATCTATAGCACAATTATCACGTCCCAAAAATGATGGAGGGGTGAAGATGCCGATGGTCCTCAGATACCTCCAGGCTGCCCATCTACGCTATGTGTTGGAGTGGAATCGACCCCTTTCGGAGAAGCACTGGACCTTCATGGACCAGACCGTGGGTGGGGTGAACGTCTGGCGTGAAATATGGCTTTCCCGGCGCGCCCGCTCTTGGGGCCTTTATTCTTCTCCAGTTACGGCAGCAACAATGAAAGTGTGGGATGCGGCGGCGTTGACGAGAGGCCTCACGACCTTTCCCTCTCCCATGACGCCGCTGGTAGATAACCCAGATTTCCCTCCAGGATGTAAGAGCGTTGTTGCTCAACGCTGGAGAGAGGCTGGATGTAAGCGTGCAGGCCACCTGTTTGACTTTGAGGGTATTATCCCCTTTGACCGGGTTCGTCGGGACCTTTCCCTACCCCAGACAGATGAGTTCTTCTACCTTCAGCTCCGGCATTGGGTTACTTCCCGGCCCTCCTTCCCTACGTCTCTCGTAAGCTCACCCCCTTCGAGAACTGGATAGCGCACAAGGCAGATGATAAGCATCTCATCACAGAACTCTATACCTTCCTTGCTCCACGCGCGGCAGGGGCGCTCCCGCGGACAGGCTAGATGGGAAGCAGAACTGGGACGGGCCTTTACAGACAAGGAGTGGGACAACATTTTCTATAGGGCGCACCACACGGCTTACAACACTGCAGGGACTGAATCTGCCTTCAAGGTGGCGTCCTACTGGTATCTCACGCCAGCAAGGATACACCAATGGGACAAGAATCACACTGAAGAATGCTGGCGGGGATGTGGCATGACTGGCTCCCTTTCACACCTTCTATGGCACTGCCCACGGCTGGAGAGGTATTGGGACCAGGTGCTTAACGACATTGACGTTGCATTTGACACCGAGATTCCCCGCATCCCGGCCTACACTTTGCTAGGACTGTCTAACCCAATCACTTTTCCACTACGGTGCCTTAGAGGCAGACAGATGGCATTAGCCTTGCTGGTGGCGCGCCAGGCAATCCTAATCCACTGGGGTACCGTTACGGTGCCGGACCACACGGCCTGGTTGCATAGGCTTTGGACGACCCTGGCCATGGAACGGCTAACGATGAGTCACGATCACGAATACCAGAAATATGCAGAGCTCTGGGCACCCTTTATAACAATGCTTTCGAAGGACTTACGCGAGGTCACCTGCCCCAAACTCCTACAGGTGCTACGACTCATTCCTCCCCCTCCGGACATAGCGACCCCTACATGAGGGTGTAGTATGACTTGGGTGGTTTTCAACGGGCTCTGCGGGATGGCGCACATTCCTTTGGTGTAGGTGGTACGGTCCCCCTTCCTTCTTCTCCTTTTCTTTTATGTGTTTTTTCGGGGGTGGGAGGGAGGGTGGGTGTTTCTTATCTACTGTTTGCTTATTAAGGCGGGACAGCACGCTATAGCCTATACTGTTTGAAAGTACAGCTTTCCCGGCCTGAATTGCCTCACCTTGAATACCGCCTGCCTACCAATGTTGGACTGCAAGCAGTGACGTGAGACATATTTATATTGCATTGTTCTTTAGCTGCCGGCCCCTGTGGTTGTAGGCAAATAGCGGTGTTCAGGTGTAACAGCACCTCCCGATTAAACCAATAAAAACGATTTGTTCCATAAAGTGACAGTGCATACCAGTTAATTGATGGAAATGGAAAAAATATGTGCTTGAATGCTTAAATTATTCTATGAGCATTGGTGATACAATTATTTGCTTAAATGCATAATGTAAATTCATAAAATGTACTTATAAATCTCTTTAAATACATAATATGGAAACAAAAAACCAGGTTAGTACTTATACATATTACTAACATTTCCTTGGCATAAATGCCGCTCTGGACAATCACCAATATCTCACTTATTTCCAAATCTCATCATATGACTGATTAAAATAATATAAAAGTGCCATCCAATATAAATACCCTAGAGAAGTGCTAAAGCCAGTGAATCGTGCTAGTGCTAAAATTGATAAAAGAACGAATTTCAAATTATATATATCCACATATGTCAGAGGCATCATGTATTGACATAATGTCTTTTTATGTACAACTGGGCGTGTCCTGGCAATAGATTTTTAGTGCAAAACATAGCATGTGCAAACTAAGCAAGTATAAATGGGGGACAAGATGAAACCTAATAATCATCATTTTTCATGCAATTGATTCCCACAGTTGTAAACATAGACATAAAATATGCAATTAAATAAATAAATAAATAAATACATATAAATATCAATAAATATACAACTCAATTGCTAAAAAATCTATATATATACTTTGATCCATTCCGTCCCTACTATATAAAATTCATTAGTTTACGTTCCATGTTTAGAAATGATCCTTAAGTATATTACAGATTGCAAATAGCTGGTCAGGTTTTTAGACACCAGTTTTGAGGATGATATTAAAATACAATATATAAACAGGTTCAGTGTGAGCTTGGAGCCTCTATTTCTGATAGGCTTCTGGAGTCAAGGGGATTTAATGTGGAGGTTTCATAAGTACGTGTATAGGTCCTCGTTTGTATTCAGGCCCCCCGGATGTTTAGTATCCAACTCTAATATATATTGAGTTTCCAGGCGTCTTAACTTCGCTTCCCTGTTTCCCCCTCTTTTCTCTGCGGGTATCGCATCTAATACATAATATCTTAGATGCTTGAGATTACTATCATGTTGTTCTTTAAAGTGTCTTGCCACAGTGTAGCTTGGGTCATTGTTGGTAATTGCCCTTGTGTGTTGTAGGATCCTTTTATGTACAGCCAATTTGGTGCTACCAATATATTTTAAATCACAGTTACATTCTAAAACATAGACCGCATACTCTGTTCTGCAAGGTCAAATGTTGATTGATGGTCCGAGGACTATCATTAAAAGCTGTGTGATATAAAGATTTGTTGACACCAAACTGACATGCCTTACAACTTGTGCATTTAAAAAAACCCTTTCTAGATGTAAGCCATGATCCTGTCTCTTGGTCCTCAGGATTATTTCTCACTAGGGCATTTCCCATTGATGCCGTTTTTCTGTAGGTAATAGCTGGTTTCCTAGGGAGGAATTGCCCGATTATGGGATCATCTAATATAATGGGACAACTGCGTCTTACAATCCCCCTAATCTGCTTCTCCTGCCTTGAGAATGACAGAACAAGTCTTGTGGGTTCATTAGGTGCATCCAAGATGTTACTGGTTGCTCCTTCGGGCCTCGTTCTATATGTGAGTAAATCATCTCTGGACTTCTGCCTAGATTTTGCCATGGCTTTATCTATGGTTTTATTCCTGTATACCCTCTCCAGAAATCGTACCTTACTCTCATTTTGTTTATTTTCACAATCCTTCTCATTGCTGCATATCCTCCATATTCGCAGCATCTCCCCATAGGGGATGCTTTCTATCAGATGAGGAGGATGTGCGCTAGATGCGTGTAATAGCGCATTGCCCGCAGTCTCTTTTCGGTACAGAGTTGTTGACATAGCATTGTTGACTATAGTGATTTGCACGTCTAAAAAGGTTACACTTTCCTCACTTACACAGGATGTGAACTTTAAGTTGACATCATTAATGTTGAGCTGTGCTATAAACTCATTGGCACTATGTTCCGTGCCATGCCATATTATAAACAAATCATCTATATATCTAAGCCAACAGATTATTTTTTCTTTGCAAATGTGATCATATTGCCTCTTGAGGACCAGCTCCTCCCACCAGCCCATGAACAAGCATGCATAGCTGGGGGAGAAGCTGGCCCCCATCGCCACTCCCTGTACCTGTTGGTATACCTGATTCTTGAAAAGGAAAAGATTATTGTTCAGACAGAAGGTTAAAAAATCAATTATCATCCTGTTATGCTGTACAAATTGTAATGGTCTGCTCGCTAGAAAATGCTCAGTTGCCCTTATTCCATAACAATTTCTTATGCACGTGTATAAGGACGATACGTCAAGTGCTATTAGCTGGTACCCACTTTGCCATTGTGTGTTTTTAATTTTACGTAAAAAGTCACTAGTGTCTTGCACAAAGGATTCTAAATTACGAGCATGGTCTTGCAGGAAAAAGTCGATGTAATGTGACATGTTCTCAAATGGTCCGTCACACGCTGCAATAATCGGTCTTCCTGGTGGCTTGTATCTGTCCTTGTGTACTTTAGGGATGAAATATATCTTAGGGATGCTGGGATGCTCTCTTTTGAGGTATTTGTATTCATCACTGTTCAACATGCCTAGATTTTTCCAAGCCAACAATTTTGTTAAAAAACAATCATGTGTGCTTTTAAATTTTTGAAAAGAGCTTTTTCTGTAACACTCCGTATTGTTTCACTGGCCCATTGCCTCAGTCATATACTCTTTTAAGGGCCACAAGACAATGTTTCCTCCCTTGTCTGAGTTCCTGACAACAACCTCTTTTTCCTTTCTTAGTTTTTCAATGAGTTGGCCATATCTTCTTTCTTGATCTGAAATTTTCCTTTTAGTTTTATTAATATTGATGTTGAGTTTTTTTATCTGTGCCACTATTTGCTCATTGAATATGTCCAAGGAATCCCTCGACATAATGGGAGTAAATTTGGATTTTTTCTTGAAATGAGTGATGGGTTTGACACTGGTTTCCATTTCAAGTACTTCACAGCCCTGAGAATTATTGCGGGATTCCTCATGTGCACCCCCTTCACCTGTGGCTGTGCTTTCCTTATCCAAGTCTTGTAAATCCCTTAGCACATTAAAGTCAGGAGCTATCAAATTGGGTCTGTTGGCAATATTTGTTACCATTGTACTATTCGTTTTTTCCTTACTTTGAGACTGTAGCTGATGATATTTTTTCAGCTTGAGCTTCCTGATAAACCTATAAATATCAGCTCGTGTCTGTGTATAATTAAAGTTTGTCTCAGGACAAAATGAGAGGCCCAAGAAAAGTAGTTGTTGTTCCGCAGCACTCAGATCTATATTTGCCAGATTAATAATAGTATTGGCATTTGTGGGTGCTTCAGGACACTTTGTTGCCATACTTAATTGCGCTTCCAAGCTCCCCGTCCTCTTGCCGGACGCTTGGCACTGGCGCTTTCCTGCTGCTTTTCTCATCTCCCTCCTTCTTTGGGTCCTCCGTTTTTGTCGGTACATTCCTCTGTCAAGGATCTCTTCCTTCAGAGATCGGAACTCCGCAGAATCCAGTTGTAGCAACAAAGGGTCCACCTCCTGACATCCCCAACTCTGAATATAGCCACAGAGTGTTAGGGCGATCAGGCGAGGGAAGGAAAGGAGGGGAACAGCGAGGAAAGGGAACCTGAAAAACAAACGACAAACACCATGAAACAACAAACACCAGTACCCTACTCTCATATGATCTCGCTAGTTCCTCCTATGTACCTTGATATCTGACAGGAAACCCCAATGAAATCGTCATGCACAGGGGAATCTCTCTCTTGGTAAACCGGTACCTACAATACAGAACGTAACACATTAGATTACCTTTAAAGACAACAGCTCTCTAGGTATATTAGTGCAGGCAGACCACATACATACCATTTCTTTAGCACTTGGAAAATAAAAGGAAAATAAGTCCAGAATTCAAAACAATGAAGAATAATCCAATACGTGTCTTTTCCCCAATGTCTTACTGAGCATGTCGTTCTGAAATAAGAAGCTCCATCCCTCCAGAGAAGAAGAAATAAAAAATAAAAAAAACCCACTGTAAGCAATACAGTTTCTGACAACTAGAAACGGCAAAGCGTGGCGACACTGTTACCACTGCTCTCCGCTCCACCAAAGAACTAGACACGGTAAGGCGTGGTTAAACATTCACCACAGCATTCCGCTCTAGGCAATGAATTTATACTCCGCATCCGCAAATGGCCGTACAAGAAAACAAAACAGATACGGTAATGCGTGGTTACTCCTGCACCACCGCATTCCGCTCTACTTAGGAATCAGCCCCCAAGGAAATCCAACTCACCCGGTACGTGGAACAACGCCGGATGAATCTGGACCAAGAAGCAGGAAAAAACGCGCTTCCTTCAGCGCGAAAAAAGGAACAGGTCAGAGCGGCAACCGATAGACGCTAATCTCTCACAGCCGCGAGAGACGCTAGGACTCACAATAGAATTACGCACGCCTGCGTGTGTGATCACGGCCATTTTAAGGCCCCTCCTTCCGTTGGGCTTCTGGGAGTTGAAGTCCACTTCCCGACGGTAGGCGCTGCCGGCCTGGGATCCTGACAGTACATCCTCCCTTCTAGCGCCTCCTATGCCCAGGCTTGTTGGGATTCCTCCTATGGAACGTGCGAACGGCAAGGGCGCATGTACATTCTGACTGGGCTCCCAGGAGTCGTCCTCCGCAGAATACCCCTTCCAGGAAACGAGATACCATAACCTGCCTAGCCGGTACTTAGAATCCAAGATGCTCCGGACCTCATACTCCAGGCCCCCGTACCAACCACAGGAGGCGCCGCACGTCGCCTTGCTTTCGCAGCAGGCTTCAGAAGGCTGCAATGGAACACAGGATGTATTCTAAGACTACCAGGCAGTTTCAACTTATAGGCGACTGGGTTGATTTGTCTGACCACGGTGTACGGACCAATAAATCTGGGATGAAACACACTGCGCAGTTTAAACTGGATGTTTCTTGTGGATAGCCAGACTCGATCTCCTGCTTTGTAAGAATGCCCTTCTATCCGATGACGATCCTCCCATTTCTTATAGACCTGTTTAGCTTGGATCAAATGTCTTCTTGCTTTCCTGTGAACAGCCTGCAGCGTTTTTATATGTGCACGAACCGTAGGTTGGTTCTCGAAGTCATTCGGAAGGCAGACCGGCAGTGTTCGAGCATCGTAGCCGAAATTGGCCAGAAAAGGGGACACCCCCGTCGAGCAATGCCAGGCGTTGTTATATGCCAGTTCCGCCATCCATAGCAGAGACACCCATGAGTCTTGCGCATTCTGAGCATAACACCGGAGATACTTCTTCAAGGTCTGGTTCAGCCTCTCCGTCTGGCCATCCGTTTGCGGGTGAAAGCTTGTTGACAACGTGGATTCAATCTGCAGGGCCTTGCAACACATTTTCCAAAAACGGGCAATGAATTGGGTCCTCTGTCGGACACTATTACTTTGGGCAATCCATGGAGTCGGATAACATTACTCAACAGCAACTGCGCGGTTTGTCCTGCTGTAGGCAAGTTCCTACAAGGAATAAAGTGTCCCATCTTTGTCAGACTATCTATCACCACCAAAATGGCGGAGTAGCCCTGATCTCTGGGCAACCCTGTAATAAAGTCCAAGCTGATGTTTTGCCATGGCTGCAGGGGTGTGGGCATGGGCATGAGTTTCCCTTTCTTCAAGGTGTTTTCGCCTTTTGCTCTGGCGCATTCCTCGCATTGTGACACCCATAAAGAGACGTCTGAGCCTATGTTCTTCCACCAGAAGTGACGTTGCACGAGTTGCGTTGTCTTGCGTATTCCCGGATGACCTGCCAAAGGGGACTCATGACACCAGACATAGGCTTTCTTCTGAAGTTCTGATGTGGGCAGATACAGCTTGTCTTTATGGAAAGGCAACCCCTGTTTCACGGATCGACCTGTTTCCTGGTCCGCCCACTTCTTCCACACAGAGTTCGGTTTATGCTGTCTTACTTCATCCAGAAAGTTTTCCACATGGATGGCACATAGCACTTTCGAGGGATCAATGATTGCTTCAGAGTCTATGCTGTCTGTGGCCCCATAAGTTTCCTGTCGGGACAAGGCATCCGCCTTCCTGTTATCCGAACCTGGCCGAAAGGTAACAACAAAATCAAATTCCGCGAAGAACAGCATCCACCTCATCTGACGTTGCGAGAGATGCCGCGCCGTCTTCATGTATTGAAGATTTCTATGGTCAGAATACACAGTGATGGTATGGCGGGCCCCCCACAGGTACTGTCTCCACTCCTGAAAGGCTTTTTTGATCGCCAGCAACTCTTTCTCAGCTATGGTATAGTTCTTCTCTGCAGGATTCAATTTCTTTGAAAGGTAGGCCACCGGATGCAGCTGCCCAGTGTGTTGGTCTCTTTGAGAGAGGATGGCACCAATAGCCTCATCCAAGGCGTCGGCTTCCACTATGAAATGGTTCCCAAGATTGGGATGTGTGAGTACAGGAGCCGTGGTGAACGCCTTTTTTAGGAAAAGGAAGGCTTCCTCTGCGTCCCCAGACCAATGGAAAGGGACTCCCTTCCTGAGCAATCTCGAGATTGGAACTGCGACTTGGGAAAAGTGCATAATGAATCGGCGATAATAATTCGCGAATCCCAAGAAACATTGTACATCCCTCGCATTCTTAGGAGTCGGCCATTCCTGCACCGCTTGTACCTTTCGTTCGGCCATGTGCAACCCTTCGGGACAGAGCATAACCCCTAGGAATTCCACTTCACGCACTCCAAACTCGCACTTGCTCAGTTTACAAAACAAACGGTGCTCTCTTAATTTCTGCAGGACTAGGCTAACCTGTTCTATGTGCGTCTCCTCATTGGTGGAATAGATGAGAATGTCATCTATGTAGACCACCACAAAGTGGTCCACATAGTCCTTAAGGGCATCGTTTAAGAAATACTGAAATGCCGCCGGGGCATTACAAAGCCCAAACGGCATCACAGTATACTCGTATAACCCAAAACGGGTCTTAAAGGCCGTCTTCCACTCATCCCCCTCTCTGATGCGCACCAAATGATAGGCCCCTCTCAAGTCTAATCTGGTGTAGATCTTTGCCTCTCGTACCTGATCCAACAGTACCGAGATGAGCGGCAAAGGGTACCTGTTGCGAATGGTGTTTTTATTCAGCATGCGATAATCTATACAAGCCCTCAGGTCACCATTCGCCTTGGCTATAAAGAATAGAGGAGAGGCTGCTGGAGAACGGGAAGGCCTAATAAACCCTATAGCTAGGTAGTGCTCGATGTAGTCCCTCAAATGTTTGGTCTCTGGCTCTGACAATGCATACACTCTACATGCCGGGATGGTTGCGCCTTCTACCAAGTCTATCCGGCAATCATATTGTCGGTGAGGAGGCAGTTGTTCGGCTTGTGCTTCACTAAAGACATCCGTAAACTGCTCATAATCTGAAGGTAGCACTGTCTCCTTCTCAACAGCAGTAGCCACAAAAAACGGGTAAGTCAGCGCAGCTGCCTGCGAAAAAATGGTAGGAGCAAAATGACTCTGACACTCCTCTGCTAGAAAACGAACTGATTTAGTCCTCCAGTCTATAGTAGGATTATGGTGACATAACCAAGGCATCCCCAGTATCACCTCATACTGAGGTGCCTCAATGATGTTCAAAGTCAGGTCCTCTATATGGTGCCTGTTACCCTGGGTAACTGAAAGTTGTATGGACTCGGTTTGGTCCGTGATAAGACCAGACTTCAGCGGCTTACCATCTACCGCCAAAACCACTTCCGGCATTTCACGAGGAACTCGATTCAAAGCCAGACTTGTTACCAACCCACTATCAATAAAATTCCCTGTGGCCCCGGAATCCAACATCACCAAAACCTGATGAATGTGCTGATTGCACATTAGCCTCATAGGGAGCACAATGTGTGATTCAGTGTCTTTTAAAACAGTGGTTGACAACGAAGGGAGTTTCCAGCCTTTGTCTGTATCTCCTTCTGCCCCTGTTACGGCTGAAAGACCTACCTCTGGGCACGTGGCTGAAACAGCCACCTTCTTCCGACTAGACCAAGCACCGGTGGATTTGGGCTTGGAAGGACAATCCCTTACATAATGCCCCTTTTTTCCACAGTACATGCATAGGCCCAGTGTTCTCCGATTCTCCCTTTCTTCTCTAGTTAGCGAGGCCCTTACTGCCCCTATTTCCATGGGCTCTGCCCCGGCATCACTACTCAACATAGTCCTATGGGGGTTTTATCGGACCTAGCATATCCTCTGTCCATTCTTCTTCTATCTCCACCTCTTTCTGACATCCTGCCGTCCAGCCTCAAGGTCAGATTGATTAAATCCGTACAATTGAGAGGCTGGGGATCGATTTGTGCCAACACATCTTTCATGTCTTCACGCAGCCCCTGATAAAAAAGAGACATTCTCTTTTCCTCTGGCCATGCGGCTTCGGCCACCAGCCGGTTAAAAGACGTGAGATAAGTGATCAGATCGTTTCTTCCTTGTTTGAGGTCTAACAACTCACGATCTGCGCTGAAAGTGGTGGCTCGTCTGTCGAACACTCTCTCGAATTCGGCACGAAAGGCCGGTCAATCCGACAATACCGGGTCGTTATTCCTAACCAAAGGAACAGCCTAATTGGCTGCGTCCCCCACCAAATAAGATATAGCGAACGCTACTCTAGAGTGGTTATTTGGGAAGGATACAGGTTTACATGAGAAGTGTAGCATTATCTGAGTCAGGAATACCTGTATCTTCTGAGGGTCACCAGCATACCGTTCTGGACTAGCCAAAGGAATGGGAGGTGGTACGGTGACCTGTATCTGGGAGGTAGAAGCTGTAGCGTCAAATGGATTTCTAGCTAACTTGTCTACCTTTTCTCTTAGAGCTGCTGTTTCTGCTTTGGACGAGGCAAGCTCCTGTTGTACCAACACCAGGGCCTGAAGGATGTCGTCCATGGACGCCATTATTGATACAACTGGATCGGGAGGAGCTATATTTTCGTGGGTGCGTAATTCTGTCAAGGATCTCTTCCTTCAGAGATCGGAACTCCGCAGAATCCAGTTGTAGCAACAAAGGGTCCACCTCCTGACATCCCCAACTCTGAATATAGCCACAGAGTGTTAGGGCGATCAGGCGAGGGAAGGAAAGGAGGGGAACAGCGAGGAAAGGGATCCTGTAAAACAAACGACAAACACCATGAAACAACAAACACCAGTACCCTACTCTCATATGATCTCGCTAGTTCCTCCTATGTACCTTGATATCTGACAGGAAACCCCAATGAAATCGTCATGCACAGGGGAATCTCTCTTGGTAAACCGGTACCTACAATGCAGAACGTAACACATTAGATTACCTTTAAAGACAACAGCTCTCTAGGTATATTAGTGCTGGCAGACCACATACATACCATTTCTTTAGCACTTGGAAAATAAAAGGAAAATAAGTCCAGAATTCAAAACAATGAAGAATAATCCAATACGTGTCTTTTCCCCAATGTCTTACTGAGCATGTCGTTCTGAAATAAGAAGCTCCATCCCTCCAGAGAAGAAGAAATAAAAAAAAAAACCCACTGTAAGCAATACAGTGTCTGACAACTAGAAACGGCAAAGCGTGGCGACACTGTTACCACTGCTCTCCGCTCCACCAAAGAACTAGACACGGTAAGGCGTGGTTAAACATTCACCACAGCATTCCGCTCTAGGCAATGAATTTATACTCCGCATCCGCAAATGGCCGTACAAGAAAACAAAACAGATACGGTAATGCGTGGTTACTCCTGCACCACCGCATTCCGCTCTACTTAGGAATCAGCCCCCAAGGAAATCCAACTCACCCGGTACGTGGAACAACGCCGGATGAATCTGGACCAAGAAGCAGGAAAAAACGCGCTTCCTTCAGCGCAAAAAAAGGAACAGGTCAGAGCGGCAACCGATAGCCGCTAATCTCTCACAGCCGCGAGAGACGCTAGGACTCACAATAGAATTACGCACGCCTGCGTGTGTGATCACGGCCGTTTTAAGGCCCCTCCTTCCATTGGGCTTCTGGGAGTTGAAGTCCACTTCCCGACGGTAGGCGCTGCCGGCCTGGGATCCTGACATCCTCGGGCGCAGTGTTTCTCTTCGGCTGCATCTTATATAGTCTAGTTCCTCTCCCAATGTTGGCTTGATAGCATTTTGGTTAGATCGATTTCTTTGACCTTATGTTTCTGACTCGCATTCTAGCGCTGAACTAAGGTCAGAGGTTGAGGTTGCTCCTGCCAATGGCTGACTATTGTCCTCATGTTGTGTCCCTTGCATCCTTTTGTTTTCTGTGGCTTTTCTGAAGGTGTCGAACTTGCGGGCAAAGGTGAAAATGTGCCCATTGGCATAGTCTTCCTTATCCCTCCTGAACTTATACTTTTTCCTTTGCTTTATTTTGTCCTCTTCTTTGTTCAATCTGATTGTCATTTCCTCATAGTATTTCTGTTTCTGCTGGGAATCACTGTACGCCTTCATTTCCTCATTGAGGCTGTCGATTTTTTGCTGGATATCACGCCTGTCACTGTCTGCATATTTCACTTTTATAACCACCAGGTTATGTGAAGACTCCAGATTACATTGCGCCCATTCTACCATCATCTCGGGATTGGGCGTCTCATTGCTTGGGGCAATCATTATGCACAGGCCCCTGGGAATTCTTCCAACGTCCAAGTACTTCTGCAGTGACTTGGATTCCCACCACTTCGTTATCTCTTGGCGCATGAGCTTCTCTAAAGCTCGAAATTTCTCTTTAAGTTTTTTTGACCCTCCACTTGCTTCATCATTAGCACTTCTTGTAACGTCCTGCTGCTCTAGAGGAGATTCTGAAAACATTTCCTCTGCAGCGGACTCGCGATCCCTTAACGCTGCAGCGGACATGTTTGGCGTTCTTATTGATGTTTATTTACTGTTTTTATCAAGGCGACCCCTCAGTCTCGTATAATCCTGCTGGCGGTACGCTCCCAATTTGCACACCTCCCCACCTGCTTATTGCCACGATATTATGTACCTTGTTGGAGGTCCCGTATCGCAGTGCAGCCACCTCACGCCACTTCACTCCTCCGAGCTACCGCCGCGTGCTGCACTCTGCCTACGCCGTCCTTCTCCCAGGTACTGATCCCATAGTTGCAGGGGGCTTCCGCGTTTCCGTTACCGGCACTAATTTCGATGCTTACGGGTTCCCAGTCTCACCGAAGCCTCGATGATTTCCTGATCCGCCGGATGCTTGATTTCCTTACCACGGAGCCAACTCGTGGGGAGGGGGTCCACTTTACCGGAGGAAGTCAATCCGGTTAATATGACGATTCCTCATTCAAATCAGCTGCTCCAAACAAACGAGAGCGGACCCAGGTATTGTGCATATCCTTTTGTTTTATTGACGCACAAACAGCCTCGCCATTACGCGTTTCGGCAGTTGCCTGCCTTGATCACATGACAGTGTTAGGAAGTAAGATCGCCTTATTTAAAGTGACAGTGCATACCAGTTAATTAATGGAAATTGAAAAAATATGTGCTTGAATGCTTAAGTTATTCTATGAGCATTGGTGATACAATTATTTGCTTAAATGCATAATGTAAATTCATAAAATGTACTTATAAATCTCTTTAAATACATAATATGGAAACAAAAAACCAGGTTAGTACTAATACATATTACTAAAATCTCCTTGGCATAAATGCTGCTCTGGACAATCACCAATATCTCACTTATTTCCAAATCTCATCATATGACTGATTAAAATAATATAAAAGTGCCATCCAATATAAATACCCTAGAGAAGTGCTAAAACCAGTGAATCGTGCTAGTGCTAAAATTGATAAAAGAACGAATTTCAAATTATATATATCCACATATGTCAGAGGCATCATGTGTTGACATAATGTATTTTTATGTACTACTGGGCGTGCCCTGGCAATAGATTTTTAGTGCAAAACATAGCATGTGCAAACTAAGCAAGTATATATGGGGGACAAGATAAAACCTAACAACCATCATTTTTCATGCAATTGATTCCCACAGTTTTAAACATAGACATAAAATATGCAATTAAATAAATAAATACATATAAATATCAATAAATATACAACTCAATTGTTAAAAAATGTATATATACTTTGATCCATTCCGTCCCTACTATATAAAATTCATTAGTTTATGTTCTATGTTTAGAAATGATCCTTAAGTATATTACAGATTGCAAATAGCTGGTCAGTTTCTTAGACACCAGTTTTGAGGATATTAAAATACAATAAATAAACAGGTTCAGTGTGAGCTCGGAGTCCCTATTTCTGATAGGCTTCTGGAGTCAAGGGGATTTAATGTGGAGGTTTCATAAGTACGTGTATAGGTCCTCGCTTGTATTAAGGCCCCCCGGATGTTTAGTATCCAACTCTAATATATATTGAGTTTCCAGGCATCTTAACTTCGCTTCCCTGTTTCCCCCTCTTTTCTCTGCGGGTATCGCATCTAATACATAATATCTTAGATGCTTGAGATTACTTTCATGTTGTTCTTTAAAGTGTCTCGCCACAGGGTAGCTTGGGTCATTGTTGGTAATTGCCCTTGTGTGTTGTAGGATCCTTTTATGTACAGCCAATTTGGTGCTACCAATATATTTTAAATCACAGCTACATTCTAAAACATAGACCGCATACTCTGTTCTGCAGGTCAAATGTTGATTGATGGTCCGAGGATTATCATTAAAAGCTGTGTGATATAAAGATTTGTTGACACCAATCTGACATGCCTTACAAATTGTGCATTTAAAAAACCCCTTTCTGAATGTAAGCCATGATCCTGTCTCTTGGTCCTCAGGATTATTTCTCACTAGGGCATTTCCCATTGATGCCGTTTTTCTGTAGGTAATAGCTGGTTTCCTAGGGAGGAATTGCCCAATTATGGGATCATCTAATATAATGGGCCAACTGCGTCTTACAATCCCCTAATCTGCTTCTCCTGCCTTGAGAATGACAGAATAAGTCTTGTGGGTTAATTAGGTGCATCCAAGATGTTACTGGTTGCTCCTTCCGGCCTCGTTCTATATGTGAGTAAATCATCCCTGGACTTCTGCTTAGATTTTGCCATGGCTTTATCTATGGTTTTATTCCTGTATCTCCTCTCCAGAAATCGTACCTTACTCTCATTTTGTTTATTTTCACAATCCTTCTCATTGCTGCATATCCTCCGTATTCACAGCATCTCCCCTTAGGGGATGCTTTCTATCAGATGAGGAGGATGTGCGCTAGATGCGTGTAATAGCGCATTGCCTGCAGTCTCTTTTCGGTACAGAGTTGTTGACATAGCATTGTTGACTATAGTGATTTGCACGTCTAAAAAGGTTACACTTTCCTCACTTACACAGGACGTGAACTTTAAGTTGACATCATTAATGTTGAGCTGTGCTATAAACTCATTGGCACTCTGTTCCTTGCCATGCCATATTATAAACAAATCATCTATATATCTAAGCCAACAGATTATTTTTTCTTTGCAAATGTGGTCATATTGCCTCTTGAGGACCAGCTCCTCCCACCTGCCCATGAACAAACATGCATAGCTGGGGGAGAAGCTGGCCCCCATCGCCACTCCCTGTACCTGTTGGTATACCTGATTCTTGAAAAGGAAAAGATTATTGTTCAGACAGAAGATTAAAAAATCAATTTTCATCCTGTTATGTTGTACAAATTGTAATGGTCTGCTTGCTAGAAAATGCTCAGTTGCCCTTATTCCATCACAATTTCTTATGCACGTGTATAAGGACGATACGTCAAGTGCTATTAGCTGGTAC